>OV049926.1:23561340-25961340 GCA_920104205.1 Eupeodes latifasciatus | reverse complement strand
TATGTGATGGCACATGTATACCTTAGTGTTGTACACAAGGATTGCATAGGGCAGGCAGGACCATAGTACACACACGGATATAGTGATTGGCATTCGGACAATGCGTCGAATCTTTTTGTGTTTTCTGTTTTTTGTTTATGCATCAGGCAGACAGGCATCAAGGCAGTGAAACAAGCAGGCAGGCAGTGAGACAAGAAGGAAGACACTGGAGGACGAAATAGGATAAATAAATAATCGGATCAGAGGATGGCCTTATTTCTCTTTTATCAGTATTTTGCTTTTACAGTTATTTCATAGTTTTCCAGATCATTAGATGGGATTTTCTTTCCAAAAGGAGAAAATGCGAGAATATGAAGACGAAAATATAAAAACTAAAATAAAAAGAACATTTTTCTAAATCTCTTCGTTTTGCTGCCGTTGAAAAGTTGTTGTGATGTGTTTTCACAGTTGGCATGGCAAAAATATGTTTATGTCTTTCAAACTCACTCACAAAAATACCCTAATACGGATTTCAACTGATTAAATATGACTATGTACTTAGGTAAGTACATATGTATATGTTAGCTATGTGTATATGGGGAAAAAACAAACAAAGATTTTGAAGGTAGTTATCTGTTGTTCGTATGAAAGTAAACATAGATAGAGTTTTACGTTACATTAGGCTTTAGGTTTGAGAGTAGTCTTAAAGATCTTAAATGATTTTAGAGTTGAACTAATTCGCCTTTGAGTTTGAGAGAGAAGAACCTCTTCACAAAAAAAGCTTATGTGCGTCGGCCGGGAATCGAACCCGGATCAACTGCTTGGAAGGCAACTATGCTAACCATTACACCACCGACGCAACTGATGCAGGGTTTCACCTACCCCTTCCTAGAAAATTAACACTAAGCTTAGTTTGAACTTTTATTTATCTATTTTTGGGATCAGAAAAATAAGTTATATAGCCTTGCTTTGCAGATTAAATGCATGAGTACTTAATTGAAAATAAACATGTTTTAGAGAACTTTATAGAAATACATAAGAAAAAGAATTAAGACTATGAAGGTTTAGTTCCTCCAATAACCAAAGAAGATTTCAGGAAAGAGGATGTCTGTAGTTAGTGTGGATTTAGATAAAGTGCATGAATTAAATGGAAATTATCTTAAAATAAAACAGGCTGGGATGTGACCTACACTGATAACTTCCCATCCCGTCAGTCGATTTGTCTTGCTTAACAGGTTTGTAGGTTTTCGTGTTTTGTTAAAAAATATTTCAGTTGAATTATTTATTTTTAAATTACCAACAATATTTTGCATAATATAATGAAATAGTTTGATTTCAAAATCTATTTTAGTTAACAAGATTTTTAGTCGAAAACCAATTTTTAACAATTTTAGTAGAAGTTATATAAACAATACAAATTGGACGAATGAAATTAATTTGAGATTGTTCAGGAGATATCGAGAACCGAACATCAATTTTTACCAAATTTGCGTACTATTTTGTGTAGATTCTAATTTTTTTTGTGAAAAAACGGACTTTTGGATTTTTATACAAAATGCATTGAATATCAAAAATAATATTTGTTTTTTTTAGGTTTTTATTTTTGTAAGAAAACCATCAATTTGATTTCTCTCAAAATTTTACCAGATGTTAAAAACGTTATTCTTTATTGCACAAAATTATTATGGATAAAAAATCATTTTTTGTTCGTAAAATTTTCGAGGTGACAAATATTTTTTTTCAGTTTTTTTGATTTAGAAAAACAACTGTTAGTTGGAATTTTTTCCAAAAATATATTTGTATGGTATCATGTTGCAATATATAGTACACACTTTACTTCAAGTCACTAGCGTTATTGGTTCGTGAGATATTTAGAGTTAACCGAAATTTGCACCTTTTTTTTAAACTGTTATGGTAAAAAAACCACCCACTTAATTTTTTTGAGAGGCCTTTCTGCATCTTTCTGCACTATTATCTGTATATCAAAATGTATTTGAAGTCGATATCTCTACTGGTTCTTGAGCTATGGACGACGAAATAAACGTCGCGAATGTACGGACGTACAGACGTACGAACGTAGTACGTACACACGCCCGCACAGACATCTCTCTAAAAATCTTTTAATTCGATTCTAGAGACCTTGAAACGTCGACAAATGTGAAAATTTTCAATTCGACAAATCGGACCGATTAAAATAACTTAGCTTTGAAGAAGCTTTAATTAACTTGAAAACCATAATCCTTTTAAATTTACAAAATTATCATAGTTTTCTAAGTTTCTTATCAATTTTTTGAAACAATTAATGTAGGATAAAAATCGGAACATTTTAAATTTTTTGGAATTAATATTGATGACATTTTGACTAAAATAGCTTTACTGATTCTTAAGTCTCAATCAAAAGCTTTTTATAAAAATAACAACTTAAATCATCACAAAAATGTCAGTTCTATATCTGCGTCAAATTTTAAGCTTAGGAAACTGATCACACCTGAACGAAAGCTTTGTTTAAAATTAGACGAAATAATTCAAAAATATTATGAGATTGTGAAAATATCAAAATTTTATGTTAAGTTGCGTCGGTGGTGTAATGGTTAGCATAGTTGCCTTCCAAGCAGTTGATCCGGGTTCGATTCCCGGCCGACGCACATTTTTTACCAAATTTCATTCTATGGAATTAAGCCAGCAATAATAATAAAGCTCTAACTTAGTAGAAGAAATTTCAGCTCAATTTAAGTGTTCTTCACTGCTCTGAACATGATAACAAATGGGAAACCTTGATAATGTGGTTTTGCTTTGGAATAACTGACTCGTCTTAGAAAGATGAAAGCTGTAAAAAATAATATTGTTGACAAATCATCACGACATTATTTTATTTTCGTTTTTTTTTTTTAATGAGTATACGCCTTGGTGTACTTTTACCAATTTTTGTTTAAATTATATAATAGATAAACAAACTTACGACACAATTGTGTGTGGAAAACTTACTTACTGAAAAAACGTTAATATGGGCAATAACTTCAAATTTAGCGAGAATTAACTTCATCTTTTTCTGATAAAGTTGTTTAATATTTAGGGTAGAATATAAATTTACTTTTTTAAATTTATTCATAGTATGTGTTGCTGAGTGGACGTGTGCGATTAAGTGGCAATTATAATTCGATTTATTCAAGCGTTTATTTTAAACGTACCAAGTTTTTTTTTTTCTTTCTAAAAGAGCACTATAAACTTTTTGTGTAAAAACTGAAATAAAATATACATAAACTGAACCAAAGTTTTTATTTTACCGAAAAAATATTTAATTCTTTTTCCCTGAATTTGACATTAAAATTGAAATATTGCGGGATAAAATAAATTAAAAATAACAAAGTACAACTAATTTGTTCTCTTAAAATTGCAAATTTCTCTCAACTGCTGAATTTAATAAATAAACCTCACGCTACAACACCATACATCACATTTCTTATATCATATACACATACATACATTACGAGTACATGTCTTCAAAACGAAATAGAAAAGTTCTATCATCATCACCAGGTAAAAAGCAGCAGTCTCCAGATCCAAAACAGGCAAAAAATTCTTCATTAGTTAATAGTATACAAGTTACACCGAAACACCCGATCAATTTCTCTTCGGAAAACCACTTTGTTGAAATGTCACTTTCTGACGAAGCTCTTCGTAAACAAAGTGAATACATCGTTTCACTCCTTTCAACAAAAATACAAGACTTCGAAGAGAGAATAACGTCGAAAATTGAAACGGACATATCTCAAATTAAGTGTTCAATCGATGACGTCAATAACCGCATTAAA
The DNA here is from genome assembly GCA_920104205.1 of Eupeodes latifasciatus. Classification (NCBI taxonomy): domain Eukaryota; kingdom Metazoa; phylum Arthropoda; class Insecta; order Diptera; family Syrphidae; genus Eupeodes; species Eupeodes latifasciatus. The sequence continues at coordinate 25,957,549 of OV049926.1, read as the reverse complement.
ACACTCGAGACTAAGCTCACCGAAGTTGACGTCATTAAGAAAGAAAATATGGCACTGAAAGAACAACTAAAACTACATGATGACGCACTTCAACAGATTATCGCCCGTATTGATCGAAATGAAGAACTGCACCAATACAGGGAAACCGAGAGTGATGCTCTTATACATGGTGAATGTGATGATTTCCGACCCATATCTATTTTACCATTCCTTTCCAAGGCTTTGGAAAGACTAATGAATAAACAAATAAGGGGTTTTCTTAGTGCCAATGGAATGATATGCATCAATCAATCAGGTTTTAGACCTAAGCATAGTTGTACCACAGCCTTAATTGAGATTGTGGAAAACATAAGAGTGGCTGTCGATGATAATAAGGTTACCATTCTAACTCTATTAGATTTCTCTAAGGCATTCGACACCGTAAATCGTATCACACTTTGTAAAAAGCTTAAAAATCAGTTTTGCTTCACATCACAATCAGCAAAACTCATTCTTTCTTATTTAACTGATAGGTCCCAGGCAGTGTATGCTAACGACTCGATGTCTTCATTTCTACCTTTGTGTAGAGGTGTTCCTCAGGGCTCTATTTTGGGCCCTCTGTTGTTTTCTATGTATATAAATGATCTACCTTCCTGTTCGCTGAACTCCTCCTTGCACATGTATGCGGATGATGTACAATTATATAATAGTTTTTCACTTGGAATGCTGGAGAATGGCGCATACGAAGTAAATGAGGATTTGGATAAAATAGTTCTCTGGTCCCGTAAAAACGATCTTTGTTTGAATCCTAAAAAATCGAAGTGCTTAGTAATTTCCAGAATCAATATTGACACTTCCTATTTTCCGACAATTTATCTGAACAATACAGCAATTGGTTTCGTTGATTCGGCGAAAAATTTAGGAGTAACGTTTAATAAAACTTTAAATTGGAATGACCATATAAGACTAACGTTAGGAAAGGTGTATGGTGGTCTTCGTATGCTTTGGACTTCTCATTATTTAATACCATTGAAAACCCGATCTATGTTAGCTAAGACCTTAATCGTTCCAGTTATGCTTTTTTGTTGTGAAGTTTTCAGTAACTGTGACTATGAGCACAAGCGCAGACTTAACGTTGCGTTCAATAGCATAGCACGTTATGTTTATGGGCTTAGGAAATATGACCACATATCTCACTTTTCTAAATCTTTATACGGCATCACTCTGGAAAATCTATTCAAACACAGAACTTTAACCTTGCTTCATAATGTTTTACAATCACGTCAACCGGAATACCTATTTAATAAAATTATTTTCCCACAATCTAGTAGATCTTGTGACCTTATCCCAATACGCTGCTCATATTTAGTATCTGAACGACAGTTTTATGTGTATGCTTTTCGATTATGGAATTCACTCCCTCGTTCTATTAGGATGATAAGCTGCACGAACCGGTTTCGAGGAGTGCTCAGAGAATTTTTTGAGAGATTTTGATGATGATAATTTTTCTATTTGTTTTTTTTAATATTAATTTTTTAATATTTTAAGGATATGCTTAATTATTTTTCCTTTTCTAATGTTTAAGATACTTATGATATAAAAAGGATTTTCTTTCATTTTTGTTCTTGAATTAAATATCAAATGTCACTTAAGCAATTGTATAACGAATATACTTATAGTATTAAGGTACTGATGTTTACTCTAATTTATAAGATATTGTATCTTACTGAGTAAATTATAAGAAATAAATAAATCTAAATCTAAATCTAAATTATTTCCCATTATTTCACTATATCACAAGTTTTGTAATTGAATTTAGCATGCTATTCAAATAGATACTTTATTTGAAAGGTAGACTTAAAAGAAATTTCGTAAGGTCGTTAATAAATGATTCTTTTTCATTAATAGAATCTAGTGAGAAACAACTTTACACATATTTTTGATGAAATAATTTTAATGATACAATATAAAAAGTTTCAAAAACCAGCGTAATTTTACTTTTGTTATGCGCAATTCAGGCAAATAGTGAAACTTGGGGTTCTTACTCTCGGTTCATCAATCTTAGTCAGAAAATTATAAATACTGAAAAACTAACATGGATGCCATGAAAAACGTAGGGAAAAACATCAACTGCGGTAGTCAATAAGAAAACTGCGATAGTCAATTTGACAACCGCGAACGCATTTGCCATATAGACTACTGCAGTTTCCATATTGACTACCGACTACCGCAGTTGTCATATTGACGAACGCAGTTGTCATATTTATATAATCAACTAGCGGCCCGTGCCGGCTTCGCACGGGTAGACATAAATAGGTACAGATATTTATGTTATAAGCATGATTATTAAAACGACCATGAATGAATTAGAAAACATTTTTTTGTCCTACCATTAATACTCTTCGCAGCGTATGCGATGAAAGACATTTTATGGATAATTTTTTTACACCTTCGGTTGGTTTTAATAGGAATTTCTAAAGATTTCAATAGAAATTTAGTACTAAATGTAGCCTATGTTACTCAGTGATAATGTAGCTTTCTAATGAAAAAAGAATTATTAAAATCGGTGCAGTACTTTTTGAGTTTATTCGTAACATACAAAAATACAAATCTCTCTTTATAATATTATATAATTATATTTCGAATTCCAGCGTGGCGTCATCTATGAGAAGTTCACGATAGATGGTCCGACATTTTCTGTAAAAAATCTAATTTAAGGCGCCATCTGTACGAGACTTATGAAACTTACGATTAATAACAAACATCAACATTGACAATCAGTTTATTGTGAATTATAAATTACTATCGGATCCAATGTAAAACATTCCAAAATCAACAACTACTAATAAATTAAAAATGAATTAAAAAAACATTGTCCAGCGGACAAAATTGTGAATCTAAACCATTCTCAGATCCCCTTGAACACACACAAAAAATTTCATCAAAATCGGTCCAGTCGTTTAAGAGAAGTTAAGTGACATATACACTCACAGAAGAATTATATATATTAAAAAGATATGAAAACTGCAATAGTCAATATAACAATTATCGGTAGTTAATTAAAGAAAGAAAAAAGAGGCCCACATTGATAACTTCCCATCCCGTCTGTCGATTTGTCTGTTGTTTTTTTAGATTTTAAGTATTAAGAATTGTTAACGTTAGTATTTAACGAATTATAAATAAATACTTGTTCAAAAAGGTTGTCAGTCGAACTATTCTTAAAAATTTTGAAATTACCAGCAATATTTTGCATATGATGAAATAGTTTGATTTCAAAATCTATTTTTAACTTCCCATAGAAAGTTATTGTAATGGGTCGGATTTGTCAAATTGAAAATTTTGACATTTTTTTACGTTTCAAGGTCCCTAGAGTCGAAATAAAAAATTTTTAGAAAGATGTCTGTGCGTGCGTGTGTACGTACGTTCGTACGTCCGTATGTCCGTACGTCTGTACGTTCGCGACGTTTTTTTCGTTGTCCATAGCTCAAGAACCAGTAGAGATATCGACTTCAAATAAATTTTGTTATACAGATAATAATGCAGAAAGATGCAGAAAGGGCTCTCGTGAAAATTGAGGGGGTGGATTTTTACCATAGCAGTTTAAAAAAAGGTGAACATTTTGGTTAAACCTAAATATCTCATGAATTAATGTGATACAAAACAAGTATATTTTTGGAAAAAAACCCAATTAACGTTTTTTTTTTATAAATCAAAAAAACTGAAAAAAATTTGTCACTTCGAAAATTTTACGACTAAAATATGATTTCATCTCCAAAACAATTTTGTCCAAAGAAGAATAATGTTTTTGACGTCTAATAAAATTTTGAGAAAAATCTAATTGACAGTTTTTTTTTATAAAAAATAAAACCTAAAAAAACATTACTCAAAGTTGGTAAAAATGGAATTTCGATTCAAATATATTTTCAAAAATTTGAGATTATGGCTTCCAACTTATTTATCTATAAAAAATATTGTTTTCAACATTCGGTCAAATTTTGAGAAAAATCGAATAGACCGTTTGTTTACAAAAAATAAAAACCTAAACAAAAAATTAATAAAATATCGTAAAAATTGATTTTTGACTCAAATATCTATTCAAAAATTTGAGATATAGGCTTCAAATTAATTTTATTTTTTAAAAAATATTGTTTTTAACATTCAATATTTTTCTTATAAAAATCCAACAATCTGTTTTTTTTTTCATAAAAAATTAAATCCACAAAAAATAGTACGCAAAATTGGTAAAAATTGTTTTTCGACTAAAAATTTCGTTAACAAAAATAGATTTTGAAATCAAACTATTTCACTACATGAAAAATATTTTTGGTTATTTTTAAATTTTTTAGAATAATTTAACTGATAACTTTTTTAACAAAACACGAAAATTTACAAACCTTGCTTAAAAGACAAATCGACAGACAGAATGGGAAGTTATCAGTGTGGGTCGCATCCCAGCCTCTTTTTTTTAACGAGATTTTTAGTCGAAAACCAATTTTTAAAAATTTAAGTGGCATTTCTTAAAAAGTTTTTATTTCTTATATTAGAAACAAATACAAATTGGATAAATAAAATTAATTTGAAGTCAATGTCTTCTATTGTTCACGAGATATCGAAAACCAAACATCAATTTTTAACAAATGTTGCGTTTTTTTTTTGTAGATTTTAATTTTTAATGAAAAAAACTGACTTTTGGATTTTTATACAAAGTTTACTGAATATTTTCTGTGAGATAAAATAAGTTTGAAACCAATATTTTTAAATTTTGAAAAGATATTTCGGTCGAAAGTAAATTTTATCAACTTATAGTACCTATTGTTTTTTTTTTAAGTTTTTAATTTTAGTAAAAAACAGTCAATTCGATTTTTGTCAAAACTGTACCGAATGTTAAAAAAAAACAATATTTTTTTACAAAATAAAATTAATTTAAAGCCAACAACTCAAAGTTTTGAAAAGATATTTGAGTCGAAAATCAAATTTTACCAACTTTTATTATTTTTTTTTAGGTTTTTATTTTTTGTAATAAAATTGTCAATTCGATTTTTCTCAAAATTTTAGTGAATTTTGACAACAATATATTTATAAAATTAAATTAATTTAAAGCCAATATCTCATCTCTCTAAAACATCTTTTATTTCAGCTCTAGGGACCTTGAAACGTACAGAAATGTCAAAATTTTCAATTCGATAAATCAAACCGATTACAATAACTTCCTATGAGAAGTTAAAAATAGCTAATGTCAACTTAAGATATTTTACCACAAAACGTTTTCTGCATTTACCTTTATTGTATTGACGTAAGATGTTTTACCGTATTTGGTAAATAAAAAAAGAATACTCGTAATAATAAAAACACAATAACGGTTAAACAGACCTAAAATCATCTTAGAATATTAAGTAAATGAAAAACTATAAAAGTTCTTTTGGTAAAAGCACTTAAGTCAAAAAAATATTTATAAATGTATTAAGTGCTCCACTTATTCAAATTTTATTATACTATTTTAAAACCTGTAAATGTAAAGGCAAAACTACTGATTGCTAGTTAAAAATGCGCTTTGTGAAGCTTTCAACTTTTGAAATTAGTTATAATGTTCACCAATAATTGTTTCCAAAATAAAACACAGTTTTTAAATATTTAAATAAAACTGCAGCACCCCTTCACTCATTTCACGCTTTCTTAAAATTTTGTGCTACACTCCACATTAAGACGAATTTTTAGGAATAGTTAAGGAATTATAAATAAAGCTCTCCGCCAAAATTTAACCGTCGTTTTTATTGCATTTTTTTTGACTTATATTTGCTTATAAAAACAAATAGCTACTGTTTTTGAACTCAATATTTTATCATATAATATTAAACTTTAAATACAAAAGGAACTTCAAATTTACGAGCACTTGAGACTAAGTCGTGCATTTTATTTCTGCTTTAATTTTAAAGCTTGCTTTAGTTTTTATTTTTTCTTCATAATAATGAGATTTTGAAAATTGAAAAATATAACGGTAAGCTGCGTCGGTGGTGTAATAGTTAGCATAGTTGCCTTCGCAGGCTACTTACTTTGCTTCAGAACTCGACATTCTTTTTAGGGAACTGAAACTGAGTGTGGAAGAAAACTATTTCATCTTGGCCGGTGATTTGAACGCAAAACATGAAGATTGGGGAAATCAACATAGTAATCCCAGAGGTAACCATCTTTTTAATTTGATGAATCTTTACAGCGTTGAATATGGCGTCGACCTGCTGGCTACTGAAAATCCATCGTATACAAGAAGCGGCTCCTTTCTGGATGTTTTGCTGTACGACACTAGACTGACAGTTACAGACAAAGTGGGTAATCACCCTCGAAACTGCTTACAGACAGTCGAGTACGACAGTGATCACTGTGGACTGGCTGCTGTAATGCAGATTCCGAACGAACGCATGGAGTTGGACGAATACGTTGCAACGCATTCTTACAATTACAGTAAGATGCGTTGGCCTCGTTTCACCAACGCCTTAGCGAGAGAACTTCGTTCGAGTGACATAGCCCCACCAAACAACAGAAACCTGACAAATACAGAAATTGACCAACATTTACAACAGATGGACGAAACAATAAAACGAACGATGCAACGGACAATACCAAAGTACAAAGAACGGGACCAAATGGACGCTTACAGAAACGCGACAATTGACGCACTACGTAAGCACAAGAGTGGCTTATTGACAAGAATCAAAAACTTGTACAGGCGACTTACAGACCCACACGACTTGGAGGTTAGGACACTGAAGTCGTCAATAAAAAATGTCAATCTGTTGATTAAGGAGAACTACAGGTTATCAATTAACAAGTACTGGGACCGCAAGATCTGGTCAGTTAATTCCAGTGACCCTAGTATGTTCCCTAAAATCAACAAGTTATTCAGGAAAAAGAACGACAATGACCTTCCGTGTCTGAAACTCCAAAGAACTGAAGAGAACAGAGACGTACTCATGACAGCGCAAATAGATCCAGAAGAAGCCATCTTTGACGATGACTTTTATATAATTGAAAATCCGAAGGAAAAAGTGGAGGCGGTGGGAGCTGCTTTCCAGCAAGTGTACAAGGTGAATGTTAGCATTCGCCCCAACCACGACCTGGAAAACAGAGCCCTACTTAATCACTTTTACCTTCGAAATGATATAACACATTGGCGATCTGAGAACCGCGGTTTTATGCGGTTCGATGACGATTCCTTGGCAAATGCCATAATCGCCGAGCAAACGGGACCAAGTCCCCTGTTAGTGACTAAGGTTGAGCTTCAGCTCATCTTCAACTCAATAAAAAATAAAAAGTCAGCAGGTGTCGATGGTATATCCAACGTTGTACTAAGACATTTACCGATGGAGGCAATTGACATTTACACCACACTCTTCAATAATGCACTGAATAATGCATATTATCCAGTGCATTGGAAGACCGCTGTGGTTCATCCTCTCCCGAAAAAGGGAAAGGACAACTCCAACCCGTCAAATCTTCGGTCGATAAGTCTTCTTCCGAGTATCAGCAAAGTTTTCGAAAAGATCATCAATAGGGCTCTGACTAAGTGGGCTGCGGACAACAAAATAATTCCGGATAAACAGTTCGGGTTCAAGGCGGGTCATGACACAATTCATGCTGCGTCTAAACTCGTTTCTGATATCCAATGGAATAAAACAAAACAACAATGCACAGGTGCTGTTTTGGTTGATTTGGAAAAGGCCTTTGACACCGTATGGTTAGAGGGTCTTTACCTAAAACTGAGCAGGCTTGGCATAAGCAAACCATTGTTGTATATGCTTTATGATATGCTTAACGGTAGAAAGTTTGTTGTCAAAAGTGGCAACGTAACTTCTACCACAAAATTCTTAATTAAAAATGGTCTTCAACAGGGAGCGGTGAATTCGCCGATTCTCTTCAGCATTTACACCAGCGATCTGATAGGTAGTCTTACAAAGGCAATTGCGTATGCCGACGATCTAATTGCGTACAGAACGGCCCGAAAGGTTGAGGTTATTAGAATTCTCTTGCAGCGTGATTTCGACAAGATTCAGCGATATTGCGACGACTGGAAACTGAAAATAAATGTCCAGAAGTCGGAGACAATTCTGTTCCGGACTGCGTTCGCTAGGGCCACGAGGGATACGTGCAAGAATTGGCGAAAGATGGTCATCGTTGATCTTCACGGGCAGCCATTAGCGAGCAAAAGTGTAGTGAAGTACCTCGGTTTCTGATTAGATCAGTATTTATATTTCGCTCTGACCAGAACCAGAGGAGCCTTCGCTCTGACGAAAAGGCTGTTTTACAGCAGTCGCCTTGACCCCAGAGTGAAGGTAATTTGCTACATGGCCCTCACACGGCCGATGATCGTTTATGGTTGTCCTGTGTGGTTCAACGTTGCCCCTTCCCAAATGGAGAAGTTTCGGGTGTTCGAGCGGCAGTGTTTACGACGCTGTACCGGATTATATCGAACAGCCGAATCTTCTTTCGTGCATTTCTATTCCAACGAGGTCCTATACAACGGGGCTCGAATCAACAGAATTGACAATTTCTTGATAAAACTCGTTCGAGGTCCATTGCAAGAGTTATGTCTGCGACCAACAATTTAATTTTCGGGGCGTTCTATCCGAACGACGAGTATTTTGAAAGTGCACGCTTGAGCGGCTTCATTCCACCAGAGGCATTCCTCTTTTTAGATAGATGCGGTCTGATACAGGATAGATTGGCAGTTCCGTTAATCTACCACGCCAGACAACGAACCGTGGATAGGCGACTCCTGTACAATCGGGACGTCATGGCACAAGACGGAGCAGAGCTCCTTCGGTTCAGAAGGGCTGTGTCCGAACGGGACCGAACTGATAGGGTGAAGCAGGAGAGCCAATTTTGGTGGCAATTTCAATCGGCACTTGATAGTGGGTAGTCGGGATGGGGTTTAAAGCCTTGGCCGGCTTGCATACTTGTTTTATAGTTTTAGGGTTTAGTTTTAAGTAGAATAGGCATGGTGGCACAAAAAAATACAAAAAACAAAAAAAAATATACAAAAAAGAAGCAAAAAAGGAAAATACAAAAAATACAAAGAAAAATTAAAAAAAAAAAAAACATGGAATAAAAAAAAAAAAAGACAACAAAATATGAAAAACAAAAAAACGTTAGATACTTAGATTTGCTACTGTGGTTGTTCTAGTTTTAAGTAGTTTATAGGTAGAATAGGTAGTTTTAGTTAGCTTTAAGTTTTATATTAAGGACCTAATTTTAAATAGTTTTTAAGTAAAAATAAAAAAGGATATTGATATTAGTTTTTTTTGAAATTTTCTAATGAATACAAAAATAAATAAAATTAATTAAAGTTAAATAGACCTTAGGGCCGAAAGGCATTAGCATTAAGTATTATTGATTAACTTAGAGTGTCCGTATGGGACCAGTAAGTTAGTTGTAAGTTATAGTTAATTAGGCTAGTTTTATGAATTTTTGTCTAGCTTTAAGGTAGATCTAAGATTGAATTAATAAAAATGAATTTAAAAAAAAAAAGCATAGTTGCCTTCCAAGCAGTTGATCCGGGTTCGATTCCCGGCCGACGCACACTTTTTGCTCAAGTTAAAGTTAAGATTCATCAAAGCTTCACTTACTATTGAGTGCAATTTAATATTTTCTAATAAGCTATCAATCTATTTCTTAACTATTATTAAGTTAGAATTACATTTTCTATAAATTATTTAACTCTTTTGTTAAGGGAATTATCTCTGAAAAGATTTCTCACTGAAAACATAAATCACGAAACTTGGTCTTTAGCGTAAATTTTCTACTCAATTTAAATTGTTAATTTGCTTCGCATTTTTGCCACTAAAGTTAAATCCTTTTAGGATCCTCCTTCTTTTTTCTTTCTTTATTTTTTTCAAAATGAGAATGACACTATCCTTTTGTAAGAAGATAAAAATAAAAATCCCTATAAGCCGAAAGAAGGAATCAAATCGTAAATTTTTCAATTTGTCGGCGCATTAATGAAAACCGATTACTACCGTACATAGAACATAAAGACCGTAGCGCGCGAAACGGAAATTGATTTATTTTAATTGGAAAAATTAATTTTAACCTCCATGCTAATTGCATTCATTGCCATGGCAAAAAGGCACAGCCATCACATCGCAGGTTTCTTGTGTTAAGGTCCTTAAACTACACAATATCTACATGAAAATAACCTCAAGGCAAGAAGTTACCTTACCCTACGTATATTATACCTAACCTATGGCAAGGCAGTGTCTGTTTTCCCTTCGATTTAACTCATTTCATCTTTCAATAAATCTCTTGACAATTGCAAAATAATGGCGATAATTGGCAGCGCATATAGGATAGGACTTGAGAGATACTCTTTGCATTCCTTCTTCTCCAGATCCACCTAAGTATATCTAGGCTCATTCTTTCGTCGTCATTCTCGGCGTCGCGGTCGTCGTCCTCGAATAGTTGCCGATTGGACAAACAGACATCAGATAATCTTCTCGATCGATCGATAGACTCTTCGGTTCTGATTCTTTGTACATATAAGACGCCCTCTGATGTGGATATACAGTGGCGGCCGGCCGGCAGTGTATGGTGGTCCTGGATCTCTCCCTCTTATTCGTGATATCTTGAAATCTCCATGCACTGCACAACCGATAAGCTACAGCTTCAGATTCAGCTTCAGCAGAATAGCAGTCAAGCCCTCCCGTGCGCCGTGCACCGTGTGCCGTGTGCGATGCCACCACCAAAGAAGTCAACAAGGCTACTGGTGGCAGCGGCGGCGGTGTGGTGTCCGAGATTAATAGCCTCTCCTAGGCCTACACACTCGATCTGAAATTATGAGACAGCTATTTGAAGTAAAATCTATGAGCACTGAGCTGAGTAGCATCGGCTTGGCGGGCGTACAGAGATTCGATGATTCTTTGCTCTTCTGGGATCTAAGATGTAAGATGTGACCATACCACAGCGAAAGTCTTCCTTGAGATCTGTATCTTTGGAGGAACCCACTCTGTGTGCGGCTGTGATTTAACGGTGGCATCGGCGCGGCGGCGAAGCGGTGCAATCTAGGATTTGAGTTCTGAGCTAGCAAATCAACACTTGAACAATGCTTCCATATGTGTCTATTGGTGTAGTCGATGATCCTTATGTTGGAACACACATCCCGAACCCTAATCCAAACCTGAGCTCGATTTTTTTTCTGAATTCGCCATTTCATGAGCTGGAAGCTCTCATAAAATTGGTGGCCACACTCGACTGCGACTGCTGGCTGGCTGGGGCAATAAATAATCGACGCACCATCTGAGATAAGGTAATTGGTCCATTATGTCGCTCCAATGGCATCTCTTGGTTCTCTAAGTGAAATCCGCACTGGTTTAATACAATCCGTGTCCATACAGAAGCAACGAAGAGAAGACAGGAGCACCGCACTTTAGTACACAGGTGACATGTTGTTATACTCAACTCGTACTGTAAGACTGCCCGGCCCGGTCTTGTAATTCGATCCCATGCTGATGCTGATGCTGATGCCGATGCAGGGAACCCTTTAACATGTCTTTGTTTGGAAACAACAATAATAATAATAATAATAATCACGTGCAGTGTGTGCCTGTGCAATCTGCAGGAGATGCGATGCAATGGAAGTGGAACTCGAGCTGGAGCAGTGATTCGTATTCGCAGTCACAGCCACAGCCAAAGAGGCGGACCAGACCAGGCACAACAAATGCATAAATTTTGATGGAACGCAATGTGAAGTGAATGTGAACTGATGCACAACTGCAGCAAGCTGCAATCGAGATGATTCAGGAGAATGGGTGTCACTGATGTTTAAGATGTGATGACAGTTGATTTGATGGACGACATTACTCTTTTATTGGCATTGACATTACTGCAAAGAATTTAATGGCGGGAAATGTATTTATTTAATGGACAATAATTTATCATCAGATTGACGATATGTTTTTGGTTTAGGATGTTAATTGGTTGGGTGGTAAAATTATCATAAATTGTATATGCTTCGAGAATGTTCGATTTGTTTTATGAAAGCGATGAAAAAATATGACAATATTTATGACAAACAAAGAAATTTAACTTATTGTGTTAAAAATGAAAGATCAAAATAGTTCTTAATTCTGTCAAAAATAAACGAACAGTTTGTCGTTTTCGTTTAAATTATTTTCGTTAAGTATGTAATTTCTTCATTTGCGACATAATTGTAGAAAAAAAATATAATTCATGAAATATCGTCAAATACAAACTATTTTTCGATCAAAATGACGCTTAATTTAAGTTTTCCAAAACAGTCATGTTATTTCAATCGGAGTTATTTCTTTCGTCAAGTTTCGTTTACTTTTCACTATGTTATTCATTTAATTAATGGGTTTTTTATTCAGAGGCAGTGGATCTATTTTTAAACTGGTATTAAGTTTCAAACAGAACATAACGACATGTTCTTATGTAGTTATAACCTAGGTTCTACTGTTAACTATCTTTTATTTTTCTGAGAAATAAGGTGTTTTATTAGACAGTGTTTTCATTGGACTCTTTTGAAGCATATTTTTTACATTTCTTTTACATTGCTTTTTACTTGCGATTCATATGATCTGTGTGCAGGGCCGTCGAGAGGAATTCCGGGCCCAGGACGGACAAATTTGGGCCCCCCATATTTACCATTTTTTTTTAAATTTCATGCCTACTGATATGGTACGTTCTAATTTCAATTACGAATAGCGAAATTGGTTGAAATTAATGGAAATAATCATTTTTTGTTTGCAAAGTGAAACGAAAAAAGTTTTAATCATCAAATCAATTTTACGGGTATCGTCCAGTTTAGTTGAAATGGAGGATGGATAGAAAATAATTCTAAATGCGATTAGATCCGAACAGCATCATACATTCAATTCGATATTGCCAACGACATGTTAGTAACTGATAAAACGGTCGATTAACTATTAAAAAAATAGCATGAAGATCTATTACCTACTATGAAAATAAAATAGAGCGAAGTAAAAGTATTTGAAATTTGTCTTTAAAAAAAAACTAAGTATTTTAAAAGTTTTACATTAAAAACTCTTTATTGTTTTTCTTAATATTAAAATATGATTACAATATGTTTTATTAGAGTTAGTTTGCATTCAAAGAAATATTTTCTTTTGGCAAACGAGGTTTCCTAGCTTTCTGAGCAGCAAAACAACTTATAATTGCATCGAAATTCAATTTCCTTGCCAAAGGTGCTTCGATGCATAGTGTAGCAAGTCTGGAAACACGATCTTGTGATGAGCGCGAACGATGAAACTTCTTTGTTCTGGCAAGGATGCTAAATGAACGTTCGGCACTAGCTACGGTTACAGGTATTGTGGAACACACACGGAGAGCAACATAAATGTTGGGGAAAATCGTCTCCAAGTTCTGGGAATAAATAGCATTGAGCAAACTCAATGGCAGAAGTTCTGCTTTAAATTTGGCTTCATAAATGTGTTTCAGTGAATTATTTCTTCTTTCAACTCTTGGGAGTGGGACACATGCGAGTTATACTTTTGGATGAACCTTGTAGCGGAGTTTTTAATCTCACGTTCTTCCATTGTTGAAAACTGTCATAAAAATGAAAATGTAGCATTTAAATTTTTCATCGTATCGAACCGACGAGAAATTCCACATAGATATAATTGAATCAACTATGACGTAAAAGGTGTTTCTCTTGAAATGTATTTCTTCGTCTGTTTTAATTTGCTTTCCAGCTCCTCAGTTTTCTTCAAAATGTCTCTTTAATTGCCTTTTTTGGTTCGATGGGAACGATTCTGGAACATCCCCCAATCCAGTAGCAACTGCTTTGCATTCAGATAAAAATTGATCTCATCCGTTTCGAATAATGTTCAAATCGAAGATCAAGTTGTCGAGATCTCGAATTTCTGTTTCTGGCTCGAAGAAGGAAACTTCTTTCATTTATAGCGCTAAGAACCATAAACCATATCGAAGACATCAGGACATATTCAAATTTGTGCATATATTTTAAAACGCCATTTACATCTCTTCGAGCTTCAGCATTTAAATTAATAACACTTAAGGCTTCTTATGATGTTCTAAGGTTTTTCAGATGATTTGCAAATGGTTTCAATGCCTCAATTCTAGCTGACCATCTTGTATCGGAAAGTTTGTGAAGGGATCCGGGCACATTTTTCTTAAGAATTTCCCAACGTTGAGCACTGCTGCTAAACAAGTTGAAACACTTTTGAACAACACCAAAAAATGTGATTGCCGCAGTACAACATTCCGCTGAATTAACTCCACGCAAGTTAAGGCTGTGAGCTGCACATGGTAAATACACGGCAATCGGAGTTTTGTTTAAAATATGACTGAGCACCATTATACTGTCCTTTCATATTGCTTCCATTGTCATAGCCTTGTGCACAACAGTCTTCTAAAGGGATTCCGTTCTTTGCCAATGTTTCGCAAATCAAATCAGCTATTGCGGTGCCAGATATTTTTTGTTGAATTCGACAAATTCCAAAAACCGTTTTTCGATGGTGAACACATTTTGCAGATATCGAAAAATAAATGTGTTTTTTTCCACATCACTTGAATCGGGTGTTGCATCGACAATTATAGCGAATTATTTGGCGTTTTCTCTTTCCTTCAAAATAGCTGAATCACGTGTTGGGCACAAATTTTAATGAACACATTTTGAATCTCAACGGAAAGGTAGTGGACTTGGAAACGTTTGTGCTCTTGTTGTGAAATTCTTACTTTTTCCAAGTGCTCCTGACGTAAGGGGTCATAATGAATAATTAAATCTAAAATGCCCAAAACATGTCCATTGTTTGGCTCTCCAATAAGATTGTTATCGCCTAGTAGTCCTAGTTCCAAGATTCCAATATTCTATATAGAATTCCTTGCTATTTTTGTATGGCTGGTTTAAGCTTTGAAGTGACTTGATATCCTTCAAATCTTCAGTAAACAATTTATTCAAAATATTAATTTATTAATATTAGGGAAACCACAATTGAAAAAGGTTTGCGTGGGATTTTCCGGTCCCCGAAACCGAATCCAAAATTTTGTTCCCAGCAGAAACAAAAATAGAAGAAAAGAAACTTTATAAAAACAGAAACCGAAATAAATATTTGTGTTTTGTTTTAAGTTGATTTTAAAAATTTTCAAAATAAAAAAAGTTTGAATAATTTACGTTAAATTAAATATAAAAAAAATATACGCCAATAATAATCACGGGCCCAGATCGGCAAGCTTGTGACTGAAAGATTGGTATAGATAACATGCAAACAGGGGCCCGATTGCGAAAGCATGAATGATTTTAAATTTTCGGGCCCCTAAAAATTAGTGTGGGAATAGGTATGTTGATGATGAATTTAGAGTACCTATATTAAAAAAAAAAACACTCCTCATTGCTTTCAATTTTACGGGCCCCTAGAAAATCCCGGGCCCGGGGGGTTTCCACACTTTCCCCCCCCTCTCGACGGGGCCTTGTGTGTGTATTGCAAGTATTGTATTTGTAAAATATTTTGAACTCGAGATTTTTATCAAAAATGACAATATAATGGTAGAAAAGTCGATAAGTGGGTCCAGCCATTTCATCCGTGTGTCCTTGCTCCTATAGCCTAAACCATTGGTTCGTTTGAGTTTAAATTGGAAATTAAGGTTTTGAGTTGATTCGCTTTTGGCAATTTTTAAAGACCAAAAATAAAGGTAGTCCAATTATAACAATTTTTTGGCTAAAAATCGAGAATTAGAATTTTCTCATAAACGAATTTGAAAACTGCATACCAAAAATATTTCTGAGAGAAATTGAAAAATTTCATTTACACATATCTACAAAATTAATCTTAAAAAAACGATCTTAAGATTTTTTTAAATTGAAAAATAGTAAGTTATTGTTATTAAAAATGTGAATACAAATATATGAAGACATAAATCTGATACGATTATTTAAACTTACATTTTTGAATTGCCTCGCTGGCCACTTCAATTATTTGAAAGGATTTAGTTAATAAGTCAAAACATGGTGTCAAGTTAAGAGCTATTAATTAAAATTACGGCAAATTAAAATTTCTATGTCTGAAAAATTCGTGACGAAGTCCTTAAATGTTTAACTTTTCCTTGAGTAATACAAAATAACATGCCTATCGTCAGTTTTCGGGAAAATGGACAAATCACAATCCCAAGAAGATGAGACAACAATTTTCCAACATTTTACGAGAATAATCGATTTTCGTATAGCTTCGTTAAGTCTTACTGCTGATATTTTTTTATGTGTCAAGGAACCAATCAAGACCCCAATCACAGCCATCGCGTTCAGCTTAACTCTAGTGCTGTGATATTAGGTAAAGGGGTCTTAAGTCAAAAATTGCTTGAAAGTTTTTGATTTGGGGTATCGGGCTGTTTGTATATAACAACTTGAATCTAGAACAACTGCTTAATATCGTATTTATTTAGTCTTTAGACAATAAGCCCGAGAAAATGCATATCTGTTTTGATATTAAAGTCTTAAGTTCATTGAGCGTGTGCAACCAGTTTCTGACTTAAGTTTTTTTTTTTGCCTCACGTCAAAGAATTGATCAAATAGACATCCGTAAGGTGATACTAAAAGTGCAATCAGTAGTGCAATGGGCTCAACGCACTACGATAGAGACTCGAATTTTGTTGTGTAGTCTCGTCGAGTCTCGTATATTAGCACATCGACTGTTCGAGTGTCGTATATCACCATTTATCGTTTCACCGATTCTTTCGTTAAATATCTTACCTGTGTTACCTTAAGTGTGTACAATTTCTATTTAAAGCCGCTCATGACTATCGAAATCTGTAAAATAAAAATTAATATCGGGGATGTAGCTCAGTGGTAGAGCGTTCGCTTTGCATGTGAAAGGCCCCGGGTTCGATCCCCGGCATCTCCATAATTTTTTGGAGCCTAACACACTTTGCCAAATTCCTGTCCTTATGTTGAGTTTTGACATCTTCTTAAACTCAACTTACGACAAACCTAGATGAATTTTTTGTTCAACATCACTTCTACCCTTCAATTGGTATTTTTAATAACCATCAGACCTTTTACATCTATGTTATGTACAGAATTACATAGGAAATGCTTCATTACACAAAATCAAGACGCTTTTTCCCAACAATGTATTCTCATAGATCCCCTTACAAACTATCGCGCACCAACTGTGATGCGAGTAATCGTGTGAAGAAATTAATATCATTTCAAGCCATGCATCTTCCCTCTTCCAAGTCCCTTACAAAAAAAATGAGAAACTAGAGCACAGTAATGTTTGTTTAAGTTTTAAAAAAGGTAAACAAAAACAACGAACCTGAAGGAAAGCCCTGGTTTGGGTAACAAAACCCCAAACACAAAGTATAGATACATGCGAGAAAACCAACAATGGGCACCCACTTATCATCGCCTCTATAGAAAGATAAGCGACGACGACGACTCTAGAGGTAGTCCTCCTGCTGCTGCTTCGATACCATGGCCTGAAGAATCCAACCAAAAACATGACCAAACCTCAAAATAAGAGAACTGGTCACAACAGCGCTATGCAACCATGAACTGCAGTCTATGTGGTTTACTCCATCTACTTGGTTGTTGTGTTATTTTTCAAGTGAAAATGCCAAAAAGAAAACCAGCTCCTTCACCTTTTTTCCGCCTGATATACCTTTCTTTCATTGCCTTACTCCTCTGTCTGTAGTCGAAGGTATATATGATTGCAGGCACACGGAATCCCACAATCCACCAGGAGATGCTCCGCAGCGATACAATATGACTGTGAAAATTGGAGCCGTTTTCGCAGCGCAGGTGGCTACACCATTGTTGATGCTTTACTCTACAGCTAGACATAATATCGCAGCCAATGCTGCTTTCCATTTTTCACCTCCGCCCCCCTGAATTTAACTCCTCAAACAACAACCAAAATCTTGTTGGAGCCGCACGATTATTTTTTCATGATCGAAGGGTGAGCAGCGGGAGGGTAGCGGCGGCGGGCGTTTCAGCTTCACGAGTTTTTTCCGCTGCATTCCGCTAATTTTTCAATACTCTTCTGTAAAGCCAAAGAGTGCAATGAATCTCAACAATTGGGGAGTGCGTTCTCGCTTCGGCGAGCCATATTATCATCAACCGAACTTCTAACCTAACCAATAACCAGGAGCAGGGAGAAGGAAAATTAAGAAAATTACACAGGAAGATGTTTTTCTTCTTCTCTGTGAACCGCCAAGCTCCTCACACCGAATCTATTTGAACCCTGGTTGGCCTTTTGTGTGGTTTTTTTTTTCTCCAGATATTCGATACAGCAGCATAAAGATGCTGCTACAGAGGAGCCTCTTTGGAACAAAAAGTCGGACGACCTGTTTTGGGATCCAAATTGAATGAAATGGATATTTATGACCACGATGCCCTCGATGGCATGTGGGAACGAACGGAACCCAAGGAAAGGCCGATGTTATAGTAAATGCCGTTGGTTTTTTTTTTATATTATTTTGGCTGAAAAGGGGAAAGACGAAGAAGCTGCTTTATACGGTTATATGGCCTGGATGATGGCTTGAGGTCAAAAACGCGAGAATTACTGTCAAAAAGGACTGTTGACAGCATGCGATGCTAATTGAAACATCGTAACGTAACGTGACAATGTATAATGGCCGCCGCCGCCAACAATGTTAAGAAGGATGACATCAACGACGCGACAACATGGTGAGTGGTGGCATTATAAAGATATGGAGTTTTCGTGTTCGTTTTATAAATCACGGTTTACGGAAGAGTTATTATAATATCTCTTTGAACACTGATTTTAAATTAAATCGTGGGAAATAACTGTATGCACAAAATAACCAGATTAAACAACGGGATTTTACTGTAATGGTAAAACGCTAATTGCCTTCTTCAATAAGACAAAGATAATCTCCTGACCTATAGACAAAATTAACTTCAAGACGAAATTATTATAATGTGTGTTGTTCAGGACAGTAAACAATATTTATAACTTGGTGTTAACATTTCTCAAACATATCGAACTGAAGTGGGGATTTTCCTCGAATTTGAAATAAAAACGTCACAAACATCTTAGTTTAGGGAAAGTTGTCTTTTCTTTTGCTAATAAATATAGTCATATTGAAAAAACAAATACAAATTAATGTGTTTGCGATTATTATTTTAAAAATGATTCAACTTTACGAGGCAATCAGAAATAAAAAAAAAGAGGCTGGGATGCGACCCACACTGATAACTTCCCATCATGTCTGTCGATTTGTCTTGCTCAAAAGTTTGTCTATATGTATCAATTTTTACCAAATTTGCGTACTATTTTTTGTAGATTTTATTTTTTTGTGAAAAAACGGACTGTTGGATTTTTATAAAAATAATTACTGAATATCGAAAACAATATTTTCTGTGAAATAAAATAAGTTTGAAGCCAATATTTGTAATTTTTGAAAAGCTATTTGAGTCGAAAGTAAATTTTTACCAAGTTTTAGTATTGTTTTTTTTTAGGTTTTTATTTTTTGTAAAAAAAACTGTCAATTCGATTTTTCTCAACATTTTATCGAATGTTGAAAACAATATTTCTTATAAGTTAAAATTAGTAAGAAGCCATTTTGTCAAATTTTTGGAAAGATATTTGAGTCGAAAATCAATTTTTATCACCTTTTATAAATTTTTTTTAGGTTTTTATTTTTAGTAAAAAAACTATCAATTCGATTTTTCTAAAATTTTTTCCTAATGTTGAAAACAATATTTCTTATAAGTTAAAATTAGTTAGAAGCAATTATCTCAAAGTTTTGAAAAGATATTTGAGTCGAAAATCAATTTTTACCAACTTTTATTATTTTTTTTAGGTTTTTATTTTTTTTTTAAACTGTCAATTCGATTTTTCTCAACATTTTTCAGAATGTTGAAAACAATATTTTTTTTAAAGATTAAAGTAGTTTAAAGCCAATATCTCCAAGTTTTGATATTGAGATATTTGAGTCGAAAATCAATTTTTACCAACTTTTGTTAATTTTTTGTGTATGTTTTTATTTTTTGTAGAAAAACAGTCAATTCGATTTTTTTCCACATTTTTCAAAATGTTGAAAATAATATTTTTTATAAGATAAAATAAGTTCGAAGCCTTAATCTCAAGTTTTTGAAAAGATATTTGAGTCGAAATTCAATTTTTACCAACTTTGAGTAATGTTTTTTAGGTTTTTATTTTTTTTTTATAAAAAAAACTGTCAATTAGATTTTTCTCAAAATTTTATCAGATGTCAAAAACATTATTTTTCGTTGCACAAAATTGTTTTGGAGATGAAATCATATTTTAGTCGTAAAATTTTCGAGGTGACAAATTTTTTTTTAGTTTTTTTGATTTATAAAAAAAATGTTAATTGGATTTTTTTCCAAAAATATACTTGTTTTGTATCACGTTACAATATATAATATAACATTTAATTCAAGTCTCTAGCGTTATTGGTTCTTGAGATATTTTTGGTTAACGAAAATTTTCACCTTTTTTTAAACTGCTATGGTAAAAAAACCACCCACGCAGTTTTCTTGAGAGCCCTTTCTGCATCTTTCTGCCTTATTATCTGTATAACAAAATTTATTTGAAGTCGATATCTCTTCTGGTTCTTGAGCTATGGACGACGAAAAAAACGTACGTACCCACACACGCACAAACAGACATCTTTATAAAAATCTTTTATTTCGACTCTAGGGACCTTGAAACGTCGAGAAATGTCAAAATTTTCAATTCGACAAATCGGACCCATTACAATAACTTCCTATGGGAAGTTAAAAATTATGCGTTCATCAAAAATATGTACTGGCCCCAACATTGAACACTGGGTAACTTTTTAATCAATTACTTTAATTAACTCCCTTATCTGAATCCACTCGTCAAGGAACTTAATTCTTTCAAGTCTTATCAATGAACATTTCTTGATCAGCCATTACTAGAGAAAACTAGAAACAATGTTCAAAAATAAACCTGATATAGCTGAATTTAGTGGAGAGTGGTAGTGGGACAAAATATTTAAGAGATAAAGTGCAGAAAGATCAAAATTTTGTTTCTTGAAAAGTGATGTATTAGATTGAAGTTACATTCAGAATATTTTAAGAAAAACAGTGAAAAACATTGGGGGGGTCACATTTAAAAAAAAAACTAAGAAAATTAAACTTCTAACAACTCTTTTACATCAATTGGTTTCTAAGATAGTTTTTTTTATCGAAGTACGATTGGAAGACTTCGTCTTTTTCAGTGCTATGTTAAATATGATCTCTTTGTCATGACTTCGGGTAAAATTAACAATAATTAAATGCTTATTTATTAGGATACCACTTAAATTCTAGATTTTAAGTTATGATCTTAAAACGCTTCTTTCAATATTTTGCTTTTCAAAATTAAATAAAGATCTCAATAATATTTTGATTTAAAAAATTTTCTTAAAAATATCACGCTTTTTGTAAAAAATGATTATTATCTGTTGAAACATCTTAAAAAAGCCCACAATTTATTTTTGTCTATTCATACAAAATATGATAATCCGAATTTAGAAAAACTTGGATAGGACAATTTATAAAAAAAAGACTAATAAATCGAGAATCCATTGAGAACATTATAGAAAATGGTGTCAAATTTATTCATCTTGTTCCTAACAACAATATGTATGAATACTGCGTTAAAGGTTCAGAAATTTCATTATTTAATAACAACAATACTTCCACAATTAGTTTTTGAATTGGCTTAGAAAAAAAAAAAAAAAAAACGAAATGAGATATGTTCGATTTTTTTTTTAAAATATTTTTTTATTTATTTGACAACTTTGTCAAATTTTTGAAAAAAACACTTAGAACTCAAAACCCATTTGAATATAGTTTTAAAGAAACTCTAAAATGTTAACGTTAAACACTGTTTTCAAATTAAATATTAAAACTGTTTTTCTTTTTTCAAATATTTTTAATTTTTTCGATTTCAAACTAATTTAAATATTATATTCATAAGTTCCGAATTGTGTGGAATTTTGTATGGTTGCCTCTTAACTTAATACGTTTTTATTTACTCTTTTTAATGTTGTCTTGTTTAAAAGTATTTTTAACATTTATTAAAGAAAAAAGTTTTTTTTAATAAGATATAAGAAATTTTTAAGATCATACATTTTTTTGGTGAAAGAAATTACTTAAGTTTATCTAAAACGAAAATTTTATCAAATTGTGTACCTAATAAGTTTAAAGCCAACATCTTTATTTAATCTCAAGTTATTCGAGTCGGAAATAAGTTTTAACCAATTTTTAACTAACATTTTTACAAAATGTCAAAACCTTCAAAGATTGCAAATATAAGCACTGTTAATTTATTTTATTTTGTGTTGGTAAAATACGAAAACCAATTCGACAATTAAAAATCCTGTAAAAATTTGTTAGTTAAAAAATGTGAAAAGATGAGTTTGGCAGGAAAGTTAAAATTTAGAAAAAAATAGATTTTTTAAATAAAATGTTCATTTCTTTCTTAAAGCAAAAGTCGATTCTTAACAAACTAAACACAAAACAATTTAAAGTTGTTAAGAAATTTAAAGGCATATGACAAGTTTATTTTCCTGTTAATAAAACAGAAGAGAATATCCATTTTTCATTTATTTTTGAAAATTCTAAATTATTGTCAAAAAAAAAAAAAAATTCCAACGAAGACTTCGATTTTTCTAGAAGTTAATTTATTTTCTTAAATTTTGTGCTCACGGGCTTTATTTATATTAATTATTTTAAATGCGAAAGATCGAAAATAGCTGTTGATAGGACTTGAAAGCTATAACACTGCATTTAAAACAAACCGAGATATGGAGACAAAAGTCGAGAAAGTAAAACAAAAATAATACAAAAACGTCCGTTTTTAAAAAATGTTTACAAAAATAAATAAAGAAGATCCTGGGATGCAAATGCAACCCACACTGATAACTTTCTATCCGTGTCCGCCTTTCAATTTTTTTTCCAAAAATTTAACTAAATATTAATAACAATATTTTGAGTGAGATACAAAATTTGAAATCAATATCTTTCTTTATTTTCATAATACTTGAATGCAAAACCTATCCTAACATTATTTTTTGTTAGTCTTGTAGGTGTTTGTGTTTTGTAAAAAAGTTTTTAATTTAATTTTTCTAAAAAATTAACTAAAAGTAAGTAACAATATTTTGTATATATGATCAAAATAAGTTTGATCAGTTTTTGAGCCTGACATATTTAGTGGAAACCCATTTTTGCAAAATATTAGCAGCATTTTTAAAAGATTGTACCTATTTAAAAAAAAAATATCGATTATATTTGTTAACAACAAAATGAAATAATTTTTAAGTGAATACCATCATTTTCTAAAAATATTCTAGTCTAAACATCTGTTTTAAATAAGTTTGCGCAATATTTCTTGTTATTTATAAAAAAAGCTGGCTTTTAGACTTTTCTACAAATTTTGTTAAATTTATTTTTTTGTTAAATTATGCAAAACAATGTTTTTGCATAACATACGATTAGTTTTAAGGCAACATCTTTAATTTTTGCCAATATATTCGAGTAAAAAATCTATTTTTACCAACTTTAAGTAGTGTGTTTTTTAGGTTTTTGTTTTTTTTTTTGTAAGAGATGCGTTGTTTCGATTGTCCAGGTGTGAAAAGCGTTATTTTTTGTTGAATAAAATAAATCTGGAGTTAATATCATTTTTTGTTCGCAAAATATTTTTTCAGATTTTTGATTTGTTGAAAAACTGTTAATTGATTTTTTTCAAAATTATTTTAATTTGGTATAACTTTACATTACATAATGTTATTAAAATGAAAACACTAGCGTTATTGGTTCGTGAGATATGTGGGGTCAATAATTTTTTTTTTTTTTTGTAAATGCTAAAGTTTGAAAACCACATACTGAATTTTGTTGAAAGTCCTTTCTGCATCTTTCGATTATAGAATCTGTACAACAAATTTTATTTGAAGTCGATATCTCTAATTAATATATAACACGGGTTATCCATTTTCCGGCTTCAAAAACATAGTTCTGGAATTTAACATCTGTCAAACTAAGTTTTTAAACCAATAGTTGAATGTCTGACATTTACAAAAATGGATCGCTTAACCATCGGACAACGCAAAAAATTGGTAAAACTTACTACAAAAATGGTAATTCTGCTACAGCCACATATCGTGTTTTAAGAGAATGTGTCAATTATTTGTCGTTCTCAGGAGTTTGGACTGTCTTGCAGCATATTATGGCGTATTTTGAATTTGGATCTACTCCAATATCCATATACAGTCCAGCTCACACAACAACTGAAGCCAGCTGACCATCCTCAACGTCGTAGATACGTCGAATGAGTTCTTCAGCGACGAAGCGCATTTCTCACTTAAATTGTCGTATTTGGGGTTCTGAGAATCCTCAAGTAATTGAAGAGAGGCCATGATATCTACAAAAAGTCACTGTTTGGTGCACTCGTTGCGTTGGTCCGAATGTGTCATTATACCTTACTTCTTCGAAAAGGACGTTGAAACGACTGTCAACGTCAATGTTCAAATTTTGCAATAAAAAAATTAATATCAAAAAAAATGTGTATCTGTGCATTATTAACTTCCCATAGGAAGTTATTGTAATGGGTCCGATTTGTCAAATTGAAAATTTTGACATTTATCGACGTTTCAAGGTCCCTAGAGTCGAAATAAAAGATTTTTAGAAAGATGTCTGTGCGTGCGTGTGTACGTACGTTCGAACGTCCGTACGTTCGTACGTTCGTGGCGTTTTTTTCGTCGTCCATAGCTCAAGAACCAGAAGAGATATCACCTTCAAATAAATTTTGTTATACAGATAATAATGCAGAAAGATGCAGAAAAGGCGCTCAAGAAAATTGCGTGGGTGGTTTTTTTACCATAGCAGTTTAAAAAAAAGGTGAAAGTTTTGGTTAACCAAAAATATCTCACGAACCAATAACGCTAGAGTCTTGAATTAAATTTTATATTATATATTGTGAGGTGATACAAAGCAAGTATATTTTTGGAAAAAAAAATCCAATTAACGTTTTTTTTATAAATCAAAAAAACTGAAAAAGAAATATTATTTACCTCGAAAAATTTACGAACAAAAAACGATTTTATCTCCAAAACAATTTTGTGCAACGAAAAATAACGTTTTCAACATCTGGTAAAATTTTGAGAAAAATCGAATTGACAATTTTTTTTTATAAAAAATATAAACCTATAAAAAACATTAATCAAAGTTGGTAAAAATTGATTTTCGACTCAAATATCTTTTCAAAGCTTTGAAATATTGGCCCTAAACTAATTTTATATTTTAAAAAATATTGTTGTCAACATTCACTTAGATTTTGAGAAAAAATCGAATTGACAGTTTTTTTACAAAAAAATAAAAACTCAACAAAAATTAATAAAAGTTGGTAAAAATTGATTTTCGACTCAAATATCTTTTCAAAAATTAAAAATATTGGCTTCAAACTTATTTTTCTCACAGAAAATATTTTTTTGACGTTCAGTAGATTTTTATAAAAATCCAACAGTCAGTTTTTTCATAAAAAATTAAAATCTACAAAAAATAGTACGCAAAATTGGTAAAAATTGATCTTCTGTTTTCGATATCTCGTGAACAATAGAAGATATTGACGTCAAATTAATTTCATTCATTCGATTTGTATTTGTTTATATATGAAATCATTTTTTTTAAGAAATGCTAGTAGTAAAATTGGTTGAAATTGGTTTTCGACTAAAAATCTCGTCAACAAAAAAATAATTTCGAAACCAAACTACTTCATTATAAACTGCAAAATATTATTGGTAGTGTTTAAATTTTGAAGAATAATTCAACTGAGAACTTTTTTAACAAAACACGAAAACCTACAAACTTTTAAGCAATACAAATCGACAGACGGGATGGGAAGTTATCAGTTTGGGTCGCATCCCAGCCTCTTTTTTATGTTTACTTTTGAAACCGCAAAATGTATAACCCTGTAGACGACTTAAAACAGTATCCTTAACGTTCGTTCACACGCACTTGCATACATCACTCTATGAATCTCCGAATTAGATAATTGAATCCTTAAAATGTCGAGATATGTCAACATTTTTTAATTGGACAAATTTTACCGATTACAATAAGTTCCTATGGGATGTAAATAAATTTAAAAAAAAAATAAAGTGCGTATACGCCCGACTGGCCAAATTTGTATTTTACGGTGATATTTTCTCAAATTTGTCTGTTTATCTATTTATAAGGGATATGGTTAATGTTTATTGGCTTAGTACCGATTTTATCTAGTGTGAAAAATTTTCCACACCAATTTAAAGATTTTGTTTGGAAGTGGTTGCGTCAAAAGTCATATTTTTACCAGTTATATATTGTTAACTATACTTTTCAACTTTCAGCTGATATCTTTCCTTATATTAATTCAATTTATAAATAAAACAAACGAGCATACTATAATAATGTCAAGGACAGAATTCTTTTGTTGTGGTTTCTTTTTAGACAATAGCAGTTTAAGTTTCTTCATTCCTCTTTTAACTTTCAGTTTTCTGGAGATCCCGCAGAACATGGAGGTCTCCATGTTATAAATATTGTTCAAAAATTTTCCTCTCACTTTGAAAAGTTTGTTTTAGATGCATGTATTTACTATACTATACAATCCTACATACTCATATACAAAACAAAACTTACTCTTGACAGAAAACTGACAATAGAGTGACTATTTGCACAAACATAACGTCGCTCAACTTCATTATAAAGCATATTAAAGCACCTCTAAAGGCTGTATACCTAGTTATGTACTGTACATGTACATTGTACATTATGAAATAATAATTGTAAAGTTTTTCTTCTTTAACCTAAAGTCCTGTATAAGATATAAATTTATAGTGTTCGCGCTAAATCCTTGGCTCCTTTCGAAACATGTTTCAGGTTTCCAGGATGTTCTTAAACAAAAATTTTAAAACGTACATCAGACAGACAGGGTTAAAGAGAGAGAGAGAGATAGAAAACGAAAAGAATAACTTTAAATTCAATTGAAAATTATGTTGCAATGTACTATATACACTTCCCCATATACTATATAAGTATGTTATGTATATAGCAAGACTTTAGGAAAAGGTCACCGAATTCTGTTGCATCACACAAAATTTTCCCCACAAAAATGTGTGTGAAAGTGAATTTAAATTTTCGATTTTATTTTAAAGTTTTCTCTCCAAAAAGAGATTTTAAAAACATTCACACATATATATGTATGTACATATATATAATTTTATGTATATGGAAAAGTGTAAAATTGTTATATAGAAATATGTATAAAGTGAATCCGACTACAATCAGTAGTTTCAAAGTTATCACAAGTGGAAAACTTTGTAGACACTGCGACGCGAATAAACCAAACAAACACTTTTCAAACTGGGAATTTAGGGCAAATAGTTAGCACACTATGGAAGGAAAGTTTGTTTGCTGAGTTGAGAGATACTTTTTGAAATAATGTTTTGAGAAAAGTCTGCTGTGTAAGAGTAAGTGGTTCGGGAGGGGTGGTAGGGTTAAAGGGGTTGGTATATACGGAAAAGAGGATAAACTTTTGAACATAGCTAATTGAGTTAACTGAGTTGTGTACTGTACACACACGTGAATATGTCGTTATGGATATACATTATACATATGTAATAATAAACAAAAATTAAGTTTCTATAGTAATACATTTTGTTTGTGCTTATTATTACGTTTTATTGAAAATTTTGTATTTAAGCTTTTTTGTAGGGTGAATAAGAAAAAAAATGTATTTGCGTCGGCCGGGAATCGAACCCGGATCAACTGCTTGGAAGGCAACTATGCTAACCATTACACCACCGACGCACTTAAAATTTGGGAGGGGATATTGGAATCAGGAGGGTGGCTCCAATACCCATACTTTCGTACACCAAGGCAATAAAACAGACGCCATTTCGTTAATTATTGATATTTTTTGAAGGTCTTTCCAATTTAACGAATTTTTATTTCAGTTTCAGCTACTCCATCGTCTTTGAAGATGTAAGCATTGGATAAGATTCTATTTGGCCTCTCCAAAGACAGAAATTCCAAACAAAAATTCTTTAAATACTCTTTTTTTACAAAAAAATTCTGAAAGTCACCCATATTTTCATATTGGTGTAGCCACTTAATCAACTTTTACAAAAACGTATGCACTCACTTTATACAAACCACAATTTAAAAAAAGATCCTTAAAAAGTCAAGAAAGTTGTCAAATTTTCAGGAGAAACTTTCTTTTTTTTTTCAATTCAAGCTTAATCTTCAAAAAAGGTTAATAAGCTTCACTCCAAAATTCATTGTTTACTTTTAAAAACACAGCAATATTTTTTTTTAGTTAACTTCCCATAGGAAGTTATTGTAATCAGTCCTATTTGTCGAATTGAAAATTTTGAAATTTCTCGACGTTTCAAGGTCCCTAGAGTCGAACTAAAAGATTTTTAGAGATATTTCTGTGCGCGCGTGTGTACGTACGTTTGCGACGTTTTTTCGTCGTCCATAACTCAAGAACCAGTAGAGATATCGACTTCAAATAAATTTTGTTATACAGATAAAAATGCAGAAAGATGCAAAAACGACTCTCAAAAAATTGCGTGGGTGTTTTTTTTTTACCATAGCAGTTAACCCAAAATATCTTACGAACCAATAACGCTAGAAACTTGAATTAAATTTTATATTATATGTATATTGTAATGCGATACCAAACAAATATATTTTTGTCATATTTGTCACCTCGAACATTTTATGAACAAAAAATGATGATTTTATCTCCAAAACAATTTTGTGCAACGAAAAATAACGTTTTTAACATGTGGTCAAATTTTGAGAAAAATCGAATTGACAGTTTTTTTTATAAAAAATAAAAACCTAAAAAAAAAAAACATTGGTAAAAATTGATTTTCGACTCAAATATCTTTTCAAAAGTTTGAGATATAGGCTTCAAATTAATTTTATTTTATAAGAAATATTGTTTTCAACATTCGTTAAAATTTTGAGAATTGAATTGACAGTTTCTTTTTACAAAAAATAATAACCTAAAAAAGCGTTAGGTACTAAAAATTGGTTTTCGACAAAAAATCTAGTTAAATAAAATAGATTTTGAAATCAAACTATTTTTGATTATGTGCAAAATATTGTTTTTAAATGTTTAAGAATAATAAAACTGACAACTTTTTTAACAAAACATGAAAACCTACAAACCTCTTAAGCAAGACAAATCGACAGACGGGATGTGAAGTTATCAGTGTGGGTCGCATCCCAGTTTCTTTTTTTACTTGCGACATATAGGAACTATATGGCAAGTTTTGCATTCGTGCAAAATTTCGAACTCGAGATTTTAATCAAACATGATATTACGATGGTAGAGAAGTCGAAAAAAGTGGGTCCCGCGATTCCGTCCGGTCTGTTTTGTCTGTCTGTCCACGCTCCTACAGCCTAAACCATTGGGTCGATTGAGTTCAAACTTGGAAGTTAAGGTTTTCAGCAGATTCGCGTTAGGCGTTTTTTTCATTTTTTTTTTTAAGACCAAAACTAACAGTGGCCCCCATACAATTTTTTTGGTCAAAAAACGAAAATTCGAATTTTCTCAAAAACAAACCGATAGATTTTTTTTAAATTTTCTCTAAAATTTTTTTTTAAACTTGGCTTCTTTTCATAAGAAAAACATATTTTTGTATTGCTCAGGAAAGGTACCGCTCATAGAACCGTTATTTTGTTTCTTAATTTTCTCAGCAACTTATCAACCGATTTCAATAATTTTTTTTCTGAATAAGCTCTTATATTGCCTTAACAATATTTGATTATCAAAAGTGAAATTTTTTATTGTTTGGATTTTTAAAAAAATATTGAATTTTTTTTTTTCAAAATTCTATATCTCAAAAACGGGTCAACATTTTTTTACGAAATTCAAATGTAGAGCGTATATTTACAATCACTAAACAACTGCATACCAAAAATATTTTTAGAACAAAATTTAAAAATTTTATATATAAAAAATTAATTTAAAAAAAAACCGCTCTAACGATTTTCAAAAAAAAATTTTGAAAAATCAAGGGTTTTTTGATTTATAAAATGGCATCTAAATTTTTGAAGACAAACTTACTTTTCAGGTAAAATTTTGAATCTTAAAATATTTTTTTTTTTTAATTATTTTAACTGTATTAAATGTAACCCCCTCCCATCTCACCAGATCAAATCCTGTGCGTGAGCCCGAAAGAGCGCATTACATTGACAAAACTTTTATTATATTCAGCCCTATCATGAATTCCATCGTAATCGGAAATTTTTACGAATCCCGAAAAACTGTATCATGAAATCCGTTCGTAGTGGAAAATCTCATATACAATTTTGCATTACGAACGGATTTCATGATATAGTTTTTCGGGATTCGTAAAAATTCCGACTACGATGGAATTCATGATAGGGCTGATTACTATCTTTTATCCAAATTAGATAATGCATTTGGTACATATGTATGTATTGTTTATAACTATAACTATTGCAAATACCAATTCATTTCCGGGATGAGTTGTGTCTTGGGATGAATCGCGCGGTTTTTTTGACAAATCGAATATCATTTAAATCTTTGAAGACAAACTTGTTTTAAAGGTATAATTTTAAATCTTATATAGGTGCTTTTTTAAACAGACTCTTTGCATACAGGAGCAAGTTCGTGCGACCCAGTCGTGCATTTTATTGTAATAGTTTTAATGCTTATCTACTAATATTATAAAGAGGAAAGATTTGTATTTTGTATGTTACGAATAAACTCAAAAAGTACTGGACCGATTTTAATAATTCTTTTTTCATTAGAAAGCTACATTATCACTGAGTAACATAGGCTATATTTAGTACTAGATTACTATAGAAATCTTTACAAATTCCTATTAAAACCAACCGAAGGTGTAAAAAAATTAGCCATAAAATGTCTTTCATCGCATACGCTATGAACAATAAAACAAAACAAAAAGTTATTATAAGTGAAAACAGGTCAAATATATCCATTTTAATCCTTACCTGACATAGCTAATGTTAGAAAGATACACAATCGGTTTTCCCAACACCAGCACATACACCTTCGATAGTATGATACATAAATGAGGTCTTTTTTCATAATGGATTTTTAAAGGCGATCCAATGTGATCGCATGTGTGTGTATGGTTTTTTCCGTGCTGTTCATTGATTGAATGTGACCAGCCTCTACTCTTCTTTTATTTTTTGTGTCATTTTTTTATTTTATAAATTAAAATACCTCTTATGTATTTTTTAAATAAATGTATTGTTTTGAAATATGAAAATTGCAACTTCATCTTTGTTTTGTTCTTCTAAAAACATAAAAAAGTTATGTTTAGCGTAGTATAAGAAACAGTACTTTTTACTTCTTGCGTACGTATTTAAAACAGCTGGTAACACTAAAATGCAATTAGGGCTGGAATAGGAATTGTAACTCTTTTTCTTCCTTCTCTTTTACACTGTAACTATTCTTACTACCATCTATTTCTCGTGTTTGTGTGACATAGGGGTAATTTAAAACATGAACTCAGAAGGAAAACGTGGAGAGTGTCTCTGCTCATTATTAAATATACTCTCATTTGCGCTGTCGGCTCCTTACGCAGTGGACGCAAGCGACATTGAAGATTTAGAGTTTTTTAAACACATTTGTATGCTTCACTTCAAAAGTTCTTTTCAGAGCTACTTAATTTTAGTATTTATCACACTTTTTCATATTTCTCAAAGTTCTTTTCAGAAATATCGCTTTGAACTTGAATAATTTCTTTGTTATTATTATTTAAAATAAATATCCTTCATAGCAATATGCCTAGAAGAAGAAGGTCGCAGCTATCTAAGAATAGTTCCCAAGCGAGATTAGTAAAAGTTCGTCGTATTGGAGAGTCTTCTTCTGAAAATGCAGATCGTCTGGAAATTATGAGAGTGTACGCTTCCCAATCGCGAGCCAGAGAATTAAGCGTCGAACGTTCAATTCGTCTTGCAGAACAAAATGCAAGATACGAACGACAGTCAAGTGCTGAGCGCTCTCAGCGACTTGAAGAAAATAGAGCTAGGAACTCGCGAACGCGTGCACGGGAATCTAGCACTGAACGCTCGCAGCGGCTTTTGACACAGCGAGATAGACAACGGTCGTTAACAGCTAGGACGCGCAATAGAATTTTAGCGCATAGTAATAGGTCGGCATTTAGTTACGATCCTCAAATTGAATATGCTCATCAAAACAGCATCCAAATCGGAGCAATGAATAAGATGTGTCCGATATGTTTCGCTAAAAAATGGGCTGAGGAAGCGAAAGGTATGTGCTGTGCATCTGGAAAGGTTGTTCTCCCTAACATTGATGAGCCACCAGAACCAATTAAAAGTCTTTTGACAAATAATCATATACTATCCGCGCATTTTTTGAATAACGTACGTAGATACAATAGCCTTTTTCAAATGACTTCCTTTGGGGCAAAAGAAATTAAGGAGGGACATTTTATGCCTACCTTTAAGGTGGAAGGACAAGTTTATCATCTAATAGGTAGCCTTTTACCGCCATCAGGACAAATTCCCCAATTTTTGCAGATATATTTTATTTCCGATGCTGATCAACTATCATTGCGATCAAACACGGCTCCCATGCTAAAACTAAATTTGATAAACGAATTGCAGACCATGTTGAATAGCCACAATGTTTACATACGAAGTTTTAAACATAGTATTGAACTCAATACCCCCGAGAGTTTGAAATTGATCATTTACTCTGATCGCACACCCCATACAGAACACAGAGGAAGATATAACGCCCCTTCAATAAATGAAGTGGCCGTTCTCTTGGTCGATGAAGACAAAGGACCCAGGGATATAGTACTGCACGGTAGAGACGGACAACTAAAACGAGTGTCGGAATTACATCGAGCATATGATCCGCTACAATATCCGTTGATGTTTGCATCAGGAGACGATGGATATTATTTAACTATTCCTCAGCAGAATTCCTCAAGAAATAAGACTGTGTCATGTATGCAATATTATGCATACCGTTTAATGATTAGGACCAACTGTTTTAATGCACTCCATTATTACAAAGATTTGTTTAATCAATATTGTGTGGATATGATGGCGAAGATGATTTCCGAAAGGTTAAATTTTGTTTACCGAAACCAACAAAAGCTTAGAGCGGATGACTATATTCATTTAAGGGATGCTTTAAACCAAGACGCAAGGGTAATTGCAGCTAATATCGGACAGCATGTCATCTTGCCGTCATCATTTACTGGGTCTCCAAGGTATCTCCACGAAAAGACACAAGATGCAATGACATACGTGCGCAATTATGGAAGGCCAGATCTTTTCATAACTTTCACCTGTAATCCAGATTGGCAAGAAATAAAACAGGAACTTTTTCCCGGTCAACGGTCTTTCGACCGGCATGACATCATAGCTCGAGTGTTTCACTTAAAAATGAAGAAAATGATAAAAATATTAACAAAAGACGCGATTTTTGGGCCGGTTAAATGTTATATGCTTACTGTTGAGTGGCAAAAAAGAGGATTGCCGCATTGTCATATGTTGCTTTGGTTGAACTCAAAAGTACAACCCGATGAAATTGATAAAATAATAGTTGCCGAACTACCTAATAAAGACGAAGACCCAGTATTATTTGAGATAGTCACAAAGAATATGGTACATGGACCATGTGGACAAGAAAATTTGACTTCTCCGTGCATGAAAAATGGGATATGTACAAAAAAATATCCACGACGTTTCGTGACTGAAACCCAGACCGGTGAGGATGGGTATCCCGTTTATCGACGACGCGATATCAACAACGGAGGGCAGATTGCTGCATTGAATGTCCGAGGGCGTACGGTTAATATAGACAACAGATGGATCGTTCCATATTCCCCAATACTATGTCGATCTTTTAATGCTCATATTAATGTTGAATATTGTCATTCCGTACAAGCCATAAAATACATATGTAAATACATTAACAAAGGATCGGATCAAGCAACTTTCAGTGTCAGAAATGCTCACGATGAAGTTGAAAATTATTTGAACGGCCGGTACATAAGTACATCTGAAGCAGTGTGGAGGATATTAGAGTTTCCTATACATGACAGACACCCTACCGTAGTACACCTAGCAGTACACCTAGAGAATGGACAACGAGTGTACTTCTCAGCGGAAAATATGCAAAATATAGCGCAAAATCCACCAAAAACGACACTTACGGCGTTTTTTGACCTATGCCACAGTGATGGTTTTGCTAAAACACTACTCTATCACGAAGTTCCTCATTATTATACATGGGCTAACAATAAATTTTCTAGAAGGAAACGTGGCCAAGAAGTAGTTGGACATCCCGGTATAAAAAAAGATGCGGCACTGGGAAGAGTATACAGCGTTCATCCTTCCCAGTCAGAGTGTTTTTATCTCAGGATACTGCTTCATCATGTACGTGGCCCAACATCGTTCCAAGATTTAAAAACCGTTGACGGAGTTGTTAAAGAAACTTACCAAGCCGCTTGCCGAGAAAGGGGTTTGCTAGAAGATGATAACCAATGGGAAACTACTTTGAGAGAAGCTTCGATTTCCCAATGTCCGTTAAGGCTGAGAGAGTTGTTTGTGGTAATATTATTATTTTGTTTTCCCTCGGAACCTCTCAAATTATGGGACACGTTTAAAGATGATTTGTGTGAAGACATCAGACATATAGCCCAAGAACGAGGTTCCGATTATGATGTATATAACAAAGGTTTGATACAAATCGAAAACAAACTTTTAGAATTAAATGACAAAAGTTTAAGAGACTTTGGATTACCTTCTCCGAATCGCTCACAAAATGTAGTTGATGCCATACCGTGCCGTATATATGATGTTAACGAGTTGTCAGAATTTGTCAATTCAAATGTACCCAAGTTAGTGGCAGATCAAAAAATAGCGTACGATGCTATAATTGAAAGTGTGGAAAATAACAGTGGTCAACTTTTTTTTTTGGACGCGCCCGGTGGCACGGGTAAAACCTTTCTTGCCAATTTAGTATTGTCAAAAGTACGATTATCCGGAAGAAAAGCACTGGCTGTGGCATCGTCAGGAATTGCTGCAACCCTATTATATGATGGGAAAACGGCTCACTCTACGTTTAAATTACCGTTGACTGTTTCTTTAGATCAACAGTCTGTATGTTCAATCCGTAAAAATGGTCCACTGGGAAAGCTCTTACAGGACACGTCGCTGATTATTTGGGATGAGTGCACCATGAGCCATAGAGCTCATGTAGAAGCAGTGGACCGCACATTAAAAGATATAAGAAACTCATGCAATATGATGGGTGGCGTAACTTTTGTTTTCGCTGGAGACTTTCGCCAAACTCTACCAGTTGTAACAAAAGGTACACGTGCCGACGTTATTAAAGCGTGCCTTAAATCATCACCTTTGTGGCTATCAATTAAAACTCTCAATTTGCGCACGAATATGAGAGCACATTTATGCAATAACCGCGGTGGTAATTTCTCAGAAAATATACTTAAATTAGGAGACGGAAAATTTACTACTCCAATTGCAAACAGCTCCCAAGTACTTTTGGATATTGGATTGGCCCAAACTGTTCACAGTCTAGAAATTCTTATAGACAAAATCTATCCCGACATCAACAATCTTACAGTAAGAAATTTCCATTGGCTCTGTTCGAGAGCGATATTGTCACCCAGAAACGACTCAGTAAATGAGATAAACAAAATTATTATTGAAAAAGTACCAGGTGATTTTAAATGTTACAAATCTGTTGACACCGTGTGCAACATCGAAGATACAGTGCACTACCCACAGGAATTTTTAAATTCCCTCAATCCTGCTGGCTTGCCACCCCATGAACTAAAATTAAAAATAGATACGCCTGTTATGCTTTTAAGAAATTTAAGCCCTCCCAATATGTGTAATGGTACAAGACTTTTGATCAAAGAATTAAGAGATAATGTAATTGTAGCAACAATCATTACGGGTCCCGCGGCCGGTCAGCTCGCACATGTTCCACGGATCCCGATGATACCAACTGAT
Source organism: Eupeodes latifasciatus (assembly GCA_920104205.1). NCBI lineage: Eukaryota > Metazoa > Arthropoda > Insecta > Diptera > Syrphidae > Eupeodes > Eupeodes latifasciatus. The sequence continues at coordinate 25,921,530 of OV049926.1, read as the reverse complement.
TTGCCCATATCTTTTAAACGGTTACAGTTCCCTTTAAAAATATCCTTTGCCCTTACAATAAACAAATCCCAGGGACAAACTTTTTCCATAGTTGGTATAGACTTAAGGAAAGAGTGCTTTTCCCACGGGCAATTGTATGTGGCGCTTTCTCGAGTAGGATCTCCTGAAAATCAATACGTTTTGTTGCCACCTACAAATACTACAGCCAACGTAGTGTACAGGGAGGCTTTAAGATAAGCATACAATTTTTTTCATTGTCGTTTTAATTAGCATGCTTATAAGTATAACTTAAATATCTGTACTTATTTATGTCTACCCGTGCAAAGCCGGGACGGGCCGCTAGTTTATAGATAAAGGGTGTTTTCAATAAAAGATTTGATTTTGAATGGCCTGTTGGTATTTGGAAATGTCTCACTTTTGAAGGTATCCCACCTTTTGAAGTTTGACAAGTAAACAACAGTGTATTGAAGTTGTTAAAATTCCGTACAAAAATGGGGAAAATTTGGTGGCAGTCAAAGTCTGAAAAACCGCAGTACACGTGGCTTGATGTTTAGTGCGTATAGAACTGTCATGCCAGAGGTTTTTGTTGCATTTCATTTCCTGCCATGTTATCCAAAAGTGTTTCTGCGGATATTGCGTTCAGCAGGAACTGACAAATCCTCCAACAGTAATTATTATGAAAAGTGCTTTCTCAAATTTTTCGTTAATTATCGTCATAACAACTATTCTGGTTGAGAGTTGTAAGTGAATATGCCCTGGTTTACTACGGACTGTTGCGCCACCAAACTTGTTTATTTTTATAGTCCGCAAAACCAAAGAACTTTTATGTCATAGGTAAGCACCATCTCTTGGTCAACAGTAGTCAAGCATAGACCGTTTGTGTCGCTCAAGAAAAACTGAGAATACATACTGCTACTGTTGCCTACGAGCTTGATGAAAACCCAGGCTTGGTTTTTCACAAAAGACGTTACACCTATTTTGCATAAAGGTTTAAGTATTAAGTTTAACTCAAATCGGTTGATAACCAGGAAAGCCGTATCTCTGCTGCTTTTGTCCTTAAAACACATCAAAATGGTCCGGATTTTCATCGAAAGATCATCTATAGTAATGAGACCCATTTTCTTCTTGGACTGGAAACCAGTTAATAAGTAGAATTTTTGCATTTGAGGCTTGGAAATTTCAAAACTGTTTGTTGAAAAGCCTCAATGTGTCACTGTTTGTTGGTGGTTTGAAGATTGGACTTTCTCTGTTCCAAAATAAGACTGGTGTAACTTTTTGTATGATTTATAGTTCTGTATGGCTAGAATTGATTTTGATGACTTGCGGAACGTGCCACACTACCAAACGAAAGAATCATAATTTTAATAGAAAAGTTCGTCTTACAAACGAACAAGGCTTGCAAATTATTGAATTTTATTATCAAAATGCGTGCTCTGATAAGAAAGTTCATCGCGCGCTTCTTACAGCGAGCGACGAAGCTCATTTATGGCTCAATGCTACGTAAATAAGCAGAATTGTCGATTTCGGAGTGAATATCAGCCAAAAACATTGCAAGAGCTACCAATGCATCCACAAAAAGTCACAGTTTGGAGCGGTTTATGGGCTGGTGGCATCATTGGACCGTACTTGTGAATGGTGAACGCTACCGTGAGATGATATCCAACTTTTTTTTTGCCCAAAATGCAAGAGCTTGACTTGCATGACATGTGATTTAAACAAGACGGTGCCACATACCACACAGCACGCGCAACAATGGACTTATTGAGAAGCAAGTTCGGTGAACATTTTATTTCACGTTCGGGACCGGTCAATTAGCTGCCTAGATCGTGCGATTTATAGTTTATAGTTTAGTGTTTATTTCATCAAACAAAGTTACAATGCTTTAGTGATTACTCGATAATAAAATAATAATAATATACGTACAAAATCAATAATGAATAAAAAAAAAAAACGCGTTTAGACTATTTTTTGTGGGGCTATGTTAAAGCTCATGTCTATACAGACAAGCCCGCTTCAATTGACACATTGGAAGACAACATTGAAGCATTTATTCGTGAAATACCGGCCGAAATGTTGGAAAGAGTATGTCAAAATTGGACTAAGCGGATGGACCATTTTAGGCGCAGTCAAGGTCAACATTTGCATGAAATAATCTTCAAACATTAAATTATATGGACCGTACTATCGATTCAAATAAAGATTTCATGCATTTTTCTGAATTGTATGTGTTTTTTTTTTTTTTGAAAAACTTTCCTATAGCTTTTAAAAAATCACCCTTTATTTGGTATCACTGGCATTGTCAATAAAGCACGTACTACCTCAAATTTCAATTTAGGCGTTCAAAAGTTTCGTCTTTCATCGAATTGAAATATTCGTAGGTCGTAAGGTTAAAAGCTTTTCTCATTTACTAATTTTTTCGTAAGCGACTCTCGAAATATTAAAATTGTTTGTAGAAAATGAGTTATTTTTCTTTAAGTTTTAAAGAAAGCATAATAATTTACAAACGGTTTTGAGCATTGCCTAAACCGTCTGCTAGGTGATTTAAACTTTAACCTTAACCTTATTATAAGTTAAGTTCTTTTTATAAAAAAAATGTATCTGTTCTTTGTTTTTGTAGGTAAGCTTAAGCTTGAGAAATTAAAACAAATACACTCCTTTAAGAATACTAATTGTCTTGTCTCCAATGAGTAAACTTTTTCTGAAAACGCTCTTCTAAGTTTCGATTAAAATTGGGCAGAACTGGGTGTTATTTTCAATGTAGTCAAGTAATGCGGAATTACGATAACATTTACTTGTTGAATCTCTGGCTTTTGTTACAAACGTTTCGTTTTTCCATCTACTGCACTGATGAAATTATAAATGGTTTAGTTTTGCATATGTGTGGTCTTTTTTTCAGAGAGACTATAAGTTGGCGGCCGCAGAAAGTAGCTAAGTTACTCCAACGCTCTAACCAAGTTAGTTTTTTCAGCCAAGAACCCCAATTTTCTACCATTTTACCGTAAATGGTAACTTTGGGGCCGAATGCCAGCACCGAAAATTATTTCTAAAGGCGTTAATAGTCTCGGGCTTATCTACGTAGACAAGTGACTTCACACAACCCACAAACAACTTTCTTATAGCTTGTAAGAAATCACCCTTTATTTAAAGGTAATGAGTCTTTCTATCAACAGTAAGCTTCTTTTTACCTTCAATATAAATGACATTAAATATTTTGAAAATAAAAATAGTTTTTGGAAAATCGAATGCATTCCCTTTTTTAAAAAGAGCTTTCGTGTTTTAATTTGTTATCTTTAAGCTTAGAAAGTAAAACGCTTAAATTGGCTTAAATAACATGTTGATTTGAAGTTAATTGTTAAAACCTTTTTGAAAAAAAACGCTCAAGGCCAAAAACCTCTTAAAATATATCAGTTACTACAGACTCTTTCCCACTTCTTATTCGTAACAATCTTTTCCTAAAAAAAAATACCTTCTGAACATTTAATGACAGCAAAAGAAAAAGATAATTCAACAAACAACGTATGTAAACATACGACAGTTCAAATAATATTAAAAGCAATTTAAATAATTTTCGCTCCATTAGAATAATTTACTTAAATTAAGTTCTTTATTCCAAAGGTTAGTAAATTTTGTTTTACGTATAAAATTGAGAGCACATATAAACAATACACCTTTTAATTCGCATGTCATATGAAAGGGTTACAATATGAGAGAAAAAATAGTTTGAAAATATATAGTTGAAGGTAAGTAACTATAAGGACAATTAAGCTTGTTGTCCGTCTTTTTTTTATATTTTATTGGTCTAATGTCAATTTCTGGGTATCCTAACTTATTTCCACACCGCGCCGAACTGCTGATAGAATGGGACATAGGAAAACGTGACTTGCCATTTCGTTCAAGTATATTTACCTAACTTGTATTTTCCCTAACAACATAAGTACAAGGATACTTACTTTCTTTCTTGCCTTCCGCAGCAAATTCCTGTGATAACAATTCAACAGTGTATAGGTAACCCACCAATGATGGTGGCAAGAAGGTACAGAGTGAGCTTCACACAGAAGGAATAAAATATATACGGTATACAAAAAAAGAATTGTCCTTTATTCGTCTCACTGACAACACAAAGAAAGAAGAAAAAAAAGGACAGAGAGAAAAATTAAGGACTAAATTGTCCTTGTTACTTGTTCAAAAAGCTTGAACATACCTACATAGCTATAGCGCTAGAAGTAACTACTTATAAATATATCGTGCCAAGAGACAAAGAATTAAAGTAAAACGGCAATAAAATCGGACAAAAATAAAAAGGACAAATTAACCCTCATAGTGTATCTTTATATCTGTATGTAGATAGTCCCCAAAAATAGTCCTTGAACAAAACAGAGACTAAGAAAGAAAAAATAAAAGAAGTTATATTTAGGTAGGGTAGATATGTATGTATTGTTGGTAATAGATGGAGGTAGGTAGTAGAATACCTGCAGACGTTACTCCCAAAGGACTCATATATTTTTCAAACGTTTTGTTGGCTGATGGCAAGTTGGCTTGGCTGGCCCGGCTGGTTCGACTGGCTCGGCTGGATCGCACCGATGTGTCTTTCTTTTTCTTCGTTTAGTTGGGTTGACGGTTGACTGGCGGCCACCACACCATATAACCTAACCATGAAACCATCAGAGGAGCACAAAACAGGACACACTGAAATGAAACAAAGGAGATTCACCACCTGTGCTAACTTCGGCATAAATGTCATTGAACTGTTAGGTGTAGTGAATATATGTATGTACATATGTAGGTATAGTCTTGTTACTTTGGTTAGATGCTCGCAGAGCCAAAAATTTCTGTTTCAGCGATGCGATGTGGCATAAATAAAGGATATAGGGTATGGATTTAGAGGTAGGTATACCGAACCGAATGTCCACTAATGAAGGTTGTCACTCTTTTGAGTTGGCAAACCCTTTTTTCGAGTCTATCTAAAGGCAATTAGTAGGTTGTTGAAGAGAATTTAAAAGTCCTGTTTTGTCCTGTACACATGTATATTCGATGCCATGATGAGGGTGATGCTCCTATATACTCTTCAATTCTTAGAAATTGTTTATATAGAGACCCTGATAGTCATAAGGATGGATTTTCAATGTTTTTTTTTTTTTTTTTTAATTCTATTTCTTCTCTTTTTTAATTAAAATTAAAGTTATATTGAAGGTTGTGTCCATGTTTGTACATATATTGTCCGTATTTTGAAGTGTTGGAATACCTATCATTATTTTAATGAGGTCCAGTTGTGTAAGGTGTTGTTGGAGTAAAAGATCAACAATCTACTATGTTTGCAAAAAACTCTTATAAGCAATAGGAAAACAGTCAAGAACACGTGAAATTTTTTAAAAGCTATAGGAAAGTTTTTCAAAAAAAAACACATAAAATTCAGAAAAATGCATGAAATATTTATTTGAATCGATAGTACGGTCCATATATTTTAATGTTTGAAGATTATTTCATGCAAATGTTGACCTTGACTGCGCCTGAAATGGTCCATTTGTTTAGTCCAATTTTGACATACTCTTTCCAATTGCTTCATTTTTGTCTTCCAATGCGTCAATTGAAGCGGGCTTGTCTGTATAGACATGAGCTTTAACATAAAAAAATAATCTAAAGGCGTTAAATCGCACGATCTAGGCGGCCAATTGACCGGTCCCGAACGTGAAATAAAATGTTCACCGAACTCGCCTCTCAATAAGTCCATTGTTGCGCGTGCTGTGTGACATGTGGCACCGTCTTGTTGACACCACATGTCATGCAAGTCAAGCTCTTGCATTTTGGGCAAAAAAAAAAGTTGGATATCATCTCACGATAGCGCTCACCATTCACAGTTACGTTACAATTCGCATAATCTTTGAAGAAATACGGTCCAATGATGCCACCAGCCCATAAACCGCACCAAACTGTGACTTTTTCTGGATACATTGGTAGCTCTTGCAATGCTTCTGGCTGATATTCCCTCCAAAATCGACAATTTTGCTTATTTACGTAGCCATGAGCTTCGGCGCTGAACACAATTTTTCGGTAAAATAAGTTGATATTCAGCCAACTTTCCAAGAGCCCATTCAGCAAAAATTTTACGTTGCAGTAGGTCATTCGGCTTCAATTCTTGCACCAGCTGTATTTTGAAAGGCATCACACCCAAATCCTTCCGCAAAATTTTCGACGTTATTGAGTAACAAAGGCCCAATTGCTGCGAACGGCGACGAATCGATAATTGATGGTCATCATTAACATTGGCCGATCCCGATACAGCTGCGATATTTTCTTCAGTTCGCACTCTACGTAAGCGTGTTGGTGGTTTAATGTCCAATAATGTAAATCTGGTGCGAAATGTAGTCCAATAGCCCGAATAGCAGTTTCAGTGGGTCAATTAAACTGACCATAAAATGGAAAAAGCGCGCGATGAACTTTCTTAACAGAGCACGCATTTTGATAATAAAATTCAATAATTTGCAAGCGTTGTTCGTTTGTAAGAAGATTCATGATTAAATTATAGACCAAATTGAAGATTTTTGACAGTGAAACAAAACATGAAACGTGCGTCAGCTGTATAAACCAGTGTTGCCAAAAAGATGATAGCTAATAAATCACTCTTTATATCTACGTGTACAATTTCTCTTAAGCCTCCAATTGAATAATTAAGTACCTATTTTCATGATTTTCCTACGAAACGGATGTTAGAATCGTGCAATTTCGTCTTGGTTCGGGAAAGAGTCAGATTTTTGTTTTCCGATAACTCTTCCAACTGATAGAAAATGGCCATCACTTTATCATAGTTTAAAAAAAGGAATTTTGGCAAACTTTGCTGTTCAACATATTACATAACCCTCAGAAATTCCAATTTTTAAAACTTGTATAAGAAACCACTTGTGTGGTAGCTTAAACTATATTAAAAACTTCGTTTCCGTCGATGAAAAAAATTTATTGGAGATGCCGGGGATCGAACCCGGGGCCTTTCACATGCAAAGCGAACGCTCTACCACTGAGCTACATCCCCATACAAAATTTGGAGCCCAATTTTAATTGAGAGATAATTCCAGTTTAGCCAAGGTTGCCTATCATTTAAAGACCCCCCCCATTATGATGAAAAAAGTTCAAAGCATACAGAAAAGAAATAATTTTGTTGGAAAATTGAGGTCGGATGGTATTTTTTGACAATAAAAACTCCATGAAAAATTCAAGATGATGGTATTTTATGTTTTCAGCTGTAGATTTCTTGAGAACAGTTTTCAATGATTCATTGTCAGTCACACTTTTCTCTAAAAATAGTAGCTATCTATCATTAATTGACTTTTAGAATATTATGGAACATGGTTTGCAGTAGGGATGTTGCGAATATTCGCATCCGCAATTGCGGATTATTCGCAATAATTCCAACATCCGCATCCGCATAAACTGATGCGGAGTTTGTTGCGGATGCGGATGTTTTTAAAAGCTTTTTTTCAAATTTGTAGTTTCAATCGAAAAATAGCAACAGCACGGCATACTATATTATTATCAACAACAACGCAACGAACCTTTCACCCTTAGTAAAACTGTTAAATTCAAAAATCTCGGTCCCAAGTAGGCGATGACAAAAGCAACAACAAGTGATATGCAATGGTCACAGATTGTTGGATATATGTAAAAGCTCGTGCTAGCTAAGTGGCCAGAGGACACAGTTTATCTTATACTATTATATAAAAGCGAAACCATTTTAAAGTTCGTAACGCATGATCTCAGAAAGTAGTCAACCGATTTATTTGAAATATATTTTATTATTTTCTATATTGTTATGAGAGTGTTTATGGCTTTAATTTGTTTTCATTAATTATTTGTCAAACTTAAATATTATTAATTTTACATTTTTTGTCCATTTTTTTTTCATTAGTTGACTTATACAACCACTTATATCTTAAAACCTATTCAATAATCGACAAAGATTAGCATTGCTTCATAAAGTCAATATTGTTGCGCAAATTCTAAGCCTAAAATCACTTCTAAACTAAACATACAACCTGAGAAATAAATAAAAACAAATTATAAAATTATAAACTTTTTGAATTTATTTTATCCAGGTAATTAGATTCCATCACAATCGCGAGGTCGCTGCTTTGTTTCATTTCATTATCATTCCAACATTTTTAATTTTCTTTTCTTCCCATGCTCTTTCTCTCTTAATATGTGTTCCATTTAATAGTTACGTTTTTTCTCTTACCTACCTACCTACATATTCAATTTTTCTGTATTGTTGTATAGTTCATCAACTAACTTACACACACACATTATTTTTTTGTTTCTCTAATTCTATCGTCACATCGCTGAGCAGTGTGGGCTCTTTTTTTTAAGTTACTATGGACATTTAATAAAAATAAATAAACAGTGCCGTGCACATGAAATGCCGATTTATCTAAAGAACAATTAGATCTTTTTTATTTTTCGGGTTCGAGGAAGTGAATAGATTATAACTCTTCCAATTTAAAAATAAAAAAAGTTCTATTATAATAGCTTGAATTACCAATTTTGTATCACTTCCTCGAACAATAAAACTGAAATTAAGTTAAAATTTTCTTTACAAATAACTCAAAGAAGGTACTTACAATGACGTCGATAAAAAGAGCACAGAAATGTAGGTAGGTTAAGTCAGTTGCACTGCACTGAACATGAGCAGATGAATAAAAAAATGTGTCTATGGATATTTACACACGCATACCTATAAATGTGTGAGAACATTAAAAACACAAATTTGTTTTTTTTTTTTACCGCAAACTATATTTTTCGGTTGCAAAAAAACGTTTCTAGGTATGAATAAAAGAAAGAAAAGAAGAAAATAGACAAACATTTCGTTCTGTTTTTAACTAAAAAATTGAAATGGTTTTGTTAGTTTTCACGTGAGGTTTGGCCTATACTACGTAATATTTTACTTAAGTTTTTTTTTCTAAAGTGTTAATTTCGGTAAGGAAGTGTTTTTTGATTATAAACTAAAATTAATATTATTGTAGAAAATATGCTCAGTCCCATTGAGAAATTTTTTCATATGCTAATACTAATATTCAAAAAATGTTCGTGGTTACAATTTGCGAAGCAACGCGAGCACGGGTCGGCTAGTTTATATATATTTAGTGAAAAAGTGATACAGATACAGAACATAAATGCCGCCACCAACAAAAAGCATCATCTGGATTTATTTTAATTTAAAAAAAAATGATCCTGACAAGTCCGAGTGTAAAATATGTCCTAAAACATATTCTATTCACGAAAAGGACGCACGACTTCTTCATTGAAAAATCACCTGAAGTCAAAGCACCCAGAGGAGTTTGGTTTATTTGAGAGTGCGAATAATGGAAATCTTTTTAAAAAAAGAAAGAAGATGCAGGTATGATATTTATTTATAAACATTAAATTCTGAAATAGCTTGTTAACATACGATCCACTAAGAAACAGATTGCAGTCTGAGAAGGCTGCAATCTTGCTTTTTATTAAATACTAGCCGACCCGTGCTCGCGTTGCTTCGCAAATTGTAACCACGAACATTTTTTGAATATTAGTATTAGCATATGAAAAAATTTCTCAATGGGACTGAGCATATTTTCTACAATAATATTAATTTTAGTTTATAATCAAAAAACACTTCCTTACCGAAATTAACACTTTAGAAAAAAAAAAACTTAAGTAAAATATTATGTAGTAAAGGCCAAGCCGCACGTGAAAACAAACAAAATACAAAACCATTTCAGTTTTTTAGTTGAAAACAGAACGAAATGTTTGTCTATTTTCTTCTTTTCTTTCTTTTATTCATACCTAGAAACGTTTTTTTTGCAACCGAAAAATATAGGTTGCGGTAAAAAAAAACGAATTTGTGTTTTTAATGTTCTCATACATCTATAGGTATGCGTGTGTAAATATCCATAGACACATTTTTTTTATTCATCTGCTCATGTTCAGTGCAGTGCAACTGACTTAACCTACCTACATTTCTGTGCTTTTTTATCGACGTCGTACCTTCTTTGAGTTATTTGTAAAGAAAATTTTAAATTAATTTCAGTTTTATTGTTCGAGGAAGTGATACAAAATTGGTAATTAAAGCTATTATAATAGAACTTTTTTTATTTTTAAATTGGAAGAATTATAATCTATTCACTTCCTCGAACCAGAAAAATAAAAAAGATCTAATTTTTCTTTAGATAAATCGGCATTTCATGTGCACGGCACTGTTTATTTATTTTTATCGGGTGATTTTTTAAGAGCTTGAGAACTTTTTTTAAAAAAAACGCATACAATTTGCAAAATCTCATCGATTCTTTATTTGAAACGTTAGATTGGTCCATGACATTTACTTTTTGAAGATAATTTCATTTAAATGTTGACCGCGGCTGCGTCTTAGGTGGTCCATTCGGAAAGTCCAATTTTGGGTAACTTTTTCGAGCATTTCGGCCGGAATAGCCCGAATTTCTTCGGAAATGTTGTCTTCCAAAGCTGGAATAGTTGCTGGCTTATTTGTGTAGACTTTAGACTTGACGTAGCCCCACAAAAAATAGTCTAAAGGCGTCAAATCGCATGATCTTGGTGGCCAACTTACCGGTCCATTCCTTGAGATGAATTGTTCTCCGAAGTTTTCCCTCAAAATGGTCATAGAATCGCGAGCTGTGTGGCATGTAGCGCCATCTTGTTGAAACCACATGTCAACCAAGTTCAGTTCTTCCATTTTTGGCAACAAAAAGTTTGTTAGCATTGAACGATAGCGATCGCCATTCACCGTAACGTTGCGATTGTGATGGAATCTAATTTATTAGATAAAATAAATTCAAAAAGTTTATAATTTTATAATTTGTTTTTATTTATTTCTCAGGTTGTATGTTTAGCTTAGAAGTGATTTTAGGCTTAAAATTTGGGCAACAATATTGACTTTATGAAGCAATGCTAATCTTTGTCGATTATTGTATAAGTTTAAAGATATGAGTGGTTGTATAAGTCAACTAATGAAAAAAATGGACAAAAAATGTAAAATTAATAATATTTAAGTTTGACAAATAATTAATGAAAAAAAATTTAAAGCCATAAAGACTCTCAAAACAATATAGAAAATAATAAAATATATTTCAAATATATCGGTTGACTACTTTCTGAGATCGTGCGTTACAAACTTTAAAATGGTTTCGCTTTTATATAATAGTATAGATATAGATAACTCACCCATTTTAAAATTTAATTATTAAACGCAACAATAATCAATAAAATTTTCCTTTATTCACGGACTTAAAATTATTGTTTTTATTTAATAAATTCTAAAATCCGCATCCGCATTCGCAACCGTGGATGTGAGTCTCAAAAAATCCGCATCCGCATTCGCATCCGCGGATGTCAAAATTCTTACATCCGCAACAACCCTGGTTTGCAGGGATCTCCATTGACTGTAACGTGACGATCAAACTCACTGACGAACAAATATTCGCCAATGAAAATGCAGTAATTTTTTGGTGGATAAAGTTGTGTGATTGGGAGTGTCCATTTGACTAATGATGCATATTCAATTGTTTGACGGTATCGTTTATTGAAAAACTTTTGTATCCTTTTGAGTTTTCGTCACGAATCAAAATTGTATCCGTTCATAAATGATATTCAAAAAAATTACAGTATTTGATCCTTGGTTTGAAGATGCAACCACAATGATAAATCAAACAATTTATATAAACAGAGTATATATACAGTGCAGTTTACGTGCTTACCTTAACTGCTTTTTGATGCTTTTCTTCCTTCTAACTTTTGACTTCCATTCACCTACTCATTTATATTTTGGTGCTTTAAGAATTGTCCTTGGTCCATATAAAATAGCAGCTATAAAAATCTTCTCTGTCTACGAACAAAGAATTCTTTCTATATAAACAAACTATAATTTTCCTTGAAAAAGGTCAAATCACACTAAACACCATTACATATACATATATACTGGATATACGAAACTTAACTCCATGGTTCTTGACCATATGGTTATATAAAGCATTACAAAGATTCAACAAAATGTGATCAAGTTAGTATAATGGGGTGTAAAATAAAGCACCCTTCGGAAAAGCTAAAATGTGACCATGATAAGGGTGAGATTATACAAAAGTGTATACAAAGACTTAACTTAAATGATATACATATGTACATATATACGATATTATGTTATTATATACTTTATATGGTAAGGTTATGGTTAACGACAATGACGACGATGTTTATAAAACCTATAGAAATAGCTTTTATTACTGGTGTGTTAACTATGGTGTTATATCTTTAAAAACATCAATGTTTAGAAAATTTTTGAAGGACACCCAGGATCTCTGAATGTGTATAAAATTGCATAATTTAAGTAGATATATAGGACAAGGCTATCATCACCAACTCGTTCCTAAGTGATTCTTATTACAATTTTTTAATTTTCGTTCTTTGACTTTAATTTAATAATTTCATGTTGCAGTTGGAAAGTAACATTTTTAAAAGAAAAGTTACATTTTTAAGGAAATATTTTGTTCTTATTTTTTATGTTAATAGGGAGTGTGATGAAAAAGGACTTATTAGCCAATTTTAACTATAGCCAATAAACAATACAAGTAGCTGCTTAAAGAGAAAGTCGGGATAGTATAACTTTCAAGTTTTTTTTTTCATTTTTTTAAAGCTCACACTAACCTGCCACATTATAACTCACAATAAAAACGTGTTAAAAATTAAACCAGACTAAACATTAAACCACTAAACTTTCTCCGCTAATATGGGTGATAATACAAAAGTTGGGTAATTTGATGTCATCAACCAATATAGGTATACAAAGTCTTATAATATTTTATTGAGATTACAATTTATTTTAAAACAATTGAAAGACCTTTATTTAGTCACCTAATTTCAGTTCTTCATTTTGAATACAACTTATTTAAAAACACAATTAGTTCTTAGATCGTCAGTCCGTTGGCATGTCACAACCCCGAAAACCAACAATTAAGTGACTGTCTATTAAACATTATCATTGATTTGAGAAAATTTATCAATTTACTACAATCTGTGATGTACATATGTATATAGTTAAGTATATACTACAATTTTCACTTTACTTAAAAAAATAAGAAATTGTGTGTTTAGTTTCATTCGTCAGTCCGTTGTGTGTTATTTAAATTTTAAATTCGTGCGAAATATCGTCGACTCAACGTCAAATCCCACTTTGAATTTTAATGTTGGTAATAAAGTTAGTTGCGGGTCGCACATTTTGATGACCATAATAACTGTGCCAGAGCCCAATTGGGTTATGTTTGTTGTCTATACACGTTGTAAGCCAGTCAACACGTCAGTCCTATATTGAGTCGTTATTTTTTTGTTAATCTTAAGTTTATTTTTATTTATTCATATTAGATTTTGATTTGTTAAAATGTAGTTTGTTGATATTCGAAATTAAAAAAAAAAAAAAAAACATTAGTCCTGATTATAATCTCAAATTTCATCTTTTTCGTCAGGTATATTGTTATTGTTCTTCATTTAATGATCATTAGTACTTACTTTTAAGATGAATATTGTTAGATTTTGTTTATATTGTTTGTTGATTACTTAGAAATATTTAGTAAAACTATGTTAAAGTAGTAAAAGATAAGTGAATAACGTTACGTTAATTCGAAATTCAATTTATCAACTTTGAGTAATGTTTTTTTTAGGTTTTTATTTTTTATAAAAAAATCTGTCAATTAGATTTTTCTTAAAATTTTATCAGATGTCAAAAACATTATTCTTCGTTGCACAAAATTGTTTTGGAGATGAAATCATATTTTAGTCGTAAAATTTTCGAGGTGACAAATTTTTTTTTGATTTATAAAAAAAACCGTTAATTCGATTTTTTTCCAAAAATATACTTGTTTTGTATCACGTTACAATATATACCTAATATAAAATTTAATTCAAGTTTCTAGCGTCATTGGTTTATGAGATATTTAGGGTTAACCAAAATGTTCACCTTTTTTTTAAACTGCTATGGTAAATAAACCACCTACGCAATTTTCTTGAGAGTCCTTTCTGCATCTTTCTGCCTTATTATCTGTATAACAAAATTTATTTGAAGTCAATATCTCTTCTGGTTCTTGAGCTATGGACGACGAAAAAAACGTCGCGAACATACGGACGTACGCACAGACATCTTTCTAAAAATCTTTTATTTCGACTCTAGGGACCTTGAAACGTCGAGAAATGTCAAAATTTTCAATTTGACAAATCGGACCCATTACAATAACTTCCTATGGGTAGTTAATGTTTATAGCAATGCTAAGTTTTTGCAGCGTTCTGGCAATATAATCTCTAAAAGTCAGTTTTTGATCTAAATAAATACCAAGATATTTCGCACTTGGATCCCATTTAACATTGACACCATTAACGGTAAGTTGATTGCTTGATAGGTAACTGAAAAAGATAGCATTCAGTTTTATTTTCCATTTAGTGTAGTAATTAGTCATCAATTCTATCGCATTTACCAAATTTGTCTCAATGGTAAGACTAAATTCATGAGATGAAAAGGTGCCTGTATCATCCGCAAATACGGCTATCTGACAACCTTGTAATATAGGAATATCAGCGACACCATAGTTGACTTGGTAACGGTTAGACGAACAGTTGTTGACGAAAACACTAAAGTAACGATTGGACAAAAAACTTTGGATAATTTTTAAAAGATACGAAGGAAACCTAAAATATGCCATTTTGTGCACAATTCCATTGTGCCAAACTAAGTCAAATGTCTTTTCTATATCAAGTAGAATAAGCCCAGTCGATTTTGCAATGGATCGATTTCTCTTAATCTGTTCACAGTCTCTAAATATCTTTTGAGTTGTACTGTGATTCCAAATTGTTGATTGGGAAATATCTTAAGCTCATCAACGATGGGCAATATTTTACATTTCAAAATTTTTTCGAAAACTTTGCTTATACAACTAAGCAAACTTATTGGTCGATAGCATGTTGGGAGTTTTGACGGTTTTCCAGGTTTAGGAATCGGTATAACATTGCAGTTCAATGGAAAATATTGCATTTTGAGACACGCGTTTATCAAAAACGTAAGAAATTCGAGCCCTGCTTTAAGTAGTTTTTTAAGATACGTATATATTTTGTATTTTTAATAATATGATTTAAAATCATGAAAATAAAATAAATATGATCCAGCAAGTGTTCATATAATATGCGTTTCACCCCGGTGCAATGGTTGGGCTCATCAGAAGATGACCATTACACCTTGTCTTGACGCATATACATATTTTCCCGAATTAATCGAGATACCATATAATCCGAGCTACATAAAGCAACTGCGAATTATATGGTTGCTACTAGTCTTCACAAGAAGATAAATTGTAGCTATGTTTATTTCCGTGCTAAGGCTTTTTGGAAAAGAAATATTTGACTGTTAAAAGTCAAATAGTATTTTTTTCCTGAACACTGTTTATATTTTGTATGTTATTTAGTCCATCAGATTTTTTGACTTTTAAGTTTGAAACCATGTATTTAACATCCTCCCTGGATATAAACTGATCCCTAGGAGTTCCAGTGATTTGTGAGTGAATTGTATTTGCTGTTTCACTTAGTAGCATTTTAGTAGGATCATCACTAAGGTGTTGAGATACACAATGATTTTTCAGAAAGGATGTTGCAAAGACATTGGCTATATCTGAGTTTTGATAAACAACTTCATCATTATTTTGAAGTTTAGGTACTTGTCTGTTTTTTTTTTTTTGATAATTTTTGCTATGTTCTAGAAGATTTAACATTCTTTTCCAACTTACTAAGTTTCTCATTCCAATTTTTATTTCAAAATTTACTTATTTCCTCCGCAATCTTTTTGTTATAAAATTTAACTTCATTGCAGTACGCTTGTAAGAAATAACGTTGCCATTGTCTTTTAAAAGAATTCCTTATACGAATGTAAGCTAAAATATAATCTGACATTTTAATGACAAATGGTTTCTTGATTTTTTTTGGTACAAATGTCTGCATTACTTCCAGAACTTGGTTTGAAAAAAAAATCGACATGAAAATCAACATCTTCTTTTTTTATATACTCTATTCAAATCAGTTGGAATTGGCCTAAACTTGGACCTAGTTTCTGATTTGAAACGACTCCAATTAGCATTATTACAACTGATTACCAAAAATCATAACTAAATGTATATATTCAGTGTTGAATGTATTCAAAAATGTATACTAATACTTTTGTTTCTTTCGAAATCTTTTAAAAATCCTTTAAATTCGGATCGATTTTCAAATTGAAACAAAAAACAAGTTTTTCCCATTCATCCTAAAATGGGCCTCAACGCTAAAGATGATTGTTCAACCAAAATTTGGATCAAATATGCAACTGCTCCAAAATCCAATTATCGAACACACGTCGCGACGCTGCATATGATGCTCTTTTGGATTATGTATGGGTGCAGGCCCAAATCACGATGCGAAATTTGCATTTTTGTGGCCTGAGACAGGACAAGTTCTTGTGATCGAAGCGGAATTGATTGCCTTGGAGTCTGCTGCACACTTTCACGAACAGCGGCGATCTTGCATTTCGTTGAAGCACGGATGTTGGCTTATCATTCACTGAACCGGTAGACTCGAATTTGGTCACCAAACGTTGTAACGTCGACTTGGAAGGAGGACCCATGTACCCCATAGAAAGGGGACAACGTGGACGTTGTTGATACTAGGGAACACCCATTTTGATAATAAAGTTTAATTATTTGCACGTGTTGCTAGATGTTGTGGCTTAATAAAGGAATATATTTTCATAGAAAGTAAAACATTCAATATGGCTGCCAATAGTTTTCAAAATCAACCCATCCCTATTTTAAAACGCTTTAAAATCTTTATAGGTTACGTATCCTAATTATTTGGACGAAAACTTAGTTTTTGAAACGATTACTCAGAAAAAATAAGTTTTTGAATTTGGAACATTTTAGTGATAAAATAATACTTTCATCCTTTTATTCTCTTAAGCATAAATATTAAATTTTTTAACCATATTAAATTGTGTAAACATGACCATAATTTTCTTTTTAAATTTAAGTTAAATCCTTAAAACTCCCATCAAACTTTGCTAAAAATCAAAGAATAAACATTCAAACTTTAAACCTTTTAGGTTTTAGTTTCCATATTAATTCAAAAATACGAGTATATACTTTCAAAAACATACATATAGGACAGTTTTATAAAACCGAATGTAAAATGTATATACCTATACAATTATGAAAAGTAACATAGATTTCCAATTAAAAATGCATGCAAGGATATAAATCCTTATCTTGCATACGTACAAATATATGGATTTCCATATTCTCTATATTCGAGTAAATTATAATTTGATATCTTATATACTAAACTATATTATAATTCATATGCCACATTATGCTTTCTTTTGCTTTAACACTCTTTGCGCTTGAAGAAATTCTATTTTGCGTTCTTTAGAGTGAATTTATACTTTATACCAATCAAATGTAGTATTTATCAGAAATTAGTTTTAATTCTGAAAATCTGAAAATGGTGGTAGATGAGAGGTGCTTGATTAATACACATGAATCATATATTTTTGCTGAGTATGAATTAGAACACTATCAATAAACAGGGTGATTTAGAACTTTATTTTAAAAAAATAATGCACCAAAAGCTTAAAAAATCGTCCTTCCAAGTGTGGATTGGTATAAATTGCTCTTATTCATGTACAAAAATAATTTTTTTTTTCAGTATTAAATAAAACTTATGAATGGTATAAACGTGTATATATAATATTTATACCATACATTCAATAGAGTCTCGTATGTGATGGTCTTATTACACATTGAGATTGTTCCACTGTGAAAATCTATTTTTGTTCTAGAAACAATACACTTTAGATTGGTATAAATGTATATAAATACGTATTTTGCTAAAATAAGTGTCAAAATAAAATCTTTTGTTCAATATATTTAAAACAAAAAAACAACTTACAAAATGTCTAATGGTATAAATTACTCTAAGTACCTGGATATAATTGGTATAAGCTTGTATAAGAAATTAATCTTAAAATATTTATGCCAAAATAAATTCGTCTGTTCGATGTATTTGGTGTGAATAGAGGCTGGGATATCTTTTTTTGTAAGCAATAAATCAATAATTGGTATAAACTAACTGCTTAGTTTAGTTTATTTAATTCATTGATATGCTATACACATTAAGATACAATATCTTATTGAAAAGTGATAGCTTGCATAATGTACAAATTTGATAACAAAAGCTAACTTTAATTTAATACAATAGCACGCAAGTACATATATGCAAAATTATAAAATAGAAATTACATTTTAATGGAAAAAACTGAGCAGTTTAATTTAATTGGTATCACCATTGATTTAAATTAAATTATTAAAGGTAAAACCTCACAAATAACTAAAACGAAGAAAAGTAGAGTTTAAGTTTGTTTTCAAATATTTTAACATTTTCAAGTCTTCTTATATCACTTGGCAAGGAGTTCCAAAGGCGAATGGCGTTGACAAAGAACTGTCACTCGGATGTAAGGCAAGAATGTCGTGGGATTATAAGTGTATTTGATCTATTAGAAATTGGGAATTGTAATTTCTATAAAAAAGGTACTGTGGTTGACGCGTCTGCATAAGGTTAAAAAGAAAGGTTCGGTAGTGAAGAAAATGCTTGAACTGCATATTGTATAAAGAGTTAGCAAAGCCAGAGATGTGGTCATACCTTTTTAGACAATATACGTATCTTATTGTGTTGTTGAACGCAACCGTAAGTTTTCGTCTACTCTCAGCATCACAGTTACAATAGATTTCACAACCATGCGTGAGTATAGGGATAATCAATGTTTTTGCTAGCATCTTTCTAGTATTTATAGGCGTTATGTGTTGGGAATTATGAAGAATTCTAAGAGCTCCATATACCTTACCAACAGTAGTATTAATGTGATTTTTCCATGTTAACGACCTGTTAAAAACTATTCCAAGATTCTTAGCTGTCTCTACAAATTCAATAGTGGCATTATCGAGCATTAATCGAAGGAAATAAGAGAGATCCAGAGACCGTTTAGAAATAACTAAGCATTTAGTTTTGGTGATGTTTAAGAACAGGGCATTTCGCAGGGACCAAGTGTAAATGCTTTTAAGGTCCTGGTTTATATTATGGATGCAATTTTCAATAAGACCAAGCGAACTACTCAAATAAAGTTGCACATCATCTGCATACATGTGTGTGAGGGAGAACTTCAAAATAGATGGCAGTTCATTTATATAAAGTGAAAAAAGAATTGGGCCCAAAATCGAACCTTATGGAACACCTTTCAAGACTGGCAAAAACGGAGAGAGCGTATTGGGGACGGATACAGCCTGCTTTCTATCACTTAGATATGAAAGTACCAGATTTGTTGCAGAAGACGAAAAATTAAAATGGTGTTTTAGCTTACGTATAAGAATAGAGTGGTCAATTGTGTCAAACGCTTTTGAAAAATCCAGTAGAACCAAAAAACTCACCTTATCGTCATCAATAGCTTGCCTTAGGTCTTCAGTCACAGTGATTAGTGCTGTCGTACAGCTATGCTTACGACGAAAACCAGACTGAAAAGGTGTCAGTAAATTGGCTTCACTAAGATGTATACTTATTTGCTTTTGTATAATCCTTTCCAAGACCTTGGAGAGAAAAGGGAAGAAGAGAAATTGGACAAAACTCTTTGCCATTGGAAGTTTTGGGTACAGGAACTATTTTTGCTAACTTCCACTTGTTAATACAGTGTTAAACACGTGTGTGACGTAAGGCAAAATCAAGGGAAGTAAAGCTCGAATAAATACGGGGTCTACACCATCAACTCCAACCGCATTCGATTTCACCAACATAAAACTTTCAACAACGTCAGTACAATTTATCCCAGAAAATTCAAACCTAGGCACAGTATCAGAGATATGATCTTCATTTATTACAACATTATGATTAAGCGAGGACGTACCGGACAAAGTTAGGAATTTTTTTTTTCAACTCACTACTATCGATGTTATATGTATATATGTCGCGTAGGTTGCTCCACAGTTTTCGGCCATTCATTTCCAAATTAAGGCGACTTTTAAAAAATTTTGACTTCTCTGAGCGTATCTGCTCATAATATTCTCAAAATTAATTCCTTTTGCTCAATGTAAAGCAGTTGAATAATATTTTATTGGTATAAACTAGTCTAAATACATTTTTTACAATTATTAGTTTTTGAAATTATGTTCAAAAGACCAAATATAATTGTTATAATATTGTATACTAAAATAGTTTGCGATTATCTAGATGCATTTCAAAATAAACTTTTCTGCCTTTTGGTCAGTTAACAGATTAATTTTTTTTGTTTGGTATAAACTCGTCTAAATGCTTTATGTTAAAGTGCATTATTTCAATCAATTTTGAGTGAATTGCTCGTTCCTAAATTGATGTATTTATGTAATGTCAAAATGAAACTAATAGTTCGAAATTGTCATTCATATTCCCTTATGGGTCATGCATTTAATTTTGTAGACAATTTTGTGATTGGTATAAAACGTATATCTTGTATTGATATCTAAAACAAAAAATCGAAAATTATTTTTCCTTAAGAAGCGTAGCAATTTATTCAAATGGTTAAGTTAATTGAGCTAAGAAACTATTGGTCGTGCGAACAACATATTTATGTAATCAATCAAATTATTAATGGATGGTCATTTTTTATACCAGTCACATTCGTTATACAACAACATTCTTGCTTCTCAAAAAATGGTATATAACATAAAATGTATGCAATCTACTCAAATGAAAATTCGTATTAAGCTAAGTACGAGTATTAAAAATAATAATTGGTATAAAGCTGTAGACGGATTGGCGATATGACTTTTGTAACTATTGTCCAAATTTAAATGCTGTCAAGTAAAACGCTGAAAGAAATTCTTTACAAATTCTAAATATAATTTTTTGACTTTTTCGACCAATTAGACTAAATTCGAATAAATATACCAGTGGCAGGGTTTAAGATGAGAGAAACTCAGTCACCCTCTTAACAAAACAAAAAAATGCAAACACCCTGTAGGCAAAAGCCCAAGCGTTGCTAAAAACGCTTCAATAAATTTCGATTTCTCGTTTTCGTTCTCCCTCTAACGTCTTATACCCGCACTGGGACCAATTTCGTTCGTTAAGGATCCGGTTTAACTATATAGTACCTACCTATTTTTATTTTGTTCTTCTTTCCTTTCGTGTTTGATTTTGATGAAGAGTATATTATATAGTATATA
Source organism: Eupeodes latifasciatus (assembly GCA_920104205.1). Taxonomy (NCBI): domain Eukaryota; kingdom Metazoa; phylum Arthropoda; class Insecta; order Diptera; family Syrphidae; genus Eupeodes; species Eupeodes latifasciatus. Next base: position 25,900,255 of record OV049926.1, on the reverse strand, counting down.
TTCCCAACATCTCTCAATTCTCAACTATGGATATTCTGCCCATCAGGCCCTTAGCCTGGACCCATAAGCAACCATAGAGAGTCTTCCTGGACTCAAAAAAGCTTTTACACAGCAGCACGTCCCGACTGTGTACCGGTGAGGATATTTGAAACTCTTGTAAAATAATAATTTCTTTTTTTCTTTTGCTCAATTTTATGGATAATTTTTGTATCTAAAGAGGCGAGCAGCTGGAGAAAGAGAATAAATCCTTGATGAAGGCAAAATAATTTGCACCAATTTTTAGTTGAAGTTGCCTCTTTCATCGACCCATTCCAATAGGTAATCCTTTTTCGCTGCTTTAATGGTGATGAGGTTGGGGCTCTGGCCGGCCGGCCGGCTTCGGAGGAGGACGACTCACCCACCAGTGTGGACCGGCCCGGCCGTTTTGCTTTTGAGGAAATTAGAAAAAAGGATCATATAGTAGTTTATTAAGCCTTTTCGTTGTCCTGAAGGCTGGCAGTTGGTGGTGCGGTGTGACGGTGAATTCGAAAACTTCTATACCTACATACTTCTACTTCTGGGTGATGGTTTATTGGAAAACGATGAAAAAAATTTAAACTTATACCTAACATCAATCTCTGGCTGACAGACGACATCGCTGTCGCCCTGCCAAAGTAGTTACATTTAAAATGGTCAGAAACCCAAAGAACAACAATAAAATACAGCACGACCGACGACGGACGCTTCGCTGGCTGGCTGGTTCGGCTGTAAAAGAAATTGCTTCACTGATGAAGAAACTGATGTACTATGTACAAAGTACAAGGCATCAACCACACTGATGCAATGAGGGTGATGCTGAAGCTTGAGATGATGATGACGATGGCGATGGCTATGGTGATGTCGATGGCGATGGCGATAGGCAAGGTGAAATGGTTTTCGTCGTCCTTAATTGAGCAATGGACCATTCATTCATTTCTCTTGATTGGGTTTTTCCGTACCAAGTGTCATTTGGTGGACTTTATTTACATTCCTCCATCATATCTTCGAATGGCAAGCTTTATAGAAACTGGTATAGGACTATAGGTTATGGTTTAAGAATATAGTGATGGTGGTGGTCGCACACATTTTATAGTGATTGGATTTTTTGTTTTGTTTTTGTCTAATTCCGGTTTTTAATTTGCAATTTTGATTGATGTAAAACGAAGGAAAGACGGAAAGTTTTTGAATACAAATTGGATAGTTTTTGTCACTTGAGTTTTGTAACAACTTTTTTTTCTATGTGTCTTTTCAAGTGGAATTGCATGATTTTCAAATAAAAAACGGATGTTTGAGCCCGTAAAACCTACTTCAAGACTCGAAATGTCAAAAATACAGCTATACATGTATTTTGAAATAAGAAAAAAATAAATTGTTCAATTAAGGCAGAGCATGTGATTAAGATGTTTAGTTTAGCAAAGTGTATCGGCCACAATTTATGTGGGTGTTTTAGTGGCTACAACGAGTTCTTTATATTTGTAGACATTTTTATCTTATCGCATAGAAATGTTTAATTTTGAAACAAAACTACATAGCATTCCAAAAATGTACATAGCTTTATGCAACTTAAAACTTTTTATCCGCCATTTTGAATTACATTTTGTAATAAGATTTCCCTCGGAATTTTTTAAATCAGTGATATTTGGAAATGCACTTTTTTAAACTTTTAAATCCAAGCTTACAATATATTTATTGAAATAAGAATTAAGGTTCCAAGTCATACTATTGACACTATTAACTTTCTTAACATTTTAAAGATGGAAAAGCTTCCATGAAGGGAAATTTTATTTATGTAGCCTCCCATAAGAATAATAGTTTTGTATCCGTGTTAATATTATAAACTTTCCAATTTTGGATATTCTTGTTCGAAAGGATAATTTATTTTTCTAATTTTCTTTGTTAAGGAATCATAAGCTATGGAAATTGTGGTAAAATGAAGAAAATAATTTTGACTTTTTTTAGCCATAAAAAAATTAAAAATGTTCTTAGAAGACCGCTTTTTTCGTTCTAGTATCTGGAATATGAATTCAAAAATATTTTCAAACATAGAGCCAATAAAATTGTCTGGTAAAGTTTTTTTTGGAACGTAAAAACTATAATTGTTCAGGATTTATAGCTCTGTAAAAGATGATCCAACATAAAATATTAACTTGTGTTGTTAAAATTTGTGGTTTTTGAGTCATAAGTTGAAACAGTGTTGGTTAAATTTATAAAAGTAAATTATAAATAAATGTAAATAAAAATGATTTGTACGTCAGGATTCATACAAAAGGTCTAAAACAATAACAAGAAAATCAAGCCTAAATTTATTTTATGGTCAGAAGTATTACACCAAATTAAATGCTTAAAGGTTTAACATACATTTCAAACTGATTCTGAAATAATTGAAGTAAAATAGTATTATGTTTATCTCAAAGGATGTCAACATTTTAAGTGTTAAATTTTCGACGATAAGTTGGGTCTCTCTCCACATCCCGGGTAATTGATATTAGTTATGCTTTATATCAATCAAAAGAATGCCTAAACTGTAAGATCCCAAAATTGAATGAGTCAGAAATGTGTGTGTTATTATTTGTTCGAAAAAGATTTTCTTAAGCTATTGATCCTAATAAGTATTTTATTTTCGGCTTTAATTCATTAATATAAACTTAAGAACCCTCAAAATATCTCGTTTTTTCTTTTCAATTGACCATAGTTATCCTAATTTGTTAATTATGAAAATATTGGTCCAGAGGCCTATATTTCATACAAATTTACAATTGTGACAGGTGACATTTTGTTAATTTACAATTTGATAATTGTCAAAATCTGTTGTTTAAACAATTTGACAATTTTGTAGAATTGTAGGGAAAAGACCCGAAAATTGTCATCTTTTCGTTTCATACAGAAATTGTCATGACAATGAATTGTCAAGTATTTTTCCACAATTGTCAGGAATTCACAATTCTTGACAATTCTTTTTTGAAATGAAAACAAAATTACAACTTGCATATCTGTCAGTATTTAATTGACAATAGTGACAGGAAAATCAGTAATGGTCAAGTGTTGACAGTGAAAAGACCTTAAATGATAAACGATATAATTATTATTTTCAAGTGAAAGTGAAAATTGTTACGATTCTCAGTTGATGGTCTTTGTGTAATACTACGCAGGGCGGCGGCGCCCTCGAAATTTTAAATTAAGAATGAAAAGTAATGATTTCGAATCTTTAAATAGACTACAGTTTAAAGAAAAATTTAGTATAGGAAAAACAGCCACGGAATATATTTTATCTAGAATTGGTGCAGATTTGCAGTATACCAAAAAGGGGAATTTCTCTTTGAATTCTAAAACTTAACTTCTATGTGCATTACATTGATGGACAGGGTGTTTCAAAATCTTCAATTCTTCGGTGTGTCAGAAGTGTTTGTAATTTATTGGTAGAAAAACTCTTAAGCTAAAAAACTCATTGGCCAGAAAAGATAATTTCCGTACCACAAAATTTCAGGAGTTATTTTTTTTTTTCATGTGTTTCTGAAATTGTAGATGATTCTTTAATAAAAATTGATTCACCAAGTGAAAATTAAGCAGCGTTTTTGGATAGAAATGGTGACCATACAATAAATGGCATGTTTTTATGTTGTCCGAACTTGGAGTTCTTTAATGTTTCTGCCCGGTGCAGTGGCCAAGATCTGTTCACGATACTATGATTCTTAGAAACAGTTCATTATAGAGAAGATAAGAAAATGGATGGGGGCCAGTTCCTTATACTTTGATATAAGGAGACAGTGTTTATGGGCGAAAAGATTGGATAATTACAACACTCATCCCACATCAAATTAAAAAAGAGGCTGGGATGTGACCCACACTAATAACTTCCCATCCCGTCTGTCGATTTGTTTTGCTTTAAAGTTTGTGTATGTGTATCAATTTTTACCAAATTTGCGTACTATTTTTTGTAGATTTTATTTTTTTATGAAAAACGGACTGTTGGATTTTTATATCGAATGATATATGAATATCGAAAACAATATTTTATGTGAAATAAAATAAGTTTGAAGCTAATATTTGTAATTTTTGAAAAGCTATTTGAGTAGAAAGTAAATTTTTACCAAGTTTTAGTATTTTTTTTCTTCTTCTTATTTTTATTATTATTTTTTGTAAAAAAAACTGTCAATTCGATTTTTCTCAAAATTTTATCGAATGTTGAAAACAATATTTCTTATAAGTTAAAATTAGTTAAAAGTCATTATCTCAAATTTTTGAAAAGATATTTGAGTCGAAAATCAATTTTTAAGAACTTTTGTTAATTTTTTTTTTCGGTTTTTAATTTTTTGTAAAAAAACTGTCAATTTGATTTTTTTCAAAATTTTTCCTAATTTTGAAAACAATATTTCTTATAAAATAAAATAAGTTTGTAGCCCTAATCTCAAGTTTTTGAAAAGATATTTGCGTCGAAATTCAATTTTTACCAACTATGAGTACATTTTTTTTAGGATTTTATTTTTTATAAAAAAAACTGTCAATTAGATTTTTCTCAAAATGTTATCAGATGTCAAAAACATTATTCTTCGTTGCACAAAATTGTTTTGGAGATGAAATCATATTTTGGTCGTAAAATTTTCGAGGTGACAAATTTGTTTGTTCAGTTTTTTTGATTTATAAAAAAAATCGTTAATTGGATTTTTTTCCAAAAATATAATTGTTTTGTATTACGTTAGAATATATATTATAAAATTTAATTCAAGTCTCTAGCATCATTGGTTCATGAGATATTTAGGTTTAACCAAAATTTTCACCTTTTTTTTAAACTGCTATGGTAAAAAAACCACCCACGCAATTTTCTTGAGAGCCTTTTCTGCATCTTTCTGCCTTATTATCTGTATAACAAAATTTATTTGAAGTCGATATCTCTACTGGTTCTTGAGCTATGGACGACGAAAAAACTTCGCGAACGTACGAACGTACCTACACACGCACGCACAGATATCTCTCTAAAAATCTTTTATTTCGACTCTAGGGACCTTGAAACGTCGAGAAATGTCAAAATTTTCAATTTGACAAATCGGACCCATTACAATAACTTCCTCTGGCAAGTTAACAAAATGAAGTACTATCGCATTTCACTGGAAACTGTGGCATTTTAAAAATTAAACAGTGTCAGTTTTTTTTTATTTCTAACACCGACAAAAATTGGTCAAAAAATGATTAAAACAGAAACAAAATGCAAAGGTGTTGTTCCATATTTCATCGTTTATTGATCATAATACATTTCAAGATTATAAAGGGTGATTTTTTAGCTATTATCTTTTGGGCAACACTGGTTTAAACAGCTGACGCACGTTTCGTGTTTTGTTTCACTGTCAAAGGTCTTTAGTTTTGTCTATAATTTAACCATGAATCGTCTTACAAACGAACAACGCTTGCAAATTATTGAATTTAATCAATTATCAAAATGCGTGCTCTGTTAAGAGAGTTCATCGCGAAAAATTGTGTTCAGCGACAAAGCAAAATAAGCAGAATTGTCGATTTTGTAGTGAATATCAGCCAGAAGCATTGCAAGAACTACCAATGCATCCACAAAAAGTCACAGTTTGGTGCGGTTTATGGGCTGGTGGCATCATTGGCCCAAAATGCAAGAGCTTGACTTGCATGACATGTGGTTTCAACAAGACGGTGCCACATGCCACACAGCACGCGCAACAATGGACTTATTGAGAGGCGAGTTCGGTGAACTTTCACGTTCGGGACCGGGCAATTGGCCGCCTTGATCGTGCGATTTAACGCCTTTAAATTAAATTTTGGAAAAATTGCGTCTTGACAAGGTGCCTCACTCAGTCAACTGATGAGTCCATGTGAGTTCCACCCGGACGAAACGCCAACAAATTTTTTCAAGGACTAAAGGCTGCAAGCTATTTTGAGCCTTTAGAATATTTTTTGTGGAGCTATGTTAAAGCACATGTCTATACAGACAAGCCCGCTTGAATTGACGCATTGGAAGACAGCATTGAAGCATTTATTCGTGAGATACCGGGTGAAATGTTGGAAAAAGTATGCCAAAATTGGACTAAGCGGATGGACCATTTGAGGTGCAGTCAAGGTTAACATTTGCATAAAATAATCTTCAAACATTAAATTATATGGACCGTACTACCGATGCAATTAAAGATTTCATGCATTTTTCTGAATTTTATATTTTTTTTTTTTTGAAAAACTTTCAACTTTCAAAAACTTCAAGTAGTAGGCGTAAGTTTTTCTATAGTTTTTATTTCAAGTATATTTAAGGTCCGTTCGCGTACCCTCCTAAAATAGTCCAATTTTACGAAATTTAACCAAATCCTGTTCGCGTACTCAAAAATTTCGTAGTTTTTCGTAAAAGAGAGCGCTCACGAGAGAGTAAAATATTTCCCCAACCTACTAATTTTAGCCCAAGAAATTTCTTTGGGCTGATTTGTGAAAATTGTCAAATTTGATAGAAATTCAAATAAATTAAATAAATTGCTCGCTTTTGCTGTCAGTTATAAAATTTAAAAACAAATTTTCAAAGAACAGCAACAACACAGTAATATTGTGTGAAAAATTTGTTGTTTTCCCGTTCGCTTACTTTTTTGTAGTTTTTTTTTTTGGTGAGAGAATTTTACCCCCACTCTTTAAAATATTTCTTTTTACGAATTTTGGTGCAGAAAGTACGCGAACGGACCTTTAATATGTTCTACAGTTTTAGAGATTGAAGGCAGAAAGTTCGCATATGCTCAGTAATTATTTAGACATTTAATTTTTCTTCAAAACTTGTAAGCTTGTGAACTTGTTAGCATACTTCTACAGAAGTCCATCAACATTTTAACCGTGTCTATTATAATCTAACATAAGAACACATCAGCAATGGGGGCTGGGTTCACCAAAACTTATTTTTTAATAGCTTAATTCCGGCTTTTGTACAACCACATCATAGAGCGCATCGGTTTCTACAATTAAAGATTGATTATAAGTTATTCATATGGAGTTGGTAATAACATTGCTGTTTTTAGTTTAAAAAAAAAAACGGAAAATTAAATATTAACTGCACATCCAAAAATTAATTTGTCTTCTTCCTGGATTGGGAATTTTTCCTACATATTGGAACAAAAGGCTTTGAGCCTTATTATTATTTTCATTTTTAGCAATATTTTCACAACATGGAAAAGAATCCTAATCATCAAAAAAGTATCCAAAAATGTGTAAAAGCACACTAACTAAGCTCTAAAAATTTGATGCTTTTGAAACTCAAATCCAAAACTACACATTATTTTCGAATACGAGTAAATTTAATTGTACGTCCAAATGTGTGTATACTTCTGACACTTCATTTAACAAATATATTAAGATATGTACATATATCAATCTGGCAAGCCTGTGATTGTCCCCAGAAGCTCGTTTTGGAGCACTCGTAAACAGTATAGTTCTGAAAAAATTGAAACTTTGGTGACGTGTGAAAAATATCGTAGATTAAAAAAGATCAAAAAAAAAAGTTTTTTTTTAAATAACTCGTAATTATTCTATCTGGTAAGGATAAGAGTTCATCCAATAAAGTTTACGCAAATTTATTTAATTTTAAAGCCAAAAATATAAAAACAAAACTTCAAATTACTATTTATTAACGGAAGTAACAGGAAAAAACTGGAAAAAGTTGTCAAATTTTGATTTCGCTATTGTATCGTAAGTTTTTAAGAGAACTATAATTATGAATTTTATTGTTTTTAAAAATATAACTATTAATGTATGATTTCGATATTTCGAAATTTAAATTCCAATTCTCCCCGAAAACATATTTTTATGACTTTCGTTTCTACATTCAATTTTTACAAAAAATACAACTCTCATTTTGGCTGCCATTTCCACTTCAGGACGAATTTTGTCTGCAATTTTGTACAAAGAGAAAAGTTTGGCAGTATTTCAAAAATTGCTGAGAAATACAAAAAAAGTTTGATGAAATCTTTGAATAAATTTTCTCCTTCAATAATATAAAACTTCACAATTACGTCCTGGGTTTTAAGTCCAATAGAACTCAAAAATATTTTCAATTACTAAATTTTATACATAATATTTTTGTTAACTCAAAACTCAAACCTATAATCCAAATTTTCATTTTACCGTCGGCGTCGGCGAAATGCAAAGGAAAGCTTTCTCTCTATAATATTACTTGATGGCACACAAGGAAAAAACTATATCAATTTACCAACATTTCACCCCCATACCTCACCTCCCACCCCCGTGTATTCTACGTTTCTAACCTGAAAAAAAGCTCTCATTGAACATTTGAAAAATTTCCTTTTTTCTTAAGTTGTTTTTGTAACAATTCTCACTATCTCCCCCCAAAAAATTCGTTCTTCTAACTTTCTCTCGTAATACTGTAGATACTGTGTGTAGGACATTTTTCTGGCGAAGAAGACTCGAAAAATAAGAACAAAATTCTAAAACAAAACAACAAAAGAACAACGTATTCCAAAAATAACATCAAGAACTATAAAACAAAAAAATACAAACTTTCCATCGCCCCTACAAACTACTGTACTATACGTACTACGAAGACGACTATGACTATGACGATAATGACGACGACGACGACGATAACGAACGGTAGGGGTAGTGACTCCAAAATGCACTAGAAAAATTGAAGGGGCTATCATCAGGCCACACCCTCTGCAAATTCTCCGATTGGCTGGCTGGGTTGGCGATGGTTGCTGTTCTTGCAACATGATTACTTCAAGCCTTGCACCACATGCACACCCGACTGCTGCTGCTGCTGTTGTTGCTGCACACCCCCATTTATATCAACCCAACATGCAACCCCATGTATAGTTGACAGCAGCGCTTGGCTACTTCAATTTGAAACAAGGGTGCGTATCCTTGCCCATCGCACTGCACAGCACAGCACAACACAGAATAGTCGGTCGGTCGGGCGGGCTTTTTAAGTGTGGGTGCTGAAGCTGATGGGTGGAGGTGGGGGTGGTTGTGGTGGTGGCTTTAGGGGGAGGTGAATTGGAGAGAAGGAGTCGCAATCGGAGATCCGGATAACTGTAAACCTATCTGGAGCTTTTTGCGTGTGTGCACACAATGGAAACTTTTGCGTCGCCTCTTGGACGTAATCCGTTGTTTTGTTGTGAAACATTTGGTATAGGACTATAGGGTCCAGGATCAGGGTTTCGGTGGTGATGGGTGTACGAGTAAATGTCCATTTTTCATCGAAGGCAAGCTGTTTGTGTTTGTGGCAATAGGGTGTGTTTGTGTGTGTGTTGAGCACATACACACATAAAGGCAATCTATTGCAATTAGCACATGCATCGATTGCAAAAAAGGACATGCGGGTGCTCCTTCCTCGCTGGGTACGATGATTCTATGCTGCTTGTTAATGCTGGTGATGTTGGTTGTGGGGTGAAAAACAAAGACCAACGTCAACTACGACGATAGCTACAACACAACGTCGCTCGACAAGGACGAAAAGGACTTACTGACTTTTGGCTATAGATGTGTGTATTTCGCATGCATGTAACAAAATGGGCAAGGGGATTTGGATTTGCAGGAAGGTGTGTGTGTGTGTATACGGAACTTCGATTGATTGCGGGTTTTGTTGCACTGTGCCGGGTGATGCCTGCTTGCCGTTTCTTGTTCTTGTTCTTGTTGTTGCTGTTATTCTGTGTTCCGTGGTCCTTGGTGCTACCGGCCGAGCCGTGCTGATGAAAATAATTTTCGCACACATGCAGCAGTGTTGGGGGTTGATTGTGGGCCTCATGTGTATCGACAATGTTATTGGTTTTGAGCCTCTCTGTGCTTTTGCAGCGATGGTCATAAAGAAGTGATGTTATGGTTGCCCCCAACTTCCGGCAAGAATCCCGATTGGCTATTGCATCGATTTCTGTATTTTGGGGGAAGGTAAAAACTTTGATTTTTGGGATTTGCCATGCGAAATGCATTTCTAGGTACGAGTATGTTTGAGTTGAGGTGTGTATTTTTGTATGAGTGTGTGTTTTGTAATAAAAGCCATTGATATATAGATTTTGTCTATTAACACAGGTAGATTGTTTTAGCCTTGTTAGTCAAGTATAGATTTCTTTTGAATTATAAGAAAATTCAGTGTAAAATCAAAAATAAGAGAAAGTACAGGTACAGTCTTTGAAATTTCAGAGCACAAATGGTAAAAAAGTTAATTGCATCGGCCGGGAATCGAACCCGGGCCGCCCGCGTGGCAGGCGAGCATTCTACCACTGAACCACCGATGCTTGATGAAATGAAGTAGTTTAAGTTTATATTCAAAACAAACTAAAACGTATCTAACTGTTTAAGACCTTGAGGTAGCGTATGAGTGATTAATTTAGTGATAATAATAATTTTGTTAATTCAAATGTTTAACCTAATTCTTTCTTTAATTGTTTTTGTTTACTTAGGTGGAAACATATTTGTTGATATTCTTCAATACGTTTTTTATTGATTATCTTGTTAAAATGTACCTAATATAGTAAATATTAAGTGTTTATTATTTATTAAAAAAGCGGCAAGAAATATTGCGTTGTTTGTTGTCCCTGTCGCTCTATAAGAATTTACTATAAGAGACAACAGAGTTGTTGTTTTTGTCTATTGTGCTACTGAATTCGTTTCTGCACAAGTAAGAATTTAAGTTACATTTCCACACTGTCTGAATGATATTGTAATCGGTCTGAGTTGTCGAATTGAATATTTTGACGTTTCTCGACGTTCCAAGGTCAATAGATTATAAAGCCATATTTTTTAGAGCGATGTCTCTTCGTGCGTGTGCACGTACGCACAGTGGTTCAGTTTGTATGGAAAGGCGGCTATAAATCTAAAAAATCATACCAAGCCAACCAATTTAAATGAAATGACATGCTTAAGGACAACATAAAATTTCATGACAGAAAATTTCCGCCTACTGACACAACACAGTTTGAAAGAAAAAGGTTTTCTAACTGTCATAGTTGACATATGTAAATGAGGGGTGTGTTTTAAAAAAAAAAAATTGAAGATTACGTAATTTTGTATAATTTTTCAGTACAAATTTGTTTACCACGTCCACTTTTGGGGCGTTTGTTAAAAAAATTTATTTTTTACCAATTTTTTAGAAAACAGTACAGATAACTGTAAAAATATGCACAAGAACAAATATTAGCATCCGTCATATCTTCTTCGACAAATACATATGTACATAAGTCTGTTTATACTCGCTGTGGCCAGAAGAACCACCCATTTCATATTTGGAAATAAGCATCTATTAATTGTCGATGTTTCAAAGCTCTTTTTTCATTTTTAACTTCCCATAGGAATCGGTCCGATTTGTCGAATTAAAAATGTTGACATTTCTCAACGTTTCAAGCTCCCTAGAGTCGAAATAAAAGATTTTTAGAGAATTGTCTGTACGTGCGTGTTTACGTACGCCCGTGTGTCCGTACGTATGTACAGCCCGACGTTCGGGACGTTTTTTCGTCGTCAATAGCTCAAGAACCAGTAAAGATATCGACTTCAAATAAATTTTGTTATACAGATTATAATGCAGAAAGACTATAAAAAAAACTTGAGTGGTTGGTTTTTTTACCATAGCAATTTAAAAAAAAAGTGAAAATTTTGGCTAACTCAAAATATCTCACGAACCAATAACGCTAGAGACATGAAATAAATTTTGGGGAGAGTACGATATCTTTGGCGACAAAGTTTAATGACGGATTTGTATAGAACAGTTGAAAACAAGCATTTGTTACTATGGCAGGGGTCTATCTCCCCCCGTTTAGGCGGTAGGGGCAGATTAAAAAAATATGTACATTAAATGGAAAAAAAATAATTAAAAAATAACGGTAATACTTATAATTAAGTATTATACCTTTTTTTTAAAGCCAACACTTTTGTCTATTATCTTGTTTTTAAATCAAGTCAAAACTATGCATAGTTTTTGAAAAAAATTGTTTTAAAGTCAAAATTTGTGCAAAAAAAAGTTAAAAAAAAGGTTTAAAGTGTAATTTTTCAAAACTTTCGGATTATCTACTATTTTTTTTTTAGAATTCATTGCTCTTATTTGTTTTTGATCAAAAACTGAAAACTAGATGACTTGATGTCTTCTAGTTCTTGAGAAAATTGAAAATTACCAAAACAAAATATTTTAATTAAATTACTTTTTCCTTGCTTAAGTATTAACGTAGTCTTATTTTGATAGTAATAATCGAATATGGATTAAGATACACCTAGGGTAAATTAATTTTTCTTAAATCCAGCTTATTTAAATGCAAAAGAAACTTTGCATGCACCCCATATTGCACCCACCGAACCTTGCCCCCTCCCCACCTTGCACCCTCCCCACCTTGCACCCTCCCCACCATGCACCCACTCCACCTTGGACCCACCCCAAATCCTATAGTGTTTCCAAGCAGGGGGTACACATCCCACTGTTGCATACACCCAAACTCGCACACACCTTATTGTTGCATACACCCAAACTCGCACCTACCATTATTACTATCAAAATAAGACCACTCAAGCAAAAAAAAAAAGAATTAAATTAATATAGTAGTTGTGGTTATTTTCAATGTTCTCAAAAACTAAAAGACATAAAATCATCTAGTTTTCAGTTCTTGATCAAAAACAAATAAGACCAATGAATTCTGAAATAAAAACAATGGTAGATAATCTTGAAGTATTGAAAAATTACACTTTAAACCTTTTTTTAACTTTTTTTACTCAAATTTTGAGTTTAAAATTAAATGTTTCAAAAACTACGCATAGTTTCGACTTGAATTAAAAACTGGATAATAACACAGAACTTTAGCTTTAAAAAACTGTATTAAATTTAATTGTAAGTATCACCTTTATTTTTTAATTATTTTTTTCCATTTTAAATAATAATTTTTTTAAATTGCCCCTACCGCCTGAACGGGGGGAGATAGACCCCCCTCCCATAGTAAAAAATGCTTGTATTAAGCCCCTCTACCAAAAACAGTTATTATATCTTGGCGCCAAAGTTATCGTACTCGTGCATAGATTGCTGTTAATTAGATGCTACCAATAAGTGACACGATTCCTCCTGTACTTGAAAGCGTAAACGATTCTATGGCACGGATCTTCTATCGCACTCGTACAGTTGCTAGAGTACTTGAAGATCTTGACATTCACAAACCCACTGGTCCGGATAGCATCTCCGTTATTGTTCTGAAGAGGTTTTCTTCAACGCTTTGCGAAACTACTGCGTAAGCTTCTCCATCTGTCCTATTTGAAAGGTCTCTTTCCGAGTGGATGGAACACAGCATTTGTCTAGCCTGTTTTTACTGTAAATTTGACCGCAACAAAAACCAGCCTTTGGCCGTTTTCTTTTTACTTAGTTGTGGCTGCAAAATATTGGCAAAGTTGAGGGCAACCATGGTCTCATCAACCACAGGTGTTCCTTCGCCAGGGTCGAAAATGCCGGCGGATGAGCCGAAGAAGTATGAGGTCAGGCGGACCTTTACTTAAACAACAACACCAACAACAACAACATATTTTTTTATTTTAACGTTTTAATTAGTAACGTAGATTTTTTTAATAACTTATGCACAAAATAGGTTCTTAACGCCGCGTTTTAAAGTCGCTTAACTTCCATATTTATATTAGTAGTATAATAGGAAAATGCCTAGTAGAGACTTCTTCTCGATTTTTTTTTTTAATCTTCCTCGAAAAATAAGAATAGTTCGGAAGGGGTCTGAACTCGGCCATTATAATGTTTCGGCAAGTTTTGGAAACTCATCCAACAACTTGTCGAAACCATGTTTGTGTGTGTGAAAGTAAAGTTTCGCTGAGAGTCAATAACGGCGGCTTTCCTGATGAGCGTTAAGCTTCCAGGAAGCCGTAGTGCCGTGACCGATAGTCACGAAAACGAATGCTTGTGTTGGAGGAATGTGTGTGTGACTGGAATGGTCGAGGGAGGAAGAAAATAGTTGGGAATTAGCTTGGAAAGCATTCTTAAAAGAGTTAAAGAGATAAAAAGTTCGAGGAATTGGGCAGGTTCAGACAATACAAGGGACTTCATTTGCTGTCAACTTTATTCTTTGAACGTAAATTCTGACCAAGGCAACTAGTTAGCTTTTCAAGTGTCATGAATTTAAAATTCAGAACTTTACTTCACAAACCTCTACTTCAAGTTCATAGTACAAAAACTACCAAAATCATTATTTTCTACAAAACACTCCTCAGGCAAGCTACAAGTCCATCACGATTTGTATTTTGTATTTTAAAGAAATATTACTTATTTCTTTTCCAAATTACAAGGAACCTTGATCAATTGTCATTTTGACATAAGTTGACTTGACTTGATAGTTAGGGAGATTTTTCTTGACTAACTTTCCAGTCAACTTTCTAATAAAGTTGCCTTAATTGGAAGGCAATTTTTTGGCAGGTGGCCAATCAGATGCTAGAAACTTGCCTTACTTTCAAGTTCCTTATGTCGGCTGAACCTGCCCATTGTTTGATGGATAAAGAAAGGTCGAGAAGGAGGATAGCCAGGAAATCGAGGAAAAAAAAACGGAAAAGGAATTGAGATTCGAGGTGTGAGGTGTGAGGATTGTGAATAAGAGGAAAATAGGAAGGAACAAAAAGATAATAGTTTGTTTCTTTTGTTATTTACGAATATACATACATATATGTATGTTTTTTTTTTTCTTTTTAAGTTGTTTAATTTAAATTTCATTCGTTTGTAATTTTAACTTTTATTTAGAAAACATTTTGGGTTTTAATGCAGGGATCTTCAACTACAGGGTTTCCCAAAAGTAAATATTAAATTCAAAAACCAAACGTTCGTTGTCTTTTTTTTTATAATCGCTTCACTCATCGCAAAGAGTTTTGGAATTTTCTACTTCGGTTTAAAAAAAAAAATCCTGGCGCCCATTTTCATTGCAACGTACCCCACTGTAGGTACTTGCAATAGAATACTTCCAATTGTAACAATTTGATTGATTTTATTAATCGATCAACGTTGTTACAATTTACAAAAATTCTTCCATAGGAACCCAGCCCAGCTGAGCAGCCCCCGGTTACAGCATCGTCAACGAGCTGTATAGTTACACTTTCTTTCGTTCTCTCTTTTGTATCGCCTTCGTAATCGGTTGAGTGCGAGTTTCATTTTGGATTGATTTGTTTGAATAATTAATAACAATAAATAAATTAAATACCCTCCCCTCGCGGATAACAAAAAAAGTTTAACATTGTTCCTAAGAAATGCGAATCCTCCTCGCCCTCTAACTATTGTCCAATTGCACTTTTACGTCCCTTTTTTTCAAGGTCATGTAAACTCTTATCTATTTTCAGCTTAAGAAATATCTTGAAGAACGAAAGCTTCTTATTGAGTGGTATTATGGCTTTCGTAGAAACAGGTCCACTGGTGATCTCATGGTTTACTTGCATCGAGGACACTGAACAGAACAGCTTTCAGTTCTAGGTATGTGCATCACAAAATACTTGTTGTGTGGTGATCACGTATTCGACGACGCCGAAAATGCTGCTAAGTTTTTAGGTTTTCTCCAAGCTCCAACGATTCAAGAAGTTTTTACCAATTCTGATCGGGTTATAGTTTATAAATCCTATATTCGTCCGAAACTTGAGTACTATTCCCATATCTGGGCACGTGCTATAATAAACCACTTGAGTCTCTTAGACAAATGATAGGTGACCCTTATCTAACTCAAACGTTTGTTATTTTTAAGTACTTAAAAATCTTATAAATCTTATAGTTCATCGATATTTGTTTTAGTATTGCTGAAAAGTTCATCATTAAGTTTTTGAAAGCAAAACAAGAGCTTATGTGATACCCATTGAAAAAAATTAATCAGCTGAGATTAATTTATGATGAAATTTTCTAAATTGGCAAATATATCTGTGCCAATAAGTTAAAACAGCTTAAGTCAATTTTTACCATTTTTCAGTATGACCAAATAAAGTTTTGCGAACTAGTTTCTCAAGACTTTTTTTGGTGATTACTAAAAAACTGTTGATGCTAGAATAACGATTTTTTTTTAGGGCACATGCTTGTAATGCCCTTAAATTGCATATTTCTTTTTTGTCGAAAAACGCCCACACAGTTCATAAAAAAAAAGTTTTTTAAACTTAAGCTTTTTCAAAAAAATGCTTTAAGATTCACACTGCAGCTTATGTGACATAAGATGTTTTAAAAAAATTATATTTCATATGTTTTGCTCTTATTTCTACTTAAGCTTTTTTAAAAAAATTTAAAAAAATTTAAGTTACTAGATAAGCTTAAAGTGTTAAACCTGTAAGTGAATAACCTCACAATAAAACGAACTAGAAGACTTGAAGGCAGTAGTTCTAACAAGTCTTTTTTCTTTTCTTTGCTGATGATATTAGGCCCCAAGTAACAAATTGGAATTTCATCAACGCCAACGGCATTGTTTCCCCGCTTTTTAATGTTAAGATATTGAAATTCTTCGTTTTCATCAAGGCTTGTTTTATATTGTATAGTTCCGAAATCATTGGTAAAACGCAAGCATTTAACTTCTTGCCAAACAAACTTTGTCTTGCCTTCGGATGTTTTGCGCCAAATAAATTTTTCCTTTGACATCTTTGCCAAGTCGAGGAAGTCTGTACGGGTCATGTCATAGACAATGAATGGTTTTTTTCCAATCGATCGTACTAACTGATACCAATCCCTTGGATGATGGAGTTTCACTGAAGATACATTTTTCTTCCTCTCAATGGTAGCGTGGTCAACATCACACTCCATATGAGTATGCCCAGGCACTAAAAATTTGTGGTCAATTACATCAATGCTTGAGTTCGTGCTTATCCATTTTTGTTTTGACCCGCACAGCAATCACTATAGAAGATCAGGTGTTTAATTGTATTTGGGATTGTTTTCAGGTGCTGAAACACACACGAAGCTATCTCATTGCCTCCACGGTTTGCAACGGATTCATCCCACATATAACAATATGCTTGATTTGTTACACAGTCATGGATTGTTAGATTGTATGTCCACAGTTGTCTTTTGTAGAACGAAATATTTGTTCTCAGGAATGGAGTAGGAAGACACTGTTGTAAGTCAAATGTGTACACTTTGATTGAATATTCATTCCTACCAATATCCTTGTGCTTGTTCTTGCTTTTGTATGCGAGGTCAGCTAGTTTATGGTGCTCTTCCTGCTCTTTTCGCAATTGACTTGTGGCTTCTTCTCCCTCTGCTCCAATTTCTATTTTCGTTTTTAGAACTTCACAACTGTGACAGGTATCAAGCTTGGGCTTTTTAAATTTTATATTCATAGTTTTGAAAATGTCGAAAGTGAAGCTACTGATTGATATTTTTCGCAGTATAATCTATAAATCGATGAAAGCGTCAAATCAGTGTCAAAATATTTGCAGACACTGTCTCTTCGGGTATAGTGTGATTCATAAGCTGGAAAAGAGTTGATATGTTCCCGGATCTCGCTTTCTATTTGTGGGTTAATTTTGTTGGAAGCTCCACATCCGCGCTGGTCTGGTTGAGTCGTTGTTCCTGCTGAATTGATCTTCTTTTTAACAACTTGTTTAATAAATTGTTCTGTTTCAGACTGAGTTGAGCGGAAACAATTTTGGCACACGAGTGTTCTTTTTACCTGGACTTCTAGAAAGTATTCGTTTGAAAATTTTCGATTTCTTGGGTTCTTAGGATGTCTTGCGTTCCTCTTTGTCTTCGTTTCAGAAACAATAATCAGACCACATGCATATGCATATGCGTGTCGCAGATTGTAGTTTCCTAGTGCCCAATATTTTTGAAAAATATTTCTTTGGTCCTCTTCAGAAATGTTTGTCTTACACTTCATGCGACAATCCACTAAAGGCTTAAACTCTCTGGCTTTAGTAGCTTTTCCAGAATTTGTTGTGTAGGCTCTTCCGGTATTTCGTTTTGATTTTTTTGTAGCTCTGCTTTCTTTCACATGATCATATTGATCTTCGGGTATAATAATCCCTTCACAAACACTATTACTCACCGATATTTCCTGATCACCACATATGTTTCTTTCCAAAAGAGCTGCGGCTTGCTGAGTATCTTCGCTGTATTTTCTACCGTCAATGCTGCTGCTTTGAGAACTTAGAGAAAAGTCAGGATCTTTCACGCTGTCATCATCATCGTCATAATCATCATCATCATAATAATTGAAAAATAATAATATATATATATATATCAAATTCTATTCCATAGTTGTAAGATGAAGCTGTTTCATTTACAACTGGACTCTCAAAACATTCGACGTCATCGTCCAAATAATTCCGTGTCAAAGGCATGTCAACTAAGCATATCAGAAATATCGTTATTTTATTTTATAATACTTTACAAATCGTAACATAATAATCTTGTCTCTATGAGAAACTCACCTTTTCTTTCTGTGATTACAATTTCACTTTTGTCATTAATTATTGATCTTTGGTGGGCATCTTTCTTTAATGCCATGAAAAGTATCTTTTTTGATCTGTTCATCTTTTAATGTGTTTACTTTCCGTTATTATAATTTAAATAAACTATAAACTGTGCTAGGTACATGTATACGAACGAAGTAAACAGAAATCAAACAAAGAATCAAAAAAAAAAAATATTGTTTGGCCAAATTTTCTAAAGGAGCAGCTTACCCTTGGACGAACTTCTTACAAATGATTCTATTTGCAAAATCACTTAATTCCCGCAAAAGACATCCGTTACATTCGTAAAAATAACTTAGGTCGTCTTAAGACATGTGTTTTGTAGCGATTTAAAGCAGTTAAACGGCTTATGTGGACTTAAGCTGTTTTATAAAACTGAGTTCGGTTCGAAACAAATTTTTTTAAAATAGCTTATGTCAACATAAGCTGTTAAATGATTCAATTTGCGTAGGTTTAAAGTAACTTATGTTGACTTAAGCAATGATTTCTTTTGATTTCCACATGTAATAAGGGCTTATATAATGACTTAAGCCATTTCAAAAAAATATATTTTATTTTTGTTTTGATCAATTTGGGCTCAAGATAGACATAAGCTGTTATGCAAATGCATTTTTTGTCCATTTTAACATAAGCTCCTTTGATTTTTTTAAATTTAACGGCTATTTTTTGTCGTAGAGTAATGGGACCCAGACTAAATAAAAGATAAATGAAATGGTAAATATGTGAAACTAAAAACACGATTTTCGCTTATGTCGACTTAAGCTCTTTTAACTTATTGGCACAGATATATGGCGTCTTTTTATAAACGTTTTTGAGATTTAAAAATTAAAGAAATTTTACAAAAATCAGACCAACATTTTTGTCCTTTTATTTAAGATATCTTCCCTAAAGCAAAACAAACTTCTGAAAAGTTGAGGTAGGTTTTTATGAACTACAAAAAGGCCCCATCGATAACATTTTTCACAACACTACTTCTTCGGTGCTTTGCCCTGAATTCCAAAGTCATCATTTAAGTAATTTTTTCTAACTTCTCCTACATCGTCCCAATATTGATAATCTTGCCACTTCATTAAAAAAAATATCTGTAATTTGATTTTAAGTCTAAACATCTGAATTTATTCGGATACAAAACATTTGTGCTAATATTTTCCAGAATGGGCTTCAATTATTCTTTGTTTCGGTTTCAATCTTTCTGTATCTTCTATTATTTCAAAACCATATCCACTGAGTGGTCTCTTAAGCAATAAGCGTATAGCCAAAAATCACATAGTAATAAGTTATGCGAACGCTGTAGTTTCGAACAATATAGGTGATGTTTTGTTGAAATGACACGACGCACGTATGCTGAAATTTAGCGTCTTCGTCACTAATAAGGATTTCAGAATTTTATTTCGAGGAATCCTTAAAAATCAACAAAGACCAAAATTCTAAATTTAACAAGTTGGAGAGATTACAATAACTTCGGATAATTAAAGATGATAAAGTTCCAATAGTTAACTAGATCCGTTACATGACTTCTTAATCAAGTGTTGGGAGGTCTACAACAAGTTACTCTCTCTTGATTACAGTTGGCTCACTTCTTCCTTCAAACTCGTTTTATCTGCATAGAAAAAGAATTTATTTTCTAAGATTAAAGAACCGTTTTAAAATGCCTTTCTTTTCAAAAGAACTATGTATGTAGATGTTGCCACTTCTTAAGATTGTTGCGTTGCCTTTACATTTTCACCATCATCGGGCCTTGTCTTATCAATTCACACAATTAAAATGTAACCATTCTAAAGAATCTATAAGTCTTAAGAGATGTCAACTTTTCTTTAATTAGTTAAAGAAACAGTAAACAAAGTAGTTACCCGGAGAAGATCCTTATCAATCTCCATCAGCAAATGAGGATACACCGCAACATACATATTTGCTTATAGGTAACATTTCAGTTCTTCTTCAGCTTCATGTATATCTGAGCTTCAAACCCGTTCTTATAAATAACAATATCAAGCGGCACAGATAGGAGGAGAATGAGGGTAGGGAGGTCGATAGCTTGAGAGTTTATTATTGAGTGACATCTTGGATAATGGAAAGGAAAAGCGGGTGATTCGAAAATTGGGAGGTCCTCATGTATTGTACATATATCTTCCATGGGGCTAATTTTAATGTTCGGTCTTTTGTGCGGCCACCGACCGTGAACCGCACTCTTTGCGATGCTGATAGAAAAACTGTGATGCCACCAAGACGCGCGAGGACGCTTTTGAAAGTCTTCTGGGTCTCTGTGATCGAATGGCGGGTTATCTGATGGTTCCTTCGATACCCACCGTCCATCCTGGTTCCTTCTACATTCTGTACTGCCACATACAATCGACGACGACGACGACGACGAATGGAGAAGAGAAGATGCTTGGCTTGAGGCGCAGTGCATAATGCAATTGACAGAAAGTTTATTGCATCTCTCAAGAGTAGTGCTGAGCTGGAGTCTGGACTGGAGTTCTATTAACCTAACCAACCTCCCAATAGAGGATGTTTTCTGATGCTGATGGGAGTTGGGAGAAAGATGCAGCTCTTCCTAGACGGAAGACTCCTCTCTAATCGTAGCAGTGGCATCGCGTATATTGCATATACCGCATCACGCAGGAAAACTGCAAGTTGATATGTGTTGTGTATGCGAGTGCCACTCGCGATGGCGGCTTTTCCTTTTGAGCTTCATCGGCAGCAGTGGCTGGCGGCGCGGCGGCCGGCGTTGTCGTTGCTCCGCAACTTATACTTTCGGATTTGGAATTGAAATTGTCTTCGCATCCACCGAACCAAGAGTATGTGTAGATTGATGCACCAGATATGCCCGAGTGGTTCATAATTTTCGAGAGGACGACAATAACGACGACGACGCGGACGCCACTACCATCACCAAAAGGTAACTCGACACACGCAGGAAATTATCTGACGCGGATGTTATTGATGAGGGGAGATCGCGCTTCTTGTTTTATTTGTTTTATTTTTTGTTGGTTGAAATGTTTTGATGGGGTTATAGACGCGATACACGAATTGTGCGTTGCCAATTTTTAATTAATTTCTTGTAAGATATGCACAATAGGGGTTATACGCACTACAATCGAATCATCTTGAATAAAATGTTGGAAGATAATCTCTCCATTATAAATTTGTTGTCATTAATTTTGTATTCCTAAACAACTTTTTGCAGTAAAGCAAACACAAAATAAACAATAACCGCGCGCCGGTCTATAAATGATATTAATCTCTCCAGAATTGCCTATATATCTATTTTTAACTTACTCTTAACAGCATGACAACTGTGTTATTAATAAAATAGTGTAACAAATTAACTTAAAGCAACACACAAATTTAAAAAAGAATTCGCTGCGGACAGGATTCGAACCTGTGCGGGTAGAACCCAATGGATTTCAAGTCCATCTCCTTAACCACTCGGACACCGCAGCTGATGAAAAAGTGATGCCAAATTACACAAACATAATTAAGGTATTATTGATCTAAAGGGTGTTTTTTTTTTCAAAGTGAATATTTACGTAAATAATGATAATAACCGTTGTTTTTAATGATTATTGTGAAAAATGGCGATTGGCATAAAAAAGCTTTCGATTTTTAATTTAAGTTCTTACTTTTGTAATGGTGTTTAATAAAAAGAAATACAACTAACAATTAATTTATAACAAACTAATAGGCTTTGTCTGTACCTACAATAAGATTAACATAATATTAATTTCTAGTCTTTAAATTTGTAGTTACATTCAAAATACTCGTACATAAAAGGTTATTCTATAAAAATAAAATCATAATCGTAATCATACGCCAGAGTGTACTAAGATAATAATAAATTTAAAATGCCAAGATTTTTGAATCCTATTCGAATGTTATTTCTGTTTTAAATATTAGGTCCGTTCGAGTACTTTCTGCACCAAAATTCGTAGAAAGAGATATTCTAAAGAGTGGTGGTAAAATTCTCTCATCAAAAAAAAAAAAACTACAAAAAAGTAAGCGAACGGGAAAACAACAAATTTTTCACACAATATTACTGTCTTGTTGCTGTTCTTTAAAAATTTGTTTTTAAATTTTATAACTGACAGCAAAAGCGAGCAATTTATTTAATTTATTTGAATTTCTATCAAATTTGACAATTTTCACAAATCAGCCCAAAGAAATTTCTTGGGCTAA
Organism: Eupeodes latifasciatus; assembly: GCA_920104205.1. NCBI lineage: Eukaryota > Metazoa > Arthropoda > Insecta > Diptera > Syrphidae > Eupeodes > Eupeodes latifasciatus. The sequence goes on along the minus strand of OV049926.1, from coordinate 25,877,677 downwards.
AATTCGTAGGTTGGGGAAATATTTTATTCTCTCGTGAGCGCTCTCTGTTACGAAAAACTACGAAATTTTTGAGTACGCGAACAGGATTTGGTTAAATTTAGCATTTTTTCGTAAAATTGGTCTGTTTTAGGAGGGTACGCGAACGGACCTATTATTGTCTTTAACTAAACTTTTACAACCTACCCATAATTATTTCATTGAAATATCTTTCACACACAAAAATTCTCTTAAATGCTTCAATATTTATGGAGCTATTATAGATAATATTGATCATTTTTGTTAAACTGTCAAGTGAGAAACGAAAAATTTTAAAAATTCGTATCACTCATACGCCAGAGTAATCAGACAGTTTTATACAATGCTGCTGTCACCATACTGTAGACAAAGATAAAGATCATGGATCTGTGAGTTTTTTTAAAGTCACATAATCTTTTCATTAAATATGGTAAGACAATGTTACCATTGTACCACATTAACATCCAAGATTGTGTGTTTTATTTGGCAGCACTTGATCATGAGCTGCGGTGTCCGAGTGGTTAAGGAGATGGACTTGAAATCCATTGGGTTCTACCCGCACAGGTTCGAATCCTGTCCGCAGCGTTAGAATTTTTTTCGTTTTTTCATTGAACTCGTAACATTTAGGCAGCAAAAGACCATAGTACATAATGCAATATAAACTAAAAAACACCTAGATCTATAAAAAGCTTAAGATATAGCTGATTCAATTATTTTTGCCATCGTTTGAACATCGTTGAAAAATATTGAAAACTTATAGCCAAAGTGAGTGATGTGAAGCCCTTGCAGTGCCTTTTTGAGATGAAACAGTCACGGAGAATAGAATTTCGCTGCCTTAGCAGAGAGTGTGAGACTCAATTCATAACAACAATTAACTGTCCACCGATCTTAACAGCTTAAAATTCCATGCAACAATTTATTATTCTGAACAAAGATCTCGGATTATTCTCTTATAATTTCTTGTTTTCTTAGGAATCGAATTACCACGACTATCCGCTTTGTTAATGCTTTGCTATTTTGCCATTACACTAATCACTTATTGGATAAATGTTTTGGTTACAAATAAACGTTAATAAACAAAATTACCACATTTAACTTTCGTAAAACCTTCAAGTTATTATCGGAAATCCAAAACATCAACAGAGATTATAGAGGGGGGTATCATTGAGCCACTATTTAACTTAAATGAGACTGTTAACAATGTGTCAGCAAATAAACTATATCGCTCGAACTTGCTTCTATATCGAAAGGGTCTGTTAAAAAGTAGTTCCTTTATTTTAAAATGTAAATACATAGCTGCAAATAAAGTTTATCTTCAATAGTTTAAGTGACATTTGATTTTTCAAAAGAAAAAAATTAGACTATTTAACTTTTTTTCGAACTTTTCTTTATTAACTTCCCATAGGAAGTTATTGTAATGGGTCCGATTTGACAAATTAAAAAGAGGCTGGGATGCGACCCACACTGATAACTTCCCATCCCGTCTGTCGATTTGTCTTGCTTAAAAGTTTGTCTATATGTATCAACTTGCGTACTATTTTTTGTAGATTTTATTTTTTTATGAAAAAACGGACTGTTGAATTTTTATAAAAAAAAATTACTGAATATGGGAAACAATATTCTCTGTGAAATAAAATAAGTTTGAAGCCAATATTTGTAATTTTTAAAAAAGCTGTTTGAGTCGAAAGTAAATTTTTACCAAGTTTTAGTATTGTTTTTTTTAGGTTTTTATTTTTTGTAAAAAAAACTGTCAATTCGATTTTTCTCAAAATTTTATCGAATGTTGAAATAAATATTTCTTATAAGTTAAAATTAGTCAGAAGTGATTATCTCAAATTTTTGAAAAGATATTTGAGTCGAAAATCAATTTTTACCAACTTTTTTTAATTTTTTTTTTCGGTTTTTAATTTTTTGTAAAAAACCTGTCAATTCGATTTATTTCAAAATTTTATCAGATGTCAAAAACATTATTCTTCATTGCACAAAACTGTTTTGGAGATGAAATCATATTTTAGTCGTAAAATTTTCGAGGTGACAAATTTTTTTTTGTCAGTTTTTTTGATTTATAATAAAAACCGTTAATTGGATTTTTTTCCAAAAATATAATTGTTTTGTATCACGTTACAATATATAATATAAAATTTAATTCAAGTCTCTAGCGTCATTGGTTCATGAGATATTTAGGTTTAACCAAAATGTTCACCTTTTTTTTAAACTGCTATGGTAAAAACCACCCACGCAATTTTCTTGAGAGCCCTTTCTGCATCTTTCTGCCTTATTATCTGTATAACAAAATTTATTTGAATTCGATACCTCTTCTGGTTCTTGAGCTATGGACGACGAAAAAAACGTCGCGAACGGACGTACAGACGTACGGACGTACGTACACACGCACGCACAGACATCTTTCTAAAAATCTTTTATTTCGACTCTATGGACCTTGAAACGTCGAGAAATGTCAAAATTTTCAATTTGTCAAATCGGACCCATTACAATAACTTCCTATGGGAAGTTAATAAGAAACATTTATGACTTATTTAAGTTATCTATTATACAAATTACGGCACGAGTACGATAACTTTGGCGCCAAGATATAATAACGGTTTTTGGTAGAGGGTCTTAATACAAGCATTTTTTACTATGGGAGGGGGGGTCTATCTCCCTCCGTTTAGGCGGGAGGGGCAATGGAAAAAAATAATTAAAAAATAACGGTGATACTTGCAATTAAGTTGTATACATTTTTTTAAAGCCAACATTCTGTTCTATTAGCCAGTTTTTAAATCAAGTCAAAACTATGCGTAGTTTTTGAAAAATTTAATTTTAAACTCAAAATTTGAGTAAAAAAAATTAAAAAAAGGTTTAAAGTGTAACTTTTTCAATACTTCAAGATTATCTACCATTGTTTTTATTTCAGAATTTATTGCTCTTATTTGTTTTTGATCAAAAACTGAAAACTTGATGACTTTATGTCTTTTAGTTTTTGAGAAAATTGAAAATAACCACAACTACTATTTTAATTTTTTTTGCTTGAGTGATCTTATTTTGATAGTAATAATGGTGTTTGCGTATGCGTAATGCGTGTTTGGGTGTATGCAACAGTAAGGTGTGCACGAGTTATGGTGTATGCAACAGTGGCATCTGCAACCCCCCTGCTTGGGCACACTATAGGATTTGGGGTGGGTGCAAGTTGGAGTGCGTGCAAGGTGGGGAGGGTGCAAGGTGCGGTGGGTGCAAGATGGGGTGCATGCAAAGTTTCTTTTGCATTTAAATAAGCTGGATTTAAGAAAAATTAATTTACCCTAGGTATATCTTAATTCATATTCGATTATTACTATCAAAATAAGACTACGTTAATACTTAAGCAAGGAAAACATAATTTAATTAAAATATTTTGTTTTGGTAATTTTCAATTTTCTCAAGAACTAGAAGACATCAAGTCATCTAGTTTTCAGTTTTTGATCAAAAACAAATAAGAGCAACGAATTATAAAAAAAAAATAGTAGATTATCTGAAAGTTTTGAAAAATTACACTTTAAACCTTTTTTTTCACTTTTTTTTGCACAAATTTTGACTTTAAAACAGTTTTTTTCAAAAACTATGCATAGTTTTGACTTGATTTAAAAACAAGATAATAGACAAAAGTGTTGGCTTTAAGAAAAGGTATAATACTTAATTATAAGTATTACCGTTATTTTTTAATTATTTTTTTTCCATTTAATGTACATATTTTTTTAAACTGCCCCTACCGCCTAAACGGGGGGAGATAGACTCCCCCTCCCATAGTAAAAACTGCTTGTTTTTAACTGTTCTATACAAATCCGTCATTAAACTTTGTCGCCAAAGTTATCGTACTCTCCCCCTTTTTTATTTGTAAATTATTGTTTTATTTAGTAAACTTTTTTGTTATTTTGTGTGAATGTGTAGTTAGGTAAACAAAAAAATAAACTGTTCGACGACACGATTAACTTAAAAAAAGAACAAGCACTGACACAACAGACGACGCACAACACAGAGGCAACCTTCCCCATCAATGGTTCACTGACCTATCATACATTACTGTTTGATTCTCATAAATACTGTAAATTAATTTAAATTAAAATTTAAAATAAGCAATTAATTAAAACTAAATTGAAAAAAAATGTTTTCCAAAACTCTTAATTTAAATTTATTTAAGATCGCTTGATTTCTAGACGAGGTGAAAAGTTGTATTTCATGACGCGTCTGCGACCGTTTTAGAAATTTAACTTATTCTAAGATTTAGTTTTATTTTTGTCGCAAATAAGTGTTCGGGAACTTAAGTAAAATTAATTGGATTTTTTTTTATTTAAGAAGTTTTGATTGTAACTTCTAAGAAACCAGAATTTAGTTACAACGTCCATTTTTCAGAAACATAAAGGTTGTGGCGAGTTCTTTGTAACTTTGGTGTGACTGTGACTTTGTTATAAATAAGAAGAAGAAATAACTTAACAGTAACAAATCGTTCCAATTCAGTTCTGGAGCGATCGGGTATTTCTTGAGAACATTTAAAACTTCAGTTTTTTACCAACAAAATTAGTATGTATATAGACTACTGTTATTGTTGATATTATTCAAAAAAGTGAACAAAAAACTCATAACGCGAATCTGCATTTAAAACTTCAGTTTTTTACCAACAAAATTAGTATGTATATAGACTACTGTTATTGTTGATATTATTCAAAAAAGTGAACAAAAAACTCATAACGCGAATCTGCTTAAAACCCTTACTTCCCAATTTTTTACTGTACTTGAAGGACATACATAGATACAGACGAACGGAATCGCTAAATCCAATTTTTTTTCGAATTCTCTACCATCGTTATGTCATGTTTGATTAAAATCCCCAGTACTAAACTTCTTAAGAATGCAATACTTGCCGTTTAGTTCATATATGTATGTATAAGTCGCAAGTAAAACGTACTATTGTTCAATTAATTCTATTTAAAAATAAAATACTTGTATTGCGCTCACACATTTTTTTTTTAAATTAGAATTTGTTTAAAAAAATTACTTTTTCTAACAAAATCTCAAAATTAAATAAGTATAAGTATACCGAAGTATTAACGTACTAACTTACAAGCCATTTGCTGATTTTTCGTTATGTTCTGGAGCAATATGCTGGGGGCGTATACGTACTTTTTTATTAAATTGGAATTATTAAAAAAAAGTGCGTATCCGCCCTAGTGCCCCATTGGAATTTACAGAAAGAATACTAAAAAACCTAGTTTTTGATTTATTTATTTAGATATCGGTATCGTAAGCATTTAAGAACTTACACTAAAAGTTCTGCAGTTCTGGTAGGTTTTTATGCTATCAACTACCATCCGCAAGAATTTTTTATTCTTCACTTGGACTTAAGCCTTTCTTTATAATATCTCTCTTTAATGTTTCGTTTTTTTAATTAAATTTTCACAATTTTCATAAGAAGCACTAAAAGCATTTGTCTCTTCTGTAATATTTAATTTAATTTTTGTTTCGTTGTTTTATTTTTAGCTATTTTTCCAACTATTTATTGTTTATTTCTTATAAGAATCATTAATATTTCAACTTTTTCTTATCATTCGACATGTGGCGTCGGTGGTGTAATGGTTAGCATAGTTGCCTTCCAAGCAGTTGATCCGGGTTCGATTCCCGGCCGACGCACAGTTTTTTTGAAATGTATTCTCTCTCTTCCTCTCTCTTAAATCAAGGGTGAAAACATTTAAGGCAATGACCAATGACGTTGAGCTTTCTATCATCACGTTTAAAAACTATTAAATTTAATTTATTTAAGAACTGATAAAATAATTTCTTGTGTATTATCGTAACATTTTCTATGGGCTTAAACAGGTATCAAAAGCCTTTAGGTTAGGTCAAAGAAATATTCTTAAGAGTGGAAAAAAGATAATTGAAAATATTTTTGGATTTTTCTTAACGTATGATAACTTTATAACTAAATTGTAAAGTAAACGTTAAATTGTTGGGAAAGTAAGAGTCAGATTTGTATATGCATATGAACGTTTGCCCTTTCATGGAGACCAATGGAAACGACATTTTTTCTTAACTTAGCTTAACAGCAAACAAACTGCCCTAAGAAGACTTCCCTAAACATATGTAATTTAATTTCGTTCTTTATCAGTTCTTTGATACGAGTATGTTTGACATTTAAATGAACTTTTAGATAATGAGCCTATAATATACTTTTGTTTGCCGCATTCAAAATCATTTAACTATAACAGAGGTACAAAATGTACTAAGCCTAATGGACTCTGCTGATGCAAATAAATCCCCTTCAGAAACTCCAGTGAATACTGAAACACTAAATTCACCACAAATTGAAACTGACTCTGTAACACTCCAAGTCATTCCTCCTACTGCTTCCTCATCGTCATCATCGTCATTATCATCATTATCAACAACATCAACATCATTATCATTGTCGTCATCGATTTTACCAACAGAAACTACAACATCTTCTTCTGAGTCATCATCTTCTAGTTCCATATTTCCATCATCTCGAACCACACACACTCAACACTATAATGTATCACCTATTGTATCAGGTCTTAAAGTAGTTGAAGGTCAAAAAATTATTTTTATTTCTAAGCTTGATCCTGCAACAAATGCTTTAGATATCAAGAACTTTATCAAAGCCAAAATTGGTACATTGGATCATGTACTTGTGGAAAAAATGTTCCACAGAAATTGTTCTAAATACTCGTCATTTAAGGTTAGATGTCCGGATTCTGTCTTTGATCTACTTAGTTCTATTTCTTTTTGGCCCACCGGAATTATTATGCATGAGTTTGAGAACAGAAATTCCAAAAAACAATCACGCCATTTTCCACAACCACTGACAAAGTATGCCTACCGCTTCAACAACAGCAAAAACTGATGATTTATTATCAGAATGTAAACGGACTACGAACTAAAACTAATCAGTTCTATATAAATGTAAACAACTTACCTCACGACGTAATTGTGTTAACTGAAACCTGGCTATGTAACTCAATTGCTGACACAGAACTCTTTGACAAGAACTTTCAAGTTTTTCGGCGTGATCGATATTCAATTGACGAATCTACAAGAGTTGGAGGAGGATTATTAATAGCTGCTAAAAACTCTATTATAAGTTCGTTGGTAAATGATTTCAACAATTTGACTTCGAAATGATGAGCATAAAAATGAAAATGGATTTCGGTAGCCTATATATAGTTGCTGTCTACATACCACCAAGTTCCAACTGCAATATATACAAACAAATCTATGACAATTCGGAAAATTTATTTGAAAATATAAATGCTGAAGATGAAATCTGCGTATTAGGTGACTTCAATTTACCTAATCTTGATTGGTCCAAGAATGACAATAACGAAGAATATTTTCCGACCAACCCATCTACTGATATCGAATTTTGCACAGTCGACACAATGGCCTCTCTAGGACTCATTCAGCTGAACTCAATCAAAAACCACAATAACAAAATACTGGACCTTATTTATATTTCTGACATCGTAAATGCTGACACTGCTGTTATTCAAAGCGACATAAAACTTTTAAAAGAAGACCGACATCATCCTGCGTTGACAATATCCTTAAATTTAAATATTTGTAATCTTGATACCTCTTGTGATAAGCAAATTGAATTTGACTTCAAAAAATGTGATTTCAATCAACTTTTTACCGACTTAAATCATTTGGACTGGGATTCAATATTTATAAATTTGAACTTAGATGATATGGTATTGAAATTCTATAAAATATTATTTAATTGCTTTCTAGAGAGCGTTCCTCTTCGTAAAATTAAAGCCAAAGATAATAATCCGCCATGGTTTGATCGGCATCTTAAATGCTTAAAAAATAAAAAGAATAAGGCGTGGATAAAATATAACGAATCACATACTGATGTTGATTATGGTATCTACCAAGAAATCAGAAATGATTTTGTTAACTATTCAAATTGTCTTTATAACGAGTTTGTTGCAAATACTGAACGGGAACTTAAGACGAATTCACGAAAATTTTGGAAATATGTTGACTGTAAGCGAAAATTTGACGGGTACCCTCCAAACATGACATATAGAGACAAAACAAACCATGATCCTCTAGAACTTTCGAATATGTTTGCAAATTTTTTTAAAAGTGCGTATGAAGATTCTTTTTCTACAAATCACAGCTCAATAGATTTAACAAATACTTCTCAGTTTCCTCACATGGCTCAGATAAATCTAACAATCTCGGAATCTACTATACAAGACAAAATTCTAAAACTTGACGAAAGTCTTACTCCAGGCCCTGACGGACTGCCTTCATTTATGCTAAAAAAGTGCGTTAAATATCTTTCGCACCCATTGTGTATTCTGTTTAACCAATCATTTAATTGTTCCCATTTTCCACTCTTATGGAAATATGCATTTCTAAAACCAACGTATAAGAAGGGTCCCAAGCATCTTATATGCAACTATCGTCCTATAGCTAAGCTGTCTGTTATACCAAAATTGTTTGAAGCCATTGTTTGTGATATTCTTTCCTTTAACTGTTCTTCTGTTTTTTGTGACAATCAACATGGTTTTGTGAAAAAAAATCGACCGTTACAAATCTACTCGAATTTACAACATATTGTATTGACACTTTCGAAATTAAACAACAAGTTGACTGTGTATTTACAGACTTTAGCAAAGCATTTGACAAACTTAGCCATAAAGTACTTTTAGGGAAATTAGAAAAAATTGGACTAAATGATAAACTAATAGCATGGATATCTTCTTACCTAACATACAGATATTATTGTGTTGTGTTCAAAAACGACTATTCCAATCCGTTTATTGTCAATTCTGGTGTACCTCAGGGTAGCCACCTTGGTCCATTGTTATTTGTTCTGTTTATAAATGATCTCCCATCTATCTTAAGAAATTCTATGATGCTAATATACGCTGATGACGTGAAAATATTTCGAAAAATTAATTCCTTAACGGACTGCGAACTATTACAAGATGACCTACTTCGTCTATGGGAATGGTGCAATACAAATCGTTTATTGTTAAACATTAATAAGTGTAAAACGATGATGAGTTTTACACGTAAACACAGTATTTTTGACTATAACTATAGGTTAAATTCTTCAATCCTCGAAAAATTGACTCACTTCTCAGACTTAGGTATCATTTTGGACACAAAACTGAATTTTACTGACCATTTCAACCACATTGTGAAAAAAGCTAATAAGACACTAGGCTTTATAAAAAGATTTGGCAGGAAATTCCGAGATCCTTATGTCCTTAAAACTCTGTATGTATCGTTTGTCAGATCAGTCCTTGAATACGGTTGTATAGTTTGGGCCCCTTATTACTCGAATCATATCCATAGACTTGAAGGTGTTCAAAGAAGATTCCTAAGATTTATTTTACGATTTCTCCCACAGACACATGAATTAGCTTTGCCTTCCTATTCCGTTAGGCAACAACTTATAGGTCTTCCATCGCTTACTAGTCACCGTCAGTATTTGCAACTCTGCTTTATTGTTGGAATTCTGAATGGATCCATTTCATCTCCATCAGTTTTGTGTCGATTCCACTTTAATGTAAGCCGAAATTACTTCAGAAATCGAGTGCCAATTCGAGCAAATCTTAGCCGATCAAACTATGGTTCTAACAGTCCAATTAACCAGTTAATAAGCATATATAATGAAAATAATTTTCTTTTAAATTCTATTAATCAAAATATCAAATCAGATAGCTTCAAAATACATTTTTTCTCTCACTATTTAAATAATTCTTAGCTTTATGTGTCATATTATTATTAGTAATGTTTAAAGTAAAGTTGTAAACCTAGCGTTAGTATTGAACGTAATTGAATAAATATATTTCGTCTTAGCCTTTTGGAAATTAGCTTAAACATAAGCTGTGGGGTCCGAGTGGTTAAGGAGATGGACTTGAAATCCATGTCCGCAGCGGAAGTGCTATTTTTTCGTCGATATCCTTTTTATCCTAATCCTCATTAAAAACAAAGCTATGCCGAATATCCAATTGGATTAATTTACCATTAAAGTCTCATAAATCATAAAGCTTCTAATTCACACCTGGTCCTAGTTTGGTTATATGAAGCGACTATAACGTATCTCGACTATAATTGCATCAACCGCAGTTAAGGAAGAGGGCTCCCGACCACCAACAGTATAGTCACAAGCGCCACTCCACAATATATTTTTATAGTAGATTCAGTGTCGGTGGCAAAAATTGGCAGCCATATAGCTAAAAGTCCACCTTCGGGCGGATTGTGGCTCCGACTCCGATTTCGACTCCGACATCTGAGGTGCCTACCTCAACTGAATTCGTATTGTCTTGGCCGAGTCGTATTTCTTTGAGTTGTATGGTATGCCTTTGGGTATAAAAAGTTGCATTGTCTTGTGCCGCTTCAATCTTTTTAATTGGACACCACCAAGAGTGCCACACTGCCACAACATTGTTCCAAGCTCAACTTTACTCTAAGCAAGCTCTGGATCCTTAAGATTTTGCACATATAGGAAGCGAGAATTGAATTTTTTGTGGGTACATATACATAGTAAGGTAAAGGGAATCATCGACGAACCGACGACGTGAGACGCGAAGCAACGGACACAAAAATGATTACGGTACGAAAAAGATATAGAAAAACAAAAATGAGAATTTATCGATTTCGATTGCACGTAATCGATAAGAAATGGTGTTGTGAGCGCGGTATGGCGTATGACCAGGCCATAGAGCGGCATGGTGGCACAGTGGTGAAGGTGGTACGCGGTATATAGTTCTCGTATTGAATGTAGTGCTCTTCCAAAATGGACTTCTCCTAGTCCCGCAGCTTCACTAACAGGCAACAGCGCTTGGTAGCAGTTGTAAAATAGTGACAACGGCGCGGCGCGGCGGCGTGGTGGCAAGGCAACGGCAGCGGCAATGCTATGCGCTCTACAGTAACTATTGGACCCACTACAGAGATTGCGGTTGCGGTTGATGATTTATGGCAGCGTTTTTTCGGTGGAAATCAAATTAGAAGCCAAATCGATGGCTACTGGTTGATGGCTCTTGGTGCCTATACTCTCAGTACCTATTGCGCTTGCTGCGGTGGTGTATAGCACAGCTTCTTGGCCCCTCAACTTGAAACTGCGGGTGCACCCAAGATAAGCGGATTTTATTTCACTTCTCTCTGTCCAAAAAGGTTGAAAAAAAAAACAAAAATGATTTATTACAAAAGCATACGCAATATTTTTTCGTTCTGACTTTCCGGTTAAATGAACATAGTACTACGTTATTGTACCGACTGCTACTACCTTACCTACATTACATATAGTTTGAATGGATTGAAAATTATGGAAAATTGATTTGAGATGCAAATGGTGCAATTTTATTACTATACCAATATAATATGATTCAAACCAGTAGAAAAGGTATACAAAGGTATTTGTGTGCAAAAAGGCTAAGAAAATAATATGACTTATTATATTTGAAGTGAAAAAGTTCAGACGATTTGATGTTAATAATAACTCTCGTTTTTATTACAATGGCATTGTTTTGAAGAGAAAAATAAAGAACTTCAGGAATTTTAATAAACTTCTATACATCTATTACAACTTGAAAATTTTCGACAAACAAAACTACTTATGTACACAAAAGACTGGAACCCTATTGATATGACTTATTACCCCGGAAAATATGCAATAAAATAACTGTCCCTTTAAATGTTATTTTACAACAAAAGCTTTTTTCATTAAAGGTACAAAACGATGTAGACTTAGTATGTTGACCAGGTTATAATACGGCAAACGGGTCTGCCCATCATATTAAACCTTTTAACGTAGTCTTGGGAGACTAAATTTGATATGAAAAACTCATATATGTATAGGTCAAAAGGACCTCAGATAAGACAAACATTTTGTGTTGAAATTGTGCAGATGGAGCTGAAATATCTTAACTTAAAAACAATTCGTCGAAGTTTCGACCATCAAACGCATTCATTGACTGGGGTTCGATGTACTTGTAAGAGGACTTTATCAGAATATTACACATATTTATCGACGTGGAAAAGCTCAAACTCAAATTTATTGCATTGAAATTAATTAATTATTTCAATGGGATACTTGTGAAAAATGCAGGAAAGCCAAAAAATTGTTAAATTTCAAAAATGTCCTTTTTAAAAATCATCAAATTAAAAAATCAAACAAAATCACTCAACAAGTAGTTTTTGAGTTTCTCTCATTTTATTCTTAAAAACGGATCATTTTTCTTTATCCGTTTCATTTTTTTAAATATAAATTTTGTATTTTTGACATTTTTCCTGAGACATAATCCCCAATCAAATTGGGTGAATTAATTGAATGATTCACTACTTGAACTAAAAAAGATGAGCTGTATGAGCGGTTTTAAAGTATAATTCAAACAAAGGTCACCAATAAACCTTCGGAGAAGTAATGGGTGATTTTTTTGAGGTTAGGATTTTCATGCATTAGTATTTGACAGATCACGCGGGATTTCAGACATGGTGTCAAAGAGAAAGATGCTCAGTATGCTTTGACATTTCATCATGAATAGACTTACTAACGAGCAACGCTTGCAAATCATTGAATTTTATTACCAAAATCAGTGTTCGGTTCGAAATGTGTTTCGCGCTTTTTTTTGTTCAGCGATGAGGCTCATTTCTGGTTGAATGGCTACGTAAATAAGCAAAATTGCCGCATTTGGAGTGAAAGCAACCAGAAGCCGTTCAAGAACTGCCCATGCATCCCGAAAAATGCACTGTTTGGTGTGGTTTGTACGCTGGTGGAATCATTGGACCGTATTTTTTCAAAGATGCTGTTGGACGCAACGTTACGGTGAATGGCGATCGCTATCGTTCAATGCTAACAAACTTTTTGTTGCCAAAAATGGAAGAACTGAACTTGGTTGACATGTGGTTTCAACAAGATGGCGCTACATGCCACACAGCTCGCGATTCTATGGCCATTTTGAGGGAAAACTTCGGAGAACAATTCATCTCAAGGAATGGACCGGTAAGTTGGCCACCAAGATCATGCGATTTGACGCCTTTAGACTATTTTTTGTGGGGCTACGTCAAGTCTAAAGTCTACACAAATAAGCCAGCAACTATTCCAGCTTTGGAAGACAACATTTCCGAAGAAATTCGGGCTATTCCGGCCGAAATGCTCGAAAAAGTTACCCAAAATTGGACTTTCCGAATGGACCACCTAAGACGCAGCCGCGGTCAACATTTAAATGAAATTATCTTCAAAAAGTAAATGTCATGGACCAATCTAACGTTTCAAATAAAGAATCGATGAGATTTTGCAAATTTTATGCGTTTTTTTTAAAAAAAAAGTTCTCAAGCTCTTAAAAAATCACCCGATATAATTTAACTGTTCTCTCAGAAAACCTAGTTTATCAAAGTAATCGGTATCATGTCATGTGTTATCACCAGGGTTGCGAGTTTGTGAATTGAAAAATCATTAAGTCATAAGCAAGTTAGTAACTTATGAATTAAAAAAAAAAGAGGGTGGGATGCGACCCACACTGATAACTTCCCATCCCGTCTGTCGATTTGTCTTGCTTAAAAGTTTGTATATATGTATAAATTTTTACCAAATTTGCGTACTATTTTTTGCTGATTTAATTTTTTTAATGAAAAAACGGCCTGTTGGATTTTTATATCGAATAATATATGAATATCGAAAACAATATTTTCTGTTAAATAAAATAAGTTTGAAGCCAATATTTGTAATTTTTGAAAAGCTATTTGAGTCGAAAGTAAATTTTTACAAGTTTTAGTATTGTTTTTTTTTTTAGGTTTTTATTTTTCGTAAAAAAAACTGTCTATTCAATTTTTCTTAAACTTGTATCGAATGTTGAAAACAATATTTCTTATAAGTTAAAATTAGTTAGAAGCCATTATCTCAAATTTTTGAAAAGATATTTGAGTCGAAAATCATTTTTTAACAATTTTTGTTAATTTTTTTTTTTCGGTTATTAATTTTTTTGTAAAAAAAACTGTCAATTCGATTTTTTTCAAAATTTTACTGAATGTTGACAATAATATTTCTTGAAAGATTTAAGTAGTTTAAAGCCAATATCTGAAAGTTTTGAAAAGATATTTGAGTCCAAAATCAATTTTTACCAACTTTTAAACATTTTTTTTTGGTTTTTATTTTTTGTAAAAAAACTGTCAATTAGATTTTTCTCAAAATCTTATCAGATGTCAAAAACATTATTCTTCGTTGTATAAAATTGTTTTGGAGATGAAATCATATTTTAGTCGTAAAATTTTTGAGGTGATACATTTTTTTCTTTTTTTTTTGATTTATAGAAAAACCGTTAATTGGATTTTTTCCAAAAATATACTTCTTTTGTATCACGTTACAATATATAATATAAAATTTAATTCAAGTCTCTAGCGTCATTGTTTCATGAGATATTTAAGTTTACCCAAAATGTTCACATTTTTTTTAAACTGCTATGGTAAAAAAACCACCCACGCAATTTTCTTGAGAGCCCTTTCTGCATCTTTCTGCCTTATTATCTGTATAACAAAATTTATTTGAAGTCGATATCTCTTCTGGTTCTTGAGCTAGGGACGACGAAAAAAACGTCGCGAACGTACGGACATATGGACGTACGGACATACGGACGTACGGACATACGGACATACGGACATACGGACATACGGACGTACGGACGTACGAACGTACGTACACACGCACGCACAGACATCTTTCTAAAAATCTTTTATTTTGACTCTAGGGACTTGAAACGTCGAGAAATGTCAAAATTTTCAATTTGACAAATCAGACCCATTACAATAACTTCCTATGGGAATTTAAAAATTAATTCAGAAGTAACCAACTGACTTATGAGTTTAAAAAAATTAATGCAGAAGTCACCAACAAACCAACAAGTCGCAAGCCACCAACTGACTTATGAATTAAAAAGAATTAATTCACAAGTCATCTACCTACTGATTTATGAATTAAAAAAGGAGGTTGCCTATTTTTGTATGGAACTGTAATGACGCATTACAAATCTACAACGAAAACACGAACAAATTACATGCGTTCGGTCACTACATCGAGCATTGAGTTCAAACGCAGTTCAACTTGGCCAAAACTCGGTGACATTAATTTGCAAAGGTTATTTTGTCATTCGCAAGGATATAATTCACACTAGGTTGTTACCAAAAGATTGCCTAGTAGAACCGAACGAGACCAACAAGAAAGTAAGTTGAAAAGAGTGAACCAGACCGCAGAAACCAGTTGGACTTCGATCGCCGCTAAGCAAGGATCAGTGGTAAGTAAATTGGATGTTAACAGAGGCTTCCCCCCACCAGAGGTAAGGGGCTTCTTGTGAAATATTCAAGTTTAATTGATTTGCCAGCTTCGGCTGTGATTTACCAGTTTCGGCTGTGTTTTACCAGTTTCGGCTGTGATTTACCAGTTTCGGCTGTGTTTTACCAGTTTCGGCTGTGTTTTACCAGCTTCGGCTGTGTTTTATCAGTTTCGGCTGTGATTTACCAGTTTCGGCTGTGATTTACACACGATAAGAGGCAATTCACCAGCGCAACGGCGATTACCCCAATCCTGACCGGATCGACGGAAGAGACGTGCCCCACGCCGCCTGCTGACCGACACCTATCGCGTAGACTACATCGGACCCGTGGCGCAAGCCGAGATTGGGATGAGAAGAATTATTGCGAAGATCAGAATTAAACAAAAAAAGAATGTTGACCGACTATATGAAATAAATTCAAAATAATATAAAGTTAATTACAAATAAAGACAAAGACCTATTGATGTTTAATTTCGGTGTTTTATTTAACTAACCCTGGACACCGTGAGCATACCCCAGCTGAGAAAATTTAAAACACCCTCACAGAGCGTGCAATCAGTACGTTCAATAATGAAAGTGGTATCAAATAAAAGGTGAGATTTTGCACGTTATGTTTGTCAAATATTACCAACATAGTTGGTGGCGTTTTTTTAGATATTTGGGTTTGAAGTTGATTAAAATAGAAAAATAATTTTACTTCTTTTTTGTTTAAACTGCTGTAGGAATATAACTTTGCTATCAAATAAAATCTTTCAAATAAAATCAATATTATTTTTCTAACAATAAAATATACTTAAATATTTAGTATTAACTTCTTGGAAATCAAGTGTTTTTAACTTACCCTTTAACCAACGATATTTCAGAAATATCAGTGATGACATATGTACATACATTTTCTTTTTATTATCTTAAAGAAATATTTAAGTAACCTCTCACAAAAAAATACTTACTTTTTGACAAAGTTAGTGTGAAAAGTTCCTTGACATTCAACTAGGTGCTATGAATATGAACTTCCTCGTTTAGCATTTTCTAAAAAAATTTTTAGCCAAATATGCACTTTGTTAATTATTATCAATGTGGTGAAGTTATAAAAAAAATATGTGCACCTTGGCGTTTCTAAGAAATAGTTCATACAAAAAAACTTACCATTTTACACTTTTCAACAAAATTAGTTAACCCAAGGTACTTATAAAATAAAATATGCATATAAGTCAGTTGGTGGCTTGCTATTTTATTCTTTTTAGTTCATAAGTCAGTTGATGGCGCGATTTAAATTTTTTTAATTCATAAGTCATTTGGCGATTTGTGAATTCAATTTTTTTAATTCATAAGTCAGTTGGTGATTTGTGAATTCAATTTTTTTAATTCATAAGTCAGTTGGTGATTTTTGAATTGAATTAATTTAATTCACAAGCCAGTTAGTGACTTGTGAATTAAATTTTGTTTAATTCATAAGTCAGTTGGTGAACTGTGAATTAAAGCCATGAGTTAAGCTAAAAGTGAATTAAGCTTTTGGATTTTGAGACGTCTCTGGAGTTTAAGCCAAGAAAATTTATCCTTAGGGACTTATTTTAAATAGATTTGGCAAGTTGAATTCTATTTTCTCTAGATTTTGTCCAACAATGGTCTTATTTTTAGAGAATCACAAAACCAGTTAACATAAAATTCAAAAGAAATTCAATTTCAAATCAGGTACCATTTTTGTGAAATCACCACATATAATAACCCTGGTATTTTCGGAGTTGGGAAAAGTTTTGATGAACATTTTATTCATACAAATATTCAACGATTTTTGAATGATTTTCACAAAGCTGATGATCGGAGTTCTAAATAAAGAATTCTGAAAATTATCTGCTGATAGAATTTAACTTGGTTTTGTAGATTTAATGATTTTTCCCCAATTCCCAATATCTATAGCTCTCACATACTTGAGTTTTCTTAACTAAATATTTATAATACTCATTTTGGATGAAAATGAAATAATAAATAAATAATAAGTGTTGTTATTCAAGTTATTTTGAGAGACACAAATTACCAAGTTTTTAATCATGAATTTATATCAAAAGTAAATTTTTATAAAAAAAAAATTATACCGTGAAAAACTTATTTCATTTTCCTCTATGCATTGTGCAAGTGGCCCGTTGTTACTCCCGTTTACTACACCTTCCAGTGTACATTTCAGATCGGAAGTTGATGATATTTAATCATTGTATCAAAAATGGTTATTTTCCAGAATTTGTGAAAAAAGCAAGGATTTTGCCAATAGCAGACATCAAAGCTGCGAGAAAAGTTGACAACTTTAGACCTATCTCACTTCTTTCTAATATCCGTAAATTGTTTCAGCTGGTTTAATCCAATCCTTAAGAAAGCTTGTGTCAAGATACGGATATTATTCCAATGACCAGTTTGGTTTTAAAAAGGGGAAACTCAATAGAATATGCCCTGATCTTATTCCAGGATGTGGTCATTCATAATATGAGATATAAAAAGTGTACTGTGAGCTTTTTTTTTTTATATATAATTAGCGAACACTACAAGGGTTTTGTATACCTTTAATATGCCAAAGACACAGTGTGAGCATTAGGAAAAGAGGGAAGGGTTGGATAGGAGGTGTCGGTGTGCATTCATTTTAAATTTCTGAACATTGCAATGACAGGGAAAGATAGAGCGTGGCGAGGCGTTCCTCATTCGCGTAATACGGCTAAAAAAAAGAATCTCTGTACTTCAGTACTTCATAGTACGGCCGAAGTTGGGTCCAAGGGTAAACTGATGGGCATTCCTAGAAGCGTGGGTATTACGGTGAAATTGTTTAAGGGGAGGAATGCAACTGGCTATTTCACTAGAGCATAGTCCGTTAAAATAACGGTAACAAAGGGTGAGGCAAGAAACCTTGCGTCGATGTTCGAGTGACGTAAACGAGTTGATGATGTTAATGTCACCAATCATTTTAAAATCTCTACTTTGAGTACTGTCCAAGAGGCTTAAATAAGTTACTGGAGCACCAGCCCAGAGATGAGAGTTATATTCAAGTTTCGGACGTTTAGGTTTTGTAGATTGTAGCCAGATCAGACGGAGAGAAAAATTTGTTGCAACGTCTCAAAAAACCTAGACATCTTGCGGCATTTTTGGCAACATCGCGTATGTGATCGCTCCACAAAAGGTGGTTGTTGATGCATATTCCGAGGATGTCAAGATTTTCCGTTTCGTTGATGCAAGTGCCACTCATAGATAGTGGTAAAGAGGGTTTATCTTGCTTTAACGATACAATACAGCATTGCGTTTTCGAAGCATTAAATTCCACACGATTTTTTATTCCCCATTGTACAATGCTGTGTAGGTCGGAATTTAATAAGCTAATTATATTTTGCCGTTGCAGTTCCGAAGAAGAGGGTTGTGAGTCTGGAAACGAATATGAAAAGCTGAGAGTGCTATCGTCAGCGAAACAATGTATTGGATTAGAAGTGGCAGGAGATCATTTATAAAAATGGGGAAGAGGGTCGGAGGCAAAACGGAGCCCTGGGGCACACCAGCATTTATTTTATGAGTTTCAGACTTGAATCCGTCTAAAACAACTTGTAGTGAACGGTTCGAAAGAAAATTTCTAATCCAACGAAGAAGAGATTCGTGGATACCGACGATATTGAATTTGAAAAAGCTTTTCATTCGCTTTGGCATCTTGGTCTTATTTAAAAACTCATTTATTTGAACTTTCCAAATTGGCTCATTAAGCTCATTAAACTTATTTTTAGTATTTTAACAAATAGATCAGCATCGATTTTTATAGGATCCGAACACACAGATTTGTTTCCAATAAACTCAGGTGTTCCTCAAGGGTCGATATTGGGGCCATTGTTGTTCAATATTTTTCTGCAAGACTTTCCTCTTTCAGACCCCAATTCCTATGAACCTAAATCTTTGTATTATGCTGATGACACAATTATATTGGCAAGCGACGCTAGACCAATTTTAGCTCTTAACAAAATTGAGTGTAGGTTTCGGATTTTAGACAATTATTTTAAAGAATGAAGATTGAAAATCAATACACGAAAATGCAGATTGGCTTGTTTTAGAAACGCCATCCATTGGTAAGGAACATTACCAGCGGTGAAAGAGAGGAAATCATTAAGTCTAAAATAAAATAACGTCGAAATTCCATTACGATCGGAAAAAAATGTTTAAAACCGATTTCTTTCTAATAAACACGTTAGAGCAATTCTTAAAAAGGCGCGGATGGCAATAGGGTCATTAAAAACTTTATTCAATTCGAAATCTATGTTAGTACGAGTATAAACTAAAATTCTGATGTACAAGACGATTATTTGACCGATCTTAACATACGGTTTTTGTACTTGGTTTACAATTTCACCTAGTATAGCAAAAGAATTGGAGGCTTTTGAACGGAAAATATTGAGATTTTGCTGTAGAATGTTTAGAAAGCCAACAAGCTGATTAGATTTTTTTTTTTTTATTATTGAATGTCGAAAACAATATTTTATGTGATTTAAAAATAGTTTGAAGCCAATATTTTTAAATTTTAAAAAGATACTCGAAAGCAAAGTTTTACCAAGTTTTAGTATTGTTTTTTTTTTAGGTTATATTTGTAAAAAGAAGTGTCAAATCAATTTTTCTCAAAATTTTACTAAATGTTGAAAACAATATTTCTTATAAAATAAAATGATTCTAATTCTCAAATTTTTGAAAAGATATTTGAGACAAAAATTACTTAAGCCTCAATTTTTACTAACTTTTAGTAATGTTTTGTTTAGGTTCTTATTTTTTGTAAAAAAAACTATCAATTTAATTTTCAAAATTTATCTGAATTAGTTTAAAGCCAATATCTCAAACTTTTAAAAAGATATTTCAGTCGAAAACCAATTTTTACCAACTTTTATTTTTTTTAGATTTTTAATTTTTTGTAAAAAAAACTGTCAATTCGATTTTTCTCAAAATATCTCAAACTTTTGAAAAGATATTTTAGGCGAAAACAAGTTTTTACCAACTTTTATTTTTTTTAGTTTTTTAATTTTTGTAAAAAAAACTGTCAATTCGATTTTTCTCAAAATTTTACCGAATGTTCAAAACAATATTTCTTGTAAGACAAAATTAGTTGAAAGCCATAATGCAAGAGCTTGACTTGCATGACATGTGGTTTCAACAATACGGTGCCACATGCCACACAGCACGCGCAACAATGGACTTATTGAGAGCCAAGTTCGGTGAACATTTTATTTCACGTTCGGGATCGGTCACTTGGCCGCCTAGATCGTACGATTTAACGCCTTTCGATTATTTTTTTTGGGGCTATGTTAAAGCTCATGTCTATACAGACAAGCCCGCTTCAATTGACGCATTGGAAGACAACATTGAAGCATTTATTCGTGAGATACCGGCCGAAATGTTGGTAATTGAGTCGCAGTCAAGGGTAACATTTGCATGAAATAATCTTCATATATTAAATTATATGCAGCGTACTATCGATTCAAATAAAGATTTCATGCATTTTTTTTTAATTGTATGTATTTTTTTTTAAACTTTCCTATAGCTTTTAAAAAATCACCCTATATTAAGTCAAACATATCTTTAGGTTGCCAAACAAAAAATTAAAAATTGTAAATGAAATTGAACTGAGTTTATTTGTCTCAATAAAGTTAACTTGAACTTGTTATTCACAATTCAATTCCATGTATTTATTTCTTATTAACTTAAAAGAGAAAGTTAGTAAAATAGGTTAGATTTTTCAAATTGAAAATTGTGAAATTTCTTGGAGTTTCAAAATCTCTGGAATCTAAATCAAAGATTTATATAAAGATGCCTGGGTGTACGTACGTTCGTACCATTCTTCGTTGTCCATACCTCAAAAACCAGTGGATATAACGACTTTAAACAAATTTTCTTTTACAGATAATAACATCGAAAGATGTAGAAACGACTGTATTTTAGTACATATAGCAATTTAAAAAAAGGGAATTTTTGGGTTGACCGCAAATATCTCACGAACCAATAACTCTAACGATTTCAATTAATTTCAATTTCCAAAACCGCTTGCGAGCCCATTGCCTCTTCTATTTCTATTTATTTAATGATATTTTTGCCAGAATGAAAAACGTCCTTCGTTACTCCTATTCACAAATGTGGTCCAAAACAGGAAATAACAAACAACCGACCTATTAGTAAATTGTCCTCAATACCTAAAGTATTTGAAAAAATTGTTTGCGATAAATTGAAATTTTTATTAAAAGAAACCATATCCCCGTACCAACACGGTTTTGTATCCGGTAGATCAACTTCCACTAACCTAACCATTTTCACGAATTGTATTCTCAATTCATTAGAAAAGGTTTACCAAGTGGACGTTATCTACACCGATTTTGCAAAAGCGTTTGATAGGGTGCATCATAAAATTTTACTAAAAAAATTAGAGAACATAGGTTTTCATTCCAACATGTTAAAATGGCTGACAACTTATCTTACAGGGCGTAGTCAACTTGTTTCAATTGATTCGATTACCTCTCATCACTTTTCTGTAACTTCTGGCGTTCCGCAAGGGAGTCATTTAGGTCCAATGCTGTTCCTTATTTTTATTAATGACCTACCTGATGCCTTTACAAACTCAATGCGTCTTATGTTTGCGGATGATTTAAAATTTTTTAGACATGTAAAAAACTTAACATTCTGTACGCTTCTCCAAAATGATGTAAACAATCTTATCAACTTGGTGCAATATTAACCAATTAGCTCTAAATATATCCAAATGTCAATGTTTTTCGTTTACCCGTCGTTTTTTACCTATCGTTTACGACTACAATATGCAAAATCATGTCCTTGATAGAGTTTCTATTAAAAAAGACCTTGGAGTGATTTTTGATTACAAGCTAAACTTTGTACAGCATACAGAATTCATGGTGAACAAAGCAATCTCTATGTTGGGTTTTATTTTTCGTAATTCGTTTGGTCTTAGGGACCCCTACACACTAAAAGCCCTTTATGTGGCGTATGTTAGATCAATCCTTAAATATTGCTGCGTAGTGTGGAATCCTCATTACAATGTTCACATTACAAGAATAGAAAATGTCCAAAAAAAATGTACAAGATTTGTAGTGTACAAACTAGGCTGGAACATTGAAATGCCTTCGTATAACGTTAGATGTCAGCTTATTGGTATGCAGACATTAGAAAACAGCCGTAAGATCTTTGCCATAAATTTTGTCAGTGATATTTTATCATATCATATTGATTGTCCTTATTTATTATCGTTAATTAATCTTTACGCTCCTTCTAGAGAACTAAGAATTCGAACCTTATTCCACGAAAACGTTCATAGAGTAAATTATGCGTTTAATGAACCCATAACTCGCAGTGTTAGGGAGATTAATATTGTATCACATAATATAGATTTTAATTTTCATTTGAGTAGAAACTCATTCGAAAATATGTTAAACTTTTATTTTTTAACAAATTAAATAATGTAATTAAATAATTGTAATTTTGTTTGTATATAGCTTTAATTTTATAATGATTCAATGTATATTTTAAAAATTTCATTAGTCTATTTAAGATTGTAAACTCTAATTGATATTAAATAAATAAATATTATCAAATAGCTACCTACCGACATTTCTTGAATACAAAATAGTTTTGAATTATTTTAGTACCCTTTGAACTATTGACATGTTGTGGCTAAGGATCTGTTAATAAAGGGATCGAAATTTTGTCTTAAACAAAACCAAAATTTGAAGTAAGACCGTTTGGACCAAAGATTATTAACGAAATTCTCAGCGCTATTTACTTTTTAATTTATTTCTGGACAGTTTTATTATGAAAAATATAATTGATTTTTTTTTAGGTCTGTTATTTTAAAAATGCAGTTATCCTAAGCTTTAAACAAACTTAAAGATGTTTGGCAATTTTGTTTACACAAATAATAATTTTATTAATAATTCCTTTACAAAATACTCCTACCGTTTTTTAGAAGGGTATATTTTTTGGCTGAAAGGCAGGCTAAATTGTATTTGTTTTTATTTTAATTGTTCAGTTTTTAGGTCATATCAGTCTTTTTTTTGAAGATTTTTTCCTTTTATCTTTACATATCAGGATTGCAAACCTTTTAACCCACATGCACGCTGTAATATCATTATTTTGACAATTTTACTAAAGTTAATTTTTGTTTGAGAAGATTTATTTTAGAAAATCAAAGCTTCCAGGCATGATTACAAGCTCAAAACTGAGGATATACCGATAAATCCTTTATCGAAATTATTTTGGAAGCTAAAATAAAAGCTATCTTTTTAATTTGTAATCATGTTATGTTTGAAACTCGAGATTAGAAATTTAGAGTTTTAATTATTTCAACAGAATAACCAATTCAGTTACTAATCAGAGAACTGTAAAATTTGACGCAAGGTTCGGAATAATAAACGAAAATATTTTATATTGTAATAAAAAAGTGCGTATACGCCCGAATGCACCATATTGATTTTGTTTCGCGACCAAAAATTTTCAGGCATATTCTTTCTTGTCCAAATTTTAATTTAAAAGGGAAACTATACTTATTTCTGGCTTAAACTTGGCTTAGGGATCATTGTCCGAATTTCAGTACAAAATTTAAAGTTTATTGGATTTTCACAAGAATTATATTCTATTCTGAATCCCCTTCATTGTAACTATTATCTGACTCTATTTACGATTGCATTTAAATGTCTTCCATCGAATTGGAAAATTTTCCTTAATTTAAATAACTTTTGAGACCCTTTTTTTGTTGAACATTAGGTATCGTTTTGGTAAAGGATCAAAACAAAATCCCAAAAATAAAATAAATCATTCTCAATTTACGTTTAAAGATAGAGATACCACCTTCTTAAAACAAAGATACAGCATCAAGCTCATGTCACAACAACACATCTCCTTCCCAAAAGTTGACTTGCATTAAAAAAAAAATGAAGACAAAACATACAAACAAAAAATGATCAACCAACGCATGCCTGGAATCGGTTCCTGTATCATGATGGCGTGAGGTCGCACATCAGCATCAACCATGACCAGTTAAATTTCAGAAAACAAAAACCAAATAAACAAAAAAATAAAATAAAAATAAAAATGAAATGCATCCGCAAACCTTACGTCAACAAAAACAAATTCTGCGTAATCTGGAGCTGATCTTGCTTCACGGTTGTCTTTCGCAGAGTCTTGATGCTAAGACTAAGAGTTCTCCATCAGTTCTCAGTTAGCTAGAGTTCTCGCGGAGGAGTTGCGAACTCATTAACACAAAAACGTGAGGGTGGCCGATTTCCCAGCGGATATAACATGCGCTTCACAGGCTTAAACCTCTCTAAGTGGCTCAGCTCCATAGCTGATGGGAGAGCTGGTATATTATTATGTGATGATGTACGCTAGAAGCCACTTGTGCGCTTCTTTTTATTTGTTGTTGTTGTTCGGGTTGTTGTTGCTTCATCAGTTTATTGAAACCTGAGAGCTCGATGGATCCGGTTTCACTGCGACTGCGACTGAAGTTGGGTCTCGCTCTGTGACTCCAGGGCTGATGATGCGATGGATGCAGATGCGTTTTTTGATGACCAAATTGATTTTACATTCTTCTGAGACGAAGGTTTTTTCTTCGAAAATGAAGACACCGTGCATCGATGTGGACCGAGGCTAGAGGGCTTGAGTGAGAAAGAGAGAGAGAGAAACATAGGCAGAAAGAACAAAACACGTCATTTGGAGCCATGTTGCATCGACATCGTTCGACGCAAATCATTTCCCAGCCATTTACTTGTGCATTTTATTCAATCTACACCGTCGCGTCACGGCTGCCACCGCTCGCCAGCGCCGCCCACCGAACCACTCCGAATCAACGCCGCGCGCACTTACCTACGACTGCAACGACAATGACAACGTGCTTGCTACTTTTTTGTTGACGTTGTCGTTGCTACTGCTGCTGCTGCAGTTTGATCATCGATTTCCCAGAAACATCATCTGCTTCACGTCAGTTCAGACATCCGTCATGTTTTTTGATGCACGTTGCACTTGAAAGAGTTTTTTTTTTTTTAAGTTACAACTTTTTTCGTTGGTTGATGTTGTTGTTGTTGTTCAACTGACATCACCCACACTTTGTGCTCAGTGCGCACCCAATCAACATCTCCTTGAGGTAGGACCACACCTTCGAATGTGTTTTTGTCCCTAACCTAGGACATCAGGACAAATGAAAGTCATTTCAAAAAAGGGGTTCATTTTTTTTCCTACTTTCCTATCCTTTTCGTGCAACGCTCCATTTACACTACGAAAACGAAGAAAAAGAAAAAGAAGAAGTTTCACCCTCTTTAACATAGATAAGGGTAATTATGTTGGCGTCATTCTTGAGTGAACAGGGGGTAAAGTACCTACTCGCAACTCTCTTGTCGAATTATATACATATTTTTTTGATGTTGGGGAAGGTTATGAAAATGGTGGAGATGTATGTACATATATATTTTTCTTATGAACGCGAGTACTTGTGTCGATAAAGTGGTGTGTTTGAGTTATTCTTTTGTCCTTTTATATAGTACATACATTGCTATACCAAAACCTACCTGCAACCATATTTATTTCTCCCCATTTTTTCTTTTAGCAGTCATATCAAGTGAAAATGGAAACCTTTTTGGTGAGAAGGAATTTCGAATTTAGGTCAAGGATACCATTTATGTATATATATTGAAAGGACAAACAAAATGAGTGGATTACTTTACATAACTTATAAGAACTTAAGGACGTTCGCACCCTATAATATTTTTAACTTTATGTATTATGTGTGAACTGTAAGTTTGCATGTATTAAGTTGTAGACACTAAATAATGACAATTATTAATTGGAAACTTAATAAACCTGACTTCAAGATTCGGATTGCAAGACTTGACATTATGATACTAGATAAAGATGACGAAACAGGTCGATTCTGACAATTTAATTAAACTTAAAACTTTTTTGCAAAAAAAAAACAACGGTATACGAGGTGTGGCAATTAAGATCCGGGAATTTAGTTATAATTTAAAAAGTGGCAACACTTTTTTATTTGTTATCATCTGTCTAAGAAGGGGGATTTTGCTTTTAGTTAGAGTTCAAAGTTGAAGTCTATAGCACATTTGGTTTGCGTTTTATGCGTATTTTTTGCAAGTAACTTTTTTAGTGGCGTAGTGAAAATGTGTGACGTACATTACAAGCAACGTGTTGTGATTCAATTTTTATTGAAATCTGGCGAAAACCCTCGGAAATCCTCCGAAAATTGCAGGTTGTCTATCGACACGATAGCATGTCAAAAACGCGTGTGTTTGAATGGGCGAAGCGGTTCAAGAAAGGGCGTGAATCGGAGGAAGACGATCCACGTGAAGGAGCTTCCTTCACCTTTCGTACCGACGCGAATGTTGATCGTTTGCGCATGTTGATCACGTCTGACCGTCGTCTAAGCATTCGTGCATTGTCTTACGAGTTAAACATCAACAAATAAACGGTTCGTGTTTTTCGTGTGCGACTCGAACTCGCCAAGGATGGCTGGATCTTGCATCACGATAATGCACCGGCCCATTCCTCGTTCGTTGTGCAAGAGTTTTGGCAAAAAAAAGGCATCCCAACGTTGCCTCACCCACCCTATAGCCCAGATATTTCTCCCTGCGACTTTTTTCTATTCCCCAAGCTCTAACCGTGGTGCTAAAGGGGCTAACTTCGGAAGACTACCAAGGGTGCTTCCAATCATGGGAGAAACGTTGAAATCGTTGTATAGAGTTAAAGCAAGATTATTGTGAAGGTCGATAGTAAAATGTTTGCTAAAACTTCAGTTTCTTGTTTTTTATTGACAAATTCCCGGAACTTAATTGCCACACCTCGTATATAAACCTGACTTGAAAAACGGTTCCACAATACTAAGACCATTGAGAAAGTTTTAATACAAACCTTACTTTTTGGTTCCTTACACAGTTTCACCAAGCCAAAAAAACACTGTTTCATAGTTTTTTGATGATACGAATTTTGAACTTGGCTGTAATAGTGTGATCGAAACCTGAACCCTATTACAGCAACCATTTTTCACTTCGCAATTTTCTACTTTTACTTTGCAAATTTCGCTTCGCCAAATGCCAAATTGTAAAGAGGAAATTTGTTTTTTTTGTGAGGTAAGACAAATTTTATTTCACCAACCATAAATCTGGAAAATTCTTTTCGGAAAAGTACATAGTTTAGGCAATTTGCAAAAAATTCTTTGATTTCCTTTCATCAAGTAAAAAGACTTTGCATTTCAAATTCTGCAAAGCTTTTCAATAATTATGCAAAACTTAAACTGGCCATTTTTCGTGTTAAGGTCGGGTATTATGATAAATTGAAAATGAGTCGTTTTGAATGACCTTTTTTACGACTTTTTTAAGTATAGTAATAGTTACGTAAGAGATATAAAATTATTAGTACATTATTTAAATTGCAAATAGTTTATATCGGGTGATTTTTTTGAGGTTAGGATTTTCATGCATTAGTATTTGACAGATCACGCGGGATTTCAGACATGGTGTCAAAGAGAAAGATGCTCAGTATGCTTTGACATTTCATCATGAATAGACTTACTAACGAGCAACGCTTGCAAATCATTGAATTTTATTACCAAAATCAGTGTTCGGTTCGAAATGTGTTTCGCGCTTTACGCAAATTTTATGCGTTTTTTTTTAAAAAAAAGTTCTCAAGCTCTTAAAAAATCACCCATTATGTATTTATTGTCTGATTTGATTTGATTTATTGAGTACGTTAAAATCCTAACGTTACAGGTAATTATAAATATAAATAACTATAACAATAAAAATGAATGTATATATGTATATAAAAAAAAAATAAAAAAAAAAATAACAATTAAATTTCTAATTTGCAAAATTAACGAAAAATCTAATTTTAAACTGTTTTGATTTAATATTTACGTTGACAGAGTCAATTAAGTTATAATGTTTATTAAAAATATTAATTAACTGATTAATCGGACTGTTAGACCCATAGTTCGATCTGCTAAAACTGGGACGTATTGGCAAACTAGTTCTTAACCCAACACGGGCCGCGTTAAAGTTCAAACGACCCAAAACTGAGAAGGAGGAAATACTTTTTTTTTAAAAAAAACGCATAAAATCTGCGTAAAGCGCGAAACACATTTCGAACCGAACACTGATTTTGGTAATAAAATTCAATGATTTGCAAGCGTTGCTCGTTAGTAAGTCTATTCATGATGAAATGTCAAAGCATACTGAGCATCTTTCTCTTTGACACCATGTCTGAAATCCCGCGTGATCTGTCAAATACTAATGCATGAAAATCCTAACCTCAAAAAAATCACCCGATACAATCCCGTCGGCTAAAATACTTCTTTCTTACTTGCGACATATGGTAAGTTTTGCATTTGTAAAAAATGTCAAGTAGGGATTTTAATCAAACATGAGAGTTCGATTATAGATAAGTCAAAAAAAGTGGGTCTCCTCAATCCGTCCACCTGTCTCTATGATTGTCTTTCCTTGCACCAAAGACCATTGGGATGGTTGACTTCAAAGTCAGAAATTCAGGTTTTATGCATATTAGCGTTAGGCGCTTGTTTTTCATTTTATTTATTAAGATTAAAAGCAATAGTAATCGCCATACAAATTGTTTGGTCACAAATAAAAATTCAAATTATCTCAAAAACAAACTGCGATAGATTTTTATTAAATTGTCTCTATTTTTTTTTTTTAACTTGGCTTCTTTTTCTTTCAATACAGAATAAAAATGTTTTTTTATTGTTCCAGAAGGGTACCCCCATAAAACTGTTATTTACTTCCCATAGGGAGTTATTGTAATCGGTCCGATTTGTCAAAATGAAAATTTTGACATTTCTCTACGTTTAAAGGTCCATGGAGTAGAAACATAAGATTTTCAGAGAGATGGCTGTGCGTCCGGGTGTACGTACGTTCGTGCGTCCGCACGTTCAGGAAGTTTTTTCGTCGTCCAAAGCTCAAGAACCAGTAGAGATATCGACTTCAAATAAATTTTGTTGTTCATATGATAATGCAGAAAAATGCAGAAAGGACTCTCAAAAAATTGAGTGGGTGGTTTTTTTACCATAGCCAATTAAAAAAGAGGCTGGGATGCGACCCACACTGATAACTTTCCATCCCGTCTATCGATTTGTCTTGCTTAAAAGTTTGTCTAAATGTATCAATTCTTACCAAATTTGCGTTCTATTTTTTGTAGATTTTATTTTTTTTTATGAAAAAACGGACTGTTGGATTTTTATAAAAAAATTATTGAATATAAAAAACAATATTTTCTGTGAAATAAAATAAGTTTGAAGCCAATATTTTTAATTTTTGAAAAGCTATTTGAGCCGAAAATCAATTTTTACCAACTTTTATTAATTTTTTTGTTTAGGTTTTTATTTTTTGTAAAAAACTGTCAATTCGATTTTTCTCAAAATTTGTCCTCATGTTGAAAACAATATTTCTTATAAGTTAAAATTAGTTAGAAGCCATAATCTCAAATTTTTGAAAAGATATTTAAGTCGAAAATCAATTTTTTTTTTTTTTTCGGTTTTTAATTTTTTGTAAAAAAACTGTCAATTCTATTTTTTTAAAAATTTTACTGAACGTTGAAACCAATATTTTTTGAAAGATAAAAGTAGTTTAAAGCCAATATCTCAAAGTTTTGAAAAGATATTTGAGTCAAAACTCAATTTTTACCAACTTTTTTTTATTTTTTTTTTAGGTTATTTTTTTTTGTAAAAAACTGTCAATTCGATTTTTCTCAAAATTTTATCAGATGTCAAAAACATTATTCTTCGTTGCACAAAATTGTTTTGGAGATGAAATCATATTTTAGTCGTAAAATTTTCGAAGTGACAAATTTTTTTTTTCAGTTTTTTTGATTTATAAAAAAAACCGTTAATTGAATTTTTTTCCAAAAATATAATTGTTTTGTATCACGTTACAATATATAATACAAAATTTAATTCAAGTCTCTAGCGTCATTGGTTCATGAGATATTTAGGGTTAACCAAAATTTTCACCTTTTTTTTAAACTGCTATGGTAAAAAAACCACCCACGCAATTTTCTTGAGAGCATTTTCTGCATCTTTCTGCCTTATTATCTGTATAACAAAATTTATTTGAAGTCGATATCTCTTCTGGTTCTTGAGCTATGGACGACGAAAAAAACGTCGCGAACGTACGGACGTACGGACGTACGTACACACGCACGCACAGACATCTTTCTAAAAATCTTTTATTTCGACTCTAGGGACCTTGAAACGTCGAGAAATGTCAAAATTTTCAATTTTTCAAATCGGACCCATTACAATAACTTCCTATGGGAAGTTAAAAAAAGGTGAACATTTTGGTTAACCCTAAATATCTCACGAACCAATAACGCTATATATTTTATGAATATTTTTGGAAAACAAAAATACAATATTAATGTTCTTTTATAAATCAAAAAAATTGAAAAAAAATATTTGTCACCTCAAATATTTTATTGCGCTACGTAGAATAACGTTTTTGACATCTGGTAAAATTTTGAGAAAAATTGACACTTTTTTTATAAAAAATAAAAACCTAAAAAAAAAAACATTAGGTACTCAAAGTTACTAAAAATTGATTTTCGACTCAAATATCTTTTCAAAACTTTGAGATATTGGCTTTAAACTAATTTTTTTTTTTAAATATTGTTGTTACCTTTCAGTAAAATTTTGAGAAAAATCGAATTGACAGTCTTTTTTTTACAAAAAAATAAAAACCTAAAGGAAACATTATTAAAATTTTATAAAAATTGATTTTCGACTCAAATATCTCTTCAAAAATTAAAAATATTGGCTTCAAACTTATTTTATCTCACAGATTGTTTTCGACATTCAGTAAGTTTTTTTTATAAAAGTCGAACAGTCCGTGTTTTTATAAAAAATAAAATCTACAAAAAATACTAAACAAATTTAGTAAAAATTGATTTTCGGTTCTCGATATTTCGTGAACAATAGAAGATATTGACTTCAAATTAATTTCATTCATCGAAAATGACTTAAGCCTCAATTTGTACTAAATTTTAGTAATGTTTTGCTTAGGTTCTTATTTTTTATTTTTTTCATTTTTCTCAAAATTTAACTGAATGTTGAAAACAATATTTTTTTAAAGATCAAATTAATTTAAAGCCATATCTCAAAGTTTTGAAAAGATATTTGATTCGAAAATAAATTTTTACCAACTTTTATTATTTTTTGTTTAGTTTTTTATTTTTTGTAAAAAAACTGTCAATTAGATTTTTTTCAAAATTTTACCGAATAATGACAACAATATTTTTCAAAAGATAAAATTAGTTGGAAGCCATTATCTCAAATTTTCAAAAGGATATTTGAGTCAAAAATTAATTTTTACCAACTTTGAGTAATATTTTTTTGTAAGGGTTTAATTTTTTATAAAAAAAACTGCCAATTCAAACTTTCTCAACATTTTACAAGATGTTTAAAACGTCATTCTTCATTGCACAAAATTATTTTAAAGATAAACTCATTTTTTGTTCGTAAAGTTTTTGAGGTGACAATTATTTTTTTTTTCAATTTTTTGATTTATAAAAAAACCTTTAATTGGATTTTTGTCCCAAAAAATATATTTTTTTGGTATCACGTTACAATATAGAATACAAAATTTAATTCAAGTTAGACACTAGCATTATTGGTTCGTGAAATATTTAGGGTTAACCAAAATGTTCACCTTTTTTTAAATTGCTATGGTAAAAAAACCAAACACTCAATTTTTTTGAGAGCCCTTTCTGCATCTTTCTGCATTATTATCTGTATAACAAAATTTATTTGAAGTCGATATTATGTGTGCTGTTTTTGAGCTATGGACGACGAAAAAACTTCACGAACGTACGGACGTACGAACGTACGTACACACGCACGCACAGACATCTCTCTAAAAATCTTTTATTTAGACTCTAGGGACCTTGAAACGTCGATAAATGTCAAAATTTTCAATTTGACAAATCGGACCGATTTCAATAACTTCCTATGGATAATATATAGGATAATAACAAACTGGATTAGAAGAAACAGTAATCTTTAAAAGAGTGATATTAAAAAAGAAGAAAGATTACGAAATGACACATTTCAAGAAAAAAGATAATAAAAAGGGTCTGTAACGCAACTATCACTGATAACTTCCCATCCTGATTTTTGTAAAACTTTTACAAATTATTTTTAACAATATTTTGCTTCAGTTAAAAAAAATTGAAGTAAATATCTTTCTATATTCTCATAATACTTAATTCGAAAACCATTTCTTCCATTTGTTCTTTTTGTAGATTTTCATGTTTTTTAAAAAAAGTAGTAAATTGAATTTTTCTAAAAAATTAACTTAAAGTTAACAACAATATTTTACATTATGATAAAATAAATTCTGGTTTTGTTGCCGACATTTTAAGTCGAAACCCGGTTCTTACCTATATTTTGTAACAATTTTTGAAAGTTTTAACGGGTCAAAACGTTAGAATCAATAGTGACCGCCAAGACGGCGAGCCATAATACACAGTCCGTGCCATAATTGATTTATTGAAGACCACCTTTGGTAACCGCAAAATTTCTCTTTACAGACCCGTGAATTGGAATCCTAGATCGTGGCATTTAATGGCAATGCACTATTTTACTTGAGGTTATATTGTAAGCCGGCTAGTCTGCTTCAATAAGCCCAAAACTATTGACCATTTGGAGAACAACATTCACCCTGTTAAAAACTTAAAAAAAAAACATGGAATAATCAAAAAAAAAAAAAAATAAAAAAAAAGACAAAATATGAAAAACAAAAAACGTTAGATAGTTAGATTTGCGGCTGTGGTTGTTCTAGTTTTAAGTAGTTTATAGGTAGAATAGGCAGTTTTAGTTAGCTTTAAGTTTTATATTAAGGACCTTATTTTAAGTAGTTTTTAAGTAAAAATAAAAAAGGATATTGACATTAGTTTTTCTAAATTTTCTAATGAATACAAAAATAAATAAAATGAATTGAAGTTAAATAGATCTTAGGGCCGAAAGGCATTAGCATTAAGTATTATTGTTTAACTTAGAGTGTCCGTATGGGACCAGTAAGTTAGTTGTAAGTTATCGTTAATTAGGCTAGTTTTATGAATTTTTGTCTAGCTTTAAGATAGATTTAAGAGTGAATTATTAAAAATGAATTTGAAAAAAAAAAAAAAAAAATTCACCCAGTTAATGCCAGAACTGCTAAAAAAGTCATTGAAAATTGGAACTCGAGAACTTCGTCCGAGCCAGCCGTTGCGGTAATATTTCTGATATCATATGTTAATGATTATGAAAGAAGAAGTTAAAACCATTAAAATTGTTTTAACTTCTATAAGAAGACTGATAATAAGAAGTTTATATTAAGTTTGTAAAACGTCCACATACTCGTAGTTCACTTTGTAAAAAAACCTCAAAAATTGTTATATACAAATTCGGAGCCTTTTCATTTTTGGTAAAAAACTTTGTTAGAAACTATTATTTGGAAAAGTTGCAAAGTGCACAGGTTGGTGCAATAGGATCCTATTTCAATGTTGCCGAATCTTATTACATTAATTTCCTTTTTTTCCGGATCACTAAAACATTTGTGTAACGTTTGTTAAGTGTCTCAATCTCGATCATTACAGTTTTTTAAATGCATGTAAACAATTGTTGTCCCGTAAATATTCAGTTAATAACGTAGAATTGGTGTCTCATTCTGCCTCAAGTTTTTGTCTCATTCTGCCTCAAATTTACAGAAAATTTAATTGAAAGTTTCAAAATAATTTGTACGAAATTCTTAAAAAGAAAAATAAGTCAAAATTATCTTTATCCGACATTTTCCACTTCTCTATGACGTTTTTCAAAAATAAAAAAGTTAACAATTTAAAATATGAGTCTCGATTTCGCATAAACAATCATATATCAAGATCATCTAAAGCTGCCGCTGTGTCGCGTCGCTGCGCTTGGTTGTTTTCCGGTGCGTGTAAAAATAGATTTTATCAAAATCTTACTCCTAACTACGACTCAACTACAATAATTCTCAAGTTTATGTTTCAAGTGCATATAAATCAACATTAAACTCTGTTTGGTAATTTAATTAACGATAACAGCTGAGTTATTAAGCTGCTGTTGTTGTTGCCACTGCTGCTACTATTAGCTGACGACGAGCGGCGCACGGGATGGACGGGACGTTATTACCTACACTATAAATGTAAATCACTTTACGCTTTGTTAGAACGCGCACGCTAATAATCGCAATGGAGACAATAAATCATGGCTCATTTGTGCCATATATTGTGTGAAATTGCGTGGAGAAAGGATTTTTTTATTCAAAATAGTGCGGTGCAGTGCGGCGGTATGATGAGGCGCTGTGATGGCCTTATATTGATATAGATGCGTTGCATGTTTTACTTATGCGCTGACTATATTACGGAGCATAAATGCGAGCATCAGCAGTGCGACGCGACGGCTTCCCAAGATTTGCATATAATTGCGCAGTTTTTGTAGTTTAATTTTTGTTTTTGCAAACTCATCATCGCGTCTTTTTATCGTAGTTTTACAGTGGAACAAAAAGACAATGTTTCTGGAAATAAATTTGATGAAAATTGAATTGATAATAATAATAATAGAATATATATATATAATATAATACTAATAATTTTCAAAAAATGCTATTAGGGTGATTATACAAAAGTTGGGTAACTTTTGAGGATATTTTGTTTACGATAGCTATTTAATCAAACTTCTACAAATTCGGGTGTATATGATAGCTAATATAATTAGTATATTGTTCCCAATCGGGCCAGTCACTTTTTTGAGTACATTGTAAGATATTTAAAAATTTCAGAATTTGACTGCGAGAGGACTGACGAGTATAAACAGTTTTGAAAGTATTATAATGAAATTTAATACAAATTAGTAAAAATCTCTTAGGATTTAATAATGATCACTTAAAATCACTTAGTAACAATTAAAAATAATTATTAATATGTACCTAATACTAGGAGAAAATACTACATCAGTTTTCAAAACAGACTTTTGACATTTAACGTATCGTTATTCACTTATCTTTTACTACTTTCACATAGTTTTACTAAATATTTCAAAGTAATCAACAAACAATATAAACAAAATCTAACAATATTCATCTTAAAAGTACTAATGATCAAGAAATGAAGAACAACAACAATTTACCTGACACAGTACTGACGCCATAGGACTGACGAAAAAGACGAAATTTGAGATTATAATCTGGACTAATGTTTTTTTTTTGTAATTTCAAATATCAACAAACTACATTTTAACAAATAAAAGTCTAATACGAATAAATAAAAATAAACTTTAGATTAACAAAAAAATAACGACTCACCATAGGACTGACATGTTGACTGGCTAAGCACGTGTATAGACAACAAACATAACCCAAACTCTGGTACACATATGGTGGCCGTCAAATTGTGTGACCCGCAAACAACTTTATTACCAACATTAAAATTCAAAGTGGGATTTGACAGTGAGTCGGCGATATTTCGCAAGAATTTCAAATTTAAATAACACACAAGGGACTGACGAATGAAACTGAACACAAAATTTCTTATTTTTTTAAATAAAGTAGAGAACACTGCATTATGAAAGTTGTAGTATATATTAAACTATATACATCGCAGATTGTATTAATATAATAAGTTTCCTCAAATCAATGATAATGTTTAATAGACAATCACTTAATTGTTGGTTTTCGGGGTTGTGACATGCCAGAGGACTGACGTTTTAAGAACTAATTGTGTTTTTTTAATAACTTGTATTCAAAATGATAAACTGAAATTGGGTGACTAAATAAAGGTATTTCCATTGTTTTAAAATAAATTGCAATCTCAATAAAATATAATCAGACTTTGTATATATTGGTTGATGACATCGAGTTACCCAACTTTTGTATAATCACCCATTATCATCTTTTAGGAATTATAACGCTTTTCAAATGTTGGTTTGAGTTGAAGTTAAGATTTAGTCGACTCGATCTAGCTTTCTGGTCGTTGAACAAATTGATCAAAAAGTCAAAATAAAATTGAGCTCGTTCGTTATTTCAATCATAATCCCTATCCAACTCCACACTGTTCCTAAACGTATATTAAATCTCAAATTCCAACAATTCTTTGACGATCTGACATTTGTCTTAAACGTCAAAAACTCCATTTTGTAGAAACTGACGTTTGGGTTAGTATCAAATTGCATTAAAAATTATGACTCTCTTTTGAGATTTTAATTAATTTGAAAGTAAAAAGGAATGAAATGACGATTATATAATAGTGGGTTCTTAATTTAGGCCAAATTGTAAGGTATATGTCCCACTGTACTCTCTGTGCAATTTATAATCGGTTCAAAGGGGACAGGCGCACGCATTTAAAAAAAATATACATTTCATCACACGGAACACGATGACGCCGATTAATAATCCCATCCAAGCGCATCGTCGTAACGCTATTCATTTTCTGTTTTTATTCTCTTAAGAAGTCCCAAAGGGAGATGCATGAGTGCTCCGTCGAGAATTAAGCAATCATAAACATCACATCATTCCTCTATCACCCTATCGCATCTTCATCATGTTGAGGAATGGCTTTGAAATCTGCAATCATTCGCACATCAAGACGGTCAGGCATCCAACAAGCTGTATACCATAGTCAGAGCTAAGTTATAGCCATCAAAGCTAAAGTTATAACAGCTGGACTGAATCGGAGAGAGAAATTCCGGTTATTTAAACGCGCGTGCAATCATAATTCCCACTTTCCCAGTCTCCATGAGTCCGAGTACGGAGTGTCAGTACCGCGGTAAAATCACGGAAGCGCACACGCACGGCTGGCAACACACACCTGCGTTAATCGAAGAAGATCGGCCGGCCCGGGAGACTCGTCATAATCGGCCGCAGCGGGACAAGACGCTTCACCTCCACACCTCCTTGCAGTGCATTGCAGGCAGGTAACGATGTGTGAACAAGCTCAGACCATTCGCGTTCAATCTTCCGCGGGTGGCAGGATGACTTGAATAACGCTGGCTCATCACTATATAAAGCCCTGGTATACTGAGGCCGAACGGCGCGGCGGACTATTATTTCGTTATTTGATTAATTGCATCGAACGGAATTGCCTGCGTTCTTCCTCGGTCGGCACCCACCGAGCACCATAACATCATCGTCGCGACGAGCGACGGTTGATGCTTGATGGTCGGTTTTGAAGGTAATTAAGCTGTTTGGTCAGCGCAATGGTGTTACTCTAAAGCTGACAGCAAGAGGGAGAAAAAATAATCGTTGAAATTCCTTTCGTCTTATTTGCAACTCTCAAGTGAAATTCCTTAGAAATCGGAGATCGGCTGCTGAAATGCATCTAAAACCCAGCATCATCAGCAGAGTATCCACATCGCAGCTGCAGTGTTGCGCTGTGCTGCGCATGCGCACATCAACCTACACACCTTGACTCTGCGTCTCTGAAGTCCCACTACATTATAGGTTTAAGGTAGTAGGCTTTGCTTAGTCTTTGGAAGAAAAGAAATCAATCGAACGAACGAAACGCATCTCCTATAGCCTAAGTCTCAGTGACTCGAGTGTCGTGCGAATACGATCGACCACCCTCACGGCTCGACTTAATGAATAAATACAAAAATACACCATCATCATCATCATCGGTTCCAGGATCAGGTCCATAGTCCATAGTCATAGCCGAGCCGAGGCAAGAACATGATCGCCAGCAAGCTAAAAGCAATACGGTAGCCCAAGATGGACAGTACGGTGTCACTTGTGCAAGATTGCATCCAGATTACGCAGAATTCTGGATTCGTTTATATTATACGACGACCAACGACGTAGAGTATGTAAGACGGGACACACAGCACACACAAAATAAAACATCCTACGACGACGAAAACGATGGACGTCGATGGAAGGTATAAGGTATATATGATCGGTATTGTTGATGTTGACGACAACAACGGACACGACGACGACGACGGAGATGACGATGAACGTTCCAGGGACCCGGATAGAGTGTAAATGATCTTGTGCATCGTCATTTTGTTTGTTTTTCTCCATTTTATTTTGTATTGGGAAAGAGATGAAGAAGACGACACAAATGCGTTCCATTAGCGTTCAATAATGACATACATATAATAAAGGCTTGTTGTTTGCGGTTTTTCATCAGGAACGGGACAGAAAGGCTCAATTCCAAGTAAATAGAAGATACGGATAAGAACACCCTTTCGAATTTGCTATATTCTATCATTAGCTTTTAGGAAAAGTTGAAAATTTTCAGATCTTGTGAATGAGAATGAATTTTTAAAATTTCAACCTAACCTTTAGAAAACATACAAATCCGCTAATGGAATTCGTTATTCTTCATAGAAGTGAGTGACCAATATTTAAGGAACAGAAATTTCTCTGCTAGACTTCTTTGCGGAATTAAATTTTAGGAACTAATTTCTATCAACACAACTTATACGACATTCCACCCCGGAATAATTCACATGTCGATCAAATTAATAACATCGTTATTAATGGAGTTAGGTCTTTTCGCCCAAAACCATATTGCTGAAATAAAAATGTCATACCACCCAAAACAATTTTATTAACATTTTCTTATTATACGATTTGGAAAATATTACCGAACCTTTGGGCGTTTAGACTTTTTTGAGTGTTATGAAATTCTAAATAAAAGGAAGCATTCGGTCTTATTGCCCAATAAAAAAAGAGGCTGGGATGCGACCCACACTGATAACTTCCCATTCCGTCTGTCGATTTGTCTTGCTTAAAAGTTTGTCTATATGTATCAATTTTTACCAAATTTGCGTACTATTTTTTTTAGATTTTATTTTTGTATGAAAAAACAAACTGTTGGATTTTTATATCAAATGATATAGAATATCGAAAACAATATTTTCTGTGAAATAAAATAAGTTTGAAGCCAATATTTTTAATTTTTGAGAAGCTATTTGAGTCGAAAGTAAATTTCTTCCAAGTTTTAGTATTGTTTTTTTTTTTTAGGTTTTTATTTTTTGTAAAAAAACTGTCAATTTGATTTTTCTCAACATTTTTCAGAATGTTGAAAACAATATTTCTTATAAGTTAAATTTAGTTAGAAGCCATTATCTCAAAATTTTGAAAAGATATTTGAGTCGAAAATCAATTTTTACCAACTTTTATTATTTTTTTTAAGGTTTTTTTTTTTTTTTTTTTAACTGTCAATTCGATTTTTCTCAAAATTTTATCAGATGTCAAAAACATTATTCTTCGTTGCACAAAATTGTTTTGGAGATGAAATCATATTTTGGTCGTAAAATTTTCGAGGTGAACATTTTTTTCTTCAGTTTTTTTGATTTATAAAAAAACCGTTCATTGGATTTTTGTCCAAAAATATAATTGTTTTGTATCACGTTACAATATATATTATAAAATTTAATTCAAGCCTTTCGCGTCATTAGTTCATGAGATATTTAGGTTTAACCAAAATTTGCACCTTTTTTTTAAACTGCTATGGTAAAAAAAAACACCCACGCAATTTTCTTGAGAGCCCTTTCTGCATCTTTCTGCCTTATTATCTGTATAACAAAATTTTTTTGAAGTCGATATCTCTTCTGGTTTTTGAGCTATGGAGGACGAAAAAAACGTCGCGAACGTACGGACGTACGAACGTACGTACACACGCACGCACAGACATCTTTCTAAAAATCTTTTGTTTCGACTCTATGGACCTTGAAACGTCGAGAAATGTCAAAATTTTCAATTTGACAAATCGGACCCATTACAATTACTTCCTATGGGAAGTTAATAACGCCAAGATATTAAAAATGTCGTAGTGCCCAAAAAACTTTTTCAGACGAATATAACTAAAATCAATGTCAAATTCTATAGTGAAACCAAGTATAGGGGGCTACAGAAAGGCAGCATGCCCTCTTATACATAACTTACTGTTTCTGCGCCTCTCAAAGCCCAAACACCAAAATCTTTTGGGCGTTATGACATTTCTAAATTTGGGCGTTACGCTATTGAAAGTTTGTTTGGGTGATATGACGTTTCATTTGGGCTTTGTGACGTTTTACTTTGTACAACGTTTCTCTTTTTTGGCCTTATGTCATTTCATGATTTGGGTTATATGCCATGAGATGTTAAATTATAAGAAACGATAGAAATCACAATCGTTGTAATGTCCAAAATAAATGTCACAAAGGCCAACCATTATGTCATAGAACTCAAATTTTTTAGCAAAATGCCAACTAACAATTTTGACTTTCTTTTATTTAAGTCTTATTTGGGAGTTACAACATTAGCATTGGGTTTCTTAGCGATTATTTTTTAACTTTTTGGACTTTGTGACCAATTTTTGGGCTTTATGACGTTTAAGGTTTTGGAAAAAAACAAATGGAACGATTGCACGATGCGAAAATTTCATTGATTTAAATTAGCTTTTGGATTTTTCCATATAACCATGATTTTAACTGTAGTCGGTGCCCAAATTTTCAATATCAAAATGTTTACTTTTGATATTTGATAATTACTTTACTTCATTTTTTAAAAGAAACATAAGGTTCAAAATCACTGTATAAAACGTAACTTTTTTTGGAGTTGATCTTTTTGACAGCTGTCACTTTATTTATTTATGACATTCTGATCCAACAACACGACACTACATGCCACACATGCAAGGAAACTTTTTGTGAGCGCATTATCTCGAGTCGTGGTGGGCATGTGACGTGACCTCCGTGCGTTTCAACAACGCAGAGCTACACAGAAAAACTCGGAACGACTGACGTCTTGGAAGAGAATATTCGGCGCGTTATTGCTGACATACGGACAAAATTGCTTCTAAAAGTCGTCGAAAATTGGGTCTATTGATTGAAATTTATTTAAGCCAGTCGCGCCGCGCCGTCCGCGGCCACTTGAACGAAATAATTTTTAAAATATTATAACAAAGCCTTATCCTTATAATAAAGCTTAATTCTTGGCCATAACATAAAAATATATGTATGTATGTTATTTATTCCTATATACCTATTACCTACATACCTACATATTAACTTAAATGATTCTTTATTATTAAAAATCAAGATTACAATATTTTAACGATTGGAAACTCAGGCTATCTTTTTTACTCGGAAAAGAAAAGCCTTTTTTGCCAAGTAATTAACTCTTAATCAAAGGCGTAGAAGCAAACTGGAAATCAAATGCTAAATACCTTTGCGTCTACTTGGACAGTAAACTTATTTTTCTGTGAAAGAAGCCATATCCGAAGGTTGAAAGAATCGCAAAACAA
Source organism: Eupeodes latifasciatus (assembly GCA_920104205.1). Lineage (NCBI taxonomy): Eukaryota > Metazoa > Arthropoda > Insecta > Diptera > Syrphidae > Eupeodes > Eupeodes latifasciatus. The sequence continues at coordinate 25,836,029 of OV049926.1, read as the reverse complement.
GTTGTTAAGAATGAAGTTAAACCTTCCTTGACATTTTTCAACCAACAAATTACACATGCTAGCTAATGTAGAATATATTTCTGACAGAATTACAAAATTAAAAGAATGATATAAAGTTTCCTGCGAAATATCTGACAGTGTTTTAATTTCAAATTTAGCTTCATAATTATACAAATAATAAAAGGAGTAATTTAATTTATTTATTTGTTATTAGCTTCCCATAGCAAGTTATTGTAATCGGTCCGATTTGTCGAATTGAAAATGTTGAAATTTCTTAACGTTTCAAGGTCCCTAGATTCGAAATAAAAGAAAGACGTACGTCCGTACGTTCGCGACGTTTTTTTCGTCGTCCATAGCTCAAGAACCAGAAGAGATATCGACTTCAAATAAATTTTGTTATACAGATAATAGTGCAGAAAGATGCATAAAGGACTTTCAAGAAAATTGCATGGGTGGTTTTTTTACCATAGCAGTTTAAAAAAAAAGCTGAAAATTTGGCTAGAGACTTGAATTAAATTTTATATTATACTAGCTGACCCGACACACGTTGTTTTGTCATATAAATAATTTCTAGAGAATATTTTTCTAGAAATAAATAACTTATTGTAAGTGTGTAAGGGTGTGGTATATAAGTGGGAGAGGTATAGAACACTGTTAACGGTGACAAAATATTAAAATAACAAATCACCAAACAATTTTTTTTAATTTATTAAAATTAATTCTTTAAAATTATAAACATAACGCTAATAAATTATGTCAATGCTACAAAAAAAAACAATATCAATGCCTTAATGCAACAGAGTGTACAATATTTTTTGTGATCCCATCTTTCGCCAATACAAACAAAATGGATGGTTTGCCCACTGGAGAGCACGCCATGTATAATTGTCTGTGTGAAAAACATGAAGTGCTCAAATCTAAGCCGCAGACAGACATCGTTTGGCCTCCAGACTTATTGATAGATAGTCATTGCAAATGCTAATCTAATTGGAAATTGAAGGCGTTTGAATTGAATTGGTACATTTGTGGGTATAATAGGGATTCGCGGTAATAATATATTTTCACCTCCGAATTTGTCATTTAGAATTATGGCTTCGATAACATTTTTCATCAATTTTTAATAACTAATCGCGTGTCGTTGCACAACCGTGGTGATTTCAAATAACGAAGCAAAATTACCGGAGATCCAACCTTCAGTTGTAAATTATACGGTGGCATGCCTGGTAAATCCAATGAGTTCAAAAACTCAGTTGGATAATTTACAGCTTCGATAGCATCACAAACTGTATCAATCGATTTATATGACACCAAGTCTCCTGGTAACAATTGTTGGATCTTGAGATTTAATTCGTTGACATCTACATTTTTTGCTGCTAAAATTGCTCTTTTTGCCAGCCACTTGTCTGTGAAACATCAGGAAATATCTGGTCAATGAGAGCATCTTATGAATCAATAATCGTGCAGAAATCGACCGGTAATTTTATGCATCCAGTTTCGTCTGTAGTAACTTTTCAGTCACATATAGCTAACAGTTGTTTTGAGAATGTTTCAGCGGATGGATCTTGAAGCATTTGAACACGCATATTTACTTTCAGTTGTACTTTTTCAACATTACGCTGCAGTGGCGATGATTTTAAGCACGCGTTGATCTCATCAGCGTACGTGGAACGCGGATTTACGGGAAGTGTTTGTCTGAAATCACCTGAAAGGAGTAATAGAGTGCCCGCAAATAGTGCGTGACTGTTTTTTATATATTTTTTAATGTCCTGTTCAACGCCTCAAGCGAATATTTGTGTGCCGTAGTGCATTCATCTACCTCCATCCAATAAAGTTGCCGCAACAGCCAATGCGGTACCATTATTTGATCGTATTTTAGCAAGAATTAAGAAATAAGGATAAAAGGAATGTTTTGACAGTTCCACCTGGTGCATCAAAAAAAAAACACCTTGTCCTGCCGAAACTGCGAGCATGATTTGATCATAAATGGTTCTTGTTATTCATTCATTAGTGGGACATTGCGAGCAACTATCGCTGCCATTTCTACAGTATTGTATTGTAGTTCACGATTTAATTCAGTGTCTATTAAATCAGATGCATTTCGATTTGGTGGATGGATACCGAAAAGACTGAGTGGTAAGTTGGCAATGATAATGGAAAGATCCTCAATAGCAATCAATGCTTCATTGTACATATCGTCACTGAATACTATCGTAAGATCGTTGCACCGTGTACGATGTTGATGCAATTAAACAATAGCACTTACGAATATAAAAAATAGATAAAAACCTATTCTCAGACCTACCGAATGTATATGCAAAATTTCGTTGAAATTGGTTAAGCCGTTTCGGAGGAGTATGGCAATTAACACTGTGACAGGAGAATTTTATATATAAGATATTGTAACGTGATACAAAACAAGTATATATTTGGAAAAAAATCCAATTAAAGTTTTTTCTTATAAATCAAAAAAACTGAAAAAAAAAATTTTCACCTTGAAAATTTTACGAATAAAAAATGATTTTATCTCCACGACAATTTTGTGCAACAAAAAATAACGTTTTCAACATCTGGTAAAATTTTGGGAAAAATAGAATTGAAAGTTTTTTTTACAAAAAATAAAAACCTAAAAAAAAATGAATAAAAGTTGGTAAAAATTGATTTTCGACCTAAATATCTTTTCAAAACTTTAAGATATTGGCTTCAAACTAATTTTTTCTTAAAAGAAATATTGTTTTCAACATTCGATACAATTTTGCGAAAAATCGAATGGACAGTTTTTTAACAAAAAATAAAAACCTAAAAAAAAATTAATGAAACTTGGTAAAAATTGATTTTCGACTCAAAAAGCTTTTCAAAAATTGAAAATATTGGCTTCAATCTCACAAAAAATATTGTTTTCGACATTCAGTAAATTTTTTATAAAAATCCAAATGTCCATTTTTTCATAAAAAAATTAAATCTACAAAAAAAACGCAAATTTGGTAAAAATTGATGTTCGGTTCTTGATATCTCGTGAACAATAGAAAACATTGACTTCAAATTAATTTCATTCATGCAATTTGTATTGGTTTATATAAGAAATACAAATTTTTAAGAAATGCTACTAAAATTGGTTTTCGACTAAAAATCTCGTTAACAAAAATAGATTTCGAAATCAAACTTTTTCATTACATGCAAAATATTTTTGGTAATTTTTAAATTTTTTAGAATAATTCAACTGACAACTTTTTGAACAAAACACGAAAACCTAAATCGACATACGGGATGTGAAGTTATCAGTGTTGGTCGCATCCCAGCCTCTTTTTTATTTATTATTTGTGTATGTACTCATTTTTGTATTTGTTATATTTACTTGAAATTTCGCATTGTTAGCTTTTGACTGCACTTCACCCCTTCTTTTTACATCCATATAGTATACATATGTACATATATCTCATTTATATATTAATTTATGCATTTATTAATATTCTTTTTTCTTTTTGATCTTTATTAAAGGTTTTCTGTACCATTTCGTCTGATTAAAACTTTATCTTTTAATTTTGTGTTAAAAACTTGTAAATTGTGCACTATATATTTAAGATAAAGAAATAATGTAATATGTTTAGCTACAATCGAAAAAATCAAGTTCAAATATTGGTTTGATAACAAAACGACTTTAAAGTCAATAGATTAGAATAGATATACATTTTCTAGGTGCTATGATTTTTTAATCTGAGGCATGAGAGGTTATGATAGCGGTTGTCTATGGTCTGAGTGTTTAGAATGATAAACTCCATGTTGACAATTCTGTTCAGTGAGGTTTTTAAATGCATCAAAAATTGTTTTACATCACAACAACACTTGCAAATTGTAGAAACTTAATTTGAAAACAAAAAGTAATTTAGTTGCGAAGTTCATAGAGTACTTTTGTTAAAGAACTGTGTAGTGTGATAAAGCTCATTTCTGGTAAAATGGCTTCGTCAACAAGCAAAATTTGCCAATAATTTTAATTTTGGACTGATCAAATGGATTATGTAAAACGTGGCCGTGGCGCACATATGCGGGAAATCATTTTTGAAATATAAATACCATGAAATTATCTTCCAGGTTTTAATTATAAAAAAAACCCTTCCAACAATATTTATGTGTTGTATTATTATTCAAAGTTTTTAAAGTATTAACAAAAAAAATATTAAAATAAAAAATGATGGAAAATGAAGATAAATTAAACAAAAAACTGCTCAATACCAAATTTAAATGACATAGATTCATTCGTTTAAGGTCTAAATCGGCCAAAAATTAGACGAACATAGCCCGATTTCGTGAAAGCCGCCACACATGCAAAGTGTATAATTTTTAATACACAAAATCATAATAATGGCCTTGAAATTTGTGTAAAAATAAATTCTGATTTGCTATTTCGCATAGTCTATTTTATAACACTTCAATCTTTAAAGATAAAAAACAAAATATATAAATAAATAAGAACAAAAGTGAAACCTAATTTTTCAACTGTTTTGTCACTGAGGAAAACTTTTTTGTCATTTTTACTCTAAATAAAACCACAAAACCAACAAGAAAAAGTTAAAATTCTTTTCCTTCCTTTTGCCACATTTACAATATAAAAAAAATAAAAATCTATCCACAAAACATGATTTTATTTTTGCTTGTCACATATAAATCAGGACATCGACACACAATACGAAAAGAGTGACCATTTAACTTGTACTATTCTTTTATTTCTTTAAATGAGTTTATCCTAGTTTTTGACATTTCTTCTTGTATATTTCCTTCAATTTAGTAGGTACAACGAAATGAAAAATAAAGTATAAAACAAAAACAAAAAACTAAAAAATTGTATAAAAATAAAATTGGAAATAAAAAAAATCTAAAGAAAATGTCATTTGAACCGATGTTAACGAACCATTCACAAGCTCGAATGCGCGCAGCAAAAGTCCTTTGTTGTAATGCACAACACAAAACAAAAAAACCGAAACAAAAAATAAGCCCTTTCTCCATTTTTTCTTCTTCTGCAACATCCTTAAATCCACCACTATACTAAACCACCCCCACACCCACCCCCACCCCAACAACACCATTATCTGAATTCCAAAAAAAGACCTGCATTCACTTGGAAGAAAAATGCCACCACCTAGAGAATTTATACCTACCTATGTATATACCTTCCAGGACCAACCAAGAACCTACCTACAGAAAATAAAAATAAAAGTAAAATAAGGATAAAAATGGATACATCAAGTTTTTACCGATTTTAATTTTGTTTTTCTTTTAGTAATTTTTTTCGTCGTTTTTATTGGTGTTATTCTTTTCTTTTCTGTTTATTTTTTAATTTCTTTTATTAAGGATATAAAAAAGTTTTGCAAGGACAGCGATAAATCGCTGAACACAACACAATACATTTTTGTAAGAATTTTCCTCTGTTATTTTTGCATTTTGTTTTTCACTTACAACCCCTGTAGTATAGGGTCTAGATAGAGGTACCCCAATGCAGGGCCAGTGCCTACAAACCACCTTCCTACTGCTACTACTTGTTCTTTGATTATCCTTTTTTTCTGCACTTTTATTTGTTTATACTTATTTTCAGCGGATGAAGATTGAGACAAACAACAAAATGCAAAATAAAAAAATTTTTAACAACTAAAACCCGATTTCATTCTGGCAGAAGGATTATGTTATGACCATCATCATGCTCCAACGCCTTAATTGTAATGTAAGGAAGAAGGAACAAAAAATAAATAAAATAAACGTGAACGACGAGGAGGACGAGGACGTGGAGGTTTCTTCAAGGACTCGAAACTCAGAATCGCGTTGATGATGTTTTTTTTTGTAATTTTTATTTTTCTGCCGAGAGATGGAACTATTGCTCACCTCATTGCAGGCGCGGCCGGTGCGGCGGCGGGCGCAAAACCTAGCTCTGTGAATTATGTGCACACAAAAGCATTGCCGCACTTTGATCGTTCAGCGGGAAGTGAAAGGATTAAATAAATATTTGTTTATCCTGGCTATTATTATCATCGCCCCCCCCCCCTAGCTGTGTCTGTTTTTATTTTATTTTGAATCAACACGAGAAAAAAATTTATGTTAACAAACATTTTTTCACCATCCGCCAACACCACCACCATCACCATCACCGCCGCGCCAGTCGCCGACTAGATCCTTTGTCTGAATTTACGAATGACAGATCCGGATTAGGGCATCCTTCATATATCCTGAAAGATAGATGTGTTGATGGAGTGAGTGACAAAAAAGCTTCTTTTTCTGATAGGATTACGAGATTTTTTCCGTCGTTCGTTGGTCGGTTGGTTGGAAAACTCAAACTGGACCCGCTCCATCGATGATGACGTTCGTCGCCGTGCCTCGCGTCGCGTCGCATCGTTAGTTTGATGATGAAAAATGTCATACCTACTACAAGTACTTGTATATATATACATAGTTAGGTACTCCACACTTGTTCTATCCTATTAGTGGATGATGCAAGCCATTTACAAAGGCGCTGAAATAAAAGCAGGCGAACGTAAAAAACAAACTAAATAGAAAAATGCTTTGGATTCGAAATCCTTTCAATCTAATCCTGTTGTCTGATGCAGTGGAAAAGCAGCAAAAGCAAAAATATAGAAAAAAGGATACGAAAATCCTTTGATTGGTGGGCCTGGGCATTCACTAAAAAAGTATCAACAAAAAAAAAACAATTCCTCTCATTTCTCCCCAAAGGGCGCTAAGCAAATAAAAAGATCACAACTGATGCACACTCGCTGGCTCTGGTTTTGGTCCTGGCAAAACACAAGCAAAACGCCCGAAACTCTCTCGTCCACGACGACGGTGGCGGCGTTGGCGTTGAGTAGTGCGATATCCTTGACGGTATATGCGCTGCTGGTCGGGGCTGTCATGATGTGATGGGGAGTGGAAGTAATGGCTACTGCCATCATGTGCAACGCCTGCACATTAAGCCAAACACAACACAACAAAACAAGGATCCTATTTATTCGATTAATCATTCTTTATATATGTACGAGTATACACGAATATAGCGCTCTTTATAACACACGCTCTTTTGGTCCTGTTTTTTGTTGTTGTTGTTGTTTTGTGCTGCTGTTGTTCTGTGATGGATTTGGATTTTGGGCTGGTTTGTGCTGTGTTGGCGCAATATCCTTTTTCGCATGCAGCAAATAAAAAAAAATAAAAGTAAAAACAACAACAGAACACCATCAAGGACTTTTTTTCACAGACAACCAAGAGAAGTAGAAGAAAAAAAAACCGAAGAACCTCTAAGAGGAAGTCATTCTTTTTCGTCAGCATCAGCAGCGTTTCAAAAGCATCAGCATTGGCCTAGGTGCAGGCGAGGCGGCCAAAATGCCCCATCAGCATTAAATTTGTGGATATTTTTTTTTTGTATTTTCTTGTATTCGTTCTTGCACCACATCACATAGTCACATCGAGGCAAAGGCAAAAGGACTATAAGAATGTCCTGGAATGTGTGTATGGTGTATGTGCGGTCTGTGGGAGGTTTGAAAATCATTGGATGCAAGTCATCGTTGGCGGATCTCAGATGGACAGGACAGGAGGACGTTATTATTATTTTGCTTTTTAAGGAGGTTTTTAGAAAAAGGAAGGTTTTTTGCTTCATTTACAGGACACAAGATTTTTGGAGAGTTTTTTTTCGAAGAGTGGTGTACACTTCCAAAAAATGCAAAATAATTCTTCTAGGAGCAGGAGCAGAACATAGAGGTAGGAGGTGTGGTAAATATCTTTGTTTTGTTGCGTTACAATTTGCATACACAGATAGAAGGAAGAAAAACTCATAGATTTCTGGCTACTGATACAAATATCAGGACGCCCGACGAAGACCTGATGGTGGTACTATGGTGGACACATGATGGAAGTTCAGTAATGGATGGTTTTTCTCTGGTTTTGAATACACATATACACAATGCTCGCCGAGGATATGGCTGTGCAATACTTTTTTTGGTTTGGTATTTTTGGAATATTCTAGAAATAGACAACTCTTTTTTGATTTTATGGATCTGACAGGAGGTGGACTTTTGGGTTTTGAAGATTGATGCCATTGTTTTCGAGATTTATTTTCATTATTGTTTTTTTTTTTTTGTCGGGGGTTTTTTGTTTGCACATAAGAATTAAAAAAGAGGGAGTGTCCTTTGGATGCAAAAATGGAAAATATATTTTCATTTACATACATACATGTGATGGGTATAGAGATGTATAGCTCTTAATTATTTTTTTCTTTTTTGAAATCGAATATTTATCATATGCACAGTTTGGTTTTAGTTAATTAATGAACAAGTTTACAAATGAATGTTCAAATAGAATGTTAAGAATGTATGAAAAATCAAATTAACTTAATAAGAGTGAATGAATTTAATAGAATTGAGTTGATTATGGAGAAAATTCATTCGATAAATTTATTAATACAACATCATTATAAACTACAGAAATCAACCAATCAATCCAAAACAAATGTGAGAACAAATTATATTACATACTAGCGGCCCGGTACGTGCTTCGCTACGTATAAGGCATAATTATAAAAAAAATGATTATTAAGTTCATTTATTCACACAAAAAAATATTTTAAATTGCTAGCTATTTAAAAGTCCAAATGACCCAAATGATATATTGTTTATATTATATTTATCAGCAAAGAGTAAAAACTAAAAAATAAAAAGAATTGGGTACTTTTACTATGGTGGGTCTATATGGGTTAGTCTAAAACAGTATATATAAATATAAACAATACCTATGTTTTGTTTTTCCATTTTGAGCATGAATAAATAAACAGTTGGGGGTACCGAATCTGGAACAGGCAACATAAAGTTGTGAAAAACATAATTCCTCCAAATTGACACCACAAACGTGAAGTGTTTGCCCTTGGGCCTTATTTATGGACATCGCTAATGATAAGCGCACAGGATATTGTAAGCTTTTAAATTCAAATGGCATATCAGTTGCAATCATAGGGCTACGCGGTATCAAACACACTTCTCCTTTTAATTTACCAGTTAAGATTGTAGATTCAATCAAATTTGGCAATAACTTTTTCACTGTCAATATGTTGTCATTACACAGTTTTGGTGGATTAATATTTCGCAATAATATAATCAAAGAACCAATTTTCAGATTCAAGCAATGCGGTGGTATACCAGCCGGTTCCCATGAATTTAAAAGTTCAATTGTATAATTTATTTCCTCATCTTGATTCATAACACTGTCAATTGATTTATATGTTGTGACTACACCTGGCAGTTTCGCTTGAATTTGAAAATTAATGGCATTGATATATCGGGTGATTTTTTAAGAGCTTGAGAACTTTTTTTTAAAAAAAAACGCATAAAATTTGCAAAATCTCATCGATTTTTTATTTGAAACGTTAGATTGGTCCATGACATTTACTTTTTGAAGATAATTTCATTTAAATGTTGACCGCGGCTGCGTCTTAGGTGGTCCATTCGGAAAGTCCAATTTTGGGTAACTTTTTCGAGCATTTCGGCCGGAATAGCCCGAATTTCTTCGAAAATGTTGTCTTCCAAAGCTGGAATAGTTGCTGGCTTATTTGTGTAGACTTTAGACTTGACGTAGCCCCACAAAAAATAGTCTAAAGGCGTCAAATCGCATGATCTTGGTGGCCAACTTACCGGTCCATTCCTTGAGATGAATTGTTCTCCGAAGTTTTCCCTCAAAATGGCCATAGAATCGCGAGCTGTGTGGCATGTAGCGCCATCTTGTTGAAACCACATGTCAACCAAGTTCAGTTCTTCCATTTTTGGCAACAAAAAGTTTGTTAGCATTGAACGATAGCGATCGCCATTCACCGTAACGTTGCGTCCAACAGCATCTTTGAAAAAATACGGTCCAATGATTCCACCAGCGTACAAACCACACCAAACAGTGCATTTTACGGGATGCATGGGCAGTTCTTGAACGGATTCTAGTTGCTCTTCACTCCAAATGCGGCAATTTTGCTTATTTACGTAGCCATTCAACCAGAAATGAGCCTCATCGCTGAACAAAATTTGTCGATAAACACATTTCGAACCGAACACTGATTTTGGTAATAAAATTCAATGATTTGCAAGCGTTGCTCGTTAGTAAGTCTATTCATGATGAAATGTCAAAGCATACTGAGCATCTTTCTCTTTGACACTATGTCTGAAATCCCGCGTGATCTGTCAAATACTAATGCATGAAAATCCTAACCTCAAAAAAATCACCCGATACTATATAATAAAGAGATGTGGAGATAAAACAGAGCCCTGAGGGACGCCAGTATATGTATATTTGTGGATCCAAGATTCTGAATTATTCAACTGTCTGATATAAAACGAAGTGAAGTTTTTTGATAGTAGGAAAAATCTTCCTCAAACGTTTTTCAAAGACTTATCTTCAAAAAGAATTAAAGGATTTGTTGTAACGTTTACCATAAAATTACAAGTTAATTGTGGTAGAAAGGTGCAATTTAAAACCGGGTTAGGAAATAAACATAAAAGTTGAAATTGTTCAACTTCAAATTATTTCCGAAGCCGAAGAAGTATCAATATTTTTACCGCCGAGTTCATAAATGAACATCGCAATAACTTTATTGCAAAGGCTTTAAATATAACTTTACGGTCAGAAAATTTAAAAATTGACACATTTTATATAGAAATGATGATGATTAAATAAATACATATACAATTTTTAGCCATGTCGTGATTGAATTTTCGGTTTGGCTTTGAAATATAGAAAAATACTTGTACATAAAATTAAGTGAAATCTTTTTCTTTATGTTTTAGAAGAAAAACAAAAGTAAGTACTTCTACTGACAATTTTCTGCATCATCATTGAAAGATGCACCAGCACCATTTTTATGCACGCTGCTGCTGATGGCAACTTCAACAAATTAGCATCGAAAGAACCACAGGAGATGTCACGATCATTGTGCTGAATGTCGCGTTCAGTTATATTTGCTCGTACCTGCACAGGTTGATCGCTAACATTGAATCGAGTTATTTTTCTAGTGCACTATGAAGAGATGGACCATCAGGAAAAAACGTGGAGGAATTCTGTTGTTTCAGCAACTACTGGCAACATGGTTCAGAGTCTGAATGATGTCACTTGCCAGTAGATATTTTGTTGTTGTTCTATCTTTGACATGACCTGATGCAGGTGTTTAAACCACGATGCACGTGATGGACGAAACCAGCGACGTCTTAGTTTTCGCAGTAACCACCGCCGCAAATTGTCTTATTGACGATAATTTCATTGAAAAACATTTCGACAACACTTTTGATATTTTTGTTCCTTCCGCCACCGCGCCGGCAGCACCATCCATCCATCTTTTTACGTCTGGGCTCCACTGACTGACTGACAAATAAAAAAAAAAACAAGGATAATCATCGCATGCTGCATTTATTCCCAAACATACCTCGCTCTTACCAAATTATATATCGCAACCTCCTCAGACTTTATATTTTGGCCAAAACCCAAAATCCATTATCGAAACTGCATTCCTTGAGACGAGGACGGATGATGGAGTCGACGTCGTTCGGCGTTGTTGTCTAAGGCAATGTACGATACGTACGACGTATAAACGACATTTCGTGTGTGCATGGTTGCCGCAGTTGAAAAATGATTCGTCATGAGTCGGACAGAAATGCAGAAGATTAATGCGATTCAGAGTGTTTGGCAGCGACAGTATAGGGGGCGTGGGAGTAGGCGGCTGCCTGCTCTGCCAGCTCTTTATAAATTCTCCGACTCCGATGCAATGTACTCACAAAAGCGACCACCATTCATTCACTTATCCATCCATCGTTACTCTTTTCTTTCGTGGCCCTCTGTATTCTGATGAAGGAAGCAAAAAATTAAACAAAAAATACGAAAAAATACAACAAAGCTACACAACGAAGACTTTTAGCCCGCAGAAGAAAAACGTTTTCAACCCTAACCTCAATCTTCTTCATTCAGATGTTTTAATGTGTTTTTTTTTTACTGTAAACTATTCCGTTCATAGGGTATGCTTAGTTTGTTTTAGGGGCTTTTGCAAGGAACTGAGTACTTTGATACAAGGGCTCAGAAGTGGGATTTATGTGTATACATTAAAAAGAAGGATTTTCGGTGATCCAATAATCATTATACCAAATAAATAACGAGTGTTTTTTACAGGTATATGACTTTAAGTTGGCAACACTATTTTTATTTACTTCCACGTTACGGACCCGCGAATCGGTCTCAAAGATCGTGCGATCTAATGGCTTTTTTCTGTGGAAATATGTGAAATTAATAGTCTGCGCCGTTAAACCCGGAACGATTGACCACTTGGATTAAAACATTAGAAACTATGTCCAATATAGACGTTATTTCCAATATACGACTAAAAATGCTGAAAAAAGTCATACAAAATTTAACCCCCGGATTATACTACGTCCGATACAGCGTTCGAATAAAGTCATATTTGTTTCATTTTATTTCAAAGTTGTATACCTCTAAGAAAACACCTTTAACTTTTTACTTATGTCTCTAGAAATCAGTTATGAAACCTTTTTAGCAATTTCTTTTCGACTTTCTATAAACTTTCTACAATTATAGGGTATTGCTTATTTTGTTTCTAAAAAAGTCTAGTTTGCATTTATAGGGTCTCTTTTGTTTATTCCTTTTAACGTAAAAACCTCAACCCTCTGAATACCCTCACTGTGTGCGAAAGAGATTTTGACAGCGTTCTAAGAAACAGATGAGAAATAATAAAGGCGAACAAAAACAGCTCAGTCCTTCTTCGCTCAGTCCTAGCCCGTTTCCACCATCCACAGCCACCGCGCCGCTTTGCCATGCTGCAGAAGCACATCCCTTATATTGCCATCAGGATAGCAGCAGCAATGTTCAGCCGTGCGTCAGAATGACTCCCGAAACCTAGGAGAGCAAGAAAAATGAATAACAACCATTAAGGCCCACACGGTATTTCAGAAGAAAAGCGAGTCTCACACAGGAGTAGTAATTTTTCATCGTCGTCAGCGGCGTCGTCGTCGTTGTAGTCTTCGCTGGCGAAATATAAACGTGAAATACGAAGAAGGAAAAAAAACGGGCCTGAAAACCTGATGTAGCAGGACTATTACAAGGAATTCTGATGCCACCCATATTGCCTTTAAGAAATCACCCAAAAGACGTTCATCGTCGCTTCGCGTCTGTCGTTTGGTCGTCGTCAAAAAATGGTCTTCCTTCATTTACGGGCCTCATCCTCTTTGTGTTTTTCCGGAGCTGTTTCTAAAAGTCACCGATATTTTATGCAGCTGGATGCAATTGGCCACAATGTTTGACAGGCTCTGGTATGCGCCCCACCGTATATATGTATATATCCATACAGGCTCCACCGCGACGACGACTAGGACAACGACGGGGGACGAGAGAACTCCAAAGTAGGTTCACGTTTTAAGATCAAAATAGTGTTTTGCAGGAGGCGATGTCCTTAAGACTTCCATCATCATCATCGCAGGCAAGGCAAAGCGAACGGAAGCAGAAAGAAACTTTTTCCTTGACACCAAACCTTGTGGTCCTTTTTTTCTTTTTTTGAGTTTTTGTGTGGCTGCAGTTTTTGGGGGAGTCAAGAGTTCTGGCATAGTGCATCAGTTTATGATTTTTTTTTTGCATCTTCGTCCTTTTCTTGTTCTTTTTTTTCTTGGATTGGCAAAGATTGATGAATTTTCGGATTTTCCTTGTTGGTGTGTCTCATTCTTCAGAAATGCCTGTAATCCTTGTGAATATATGGTTTTTCTTATTCTTCTTCTTCTTCAAGGACGACAATAAAGCAATAACAACGGAATAACAAGGAGAAGGAGAGATAGATGGAAAAGTTTCCCAAGGAAGTATGAAGAGCCAAGAGTAAGAAATGAAGGAAAATGACTTTGATGCGAAGATATGAGATAATGTTGGGGAGGAGGAAAAGGGGAAAGAGTGTAGAAGGAAGAAAAGGATGTTTAAATGAGATATTCATTAACAATCTTAGACTTAAAGTTCGTCTACAATAATAGGGAGTATATTTTATTTTTGGATATAGACAAGGAGAAGTTGTTTTAACGAAGAAACAAAGGGACACGAAAATGGCAATGAACCAAGGAAGTTGGAAAGGATTGTTTTTTTATTGGGTTTTTGAAAAAATTTGGTCAAACATTTATATTTATTTTCGCATAATAAAATAATACGATTAAAATAGCTAAAGCCTCCTGCAAACAGAGCTCGTTGAAATTGACAATAAATTCAACACATATCAAAATAGTATCTTAGAGAATATACAATTTTGTTGAAAAAGCTTAGTTTTTAAAAGTTAACGATCTCAAAAAGGTATCAATGATATTGGAAATTTTCTTCAAACTATTTTCCAGGGTCCTAAGCTTTTAAAATTCTTTCTTTAAAGAGTGCAGAACTGTTCAATACAAGTTCGGTGAGCATCAAGGCTCCATTTTGACCCCCATCTTTATTAATAATCTTCCTTCTGCCACTTCTAATCCAATAATTGTTTCGCTGACAAAACAGTGCTAGTATTCGTTTTAAGATTTGTGTCCCTTCACTTCGGATAAGAAAATGGAACACTAAAACATGATAAGTTCTTTTAATTCTGACCAAAACATTGCGCAGTTGTGATAATATACCACGTGATATATATTTCTTTTAAAAATTAAACTTGTCTTGTATCTTAAAGTCTCGATTTTCTCCTTGTGTGCATCACCACCCACCTCTTAAACTTCATCGTAATGTTTCGGGCCTCATCATTATTGACCGTTATTTTAGAAAACTATGAAATATCCAGCTTCATTTCAAATCTTTTAATCTTTAATTTCGTATCTAAAGGAGTGCTCATCAGTTTAACCTTCAGACCAACTTCCGTTTAACTGTAAATGACATTCTTTAGCAGTACAACACGAATGTATAAAAATTTTCAAGAATCTAAAACTATTGTACAACTTTAAAACCTCTGCCGTTTTTTTTCTTATGCTCCAGATCTTTAACAATCTACACACTTCCAGCTTCATGGATTTCCGAGGAGCTAACATCGACTCGGACCAATACCTCGTTGTAGCCAAGGTAGCACCTCGGGTTGCCAGACCCAATGTATAGAGAACCAGTGGCAACATTGCCAAGATGCAATCAGAGAAGCCGCCTCCGACATTCTGGGTTTCAAGCAGCCACCAACAACGAACCACAGGCAAATGCAGCCAAAGAACAAACACGCAAATCGGCGTTGTAAAGAAGGACGAGAGCTGCTCACGAGCTCTATGAACAGAAGAGGCGAGAGGAACACCGACTTATCAGAAGGAAAAAGAGAGAGCATGAGAAGCGTGCGGTCGAAGACGTTGAGAGGTTCAAAATCAGGAATGAAGTCCGACTTTATGAGCAGGTGAAACGAAATTCACAAGTCCATAAACCTAGAACCGAAGGCAGCAAAAACGAAAGTGGAAACATCATAGTGGAATCGCAGTCAATGCTGAGGATATGGGAAGGAATACTACTGCAGACTGTATAACGGCGACGACGAACCGAATTCCGCTGTCAGGCAGGATGATCTATTCAACATAGACGACGAAAGCCAACAATCCCGTCCTCCCGACTTAGACGAAGTAAAGTTTGCCATATCTAAGCTGAAGTCTAACAAAGACAATGGAGCAGATAGCTTGAATGCCGAGCTCTTCAAAGCAGCTGGAAATAATTTGGTTAGGAGCATGCACCAACTTATCTGTAAGGTATGGTCGAAAGAAAGCATGCCCGATGAATGGAACCTCGGTATTGTTTGCCCGATCCTGAAAAAAGGAGACCCTCTAAACTGCACCAACTATAGAGGAATCAGTCTACTTAACATCGCTTACAAAATCTTCTCTGCCGTAATATCTGAACGTCTAAGGCCCATCGTCAACAACCTGATAGGTCCTTATCAGTGTGGTTTTAGACCAGGAAAGTCCACAGTCAATCAAATATTCACATTACGGCAGATCCTGGAAAAAAACCAAGAACACCAAATCGACACCCACCATCTTTTCATCGATTTCAAGGCCGCATATGACAACATTTACAGGGACGAGCTGTATAGAGCCATGTCTCAGCCATGCTTCGTCCGTTTGTGCAGGATGACCACGAGAATTCACGCTGCTCCATAAAGGTTAGAAAAAACAGAACCTTTCGATGTCCAAAACGGCTTTAGACAAGATGATGCGCTGTCATGCGATTTTTTTAACATCGTACTTGAAAGAATAGTGCAGAGCTCTCACGTCAACACTAGAGGCACTATCTTTCAAAAGTCTGTGTAATTACCAACATATTCTGATGATATTGACATAATCGGAAGAACTCAGCTTGATGTCAATGGAGCTTTTGTGAGTATTGAGGCAGAGGCGGCAAAATGGGTTTAACGGTTAATGAGGGCAAAACTAAATACATGCTGTCGGCAAGAAAGGACTTACTACACCGACGTCTCGTTCCAAACGTCACCATCGACAGACGTAACTTTAAGGTAGTCAGCCAGAAGGGTAAAAGTCCAACGACTAAGATGGCTGGGTCACGTAGAACGCATTAAAACCAATGATCCGGCTCGGAAAGTCTTCGAATCCACACCCACAGGACAGCGCAGTAGAGGAAGACCGCGGATCAGGTGGCACGCACAAGTGGAAAGTGACCTTACCCAAATTGGAGCTCGAAACTGGAGACATCCAGCTAGGGACCGAGCTAGATGGAGATGTTTGTTGGGTGAGGCCATAGTTCACACAGGACTGTAGCGCCACCTTAAGTATGTAAGTAAGTAGGTATCCATTCCTAATGAAACACGACTAATATCGTTTATACTTTTAGAGGAATTTTAAATGAAAACATTTTTAAAAATAAGCAGCGAGCTTTTGACTTTTTTAATTTGTCCCTACAGAGTATTTTTGTGTTATTTTCTTCAGATTGAACTCAAATTTTCAGTTTTAAACTTATCTCAAAGTTGTATTCCTGTACTAAAATGGTGACTGAATTTTTTTGTTTGCCTTTTAATTCTTACCTTTTGCGAAATTGTTTCAAAATCTGCGTTTTATTTTTTACAAAAAAAAGCTCGAAGATATATTTTTGAACCCTAAAAGCAAGCTCTTGCATTTCAGAAGTACCTCTTTTTCATATTTGGGGATTTCCAAAACTTTTGTTTGGATTAATATATTGTAATAAAAAACAACAAAAATAATAAATCAACTTTATTTATATATTTGCCTTAAAGTTTAAACAACATTTTGCATTCAAATTTTCAGTTTCAAACATTGTGGAACATGAAAAGTTAATAAAGTTTGGCCAACGATTTTACGTTCCCTTTAAAATAACAATTCGTGATTTGCAATTTTACGATTTTTTGAAAAATGTTCAGAACTACTAAACGTATGCATTATTTAAGAATAACTTGATTTTTTATTATTTTTTTTTTTTTAATCCTTAAGATTTTGGAAATTATATAAAACCACAACATTTTTAATCAAAGTTTTGTAATTGTATTGCCCAATGCTGAAATAGTGCTTTCTCATTTTTTGGTTATCGTATTTTTTTGAATTATCTATTAAAATTAGCTTGCTCATGTTATTTAAACTTCATAAATCAATCTTAAAGCTAAAAAGACAAAACAAGCTCGGGCCATCAAGATCCATGAAGAGGTCATTTCCAATATAATGTCAAGATTTCCTTATCATTTATCAAGCCCTCATAAATATTTATTGTCTATCACCTTCTTAGGTTATTCCCATGTACTACCTCTCTAAGGCCATCAATATGGTTTCTTTTTTTTCCAATTTCCAGGTTTTAATGAGTCTCGTGAAATATTTCATTTTAAGATTCAGTTTATTCATTTGATCCCCTCTCCCTCATCCATCAGCATTGGAACAATATTGAATAGCTTATAGCTATCTTCTCTATTTACAAAAAAAAAAAAAAAAACAAAAATAAGAAACAATATTCCAGCTCATCAGAGATGACAAATCTCTAACAACGAACATCATCCATTTTATTTAGTGTGGTAATTAAAACCAAAACCAAAAACCAAAGAAAAGCAAAAATGCAAACAATAAAAATCCAAATCAAAATCCAAATCCAAAACACAACAACCAATTGTGCCATATCAATCCATTAAGAAAAGCCTCCCAAATTAGGCAGAGCACATCAGAGCTCCCCAGAAGCCAGAAGCTAATATGTCGTAGGTATACACCACGAGAACAGTAGGTTGTATACATATATTTCCATACCCAACTCAGCTCCTCCTACATCATTAGCTCACATTTCGAGAGTTCCCTCTCAAATGCATCCACAAAAACCAAAAACTGCGATCACTGAGGAAGGATATCGAAGCAGAAACAACATCACTTCACTTTGGGTCTGGGTATAGATTCTTAGGTTAGGCACATACTCGTACATTTCTATACCAAATCGACTCGAAGACTGTCTTCTTTGGAGCTATGCTCTGCATTGTAGCTGTATAGTTGTGCTGTGGTTGTTGCTGCTGCTGCTGCTGCATCATGAATTTCAAATCTCGTAGAAATCATTTCTCGTGACAAATGGAAATTACTTACCACCAATGTCAAGGTGCATACATCTTTTCCTTCACATCGAAATCGGAAACCTCTTCCAAGATATATAGGTATACCTTGCATACCTTTGGGTACATGTGTTGTTTCTATGCCTTTTCAATATTCTGGTATATTCGTACATTGTTCGTATTGCAGAGGAAGAAATCGAAGAAACTTGGAAGTTGAGATTCCGCAGACACCAGAAATGGTGAAACATTTGCACAAAGTCAATACGTTACGTACCACACCATCAGAACAGGTAAAAGAATAGTTGGAAGTGTTGCCAATGTGATATGCTTCTATACGATTTTATGTTTAATTGCACGTTGGTTTATATTTCGTCAAAATGAAGATACAAAAATATCATACATTCGTGATGTGTCGCTGAAGTAGGAATCTCTATTCATAGTAACATTGAAAGTAGGAGCTTTAAGAGTATTTTAAAAATGTCTGCATTCCATGAAGATATGATGCAACAAATGGAGAAATAAGAATTTCAAAATTAACCTTAAGAAACAGATAATTGGCAACACTATTTTAATAAAAATGCTTTTAGTTAATGATTAAAACTATAGCTCTCACTGAATATACTAGTATGGTGCATAGTGACTGAAAGGAGGATAGGTCGTAGTATTCGTACGTGGAATTAGAAGAGAATCTCGCGTAATCGTTCAATTGAAATCAGAGAGCAATTCATTAGTCCTACAACCTGTGAGATTATCTTAATTCACGTAGTGGGAGACTAATGAGACAAAACATTGTCGTTTCAAAGCCAAACCAAGCTAAGCTAAGCTAACCTATCCTAACCATTGGGGCCAAGACTAGACTGGTCGTATAAACAGGTCCTTCATATACTCGTTGTTTCTTCTATAAGGTATTATGGTCTTTGGGTAATTTTTTCTTTTGAATGATATTTTGTAAGAAATAAACGCGTAGCCATATGCGTTACTAGTGAACATTATGGTTAAATTTACACCGTCTTCTGGAGATTTTGGTAGAAAAAAAGGTATAATTGTTTTGGTAATTAACTTTAAGAGCTTGGATAGGGTGTGGGATTCTTTACACGCAGTTAAGAATTCAATGGAAAAAAGTTCTTGGTTTCTTTTTCTGTTCTCTAAAACCACGCAATCGTCCTAAAAGTGATAATATTAATAAAATGCTAAAATTGGTATAAAGGAGTTTTATCAAAATGTATCCACCAATTTTTGAAAAAGTAATAAGTTTTAGTTAGAGTGCAAATACTATATGGGTGATAATAATGTATTTATAAGAGTGTCAAAATTATGTTCCTACTATAAAATTTTGTAGGAACAAAATACTGTATGGTCAAATTTCTGTAGGACCAAATTCTTTATTTCAAAATCCTTAAAACAGACAGAGATGAAAAATAGTTTTGATACATTTTTAATAAGTACCTATCCTATTTATATCATTATGCGGATTTTTTAACATCACGAACACGAATTTTATTTTTTGAGCCTATCAAGAGCATTTTGGGAGTGTTAAGGTTGGTAAAATGAAGCTTATTCCAAAATTCAACTATGTGGGATTTTGTTTGAAGTAAATAGCTAATTTTCCTGGACTTATGCAGTATTTTTAGTTTACGCTGCTTTTGAAAAAAAGAAGATTACATTTATAAAGCATTATGACGAAACTGTATTATACAAAATTTGGACCATACAGAATTCTGAAAAATAGTATTTCGACCTGCTCCCAAGTACTAGATTCTTAAAAAATTACTTATTAATTAGTTCAATACTTCAGCAAAAAATAGTCGTAGGGAGGATTTCAGAAATAATTTTTTTTTAAAACCACCGGTTAATGAAGACCAATCTATGAAAGATCGACAAACAAGGGAAGTTTATCGTTCTAATACCTTTCCATAGATTTTAAATTTATGACGCGGGGTTTAAGATCTAATATTTGCATCCAAAGTCATTTCAAGCTATTTTGCAGTATTGGAGTAAATGATTACTGTACACTGTACTGCTTGTAGCAATTACAACAGTGTTTTTATTTGTAAAATTTATATACGTTGATTTTATTAACTTCCCCTAGGAAGTATTTGTAATCGGTCTGATTTGTCGCATTAAAAATTTTGACATTTCTCGACGTTTCAAGGTCCCTAGATTCGAAATAAAAGATTTTTAGAGAGATATCTGTGCGTGCGTGTGTACGTACATACGTTCGTACGTCCGTACGTTCGGGAAGCTTTTAACGTCGCCCATAGCTCAAGAACGAGTAGAGATATCGACTTCGAATAAATTGTGTTATACAGATAATAATGCACGAAGATGCAGAAAGGACTCTCAACAAAATTGGGTGGGTGGTTTTTTACCACTCATAACTTCCCATCCCGTCTGTCGAATTGTCTTGCTTCACGAGATATCGAGAACCGAACATCAATTTTTACAAATTTTGTGTACTATTTTTTGTAGATTTTTATTTTTTATGAAAAAACTGACTGTTAGATGTTTATAACAATAATTAATGAATGTCGAAAACAATATTTTCAATAAAATAAAATTAATTTGAAGCCTATATCTTTAATTTTTGAAAAGATATTTGAGTCGAAAATCAATTTTTACGAATTTTAATTAATTTGTTTAGGTATTTATTTTTTGTTAAAAAAACTGTCAATTTGATTTTTCTCAAAATTTTATCGAATGTTTAAAACAATATTTCTTATAAGATAAAATTAGTTTGAAGCTAATATTTTTAATCTTTGAAGAGATAATTGAGTAGAAAATCCATTTTTACTAACTTTTTAAACTGCTATGGGTAAAAGAAAACACATCTTTCTGCACTATTATCTATATAACAAAATTTATTTGAAGTCAATATCTCTTCTGGTTTTTGAGCTATAGACGACGAAAAAAACGTCGCGAACGTACGGACGTACGAACGTATGTACGCACACACGCACGCGCAGACATCTTTCCAAAAATCTTTTATTTCGACTCTAGGGACCTTGAAACGTCGAGAAATGTCAAAATTTTCAATTCGACAAATCGGACCCATTAGAATAACTTCCTATGGGAAGTTAAAAAAAGGTGAAATTGTTTGCTTACCCAAAATATCTCACGAACCAATAACGCTAGAGACTTGAATTAAATTTTATATTATATATTGTAACGTGATACCAAACAAATTCATTTTTGGAAAAAAAAAACCAATTGACGGTTTTTTATAAATCAAAAAAACTGACAAAAAATTATTTGCCAACTTTTAAAATTTTACGAAAAAAAAATGATTTTATCTCCAAAGTAATTTTTTGCAACAAAGAACAACATCTGGTAAAATTTTGAGAAAAATCGAATTGACAGTTTTTTTTACAAAAAAATAAAAACCAAACAAAAAACAATACCTACTAAAATTTGGTAAAAATTTACTTTCGACTAAAATATCTTTTTAAAATTTAAAAAAAAAGGCTTCAAACTGTTTTTATCTCACAGAAAATATTGATTTCGACATTCAGTAAATTTTTAATAAAAATCAAACAGTTATTTTTTTCATAAAAAAACTAAAATTAACAAAAAACAGTACGCAAAATTTTGTTAAAAATTGATGTTCGGTTCTCGATATCTCGTGAACCTTTTAAGCAAGACAAATCGATAGACGGGATGGAAAGTTATCAGCGTGGTTCACATCCCAGCCTCTTATTTCATATTTGGGTCGAAACACTTACGACTAAACTTTACAATTTTTGCGTAGCCTTTGCAACGGATCTTTCTGGAACCAATATTACAGTATAATCAGTAAAGGTGGCCATGATAGCTTAGGTTTCCACTGGAATATACCTTGTATATAAAAGAAACAAAGTTGGTCCTAATACACTTCCTTGCGGTAAACTGGCTTTAATTTTCTTTACGTCTGAGTAATTTTAGTCGTAACGTAATGTCAACAATCGGTAACAAAAGATTTCAGTATTTTTTATTTTATGCCTGGGAAGGTCCCTGTGTCCCAAGTGTCAAAATTTGAGAAAGGCTTGAAAATATCAAAGAATATATTCGAGCATGCTTTTTGTTTTTTCTTCAAGTGATTTTTCCAATACATACGTAAATCGATGTTCTTGGAATGTTTATTTCTAAATACAAACCGTGTCTGTTCGAAATAAGTGTACTTTCTTCTATTATTTTTCTAAATCTTTTCAGTAGCAGTTGTTCGATATTGTCTAATAAGATGATACTTCTGTCTGTGACTTACCTTGCTATAGTACAACAATGACTTCTGAAAAATTGTACCCAATACAAATTTATTGAATTTGAATTAATATCAAGCTATTTAAAATAGGTTTTGGCTTCCAACGAAGCCAAATACCTTTCTACCTCTGGAGGTAGATGAAAAATTAATTTTTTGTCCTCATACTATGTGCGTGCATCGTTCTGAATTTATTTTCTCAACAAATCTCAGAAGTAGAAACCCCACAGCTTCATAACGCTTTTTTACATCTCGTTATTTGTTTTTATTTACTCAGATACATAAATTTGAAAACTTGTTAATTTTGCCACAAAGCGTTGCGGTCGTTTTTTTTACCTACAAAATTGTTAATTCGTTCCGGAACACTTTTATGTTTATCAACACATGTGCAGTGCCTTTTTTATGAAAAATAAAATAATAGCTGTTCTCACCAATTCTGAAGTAGTTTCAATTTCTTTTTTTTTTTTTTTGTTGAAGAATTGAAAAAGTGGGTAGGAGTTCAAGTTCTTGAAAGATTAAAAACTAATGGGAAGGAACAAGTATAGAGTCATTGGTTTTGAGATTAGTAATAATTGTTGAAAATTCAATTTCATTATAAAGCCTTGACTTTCAAGATGAAAGGTTTCAAAAAGAATTGTAGCATGCGATTCTTTTAAAGTTATGTTTAATCAAAATTCGTAAATCACTCAAAAAACGACGAAGCGTGACAAACCGAGAAAATGACATAACAACCATCGATAATGCGCCTATACCGAACTTCAATGACATCAACAATGCTGCTACTTCATCTATACACCATGTATCTTCAAGTAATTTATCATTATATTATCAAAACGTAGGAGGGATATTTATATATTGTTTTTTCATCCTGTCTTTATGATATAATATTATTAACAGAAACTTGTTCAACTGAAACCCAATTATCATCTGAATTGTTCAACTCTAATTATATAGTTTTTAGAAAAGATAGGTCTAAATTATTGACTGGTTTAGATAGGGGTGGAGGTGTTTTGATCGCAGTTCGATCATCCCTTTCATGTAGGGAAATTTAACTTAAATCTAATACTATGACTTTAACATCTAACTATGATATTGACCAGTTAATTGTTTGTTTATCTTTGAACGATAATTCTGAATTGTTTATTACAAATAATTATATTCCACCTACAAGCTCTCTCGAACTTTATAATATATACTCGTATTTTGAAAATTGCTGTTATATTTTAGAAAATCTAAATAATTCACAACATATAATTTGCATTGGCGATTTTAATCAAGGCAATATAAAGTGGATATTGGACTCAGAAGAAAAATATTTAATTCCATTTGATGTAACTTCTGATATTAAAATGAATTTGATTGATTTTTTGAGTCAGTTTGATTTAATACAAAATAACTCTAATTCTAACGAATTAAATAGAATCCTTGATCTTATCTTTGTTGATAAGGAATTCAATATTTATGTTAAAAAGTCTGATATCCCAATTATTCAAAACTCAATCCATCATATTGCCCTTGAAGGAACCATAAGTTGTTATAGCTATTTGAAAAATCATAATAACAATAATATTTTTGTACCAAACTTTAAAAAAGCTAACTTTGATGCAATGAACGAATATTTTTCTTGTTTTCCTTGGGATTCATATATGTATTTCAAAAGTCAATTTGAGTAACGCAAATGAATCTTTTTTATCCATTATTAATGAAGTTGTACGTAGATTTGTTCCACTTAAAAAATCTAAATCCAGTCCAAATCCAGCTTGGTTTAATAAGAGACTTATTAATTTAAAAAATAGAAAAAATAAAGCATTATTTAAACTTTTTAAAATAAATCACGAAAGTATTGAACTTCGGTCGAGATATTTAAATTGCCAAAAGGAATTTAATACCTTCAATAAATTTTTGTATCGATCCCATATGTTTACTATAGAATCTAATATAAAAAATAATAGTAAAAGCTTTTGGAATTTTATTAACTCTAAACGTAAATCAAACGGTTATCCAAGCTGTATGAAGTACTTAAATACATCAACAAGTGACTTAAATGAGATTTGTAATCTTTTTGCTGTCTACTTTTAGTCTGTTTATTCGCCAAACTCACCTTCCAATCTTGAATCGCCACAAATCCCAGTATCTCTTAATATTGGTTCAATGGTATTACAGGTTTCAGAAGTAACGACAGCCCTGCTTGACTTAGATACAACCAAAAAAGAAGGTCCTGATGGGATTCCACCCATTTTATTATTTAAATGTGCATCTTCCTTACCTAGGCCTTTGACGACCATCTTAAATTTGTCTCTTTCTCAGGGTCAGTTCCTAGAGTGTTGGAAATTGTCTTACATAACACCTGTATTTAAGTCAGGATCTAAACAGGATGTTACTAATTATAGACTAATCTGTAAAATTTCAGCTTTGCCAAAGTTATTGGAAAAGATAGTTTTTGATAACCTATCTTTTCAAACAAAAGACATTGTTTCAGTATACCAACATGGTTTTATATCTGGAAGATCTACGGTAACTAATCTATCGTTAATGAGTAGTTACATAATAAACAATTTTGAATCAAATTTTCAAACGGATATTATATTTACCGATTTCGCCAAAGCTTTCGATCGCGTAAATCACCGGGTTCTTTTAAATAAACTTTTGCAGTTTAGTTTTCACTCTAACCTTTTCGATTGGTTAAAATCTTATTTACATAACTCGAAGGGTTCAAATTGTTAAAATTGATGATCATCTTTCGGAACGGATTTTAGTGCCATCTGGTGTCTCTCAGGACAGCCATTTGGGGCCATTATTATTATTTATCAATGATATTCCTGATATATTCAAAAATTCATCATAATCTTCTGTTTGCGGATGATCTTAAACTATATCGCACCACTAAATCAATTCAAGATTGTACTTTGTTGAATGATGATTTAAATAGATTGACTGATTGGTGTGACAAAAATTTACTACACTTGAATGTCTCTAAGTGTCAAGTTATGTCCTGTTTCCGTATCAGTTCACCTATACACTTCAATTACACTATTAACGATTCAGAACTAAGAACGGGTGGTTCAGAAAAAGGATCTAGGAGTTGTACTCGATACAAAACTTTCCTTCTTACCGCACATAGATTACATAATCAATAAATCCAATCAAATGCTAGGGTTCATTAAGAGAAACACTAAAGATTTTAATGACCCATACACACTTAAGTCCCTTTTTAATTCTTTGGTAAGATCAGTGCTTGAGTACTGCAGTACGGTTTGGAATCCAACTTATAAAAATTCGTGTGAGCGAATCGGATAGGTACAAAGGAAATTTACAAGATATGCATTTTTCAAATTAAATTGGAGGATTGATACTCCACTTATAAAACCAGGTGCCAGTTATTTGGAATACAAAGTCTGGAAAGTCGTCGTACATACTCTGGAATAATGTTTATCAGGGACATAGTCTCATACCATATTCCATTACTTTCTTCAATATGTAAACGCGTTCCTAGAAGTAATTCTCGTGATTTCATTTTGTTTCATGAGCGTTTTTATAGAACGAACTATGGTCGTAATGAACCAATCTCTCGTGTTGCATCAGAGAAGCTGATTTGGTTTGCAACAGATTAGACTTTTTTCCTCCATTACTTTCTTCAATATGTAAACGCGTTCCTAGAAGTAATTCCCGTGATTTCATTTTGTTTCATGAGCGTTTTTATAGAACGAACTATGGTCGTAATGAACCAATCTCTCGTGTTGCATCAGAGAAGCTGATTTGGTTTGCAACAGATTAGACTTTTTTGGTAGTTGCAATAGAGATACTTTTAAGCTATATGTATCTAACTTATTAAATCTGCCTTAATTTAGATAACGAAATTTTATAATTATTTATATGTAACTAGCGGCCCGTCCCGGCTTTGCACGGCATTAATACTCTTTGCAGCGTATTAGATGAAAGACGTTTTATGGTTAATTTTTTTAGGCGCAGGGACATAGGGCCCAGAGACATAACGCCCAATTTTTTTTTTGGGGCTTATGTCTCACTTCGGTGGGACATAAAACCGAAATCTTATTTGGGCCCTAAGTCCGAAGCCCCAAATAAAAATTTTGGGGCTAATGTCCCACTTAATAAGAATCACCAAATGACACAACTTGGAGCACTTCAATACTACAAGACTTTGTTTTGTAGAGTTTAAATCCTGAGATCCCGCGAAGCGGGCCACCCACAGGTGCTTTTATTGAAAGAAGTTGTTGATATAGGCGCCTGCCTGGCGACTTTACAAACGCTAAGCGGAGCAACGGAGTTGCGTGAGCGGGTGTGGCCCCGAAAAAGGGAGTTAAAATCCTGAGATCCCGCAAATAATGTTGAAAATAAACTTTTTTGTTTTTCCTAACTTTTGTATTATCACCGTATCAAAAAATTATTGTTCATTGTATTGAAATACAAAAACTTTATATTCTTTTTTGGCTTTGCAAAAATTTGGGGACAATGTCCCATTTTAAAAAAACAAATTTGGGACTTAGGTCTTACTTGGGTGGGACTTAGGGCCCAAATTAAATTTCGGCTTTATGTCCCACTCGGGTGGGACATAAGCCCCAAAAAAAAATGTGGGCGTTATGTCCCTGGGCCTTATGTCTCTGCGCCATTTTTTTACACCTTCGGTTGGTTTTAATAGGAATTTCTAAAGATTTCTATAGTAATCTAGTATTAAATATAACCTAAGACTTATGAAACTTACGATTAATAACAAACATCAACATTGACAATCAGTTTATTGTTAATTATAAATTATTAAGACCATTAATCGAAATATAAACTATCCTATATCTCAAGTTAGACCAAATTACACATAAAATGCCAACTTTCATCGAAATCGGTTGACTTGGTGAAGAGTTCACTGGGAACATACATATTACACTGGATTTTTATATATTAAGAATAAAGTGATAATTTTATTTTATTACTAGTTTAGTTGTTAAGAACTAATGTATTAGTCTGTAAGGGAAGATGTTCTCTGATTGATGAAATAAATAAATAAATAAATATTTCACACATTTCAAGTACCTTGGCTCTAACTTAAGTAACATTCGTTTTTAATGCGTCTAGAGTTGGAGGATAAGCCGCTTAAAAATCGTTTCTGTATGCCAAATCAAAAAGGGTAATTTGGGAAAGAACTTTTCATGACAGGAATTACTTTTGGTGGATTTGTCAATTCCTCGCAAGAGGCATGACCGTTAAAAAAAACTTGTCTGGCACAAGTAGGAATTGAATTCAGGCTTATTTTTTTAATTCATTTTTATTTATTGATTCTTATATCTACCTTAAAGCTAGACAACAATAATTCATGAATCGATACTCACTGAATAAACCTTTCTAAAGCCTCTACTCAAAACTTACGTTAATATTTTAAATTATAAATATTCTCTGATGCATTATATGTCCAAAATCCTTGCGTCAGATTTAAATTTTGAAACTCTAGAAAACATTGTTTAATCAGTCAGAACTACGCTTTATCTGACACCTATGAACTATTCCATAAGCACAATGTCACTATAAACTATAATTAAAAGTCAACATATCAAATTTAATGACGGTCACTTTTCCGCTTAGATCTTCTACATTATAGTGACAAATAAACACAGAAGAAGAAAAGTCTTTATTTGACTAAATAATTTCACGGGTGACGATAGATGAAAAATCTTATTTTTTTTTAATAATAAATCACCATCAAGCTTAAATAAAAACAATTTCATCCTTTTACGTTTTTGAAAAGATATAAACGTACACAGACGAATATATACACTCTAAAAAGGTATTATATGAATTTTTAATTCCTTTCAGGATAACAGAGGTAAACAGAAACCTATGTATGTATATGCATCTATACCTAACCTGTACCTTCCCTGTACCTGTTTTTTTGCCTACGATAACATTCCTTTAGGGAACACTATGGAGAGACTCACTTCTTGCTGTCACAGCTTTTCGAAAAACTTTCCAACTTCATACTATGGTTTAAGCCTCCCTAAACTCATCCTAAAAAAACTTCTACCTGACAATTTTGCTTTCAAACATATCTACAAATAATGTAATATATATGTATGTTCCAAGGGTAGTATAGGTAGTACAGGGGTACTATAGGACTTTTTTTGTAAATTTTTCTGTTTGTCGAACCCTGTCAGGCTGAATTCTACCGGATACACGGTGTCAGACATTGTGTATGGATGCCAAAGAAAAACTCCAGGTAAATTTAGCTGTAGGAAATAAGGTAGAGCAGCGTCGCCGTCGGTGGTGCAGAGTGATGGTTTGAAAAGTGGTATCGGTGCTTGTTAGCGGTCGAAAGAAGAATAAAATCATCAAAACAAGCTATAATACCTGGCCAAAAGTCAGATACAAAGTCGGGCTATATTTCCATACAAATGCATATATAATCTATAGTCAAGAAGTTAGGGATAGGTTGAATTTTGGATTTTTGGCATTTTCAGCGCAAAACATGTGAGCGACTATGAGAAGCCCTATCGTTCTGCGATGTGTTGGTATTTTTTAGCCCATATCGCAGGCATATATAGAATAGAATTAAAGAGGGTTCTCCTTTGGCATTGCCACGAAATTTACTCCGAAACTTTGAAAACGTGGCACACAAGTTTTCCATGAGTGCCATCAGCACTCTTTCCGCTCCGACCCCCACATTCTATATTTAGTTTTTTATTTTGCTTATAGCCTGTGAGCTAATCGTGTATTTTGGAAATAAATCCTTTCCGGAAGTTAGTTACTTTGGGACATAAGTTCTGAGCATTTGTCTGGTGGAGCTTCGTTTTTTTTTTTTTGTTAATGTTAAATTTTTGGTTTAGTTTAGTTTTTATTGCATTTATATTTTTTTAAGTACTCTGTGTGATATAAAGGACGAAAAGAATAAGTCGAATGTGGAAGGGAGCAGGGATATGGACAGATAGATGTGATTCCTAACATAAATTCTTTTGACATCGCAGGAAACCTTTTTAAATGGTCTTACTTTTATATATTAGGTACTGAGAGGAAAATATTCGTTTATTTAACGTATTTATACATATTTCTAGAGCCCATCTGAAAACTCTGTTAATTTTGTTGTTTACTTTTCGTACACTGTTGGGTCACTTTCATTGATCTGTTGCGCATCAACTCCAATAGAAGTTCCCCCTTTTACTAGCCTATAATCCGGAATTTTTCCAATGCATATGTTCTGCTAATAACCTCTAAGACCCTCTTAAGTCTTGTCCAATATATCTAACTTCTTTTATGTCCTTTATTTTAAAGTGTTTTGAATCTGCATAAAATAAGATGACTTTATCATGAGCTGTGGTGTCCGAGTGGTTAAGGAGATGGACTTGAAATCCATTGGGTTCTACCCGCACAGGTTCGAATCCTGTCCCCAGCGTTTTCTTTTTAAGTTTGAACTTGTATTAAATAAATTGAAATTCATCATAACATACATATTTAATGCACTTTAGCCTATACCTTATTCTATTAACTGCCTCTACTTATAAACTCAGATTAAATGCAACAATGAAATTAATTTCTTTTAGTCCGTCTGTCAAATCAGAGAAAAACAACATTAAAAATCCTACATAGACTTTTAATAAGTTTCTTGCAACTTTAATAATTCTTCCATGTTTAATTTTCAATTTTACGTTATTGTAGATTTGTAAAACTCAAAATTTTGACAAATGTCAAAGTTTTAAGATCTGTAGAATCTTAATCCATGGTTTTTGGAAAAATGTCTGTGCGTGCAAGTATATATGTACGTTTGTTCGAATGCCCGTTCGATTAAACGTCCGGTACGTTCGGGATACCTTTTTTCGTCGGCCATATCGCAAGAACAAGAGATCTAGACGTTAAATAAAATATTTAAATCGGTTTATTATAATTCCTAAGATCGTTGAGATGGTTAAGTCTGTAGGGACGAGGACAGACAGACACACAGACACAGTATGAAATCGCCGGATTCACTTTTTTCGAATTCTTTACCATCGTAATTTCATGGTTGATTAAATGTCGAATTTTTTGTATGAATGCAAAACTTACCATGAAGTTCCTATAAGTCGCAAATAGAAATCAAATACATACTGTTTTAAACAGGCCTACTGTATTGGCACTAAGTGAAACCCAAGTAGGTGAGGATTCCGATCCTGCTGAATTTTGTATACATTAGGAATGATGTTGCTTATCAGCACCTACCACAATATGGTCTTTGCACCAATTCTTTCTTCAATTTTATGTGGATTAATTAATTTTTCATAAATAAGCAAATCATTCACTATTATTGCTTCCTTTATCGAAGCCCTAATTTAGACAAAGTATCAACTTCTCGTGAATTTGATTCTTTGTCTGATTCCATCCAAAGAATTGTTTCGTCCTATCCTCGCACTGAAATCATTGTTACTGGCGATTTCAATGTACAAAATTCTTCATGGCTTCAACATTCGGGCCACACAACACCTGAAGGAGTGTGTGCTGAGATTTTCGCTGAGTTTAACCACCTAACTCAGCTGGTCAACGAGCCCACTCGAATATCGGACGTGGCAGGTCGAGCAGAAAACACTCTTGACTTGTTTCTTACCTCTGACCCTGGTAAGTACACTATTAGTGTTCTATCTCATCTAGGCGCATCTGAGCATTGTGTCATATCAGCAAATTTCTCGTGTTAAAGAAAGTGCTCCTTAGAGAACCGTTTGGCAATAGGAGAAAGCCAACTGGGACGGTCTCAATAATTATTTCAGGATCTTTAACTGGTCACTATGCTTCCTCGATAGTGCCGTTGATGCCAACGCTGATATGATCACAAGTTTGATTCTCTTGGGAATGAGAACTTTTATCCCGAATAGGGTTAAACGCATCAGACCTAAGCAAAACGCATGGATCGATGCGAGCTGTTAAGAGGTTATTAGGGTCAAGAAGGTAAGTTTTCGTTGTTTTAAAGCCAATCCAACTGAGGAAAACCGAAATAAGTTCAAGCAAGCCAGGAAGGTCTGCAACGCCCATATTCGGCGGACCAAATTTGTACATGACCAAAAATTACGGCAGAAAATACTGCAATGTCCCAAAGGCAGTACAAATTTTCGGTCATTCGTAAAAAACATGAGGAATTCTTCCTTTTCCTCGGTTCCCACGCTCGTTGTTAATGATACTCCATTTGTATAAGCTCTCTTCAGAAAGCTAATCTCACTCGCCGGTAATTCAACGCTGCCAGTGAGTGGTATGACTTCGCCTGTCATTGAGCGCGCTAATGATTCTATGGGCCAATCTTTTTTCGCACTCGTACTGTGGCGAGAGTCCTAAAAGATCTCATTATACATTAATTCGCTGGTCCGGATGGTATCCCCGCTATTGTTCTGAAGAGTTGTTCTTTCAACGCTGGCAAAACCACTCCGTAAGCTTTCTCATCTGTTGTACTCCTCAGCCTATTCCCAAAAAAGGCGAATCCTCCTCACCCTCTAATTACCGACCGATTGCACTTACGTCCCTTCTTTCCAAGGTCATGGAAACGCTGATAAATTATCAGCTCAAGAAATAACTCGAAGATCGAAAGCTTCTTAGTTTTTATTTATTGTTTCTTAAACGAAAATGTTCATGAAAATTAGAGAATTCTAAGAATCTTATTCCAGTGAGTCAACTCGATCCACTGACCTTTTGCATTCGTTGCAAAACTTGATTATGAAATTCACCAAGTGAACCACATTACCCGTGTTTTGTTGGGAAATCTATCCATAGTGAAGTGGGATTTTACACGAATAACAAAAACAATTATCCATAGTGAGAATAACACCGATAAAAGTTCGTGTAGAATCTTACTATGGATAGGTTTTTGACATTTATACGAGCCTCGAATGGATCTTATGTGATTTCGTTTTCAAATGTTGGTACGATTGATATTGCATTTGTATCTCGATGGCTGTGTTGGTAGAGTAGTTGTGCATTTGGAATCATGTATGTGTTTTCCATTGGGGAAAAAATCAATCTATTACTGTTTTTTATTGTTATTTAGTTTTGTTAGTGAAAATGCACTAACTGGGCTTATTTTGCAAGAGAAAACAAAAGAAAAGATATTTATTTAACATTATGAACAAATTTTTATTTATTATTTTATACAATTTGTCTAATTTAAAAAAAAAAACTTACATGTTGTTTATTTGTTGTTGTATTTTACATTGCTTTGCTGGTTTTGTTTTTTAAATCTTATTTTTATTTCGTTTGAAAAAGGAAAATGAAAGAAAAATATTTAAACTATTTAATAAATTAACATTAAAAACAAGAGACTAATAAATTAAAAAGACAAACATAAATTATCACAGTGTAGTTCAGGTACGTAAGGTTTCAAGAGTATACCTCGTCGTCATTCTCAGAAAAGATAATTAAGTTTTGCTATGTTTCCACCAAAGGTTTATCTCAGTTTAGATTAGATAAATCTTTTTGGTGTCTCCACCGCACAAGAAGATTTAAAAATGATTAAGTTTGACAACACTTTCTAAAATGCAAATGGTGTTTCGATGTTTCTTATGAAGTGCAAGTGAGATAATTTGATTCGTGTTAAACAATGAAAAACTGAATATTTCAGCACCATATAAGAATATGCTACCTACTCCATGTGCAAAAATTGCACTTTTTTTTAATTTGATTAAAACAAAACTATATTTTTTGTACACAAACATGCAAATAAACAGAGCATAACGCATTATCTGTAAAACCAACTCCTCCACACAGGTTTGTTTCCACAAATTTTGACTCGAATCCGAACTCCGACGGGAATCGAGTCAAATTAAGCTCATTTCAACTCGACTCAGGTATATAAAGAATTGAGGCGATCTTCAAGCTCGCTTCAACACCACATGTAGTCTACGAACAAACCCCCTTCTTGAAATTTGTATTTTATGTCAAATTTGTTCTTTCAGTTGTACCAATTTTTAAATACAAAAATCTGGCCACTGCGGATCGTTTTGTTGGGAATTTCTCACTTCACTATTTATAAAATGCGAACAAAACGCATGTATTGTCAATTTCTAACACTACTTTATCATTTCTGTATTTTCCTTTGGGTGCTGTCAGTGGTGAAGGGCTTCTTACCGACATTACTTCAACTTTCTTACGTCATATATTTTGGCATATTGCAAAAACTTATTTTTTTAAAGAGCACCAGTGGGATATTATCAAAAAATTAAGGTTGCATCCCAGCCTTTATTTTTGACTCAAGCACTCGTAAAAGTTAAAACAAATATTAAATAATGAGTCCAAAAGACAAAAATAAAATATCTAAATTTAACACAAAATTCTGACATATGAAAACTTAAAACCAATTTTTCACCATCCAAAGAATTTACATCTCGTACACGTTCTTCTAAAAGGAAATGAAAGACTAAAATTCATCACACTGTCAATTTAAATTACCATCTAACTGGTCCGTAGTCGTACCTACGTCCGTCGCGTCAAGTCGGTCATTTAAAATCCTATATCCATCAAAGATTAGTGAAATCGAAATCGATTTGCCAGCCTGCCTGCTGCCTACCTGCCTCTGCCTATATGGACTTTTATTCAATTACCTGGATGCTGATGATGATATCCATTCAATCACTCATCTCTATCGGCATTCAAGTTGACATTTGAATACCAATTTGCATGCCATCAAGATGTCACATCCGTCATTTATCGTATCCAATATTGAATCGGCTCGACTGGGCATCCGCGTCATCAGGAGCACACAACACTAAAACAGCCTCCTTGCTGATTTTTGTGTTCGTTTTGTTTGCGTTTCCCGCTCCGCGACCAACCCAATATATTCTCATAAATTGTCACACACTCCCTTCTCCATCTCCCGGGCAAAAAATCAAACCAATTTTATGGCGCGGGGTGCTCCATCACTTGCACTTCCCGTGCGTCGTCACCATCATCATCGGGCCCAGTTTGCAAATGCCACGCATCGTCACTCGCTCTTAACGCAAAATGTCACTGCAAACAGAACGGGCGATTATTAATTTCACACCTCATTCCATTGCCGGTGACGTTGCCAATGCGAGTGCCATTGCCGGTGGTGGTGCAAAAGACTTTCAGCCGTTAAGCTGACAGCATTAGTGTCAGATAAGTGTGTAAGCGCGTTCGGAAGCTGCCACCAGCGCAAGTTGACACTTGGTGACTTCAGAGGAAAACCACCGCCACTGCAAGCAGCGCCAGAAGCTATGTTGCACCAGAGAACAGAATGAATGCGTGTATGTGCCATCGTCACCTTGGGGATGTGTCGTTAAATCCGTTGCTGTTTTGCCGTTGCGCCGCCGCCGCCGCCCCATTACCATTTGCCGCTGCTGTGCCGTTGTGCCTCAACTCCTGTCAGACTGACATCTCAATTATGCGGAATGATACCATTAAGCAGCAGCAGCAACAGCCGCCCTACTTCACTTGCTCTCTAGGTTCGTACTTGGCGTTGCGTTGGTTGCAACATCGCAAGACCCAACCGGTATTCGGCACCCGTGGGCTGTATGTTTATGTGCTGTGTCCGCGATTCGATCGTTCTTCGTACCTTTTTCAAAATTGCGACTTACTGGGGCTGGGGCTGTGGCTGGGGCTCGCCTTTGGGGGTTTCACATGTGGTGCGCGCTTTTTTCCACTTTCCGCTTTATACGCGCTCAAACACAACTTCTTCAACTTACTGTTCGCGTTCGGGTATAAACGAATTCGTATGCGCAGCCATTAATTATCGCAAAATTAATTCGTGTGATTTGATAAGAAATTGACATCCATTACAGTAATTGCCGCGCTCGCGTCAATAAATGGCGCGCAAATAGAATGCGTAGGTTGTGTTGTACATTGTATTGCTACATCGGCAGGACCAAGTCATCATACAATCATCGTCTTCGTCTCCCCCGTCGAGCAATGCCAAGCCCGGCGTATATTATATAACCGTGTGTATATTAATATAGCGTCAGTATGTAGATTTGTGCTGACCGGGAACGGGGACCCCATGTTGTGAAGCTTGTTGCGCTGTTTGTAATGGGCTCGTGTTTAATGGGCCCCACAGCACTGGCGGTAGGCGGATGGCGGTTGGCGCTTGGTGGTTAGCGGTTAGCGGATGGTGGCCGGTGGCCGGCGCTGTAGGCCTTCTTTGGGACATGAATCCATGCGTGCGATTAATGAGCGCAAGTTGGATTAATGAGTGAGGAGTATACATTTTTATTTATTCATATATATGTTCATGTTAGTGTAGGTATATATGACTGCTGCGCCTGCCGCCTGGCATGTCCTATCAAAACACTTCGATTGCGTCTTACCTATTGTAATGGATTGTGCATATGCAACAGAGGGGTCTTCTTTTTTTTTGCCCGAATATAGCCTCTAGGTCTTGCGTTTTTTCGCGCGATGAAGGCTTCAATTAACCGCCCATCGTGCTATTTGACGAAGTATCTTCTATATGTATATAAGAGTATAAAAGCCTGCGCGGACGAAAAACGCGTTTTCTATATATTTTACACGCAGATGAGCACCTGCATCAAAAGCGGATTCAATTGTGCGTGGGCTTGAGTATGGGGTATATATAATACATAGGTAATATGCTAGGCCTAGTTCAAACTTTTGCGCCTAGCAATTTCTATCTATCTAGAAATATATATGCATAGCACTATAAGAAGGAAGGCGGAATTTTAATTTGTGTTGCCGCTGGCATCGTTAATCACCTATTGATGATAGTCGCGCGGCAAGCAAATATCTATGCGAGCTGCGACCGAAAGAGGACTTAGGACATTGACTTTTAATCTATCGAAGTTAATTACTATTGATGTTGAACTAGTTCAATTTATTGATTGTTAACTGTTTTTTCCGGTCATCATATAAATAAACCATCATCATAATATTTAAGGTAGGTATAAAGTCAAAACGTAGAACTAGTTATTTGTGACATCTTGACAAATGGGAAAATTAATGGGATCTTGGAACTTGGAATATAAAGAAGCATTGAAGAAGTCAAGTTTTAAAGATATTTAATTGGTTTCCTTTCCTGGTGGATGCAGAGCAGATCGGTCAGAACGAAAAAAGTGTTGATATTTAAGTGGATACGATAGTTGCATTTCAAAAAGGACATCTAATGCCTAATTTATTAATAATAGGAGTGTCCGCATAAAGATCAAAACTAATAGAATCGTTAGGGTTTGTTGCAAGAAAACAACAAAACTGGAAGGAATTGCACCAAAAACTTCATAGATTTGAAAAAAAAATTGATGTTTCGTTTGAGGATTTCCAGGAGTTCAGTAGCTCAAAGTTTAAGAGTTTCCCATATACAGAAACCAATATGTTAGTTAGTTAGTTGTTGAAAACTTTATTTAACACAAAATAATTTTAAATTAAGAATTCCATCTTAAGTTTAATATGGTTTGGCCAAAGGCCGTCTACCAGATTTACAGTTTAAAGTTCAATTATTTAATACTATAATATACATAATACATATTTGTTTGATTAAAAGTCTCCTTCTATTATACATTTTCTGTATCTCAGCGCCGTTGTTATATATTTATACAATATTTCCCAACCAAATTTTCCATTAAAGATATCGATGATTGCCTATAAATCCATCAAAGTAACACCAAAATGACTAACCCGGAATTCTTTTAGGATGGGACATCGGGCAATGAAATGATATATACCCTCTCTCTCCTTAAGGTTGCAAAGATCACACAAAATTGGAAGGTCTGGTCGATGTAGTATAAAGTTTAAATTGATGATTTCGCCTCTTGCTTTAAATACAGGCCGTTAATAAGTGCACTTTTTGTCTCGCTCTAACTCCCGAACGAAATAACCGAGACGCGCGGGGATGGTATCTCCTTGCAGCTCGAGATCTAAATTTTTAGTCGCAATGAGTCCGTTCACGGGAGAGCAGCGCGCTTTCTGCGTTCGCGCCTTTTATGAAAACAATCGCTCATACGTGACTGTTCGTCGGCTTTTTCGGGTAAAGTTTGGATTACGCAACATCACCGAGTGTCCAAGTACGAATGTAATCAAAAAATGGATCGTAACATTCGAGGTAACGGGATTAACGCAAAAACTTCGACCTACAGGACGCCCACGTTCCAGGCGGACTGCAGAAACAATTGAACGCGTACAAGCTTCTGTGCGCGAGGATCCAAGAAGCTCTACACGGAAACGCGCTGCGGCCCTGGGAGTACCCAGAACGACTTTACGTCGCATTTTACGGGATGATTTGAAGTTATACCCTTACAAAATTCAGATTGTCCAAGATTTGAAAGAATCCGATTTTGTTTCACGGTTCAATTTCGCAACAGAAATGTTACGGAGATTCCCTCACTTCAATAACATTATCTTCTCAGACGAAGCTCATTTTCATGTCAACGGATTTGTTAATTGACAAAATTGTCGATACTGGGGAACAGAAAATCCACGCTTAAAACATGGACGACCGTTACACTCTCCGAAAGTGACCGTTTGGGCCGGAATAGCCAAGTGGGGGATCATAGGGCCGTATTTTTATGAAGATCGATACGGGCGTATGTTACTGTTAATTCAGAGCGTTATGTTTCGATGCTTAGAGATTTTTTAGCTCCAAAACTGCAAGAATCGAGTGGTTACACTATTCACACCTGGTTCCAGCAAGATGGCGCTACCTGCCATACAAGTAACGACTCTCTGGAGGTCGTTAGAGAAATGTTTCCTCGAAGGTTGATATCGAGGAGGGGTGATATTGCTTGGCCACCCAGGAGCCCTGACTTAACGCCACCGGATTTCTTTTTATGGGGCTACCTCAAGAGTAAGGTGTACTCTAATAATCCTTCAACGACGGCTGAATTAAAAGCGAACATTGAAGAAGAAATCCGCTTAATCACTCCGCAACTTTTGACAAAAGTGTTCCAAAATCTCAGAGTCAGATTGGAAGAGTGCTGTAGGCGAAATGGACAATATTTGGATGATTTAATTTTTTAAAAATAAAAATTCATTTCGTTTTGTATAATTTAAAATAAATATTTCATTTAAAAGCGCTACAGTTGTATTAATATAATTTTTTTTTAAGTGCACTTATTTACGGCCCACCCTGTATAACGCTCATTATGTTGAGTGAAAAGCTGTTTTGATAGTACGTCAGTTCTTTAAGGTCGAAGTTTAGTTTGCTGTAGATCATTCTGTATTGTGATGATTGTGCTTCCGTTTTAAATTTTTCATAATAAGTGGGGCTTATTCTCTCATGGATCCCATTCAACATGTTACTTAGGTCCATAGAGCTTATTTCGGATGAAATTCGGGAGTTTTCTCCAGATTGACGGACAGATTTCAAAATTTACATTAGCTGTCAAGACGATTCATCGTTCGCTGCATTCCATCGACAGTACAGATTCAGACAAAAAAACTATGTCATCAGCAAACATTAAAACAGGTATT
The DNA here is from genome assembly GCA_920104205.1 of Eupeodes latifasciatus. Lineage (NCBI taxonomy): Eukaryota > Metazoa > Arthropoda > Insecta > Diptera > Syrphidae > Eupeodes > Eupeodes latifasciatus. The sequence continues at coordinate 25,796,907 of OV049926.1, read as the reverse complement.
CGTATGTTTCCAAACTGGATTCCTCCACACCGGTCTCTTCTACGATATCATTTATAAACAAGATGAAGAGTAGAGTGCTTAAGACACATCCTTGTTTTACTCACATTTGTGTAGTGAACTCCTCGGAAACAAACTCGCAATCCCATACATACGCCACATTGTTCTCGTACATTGCTTTTAATAGAACTACAATTTTTTAAGACATTCCTAATTTGTATATAGCTTATAAAAGAGTGCTTCACGTGCGATTGTATCAAAAGCTGAACGAAAATCGACGAAAAAAGCAAACAGTTTTTTCTTCCTTCGTTTGAAGCTTTCCGCAATATTAAAGAGGGTGAATAATTGATCTAAGGTCGAGTAGTTTCTCCTAAACCCAGCTTGAAATTCGCACAGTATTTCCTTGTCATTTACTAACTGCGTAAGCCTATTAAAAATCAGAGCACTAAATAGCTTCGCCGATGTATTCAAAAAAGAGATGCCTCTGTAATTTTCGAGATTATCGTATGATCTTTTTTTGTGCAGTGGATATATAATTGCCCTTTTAAAGCTTGCAGGAACAGTTGCTGTCTCAAATATTTTATTATATTCTTTTGTTAAGGCGGCTACGAATTCAAAAGAACAATTTTTATAAAATTCTGCTGGTACTCGGTCGTCACCTGGAGTTTTTCCCGCCTTAGATTCATCTATTACGTTCTGTACTTCATCTGTTGTAAACGGCGTATCTAAGAAATCATCACTAAAAAAAGGGGTTGCATAGTGCGTAAGCGGAGAGAATATCGGAGTGTTAAGTAGGCTCTTAAAATGCTCACGGAGCTCAAACGCATGCAATGTTGCTGAAATTGTGTTGGTTATTCCAGTGATAGTTTTAGCGGCTTTCCAAAAATCTGCAGAAGATTTTGAAGAATTCAAGATAGCAACATTTGTTTCCTCCAGTTGTTTCCTCTTGGATAGACAGAGTTTCTTAAAGCTTTTATTAGCTGCTGCGTACATACTTTTAAAGAGATCTGTATTGTGCTTCCTTAGGAGTCGCAAGAATGAAAAGGATTTTTGTCTGGCTTTCCCGCACTTAGCATTGAACCATAATTGTTTACCAGTATCCTTTCGTTTTCCTTTGGTACTTTCTGGCACAGCTCCAATTATAATTTGAGTAAGGTCCTCCATTTGCTCTCTACACTTCTTTTCTCCAGTTCCATGTTCAGATTATTTTGGTAAATAGTTTTAAATGTATTTCTCCATTTTAATTTTGGTAGTAATCCAAGTTGCTTTGTGTGTACATTATCATCAGCACTTGAGACTAAACAAGTGATTTCTAAGGGCAGAAACCAATATCGGCAAAATCTAGAGAGCGCACTGACAAAATCGCTTTTAAGGCAGTCAGAGGTATCATTTGAATATTCTTATATTTGAGCTGTGGTTTAATTCTGTTGAAACTACACGTCTTTTATTTATATCCAATTGCAGTACTGGTAACGCAACGAAACCAACATAACATCTCGATATATTCTGGAGTTTAGACCGTTTTCTCAAGCCCCGGACATATTTCCACTGATCTAGAAGGTATTAACCAACATAAAAAAAAACAAGGTACTAAGACCAAACATACATATATCAGTACCACCTGAAAATTTAAGACATTCCATATACAAATCGGTTAAGTTTTACGACAAAATTCAATTGATTCTGTTCAGGCAAAGTTAAATCAATATTCAAATCATACATTGTAAGAAATTTTCAAACTATTTCCAACTTAGTTTTCATGCATTTTCCATTTGATTTGATGAGAAAGTTATCATCGACTTCTACAATCAAAACTGTGCACAACATTTTGGGAGCAAACACAAAACTCAAAAGTTCAAGATCAAAGGTCTTAAAATCAACGAACTTTCGAACAATAAAAACGCACCCAAAACTTAACGTCTCCATGTAACTTATAGGTAAGGTAGGTATCTCAATAGAATCCAAACAAAACAAAAATTTAGAAGAAAAATGTCTCTCTGGGAGCGTGCGCCTTAAGCAAAAGTAGCCGATCTCTTAAATTGGTAACAACAAAATGTCACGTTTTTCATGGTCGCAGTGTATACATAAATCCGTCGTCATCTTCTTTGCCGTCGAAGTCGTCTTAAAGTCGTCGATGATCCTGAGCTTGACTGGCCCTTTTCTTCTTCTTCATGGGCAATGGCAATGGCAACGGCAACAGCAACACAAGCTGCAACTGCAACAGTCGTGAAGTCTCCCGTCGTCCTATTAATTTGTAGCATTGTGTGTGGTGCTGGATGAAGCTTGGTGTGTGCACCCAGACATCCCTCATAAGTTCACTTGCTTTATAATATAGCTTGTAGGGCGCACATCGATATCTCTATACCTGATGGTCTAGGCGAGGAGCCTTGAGAATATTAGAGGGCATACCTGACGATGGCGGTTGTGGTGGGGCTGAAGAAGAAAAAAAAAAGCGAACTGAACAAATGCAAATCTTCTTAACCTCACATTGACACTGATATATCTGTTCAATGATCTGATTGCTTCCCGAAAGAATCGCATCCAAGTGGGAAAACGGCGCAGCACGGCGGCGCGGCGGCGACGAAGGAGGATCATCGACTCCGCCAAAACCCTGTGCGGGACAAAATTGATCTGATTTCAATTTCGCGCAGAGCTAGAAATGTCTCCGTGCGACAACCGTATACTGGCAACGAGGACGACCGACCATCGCTCCATGATGACAACGACCTGCTCCATGACGACGACGATGACGAAGAACACGATGGCGGCAAGGCGGGCGTTACGAGGCTATGTGGTTGTGGGAACGATGATGAGGCAAACGTAGATGATGATGATGATGGTGATGGGAGGCAGCCAGAGCAGTAACCAGAGTGCTCTCTGATACTCTGATGTAGCATGTGGCTGCGCGCGATGCACCATTTAAGGTCGTGATGCGTTCCCGTGTTGTAAAGTGAAAGATTCGAAATTGATAATTTCATTTGAGTAGAGAGCAAGAAAAGTCTTTTGCGCATTTGGTCCACACAGCTGGGCGATTGCGAGACTCACAGCTCTCCATACTCCAGGACAGCAGGATGGGAATCAAAGTCAGCGAGCTATACAAACTATATCCCCCTTTCTACTTATATTGCCCACAAGTTGTGTCTTAGATGCCAAGAAATTCACTGCAAATAATGAATAATGCTAACCAGGATAGATTCTATACGTACATAAGTATACGTCTATAGAGTGCGGAACGAAGTTGGAATGCAGCTTTGCTGCGAAATCACTCTGAAAAGTTGTTAATTTAAGAAAGGTTATTTCTATCCCCTGTGTGATGTCTGTCCAATTCCCAATCCATTGATGGGAAATGATGTAGGGAAAGGTGAATACACAGTCATACATCACAGGCAAGGAAGAGTTTTGAAATTAGGCGTTCATGTTGGATTTAAAATTAAGATTGGTATGTGCGAAAAAGTACTTTTTTATGATTATAGGTTATAAGACGATAATGTGATTCAAGCTAGCAAATAAATGACTTGCAAGATCTATTGTTATTCAATTATACAAAATAGTCAAGAATGATGAAGACAACTTATTTCTCTACATTTAAAGAGGGTTCAGTGCATAGTGTTTACATTTTCTTTGATATTCGATAAGAAAATCAAAAATTTAGATTTATAAATATCTTCAAAGAGGGTTTTCCATATGACTTTAATTTAATGTAATTGGTAGGGAAATGTGTTGGCAACCCTTGAAAATATAATTTTGACAACTGAAAACTTTCTATATCGTTTCCAGTCCCGAAAAATATTATTAAAATAATAGAAGAACACCCACCAACATTTTCAGGACACTGCCCGACATTGAATGTTGATCATTAAATTAGTGGTCTTAAGTTGATAGCCCTTCCATTTGACACCTTTCAAACTCGAATGCTATTTGAAGTGTCATAATATTAGTTGAATGTTTGACACTTAAGATAATGGTTCGCTTTAGAAGTCGAACAATGCCTTAAAATAATTAAAACTTTCTATAAAAGTGGTGAGTCAAACATAGCGAATTTTGGCACGCAAAGACATAGGTCATTGCCATCGATCGACTACGCCAGCAATCGGTACAATTGTAAAGAGATTTGAGGAAACTGGAATCATTACTTATTATGTAATGGCACAGTGTGAGCACTAGGAAAGGGAGAGAGGGGTTGAAAGGAGGAGTTGGTCCACATTGGTTTTGAATTCCTGAATATTGGAATGGCTGGGAAAGACAGAGCGTGGTAAGGAATTCCACATTCGCATAGTACGGCTAAAGAACGAATCTCTGTACTTGACAGTACGACCAAAGTTGGGCTCGAGGGTATACTGATGAGTATTCCTAGAAGCGCGAGTATTACGGTTGAACTGTTTAAGGGGAAGAATGCAGCTAAGTATTTCACTAGAACATAAACCGTTAAAATAAGGGTAAAAGAGGGTGAGAAAAAAACTTTACGACGGTGTTCGAGCGACGTAAATGATCCTATGATGGTATTAACACCAATCAATCTAAATGCTCTACTTTCAATACTATCCAAGAGGATTAAATAAGTTGCAGGAGCACTAGCCCAGATATGGCAGTTATACTCAAGCTTTGGACGTATATAAGTCTTGTTGATAACAGCCAGATCAGAGGGGGAGAAAAACTTCTTGCATCGCCTTAGAAAACCCAAATATCTTGCGGGATTTTTGGCGACATCGCGTAATCTCTCTCTTCTCTTTTTTATTTTAATTGAAATTCAAATTCCTAAATTAGGCTGCAACACTTTATAAGACTTATGTCCTACTTTGTAAGCGATTTTGAAATAAATAAATATAAATATCAAAAATACTCCATTACCAAGATCGGAATCTCAGACTGACATTTCGGTTTGCCTACAAGCTACTTCGGACTAAATGTGAGAAAGTGTGCGTGAAATGGGGCAAAAAACCAAACACATTCTCACATTTAGTCTTACAGCCCATCAAAAAGCTTCATTATAGTAAGCAGCCCCATCTAAATGCTTCATTTTGAATGTTTCTTGGCCTCGTTCAAAAACTAAACAATCCTAACCAACAGAATCTGAAGTGCTGACATGGTCTTAAATTGGAAGATTTGTATAGCTTTTTAATTTCAATCCAAATAAATGTTGTAAATGTATATTAAATAAAATAAAATTGACCAAATACATATTATTTAATGATTTATTAGTGCTGTATTTTGTTTACTTAAATTATTTGCGAACGCAACATGCACTGGTTGAGTAAGCTTAGAACATTTTTTTGGCGACGACGTTAGAAATTCAGGTGGAAACAATAGGCGGGTGCCTCCGTATTTGTTTGTACAGAAAATGCTACGAGAAGCATACTTGTGAAGTTCCATTGCCAACTTTAGCTAGTTCAGATTCCTCAATTAGATTAGTATTTTCATCTTTTAAGCAGTTCGGTAGTTGCAAGACCAAATTTTATTTTTATTTGTTGCAGAAATATTCCTGAAAATTTCTTTTTAAGGGACTATGTTAGAGTTAGAATTTTGTTTGTAGTTAGATTTTGGAATAAAAATTTGAGGGAACCATGTTTTAAAAATAAGTTGCTTTGTGTAAAGCATCTTTAAGGAATAGAAATAGACAATATGTTTACACACAATACCAACTAAATGAGTGCAATAAATAGATTTAAGTAACTTTTTTTATTCCAGTATGGGGAAACCGAACACCCAATAGAAAAAAAAACGGTATACGCGCCAAAATCCATACTTCTTGACTAAATAATGTTATCTTCTATGTTTACGCATAAAATTACGAATTTTGTAGCGTATGAAAATTTCTAGACATTTTACAATCTGAAAAATTAATTATGCTATGAAATAATTGGCTGCTATTAATGCTAATTTTTTTTCTAAAAAGTTGATGAAGGTTAGCCGAAGCGGAAATTTCTTTAATGAACATACCTTAAATATTATTGACTTTCTCAAAAATATTTGTCTACACTAACCTCCGCTTTATACCTGAAAACTATTGTTTATGTATATTTTCTTCTATGTTCTGCATTTATAAAATGTAATCTATGGAAGTATTTACTATATTAAGAAAAATATGTACGTAAAACTCATTAATTTGTTTCATTTTTAGCAGCACTTTTACTAAACATACCCTTCAAACAATAATAAGTAAATTCGAAGTTTGTTAACTAAACATTTTTAAGGAATGAATGAAAATTATATTTTGCGTTAAACTGTGGAAATTCACTAAAAAAAACTTCTGTACGTCAACAATAAACATTCATGACGATTACATGTTCTATTGAACTAGTTGTGCATGAATTCAGAACGATTTTAAGACGTTTTCATTTTGTGATATATGTCAAAATTTGCATTTTATTTGCTCTGCATTTATTCAACAGGTTCGCTATAATCGTTCTGATAACTTTTTTAAAACATTGGTGTTCCTTTGATGCATAGTTTTTTTTTTTATAGCAAATACATGTATGCTTCCATTAATCAAGAATGTTATGGATAAGATATTTTTCGATTATAACTCTTTTTTAAATTTAATATTTATTAATCATAATGGAATTGAAAAATAGTTGCCAGCTTAAATCATTAAAAACAAACTATAAATATACTTGGATTAATTAAATTGATACAGATTTTAATTACTTGCAAACAAAATATTTGGGCCGTTCGTTAACGAAAATTTATTAGAATTCAATACAAAAATTGCGCTCGCACCCTTAACTTGATGGTTCTTCGAACGCATCTTTGATACAAAAATCCGAGGTTTATTATGAAATTTAAAGAATTTCGTAGTGATTACTGTAAATTAGTGTATTAATTATAATAAACTGATGTTGAGCATGCTTTTTTCAAGACAAAAAGTTACATTGGTTGACTATCCACAAAATGCCTGCAAAATTAAAGCTTAAGTGCATTGCACATGAGCAACGAACTGCGAACTGCGAATGGACGAACAAACGTGATTTTACACATTTCAAAAAGTCAATTCCAAACAAAAACACATTTAAACTATAAGAAACCAATTGACAAGAATATTAGGATAATAAAATTTGCATTTTGTTCTCTAAAACAAGACAATTTTGTAAAAACAATTTGTTAGTAACGAATTGCAGTGTGGTTGCTACGAACTGTCAAACTCTATTCGCGTTCCACATACCATCCACACTGCAACGAATAAATTGTTCGCGCTCAACTTAACCTCAAAATTATACCACTCTTGTTTTGTTTTTGTGTGAAAGATCATGGCTGAGGAAAATATGGAGAAAAGGGTTGACATTTCGTCACTGTCTGCGAATAGAAATAAAGCTCATGTGAAAGAAAAGTCAAAATATGCGAACATCCACAGTTCGCAGTTCGTAGCTCATGTGCAAGATGCTTTAAAACTGACTTTTTCATCGAAAAAAGTAAAAGGAAAAACCTGAAAAAAACTTATTAACCCCTCCATTTTGTTTTTGCTTTGCAAAGTGCCGCCGCTAGCCCATGGCATCGTTTTTTTTTGTTTGTACTCACATCTATTCATGGACTAATTGTCAAAATTACAAATACAACAATGTAAACAAACGGGTTTTGGAGAGTGAAACGTACGAAAGATTCCGATCTTGGTAAATGGAGTATTTTTGATAAATATAAATAAATATGTGATTGTTCCACAGAAGGTGGTTGGTGATACACATACCGAGAATGGCAAGGGGGGTATATCTCGCTTTAACGATACAAGACACCATTTTTATTCCCCATTGTACAATGCTGTTTAGGTAGCAATTTAATCAGCTTATCATATTTTGTCGTTGCAGTTCCACATCCGAAGAAAAGGGACGTGAATCTGAAAACCAATATGAAAAGCTAAGAGTACTATCGTCAGCGAAACAATGTATTGGATTAGAAGTTACAGACAGGAGATCATTAATAAAAATGAAAAAGAGTGTTGCAGATAGAACAGAGCCCTGGGGCACAACAGCATTTATTTTGTGCTTTTCAGACTTGAACCCATCCAATACTACATGTATTGAACGATTCGAAAGGTAATTACTAATCCAATGAGGGAGGTATTCAGGAAAACCGAAAACACGCTTTTGAAATATCAAGTGCAATAATCTTACGTTCTCCAAAAGAATGTAAAGATTTGCTCCACTGTTCGGTCGAAAGCCGTATTTTCGGTCATTAAGACGCTTTCGATTTTCGAGATATTTCTTGAGTTGATAATTAATCAACGTTTCCATGACCTTGAAAAGAAGGGACGTAAGTGCAATCGGTCGGTAATTAGAGGGTGAGGAAGATTCGCCTTTTTTGGGGATGGGCTGGACAAATTGCGTTTTTTTATCCACTCGGAACGAGACCTAAGGAGTACGATGGATGAAAAGCTTACGCAGTGGTTTTGCCAGCGTTGAAGAACACCTCTTCAGAACAATAGCGGGGATACCATCCGGACCACCGGATTTATGTACATATGTTAAGATCTTTTAAGACTCTCTCCACAATACGAGTGCGAAAAAAGATTGGTCCCATAAAATCACTAACGCGCTCGATAACAGGCGGAGTCATAACACTCACTGGCAGCATTGAATTGGCGGCGAACTGCCTAGCAAAGAGATTAGCTTTCTCTGGAGAGCTAACAAATGGAGTGTCATTGACAACGAGCATAGGAACCGAGGAAGAGGAAAAATTCCCCATATTTTTTACAAATGATCAAAAAATTGTACTGCCTTTGGGACATTGCACTATTTTTTGACGTAATTTTTGGTCATGTAAAAATTTGGTCCTTCGAATGTGGGCGTTGCAGGCCTTCCTGGCTTGCTTGAACTTATTTCGGTTTTCCTCAGTTGGATTGGCTTTAAAACAACGCAAACTTACCTTCTTTACCCTAATAACCTCTTTACAGCTCCCATCGAACCATGGTTTTCCTTAGGTCTGATGGTTAATGTTGTACGGCCATAATGTAGATCAGTCGAAAATATTGATGCTGCAAGTGCAAGTGTTGATATTGATCCGATTTCCCGGTGTTTGCAGGAATTAAAAGTTTATTATTGGCTCGGACGACACGAGGTTCAAAAAATCAGCAGCTACACAGCACTAACAGGTATAGCTTTATTGCGAAAAGAACTCCCTGGTAACGTATTGTCAAGTTTGGGTGACGTCAAATTGCCAACAAGATTAAACGATTGGTCACCGTTTGATTTTTATGTTACCTACTACCGCGAATAATCTACTAACACTGGGCCTAGTGACTTAAAACTCTCAACCATTCCTGTGTGCAAGTAATGTTGTCAGCGATGAAGTGGACCTATAATTTTAAGTCGAATCCAAATGGCTAATTTGAGGAAGCACTTTTCATGACAAGAATTACTCTTGGAAGATTTGCCAATTCCTGACAAAAGGCAGTACTCGTGAACAAAACTTTAGATCCTGTGCCATCTAAAGTTGATTGATCAAACCCAAGACCTCTATAATGGCAGTCTAACGCACTAACAATCACGCCACGGGTACTATTGGTCAATTAACGATCAAATAAAACTCGTCCATCGTTTCTGTTTCCATCAACAAACACTGACTGTTTTGGTTAGGATACTTAATCATATTTTAAGTCTTATCAAGCCTTCTTTAGAAATTGAAAGTCCTAGTCCAAAGGTACATTTTGAATACCCTTCTCCATCTACAACTTGGGACAACTATGGCCATTGAACTCTTATCCCATTAAAACAAAAATAAACAATAACAAGAAAATGTCTATTTCTAGAACATTACTTCCTTGAAGTCATTAGTCGTACGCAAGTTCTTCAAATTTAGGTCAAAGTCAGTTAACTAGCAATTATCCAATCTCGGGCAATATGTTTTCCTTTGCTATATATGTATGTATGTTTCTATTTGGATTTATATGTATATGAAACCTGACACAAGATCTAAATCCAATCTTAATGCGCAAAATAAATAATGAACCACCACCACTCAAGGCATATAATATGCAAACGGCACTGCGCAGTAAGGTTCTTTATTCACTATATCCCATGTAGTCCTCAGTGTGCTTCGGCCTGCTCGTCGGTCGTTCTTCCGTCTGCCCAAGCTGGAAAAAAAAACACATAGTCAATCAATCCATTGGTGGTCCTAGTCCTAGCGCGCGCGATAACGCCCCCAGTTTTGGTGCACGCACGATTCCGCATAAGGAAAACAGTCTTTTCAAATAAACAAACCTCTACGACGACGACGAAAAACGACGCGAACTTAGTTAGCTGGTATACATACCTAACCTAAGCTAGTGTAGGCGTTATCTAAACCTTGTCGTATAAGCTCTATACAAAGTTACAACTTGTAGCCGAGATTCGAGTAACAATCACTCTTGCTTGTGGTCTCGTTGCAGAATTTGCAATTGAAGTCGGAGCCAAGTGCATTGTGCAATTAAAACGGTACCAAGTAATTATGTTGTCATTACGAGAAGAGATTTGCATGCGCCGCAGTCTCCGTCTGTAGATTTGGATGATGGAGTTCGAAATGCTGGAGGAGTCCGTCTTGTGACTTGTGATGCGGTGGTGGTGGTAGTGGAGTTATATTCTGTTTGGTTTATCTCCACTGATGCTACAACAACATCGAGCTCTAATAGAGGTCGTATGTTCTTGCAGCAGAAAAACGTGATGATTCCACTTGTGCGACAAAATGAAAGCCACACAAGTAGTTTCAGTTCCTGGAAATAGGACGTATACCTCTAAAGAGCCCCACGATATGAAGACTATGGTACGCTGTACATATAAATTCGTATACGATAATGATTACAGAGTGCAGCGAAGGAGTTGATGAGAAGATATTTGCTAGGATTTAGGACTCTTGGACTTGGTGTGTAACGCACACCTGATACCACAGTTGAGCTATGTTGGTGGATTATTGTGGGCGAAAATGGTGCACCATTAGGTGGAAGATAAATGCGATATCCAATCTGAGGACTTAGAAAAAGAGACAGAAACTTAAAGAAGATCGTTTAAAGTTTCAAGGAAGTTTAATGATTTTTTTTATACCATGTTAACCTACAGATGGCGCACTGGACATATGGAGTATAAGATGAGTGCTTGTGAGATTTTTTTCTCATGTCGATATCAAACTTGAAACTATTATATGAAATAAGGGATGTGACTTTTAGAAGTAAAACCAGAAGAAGGTAAACCGAGCCTTGTACAATAATGTTTCCACTTTAGGCTTCGTATCAAAATGTTCTAATAAAAATATGGTTTGCAATATTAACATAAAAACTATAAGTACTTTACTTTTTTACTTATTTGTAATCTAAAAAACCTTAGAACTCCTTTTTATATAAATTATTATTTTGATGTTTTCAATTATGATTATTATTCTTAAGCTGAATTTGAACAGACGTTGTTATTTAATTATTATTTAAATAAAGAAGCCTTTACAACATCAGAAGTGGGATAAGATGCAGTTATAAAAAAAATACCATTTTCCGGATATGTTAAGAATAAATAAAATCGATCTAGCATGGTGTGAAGCCAACAATGTGGAAGTTCCGTTAAGTGCAATCATAGATCAGCTGCGAGACCTTTATACTGAGCTTACAAAACGTGATGGGATAAATTCCGAAAATTCCGTAGTTCCTTAGCTGTCAACAAGTTCCGAACAGGATGAAAGGACAGAAAATACTGAAATTTCTGGACATTCCGAGCAGCAAGGCGTTCAGCCTAATATATTGATACCGAGTAACACTACGCAATTGGATGAAGAAGAAGCTTGTGTTGAGAAGGAAATTCGTTTATTAGAAAAACGAAAAAATTACTAACATTACTTAACGAATTAAGATTGTTAGAAGAAGTTAGTTCATCAAATAATGGCAACATTTCACAACTTTCTTTCAAAGACACAAAATATTCTATTTCAGAATATTCTGGGGATGACTCATATGATGCCAAAATGTGGTTGGATGTTTTTGAACGAACTTGTGAATCAGTTCATGGAGATTCTACATTCCGATTAAAATGTATCCGTCGTCTTATGAAACAAGGTTCCGCTGTAGAATTATTTGTTCATATCGATAACTCCAAGACTTTTGAAGAATTCCGTGCCAAATTTCTCACAAATTTTGGTCATAATTATCAATTTCCGATGTAATTGACAAAATGCGGAAAACAACGTTCAATTCTTCAAAATCATCCATCATGGGATATATTTTGAAGATGCAAGAACTGGCTTTCCGTGCGAATATCGATGAGTGTCAAACAATTCAATTTATAATCGATGGTTTTCGCGATCGTTCAAATAACATAGCTGTTTTATATCCTGCTTGCAATATTGATGAATTAAAAGGGTTATCTCACCGTTATTCTCAATTCCGTGATATAAATTCCGCTCACGTAAAATTATGTATTATTTGAATTGTTATACGTAGTTAATGATCGGGGCGATCAAATGTCAGGATTGGCCCAGTTATAAGTACTTTACTTTTTTACTTGTTTGTAATCTAAAAAGCCTTAGAACACCTTTTTATATAAATTATTATTATTTGATGTTTTCAATTATAATTATTATTCTTGAGCTGAATTTGAACAGACGTTGTTATTTAATTATTATTCAAATAAAGAAGCCTCTACAAAACCTAATTTTTGGCATAAGCAGTGGTTTCAAATATAACCATGGATTTGACTCCTTTCGTAATGATTTTTCTAAGCTTCTTGTCTCAGTTTTTCAATTCATTTACTTTGAGGCTTATTGCTTCTACCACAGTTGCCGAAGACTTATTTAGTGATAAATTCTGTTTCGTTTTAAGATGAGGATATTGTATGACGCTGTATTGTAATTTCAACAATATTTCAAAACTATTTCATTTAGAGTCTTACAATATGAGATTTATTACCTAAACCTTCCTCTATATACAATGAAATAAACATACATTACCACTTATGGCTTTTATAAGATACTCGTTTTTTAGTATCATACACTGCCGCTCATCTGAATAGGTTCACACATATTTTAACCTCACTTTTGGCCTCCATTCATATGTATTGCACTGACTTATCTTTTTTATATATGTAATAAAAGAGCATCATTATGTGCTTGTTTTGGGAGAAAAAAAATTTTCTTTAAGCTTACCGTTATTCTCCCACGGTAGTTAGACTAAATGTATTCAAAAAAACAAGCATTTTTTTTGGCTCATCTGAATAGGTTCAACAGCAAAAATTGCAATTTGAGTTGAGTTGCGTGTTAATTGTAATCGAAATTTTATATGTCAATAAAATTAGTTTGTTTTCCTATATTAACGGTGAAATGGGTTGCGAAAAATCTTTAAGCGAGGAAGAAAAAGGCGAAATGGAAGTATTTCGGGAATCAGGCCTAAGCCAACGACTTATAGCGAAGAAAATTAAAACAGGTTAAAATTTGGTAGGCAGTTACTTGCGAAATATCCAAAATTATGGAAAAAACATGAAAGGAGGAACTTATACGGCCACATCAATGGCTGATAGACGTGCTATCATCAGAGCAGCTTCTAATTCTCATGATTCCGCGTCAAAAATAAATATAAAAACCGGTGTCAATTGCAGTTTAGCTACGGTAAAACGCGTAATTAAAAGTGCTTCTCATTTGAAAAGAAAAAAAAATCAGAGATTACCACCACTTAACGAATCTAGGAAAGAAATTCGTCTCCAATTCTGTAAGAAATACATGTCGTGGAAGTCAGAGTGGCAAAGTGATTTTTTCAGATGAGAAAAAGTCCAATTTAGAGGGCCCTGACGGCTATAATTATTACTTTCATGACCTTCGAAAAGAGGAGCATTATTTAAGTCGGCTGCATAGTTGTGAAGGCAGTGTTATGGTGTGGGGAGCTATTTCCTTCTACGGAGCCTTGGAGCTCCAATTTGTTACATCGAGAATGAATGCAAATTCTTTTAAAGCTGTGCTAGAAAAGGCCTTCCCACAGATTTCTGACCTGTTTGGACCAATAGTGTGGACATTTCAACATGATAATGACCCTATCCATACAGCGAGGACAGTAAGGCAGTGGATTGAGAGTCAAAATGTGGAGATGCTGGTGTGGCTCCCATACTCCCCTGACCTTAACATAATAGATAATGTGTGGGGACTTCTCTCACGTAAAGTATACGAGTCAGGGAGGCAATTCGAAGACAAAAAGTCATTAATCGCAGCCATTAAAAAAGCCTGGTCAGAAATCAATACCTGGAAAAATTGTATAGTTCCATTCCAAATCGAATTTACGAGACTATATTAAAAAGAGGTGGCAACACTCATTATTAACGTCTGTTAAATAATCATACAATGCAAAAAGGTAAAATAAATCTTTGAATTCAAATAATTTTTTTTGTTTTATTCCATTTCATCCGTTGAACCTATTCAGATGAGCCAAAAAAAATGCTTGTTTTTATGAATACATTTAGTCTAGCTACCGTGGGAGAATAACGGTAAGCTTTAAGACAAATTTTTTTCTCCCAAAACAAGCACATAATTATGCTCTTTTGTTACATATATAAAAAAGATAAGTCATTGCAATACATATGAAGGGAGGTCAACAGTGAGGTGAAAATATGTGTGAACCTATTCAGATGAGCGGCAGTGTAATTGAATCTTTTATTGGAAAAACCTATATTTTTATGTTTCTGTTTAACATCAATCGGTAAGGAAAAGCACACGCTTCAAAAACAAATTGACTTGCAGGACAAGCAATGGGGTAGAATCCACAGACTCAAGAATACAGAAATGTCAGGAGAACAAAAAGCATGCCTGGAAGAATAGTCGAGGAGGAATTGTCAATATTGAGGAAGAGCTATAGTGAGCTCAATCAAATCGTATGAAGTTGAGGAACTTTCTTCCCCCAAGCGAACTCTTTTGTATAATTTTTATCCACAGCTATTGCATTGTTTCCCAAAGTAAAAGTATTTACAGCTAATTTAATTTATGGACCACATTTGGCAAAAGTTGTCAAATAAGAAATGAATTGAGTTTTTCTGTCCTAAGTCTTCATTAAGATAAAACATTAGATTTTCGGTCCACTATAACACAAAAACGGATTCAAAAATAGTTGTAAGTTTAAGTTTTCTAAGTTTGTTATGGAACTAGCCACGAAAAAACACCCGGTATGACGTTTGCTACTTTCGTGTTTGCAGGGCCGTCTTTACCCTTTTGGGGGCCCTGGGCACTTTTCGAAAATGGGGCCCCTGTATGATTATAAAAAATGTTATGTTGTGTAATAAAGGTAACTTGATTTGAATTGATATTTATTCTTTTAATTTTTTAAATAAATACATTTTTTAATTCATTAAAAAAATAAATAGTGATTGCAGCATTTAAAACATACACACAAACAATGTAAAAATAAAAACGAAAAATAAATATGTCATATAAAATTCAAAAATAAACAAAATTTAAATAACATACAATTAAATAAGTTATTGAGAATGTAATTTAAAGAACAATGTAGTGACACAGACTATATTTTTTGAGGTAAAAGAAAGGAATACTTATTAAAGGGGTCTTTTTCTTGATTTGAGATTAGTAAAATCATTGATCGCATCTTCAAAATCGATGCCTCTGAGGATGACGCTTTCGATTGACATCAGCGACAAACATGTCAATCTTTCTTGAATGATTGTAGTTCTGAGTTCGTTTTTGATTCTTTTTAACTTAGAGAAGGAACGTTACCGACTTCAATTGGTCACCATCATACTTAAGAACATTCTTAGTGCAATTTCAACATTTGGAAATTCATCTTCAATTTTATTAGTTTTTAAAAAATTATAAAATAGAATGTTGTCAGTTTTTTCATTTTCGTGTCGACTAATTTTCAAGTAGTCTTTTAAATTCAGGCATTCAGCATGTAGTTCATCTCCGTTCACATCTTCGGTGTAAAATTTAGGAAAAGATTTGCAGTTCTCTTTTAAGTCTTCTGAATTCAGATTTTTTAATCGAAAAAAAAAGTCAAAACGTTGGCCAATCTTGGTATACAAACCTAGTCGCTGTTTCAAATGAACGCTAAGTGTGTCGACAATGGGAAGAAAGGTTTCAATTTTAAATCTTTCTTTCCCAGTTAGAATTACTGAGGTCCAGAGCCGTCAAAAAAAAGTCTGGCGTGAGCTTCTACACCTAATCCTTTCAGAAAGGTCCTTATATTCGGAATCCGGGTTTTTTTGTCTGGCTGATGAATCAAAGTTATCAAAATTGTCCCTGAGCCCAATTATAAATTCATCTATTGCACTCAGCAAATTTATTGCAACATCCAGGGTACTATTTTGTTTTCGAAGTAAAGTACTTGTTTTATTAATTCTTTGCAATACAGAGTTCCAAAGTTCTGTAAGTATGGTAAATTCAAGCTTGGACATTTTTTTGCAAAGACTAAATGCTTCCTCTCTGGCCTCTCTGTCCTAAATCGGTCGAGATAGACATCAAAGCTTCTTTAATTTCTTGAAGTGCATCAGCTCGCGCCGATCATCTTGTTTGAAAAAGACTTTTTAAAACTTTTTTGGACCTAAATGAGCAGCCAACACACTCCATCGATGAGAAGTTACCGACAAAAAGTTATGCAATTTTTGAATAATGTCAAAGAATTTGGTTGGTTCTAAAACACACCAAGCGGCATGCACTCCTACCAAGTTTAATGAGTGCCCCGAACATGGTACAAAAGTGGCAAATTTACATTTTTCTTTTATTCTTGCCAGAGCAGAAAACCTTCTTGACATACATATTTGCCGCGTTGTCGTAGCTTTGGCATCTGCAATCTGTTATCGAAATATCATGATCCTCCAAAAACTTCAGTATGGTTTCCGCTAAATAATCAGATCTATGGTCGTTAATTGGAATAAAGTCCAAAAACCTTTCAACAGGCTCCTGATCTTTTACGAAACGAATAATAAATGTTAGTTGATTAACATGAGACAGATCAGGTGTACCTACTATCAACGCTTTCTATTGACCTATAGAACAAATAGTGAGAAGTGTAATCTTTCATCTATCTCATTGAATGGCCAAAAACAAAAACTCTTTACCTCTTTACCTTGAAATCTTAAAAAATTGAGTGCCGTTAATCGGACGGATAGTTAAATCGCCAATGTATGAATTACTGCATTGATGCAAACTTGTATGCGCGTTGCAAATATAGAAACACCATTATCTTTATTTTTTCATACAGATACAGTGATTGATATTCAAAATGTGTGCAAACTGCATTGCAACTCAGTTAGTTATTCATATTTCTGTTTTAATTTGAATATAATTTTGCAGGGAATGTGCTTTAAATTGTTCAGCAAAGGTTGTTGTTCAGCAAAGAAAGTACGAATTCTGATCATTCTTTATGCATCTAAAATTGTATCGAAATATTTGTTTTTCTTGAAAATAGACCAATAGAGGTTAAGTGATGTTTCAGAAATTTGGGTGCCCCTGGTGATTGCGGGGCCCAGTGGTAAGTCAGTGTTGCCTCAGTGTCGTCTATTTCCCAAAAAAAAACTCAAAAAACGTATTTTTTAATTTTGAATAAATCAATAAATATAAAATAAAAGATACTTTGTGTTTTGAAACTATAAAACCAAAAAAATCGACTAGATCCCTGATATTCTTGAAAAATGTTGGTCCAAAATATACAGTCTCGTATTGGTCTTGGATAACTAATATAGTATCGTCTCGTCTTCTAAGTTTTTCTTTACGAAGCTGAGACCTTTCTCATTTTGTCGCCAGCTTTAGTTCCCAACAAGATTTTTTACTCTAAGACTTCACCTTTCTTAACGTCTTAATAACGTTAGATTAATGTTGATAAAGTACCAGAAGTCCTGATCTCTTTCGATAAGTTACCAAAAGGTATAAGAAAAGCAAAATTGGTTTCTTTCAAAGATCGAAGAACTCAAAAAATTTGAAAACGAAACATTTTTGTAACTATATTAAGCCATCCTGAAGAGTTTCTTTTCATAAAAAATTTATTTTATTTTCAAAATGACTACAGTATTTCACCGATTTCCATCAATAAAACTACACCACCACATATTTGGCTTTCGTTGTACAGATGTCCTCTTATTTTTGGTAAAATCTAATAAAAACCGAGAACGGAAGTTGTTAAAATTTCTTGATTCCCTGAAAACTCAAAGTCAGCGCCTTTGGCAGTTATTTCATAAAAATTTGAATAAATTTAAAAAATAAAAACAAATCATGAACCTTACTTTCATGAAAAACTAGACAAAACTTTCATAATGTTCATAAAAAAGCTTGAAAAAAAGGTTACAAAATTCCTTTATTTTCATTTATTTATTTATTTATTTATTTATTTATTTTTTTTTTAATTCAGCATCAAGTATACCCAAAATACTCTAACTTTATTCTTTTTAGTCAGTTTTTGAATTTATTTTTCAAAAGCTAGGCTGGCATTATTTAGGTTCACATTTGCCTCCAAGCAATCGAGAAACAATAGACTTCCTCAGTCAGCACCATACATCGGCTGAGAGGCCGCTGCTGTGCATAGTTCAAATCATATAAGGTGGAGCCTTCCCTCCAATCGCGTCTTTTACATATACCTATCCTAATCACCGCATGTGTGGTATATACATATTTATATGGTTATGGATCCTTGCACAGGTCTATACTCGCTGGATGCGATGTTGTATGGAAATGTTTGCGAATCTCTATATATCCTTTGTGGGTGCATCCTTTTTTCCTCACATACTCGTCCGTTCGTCCTTTAGTCCGATCAAAGGTAACCTACCACGAATCCAAATACTCGCATCATCCATATAGACACATTGAATGAACTTTTCAAAAAGAACAAAATTGAATACCACCAGGCTGAGATATGCGCTTGATATGGTACTGGGTGCGCTGCTTCTCCTGATGATGGTCCTGGCTGATGCTTTTCCGGTTGCAATCGATTGGAGTGGCGCTGCTGGTAAAGCCATAGTGTTATGCGAAAGGCTGGTCTTTCGTCCTGCCTGTTATCGTTGCGCCGGCCGTTGTTAGTATCGTTGGTATTGCTGCAATTAATTTCACCCTTTGATTTGACCACATCATGGTGTGTACGATGTACACAACGACACGACGACGCGACGTCGACGGACTATACGGCTCCGCCGCCGCCCGCTGCCACTTTGAGTTCTTATTCAAGCTCTCATGGGCGTTTTTGTACATCTCTGTGGGTTGTGTTGTTCTTGTTTTGAGGTACCTGTGCACATGCGACGCAGCAGCATCAGGATATAGCATCGTCCTGCTGCTATGTTGTTGCTGCTGCTACTGCTGCATCCCTTTCAATTATACACTCCATGCAAAGGAGCAGTGCACAAAAAAGAATCCAAATCCCTCCACCCATCCACCACCTATATATCGACTTGGTATCGAATTTGAGTCTCGAAATAGGAAAAAAATTGTTGAAAAATAAAATGAAATCATATAGGAATAGGAACGTTTGCACCGTCAAAACCACCAATGGGAGTTAGGCGTCATCGTTGTCCGTCGCTCGTCGTCCATACAACCATACATGTTCACCATTTCCGTACTATTTCAGGCCATCCTTTGCTGCTCCTTCTGGGCGTTAATTACTGCATCCTAGGACGACCGACGACTACGACAACGACGGGCGAAGGACAACGAAGGACGACGATGGACGACACGATAGCGAGCTGTGTTTCGCCAGCGCAAAAAAAATGAGAATCTTTTGTTTTTTCCAGTTCCTAGATAGATCCTTTGTCTGGCATTTCTTTTCTACACTCATGTCCTTATCAGGACATACTCGTATATAGTTTTTTTTATTTTTCATCCTTGTTTTCATATTGATATAAGGATAATAAACGTGTGGGTGTGTATCTGTATGTGTGTGTGTGTGTATGCAAACATGAAAAACATGCATCAACCATGCAATTGGAAGAAATATAATTGAGTTTGCTCGATGTGCAGCAGGGTGGCAGTAATCAATAGCAGAAAAGAATTCCTCGTCCTTTATCTTGTTCTGATTCTGGAGGACTATGTTTTTTTTTTCTATATGTATATGTGTACTCGTACTCAAATAACTATTGAAGTACATCAGGTTGTGGTTCCAATCAGTGGAAGATGTGACTCTTACTCTTCCCACTAAAAAACAGGTACCGGGTGGTGGCCATCAAGCACAAGGAAAGGCAAGGCAAGGCAGTATCCTCTCTCCATATTCTATGTACGAGAATGATAAAGATGATGTCCTTTGTGCGATATTGAAAGGCAAAGCTGAAAAAAATCCACTATTTCACCGAATATCCTTTATTTTTTTTTTGTAACTTTTTTTTCAGCTCTTGGCCCCGTGTGTTCCTGTTCCGTTTCTGCTTCGATTTTTTTAATTAATTCTGGGAACTTCAACAACAGGCTAATTGCATTTCCCTGTTCGATTGAATTTGCATAGAGGGTAACCATAACGAAACATGAAATGGCCAGCGGAAGGATTGATCAAAAAAATGAATGAAAAATATAGAAAAGAAAAGAAATTGGGTGCCATCGACAGACAGGACGACACATAACTACAACGAGGACGACAACTGACGTTTGAATGGATACAAAAAAAGTTAAATTTTCTATTCAAGTTTCTGCTGATGAAAAAAATGTATACCCTCAAGGAAATATAATGTATCCTTACATATATGCATATAGACTATTCTTCTTCCTTTTGTATTCACATATGGTTTCTTTTTTGTATTTGTAAATAGTCCAGCGAGTCGCTATCAGGATACTTGTACCTATAATGAAATATAGAACCAATGTGAAACCAAAAACGCGCGTTTAAGCGAATTAAAGGATTTTAATTAGTTAAAGGAGTACCTCAAGCTCCAATTCTATACTTTGCTTTGATATATATAAAAGTAGTTATATGCAATATAGAGGATCATTCACAGATGAAATAGACTAAGCTTTATATGTATATGTAGAGAGAAATGTATGTATATTTTTGAAAAGAAACCCATTAGGAAAATGTTTTCTTCTCTCGCTGCTAAAGGTCGGATTTCGTTTTGTTAATTATCTAATGGAGTCCTGATCAATGGTTTTTATTTTTTGGCTCGAAGGACCATTAGTGATTGACGAGTAGGAGAGCTGTTGTAGGTAATTTTTGGTAGATGGCAGGAAATGTAGGTATAGCTTTTATTTGTGACAATATTATGTAATTTTTGTCTTCCATTAAAAAGGCAAGGAAAAAAACTTGATAAGGAAAAGAATATTTATGAAATTATACTGGTTGAAGCCATGTATGCTCTTTTTGAAAAATATGGTTTCAATGCACATATTCCAATTCTTTTTTCATAAGCTTGAGAAGCCATATAGCTTAATTATTAAACATAGCACTTTCGACTGTTTAAATATTTAATTTTGGTCGGTTTTAGTTGTGTCACAAAATGTTTGGTATTGCGAATATACAAGAGAATCTTCTAACTACTATAGGCTGTTTAAATGCTTTATTCTGAAGCAGTTTACCTTTAAGACTAATTTGGGAAGTTCCATTTTGTGAATGCGGGAATACGAATTTTACACGAATTTTACGCCGTCATCCATTGGAGTGTGCAGAAATTCAAACCAATATTCATTGATATCTCTTTGCAAATCCTATGCATACGTATATACTAATTTAACTGTGTTAAAATAATAAAAGTATTAACTATAATTTTTTCGCATAATATTCAAAAATTCTAGTTAAACTACCAACCACAATGTTCATGTTGATCAATTAACCAAGCACTTGTAAACGCTCTGCGGGAATTCCATTAAGTCCTAAGTCAAAACAATAAACTCTAGTTTATTGGAAACAAAAACTGAAATTTGCTCAAGAGCAAAATTCGTTTAAACTTAAAATAAAAAAAAAAAACAATACAAAGTACGTATATGCCCGGTTGTACTAGATTGAGTTTTAACAGTAACAAATGACATTTTATAAGTGAATTGAAGACCTTTTTGTTTACCTTTTATATTTTACGCAAAACTTATCCTTCCGAAATAACAAGAACAAATTTTCAGGTTTTCCCCAAAGTTTCAAAGAATTGAAACAGAGTATCTCTCATTTTTTTTAAGACCTTATTTTTGAGGAAAAGCATACATTTATAGTATTTTTAATTTTATGATTTCAACTGATAACTATCTTAAAAAAGAGGCTGGGATGCGACCCACACTGATAACTTCCCATCCCGTCTATCGATTTGTCTTGCTTAAAAGTTTGTCTAAATGTATCAATTCTTACCAAATTTGCGTTCTATTTTTTGTAGATTTTATTTTTTTTTATGAAAAAACGGACTGTTGGATTTTTATAAAAAAATTATTGAATATAAAAAACAATATTTTCTGTGAAATAAAATAAGTCATAAAATAAGCCAATATTTTTAATTTTTGAAAAGCTATTTGAGCCGAAAATCAATTTTTACCAACTTTTATTAATTTTTTTGTTTAGGTTTTTATTTTTTGTAAAAAAACTGTCAATTCGATTTTTCTCAAATTTTTTCCTAATGTTGAAAACAATATTTCTTATAAGTTAAAATTAGTTAGAAGCCATAATCTCAAATTTTTGAAAAGATATTTAAGTCGAAAATCAATTTTTACCAACTTTTGTTGAATTTTTTTTTCGGTTTTTAATTTTTTGTAAAAAATCTGTCAATTCTATTTTTTTCAAAATTTTACTGAATGTTGAAAACAATATTTTTTGAAAGATAAAAGTAGTTTAAAGCCAATATCTCAAAGTCTTGAAAAGATATTTGAGTCAAAACTCAATTTTTACCAACTTTTTTTTTTATTTTTTTTTAGGTTATTATTTTTTGTAAAAAAACTGTCAATTCGATTTTTCTCAAAATTTTATCAGATGTCAAAAACATTATTCTTCGTTGCACAAAGTTGTTTTGGAGATGAAATCATATTTTAGTGGTAAAATTTTCGAAGGGACAAATTTTTTTTTCAGTTTTTTTGGTTTATAAAAAAAACCGTTAATTGAATTTTTTTCCAAAAATATAATTATTTTGTATCACGTTACAATATATAACATAAAATTTAATTCAAGTCTCTAGCGTCATTGGTTCATGAGATATTTAGGGTTAACTAAAATTTTCACCTTTTTTTAAACTGCTATGGTAAAAAAACCACCCACGCAATTTTCTTGAGAGCCCTTTCTGCATCTTTCTGCCTTATTATCTGTATAAGAAAATTTATTTGAAGTCGATATCTCTTCTGGTTCTTGAGCTATGGACGACGAAAAAAACGTCCCGAACGTACGGACGTACGGACGTACAGACGTACGGACGTACGTACACACGCACGCACAGACATCTTTCTAAAAATCTTTTATTTCGACTCTAGGGACCTTGAAACGTCGAGAAATGTCAAAATTTTCAATTTGACAAATCGGACCCATTACAATAACTTTCTATGGGAAGTTAATAAATTCAGTATCAGTGCTTGAAATGAAATCTAATCAAATGAACAGGAATTAAAATTAAGAACAAAAATTTAAATTTTCAAAAACAAAGAAAAAACGGAAAAAGATTTATTCTTCAAGTTCAATTTTCTTTTCCTTTGAATTCTATAAATGTTCAAAATAATAAAAAAAAAACTATTAAAATGTCGTTTTATTCACTTTTATTATGATTACAGAATTTTTATAAATAATCTATTTTGTATAAATAACCAACATAATCTAATTTCAAAAGATTTTTGAAGAAAGTGTAAACAAATATTTGTTTGGTTCCTATGCCCAAAGGCAATAGAAAATATTCTTCTTAAATTTTTAAACTTTTCTTTTTCGTAACGGAAACTATGATTTCAAATCTGGATTTTAAATGCATATTTAATCATTATTTAAAAAGATTTCGATAAATACTTTATTCAAATCATAAAAATTCAAACCAAAAGGTCGTAGGATAATAAAAAGTAATAAGTTGTTAGGGAAGTCCAAAAATCTTTAAAAACAAGCATTTTTTAACGGATATTTCTTAAGAGTTGGATATGAAAAATTATGGCTTCATAAAATCGCATATTATACAACTTCAAATTAAAAATCAAGCCATTTCAATATATCGGGTGATTTTTTAAGAGCTTGAGAACTTTAAAAAAAAAAAATGTATAAAATTTGCAAAATCTCATCGATTCTTTATTTGAAACGTTAGATTGGTCCATGACATTTACTTTTTGAAGATAATTTCATTTAAATGTTGACCGCGGCTGCGTCTTAGGTGGTCCATTCGGAAAGTCCAATTTTGGGTAACTTTTTCGAGCATTTCGGCCGGAATAGCCCGAATTTCTTCGGAAATGTTGTCTTCCAAAGCTGGAATAGTTGCTGGCTTATTTGTGTAGACTTTAGACTTGACGTAGCCCCACAAAAAATAGTCTAAAGGCGTCAAATCGCATGATCTTGGTGGCCAACTTACCGGTCCATTCCTTGAGATGAATTGTTCTCCGAAGTTTTCCCTCAAAATGGCCATAGAATCGCGAGCTGTGTGGCATGTAGCGCCATCTTGTTGAAACCACATGTCAACCAAGTTCAGTTCTTCCATTTTTGGCAACAAAAAGTTTGTTAGCATTGAACGATAGCGATCGCCATTCACCGTAACGTTGCGTCCAACAGCATCTTTAAAAAAAAATACGGTCCAATGATTCCACCAGCGTACAAACCACACCAAACAGTGCATTTTTCGGGATGCATGGGCAGTTCTTGAACGGCTTCTGGTTGCTCTTCACTCCAAATGCGGCAATTTTGCTTATTTACGTAGCCATTCAACCAGAAATGAGCCTCATCGCTGAACAAAATTTGTCGATAAAAAAGCGCGAAACACATTTCGAACCGAACACTGATTTTGGTAATAAAATTCAATGATTTGCAAGCGTTGCTCGTTAGTAAGTCTATTCATGATGAAATGTCAAAGCATACTGAGCATCTTTCTCTTTGACACCATGTCTGAAATCCCGCGTGATCTGTCAAATACTAATGCATGAAAATCCTAACCTCAAAAAAATCACCCATTATAACAAACAGCACTCAATAGGTTTTCTATTCCATAGTAATGACGATACCAATAAATGAGAATCAAGAAGAACGAAGGGTAGGGGCGTTTTAAGTGTATCAAATACAGAAAAGCTCCTTCCAGGAGTCAATGCAACTAGTTTCTTTTTTAATCAAAAGTTCTGTGGGTGGCCAACTCCGTGGTTTCCAGGACTCTTAACTCCTTTTTTCGTGAAACATCCGCTCTTCTTAGGTGTCTCCGTTGTCCCGTTGCGTTGCCAGGCAGGCACCAATGTGAACAGTTTTATTTTACAAAAATAATAAAACAGAAATTTTACTATTGATTTTAAGCAAATATTATCATTGTAATAGTAGTAACCGTGGCATGATGGTTAGTGCGTTGGACTGTCATGCAAGGGGTCTTGGGTTCAATCCCTGCCTGTGCCACCTAACTTTTTTCACGGGTACTGCCTCTTGCGAGGAATTGACAAATTCTCCAAGAGTAATTCTTGTCACGAAAAGTGCTTTCTCAAATTACTCGTTCGAATTCGGCTTAAAACTTTAGGTCCCCTCCATCCCTGTACTCGCGCACAGGAATGGTTGAGAGTTGTAAGTCACTTGGCCCTAGTTCTCAACGGACTCTTGCGCCACCCAATTTAGTTCTTAAAACAAAAAGGTAAACGAATCAATTTTCTTCGATAGAAAAATAAATTGCTACAAAATTGAATTCTTCTTGAAAAAAGGAGAAAAAGTACAGCTCGTCTTTACATCTTCTCCTTCACTCCACTTCTATGCATACGGGACCGTAGATCCCGCGAAGAACTTTTCTCTCGTAACGACCTAAGATGCTTTCATCCGTTTTTGTCAAAGTTCATGCTTCTGCACCGTATAGTAGGACGGGGATGATGAGGGTCTTATACAGCGACACTTTGGTCGATCGAGTGAGGGCTTTGCTACTCAAATGCTTCGTTTGATCTCAGCGTTACGTCTGTCGATGGTGACGTTTTGACCTAGACGTCAGTGTTGTAAGTCCTTTCTTGATGACAGCATGTACTTTGTTTTGCCTTCATTAACCGTTAAACCCATTTTTGCCGCCTCTGCCCCTGCCTCAATACTCACAAAAGCCCCATTGACATCACGCTGAGTTCTTCCGATTATATCAATGTCATCAGTATATGATAGTACCTAATTGGACAGACTATTGAAAGATAGGGCCTCTAGTGTTGACATGGGAGCTCTGCACTATTCTTTCAAGTACGATGTTAAAAAAATCGCATGACAGCGCATCACCTTGTCTAAGCCCTTTTTTGACATCGAAATGTTTTGTTAAGTTGTTTCCAACCTTTATGGAGCAGCGCCAAAACTAGACATGGCTCTATACAGCTCGTCCCTGTAGATTCTGTCATATGCGGCTTTGAAATCGATGAAAGGGTGGTGGATGTCGATTTGATGTTCTTGGGTTTTTTCCAGGATCTGCCGTAATGTGAATATTTGTCCTGGTCTAAAACCACACTAATAAGGACCTATCAGGATGTTGACGATGGGCTTTAGACGTTCACATATTACGGCAGAGAATATTTTGTAAGCGATGTTAAGTAGACTGATGCCTCTATAGTTGGTGCAGCTTAGAAGGTCTCATTTTTTCAGAAATTTATCTGTACCTATTTTTAAAAAAGATTAGATTCCCACGGAGCTCCTAGAAGAACTGAAATTTCTCCAAAACCAAGAGTTCGTTAAATACTTAGCGTCTTATAAGGTTCTGCATCAATGCCTAATTTTTTTTTTCATACCATGTTTCATTAAATTTGGACTTAAAAGCTACCTCATTTTACCTATAAAATTATCTTTCCAACATTTATATCACCTTTTTGTTGACTGTCACCGCACCAATATTCAAAATCTTAGAAAGAGACACTTCAAATCAACCTGCAACTAAAACTAGGTATTGCTATTGCGAGCTATAACAATTGAACCTGAAACACTCTTTCGCCTCCTCCGCCTTTCCATCGAGATTGTTGAATTTTTCTTCAATTTTCTTAGCATTGCAATAAGATCCACGATTTTTCAACCTTCCCCAAAGAAAATCAAACAGAAAAAAAAAATAATTCAGTCGATGAGGAACACTACCTTACCTTAACCAGGTCTATATCAACATCTATATGGCGCACACATTTTTGGTCTGCCTTTTCATGGAAACAAAAGGAAAAGTCTATACAATCAAATGGATATAGTTAAACCGCAGTACATTATAGAGAACACACGTCCTGTCCAGGTATATGGATGGCGTTTTCATTTTAAAAGCCTCAGTTTAACCCTGGAACGTTTTTAATCGTAACGCTTACTCGTCGCTCGACTTATGTAACAATAGACTTATAGCCAAAGCAGCGATTTAGTGCTTCGCCCCTGTGCCTGTGGTGGTGGTTGCTGGTTCTATAGTGCACTGCAAAGGCAAACCTAGGGGCAGGTACCTTACCTACATATATAGCAACTATAACCAAACAAAAATTCTCGCTCGACTGGGATTGATCATGGCTCACGCAAAATAGTCGTGCACGATTTGCTTCGTGATTTTAGGGCTTCGGTAAACATAGAGTTCCATAAAAATTAACAGAAACCATAAGAAAACGATGACGACCGCGACTGCGACTGCGAACGACGACGACGACAACGAAAAAGTAAGCAGGGGCAATTGAACTTCTTCTTCTTCATATGCCTACTTCCCCCAGCTACATCAAAATCTTGCCCAAGCAATACAGTGCAGTGCAGCAGCAAGTGGATAAGTTTTTGTGTGATTTTTCCTGATTACCTGGGTGAGTTCTTTTCAACAAGAAGAGCAGCGCACATTATTTGGGGAGATCTTCCTCGTTTTGTTTTTCTTTTCTGTGTGCCTTGTCTCACCTTGACAATCTTTCGCTATACCTAACTTTGGCTGAAACTTTTGTGGTCGAAACGGAACGAACGAACATCGGGATGTTGTTGTTTGCTACTCATTGCTGATTGGAGTACATAAATTCTAGAATAAACAATTCGTAACAGTCGCATCAAGGTTTTCGTCGTGTTTCTTCTTCTGGCTGGCCAAAGGGTCTTCACTTATAAAGGTTGGTTGCTTATAGCTTAGCTCTTGGCAGATCGCCTCTCTTTTGGATGAAGCCAAAAAGTCAAGGCAAAGTCGTCTCTATTTTTCTGTGTGATGTCGTTTTGATTTATGCGATTTATTGTATACCTACTTCTTAAAGGTGCCCCCACAAATGGGTACCTATGGCGCTGGTTGTTCGTAAACTTTACCAAATAGACTGGACTATTTACCAGACAGTATATAGTATGTGCTGAAGGACGGAGGGAAAGGTGAAGGGATAAATGGCTCCAGTAGGCCTGTGGGAATATTCCTAAAAATAGTCGTGTCTCGAAGGGTATCGCTCTAATTTGGATTTGGATAGCATATGGAAAATAAGAAGGTATTTCGAATTTCATTGGGTAATTGGAATGTGAACATGAATGCGAAACAGTCAGGACTTACTTATCTTACAGTTTAAGTTTAAATTCTTAAGATTTTTGTCCAGTAGACTTTTGCATGTCCAGGAATAGGTAATTAATTAGTTTTGACAGTTCTAATTTGCATGGACTTACTTTGAAGGTATAAATTTTCATATAAAAATTTGTATTGCTTAGTATTTATCAAGGCTGAGGACTTAGATGGCTGGGTCATGTAGAGCTAATGGACATCAACGCTCCAGCCCGAAACGTCTTCGAATTTAATTCGATTGACAATGCAATAGCGGAAGACCGTTACTAGGATGGCACACTCAGGTGGAAGAGCACCTCAACTAACTTGGTATACGAATCTGGAGATAGCTAGATAAGGAAAAAGCTGGATGGAGACGCATGTTAGTTGAGGCCCAAATCCATCAAGAACTGTCACACCACGTTAAATAAATAAATAAGTACATTTTACGTTTTGCATATAGGAAAGTTTTCAGAGGAATGTGGAAAACGAAGTGAAATCAGACAAGGCTGTATACTCTTACCAATAATATTCCTGTTGGTGATAAATAACGTACTGCACACCGCTGGTTTTTCAAATGAAAATAAAGAAATAGACTCCGAAATCTCACCTAAAATATCTGGAATTCGCAAACGTTGTATGCTTATACTCTCTTATATTATCCTGAGGCCCTAGACTGCTATAAAGCAGACATCACCACCAACCAGGAAATACGATGGAATGGGCCGGGAAAAAACAGGATAAAAAACTGCGATATTTACTATGGTGACTGCTACCGAGAAAACCAACAGCGCTTATTTGGGTAAGGCTTTGTCATTGGAGCCAGAATTAGGCAAGAAGTCTTGAGCTATAGGTGCATCAACGAGCGCCTCATGACCATCCGCATCAAGGCTAAATTCGGCAACATTAGCCTGATATGCGCGCACGCACCCACAGAAGAGAAGGATGACAACACCAAAGATATGTTCTTCGAGCTCTTAGACAAAACATATGAGCAGTGTCCTAGGTACGATATTAAAATTGTCCTGGGCGATTTCAATGCCAAGATAGGAAGGGAAGACATCTTTGGTGGAATAATCGTGAAAAACAGCCTGCACGACAACACTTCCGACAACGGATTCAGGCTCATAGATTTTGCTGCAAGCGAAACGTCATGGTAGCCAGTACGCGTTTTCCACACCTCAATATCCACAAAGGAACTTGGAGTTCTCCAGATCAATCTACCTCCAACCAGAATGACCATATTGCGATCGACGCTAGACACGCTTCCAGCATCATGGATGTCCGAACTTTCCGAGGAGCTAATATCGACCTCGTTGTAGCCAAGGTAGCACTTCGGGTTTCCAGACCCAAGGCAAAACAGGGAGATGCTGGGATAAGATACAACGTCGAACGGCTACAATCGCAAGAGATGGCCAAATCCTTCTTCGACCGAGTTACAAGTAACCTCTCTCGACGTTCTCTGCCGCCAAAACAATGTATCGAGAACCAGAGGCAGCATTGCCAAGATGCAATCAGAGAAGCCGCCTATGACGTGCTGAGTTTCAAGCAGCCACCAACAACGAACCCCTGGTTTGATGAGAAATGTCGGCAGGCAAATGCAGCCAAACAACAGGCACGCAAAGCCGGCGCTGCATAGAAGGACGAGAGCTGCTCATGAGCTCTATGAGCAGAAGAGGCAAGAGAAACACCGAATCCTCAGAAGGAAAAAGAAAGGGCATGAGAAGCGTGCGGTCGAAGATGTTGAGAGGTTTAAAAGCAGGAATGAAGTTCGAAACTTTCATGAACAGGTGAAACGAAATTCACTGGTACATAAACCTAGAACCGAAGGCTGCAAAGACGAAAAACATCATAGTGGAACCGCAGTCAATGCCAAGGATATGGAAGGACCACTTCTGAAAACTGTATAACGGCGACGACGAACCGAATTCCGCTGGCAGGCAGGATGATCGATTCAACATAGACGACGAAAGCCAACAATCCCGACCTCTCGACTTAGACGAAGTAAAGATTGCCGAGATCTTTAAAGCAGCTGGAGATAAGTTGGTTAGGAGCATGCAACAACTTATCTGTAAGATATGGTCGGAAGAAAGCACGCCCGATGAATGGAACCGCAGTATTGTTTCCCCGATCCTGAAAAAAAGGAACCCTCTAAACTGCACCAACTATAGAGGAATCAGTCTACTTAACATCGCTTACAAAATTTTCTCTGCCGTAATATATGAACGTCTAAGGCCCATCGTCAACAACCTGATAGGTCATTATCAGTGTGGTTCTAGACTAGGAAAGTCCACAGTCGATCAAATATTCACACTACGGCAGATCCTGGAAAAAACCCAAGAACAACAAATCGACACCCACCATCTTTTCATCGATTTCAAGGCCGCATATGACAGCATCTACAGGGACGAGCTGTATAGAGCCATGTCTAGTTTTGGCATCCCTGCCAAACTCGTCCGTTTGTGCAGGATGACCATGGAGAACTCAAGCTGCTCCATAAAGGTTGGAAACAACTTAACAGAACCTTTCAATGTCAAAAAGGGCTTTAGACAAGGTGATGCGCTGTCATGCGTATTTTTTTTACATCGTACTTGAAAGAATAGTGCAGAGCTCCCATGTCAACACTAGAGGCACTATCTTTCAATAGTCTGTCTAATCACTACCGTATGCTGATGACATTGACATAATCGGAAGACCGAAGTTGGTTGGGTGAGGCCCTAGTTCACACAGGACTGTAGCGCAACATTAAGTAAGTATTATCATGATGAATCTCCAACAACTGACAACAAGGCTGGAGCGAGAAACAGAAATCGATGGGCTAAAGATCAACTTAGCATAAACCAAAACGATCATCATCAATCTAAGTCAATATTTCTGAACAACCGGTAGAGATAGTAAAAGATCTTGGGAGTGTTGTGCAAAGCAAATGATGATTTCGGAGTGTTGTGCAAAATATTGAAAAACACCGGTTTTAGCTTAAAGATCAAGTAACGACTGTTCCGCCCCAATCTTGAATCTATTGGGGAGCTTCAAATACTGTCACAAGAATATTGCAAAATTTCAGTAGTAGATGTCTTCGAAACACCTTTTGATAGAAAATTTGTATGCTGCGCCAATGCTTCGATGTCTTTAAACTCCTATGTTTTCTTTGTTTTTTGTATTTCGTGAATTGTTTCAAACTGTAGAAAATATCGCTTGTTTGGATTAAAGGATTTCTTCTTTAAGGATTTCTTCTTTAATAGCATTATATTATTCTTTAGTAATAGTTTCCAAAGTTTCAATTTTATTTGCAATGTTTTCTATGTTCCTAGATTTTCATTTACGTTTCTTCTATTTTAAAATTATGGAAGAACCTCCTCTATTTAATATAAAGTGCTTAAGCACGAAAAACATAGTATAATGATTTAATCAATGAAAAACATAGGATTTCCATCGAGTATTTCCTCAAAACTGCTCAATTAATTCCTCTCTACACATTTAAATGCCAAACAATTCGTGCATGTACTCGTAGCTTCTTGGTGAGAAAAGATTAGTATACAAAACCTTTCTTTTCAACCTTTAATTAAGTCTTTACCTCATCACTTTATATAACGACGAATTTCCAGCAATTTACCAAATAAATCGGAGGCAATTTGCACCACATAATTTTCACTTTGGTTCGATTACAAAGGTAATAATAAAATCGTATGGAAAAGTCTTTCCATCAGCATCACTGAACACTGAGGAGCTGGAGAAGTCTAAGCTCCTATGTTATGTTGTATAACTATCTGAATGTGTATGAAGTTACAAAGTTCAAGTGAATGAATGAGAAATTCGTGTTTGACCAAATCATCCAATCCCCTTTAACTTCAAGTCCAACTAAACCTTAACCACCATCGCACCATGAACTTCTCCACCCCCAACTATCATCATCATGTTAGGTTTCAAAATAGCTATTTCATGGCCATTACACGAGCGATGAATACAAAACAGAGATAACAATAACCGGCAAGAGCAGAAGCAACTAATCCCAACTCCCAACTCCCCATCACACCATGCACCAAACTTTGCTTTACTAGAACAACAATAACAGCGGTGCTAAATCTATCTATCTAAGTGCTCTGCATAAATTGATAGCTTTAGATAGTCGCAACGAGCTACGCGACGCGATGAAGTCCCGGTCCAATATGGGTGCGGGTCGGGTTTACCATGATAGCTACAAAAAAAAAAAAAAAAAACGAAAGCCCTTGTTTTGACTTTGGTTTTGAGTATATGAGTGTGGAGGTCGAGGAGTATAGAACATCACACATGTGTTAAGAGCTCAAGGAAGCCTCTCATCTTCGAGAAGAGATAAGATTACAAGGCTTTTGCTGCATACGCGCCGACGACGGTAGAGCCACCGCCAATATACATTCCCGCCGATGATGATGGACGGGTGAAAGACGACTACGACCAACGAACGTACTTCTATGGTCCAAAAGACCATATCTGGTAGTTATCTTGGTTTCGAGCGAGCTCTTTTCGCAGGGAAATTACTGCGGAAAGGTGATCGTTTGGAAATTGCTCACGCAGTTATTGATGCAGCCTATGTGCCTTATACACCGACTAAACAACGGTTCGGCCTCGATTACGAAGACGACGACGAGCGACGATGGCCATGGACCCCATCATCTAGAGAGCCCACATACCTATACACCTAGGGATGATGGAAATTTTTAGAAACGCAGATTTAGATAAACCCATGTGCGCGCAGAGCTGCGATATCTCAAAGCACAGACCATGGCTTGTCTAACAAATTCAGTTAGGATGGAAGATTAGATAATTGGGACATGTTAAACATTACAGCCTCTCGATTTTGGACCGCAGCGCAGCGAATTGAAATTATAAATTGAGAATATATATGAGTTTGTGTGTTGAGGGAGATATGATCGTGGCATAAATATTCGCTAGTTATTGCTTCAAGTTGCAGTACATCGAAAAAGAGAGTGATACGGAGTAAGAGAGGGGTAGAGCAGAGGGAAATCATCGCATATCAATATCAAACTAGGAATCATAGCGAATTATGTAGTCAGAGATGTGATGTAAAGGAGCAATTTAGCGAAGAATTAATTAAGCTATTAGTTACTGTAAGCTTTTTTAAAAAGTAAGTTTAAAGTTTTGACAGCTGGAATTTAGTTTAAAAAAGAGTGAATTTTAGGTTAGGTTTTAAGTTTTGACAGCTGGAATTTAGTTTTAAAAAAGAGTGAATTTAAAGTTAGGAGTTTCGCACACCGTCTATTGGAAAAAAGAGTTAAAGTATAGCCTTGAATCTTAACTAAGTGGTTGTGAAATTTATTTTTCAACTTTGGTCTGAAATGCTTTCAAAAATTTGTTTTGGAAGAAGTTTTGGTAGTTTTCGATTAGGATTTGACAGTTAAAAATGTCATCATTTCTATTACTAAGGCTTGGCAATTTATTATGAAACTTTAAACACCTGAAACACTTCCATTTTACGACCGACGTTCAGCGATAAAGTTCGTTTCTGGTTAAATGGTTTTGTCAATACGCAAAGTGAAGGCATTCCTCAAACCTTTAACAAACTTACCATTAAATTCAATCTAATTGAAAACTTGGTGCGACTTGCACATTATTCTACGAAACTCATAACCATTGCTATAGTGGAAAATGCTGACAACCATATTTAAAAACTAATGTCATGAACTTATGCTGCAAATCTTAATATAATAAAGAAAGTAACGCAATGCTTAAACCTCAAGAAAGTGTGATTGTTTTTTTTTTGCAAGGCTGAGGTTAGCTCGTCATTTTTCAGAGTTTTGTCGAAGAAAACATATTAAAACTCGACTGCAAAAGAAACAAAACGCAGAACGCTTTCAATTACTACCACAATGTGTTCTTTTTATTTACTTTTATTTTTGATAATAATTTATTTATTTATTTATTTATTTATTTATTCAATTACGTTAAATACTAACGCTAGGTTTACAAACAAAACTTATACATATCTAAAAAAAAAAATATATATATAAATATATTCTATACATTAAAATATACTTTAAACATTACTAATAATAATATGACACATAAAGCTAAGAATTATTTAAATAGTGAGAGAAAAAATTTATTTTGAAGCTATCTGATTTGATATTTTGATTAATAGAATTTAAAAGAAAATAATTTTTATTAACGAAAACAGATTTTGAGGGACTTTCTTCCAAAATAACAACACTACAAAACACCAATGAATCACTGCAGGTAGAGATGAAAGAGGTTAAAGCTCGTTGTAATTCCTTAGAACGACAAGTTGAGTATTTGGAAATGAAAGCCAACGAAAGGAATATCGTCATGCATATACCGACTGCAGATGGAGATGACCCCGTGGAAAAAGCAAAACAATTATGTTTGGGGCTTCTTGAATCAAATAACAGTAACATTATTGCAGAAACACAACTACTTCGAACAAGAAACAAAACAACTTCCAATGTTATTGTTAAATTGCAAAAAAAAGAAGATGTTACACGCATTTTAAAAGCAAAAGCTAAACTCCGAAATACTGCTGTATCATTACATAAGGATTATCCAGCTGCATCACGAAATAGAAGAAGACTTTTGTACAAACTGAAGAATGATATTTTTACAAGAAATAAGACGATAAAAACTGAGATACGAGGTCAATCATTAATAATCGGTGAAAAAGCTTTTTATTATGATCGAAACAACAATCTGAAATGTGATGGCGAATGCGGAATGTCATTGCTGTCACAGATGATAGGTGACAGCTCGGAAGGGCGCGTTCATAAATCCAATCCTGAAGGTGGACACGCAAGGACGATTGCAATAAACAATGCATCGACTACAGGTGGCTTGCAGCCTACTCAGAATATTTAACTGTAATGCCGTCTGCCTTTATTCTAATAAAAATACAAAAAAAATA
The DNA here is from genome assembly GCA_920104205.1 of Eupeodes latifasciatus. Lineage (NCBI taxonomy): Eukaryota > Metazoa > Arthropoda > Insecta > Diptera > Syrphidae > Eupeodes > Eupeodes latifasciatus. The sequence goes on along the minus strand of OV049926.1, from coordinate 25,761,597 downwards.
GTAGTTTAAATATAAAACAATATAAAATCTTATCTTATAATATTGCAGGTTTAAGTAATAAGTCCCTTTTTAATGATTTTTTTAATTTTGTCAATCAATATGAAATTTTCTTTTTGTATGAAACATATATCACTGAAACTGAAAATAATTTTAACAATTTCCAACATAAATTTGCAAATTATGAACTAAAACTAATACCAGCTGTTAGATCACATACAAGGGGAAGAGCCAGTGGTGGATGCTACTTTGGGTACAAAAAAGACTTGTTTAACATCCGGTGTAATTTAGACTGTTTCGCAGATAATACTTTCGTTAACGTAGAAATAAACAACAAAAAGTTATATATCATACCAGCATATCTCAACTGTAACAATTGGAATCGTGACTTTGATAAACTAAAGGAATTGATGGTATGTCAATATAAACCGAATACTTTACTTATTGGTGATTTAAATGCAAGAGTGGGAAAAAAAGAAGGTATAGAAAACATAATATCCGGTATTAACCGAAAGTCAAAGGATGAAATATGTAACTCGAGAGGTATTCAAATATTAGAACTGTGTGACGACTTAGGATTAAGACTCCAAAATGGAACGAGCAAAGGTGATCCAAATGGTGAATTTACCTTTGTAGGAGCGCAGGGATCATCCGTTATAGATTACAGTTTCTTCTCAGGTGAATGGAAGGATTACATCTCCAACTTGGAGGTGCTGCAGGTACCTTACTCAGACCACATGCCAATAGTTGTAACCTTCGATCATATGGAAACAGCCAATCCAGAAATTGTCGATATGGTGCTCCTTCCTAAACTTGCGTGGAAACATTCCAAGGCCGATGATTATAGAAACAAAATAGATAGCAAGCTGAGTGTTGAGTATGTTTCTGACTTAGAGAAGATTGAGTGCGTAATTCAGGAGTCGATCTCTTCGTATGGTCAACAAGGAAAAACTGTGTCCTTTAAAGAACCATGGTTCGACAAGGAGTGTATGAAAGCGAGAAACATATCTTATGCGTGGTTGAGAATATTTCGTGAAACGAGTGATGGTCGAAATAAGTGCTTTTATTTAGAAGCAAATAAAAAGTTTAAAGAGCTATGTAAAATAAAAAGAAATCTTTTTATGAATTGGAAGCTATGAAGTTAACACACTCTATTAATTCTAAAGATTTTTGGAAACTAGCCCGGAAATTGAACGGAGGTCGCTACGTTATAAGCAGTGAGCTAAAACCAAATGTACTGCAGTCTCATTTCCAAAATCTTCTTGCACAAACATCTGTAAGGAACATGGCGGTACAATATGCGGTGCCAAATTTCCAAGATGATACTCTGGATTCACCGATCATCTTTAGAGAAGTTCATGAAGCAATAGCCAGGCTAAAGGATGGTAAAGCAGCAGGTTCTGATAGAATACCAGCGGAATTTTACAAATACGGTACTTCAAACCTATGTGAAACACTTTGTCGTGTGTTCAATCAAATTTTTGAGAGTGGAACTATACCGCTGCGGTTCAAGGAAGCGCTTATTTTTCCAATCTATAAGAAAGGTTCATTGACAGACAGAATCTCATTTTTAAACAGCTCCTATAAGATATTTACAGCAGTCTTGATCAAACGTTTAAATACATGGATAGCCAGGAACAATCTTCTAAAGGAAACACAGGCAGGTTTCAGAGCTGGATACTCCACAATAGACCACATATTCGTTCTAAAAACTATTGCTGATTCGTTCATCACCCGTAAGAAGAAACTCTATGTATTTTTTGTGGACCTAAAAGCGGCATTTGATACGGTAGACCGTGAACTTCTATGGTATAAATTATATGGGTATGGTATGTCTCAGAAGTTTGGAAAACTAATTCAAAGTCTATATAAGGATACCAGAGCTGCAGTTTGGAACGGATATCGAATATCTGAGTGGTTTCAAACATATGCCGGAGTAAGACAAGGATGTGCACTCAGCCCAAGTTTGTTTGCGTTATTCATTGAGGACCTAACTGATTGTTTGCCAGGAGGAATAGAGTATGCAGGAACTCTCATCAAGGCTCTATTATTCGCGGATGATATAGTCATAATGGCGTACTCAACAGAGACCTTGCAATTGATGATGAATAGGCTTGCGGAATACTGCGTAAAATGGAAACTTACTGTCAACACAAGTAAATCTAAAGTAATGGTGATCAAAAATGGTTCGGGAAGACCATGCTCAAATGAACGGTGGTACTTTAACCGAGAAATGGTGGAACTTGTAAAAGAATATAAGTATTTGGGTGTTAACATCACTATGAATATGAATATGGAAACGCACCTGCAGGAAAAACTGCAAAAATCCAAAACAGCCATCAACGCGACATGGAAAAACTGCTTTAACAATAAATATATCGCGCATAGTAAAAAGTATAAGGTCTTCGAGTCGGTATCAGAATCAGTCCTATTTTATGCAGCTGAGGTTTGGGGAGGAAGGAGGTTTGAAACTGTAGAGAAACTCCTTAGATTCTACATAAAAAGAATATTTCGGTTGCCACCAAACTCACCAAACTACATGGTAATGCTTGAAACGGGACTATCTCCACTTTTTATCAAAACACTAAAACTACACGTCGAATACATAATTAAAGTGATGAAAATGCCTAACTATAGACTTCCAAAGAAAATAGCTTTACACTCAATACAGACTGAAACGGGATGGTTTAAGAACTGGATGGATATTGCACGAGAGAGTGGAATAATTGCTACCTTGGACATAGAGGATATTGGATCTTGGCAAAACACAATGTATGAAGTAATCAAAAGACTAGACGAACAAATAAGAACGAATTACCTGCAAGAAGCTTCGGACTCCTTGTACAGAACTATTTACAGTCGACTGGAACACAACCTACAGGATAAAAATTACTTTCGAGATTCGTGCAGTGTTGATGAAATTTCCACTATATTTCGTGTAAGAGGAGAGCTCTTAAGTCTCAATTTCATACCACATAGGCAGGATCTACCCATCTTATGCAGCATCTGTAACTCACGAGAAAGAGAGGACATACTTCATTTTCTAGGCCGATGCCCAGTTTTGAGAGAGACAAGGAAAAGTATCTTAGGACGTGATCAGACTATTGAGCTACTAAATGAAATGGATGTCAAAAAAATATTTCTATATTGTAAAATTGCGCTCGCTTACAGAAAAAGTATAATAACTGAAAATTTCTAAACCCAAAAGTTAATATAAAAGTTTAATTAAAACAAAAACAAATTTAGTATATTATATTGAGAAAACAAAACATGTTACAATAATTGTAGATCCTTAAATATTTATTATAACTGTTGTCAATCAGGCAGACGGCACATGCCATGTTTTATTGATTCTTGTAAATATATATTTGTACACTAATTAATATTTGTCCGAATAAAAATCAACATCTAATCTAAAAATCTATCTTATTTTTATTATACTGTATATGCTTATTAACTGGTTAACTGGACTGTTAGAACCATAGTTTGATCGGCTAAGATTTGCTCGAATTGGCACTCGATTTCTGAAGTAATTTCGGCTTACATTTAAGTGGAACCGACACAAAACTGATGGAGATGAAATGGATCCATTCAGAATTCCAACAGTAAAGCAGAGTTGCAAATACTTACGGTGACTAGTAAGCGATGGAAGACCTATAAGTTGTTGCCTAACGGAATAGGAAGGCAAAGCTAATTCATGTGTCTGTGGGAGAAATCGTAAAATAAATCTTAGGAATCTTCTTTGAACACCTTCAAGTCTATGGATATGATTCGAGTAATAAGGGGCCCAAACTATACAACCGTATTCAAGAACAGAGTTTTAAGGACATAAGGATCTCGGAATTCCCTGCCAAATCTTTTTTATAAAGCCTAGTGTCTTATTAGCTTTTTTAATACCCTATATAAAAAATCATGGGATCTGAGAAGGATATATAAAAGTGAAATAAGTCCTAGGGTCACCAACATAAAGATGCGTGTCCTAGAGTTTTGCGAATTGGAAAGATATGGAAAAAAATTTTCATAATGAAAACAAAAAAAGCTAAAAATTTCAAAACATGGAAGTGCAGTTTTTTAGCACTAACATTGAAATTAAGAGGAAAGTTCATAATTTGAACTTGAACTTGAAATTGATAGTCAAATTGACTATCATTTTCATTTTCCGTCTGTGTAAGATGATTCAATTCAATTCGATTGAACAATTTCATTTATTTTATCTCAAAGTGGGAAGGTGATCTCAGAAAGAAACACTAAAATACCAACCAAACTCAGAAGACAGAAGTAGTTTTACTAAAAACTTTCTAAAATTCAAACATCTTTTAACAAGATCCCGCTTCAATTGCGTACTGAAAAAAAAGACTAACTACTTAAAAGTACTACTTTCTTACTTAAGGCGGCGCTACAGTCCGGGTGGACCTGGCCCTCAACCAACATGCGTCTCCAGCCAGCTCGGTCCCTAGCTAGCTGTTTCCATTTTCGCACTCCAAGTTGGTTGAGGTCTTCACCTACCTGCGTGCGCCACCTGAGTCGTGGTCTTCCTCTACTGCGCCGTCCCTTTGGATTGGATTCGAAGACCTTTCGGGCTGAAGCATTGATGTCTATTCGCTAGTAGTAGTCGCTGTACAGCCTGTAAGGTTCGTCGTTGTATCTTCTCCTCCATTCTCCATCTATGCAGACGGGACCAAAAATCACAAGAAGAATTTTTCTCTCGAAGCATCCTAAGACGCTCTCTTCTTCTTTCTTTAACCTTAAAAGTAGAATTACCAATTTCAACTTTCTACTTTTAATTAATAAACTTCTTACACAAAACAAATGTGTCAGTTGTCGTGCTGCTGTTATTGCCATTCTTAGTCCGGCTTTCCACTTTGCTAAATTATTTGTTGTTCGGAAAGGCGAGTCCTCCACCCCCTCTTATTATCGACCAATTGCTCTTCCGATCCTCCTTTCCAATGTCATGGAAACACTGATTAATTATAAGTTTTTTTAATGACCCGCAGTACGGTTTTCTCAGAGCAACAGGTTATAGGTCCACTGTAAATCTCATACTTCATCTCAACAAGAAGTGAAACTAATCTTTACATCGTTTTGGAGAAAATGAGATTATTGCACTTGCTATTTCAAAAACATTTGATAGAGTTTGGCATCAGGCCCTCTTATGGACAATGCGTGCCTTTGGTTAAGATGAATGTCTCCTTTTGCTGGATGAGAAATTACCTTTCATACCATTCAATACAATTACTATTCGATAAATGAAAGTCTGAAAACCACAAAAAAAATAAATGCTGATGTGCCTCAGGGTTCGGTTCTGTCTCCCACATTCTTTCACTGACGATAGTACTTCGCTTTTCATATTTGTTTTATGGAACGATCATATACGCCATGTCCCTAAACATATCGCAAGATGTTTGGATTTTCTGAGACGATGGAAGAAATTTCTGGTGCTCCACAATCTTACTTATAAGTCTTTTGGAAAGCATCATCAAAGAGCTTTAAAAATGTTTAACTACAATAAAACCGTTTACTCAATTTTGTCCCTCGAACATCGACGTAAAGTTTTTTTGTCTTACACTTTTTTAGAATTCTCTTGCAGCGTGATTTCGACAAGATTCAGCGATATTGCGACGACTGGAAACTGAAAATAAATGTCCAGAAGTCGGAGACAATTCTGTTCCGGACTGCGTTCGCTAGGGCCACGAGGGATACGTGCAAGAATTGGCGGAAGATGGTCATCGTTGATCTTCAAGGGCAGCGATTAGCGAGCAAAAGTGTAGTGAAGTACCTCGGTATCTGGTTAGATTAGTATTTATATTTCGCTCTGACCAGAGCCAGAGGAGCCTTCGCTCTGACGAAACGGCTGTTTTACAGCAGTCGGCTTGACCCCAGAGTGAAGGTAATTTGCTACATGGCCCTGATACGGCCGATGATCGTTTATGGTTGTCCTGTGTGGTTCAACGTTGCCCCTTCCCATATGGAGAAGTTTCGGGTGCTCGAGCGGCAATGTTTACGCTGTACCAGCTTATATCGAACAGTCGAATCTTCTTAAGTGCATTACTATGCCGACGAGGTCCTATACAACGGAGCTCGAATCAACAGAATTGACAATTTCATGATAAAATTCGTTCGAGCTCACATTGCAAGAGCTATGTCTTCGACCAACAATTTAATTTTCGGGCGTTCTATCCGAACGACGAGTGTTTTGAGAGTGCACGCTTGAGCGGCTTCATTCCACCAGAGGCATTCCTCTTTTTAGATAGATGCGGTCTGATACAGGATAGATTGGCAGTTCCCCTAATCTACCACGTCAGACGACGAACCATGGATAGGCGACTCCTGTACAATCGGGACATCATGACACAAGACGGAGCAGATTTCCTTCGGTTCAATCGGGACCGAACTGATAGGGTGAAGCAGGAGAACCAGTTTTGGTGGCTTCAATCGGCACTTGATAGTGGGTATTCGGGATGGGGTTTTAAGCCTTGGCCGACTTACATACTTGTTTTATAGTTTTAGGGTTTAGTTTTAAGTAGAATAGGCATGGTGGCACAAAAAAAAATACAAAAAAATATACACAAAAAAATACAAACAAAAACAAAAGAAAAAATAAATAAAAAAAAGGACAACAAAATATGAAAAACAAAAAACGTTAGATAGTTAGATTTGCTGCTGTGGTTGTTCTAGTTTTAAGTAGAATAGTTAGTTTAAGTTAGTTTAAGCTTTATTTTAAGGACCTTATTTTAAGTAGTTTTAAGTAAAAATAAAAAAGGATATTAATATTAGTTTTTTTTTAATTTTCTAATGAATACAAAAATAAATAAAATGAATTGAAGGTAAATAGATCTTAGGGCCGAAAGGCATTAGAATTAAGTATTATTGTTTAACTTAGATTGTCCGTATGGGACCAGTAAGTTAGTTGTAAGTTATAGTTAATTAGGCTAGTTTTATAAATGTTTGTCTAGCTTTAAGATAGGTTTAAGATTGAAGTAATAAACATGAATTTAAAAAAAAAATTCTCGCGTTTGTAGGAATGCCCATTAGTTAACACTTAAATCCAATTTCGGCAGTACTGTGAAACGCAGAGATTCGTTTTTTACCCGTACTACGCGAATGTGGAATTCCTTCCCACACTCTTTCTTTTCAAATCCCCCTTTCTAATCTCGCCTTCTTTTTTAATGCTCACACTGAGTCTCCGGCATGTTAGAGGTAAACCCATTGAATGTATTCTAACTATACAAAAAAGTTCAATTGGCCATATTTCATGGCGGCTTATTCACGAAAGGCCTGACTAATTTTTAATGATTGCAAAGGAGTTGATTCAGTATCATGAGCTCGTATTTTAAGGTCTCCAAAAAAGGTTTTCATTGGAATTTAAGACAGGGAACTGAGTGAGCCATTATGAAAGAAATTGAAACAAAACATAAAAAACATATTTCTACAATTAATCGTTTGTCAATATTGTCTGCCAAATTATTGAAATGTGTTGTTGTCCATGTCGTCAAAAAAGATAGTCACTTTTACTTGAAAATTCCTAAGGCAATATTAGAATTTTCGTGTAGTCCGTCCAATATTTTTAAATCTCAACTAAAAATTAGTTTATATTTTTTTAAATTTTTCAAAAAACCCTTTTAGATATTGTCTTAAATTTGATACTTAAGCCAAAAAGCTCATAAATATCTGCGATTTTAATCATGTTTTTATATTATATTCGTAGCTTTACATAACTTTTATTACTGCGAGACCTAACTATCTTATAACTGTTAATTAGAAGAACTAGTGCGTGTCATAAGCATTTTCCAAATCTTATCTTATAAATTTCAAACTAAAACCTAAAAACCTTTAACATTTTGCTTATGTGCTATTTTCTCATTAAAATTCAAAAACAAAGCCACAACTCATCGAGAACATCATTGCTCTGCCGTGAAACCTCACCAATATCTGATACCTCATCCTCATCTTCATCCTCGCAACAATCAATCTCTCGTCAAAGCAAAGGATTTTAAACTTAAATACCCTCATGATGTCGATGATGATGATGACGATGATGCTGATGATGATGATGATGATGATGATGATGATGATGATGATGATGATGATGATGATGATGATGATGATGATGATGATGATGATGATGATGATGATGATGATGATGATGATGATGATGATGATGATGATGATGATGATGATGATGACCATCATGATGAGACAAAAGAAAAGGATATCTTCACTTCATCTTGATTGACGTGCGCATTTATAAAGCCGACATAATGATGGAAATACCCTCTTTTGATTCGAGTTTCAGTTTGGGCCACATTCGCATACAACATCTTGTCAATGTGCATCACTACGGTAAGTGATGAATTTGCACGATGGCGCTTTATCCATCCCACTGCACAGCACGCTTACATATACTCTTCCAAGTCTTGATGATGAATCGATGGATCGGTTTCTCTATAGACACACACTTGGCTTCCGTTCGGTATGATCAAAAGATCCCGAGGACATTACCCAAAGATCACAACCACCCATATAATTGAAAGGACATCGAAACACTCCACCGATTGTCAATCAGTGCTCTTCGCAGTGGTGCAGTGCATTGCAGAGAGCAGAAGCAGAAGCAGAAGCAGACGCAGACGTGCCCACTAAAGGAGAAGAGACAAAATTGCAACTCAATGGTGACGTGATGTGATCTGACGTAATAGACCAATTAAAGTTATCTCGCCATCTCAGCGCAGTTCGGTCCAACTGATGATGTCTGTTGAATGATGACATGCTTGCCGCTACTGCTGCTTTACTGCAACTGCAATTTTTGGCGATGCACAGCCATTGATGCGTTTCGCCGCATTTCGACGTCGTCGTCAGTCGGACGGTCACAATGATCACCAACTTCAGCGCGGCAGCAACAACGAAACGATGTCCGTGATATACGAGACCCTGACGACTTCTTAATCTGGGGATGTGTCTGCGGTGCGGCTTGCGATTTCCATATATCCTTGTTGCAATCTTCGCACGTTTATCGTTCGTCTGTCCATCGAATCCAATCGAATCTTTCCCATCCAATTAAGGCTTTGCGGTAAAAGGGCGCATGAGGTGTGTGTACGAGTATTGTGTACTCTTTGCATACTACAATGGAACGGAGTCTAAAAGCATCACATCCGAAAGAAAGCGATTCACCCCCATTTTGAGGGTGTGAGGATGGGCGATGACGGTGGCGGCAGCTTGCAACAATTGCTTGCTTTGTGTGTGCGACTCACATCAACCGGAAAAAGGTACAATAAATTATTCCCGAATCCAGATTCCTCCAGACATATTTGAGTATCGTGGGCGGCCCCCCGGCCGGCGGCGGCGCGGCGGTCGGTGGTCGGTTGCCGTTACCCGTCGAAAAATCGATTAAACGCTGAAAAGGACTATATTTTTGGGCATTTATAACCCAGACAGTTCAGAGTGGGGCATATTCAGTTTGTCTAGCAGTTGGGTATACCTATACATACGGTATGATGAGATGATGCGGAGGAATGCGAAAAAGGTCTAGAAATTATATAGGGAAAGCTTTTTTCCACCTGTCTGCCACCTGGAGAGTTCTTGATTTCTCTTGTTCCAAAATAACTATAGTAAAGGATAGGAAAGGTATGTGTACCTTGTGTGTCGTCATCACTTGAATTTCTGCCAAGCCGTGAGGTCCTTTTTTTCTGATGATGATTTTTCTAAGGATAATTCATTTTGCATAAATGCGAATACGAATACGAATACGGAATTTTTGAATTGGAAATTTTGAAGTGTGGCTCGCTCTTTTCCTGATGCTATATTGACGTTCGTTTTGTACATATGTATATGGTATCCCATATATAAAACTGTTCAGTATATACATACGTAAAAAAAGTGTACATATGTATATCATTCAGGACACTTTATTCCAACAATTCAGATAACCATTGAAGCGTGTTACATTGTATACGTATCGATAGATTGTTATATAGGATCAAGAAAGATTTATAGCCCTTTTTTTGTTTTTGTTTTTCTGTAAAGCCTTTTTAATACTTTTTTCGGGAAGCGAAAAAAAAAGGAAAACGCACCTAAAAGGATGCCAATGTATAGAATCTTTTGTGTCACGTTTTTGTGAACGAATTTAATTGGAAGTTGTGCAAATTTAAACCATTTTACATATCTTAGAGTTGAAACTCACAACAACACATTTTTTCTAATAATTTACTTAAATACATTTTTTAAGCAAAAATGAAGTTTTTGAATTTTCCTTCGACTAGTTTTTAGTAATTGTGATTTTTCAGAGTTATGTATTTGCATAAAAAAAAATAAACCAATAAAAAAATGTGTTTTGAACTTAGATTCATTTCGTGCAATTAAATATTCATGCCATAATTACAGAATTCTAAAAGTTGTACTCCAGGTGAGACAACTCGACTTAGAGACCTATCGCATTCATTGTAAAACTTGATTATGAAATTCGTCGAATGAACTACATTATCTATTCTTAAGACTACCTTATCATTTTTGAACTTGCCTATCGAAACTGTCAGTTTCTGACATCTAAACGTCGTATAATTCAATAAACGAAGAAAATGTTTTTTATTCTTCTCCAAGGGTAGTCTCGTAAGCTTTTGAGAACTCGGTCTCCAGTTAGTTGAAATACATTTGAAGGAATCATGCTTGCATATCATTTTGATAAAATCTTTAACAATGGAGGGTTTGAAATATGATCGATGATTTGTAGTGCATCCAAACCTGCATATATATAGGGTGATTTTTTTAGCTATTATCTTTTTGGCAACACTGGTTTAAACAGTTGGCGCACGTTTCATGTTTTGTTTCACTGTCAAACATCTTCCGTTTGGTCTATAATTTAACCATGAATCGTCTTCCAAACGAACAACGCTTGAAAATTATTGAATTTTATTATCAAAATGCGTGCTCTGTTAAGAAAGTTCATCGCACGCTTCTTCCAGCGAGCGACGAAGCTCATTTTTGGCTCAATGGATCTTGGAGTAAATATCAAGCAAGAGCTACCAATGCATCCAGAAAAAGTCACAGTTTGGTGCGGTTTATGGGCTGGTGGCATCATTGGACCGTACTTCTTCAAAGATGATGGGAATCGTAACGTAACTATGAATAGTGAGCGCTACCGTGATGTGATATCCAACTTTTTTTGCCCAAAATGCAAGAGCTTGACTTGCATGACATGTGGTTTCAATAATACGGTGCCACATGCCACACAGCACGCGCAACAAATGACTTATTGAGAGGCGAGTACGGTGAACATTTTATTTCACGTTCGGGACCGGTCAATTGGCCGCCTAGATCGTGTGATTTAACGCTGGTTCAGCTTTCATTATTTCCGCCATTTCCCTTAATTGTTCCATCTTATATCTTTGAACTTTCAGATTCATTTTAAAAATAGAGTAAATGAAAGATGAGAGAAATTGTTTAGAAAGCGAAAGCGATTTCATTAATATTAGATAAGTTTTACAAAATGTCGGTGGAAATTGGTTCAACTTCCTTTCATCGGATTTGGTAATAACAACACTTCTGGAAATAATAATTGATTCTATCACTTTAGGTAATTCGTCGAATTCTGTAATAGGGATTATTTATCGAATGTTAAAATAACTCCATCCCTGACAACAGTACTCGCACACAGGAATGGTTGAGAGTTGGAAGTCACTAGGCCCTAATTCTCAGTAGACTGTTGTGCCATCTAATTTATTTTATTTATTTTTAAAATAACTCCAAACTTAAGATTTTGGCTTGTTGATAAAATACGTTTTCAGCGAAATTTGTGTCCAGGACACAGTTCATGAATATACCACTTCAGCAATGCCTTGATTTTCCCAATCCACAAGAAGGGAAGCACAGAAGTTCCGGAAAACTACAGAGAAATCTCGTTTTCGAACTCGTCATATAAGATATTTACATCGATTCTGCTCAGTCGTTTAAATGAATGGATACATTCTAATAATCTGCTCGGTGAGTTCCAAGCTGGCTTCAGATCGGGATACTTCACCGTGTCGATCACATTTTTGTACTTAACTCGATTGCTGACTCGTTTCTATCGAGAAATAAGAAACTAATTGCATTTTTGATTTGAGTTGATTTTAAAGATGCTTTCGACACCGGTGTTCGCACTGCCCTATTTTACAAGCTTTTCCAGATAGGAGATAGGAATGTCGCTTAAGTTATGTACAGTATTACAAAATTTATACAAGACTACCATCAAGCATCAGTGTGGAATAGCCAATGCTTATTAGAGTGGTTCCAAATGAAATCAGGAGTTAGACAGGGCTGTGCACTCGGTCCAAGTTTGTTTGCACTCTTCATTGAAGATATAGTCGAAGCATTACCAGCAGGAATCGAGTACGCAGGCGTTAACATTAAAGCTCTTCTTTTCGCTGACGACATTGTCCTGCTCGCGTATACACCGCAGTCCATTCAGCTAATGCTAAATAAGCTTGCTGAATATTTTAAAAGATGGAATCTAGTGGTAAATTTAAATAAATCCAAAGTAATAGTTTTTAATAATAGCGGAGGAAGATCGTATGCAAGTAAGCAATGGCACTATAATGGTGAAAGAATACAAATTTCTAGGAGTCGGCTAGACTGAGCATGGAAAAACATTTCACTGACAAACTTTTTAAGGCAAAAACAGCTATAAACGTAGCATGGAAGCAATGCTTTAATAATAAGGAAATTACGCATACCAGTAAATTCAGGCTCTTCGAAGCTGTATCGGAATCAGTTATGTTTTATGCGGCGCAAGAGTGGTGAGGTTGGAAATATGAACAAGTGGAAAAACTGCATAGATTTTACATAAAACGGCTTTTCCACCTTCCTTCGAGTACGCCAAACTACATGATCATGTTGAAAACGGGTTTATCGCCTTTGTACATAAAAACACTCAAGCTGCAGTTCGATTACATCCTCAAAGCTTTGGACATGCCAAGTAATCTTCTTCCAAAGAAAGTAGTTCTTCAATCAATCCAATCCCGAACTGAATGGTTTAAAGACTGGATAGAACTAGCGGAGCAGGTGGATATTGACCTGAACTATAGTAACCTTGCCTTATGGAAACCAACTTTATATGGCTTAATAGCTCGTCTGGATAAAACCTCAAGAGAACAATACACGGAACAAGCCAAAATTTCACTGCACCGTATGATTTACAGTAGACTAGAGTACGATCTCCGAGAAAGAAACCGCTTCCACGACAAATATACCATCGAACAAATTTCGTGCATGTTCCGGCTAAGAGGAGAACTCCATAATCTGAACTACATTCCTCACGGCGAGGACTTACCGCATTAGTTTTGAATTAGTCAACTGTTACATTTTCTGCATGTTTAACTTGATCACATACATAGGTTACAAATATTCGACATTCCTTCTTAGTAATTTTTAAATGTTTTCCATTTTGTCAGTATCGGTTAAAGCACTCACCTAATACCTGTAAATATTTGGGATCCTGGTTTCTATCTGGGTAAGTGTCAGAAACCTACAAATGAATTTTAAAAAAATCAGTTTGACAAATCGGACTGATAACAATAACTTCCAATTGGTACTAAAATATTGAAGAAACTTATTAAAAGGTGTTTTTCCTGATTTAATAGATGGATTCAAAGATAGTTTTTAAGTGCTTCATAAAGCCGGAATTTGAATAGAATCACTCTTCAATGTCTTGGAAACATATTAAACCCAATTCAAAATTATAAACTAAAATAAATTAAATGGTACAAACTTAAAAGGAAAACGCTGCGGACAGGATTCGAACCTGTGCGGGTAGAACCCAATGGATTTCAAGTCCATCTCCTTAACCACTCGGACACCACAGCTCATGATAAAGTCATCTCATTTTATTTAGATCCAAAACAAGTTTCAAAACTGACATACAAAAGGTAGATATTATTGTTCTTTGATATACATATGGTTCTATAGTCTTTTGAATACATCTTGTGTAGAACGGATTTGGTGTATGTTTATGAATCGTTCTTACTGTTGAATTCAAGTTGACCCACCTTAAAGAAGTTGTGAGATAAGTGTCCTAATTTTGATTCTATTGTTCTATTGGTTGCTTTCTTCTATTTCTTGTTTGGAAATTTGCAATAATTTTTATACTGTTCTCCAACAGAATCAACTTTTGAAAACTTCTTTAAATTATATTTTGAAAATATATATTTTTGAAATTTTAGACGAGTTCAGAAAAATGTTCAATGTTCACAAAGTTTCAATATCAGTCAACTTAGGTTAATAAACAAGATTATTTTTTGACTAAATAAACATGTAGAATTGAGATTTACATATTGGAGCATTCTATTTTTTAAATATTGGAAAATTTAGGTTGATTAACGTTAATCTACTTCTTGGAGTTTAAGAGTAAAAATTTGCGAACATATTTTGTTCCTTGAAAATTTATCAGATTCTGATTTCATGATTCATTAAGGTCTTAAAATTGTCTAAAGGTTTATTTAAAAACAGTTACAAATACGTTTAGTTTGCATGACTTTGAATACATAGAGCGGTGTGGAATTAATAAAGTTTTTTTGCTTTTGTCCGCTATGTTCTTTTTTGAACAACTCATAATCCGAAACCTTTTCGTTCATTGCTAAATATTTTCAAAATTTATTTGAAAGCTGAATGAAACTCACTAACTGTTATTTAAAACAATTTCTCCCCTTCTCACAAACCTAACCGCACAATTTATATATCAACCTTCTTTTTTTCAAAAAATTACGTCGTAAAAAAATATCATTCTCCTTAAAAATATCTCGAGAAATGCATTCCCTAAGAGCAGTCCCATCTCCTCTCATAATAAATTTATCATGCCTTAGTCATCAATTTTGAATGCATCAGGATTCAGGACCTTCTTGCCTATAAACGAAATAAACAAAAAAGAAATGAAAGGATGAAAAAGGATATCAAGAAACCCATCGTCTCCCAAAATGTTACCCATAACAAATTCAACACAAACACGCTGCACATCTGACATTGTCAGCAGGATTCTCTCTTGGTTTTTTTGCTTCTTTTCTTCGTGCATCTCTAGATGCAAGAAAGTTCGCTTTTGCGTTTGATCCCCCACTCTGATGCGATGCCTGGCTTAACTGACTCAGTGGCCCTTTGGTCGGTCGCGTTTCCAAGGAATTTTCTCAAGCTTCTAAAGGCTTCACACGAAAATTACACAAACTGTAGTGTGATGCGGCGACGCCGCGACGGGGGAAGAAATCCCAAAATGGATACAGCGGCAAACGATGGCGGTGGGAATCCATTTTTGTGTGAACTCTAGACCATCATAACAGCCCGCTCACAACACGCAAGGACATTTCAAGGATATTGCATCGAGATAGAAAATTACTTAAAAAAAAAAAAACCTTAAGCACGATAATAAAAATTGAAAATGAGCAGGAGTAGTATAGAAGTATGGAAGCAAGTACTAGGCAGGGAATGAGTAAGAACTCGGTGAGTGTTTGTTGTAACTGTAACTGGTGCATTTGACTGTGACTGCGACTGTGACTATGGCATGCAAGAGCTCCTATCGTTGTTTTATACACAACACATAGAGCCCCGTAAAAGAAGAAGAAAAGGAAGATTTCAAATGGAACTCGTCTCTCGTTTTCATGCGATATTTTAATAAATAATCCAAAGGACGTGCCATGGATTTTCGTGGCACAAACATAGCCTTTGCTATCTGTTTTCGCACAACGACCGACTACGAACGATGACGACGACGACGACGACGACGATGATGAAGACAACGACATGGCGACGACGATGATACGGCCGGTCGGTAAGGCAGTGGTGATGGTTGTGATGTTGGTGAGTCTTATAGAGTTAAGAAAACGTAAAGGAGCGAGGTATTGCAGCAGTAGAAGTAGTTAAGGGATACGTTTTGAAAAATGCAAGAACTCCAAAGAATATCGGCTATGTAGGTAATGTTTGTGGAAGAGTGAGTGGGTGAGTGAGTTTATTCCCATTTTCCCCAAATTGCCATGCAATCGCCTTTTTCCATTGAACCTAGGTACATGCACTTTACCTGGGAATATCCCAGCACAGCGGAAAAGTGACAAATTCAAAAAAGGGACCAAAAAGAGACTTCAAAGATTTGTACCTAAAAGAATATATGGAGGCCTATAAGATCGTTGTTTATTTTCAGATAGATTTCAATAATTGGGTAAAAAGCCTCTAAGATCTTAAAGCCATACAAAATATAAATATGTCCTTTCTGCTTATTTTCTGGAAGAAGTATTGAATGACACAGACTTAAAGGTCCACAGGTTAAAAAAGTACAAAAGGATTTTTGGATTACTTAGGTTTTGATGACTATGAGCGCAAAAATCAGTTGTTAATTTTTGATTTCGAGAAATTAAAAGGATGCGTCGTCGATGCAAATAGAAGATAGAACGTTTTAAAGCCTTCCCCATTCCCGTAATATGGGTAAAGAACGAATCTTTGTATTTTAAAGTTTGACCAAAATGGGACTCGAGGATATCGGAAGCAGAAACATGGATTAGAAGCTTCAAACAGAAAAGCGCTTGTGAAAATGAGTAAAAGTGTCGGAGAAAGAACAGAACCCTGAGGCACACCAGCGTTTATTTTGTGATTTTCAGATTTAAACCCATCCAATTGGAGTGGTGTAGACTTATTGACAATTTTCCCTCTGATAGATGTTTAAGAGTTTTGGTTTGCTTTCTTGTAAAGTTCTACCTTGGCTATGCTGCCATAGGCTGATTTGAAGTCTTTAAACAGATGATAAGTTTGAATTTTAAATTCTACTCATATTTCTTTAGCTGAAATGCCTTAATAATGTTCTCCGATGAACTTTTTAGAAAAAAAAAAAGGTTTAAACAAGACTGACTCTAAGCAAACTTCACTGAAACGACTTAGACCCCACTGTGAAATCCCACTTTCGGGTGAAATGCACTTCAATGCTGCACAACTCGCATCAACGAAAAACGACCTTTGCACATGGATAAATCCACTTTACGCGAAAAGGACGCGATGCACACGTTTTCATGTGAAATTGTCTTTTTTATAACATGCCATACCTTCGCTTGCCTTACATTTAAGTCTATTTCGACAAGGCTGCGATGATGTTGCAAGGCGCTAGAAGGTAGAACGTAGAACGTATAGAATGTTGGAGCAGTAGAAGCAACGGAAGGCTCCATATCTGCTCTCCAGGTTATAAAAATAATATTCCTTGTTTCGTTTTTAGATGTTTTTGCTTGTATATGGAATGTGGGTGGGTGCGAGTCCTTATACACTCGATGGCAATCTAGCGAATAATGTGCATCAGGACTTGCATTTTAGGTTCAACTTCTAGTGAGGAAGGGGGGGGGACGTTTGGGATGGGTTAACTTTTGGTGCCTTGGAGAGTTTCGTATATTTTTCATGCGAAGTAGTTTTATCCCTGTGTATAATGGCTGTTTTGAGCTTTCTCTCTGGCAACGAGGAACAACAAGAAACGAGCCGCCTGCCTCACTCTGGGAGATAGCAGGCGACTTAAGCGGCCCAGAGTTTGTTATCCTTTTATTTCCGATGGTTGTTTTTTTTTTTTTTTTGTATATTTATTTTTATTTTGGTGCCTTGATGATGATGTAACAAATAATGTTTTTGTTTTCTCAAGTTGTTTTATTTTGTTGTTGTTGATGTTGGCAGGAGTTGTACTTTTCAAAAAAGTAGTTTGTGTGTAATAAAAACGTCCTTGGTGCGCTTGGTGAATTATTTTCAATATTTTATCAGTCAATAACTTGACAAATGGCGGTACAAAGGTATATGTCTTTTGTGTAGATATATATATATAGATGGAAGGGTATAAAAAGTGGGTATAAGAGGGGTTTGATGTTTGGGTTGTTGTGTTGATCAAGGAGTAAGTATAAGCTTGGTGAAAATTACTGTAACGAATGTGGTGTTATGCTTACGTTTTTCTTCCTACATTCACATATATGTGTCGGAAAGGTATATTTTGTGTAGTGTAACATGTCCTTCAGTCTACAGAAGGTGGTTTTGGATATTTTATGAGTGCTGCATTGTGAGGTGTAATACATGCCCTTAGTTTGAATGCATGTATGTATGTATATATTTAGGTAAGTAAAGTTAAACGGAATATAGAAAACTTATTTATGTGTATGGTGTACCTATGTTTTGGATGATATTGGATTGGGTATCTAGAAACTGAACTTCATACTGACAGTATAGGCAACAGCTGGATCACATTATGCGATTTATGAGACTTCAGACGAGTTAAATTGGTTTTTGTTTTCTCAAGAGGTGGATATTATACTTTGACTTTTGAGATAGGACATAATTTCAGTAACAAAAAATGGAGCTTACTGAAGGAAATAGTGAAAGCTAATTTCAAATGTTTGTATTGTTAAATTCATGACAAATAACTTAGGTTTTGGACTCCAGTGAAGCTAAGCTAAAACACTTGTATTTACTTAATAAAAGTGGTATGATAAGTCTTATATATGTTTTCAACTGAAACATTAGAAAACAAATAGAAATACGGTAAAGTTTTGTTTATTTTTTATTTTTTGAATTTTTCAGATCTTGTAAAACGTCAAATTAATACTAGTAGAATTATTTTACCAAAATAGATGTGCGTCGGCCGGGAATCGAACCCGGATCAACTGCTTGGAAGGCAACTATGCTAACCATTACACCACCGACGCAGCTATTAGTCATTATTATAGTCATGTTATATAAAATTAGTTCAAATTTCTAAGACATTTATGTATATTATTTTCACGTTGGGTTCTTGAAAATGTGAAATAAATTATTCTCGTTTGAAGCGCCTTTATCATCGAAAGTAATGATTTTCTGAGTTTTGTTGGCGTCTATTGATAAATGTATATGTTATTATCTTCAATGAAATTTCTTGCCATCTACATAATAATAATAATATTTACATAATATAAACTGCTATTATTTGGAATTTAATGAAATAATGCATACAAAAAGTAAGTATACGCCACAGAGTACAGTTAAATTATTTCTTTATTCGAATGTACTCACAACTTATCTCCTTTTTTTTATTAACTTTATTGTTAATTTCAATTTAGAGAATTTTGAGATATCGCATACAATATACACTGAGTTACAAAAAAAGTGGCGATGTATTGTTATTATTTTGATAATATACCGCTTTATTTTTGCCAAGATATTTGGTGCTTCAAAGCCTTTGAGCTCTTCACCAAACAGCGGTTGAAGTATGTCACAGAGTTTAATCAGTGAGAGGGACCACTGTTTGCTTAAACGGTGGGTGGCGTTTGGAGAGTAATCTGGTCGTATACCAAGACTTACGATACAGCACGAGCGAATGGAATTTGCTCGCCTTCACCAAGATTGAACCGAGACAGACTAGGGTATAGTTCTCTTCACTGATAAGTCCAGGTTTTGTCTACGTAGGCAAAAGATAGACGTAAAAGAAGATCAGGTGGGAGATACAATTCGACAACAGCTGCCCAGCGGGAAAATTTCTGGGGAGGTTACGTCATGGTGTGGGCAGGAAGTTCCACGCACAGAATAACTGGGCTATGCATAGTGTAACGATCGGTGAACTACAATTATTGAATCACCAACATTTTGGAACAATATTGGGTTCCTTTCGCACCATTTATTGGAGAAAATTTCTCCCTGATGCAAGACAATGCGATACCTCACGTTGCCAGGTGCATTATGGACTACTTGGAAGAAGTAGAAATAGATGAGATGGCTTGGCCTGCAATGGTCCCGGACATGAATCCCGTCGAATAAATTATAAGTAAGCACCCTGCTCTTCCCGAGACACTAAGTTGGCAGAGATCTGAGGAGTGGGATAATTCGGATCACGCAATCGTAAAAAACCTTATTGAAGGTATGCCGATGCGAATTAAAGCTTTGATTGATGTTAGGGGAGGCAATACCAACTAATCAGTGAACAAAAACTCATTTATTTTATGTTTTATTTAAAAGTTCTTCCCATTTGCTTATTTTTTACATAAATCAATAACATTAAATGTTAATAAACAATAATGAATTAACAAAAAGTCTTTTTGACATATTTGAACATATTGCGAAATTTCAAGGGGCGCCACTTTTTTGTAACTCAGTGTATTAAATATATGTATCTTCTCTTGTTTTAGAATTTTTGATTTGTATCATTTTCTTGATCATCATTGGCTATATCTTTTCTAGTACAGAATCATACTCCGTTTTTTTTGCAATAATACTCATCCGAGTGATGAATCATCATCATCATCGGCTAGATAACCGGGATCTTGTCCTTGCCTCATTTAAAAAACCTCTCAATCTATCCTAGATCGCCATCCATGCCATCCAGTTGCGCACCCCAAGGTTTCTGGCGTCCTGGTCAACGACATGCATGATCGGCTATGCTGTCTTCGACCATAAAATGTACTACAAAAGACTTTCCGGGATGGTTCCTTTTGATTCATGTAAGCTATATGCGTCCAGCCTACAGAAGTCTACCGAGTTAAGTTTTTGCTACGATACCTGCTTCGAGGTAGATTGCATACAATTCATGACTGTAGAGTCTCCGGAATCGTCCTTCCTCACATAAGAAGCTGACAATTATCCGTAAAACTTTCCTCTGGAACACTTCTAAGAGGGGATAATCAAGGTGTGAATTCTGGCAGAACAATTGTCGTACACCAACAGCTTACAAGTTAAGGCAAGGTTTGTGGTTTTAAAAGCTTTGACAGACTATTATTATACTGTGTTGGTTTTAAGCAACCACCCGCGTATTTTTTGTTGTAATTCTATGTTGTTATCGGCTGGTACTTTTGATCCTCTTATTCGAGTGCCAGAGGCACGGATTGCTTTCTTCAAGCCCAGGTTTAAGAGGTTGTCCAAACCATCCTCTTGTCAGAGGAAATGTTGACCAATCCGGCTACTTTAACTTGACTTGTTATATTGGACATGGTCAACCTACATTGTCTTTTCAATTTATTTGGGATGCCGAATTCTCTCATTGCTTTGTAAAGTTTGGCTATGCTATCAAAGGTGGACTTAAAGTCTATAAATAGGTGATATGTTGGCATATTAATTTCTAGACATTTGTTAATCGCCTTCCTAAGGCTAAAAATCTGATCGGTTCATCATTTTCTTGGGATGAAGCCACACTAATATTGAACGATGAAAGATTTATCGTATGGGGCTATCCGTTCTTGTAGGATAGAGGAGAGTATCTTATAGACTGTAATCAATAACGTGAAACCTCTATAGTTGCTAAACGTTCTCATGTTTTACGGGTGTACTCAAGGAAATATCATCCAATAATTGTCTTATAATCCTTTAAAATTCTATAAGGACGTTCTAGTGTCGACATCTAAAGAAGTCTGTTTAGGTGCTCTCTGTTTTCCAGTATTACTTTTCGAATTATATTCTTTCAATTATTATATAAACTTAAGTGCTGGTGCCCCAATAACGTACATGAGTCTTTTGGATAGAATTGAAAATAGAGCTCAAAAATTATAGGAGATCGTTCCCTTACCGAGACATTTGCTTCTCTTGAACACCGCCGCCGCAAGTTCTCATGCTTGTCATTGTTTTATCGTTATTTTTATGAACAATGGTCTAGTAAAATAGCCAGTTGCATTCCTCCCCTTAAACAATTCAACCGTAATACCCGTACTTCTAGGAATGTTCATCAGTTTACTCTTGAACCCAATTTCGGACGTACTGTTAAGTAAAGGAATTATTTCTTTAGCCGCACTACACGAATGTGGAATGCGTTACCAGGCTCAAGGTTTCCCCCTCATAACAATCAATCAGACATTTAAAACCAATGTGCATCGTTTTCTCCTTTCTAATCCTATTCTTCTCTCCTAGTTGCTCGCACTGTGTCTAATCATTAGAACGGTATTCATAATCCCTTACAGTATTTTTGTTGTTAATAGTTTGAACTATACACCTCAATGTTTTTTTTTTTAATTAATTTATTTTAGTCAATTTTGTTCAACATTTTAAGAACTTATTTTAAGGGTTCGTTAAGGAATATGGGTCTGTTTTTAACTTCCCATAGGAAGTTATTGTAATCGGTCCGATTTGTCGAATTGAAAATATTGACATTTCTCTACGTTTCGAGTTGAAATAAAAGATTTTTAGAGAGATGTCTGTTCGTGCGTGTGTACGTACGTTCGCAAAGTTTTTTTCGTCGTTCAAGAACCAGTGGAGATATCGACTTCAAATAAATTTTGGTATTCAGATAATAATGCAGAAAGATGCAGAAAGGAATCTAAAAAAATTGAGTGGGTGGTTTTTTTACCATAGTAATTTAAAAACCAACCCAAAATATCTCACGAACCAATAACGCTAGCGAGTTGAGTTAAATTTTGTATCATATAATTATGACGTGATACCAACTAGTATATTTTTGGAAAAAATTCAATTTTTTTAATAAAAAATAAAAACCTAAAAAAAAACATTACAAAAAGTTGGTAAACATTGATTTTCGACTCAAATATCTGTTCAAAAAATTGAGCTGGCTTCAAATTAATTTCTTTTATAAAAAATATTGTTTTTAACATTCAGTAAAATTTTGAGAAAAATCAAATTGACAGTTTTTTACAAAAAATAAAAACCTAAAAAAAAAACAATACTAAAATTTAGTTCAAATTTACTTTCGACTCAAATATCTTTTCAAAAATTAGAAACATTGTTTTCAAACTAGGCTTTCTCACAAAAAAACATTGTTTTCGAGATTCCGTAAATTTTTTATAAAAATCCAACAGTCAGCTTTTTCATAAAAAAATAAAATCTACAAAAAATAGTACGCATATTTCGTGAACAATAGAAGATATTGACATCAAATTAATTTCATTCATCCAATTTGTATTTGTTTATATGTATAAGAAATAAAAACTTTTAAGAAATGCTCCTAAAATTGGTAAAAATTGGTTTTCGACTAAAAATGTCGTTTACACAAATATGTAGATTTTGAAGTCAAACTTTTTCATCAAATGCAAAATATTGTTGGTAATTTTTAAATCTTTTAGAGTAATTCAACTGACATCTTATTTAACAAAACACGAAAACCTACAAACCTTTTAAGCAAGACAAATGGACAGACGGGAATGGAAGTTATCAGTGTTGGTCGCATCCCAGCCTCTTTTTTATTTTTAAATCAAAAATTTGGTTTTTTAACTGATCCTCAGGTTTTTCGAAACTAACTATCAAATTTTAAACAATTGGCAAAACTCTCTCGCTCTTTGAAGGACAAGATAGATTTTTCCCAGGGCTCAATTTTTTGTTTGGTAACCCATATTTTTAACAAAAGTTAACATTTCCAAAACCTCTTTCAATATCTTTTCTTCATTTAAATTAACTTATTGCAAACTCATTCAATTTTTACATATATGCAATGCAAATCGACCAAAGTCCATAAGAAGAGTTAGATGTTATAAATTCGTTCTCCATCAGGATACACCCATAATATTTCCTGATTGGTTATCAATGCACAAGCTGGACTTGCTTGTTGAGTTTTTCGAATTAAAGAAAAGAATACAAAAAAAAATCCACTCTTTTCATCAAAGGCATAGGAAATGCAAAGCAATAATACAAAAACAAAAAAGTTGAATTCCAAAAAATTACACGAGAGTATATCCAAACGAATGACGCGACGCCCGCATCCTTTGATTGCTATTCGTTGCATATTGAGTACACATATGCATACAATCAACACCCATCAGCATCGGCAGCTGGAGCATCATCAGAGAACCAAAGCATCTACATACGTGAAAATGAAATCCTTGACAAAAGGACCAACAACAACAAAAATAAAGGATGCAAAAAAATTACTCTCATTGCATATAGTCTCGTATTTTAGGTAAGTTGTGTGTATAAACCAGGATGCGGCGTGGTCATTTTCACTATACTCGTATATGGGAGGACTAACCGTCCAGGACATGCACATATACAAAACCCAAAACAAACGCAGCAGCAAACTCAAAGGATGCTGCTATTTCATGCTTGCCTTGTTTTTTTTTTTTTTATTTTAGTGTCTTTATTTTGCTTGTTTTGGAGCCTTTTTCCATATCGCGCAGCATAAAGCCTTCAATTTCATTATCCCTGAAAGGCTTAGTTTCCTTTGATATCATATGTTAGTTGCACCATACACCCACCACCTACTCCAAATGGGTCAATAAAAACAAAGCCATAGCAAAGGATACCACAGGTATAGAAAGAAGATGCAAACAGGATATTGGACATTCACTCGCTCAAAGGACACAGGACGCGCGCTAAGAGTATCCTTTTGCGAGGATGTATACAAAATGGAGTACCTTTAGCTCTATAAATTGCGATGCATGTACAAGATGAAAAAAAAGAAGAAGATAAAGTGAACAAAACTTCCAACGATTAATCGAATCACTCACATGCACATAAGAAAGAGTGAAGCTGTGAGCAGGTACCGCGCGGGCGGCCGGCGGTGGTACTCTATAGCCTGAGCATATGTAGAGTAGACTATATTGCTGCACTTAGTTTTTAAGGACAAAAGGATGTTTTTTTTTTTACTTTTGTGTTTCCATTATTCTTGTATTTCTTCTTCTTTTGTGGGTGCGGAATAGTGACAGGAAAAAATTCTAAACACTGCTGAACACTCCTTGCGAGTGTTGTGCGCTAGTTTCGTTTTTAGTCAGACTTTTCTACCATCTACCGTATCGTCCTTTTGATCCTTTGGATGTTGTTGATGATGATTTGCATACACAAACAAGACGACTCGATTCGACCAATATGGTTAGCATTCGATAAAAATAGCGTTGTGTTTTTGGTTTCGTTCGGAGCTCTCGTTTCTGTACTGCTGCAGTAAGTTTAGAGTTAATCAAAAATGATGCATGTGTATCGAAGTCGGTGTTATATATGCATATATTGAAAAGAAGTATTGAGGGTTAGGGAACACCTCTATGCAGATTATTTTGGAGGTTGGATAACATTTTTGATGTATGTAGGTACTGTGTTTTTGGGAGAATATAAAAACAATACAACAAAATGAGAGTACTCTTGAAAACAAAAACTTAGGGGAAGTGGCTTAATGGAATAAGGTTTTGCGAAATTAAAAATGAATTTTTGGAATCCAAATTGAAATGGTATATTTTCCTTTCTAAATATGTACATACATCATGAGATTTAGTAGAACTTAAAGAGTTTTTAGTATGATAAGTCCTGTGTTTATACCTAAAATTCATCATAAGTGCATACAAAAGAATGATTTCTAAAATCAAGATTTTTAATTTGGGAATTTTATTTTCCAGCTTAAAGAAGTTTATTATGAAAGTAAAAAACAAACTAGAAGTAGTATTATTTTCCAAATGAGAATTTTAAGCTTTTGAAAAGTTATTTCGTACAAATGCTTAAGGTTACACATCTTTCAATTTGGCTGCCATTCATTTATTTTTAATAATAATTTTTTGGTTGGAGGGTCATGGAGCTGTTGTTTTAAAATAGCCGCGTTTTGTTATCACCATGATCTGATCCGGATCAGATCATGATAATAAAACAGCATTGGATCATCATATTTTTTGTTATTTAAAGTTTGGTAGCAGTGTCAAATTCGTTCTTTCAAAAGTGACATTACGAAGCAAAAAAAAAAACAAACACATACCAAAAATGGAAGCTCCACAACTTTTGAAAATGTTTCTGCAAATCACCATTGGACTCTCAAACTCAAAGCATCCAGGAACGCTATGGTCTCACATGTAGTCCAGATTCTTTTTGACCTTTTAATAAATGTGACACTTAAATAATTTAATTTAGAGATTACTTACAATTTATTTGAACATCTTTTCTCCCATTTGAGCTGCAGCTTTCTCGATTTTATTTATATTTTTTGACATTTAAAGCAGGGTTGCCCAAAGAACATTTTGCTCAATGATTTTTTTTGTTCCTTTTTTTTGGGGAAAATAATACCCATAAATTATGTCAAATATACATTTTTTCGGACTTAATTATTTTAATTTCACCAATTAATATCTAGTTTTGTTAATATCTAATTATTTCATGGATTATATACCAAATAAATAAATATAAAGCTTCTCGCGTTCTATTTAAAAAATATTTTATTTCAGTCAAATGGAAGTGTTTATATGGCAATACAGGTTTTATTTAATTTGTTTGCAATGATACCAACATTTACATGTGAAATAACAATGATAAAGCGCTCCTTGTTGTGAAAAAAAGAATTAAATTTTGGATCTCAAATTGAGATCCAAACACAAAGCAGGATCTTGTGTTGTTGTTGTCATGCATGTAAATTCAAGATCCGGATCAGATCATGGTGATAATAAAACGCGGCTAATAATAACTTACTTACTTAAGGTGGCGCTACAGTCCTGTATGAACTAGGGCCTTACCCAACAAACTTCCCCATCTAGCTCCGTCCCTAGCTATATTTCTCCAGTTACGCGCTCCAAGTAGACAAAAAAATGATAACTTAGTGATGTAAAAAATTCCGTTTGAAATGATTTGATGACATCGTCGGTATATGTATATTTTCAAAATCGACGTTTGCAAGGCCACTATCAATGACGAGCACTTAAGATTGACAATAAACAATTATTCTTGGAAAGATAGAGTTAAAAGTCCAAAATTATATGGTTGAGATCGTCGTCATCTCGTTAACTCGAAATAGTGTGTCCAAAGTCACCCTATTCGCGTTTTGACCACAAACACAAGCGTACGAGCAAGAGGAGGGGCAATTATGATATATTTATATTGATACTAGCTGACCCGACAAACGTTGTTTTGTCATATAAATAATTTTTAGAGAATATTTTGGTAGAAATAAATAACTTATTGTAAGTGTGTAAGGATGTGGTATATATGTAAGTGGGATAAGTAATAAGTATAGCGCACTTTAAACGGTGTCAAAATATTAAAATAACAAATCACCAAACAAATTTTTTTAATTTATTAAAATTAATTTTTTAAAATTATAAACATATCGCTAATTATGACAATACTACAAAAAAAACAATATCAATCCCTTAATGCAAAAAGAGGCTGGGATGCGACCCACACTGATAACTTCCCATCCCGTCTATCGATTTGTCTTGCTTAAAAGTTTGTCTAAATGTATCAACCTTACCAAATTTGCGTTCTATTTTTTGTAGATTTTATTTTTTTTATGAAAAAACGGACTGTTGGATTTTTATAAAAAAATTATTGAATATAAAAAACAATATTTTCTGTAAAATAAAATAAGTTTGAAGCCAATATTTTTAATTTTTGAAAAGCTATTTGAGCCGAAAATCAATTTTTACCAACTTTTATTAATTTTTTTGTTTAGGTTTTTATTTTTTGTAAAAAAACTGTCAATTCGATTTTTCTCAAAATTTGTCCTAATATTAAAAACAATATTTCTTATAAGCAAAAATTAATTAGAAGCCATAACCTCAAATTTTTGAAAAGATATTTAAGTCGAAAATCAATTTTTACCAACTTTTGTTAATTTTTTTTTCGGTTTTTAATTTTTTGTAAAAAAACTGTCAATTCTATTTTTTTCAAAAAATTACTGAATGTTGAAAACAATATTTTTTGAAAGATAAAAGTAGTTTAAAGCCAATATCTCAAAGTCTTGAAAAGATATTTGAGTCAAAACTCAATTTTTACCAACTTTTTTTTATTTTTTTTTTAGGTTATTATTTTTTGTAAAAAAACTGTCAATTCGATTTTTCTCAAAATTTTTCCTACTGTTGAAAACAATATTTCTTATAAGTTAAAGTTAGTTAGAAGCCATAATCTCAAATTTTTGAAAAGATATTTAAGTCGAAAATCAATTTTTACCAACTTTTGTTAATTTTTTTTTTTCGGTTTTTAATTTTTTGTAAAAAAACTGTCAATTCTATTTTTTTCAAAATTTTACTGAATGTTGAAACCAATATTTTTGGAAAGATAAAAGTAGTTTAAAGCCAATATCTCAAAGTTTTGAAAAGATATTTGAGTCAAAACTCAATTTTTACCAACTTTTTTTTATTTTTTTTTTAGGTTATTATTTTTTGTAAAAAAACTGTCAATTCGATTTTTCTCAAAATTTTATCAGATGTCAAAAACATTATTCTTCGTTGCACAAAATTGTTTTGGAGGTGAAATCATATTTTAGTCGTAAAATTTTCGAAGTGACAAATTTTTTTTTTCAGTTTTTTTGATTTATAAAAAAAACCGTTAATTGAATTTTTTTCCAAAAATATAATTGTTTTGTATCACGTTACAATATATAATACAAAATTTAATTCAAGTCTCTAGCGTCATTGGTTCATGAGATATTTAGGGTTAACCAAAATTTTCACCTTTTTTTTAAACTGCTATGGCAAAAAAACCACCCACGCAATTTTCTTGAGAGCCCTTTCTGCATCTTTCTGCCTTATTATCTGTATAACAAAATTTATTTGAAGTCGATATCTCTTCTGGTTCTTGAGCTATGGACGACTAAAAAACGTCGCGAACGTACGGACGTACGGACGTACGGACGTACGTACACACGCACGCACAGACATCTTTCTAAAAATCTTTTATTTCGACTCTAGGGACCTTGAAACGTCGAGAAATGTCAAAATTTTCAATTTGTCAAATCGGACCCATTACAATAACTTCCTATGGGAAGTTAACAGAGTGTACAATATTTTTTGTGATCCAATCTTTCGTCAATACAAGCAAATTGGATGGTTTGCCCACTCGAGAGCACGCCACGTATAATTGTCTGTGAGAAAAACATGAAGTGCTCAAATCTAAGCCGCAGAAAGACATCGTTTGGCCTTGAGACATAGTCATTGCAAATGCCAATCTAATTGGAAATTGAAGGCATTTGAATTGAATTGGCACACCTGTGGGTATAATAAGGATTCGTGGTAATAATACATTTTCACCTTGGAATTTGCCATTTAGAATTATAGCTTCGATAACATTTTTCATTCATTTTTAACTTCCCATAGAAAGTTATTGTAATGGGTCTGATTTGTCAAATTGAAAATTTTGACATTTCTCGAAGTTTCAAGGTCCCTAGAGTCGAAATAAAAGATTTCTAGAAAGATGTATGTGCGTGCGTGTGTTCGTACGTCCGTACGTTCGTGACGTTTTTTTCGTCGTCCATAGCTCAAGAACCAGAAGAGATTTCGACTTCAAATAAATTTTGTTATACAGATAATAAGGCAGAAAGATGCAGAAAGGACTCTCAAGAAAATTGCGTGGGATGTTTTTTACCATAGCAGTTTAAAAAAAAGGTGAAAATGTTGGTTAAACCTAAATATCTCATGAACCAATGACGTTAGAGACTTGAATTAAATTTTATATTATATATTGTAACGTGATACAAAACAATTAAATTTTTGAAAAAAAATCCAATTAACGGTTTTTTTATAAATCAAAAAAAACTGAAAAAAAAAATTTGTCACCTCGAAAATTTTACGACTAAAATATTATTTCATCTCCAAAACAATTTCGTGCAACGAAGAATAACGTTTTTGATATCTGATAAAATTTTGAGAAAAATCGAATTGACAGTTTTTTAACAAAAAATTAAAAACCGAAGAAAAAATGTAACAAAAGTTGGTAAAAACTGATTTTTGACTCAAATATCTTTTCAAAAATTTGAGATAAAAGCTTCTTACTACTTTAAACTTGTAAGAAATATTGGTTTTAACATTAAGAAACATTTTGAGAAAAATCGAATTGACAGTTTTTTTACAAAAAATAAAAACCTAAAAAAAAATGTATAAAAGTTGGTAAAAATTGATTTTCGACTCAAATATCTTTTCAAAACTTTGAGATATTGGATTTAAGCTACATTTATCTTTCAAAAAATATTGTTGTCAACATTCAGTAAAATTTTGAGAAAAATCGAATTGACAGTTTTTTTTACAAAAATTTAAAAACCGAAAAAAAAAATTTAACAAAAGTTGTTAAAAATTGATTTTCGACTCAAATATCTTTTCAAAAATTTGAGATTAAGGCTTCAAACTTTTTTTATCTTATAAGAAATATTGTTTTCAACATTCTGAAAAATGTTGAGAAAAATCGAATTGACAATTTTTTTTACAAAAAATAAAAACCTAAAAAAAAAACAATACTAAAACTTGTAAAAATTTACTTTCGACTCAAATAGCTTTTCAAAAACTAAAAATATTGGCTTCAAAAACTTATTTTATTTCACAGAAAATATTGTTTTCGATATTCATTAATTTTTTTATAAAAATCGAACAGTCCGTTTTTTCATAAAAAAATAAAATCTAGCGGTTAACTCTGAGTAGTGTGCCCAAAGTCCCCTTATTGGCGTTTTGACCACAAACACTTAAAGAGCGTACAAGTAAAAGAAGGGGCAAGTATGAAATATTTATTTTGATATAATATAGACATATGTCATGCCATGAAACTACTCGCACAGAATATCGATAAGGTCTTGAACTGTGTGACACATAATGTCATCCTGATGAAATCGTATGTCTTAGATGTTTATATTATCCAAATTAGGCCACAAGAAGTTTAAGATCATCGACCTATATCGATCGCCATTGATGATGATGGTCTGGGCAGCATCATTTTCAAAGAAGAACGGACCAATGACGCCTCTACTCCAAAATCTACACCAAACAATATCAATGGATCGTACGTTTCGTTGACGTATACTTGTATTAGCTGATTGTAAACTGATTGTAAACTCTAATTTGGCCTCCAATCGTTAAATAGTCGACTTGGAAGGACGAACATGTATCATATAAATATTTTATTAATAAAGTTTTATAATTTTAACGTGTTACTCGAAACGTTAATTTGACTTTATGATTTGTCTTTAGTGACTGATTTAAATAACATATTTTGACAGAAAGTTAAAGAAACAATATGGCAAATACGAAATCAAATCAACAAGTCCCTATTGGAAAACCCTTCATTTTAGGGTAGTTTCTAGTTTTAAGAGCAATGAAATTATAAAAAATTATAGCCTTTTTAACAGACAATAAATTGCCTGTATTTTTTTTATAATTTACAGGCACTCAAGTTGTTATTAGTACCCTTAAAATGTTGAAAGTTAAAACACATTGTGGGCTTTAGGAAAATAGAGACGGATTCAAGAGCAGATTCCGGTGCACATTTGTCTTAAAGTTTTGAATATATTAGTTGGGCAAAGCATACCACATTCTCGATGTGCGGTTTAAAATAGAGAATCTCCATATTATATATTATTCTATATCAAGTATATAGAATCTCTATATTTGAGAGTAAGTACAAAATTGAGCTCAAGGGTTAACTAATGAGCATTCCTGGAAGTGCGAGTATTACGACCGAATTTGTAGAGGAAGGGGTTACGAAACTGACTAATTCAAAAGAGCACTGTTTGAAAAAATATCGGTAAAGCAACGAAAGACATGAAACATTGCGGCGTCGTTTAACCGATGTAAATGTTTCGGGTTGAATTCTATTACCTATCATTTTCAAAGCTTTGTTTTGGACTTTATCCAAAAGACTTAAGTTTGCTATAGGCGCACATGCCCATATATTAGAGTTCTATTCAAGTTTTGGTGGAATTAAGGATTTGTAAATTACAGTAAGATCAGAAGTGGTGAATTTAGCATCGTGCGTCGGAGAAATATCAAGAACCTAGGAGCATTTTTGGCAATGTCGAATATGTGATCATTCCACAAGAGGTGATATGTGATACAAATATCGATTACTGAAAGATGATTAGTTTCCTGGATGCAAATTTCACTCGTGGATAGCGTTCCGTGGGTCGTGTTAAGCTTTAACAACAGGAGACAGCAGGAGTTGTTAAAGTATTAAATTATACACATTTAGTAATAACCCACTGCACAATGCAGTCAAGGTCTAAAGTTAATGAGCTTATCATACACTGCCGTTGAAGTTCCACATACGAAAGACAATGATATAAATCTAGAAACGAATATGTGAAGCCGAGGGTAATTTCATCAGCGAAACAGTTAAATGAATTAGAAGTGGCATACAAAGGATTGTTTATGAATATAATTAAGAGAGTCGGAGACAAAACGGAGGACCACCCGCCTTTGTTTTATGACTTGAAACCATCCAATACAACTTATATTGAACGATTAGAAAAGTAGTTTCTAATCCAGCATAGAAGAGATTGGTCAATACCAAAACCAAGCATTTTAGATAAAATAGCTTGGTGCCAAACTGTATGGAATGTTTTTGAAATATCAAGTGCAATAATCCTTATTTCTCCAAAACTATGTAAAGATTTGTTCCACTGTTCGGTTTGATAAACTATCAAATCACCGATGGACCTATTGCTTCGAAAGCCAAACTGCCTGTTATTAAAAAGCTTTCGTTTTTCAAGATATGGGAGGGATTTTATCCGGGTCAACGGATTTGTGCAAGTCACGGTCTTGAGAAAAAAGAAACATACTGACTTTAAAGTTGTTATATTATTGTTAATGTTTCGTAACATCTAAATATAATTTGTCTTACATAAATCAAAAATTCTATTTATTGGTTTAACTTCTCAAATATATATATATCACGATGGAAAACACATAATTTTTCAAATTATTTAAATTACAAAATTGACTTGTTTAAAAAACTATCATCGACAAATTTTTAGCGGGCACCAAGCAATGGGAAGTTATCAATTTGGGTCGCAGCCGAGCCCGTTTTCTTGTTTTATTAGAAAGTTTCATAGCCTGATGCAACGGACCTTTATTTTCATGCTCAAATTTCTGATCTTTTATCCATACTCAATAAAAGTATATTATTTTACGCAACAAAATTAACTCACAACAAGGAAGTTTCCTCCCAATCACGTCCTATTTCAATCACTCTTCCTCCAAACTCCAAACTATCGAGGTGAAAAAAAAAAACCAAACACTTTTGGTCATGATTTCTCACTTTACCCCCAGCTTAAGTAAAATTTCGAGAAATCCTAGCAAATTCCCAGCCATTATCCTATTCTCATACATATAGATAGTGTGTAGGTAAAGTATAGAATAGATATCTCTGGACAATTTCACCGCGAATAGTATAACGCAAGTTAAAATTCTCGCTCTAAATTCCGCACCATCACACCATCATCATCATCTCGAGCGTGTCCACAAAACTGGAACTCCCAAATTATCACCGTTCCACAATCTTGGCGAGAAAACAAATTAACAGCAACCATGCGAACTTCATCGTCCTGTCGACGACCGAGCGACGCGTCGGTCGCGTCTCGTAGTAATCCCACACCGCCATTATTGCCATACCGTACAACGACATACCCCTCCTCAGTTCCTTGTACTATATTCCTGCTATAGTCCTTGGTTGTTGCTCATGCAAGAGCAACTAGAGCTGAAGCTGATATGGTTTAAAATTGCCTACATCGCGCATAGTTCGATCTTGTACAAAAAATCCAGTCAGTCCGAAAGAGACCCAGAGAGACCAGGGACCGAAAATAATTTCTGTAATTTTCTTTCCGCGTGAATCGCGACTCGAATTTGTGCGCACAACTTAAAGTTTTTCCTTTTTCCAACCTTTTTTTACTTTGTTAACTTGGTTTAGTTGGTGGTTCATCTTCTTTCTCATCATCTCGTATTTGGCCAGGTTTATATCTATCTTGAATCCCAGGTAATTGAAGTAATTGCACTCTAGTTGAACTGAACCGGTGGTGGTGGTGCGATTGTGGTATGTCTTATACCTATAGGATTTTCATCATTCCCCTTAACACCCACGATCTTTTGGAAAATGAGTTTACGCAGCGCAGTCAGTTTTCTTTCTCTTCCTCGACTGATGCTGCTGTGATGCTGCTGCATCAACTTTAGGAACAGCATAGAAAAATAAATCCTCCACCAAACCAAACCAAACCAAACCAACATGCACCACCAAGAGATAATGATGATGACCAACATGGAAGGTGCTTTGTAACAACTTTATCGGGGAAGTGCACCTTAAATTGGGCCCATTACTGGGGATTCACTTGAAAAATCGTGATCTACAACTTTGAAGCTTGAAAAATTGTAGCTAGGGACGAGGTGGTTTATGTATACCTACAGAGGAAGCATCAAGGAGTATATCTTTATGTTAACGGCAACTTTATTGCAATGAACGACCAACGACGGCGACAGCTAAACCAACAACAACAACAACAACAACATAGAAAAGTGTAGATGCTATAGTATAGTGTAACGCTGATGCTGAATCGGTATTTCTAACTGACCTCGCAAGTTCAAATCGCTTCCAAAATCAAATTCAGATCAGGAAAATAGATAATTGCTTAAGCCTGGTGCAATCAGTCTGCCGTGCTACCGAGACAGACTCTATGGCAAATCATGGGAACCAACATTTGAATCTGCTGGCCAGGAAGCTGTAGCATGCTCTAATTCAGCTTAGATTGTTGTTTATAATAAAAACTACACTGAAAAAAAAGAACAACGAGAAACATAAACCTAAAATGATTTTATTAATACGAAATATTAATGATTGCTACTATTTTTGAAGAACATAATATTTGGTAACTCTAAGGGGCCCTACACACGATCAGAAATTATTGGCAAGTATTATTGACACCTTTTTCTGTCAACTCTCATGGATGAAAATTATTAGCTACCAGACGATATAATTAAACGTTGACAATGATGCTACTTTATACCTAAATTGATTTAAAAATCTCGTGAAACTGCCAGAAATGAGACACCTTGCCTCAATAAATAGTCTCCTCAATAAAGAATCTCAAAACTTTGTTGATTCTTATCAATGTGTCAATTTTGATTTTGAGTAACATTAATGTATCTACGAACTATCAATATTACTTCAATCCATCCTCGGTGAAAAGTAACATTTGTCGTGTGTAGGGCCCCTAAAGAATCACGCGATTTGTCATCTCAAAAATTGTTAAAAACTATACATTTAAACGAGCAACCACATGTTTTTTATAATTGGACAATTTTTCAAAAATAATTCAAAATACGAAAAGTCAAAAAGACAAATTTGATCAGAAACTCTGACAGAGCTATGAATTTTAGAATTGAGTAAAAAAACAAAAGGGTTAAAGGGTGAAGGTACAGATAATCATGTGTCGCCGCCGTGCCTTGTTCCAGATTTCTACACTTTTACCTAACTTTCTTTAATATTCATATTATAGGGCTTATATTTATTGTACATTCAGTTGTCGATTTCGAAAGTTAAGTTTATTGCAATACGCACAATACATTATTAAGTTTGGACTTCACAATCAAATGGAAATCCTTTAAGTGGTCAAAACTTAAATAATGTTGGTTTAAATGAGTTTAAAGTTCGATTATTACTCATAAAAACAAGGTATTTTTTCGTTACCTAATAGAAAAATATTACTACCCCAAATTGCAAGATTTTTGTTTGCAAAAAGAAGTCGTAAAATTACGCGACAAGTTTTGAGAGTACAACATTTTTTGTTCAAATCGAAAACTCAATTTTTTCAAAAACGGCCCCAAAGTTTTTTATGCATTTTTCTTGAAGGTATGATTTTAAATCTTAAATGCAATGATTTTAAATCTTGAATGCAACCCACACTGATAACTTCCCATCCCGTCTGTCGATTTGTCTTGCTTAAAAGTTTGTAGGTTTTCGTGTTGGGTTAAAAAAGTTGTTAGTTGAATTATTCTTAAAAATTTTTAAATTACCAACAATATTTTTCATAAAAAGAAATAGTTTAGTTTGAAAATCCAGTTTTATTAAATAGATTTTTAGTCGAAAACAAATTTTTACAAATTTAAGTAGCATTTCTTAAATTTTTACAAATTGGATAAATTAAATTAATTTGAGAGATATCAAGAACCGAACATCAATTTTTACCAAATTTGCGTACAAATTTTGTAGATTTTATTTTTTGTATTAAAAAACGGACTGTTTATTGAATATCGAAAACAATATTTTTAGTGAGATATAATAAGTTTGAAGCCAATATTTTCAAATTTCGAAAATCAATTTTTACCAAGTTTTAGTTTTGTTTGTTTTTAGGTTTTTATTTTTTGTAAAAAGAAACTGTCAATTCGATTTTTCTCAATTTTTGTTTGAAAGTTGAAAACAATATTTCTTATAAGATAGAATTAGTTTGAAGCCAATATTTCAAAGTTTTAAAAAGATATTTAAGTCAATTTTTACCAACTTTTATTAATTTTTGTTTAAGTTTTTATTTTTTGTAAGAAAACTGTCGATTTTTCTCAACATTTTTCCGAATATTAAAAACGATATTTCTTACAAGTTAAAATTAGTTGGAAGCCATAATCTGAAATTTTTGAAAAGATATTTGATTCGAAAATCAATTTTTACCAACTTTTCTTAAATTTTTTTAAGGTTTTTATTTTTCGTAAAAAAAACTGTCAGTACGATTTTTTCAAAATTTTTCGAACGTTAAAAACAATATTTCTTATAAGTTAAAATTAGTTGAAAGCCATAATCTCAAATTTTTGAAAAGACTTTTGAGTCGAAAATAAATTTTTACCAACTTTTGGTAATTTTTTTTTTAGTTTTTTTAATTTTTTGTAAAAAAGCTGTCAATTTGATTTTTCTCAAAATTTTATCAGATGTTGAAAACGTTATTCTTCATTGCACAAAATTGTTTTGGAGATAAAATAATTTTTGATCGTAAAATTTTCGAGGTGATAAACTACTTTACGTCGAGAAATTTCCAAAATTTTTATTCGACAAATCGGACCGATTAGATTAATAATAAAGTTAATAACATTTTTTTAAGCAATAACATCATTGAAATCATTAAATGCTTATTTTTTTCCACTCGACAATTGATTTACTAGGGGGCCCAATAGAGTTGAGGTTTTGGTCTAGCTGTTTCCAAAATTTTTGCGCATCATCCTTGCTTTTATTTGTGACAAAACCATTTGCAATGTCCTGATTTTTTTTCCATTTAGGAAATCAAATTTTCGATTTGTTTGGAATTTGAAGATGAAGAATTAGACCTTAAAAAATCAATCATTTCAGTCAGTTTTAATATCTACTTTTATTAACTTCCCATAGGAAGTTATTGTAATGGGTCCGATTTGACAAATTGAAAATTTTGACATTTCTCGACGTTTCAAGGTCCCTAGAGTCGAAATAAAAGATTTTTAGAAAGATGTCTGTGCGTGCGTGTGTACGTACGTCCGTACGTCCGTACGTCCGTACGTCCGTACGTCCGTACGTTCGCGACGTTTTTTTCGTCGTCCATAGCTCAAGAACCAGAAGAGATATCGACTTCAAATAAATTTTGTTATACAGATAATAAGGCAGAAAGATGCAGAAAGGGCTCTCAAGAAAATTGCGTGGATGGTTTTTTTACCATAGCAGTTTAAAAAAAAGGTGAAAATTTTGGTTAACCCTAAATATCTCATGAACCAATGACGCAAGAGACTTGAATAAAATTTTGTATTATATATTGTAATGTGATACAAAACAATTATATTTTTGGAAAAAAATTCAATTAACGGTTTTTTTTATAAATCAAAAAAACTGAAAAAAAAAATTTGTCACTTCGAAAATTTTACGACTAAAATATGATTTCATCTCCAAAACAATTTTGTGCAACGAAGAATAATGTTTTTGACATCTGATAAAATTTTGAGAAAAATCGAATTGACAGTTTTTTTACAAAAAATGAAAACCTAAAAAAAAAATAAAAAAAAGTTGGTAAAAATTGAGTTTTGACTCAAATATCTTTTCAAAACTTTGAGATATTGGCTTTAAACTACTTTTATCTTTCAAAAAATATTGGTTTCAACATTCAGTAAAATTTTGAAAAAAATAGAATTGACAGTTTTTTTACAAAAAATTAAAAACCGAAAAAAAAAATTAACAAAAGTTGGTAAAAATTGATTTTCGACTTAAATATCTTTTCAAAAATTTGAGATTATGGCTTCTAACTAATTTTATCTTATAACAAATATTGTTTTCAACAGTAGGAAAAATTTTGAGAAAAATCGAATTGACAGTTTTTTTACAAAAAATAATAACCTAAAAAAAAAAATAAAAAAAAAGTTGGTAAAAATTGAGTTTTGACTCAAATATCTTTTCAAGACTTTGAGATATTGGCTTTAAACTACTTTTATCTTTCAAAAAATATTGCTTTCAACATTCAGTAATATTTTGAAAAAAATAGAATTGACAGTTTTTTTACAAAAAATTAAAAACCGAAAAAAAAAATTAACAAAAGTTGGTAAAAATTGATTTTCGACTCAAAAGTCTTTTCAAAAATTTGAGATTATGGCTTCTAACTAATTTTAACTTATAAGAAATATTGTTTTCAACATTAGGACAAATTTTGAGAAAAATCGAATTGACAGTTTTTTTACAAAAAATAAAAACCTAAACAAAAAAATTAATAAAAGTTGGTAAAAATTGATTTTCGGCTCAAATAGCTTTTCAAAAATTAAAAATATTGGCTTCAAACTTTTTTTATTTCACAGAAAATATTGTTTTTTATATTCAGTAATTTTTTTGTAAAAATCCAACAGTCCGTTTTTTCATAAAAAAAAATAAAATCTACAAAAAATAGAACGCAAATTTGGTAAGAATTGATACATTTAGACAAACTTTTAAGCAAGACAAATCGATAGACGGGATGGGAAGTTATCAGTGTGGGTCGCATCCCAGCCTCTTTTTTATTTTTTTTTTGTTCTAGAGATAACTTACATTGTTGATAACTTTTGGGATTCCTTTGCAAAATTGTACGAGAAAGAGAAGAAAATTTCCCATAAAAAAATAGTTCACGATAGATAAATATTTCTCGCTAAATTTGTTTCTAATTTCAAAATTACTTCACAGATAGCTATTTTTCGATTAAGGGAACAATTTCTTGGGAAATACGATATTCACCATAGCCCTGATGATTTAAGTTGCAAATTGGCGTCGTAAAATTACGCTACAATTTTTGAAACTACAACATTTTTGGTCCAAAATCGAAAACTTGAATTTTCTCAAAAACGGCCAAAAAGTTTTGTAACATTTTTTCTTTTTATTTTGAAGATAACCTTATCTTGAAGGTGTAATTATAAATCTTAAAATAAAGGTAGTTTTTAGGCTTCAAGGCAAATTATTTGGATACAGCAGCAAGTTTGTACAACTCAGTCGTGTTTTTTTATTTGTGTTGCGTGGCTTCTACTCATGCTAATGTAGGCCGCGGGTGCGCCTCAAATGGTTCATCCACTTGGTCAAATTTTGTCACAGTCTTTCTAACATTTCGGCCAGTATCTCACTGATAAATGCTTCAATTTTGGCTTCCAATTTCAAACCGATCTTGTCCCTTAACACATGAGTCCTAAAATAGCTCTACAAAAATAAGTCTAAAAGCTTTGAATTGGATTATTTAGATAGCCAATTGACGTGCAATTATTGTTTACTGAACTTGACTCTCAATTAGTACATTGTTACGGCTACTATGTGACTTGTGGAAATGTTGAAACCACATGTCACGAGGCTCTTCAATTTCGAGACAAAAAAAATTAGTTATCATCACACAGTTACGGTCACCTTACGACTCGCATAATTGTTTGAAGAAATACGGCCCAATATATCCACTAGCCTATAATCCACAATAATCAGAGACTTTTTCTGGCTGCATTGGTAGCTCTTGCATAGCTTCTAGATGCTTTTTACTCTAAATACGAAAGATTTGCTTGTTTACGTATCCATTTTACCAGAAATGAGTTTCGTCGCAGAGCTCAATTTTTCGTTACAAACAAAAGTGGTGCTTCTGCCAATTTTCAAAAGCCTATTCAAGCCCATAGTAGTTCACTCGGCTTCAATTTTTGCTCCACCTGTTTGAAAGGCTTCACATTTTAATTTTTCCGCAAAATTTCCAAATATGTGTGGTAATAGCGGGCCAATTGTTTCCATCGCCACTGAATTGATAATTCATAGTCATCATTAACACTGGCCGATATACCTGCGATTTTTCCCTCAGTTGTGTTGGTAGTTAAATGTCTAACAATTTAAATTTAGTGCAAAATTTAGTAAC
This sequence comes from Eupeodes latifasciatus, assembly GCA_920104205.1. Classification (NCBI taxonomy): domain Eukaryota; kingdom Metazoa; phylum Arthropoda; class Insecta; order Diptera; family Syrphidae; genus Eupeodes; species Eupeodes latifasciatus. The sequence continues at coordinate 25,721,690 of OV049926.1, read as the reverse complement.
AATAGCCCGAAGGTGGCTTAGTAGAGCACGAATTTTGATAATAAAATTTAAGAATTTTTAAGCCTTATGCGTTTGTAAGACGATTCATGGTTAAATTATAGACCAAACTGAAGCTGTTGCTGACAGTAATACACAACTCGAAACGTACCTGAGCTGTAAAGACCAGTGTTGCCAAAAAAGAAATAGCAAAATCACCCTTTAGTAAGTTTCAATAATTTTAACTAGTTGTTTTATTGGTAAGCAAGCCATTATTGTAAGCAGCAAACATTTAACTAATACTTTGATAATAAGCTGAGTTTGGCAGGTGTTAAATTGCAAATACAGCCCTTCACATCACCAACCCACATGGACTACACCCCTGCCCCTCTGAAATTGTAGAGACATTTTAATAAAGTTCTTTGATAAAATTCAGCTTTATCGAAATTCTTTCCAAGTGAGTAGTCTAGTTTTTCGGGACTAAATATCCATATCCTAAACCCGTTATTATCTTTCATAACAAAACTACATTTTTCGATGTTCTTATAAATAACTTTAAGTTTTTAAAATTTTTCAAGACATGACCTGATATTTCTTGCATTCGATTTTCATATTTCTTCATATTTAAAAACATTCCAGTACAGGGACTGGAAATATTAATTTAAATGCATTGGAACACCAAGCTAGAAATGTAAATTGGGAATCTTTGTATTATATGCATTCAACAACGGAACAAGTAAAATTCCTTAACGAAAATATTAAAATCTTGTACGATGCTCATGTTCCTTTAAAAACAGTAAGAACTGACGTTTATAGGCCTCCTTGGTTCACTTCCAAAATACGATTTCTTATACACAAACGTGATGAAGCTTAAAAATGGTGGAAACGATATACATAGACTACAGGAACTAAGACAAGTTTACTGCTCCCTAAGGAATAAAGTAGTACAAGAGATAAAAGCTGCTAAGGCGCCACGTCTTTTTCTACACGTTTAGGTTCATCTTTGAACAAGCGTCAGTTGTGGAAGATTTAAGAGAAATAAGCATTGGTAAACTTAAAGGTGACGCGGTTGACAATATCGATGGCAACGTCTTAAATCGTAAATTTGTTTCGTTACCATCCATACCCGTTTCAATCAACGTTGAAAACTCAAACGATGTAAGACTGGGCGAGAGGGCCATAACCTCAACATTAAGTTTTGGTTTCACCACCATAAACGACACAAATATAGTAGAGAGCCTTTTATCTTTAAAATCTAATGTTTCTGGCGATGAGATTCATTCCATATTTTTAAAAGTTATTTTGCCGATTCTCGTACCATACATAACTCATATTTTTAATTACATTCTTACAACAAGTGAATATCCTCCTCAATGGAAACTTGCAAAAGTCATCCCTATCCCAAAAAATTCAAAAATGGATGATTTTAGGCCCATAGCCATTTTGCCTTACATCTCAAAAGTTTTTGAAAGATTGGTACAAAGACAAATGAATGCGTATTTAAGTCGTACGAATCTATTAACGCCAAACCAATCTGGTTTCCGTAAAAGGCATAGCTGTTTTACCTCGTTCATAAATGTGACAGAAGATTTGCGACAATCGATGGATGAAGACAAAATCTCGTTTTTAGTTTTACTAGACTTTTCCAAGGCATTCGATTCCGTGGACTTCTCTATTCTGTACAACAAACTTAATAATGAGTTTAGTTTCTCATCCAATGCTGTAGATTTAATCAAATCTTACTTGAGTGGAAGAAAACAAGCAGTTGATATAAATAACAATTTATCTGAGTTTTTGTCAACTACTAGGGGAGTTCCACAAGGGTCAATTTTGGGTCCACTCTTGTTTTCATTGTACATTAATGCACTTCATAGTATTGTAAAGTACTGTTAAATCTGTATGTACCCTGACGATGTGCAGACGATGTGCAGACGATGTGCAGTACCTAAGTTGCAGAGTCGGTCTCATTGAACATCATGTAGCTTGTATAAACGAAGATTTGGAGAGCATTTCACGTTGGTCTCAATCTCATGGCCTCTTATTAAACCCTTTGAAATCAAACTGTCTCGTTATTTCACGGAAACCATTAGACTTATCCTACTTGCCATTGGTATTCCTTAACAATACTCCAATTATATGCTCTAAGACAGCTAGAAATCTGGGTATTCTTTTTAATCGCTGCTTGACGTGGGATAATCATATAAATTCAGTCATAGGAAAACCGTATGGTGCTTTACGTTTCCTTAAAGCCTCTCAATAATAATGAAAACATTAATAGTACCAATTCATATTTATGGGTGTGAAATATATAGTTCGTGCAGTTTTTTGAAAGCAAGCGTAAATTAAATGTAGCTTTCAACAGCGCAGTTCGTCATATCTATGGTTTACGAAGATATGAGCATGTTTCAGCGTTTTCAGTTAAGCTTTTCAACATGACATTTAACAGTTTCCTGGAGCTTCGTACTCTACTTTTGTTTTCTGCCATTTTATTAACGCATGAACCCCGCTGTTTGTTCGAAAGAATACGAACGCCTACTTCGAGTAGATCTGGACAACTCATTCATCCGCCTTACTCATCCTTAACATCGGAGCGCCAATTTTTTATAAATAGTATTCGTCTTTGGAATAGTCTTCCACGCGATATTAGGAGTATTGAAGATCCGCGAAGGATGAAGATAGAAATTAGAAATCATCTATCGTCTTTAAATGTTTGAGCATTAATTATGATTAGAATTAATTTAATTAGTTTTCTGTTTATTTTTCTTTGTTATAGAATAAATTGTAACTACTATGAATTATCTTTTATACAACTTATAAAAATACTTTTTTGTAATAATAGCTTTTCACTAGCTTATAAGATATTGTATCTTACTGTGTTAAGCAAACGATAATAAATTGAATTGAATTGAATTAATATATGTATGCTTATGAATATGATACAAATTCTTATGTAGTTTTTTTTATTTTCACTTTGTGCCACTCCCTTTTTTGAAAATTGCAAAATACACCCACTTTTGAATTGATTTTGAATTTAAAAATTTGTTTTCTTCTTTTTTTAGAGTGTAGACCACTTTTGCATTCACGTACTTCGATTGTTGACCTCAAGCGAGTGTACTTTAGTATACATTTGAGCTTCGTATATGTACTAGAGGTATCCATATCTAAGCTTGATGGACTATTCCACACGATCTTTCACCACAAAATTGATCCTCAACCTATCCACGACGCGACGACGACCGACTGACGTTGACGGCGACGGTGTGGTTGGTGGCTATGGTGATGGCGACGAGCATCATCAGGAAGTGGCAATTTTTCGTTACCAAATCGACATACTACACCGCCATCTATCATCAGATAGATCACATTTGCGGAACATTCGGCAGGTCGTTTTATCACGTTTACACTTTGATGCTCGTTTTGGCAAACTGGGTGCCACCATCATCAAGAATCTGGACAGATTCGATATGCTTCTTGAAATCTGATAGTGCACTTAGCAACAGGCAGCTATAGGAATGACTATGATGACGAGTTCGACGACGACGAACAGCGCGGTCTGTGGCGACGAAGACGACAACAACACCCGGCAGCATATCTATGCTTTGTTGAGCCACCTTGGCACGTTTAATAAGCAATTTTGTGATTTGGAGCAGATTACGCCGCTGCTGCTGCTGCTAATGTTGCTACCTCCTGGTTTGGTTAGTTGAATGTGTTGCAGCCATCATTTTTGTGGACGAGATTCAAGATCTTTGGCTGAAGTTCTGGCGTGCTTTGTATATAAATTGTATTAATGTTTTTTGCTTCTTCTATAAATGTATACCTGTGCATTAGGCGAGTATATTGAGGATCGAGATCAAGCGGTAAAACGTGCGCCTTAGTTATTGAGGATTTATTTCACTAAATCACACAAGATGATGCTAGCTGCTGTAAAGCTGCTGATATTGGGCTCTGATGATGATGATGACGACGATGATGATGCACGGCAAGATGCACTTGACTTCTTTTGTCTTTGACCTTTTCGAAATGAAGATCAAGCATAAAACACTGTACCAGCAGCGGTCCGAGACAAACGACTGAAAGAAAACGTGAAACGATTGTTGATCTGAAAAATTGGGACTTGGAAGCGATATTGATTCTCAAAAAGATTTAGCTTCGGGCGGGAATATGGATTAAAAGCGGATCTTTTTGAGAGCTATAATTTCTTCATTTATCTCTAGAAAACAGATATGAGAGCATGGAGACAACTATCTCGGAAGAAATTTAGAATTAAGACTTTTGAAGATCAGAAGATCTACTGTAATAGGGTTAAAAGTCATACAAAACGGAATCCCCAAAGGCTAGAAGCTTTATAAAGGGTTTTCCAATAAGAAGTTTTATTTTAATATTAAAAATAACTGCATTTTTTAAGAAATCATTAGATCTGTTTTTCATTGTAAAGAGAAATCCTTTCAAGTAGCTCCAAGGAAAAAAGTCTGAAGGTATTAAATCACAAGATCTCTTGTGCCAATTATTGTGATCAGCTCTTTAAGAAATAACACCGTCAGGAAACTTTTCTTCCAAAACTGCGAAATGATTGCAAAATGTTCATAATTTTTGTTATCAATTTGCCGCGTTGGTGGAGCGAGTATCGATTCATTTTTGGAAATGGCACAGTTCTTATCCTTGTTAAAAGATGACAGCTGTCCAAATAGAGAGCTATTCAAAATGAAATATCTTATATTAGAAGTGTTTTTTTTTTTCAAGTGTCAATTATTGATTTTATTTTTAGGGGTGTGTTCAGAAGTTTCGTTTTTCTATGGAATTGAAGTATTCATGGACACGCAGGTCCATTTTTGACATTTATTCATTCTAAAGAATTAAACTGTTTACATTTCAGTTAGAAAACTTCGATTAAATAATTGAAAATTTGGAAAAAAAAACGGTGTATTGTTCGCTAAAAGTTGTACCCAATCAAAACTGATTCTTTTGGACCTGTCCTTAGAATTGAAAAGTTAACTTAAATGGAACAAACTGATGTCGATTTTGTTCTCTATTTGTTTTTCACATATAATTAAAAGTATTTGTTATAAATTAATATGAGAAACCACAAATGTCTTACTTACTTACTTAAGGTGGCGCTACAGTCCGGGCGGACCTGGGCCTCAACCAACATGCGTCTGCAGCCAGCTCGATCACTAGCTAGATGTCTCCAGTTTCACCCACCTGCGTGCGCCACCTGAGTCGCGGTCTTCCTCTACTGCACTGGCCCTCGGGATTGGATTCGAAGACCTTCCGGGCTGGAGCGTTGTTCTCCATTCGCTCTTCATGACCCAGCCATCTAAGTCGTTGAACTCTGTTAACTAGGTCAGTGTCGCTGTACAGCCCGTACAGTTCGTCTTTATATCTTCTCCTCCATTCTCCATCCATGCATACGGGACCAAAAATCACCCGAAGAATTTTTCTCTCGAAGCATCCTAAGACGCTCTCATCTTTCCTAGACAGGGTCCAGGCCTCAGCGCCATAAATGATAACCGGGGTGATGAGTGTCTTATAGATGGTGATTTTAGATGCTCGAGGAGGACTTTACTACACAATTGCCTTCTAAGTCCAAAGAAGCAGCGATTTGCAAGAGTTATTCTTCGTTTGATTTGAACGCTGGTGTCGTTGTCTGAGTTTATAGTGGTGCCTAGGTAGACAAAGTCCTCAACTATCTCAAAGTTCTAGCTGTCCATGGTGACGTTTTGTCCAAGACGTCGTCATTCGATGTCCTTTTTTGATGACAGCATATACTTGGTCTTTCCCTCTTTGACCACTAAACTCATCTTCTCCGCTTCCGTTGCAATACTCAGAAACGCTCCACTGACATCACGCTTTGATCTTCCAATTATGTCAATGTCATCTGCGTATCCGAGTAATTGGATGGACCTTTGGAAGATTGTGCCTCTAGTGTTGACGATTGAGTTTTGCACAATTTTTTCCAGAACGATGTTGAAGAAGTCGCATGACAGTGCATCGCCTTGTCTAAAATCTTTTTTGCCATCAAATGCATCGGCAAGATGTTTTTCGACCTTGATAGAGCAGCGTGCATTTTCCATCGTCATTCTGCACAAACGGATAAGTTTGACAGGGCTGCCAAAACTAGGCATTGCTCTGTAGACCTATGTATTTCCTAAAGACGCTGTCATACGTGGCTTTAAAATCGGTAAAGAAACGGTGAGTATCGATTTGAAGTTCCTGGGTTTTTTCCAAGATCTGCCGTAGTGTGAATATTTGGTCTAGTATGTAGACGACGCACAAAATAGAATAAATATCTACAAACTTGCTTTGTCATCACCTAACTGCCTCCTACTTTTCATAATCCTAAGTTCTACCTTCACTAAAATAGTTTTACTAAGTATTGACTTAAGACCAGTTTAAGCTTTCATTAGTTTTCATCAATGATACCTATTATGGATATTTTTGTGAAAATTTGTTTATAGCTGTCATTGAAAATTTCTGTCATTGGACACAAATTTCCTAATCGCTATTAAGTATATCCTGATTGGAACCAAGTGTTGAGTTAAAAATTCATCATTGAAAATAAAACTGACTGACTCTCATCAAAAAGCAAAGCAATTAAATATCCATTCAAAAAAATGTCCGGATTGATTTGAATGAAACCTATAACTGACCCTTTACTGACACATCTGACGGAGATCACAAGAATTTAAGGAAACTTCTTAAAATTTCGTGATACTAAAAACTCTCAAAGTTCACACTTTATTCCATCTTACTTAATTATTGACGCACTAACGTATTTGCCGCATCTACCAAGTTCTAAGGTGAACTTTGATAAAGGGTAAGGGTCAATTTTTCTACACAGAACTCTCTATACGTTTTAGTTAAAAGTTGTTAGGAATTTTCTGACCCTTCCCTTAAGTGTTAGAAATTCACCAGTTAGCTGTATACACCCAGAAAACCGCTTTCCATCTATACCATCAGTATTTCCATAGAAGGTTCGTTAACAGAAGCCCTTATTGTTAATCAATTGTAAGACTCCTTTGTTTTATTTTCAATAAATGTTAAAAGTCCTCATACTTATTTCCTTGAATAATTCTTTTCAATACTTAATCATATTTTTTTAAGACATATGTACATAACTCTAAGCACAGACAAGCTATAATAACCCAACCTTTGTGTTGGGTGTCTAATTACTGGCACAAAATTAATGCTTTCGCATTGTATACCTCTGCCGTGCGTCGCGAAGCTTCTTCAGTCCTAGTCGTCGCGTCATATAAAAGAAGTCAGTGAGAGCGTAACTAATAATTCCTCGCATGTATCTATTCATTATCTCAAGCCAAAAGTATACACATATGATGGAAGCCCATGCCAGGTGAGAACAGGGCGTCACATTTGTTGTTGTCATGGCATTTATATATCCTCACGAGAGGCTTATACACAATACACTAGGTAAGGTATAGGTTAGATAAGTTGGTACTCTAGGAGTTCAGGTAGACTTGACACAACACACAAACTCATAACATGGGGATGATTTTAGAATAACTTTTCAGCTCGCATATATGCAAATCCATTGGCATAGCAGCCAACGTGTATCTGAGAGTAGATAGTAAAAACAAAAAATTACTGAAAGCTAAGAACGACTTCTCCCTATATATAACGAGTAGACTCGAGGTATGAAGGTCTATAAGCTATTCCAATCTATCGTGGTCGAAGCAATTTGTTTTGTGTTGCAAGTGAAATTGATGAGACCGCAGGTAATTGGCTTTAATAATTATTTAAACCGCGTGATGAGGTCGGATCTGCATAGATAGATAGATACAGATACATCCATGCACTTGCTATACCTATACATGCAATGTCATGCCACTTATAATATATTCGCAAGACACCTATATACATACATATTTCTATATATATAAGTTCCTTGGTTTCAAACCTCAAAGATACTCGTATATATCTGCATATCTTTGTGTCAAACCCAGACCCCTCATTGCGCTTTATGTTGCAATGCCAGAGAGAGAATGATGATGAATTCATAATCACGAGCAATTATTGCAACCGATTAATGTACTCGTAGATATTTATATGAAAGTCTATGGTGGATCGGAGTATAGGAAGAAGCTGAAGTACGCGATGGAAGATATTTTAGAAGGTTTTCCGAAAACATGATAAATGCAAAGACGCAAAGGGTACCCCTGTATAAATTTTGAAGTCGAATAATAATTAGAGTTTCACCTGCTAATGTGTTCGCACATCGTAATTTGTTGTATAACCAGGGTAAGAAAAACAATTGCTTTGGTCTACCAAGAAGGTGAAACTTAAAGAATTATAAACGATGATAATAAATTGTGTGTTAACATAGAAATAAAGATAAGGTTTTTTGATCTTGTAGAAAAATATCAAAGTATCTTACTACTCGAAACTCGCAAAAATAGACTTAGAGCCATTTTTTTCACTCGAAGTTGAACTCAACTTTCGATTTTATTTATTTCTTCATTCAAAGTTGGCACTCTCAACTAAAACTTTAAATTTTGTCAACTTCCAAGAAATTGTAAAGTTAACTACTTAGCACTATATTTCCTGTCAGATTTTGTATTTCTTTATGCATTTAATAACGCATGCTGCTGTCGAGATTGGCAGATTAATGTGTTTTATGGATTGGTGGTACTATTGGATCATATTTCTTCAAAAATTAGGCTGGGAACAACCTCTTTTAATACAAGAAGGTAAGCGCCATGTCACGCAGCTTATGCCAATATTCATCTTTTAATCACCAAATTACCAAATCTGTTATCGGCCGTCCAAGCGATGTCAATAAGCCACCACGGAGCTGCGATTTGACCGCTTTAGGCTTTGTTTATCCTAAGCGATCGTGATGGAACGATCTATAGCTCGAAACTATGAAAATTGGAGTAACAGAATACGCTAAATTGCGAAGCCAGCCAACGACGCAGATACTTGAATAACATTTCGTTATATAATTGATAGGAATGTTTGCTCCAGCTAATAAAGCCATACAAAACTTTAATATTAAAAAAAAAATCCTTTATTTGAACAACCAAAATATAAACACAGTCGTTTTTGTATATAAACAAAAATACATCAAATTTACTAATGTAACAAAATTATTCTAATCTGTCAAAAATTTCCAAGGTGATAATTTAAAAACTTCACTCTGTTCAACTTTCAAATTCTAACTCCTTATCTGACTGTTAAGCTATTGAAGAAAAACTATCTTCTTTCAGCATGTTCGTTTTCATGAAACTAAATAACAGTAATAATTCCAGGCCCACTTAGTATAATAACATTTGAAACAAATAGTTGACAGATGACAATCAATGATTAAGTAGAAATAGAAACAATAACGTATTTTCATTGATTGGCTGTGTTCACATTGGATTCGTTTGAGGTGAATTGAATGAAGTGTGGTAGGTATTTGTCAAAATGTCAAAATGAGTCGCCAAAAAGGAAACCAACGTGAACACAACCATTTTTGACAATATTAAAAATGTATACATATGTAGGTATTAACAAAATTTGAACTTTAACCAAAGCGCTTACTTTCTGAACTATTCAGATACTCTAGATTGACAAAATTTAATCAAAATTCGACCATTAGAATCAATTATGAAATTTTGCCTTCAAACTTTCAACATTTTCAAATATTGCGTTGCAACGAACACATTTTTCCCAACTCTTAACTGTCAGCTGTCAGATTGATTTTTATTATACCGAAGGCGAATGAGTTCAAATAAAATCAAGTGTATAATTTGGGGCACCAATTTTTTAAATTCAATCATTGTTTAGTTTATAAAAACCATAAGTTTGAATAGCAGTAATTCAATTTAACAAAGTTTACGCCAGTGTGTCCACTTCTTGCGTGTTCTTCACAACCAACGGAAAACAATAAGTTTGCTTATATAAAAGTGGAAGCGGAAATAGATTAAAAAATATATGTTTGATCAAAGGTATGATCAAATGCGTCGGTGGTGTAATGGTTAGCATAGTTGCCTTCCAAGCAGTTGATCCGGGTTCGATTCCCGGCCGACGCATAATATTTTTCATAACTCTACACCAAAGTCTCGATATCATTTAAAAAAATGGTCTTAAGTCTATAACCTATATTAACAGAACCATAAAAACATCATTGATCTGTTGACATAATTTTGTTTTATCAATTGAAATCTTTGTCTAGAATGCAAACAAAATAAAAATCATGGAACCGGTAACTAAGGCCACAAAATCTTTGCTAGTCTCTTTAGCTAATAAGTTTCTTTTATAATTTACGTACTTATTATGACCTTGTTTACAAACTTCAACAAACAAAAAACATATTTTGGAGTTTGACTTTTGAAACACGTAACACGAATTTATTTTAAATAAGATGAACTCAAGCCTTCTTTAACTCAAACTACTACCAATATCGAACGAAAACCGCGATCAAAAGATTTCGTTAAATCCAACAATATCAACATAAGTTGCTGACAACTTAAGACAATGTCAAACGAAAAATATATGTTTTTATTTTTGTCGCAATCTAAAATGGACTTCAACAACAACAATAAAACTTTCATAATGTTGGTACTAAATCTGGCATTTTAATTGGTATTACTTAGTTCCCAAATTTAAAATGCTTTACGAAACTGGAAGGAGATATACGAAAATATTTATATATTTATTTGGTCCCTCAACCTGAACTTATCTCTGTTAAATAATTTTATGCCGAGTCTAGTGCTATCTAGAGTGCTATTTACTCTACAATCAAAATCATTTCCCACAGGTACATATCTATTCAAAATTTCATTCGAATATTAAAATCATTGCCCAAATTTCACTTATTCAAACTATTAATTTTTTAAATAAAGAAGTCTCTGAACATAATGTGATAAAGCTGAAAACAAGTTGTCAAACACTCATACTACTGATTCCACTATTACTCAAAGGTCGTCTTCAAATTCAACCCAATACTCTTCTCCATAAATGTAGATGTTGGAAAAACTTCTAACAATTTCAAAATGTACGCGAAATGTTTTGACAGTTCATAATCCTCTCGTATTCTTTTGCAGCTATCATCTGAAATCGACAGTCAAATCGATAAAAAAGCTACAAATACAAAAATAACTTTTTCACGAAAGAAACGTGTGTTTCTTTCATAAATTGATAATTTATTCGTTTCCTAATACCAATGAAAAATGATAATCATCACAAAATTGAACGTCAGTTGCGTCGGTGGTGTAATGGTTAGCATAGTTGCCTTCCAAGCAGTTGATCCGGGTTCGATTCCCGGCCGACGCACATACGCTTTTTGGCAAAAGAAATCGATCGGAAGCAATCAAACAAATTCATATTCAAACGTCAATGCATCCAAACTTGTCATTTTCACATCGTGACTTTCCTAACCTAAATCTTTCTTTTAATTATTTTATATACAGCTTTAAAATAAATAAATAACTTATAACATTCACATCACAAAAGGTGGTAAAACATATTTAAATGCTTTACCCGCATTCTCTAAACCAAATCGCTGCACTGCGCTGCTCTTATCATCATACTACATGAATGAAATCAACAATAACAACAAACAGAAATAAAGAATATCCTAGCTTTATGGTGAATTCCAAAATATCGACCATTGAAATGTCACTCAAACTGTCACATTGATTGGTCTAACAAGTGAATGCACTTGAGCCACTTTGCGGACACAAAAATAAACAAAACTAGATATATGTAGGGTAGGTATATGGTGTGGCACCACACATAAACCTACAATATACAATATATGCAACAGGCATACGTAAAAGCATTTCCCTGTTTTCCAATAATTTTCATATCGTCGTCGCCGCCGCCGTTGTTGGTTGTTGAATGTTGACGTTCGTTGGCGTCACACAATGCACACAATGTCATTTAAGAGAGCACTAACGGTTATGCACCGCACCATATTTGATAAAATTTCCATCTGATATAGAAGAGAAGTACAATTATTTTCATCGTAATTACGAAAACGATGAGCAGCTGTCAATTGCGAGTTATAATCTGTCTCAATCAAAAACAATTCACATACTCGTATATGTAGATATCTCGCATGAGTATAGAGTATGCGATTTATATGTCAATTTAAATTGCCAATATAACATAACAACTATCAATTACGCATCTTCATTTACCTTGTCTCTCCTTTCCAACTCCAACTCAACGAACACACCCCCGCGTTTGAAATGTCACTTTGACGTAAATTATGTGCCCTCCTCACATAATCTATTTCTTCGAATGACAGTTGTTGAGGAGCAGCGCGTTCGCATTCGTGTTCTAATTTACGCATTGCACAAGTAACCTCACGCGCATATTGAAGAGCAAATAAATCTCAGCGTTAGGCGTCAAAGAGCGCCGAACTTTAATTTAATCTGCTCACGACAAAGGCATTAATTATCCTTAAAAAGAGGCAGTGCAACAGAGACAGACACATAGACAAGACAACGCCGCCGTGATACCGAACCGACAAAAAGGTGGCAATTTTATACCTCGCTCGATTACACCAAAAAATGTGCCCTTTTACACGTTCCTAGTCGTAGGTCCATCTACATTCTACATCCACCCAACCGCTCATCCACCACACCATCAGCCCAGAAATGAATCCGCAATGCAATGATTCTCTCTCTTAAACTTCGTGGACTGGCGATTACGTTTCATTAATTTATTTGCCTCTGCATCACGCCGCGCACAAAATGCGTCGGCAATTGACAGTTAGTTGTAAGTAATGTAAAGGAGAGCTGCGTTCCAGTGTTAAGCGCATTGTCCACATCACTCTATACAGCACATCGCGATCAGGCGGAGGCGATGGCGAATGAAGAAGCGACTGACTAAGACGACGCGACGTTAGCCATATCCCCGTTCGCGCAACTCAGTGGCGGCTATATTCGTTTCATTGAGCGGCGGCGGCTCTTTTGTACCACGCGGTGGTGAATAGCATAAATCTGTCACTTGAACGTGTGGTGGATTTAATAGTGGCCATCGTCATCGTTGCCATCGCTTTGCTCGTCGGTGATGGTCAAACAAAGATGGCACCACATCGCATGTCAAGTGTGAAAATGCGTGCGAGTGCGACCATCATGCAGTCGCACACCTAATTGGATTGTTCAATGGATAACGCGCATCATGTCGCATTAATTGACATTTAAATGACATTTGAGTAAGGGGGAAATCGAATTCGAATCGAATTATAAAATAAAAACTTAAAAGAACTTGCCTGACATACAAAATGGAAATGGACAAATATAAAAAAAAGCCCACACATTATTTCTACCGCAATACAATGGCTGTTGTGGCAGGTTGTGGTTGACACACAAACATTATCCAGCACGTGTCTCAATTTCAACATTTTGTTATGCTCTACTTAATCCTGCCACTGCCACATTTCCACCCTGAATATTTCACTTCAATTGACTAAATAAAACAGAGAGAGAGAGAGACCACCCCCGACATTATGCAGACTTTTTCTTTTGTGTAATTTTCTTTCTTTCGATTTGTTCATACTTAGTTTAATTTTATTTGCCTTGGTGGGGTTCTTTCATTCTTGTTCTTTCCATTGGATGCGCCTCAATTATACCGCATTAAAAGAGGTAAATGTCAATTCACGCAAACCTATTATAATATACGTCATAAGTGTTACTACGTGTCTGTGCGAATTGCAATTGATGATGATGATGGCCCCCCTTTATAAAAGATAATAACAGACAATAAGCGCCATTTGTGGCGTTTGTTAGCATTAATGGCCGGAAAAATCGATTAGTCTCCGATATCTCTCCCTATTTTTTTTTTGTTGAAAAATAGGAAGAGTCAATGAAACGTCAAAGATTAAGGCCAAAACAACACTGTTTTTTGGATGTACGAGTATTACACATTTGCTTTTTACAGAAATTCAGGAACATTATTTCGAAATTCAAAGAAGCCCTGGTTTTTAAGGATTTGGGAGTATTTTTTGACATTTTAAAACACAATCATAATGTTAACCAACCAGTGTTCAAGTTCTGTTTGATTATTCATTTAAACTTACCAGAACTTTTGATTAAATATTAAAAAAATATAGGAATAAACCTTTTTTGACTTATGTAGTGCTGTACATCTAACTATTCTTACTCGTATAAAGCTTGGGTGATATAATCTGTCCAATTGATTTGTTTCAGCAGCTGTCAAAGTTATACCGAAGACATCCAACTGTCAAAACTTCATTTGTGGAAATTTCTTCAGGAAATAATTGCAAAGTGGAAAATTCATTTTAAGTACCTATACACTCTCATGGACACAAAGAAGTTTAACTCCGGTCTGCTAAATAGCATTTCTAAAAATGTCAAACTGTTTTTTTCCGTTTTCTGTAAGAATTGAAAAAAGTATGTTTATTGTGTTTTGTCAGCAAAACATTTTTCCTATAATCTATGTAACAACAGGATTGCCGGGACAGTTTAGCTACAATTGGTTTTTATTATTGTTGCTCGTTGAGAACGTCAGAACAGAACGAGCATTTTAAATAAGTATGACATAGAAAATGGAACGCGTTCAGTGGAACAATTATTTTCCAAATTGTAAATATAAAAATTCAGCTGTCATTAATAAAACTTTAAATGAGCTAAGACAAATGATTTGTTTAAAAAATTATGTTCAAAACTAAAAATACAAAAATTCAGCTGTAGTTCGACTGTTCTTAGCCTATGCTTACAAGACTCTATTAAGAAAGCTTTATTGTTGAATATGATAATTTCACGAACTCGACCGAGCTCGCGTCACCGTTTATATGGAATCAATAATAATCTACTAAACCACTAATTTCATTAAGTACAGCTGCGAGTACTAACAAAAAAAAAATTGTGAGAATTCTAGAGCTGTAATTCGAATTCCCAGTCGGACTTCACCATAAACCCTACTTGCTTTTCCTGGAACAGTTCTTAAACGATAGCTGTTGGTGTTTTGTAGCCAATTCAGTCTCAATAGGTATTGACGGACAATGGACGCTGTGTCACCGGTGTCACCCACAAGTTTGTTGCCATTTAAAGTTGCCTCTACAAAAACCAGCTTCTGCCACTCGAAGTTAGTTCTTAGTCGTTTTCCCCGTGGGGAAACCTTCCGGGAAGAAATACTGGTGTTATTGTTACCTTGTTCTGAGGAAGTCCGTTTTGCTGCCTTTTGGCATAAGTTCTTTAGCATGAGTATTTTTTGAAGATGGCTTCTCTAAGTCGATGTACTCCGTGGGAAACTTGTTTTACTGATTTCATTATGAAGCAAACGTCAATATTTCAGAAAGCGTTCGTTTTTCATCAATTTGCACGTCCCTTTGAACCGCAAGCTGGTCACATATTTCCTCTCCAACATCTGGATTTGCAAGATGAATCAGGATTCCAATGTCCGCTTCGAGCTGGAATTGAGTTCATATATCCGTCAAAAAGCAGAACGTGCTCATTTTTTGATCCTACTCTAGAAAGTTCTCGCCTACTCTTATTCACTTTTCACGTTTACAATTTGCCCATTCGACGCATTATTGCCCTCAGTGATTTATTAAATCTTGTTATGAATTTCATCCTAACGATATTTTGAAGATACATCAATACTATAGCTATTCATCGACTTACGTTTCTAACAATTATAATCTCCGAATTGTTCTTTATTCAATCTTCACATGATCACAACTTTCGGCATGTACACGACACAGCAAGCAAGAATATCACTAATGACAATAATCTCAAAGTATCGTCTTCGAGTTTTTAATTGTTGAAGGTCAAGAAGATAATATCTTGTACGGTATGAAGTCATTCGAATATTCCATTTTAATCTACATACTGTTTTTCTAATAAATCGTTTTTGGATGGATTCAATTCGATTAGAATACAGAGAATAGTACGAGTTCCATATGACACAGCAATACTCAAGTACTGGTCTAACATAGCATAGCAGTAATATAACGGCTTGAGTGTAAAAGGGTCAGAAGATTCTTTGGAATTACGAGATATAAAACCAAAAAAGGACTTAGCTTTTGCTACAATGAAGTCAACGTGGAGAGAAAAAGTTAGTTTCGGATCAAAGATGATGAATTAACAAAAAGAAGAAAAAGTAAAAGTTCAAGGTGGCTTTCTTGGGGAATGCCAGAGACCACAGCTATTGGAAGTGATAAAGACGAACTTATTTCGGGGGTTCGACATACCAAATAAGATTTCATCCATAACAAAAAACTCGAATGAAAACGTAAAGCTTATAGTTTAGCTATTAAAATTTCGTGATTGACTCTATCGAAAGCTTTAGAAAAATCAGTTAAAATAACATCGGGTTGATCTTGTGATCTCAATGCATAGAATGGTTAGATTAGGTGTCATCGATCTTCCAGAGACAAAACCATGTTGAAACGGCGAAATAAGGTCTTTGATTATAAAAGTTAGTTTATTATAAACGATTCTCTCAAATAACTTCGGAATCGTTGAGAGCTTACTAATAGGACGATAATTGGTGACATCTTGCTTCGGTCCCGATTTGTGAATGGGTATAATGTAAGAAACTTTCCAATCGTTTAAAAACTGTCACGTTCTCAGGGATTCATTAAAAGAGCAGCAAAACAAGATTTTAAGACAATTGGTAGAATCCCATACGGATCTGATTTCTTATCACTATCAAGATCACAAAGGGCTATTTTAACATCTGAGTAGCTAAAGATTAAGGAACTTATATTGACTTGGTTCAACGGGGTGATTGGAGAAAAATTAACAGTCTTAATTGAAGAAGAATAAACAGACTGACAAAAATTTGAAAACATATTACTAACTTCAATAGGTTAACTAGAATTAGTTCCTGAGTTATGCATGCAATTGGAAATCTAATTTGATCTGTTTTTACTTCAAAAAGCATCAAAAGCGCTTACTATTTTTCTTAAGATCAAATTCGGTGCAATAAATAATATAATCCTTATAAAGGTATTTATTTAATACATCGAATTCCTTCTGAAGTCGCAAATATTTTTTTAGTAAACAAGTATTACCTATTAGTAGATTTTCGGAAAGGTTTATTTGATAAGTTACATAGTCTTTTATTAAACCAGACAGGTTTGGAATTTATTCGAATTAATACTTTAGGTAGAAAATGATCAAAAACTTCAAGTAATGATTTTTTGAATACGAGTATATGTATATGATATAATACATCAACTAAACTTTCGTTTTAAAAAATACATATCATACATCTCCCATAGGAAGTTATTGTAATCGGTTCGATTTGTCGAATTGAAAATGTTGACATTTCTTCACGTTTCAAAGTCCCTAGAGTTGCAATAAATTTTTTTTAGAGAGATGTCTGTGCCTGCGTGTGTACGTAAATTCGTAAGTCCGTACGTTCGCGATGCTTATTTTGTCGTCGATAGCTCAAGAACCATTAGAGATATCGACGTCAAATACATTTTGTTCTACAGATAATAATGCAGAAAGATGCAGAAACGGCTCTCAAGAAAATTGAGTGGGTGGTTTTTTACCAAAGCATAGCAGTTTAAAAAAAAGGTGAACATTTTGCTTAACACTAAATATCTCACGAACCAATAACGCTAGAGACTTGAATTAAATTTTATATTATATATTGTAACGTGATACCAAACAAATATATTTTTGGGAAAAAATTCAATTACGGTTTTTTTATAAATCAAAAAAACTGAAAAAAAATATTTGTCACCTCGAAAATTTTACGAATAAAAAATTATTTTACCTCCAAAATAAATTTGTGCAACGAAGAATGACGTTTTTGACATCTGGTAAAATTTTGAGCAAAATCGAATTGACAGTTTTTTTTCCAAAAAAAAAAACACCTAAAAAAAACAATACTCTAAGTTGGTAAAAATTGATTTTTGACTAAATATCTTTTCAAAAATTTGAGATTATGGCTTCCAACTGATTTCATCTTATAAGAAATATTGTTTTCAACATTTGGACAAATTTTTTTGAGAAAATCGATTTTTCCGACAGTTTTTTACAAAAACCTAACCTAACAAAAAATTAACAAAAGTTGGTAAAAATTGATTTTCGGCTCAAATATCTTTTCAAAATGTTGAGATATTGGCTTTAAATTAATTGTATCTCACAGAAAACATTGTTTTCGACATTCAGTAATTATGTTTATAAAAATCCATTAGTCCGTTTTTCATAAAAAATAAAATCTACAAAAAATAGTACGCAAATTTGTTAAGAATTTATGTTCGGTTCTCGATATCTCGTGATAGAAGATGTTGACTTCAAATTAATTTCATTCATCCCATTTGTATTTGTTTATACATCTTCTATATATATAAAAATGAATTGCTGTTCGTTAGTCTCACTAAAACTCGAGAACGGCTGAACGGATTTATCATATCTTAGTCTTGAAATGTTCGTGGAGGTCTAGGGAAGGTTTAAAAGGCGAGAAAAAATCGAATTATTTCCGGGAAACCCCTAAAAACAGCACTTTTCTATTTCCCGTACAAACGTTTTCTAGAGTCAAATTGAACTTTATTGCTATTCAATAAAGTTCATATTAAATTATAATCACTCACTGTTGTCTAAGCAATTTAGGTGTGTTCCTAACGTCAAATAGTCAATTTGCAATTTATTACCGCTGCATAAAGTTCAAATTCAATCATGTCTATGAAAATAGTCTTCGCGTGCGCTTTGGAGGATCTAATGTTGCGTTCCGAAAATAAACAAAAGTGAATCGCGAATGCGACAAAAAATGTAATAAACTATTAGTTGTACTGATTTGCAATTACTTTGGTTGGCTTCGCGAAACTTAATTTTAGCTAACTTCAGTTGTAACTGTGTATGAGATTATTTTTTTAAGTTTGATAAATCTTAAGTTTTGTCACAAATTAAGTTTCAGAACACAACCATAATATTTGACATTAGATTTGACAACCAACTAATATGTCAATCATTCTGTCGCACTTCATAACACGGAGATTTATGGCTTAAAGGTAAACTCCAAAAAAATAAATAAAAAAATCAGAACACGGAAAAAAGTATTACGATTGACGATATTGTGTTACGATATTCTATGAGTGCACCCTTCTATCTTTGTGAGTGACGATTACCGCTACGTGCGCGAGAACTTTCTTTACTTTTGTGATCCTTTATGATAGTGACATTCCAAGTAGTGTGCTCTTTTTTTGTTGATATTTTGTGATAGTGACCACTTTACTGTTAAGTGAACGAGAATTTTTCTCACTTTGATTAATTTCGTTATGATGCCGAGGAGAAGACGACCTGACTTAGGTCGTCGCAGTCAATCAAATGTGCGAAGAGCTACCTCACGTGCTAACCGCACTGATGACCAGAGAGAGACAGATCAAAAAAATAGTGGTATTGCTATGTCAGAATTGCGTTATTTAGTGAGTGACAATGAAATGCATAGGCTTAGAATGCAACGAGTTCGTGCACATCAATAACAACAACAGCGAGACGACATAATGAAATTGAGCGAATCCGCAGACGCAGTGCTCCTGTGATTCTTGAACGAGCAGCATTCCACTATGATCCGGCAATTGATTATTGTGCCGACAAATCGGTAACAATTGGGGAAATGAAAATAATTTGTAAATATTGTAAGGCGTTAACACTGGTGAATCTACTGGATTATGTTGTGCTGGAGGCAAAGTAAAATTGCCACAATTGGTCCCACCACCAGATCCTTTACGCTCTTTAGTTTCTGGGATTGGAAATGCTTCTAAGCACTTCTTGGCCAACATTCAGAAATAATGGGTGATTTTTTTGAGGTTAGGATTTTCATGCATTAGTATTTGACAGATCACGCGGGATTTCAGACATGGTGTCAAAGAGAAAGATGCTCAGTATGCTTTGACATTTCATCATGAATAGACTTACTAACGAGCACCGCTTGAAAATCATTGAATTTTATTACCAAAATCAGTGTTCGGTTCGAAATGTGTTTTGTGTGTGTTTTATCGACAAATTTTGTTCAGCGATGAGGCTCATTTCTGGTTGAATGGCTACGTAAATAAGCAAAATTGCCGCATTTGGAGTGAAGAGCAACCAGAAGCCGTTCAAGAACTGCCCATGCATCCCGAAAAATGCACTGTTTGGTGTGGTTTGTACGCTGGTGGAATCATTGGACCGTATTTTTTCAAAGATGCTGTTGGACGCAACGTTACGGTGAATGGCGATCGCTATCGTTCAATGCTAACAAACTTTTTGTTGCCAAAAATGGAAGAACTGAACTTGGTTGACATGTGGTTTCAACAAGATGGCGCTACATGCCACACAGCTCGCGATTCTATGGCCATTTTGAGGGAAAACTTCGGAGAACAATTCATCTCAAGGAATGGACCGGTAAGTTGGCCACCAAGATCATGCGATTTGACGCCTTTAGACTATTTTTTGTGGGGCTACGTCAAGTCTAAAGTCTACACAAATAAGCCAGCAACTATTCCAGCTTTGGAAGACAACATTTCCGAAGAAATTCGGGCTATTCCGGCCGAAATGCTCGAAAAAGTTACCCAAAATTGGACTTTCCGAATGGACCACCTAAGACGCAGCCGCGGTCAACATTTAAATGAAATTATCTTCAAAAAGTAAATGTCATGGACCAATCTAACGTTTCAAGAAAGAACAACTGTTTCCAGATGACATAATTTGGCGGTACACATATTATACAGGACAATTTTATGCCCACTTTCAAGGTATTTTTTTTTTATAAGTTGTACTAAAATATATATACAGCGTGTAACGGAATGGGGTATCAACCTTGAAGGAGGTGAATGTGCTCATGAAACTCAACAACTTTCCCCAAAGAACATAGGTCGAAATATGAAACAAAAATTTGGCCCTCCCATAGTAAATCAATCAGCTGGTAGTCAGTTTTGTAAGGGAGGGCCAAATTTTTTTTTCATATTTCGACCTATGTTCTTTGTGGAAAGTTGTTGAGTTTCATGAGCACATTCACCTCCTTCAGTTACACGCTTTATATATGAAATAATTAATGGACAAAATTTAAAATATTACAGATACAAGGACAAATTTATCACTTACTGGGGCACTGTTACCACTACCTGATGCAAATCATCAATTTTTACAAATGTATTTTATGGGAAATTCAGATGCGGAAGTTGATAATCGTTGTTCTCACAATCCAACAGTGGAGAGAACCATTGTCCAAGAATTACAAATGTTTCTTCATCAGAATAACAATTTAGTAAACATGTTCAAAATAGCATTGGATCGGATGCCATCTGATAGCCATAATATTATAATTCGAGCTGACAAAACACCTGCCGGTGAACACACAAGGAGGTTTAATTCACCTACCATTGATGAAGTGGCTGTTGTCATTGTGGGAGAAAACTTACAATCTAGAGATATTGTGCTTCATCGTCGGAATAGTGATTTAAAACGTGTATCTGAAACACACAGAAGCTATGATGGATTACAATATCCTTTGATCTTCTGGCAGGGGGAAGATGGATACCATTTTAATATCAAAATGGTAAATCAAGTAACAGGTAAATAATTGAGCAGGATTAAATAATATTTTTAAATTCAATTCTTTTAATTAACATTTATCATTTTTGATTGCAGGTGCTGAAACCAACAAAAAAGTTAGTGCTATGAATTTCTATTCATACAGACTCATGATCCGTCAAGGTGAAATAAATCATATTTTGATGTGTCAACGACTTTTTCATCAGTTTGCAGTTGACATGTATGTGAAAATTACAAAGGAGAGGATGTCTTGATCCCGCGAATACCGATGATTCCAACGGATTTACCATTCGGTTTTAAACGCTTACAATTTCCAGTACGTCTTGCCTTTGCGATGACAATAAATAAATCGCAAGGACAGTTTTAGAAGTTTACGGAATCAACTTGGAGTTTCCCTGTTTCGCGCATGGACGTCGCGTGTTCGCGCGTCTGAAAACCGTCTTCTTTGTTTATTTACGCACCACAAAACAAAAAATATAGTTTATGAGAAAGCTTTAAATTGATTAACAAACTGTATCATAACAGTGTCTGTCTGTTAATAAAAATGTAAACCTTATAAATAGCCAGTATTTCAGGAAAACTTTTTTTTTTAAGTAGGTAAGCAACATGATGTGTCGAAAATAATAATAAAATTTCATGCTTCATTAAAAAAATGCTTTTTTATTCAATACGTTTTGTTTGTTTTGAAATTAATTTATACAAAAGTTTAGGTCTTTTATTTATCGATTGAGGAAGTACGAAGTCTGCCGGTTCAGCTAGTAAGAAATAAAAACTTTTAATAAATACTACTAAAATTTGTAAAAATTGGTTCTCGTTGACAAAATTAGATTTTGAAATCAAACTATTTTATAATATGCAAAATATTGTTGGTAATTAATTTTTTTTTAAATAATTTAACTGACACCTTTTTTAACAAAACACGAAAATCTAAAAAAACATTTTAAGCAAGACAAATCGACAGACGGGATGGGAAGTTATTAGTGTGGGCACATCCCAGCCTCTTTTTTGATTATTATAATCGAATAAGAATCACCGTTATTGAATTTATATTTAACTTTACACAAGGTTTAAAATAAATATAAGATTTATACCTAATTATTACAAATAGCTAAATGATGAATGGAACTTGAAATTGGACAAATATTTGTATTTATATTTAAGTATAGTTCGCTATCTACAAAAACCAGGTCATATTCAGCTAAAGAATCAATAAGAAGACATTCGTAATCTTTTTTAACGTTATAAGGAATAAGAATAATTTCATCAGGGTCGAAAACCCAATTGACAAATGAAAGAGCTACGCCATTACTGCAAATAAAACGCCATTTAACTGAATACAACAAAATTCAATTTTTTGTATCCATCCGGTCTCTATATTTTGATCTATAGTTTTTACCTATAGACGCACAAACCGTTGCTACGGAATTATTTATATAGGAATATGAGAGCTTAAGACCAAATCCTATCACATGAGGAGTATAATAAATGTACTCCCTATTACCCTACCAACACAAAAAAATACATGCCCCACCTGTGAAAAATGTGTGTGAGCCTTTAAAGGAGTAGAGGCGTTCCGCTTAAATAAATACCCTACACATAACCCACAGCTAACAAAAGAGTATAAAAAGAGGAGATTTTAATCCACTAAAAACCCATTCAAAAATTGTTCTTAAACTAACTACGTAAAAAAAGTTTTAAAAAACAATGATAAAAAACGCGACGAGGCGCAAATTTTACCTAACTCAAAATATATATATACCCATATTCCGGTATAGCAATGATGACTAGCTAGGGTCTGGGCTATATATAAAACCTCTATCATCTCAACCAAAACACAATCCACCTGTAAGAAATAATATGAAGGGATATTACATCCCTTCTATAGGTAACAAGGACTCAATGACAGTCGCCTTTCATGTGGCATGTGTTTTATTGCTATATAACGCGGCATTCTTTTCCCTTAGCTTAAAATTGCTGGGCCATCAAGCTTCCTCTATACCTATAAAATATCTTTCTCTTTCGCCTCACTTTCATATATTGCTGTAGATTATAGGTATAGGTCCTTTGAAGATAGAATGAATATACCTATAGAAAAAGTAAGGTTCAATGACTTCCAAAAATGTTCAGCCAGCCTCATCGAAAAAGAACGAATTTTTTTCTATAATAAAATGCACACAGACTTAAATTTTCAGGAATTCCAAGAATACACATAGAACATACATGACACACAAGGATATATGAGTGTGCATTGAAGGAGATGCGAATGAAAACGACCAATCTGATGGACAGGATCAGGAGCCTTGCAAGGACGAACGCGACGTAGAAAAAATGAAGGAAAGAAAAGTACGTTCCTACACGTACGTTAGACATACACATTCAATATGATTATTATTATCCTTTTTGGTTTATATATAATACACATAGACACATACAAATTTGGAAGGATAAGGTAGGTACTCTCTGGAGTCGTTATAAATGTGCATATTCATACATACATACAAATATAGGAACTTAACCTGCAAAAACGTAAATGTCCTTATGTACACTTGAGTGATCCTGTAATTCAAGTCTATCACTGTAAACCATACCCAATACCCATCATGCTCGCTAGCTTTAGACTTAGCCTAGCATAGCGTCCTAGAAAAAGGAATTAATGTCGAAAGCCGTAGGTACCTCTATAATATTAAGAAGGCCCAAAATTTACAGGGTGCCTGTTGGTAAATATTTGTGTCTACGTAATTAGTGTCTGTAATCAAATCATCATACAATTAGACTTCTTAGTCCGAGGGTTTGAGGTTCAAACATTTCATTAGAATAGTCACACTTTTGAATATAGATAGATAGATAGATTTTATTTCAATAATAAAGTTTACAAAATTTACAATTCAAATTTTAGTAAATAAAAAGTTATGGGTGTGACATTGCCGTCTGCCCGATTGATTCGTTAAAAATTTTGTATGTATGTATTATAAAACAATAAATTTAAAGTAATTTAAATGAAAATTAAAACTTCTAATTCAGAATTTTTAATTAAACAAAAAACAAAAAAGAGAAAAAACAAGAAAAATTTACATTTTGGATCT
The DNA here is from genome assembly GCA_920104205.1 of Eupeodes latifasciatus. NCBI lineage: Eukaryota > Metazoa > Arthropoda > Insecta > Diptera > Syrphidae > Eupeodes > Eupeodes latifasciatus. Next base: position 25,697,173 of record OV049926.1, on the reverse strand, counting down.
TTTACAAGAAGAAAATGAACAAAAATTTTAAATCGTGATGAAAAGTACCTGTCGCAAGAACATGATGTAACTACTATGTAAATGCAGTATTTATGTAGTGTCTATATTTGAGTGCATCTTTTAAATAACTGTTGAGGGCTACCCAATTAGAACCATTCAATATGGTTTTAGTTTGTTCCATCGTCAAAGTCAACTCACCGAAGTAATTGCATCTTAAGTCTCTGTAGATAGGGCATATTTCTAAAAGATGAAAAGTGTCTTCTTTTGCTCTCATATTGCATATTGTGCATAGTTTTGTTTCTTTATTTATGTATGTTGAACCATTTAAATTAAGCATATCACACCTAGCTCTGCAAATTAAAGATATCGATTGGATGTTATTCGAATCATTTAAATAGTTGTTACAGTTTAGGCTAAAGCTGAGCTCTGTGTAGATCGGTCTGTTGATAGAGTTAGTAGCTTGTTGAATGCATTCGTTGTACTGATGAGTGTCGTGAAGCTCGAGTAACTTATACAGATTTTGCTCCAATTCAGCCCGGTCTTCGTATTGCAAGTTTAAGTTGAATCCACATTTATCAGACAGCGATTTCCATTCGTGAACCCATTCCACCTTCCTGTTTATTACAAACTTCGTAAGGATATTGGGTATTCTGTGCATTGGTGATCCAAGAGTTTTTAGGATATAATCAAAATGTAGCTTGAGAGTATAGTGGTATAATAAAGGTAAACCTGTTTCTAGCGTATAAGAACATAATTTGGAGTATTCATCGGCAGGCGGAAGAGTTTTTGTTTTTTTAAATATCGTAGCAGTTTTTAACTTCTTCATATGAACGGTAACCCCAAGTTCGGCAACTATAGCACATGACAGAGCGCATAATTGATTCAAGGCCTTGTATTTCGCAGAGGTCTTAATTTCATTGTTCCCCATTATATCTTTCCAGGAAGAATTTATAAGTTTTTTGTCGGAAACCAGTTTTTTCTCAAGGTGGAAAGAAAACTTCATGTTTGATTGCAGTATAACACCATTTTTCGCCGTTTCCCAATTTTGTTTGATCATAACTTTTGATTTTTCTAAATTTATTGCAAGCCTCCAGGTTTTACAATAAGTATTGAGTTTATTGATCATAAGTTGAAGACTCTGTGGAGATTCAGCAAACAGAACGATGTCGTCAGCATAAAGAAGCACTTTAATTCTTATTTCTGCTACGCATACTCCAGCAGGTAGATGAGAAGAAATATCGTCAATGAACAGTGAAAACAATATTGCACTCAGAAGACAGCCTTGCTTCACTCCTGATGTTGTGTTAAACCATTCTGACATACTTTTGCCATCCCACAACGATTGTCGAGTATTTTGGTACATATTTCTGAGGACTTTTAACAGCTTCGTAGACAATCCTTTCTGTGACAGTTCTTAGAACAATGCATTGCGATCAATAGAGTCAAAAGCTGCTTTAAAGTCGACAAAAAACATGTACAATTTTTTATTTTGTTTCAGAAAATGTTGGGCAATGGTCACAGTGAAAATGTTGTCTATCGTTGAGTAGCCTTTACGAAAACCTGCTTGATACTCGCTCAATACTTCGTTTCTTTCTATCCATTCGTTTATTCGATTAAGTAGAATTGCAGAGAAAATTTTTGCTGTTGAGTTCATGAACGATATACCCCTGTAGTTACATGCCAAATTAACATCAACTTTTTTATAAATCGGGTACACTACAGCATCTTTTAATTCCTGAGGCACCATACCGGTTCTGAAGATGAAATTGAAGGCTTCAAGCATGTGCGTTAGGAACTCGATAGGAGCATTTTTGAAAAATTCGTTAGGAATTCGATCAGGACCTGGTGCTTTTCTGTTAGATTAGATTGATTTTATTTTCATTATTTCTTTACATATTTATAAATCAACAAAATCACAATTAGCATGGCAATGCCGTCTGCCAGGTTGACAAAACAAAATTAATATAATTTAAAGCTTATTGGTTCAATGGTTGTATAAAATCAAGAATTATTGTTAAAAAAAAAGATCTCTATCTATGTATATTTATTTTATTTATTTATTTTATTTTAAAATCAAAATAAATATTTTACTTCGGTGCATTTTCAAAAGCTTTCGCAGATTATTCTGTCCCGGTATGATTTAGCCACTTTGCAGTACATAAAGAGTTTTTCCACCGTCATCTCATTTAAGAGTCTTATCATTTCCTCTTCCGAAAGGTAATTAGATCCAAGGAAGGCTCTCCTACTTTCTACTAGCACAGGGCATTTTCCTAAGAAGTGAAAAACATCTTCTCTTTCTCTTCGGTTACATAAACTGCATTCCCTGGGTCGATCCTCTCTATGTGGTACATAGTTGAGATGCAGGAGCTCGCCTCGAAGTCTCAGCATCATAGAAATAACCTCCACACTGTTCTCATCTCTGAAATAGTTATTTTGACCAAGGTTATGACAGAGATGTTTGTAGATTAATCTATGAGTTGAATTCGAGGCTTCTTCTATACAGCGACTACGGAGTTTTTCATCAACCCTTGCAATTAATTTATACAATTTAACCCTGCAATCATCAACGTTACCGAAATCCAGATCCAGTGACATTTCACACCACAAAGCCAGCTCGTGCCATTCTGCGTACCAACTACTTCTTTGATTGATTGCATAGAGGGCTGCTTTCTTTGGTAATCTTTCATTATGCATTTGCAGAACTTTGATGATATAGTCTATATGTAGTTTGAGGGTTTGAATAAAAAGCGGCGATAGTCCAGTTTCCAGCAGAACCATGTAGTTTGGTATGTTGTAGGGGAGATGAAATATTCTTTTGATAAAGAATCTTAGGAGTTTTTCCACACTTTCGTATTGCTTGTATCCCCAAGCCTGTGCTGCGTAAAGCATAATAGACCTAGACACTGCTTCAAACACACGAAATTTGCTGCTATGTGCTATGTTCTTGTTTGAGAAACACTTTGCCCAGGAGGTTCCAATTGCACTTTTTGCTTTCATAAGTTTTTCACTAAGGTGTTTTTCCATACCAAGATTCTTTGTGAAGCACACTCCTAGATAATTGAATTCTCTAACCACCTCAATCGAGTTTGAATCGTAGCTCCATCTTTCATTTGAGCAATTTCTTCCACCTCCGTTCTTGAAAATCATTATTTTAGATTTACTTAAATTGACCTTTAGATTCCACGTTAAACAGTATCTATGCAATTGGTTTATCATCAGTTGCAGTGATTGGGGTGAGTTAGAAAGCAGCACAATGTCATCGGCATAGAATAGTGCTTTGATCGTTGTCCCGGCGAATTCCACTCCTCCACCAATGTTGTCGGTAAGGTCATCCACAAAGAGCGCAAATAAAAGGGGACTCAGCGCACACCCCTGCCGTACGCCTTTTTCTGTTCTTGGAATTTTCTGTTCTTAGGGCTATACAGGCTCAATTGTAGCTCATTTAGAGTTATTTCCCGATCAAGTAGATCATCTTCGACAAATGGTTCTGCGTAGTGAAAGTTGTCACACTTTTGTTTTTATTTAATTTTAACAATAACTTGAAAACTATGCCAAATTTGAGAAATTAGGTTAAGGAAAATTTTGTTGGAAATAAGATCTTCAAATAAATTACAAAAACTCTCAAAAGATTACTTCTTAAATTCGGCTAAGTTTTCAAATTAAAAAATAACAAGTGTAACTTAAAGAATTTTTCAGATCGGGCCAGTAGTTCCTGAGATTAACACATTTAAACAAACAAGCAAACTCTTCAGCTTTATAACATAAGTACAGATTGAATTTAGGGTCATCCTGTAAAAGTTTTTCGTGCCAGATGATGACTGTAGTAAATGAATGTGGTTGATGGGTTGAATGGTGTATGTCGATGTTTTCAAATTCAGTAAAAATATGAGGTGTGGATGAGTCTTGTTTTTATTTATTTTTTCCTACCTATACTATACCTACACTATACCTGTCAATTCAGCTACCCTCATCCCCCTCCCCTACTATAATTCGTCCAACGAATGGTCTCAATTCGACTTGAGCAAGTAGAATCGTACCTAGTATGTACTCCTTTAACCCAAACCTATATAAGGTAGTGAAAACATTGGGAAAAAAAGGAGCTTGGCAATGGATAGCAAAAGTTCGCTTTAAATCGTCGTCGTAGTTTGTTGGTCGTCTCGTCATTTGTAGACGCCGCGTCGTGTACCTTCCCACGTTTATGTTCTTGATATTATTTTTGATGCTTTTGGTTTGGGATTTATTTGGCCCATGATAGAGTAATTGTAAATATGCCGTGTTTTTCGTCCTCTTCGTCACTTATCCAGACGTGAATTTTTTATATTAATATTTCCCGCATTCTCAAGAGTATACTAAAAAATAGTGGTAGTATCAACGTAGTAATAGTAAAAGTCATAGTAAAAATAACGCAGAATAGAGTGTTTGATTTAAAATGGAATAAAATCGATTTTAATTGGGAAAAAAGTTAGGACAGGGATGATATGAAAAACAAAGTGAAAAAGGAACTAACACTTGCTTAAAACCATTCATTTTTTTCTTTTTAATTTAAATACGTATTAAGGATAAGAAATGTAACAAAATAAGGGGTAAGACGTTTTGTTATTCTCAGCATTCTCGTTAATCTCGTTAGTTTCGTTCTTCTCGTTAATTTCGTTGGTCTTGTTAATCTTGTAATTTTCTTTAGTCTCGTCAATATCGTCACACTCGTCAGTATTGTGAGTCTCGTAAGCATAATTTGTTCCATCAGAATCGTCACTATCATTAGTCTTATATCTTGAGTCTCGTCAGTTTTATAAATCGCGTAAGCCTCTTTAATTTTGTCAGTTTGGCCAACCTTCACTTCACTTCTATTAGTCTCTTAAGTCTCGTTGGTCTAGTCAATTTTTTAGTCTTGTTGGTCGCTTCAGTTTCGTTAATCTTTCTAGTTTCTTTAGTCTCGTCAATAGGGCCAATCTATTTAGTCTTGTCTGTCTCTTCAATTTCGTCAGAGGCATTAGTCTATTCAGTCTCATCAACATCGTAAGTTTTGTTAGTCTCGACATCTTCGTTAAACTCTTATCAGTCTAATCAGTCTTAACAGTCCTATCAGTCTCATCTGTTTCATCAGTCCCATCAGTCTAATCGTCTCATCAGTATCATCAGTCTCATCAGTCTCATCAGTCTCATCAGTCTCATCAGTCTCACCAGTCTCATCAGTCTCATCAGTCTCATCGGTCCCAACAGTCCCATCAGTCTCATCAGTCTCATCAGTCTCATCAGTCTCATCAGTCTCATCAGTCTCATCAGTCTCAGCAGTCTCATCAGTCTCATCAGTCTCATCAGTCTCACCAGTCTCATCAGTCTCATCAGTCACATCGGTCCCATCAGTCCCATCAGTCTCATCAGTCTCACCAGTCTCATCAGTCTCATCAGTCTCATCAGTCACATCGGTCCCATCAGTCCCATCAGTCTCATCAGTATCATCAGTCTCATCAATCTCATCAGTCTCATCAATCTCATCATTCTCATCATCATCATCAGTCTCGCCAGTCTCGTTAGTCTCAGCAGTCTCATCAGTCTCATCAGCCTCATCAGTCTCATCAGTCTCGTCAGTCTCATCAGTCTCGTCACTCTCATCAGTCTCATCAGTCTCATCAGTCTCATCAGTCTCATCAGTCTCATCAGTCTCATCAGTCTCATCAGTCTCATCAGTCTCATCAGTCTCATCAGTCTCATAAGTCTCATCAGTTTCAACAGTCTCATTTGACTTATCAGTATTGTGAGTCTCGTCTGTCTCGTTAGTGTAGTTATGAACCTCAGAACCGTTAGCCTTATCAGTCCCCTCAGAATCATTTATTTAGCTTTTCTCATCAGCCTCGACAGTCTTATCAAACTCGTCCTTGTCAGTTTCTTTAGTTCGTCAGACTTTTCAGTCACGTTAGTCTCTCTAACCTCGTTCATATCTTTAGTTTCAGTAGCATCATCAGTTTTTTTAGATGTCCATGAGCTCGTCCGCTTGAAGCCAAACTAAAAACAAGGTACATTAAGCCTTCTCTTATTATTAAGGAATCAATACCTTTCACATTAATGCCTCGCGAAACAATATTTTTTGAAATCTGTAAAATTTCAATGGATTCAATGAAATCAGTGAGTTTTTCGGCTTTCTGTACCTCTTTTAATTGACTTGGAATTCCAGAACACAGAAAACGCACTTCCTCGTAATTTCATCAACTTCTTTTATATCATAAATTTACGCTCAACTGAACAAATGTCACACTGAACAATAAATCAATGAATTTCAAGAATTGCATTCAGTAAAGAAATCGAATATTCAACACCACAACCCCAGGCCTAGACCCAGGCATATGAATCAATTGGAATAATCCACTTCACCTTGAAAAACCATCATAAAAATAGGCTCATATTGAATTTAAAATAAAAAATCCTTATATTATACTTTACGCAGCAAGCATAGAAAACCACCATTATACTTTTGTCACCTCCTGCTGAAAATGTTTTGATTAAAAGTTGAACACGCGAACGCACATTGAAAATACTCGACTCGTATTCGTTTCGTGTATAGGAATGCCTCGCCTGGGTTACCCCATTCATTTTTATACCACTTCGTTGCACCTAATCCTGTGGGCGCTGAAGCTTGATGGAGATGCCAGCCAATGTATAGAAATTATAAGCATAACTAAGTCTTATATTGAAGCAAAGCAATTGCAGGTAGGAACGTACTCATATTCTTCACCCCGTCTCACCGTTTCACCGACTCACCATCATCATCATTGCACTGCTTTTTGGCTTGATGATTGCTCATTTCACTGCGAAAATGTGCCACTAATTGGAAAACGTTTAGAATTTATCGAGGTGTAACCGCAGTTCGCACCAGTCAACTTCATGAGGTTGACGTGAGTCGATATATCAGCTGCGAGGCAGGCAGTTAGCGGAACTTGAACTCGCTCTCACTGCTCTAAGCTCTATGAGGTTGAGGTGGCTTTGATGCGATGCTATGCTATGGTGGCACAGCCAATTCTTAATCAAAATAAACAAACAAACTTGCTGCCGGTTGATAATGATGGATGCACCTCTCCCGATATGTGTTGGCTGTTGGTTTTCATGAGTTGCCACAATAACGTAGATGAGGAACTTCGACTATGACGACGTATAAAGGCCCACCAGAGGGAATAGAATTCCGCAGAAAAGGATTGCAGGTTTATAAAAGTACAACGTCTTTCTTGATTACGCCTAATGTCGCGATCCATTAAGACGATGACAGGCTTAGCAAATGACTCAATCAAATTTTGTGTCGAACTAGGTTTAAAGATTATGTATAGAGTTTAGTTTGAAACGATACTTATATATACGCTCCCGGATAAGGATATGCGTTAACGCCACGCCAGAGAAAAAGATGATTGATAGATTAGAAAGCCATTCTGCATTTACATAATATGCTTTAAGAATAAGCTGTAAGGAAGAAAGTTTTATGGCTTAGTAACTATGGACTGTTTGATTTGAATTTTTGTCTTTTGGTGTCTTAATAAATTTTTGGAAATATATTGTAAAATTTGTTTAGAAACTTCGGGAAGATTCACAGTAAAATATTTGTATGACATATTATTTGATATGTGGAAATTTTGTTTGTTGAATTTTCCCAAAATTCAGGATAGTTCAGGGGAGTGCCCTCAACCAAAATCCTTCCTATACCCTACCCAATCCTTTCCCTTTCCTAGGGAGCACGTTGGATCCAAAAAGATCCAAGGGAGATGTTTTCTTGACCTTTACAGATGCATCCTCCCATACAACCCAACCTTTCCTAACGCCATTTTGTCGGCGGACTTTAAATAGATAAATTCGGATCATCAGTAACGATGATGCACAGGCCTTACGACAATTGTTTGCACAGTCAGTCGATTATGATGATATCTTTGTTTCACCACTTTTTTAGTAAATATTAATAATTTTAAGCGATTTATTATTATGAATGGCAAAGACTCCAATAGTATTATGACACTTCAAATGACAGCTGAGCTCGACTGGCGACTGGAAAACATTCCAATAGCATTATGATACTCCAAATGACAGCTGATTTTGACAGGTAAATGGCATCCATTCTAATAGTACTATGACACTTTAAATGACAGCAGAGTCTGGCTGAAGCGATCCATTATTGTGAATGGCAACCATTCCAAAAGTGTTATGACAATTCACTGTGATACTTCAAATGAGAGCTGAGTTATTAACAGACAACCATTCCTTTAGTATTGTGATACTCAAAATAATAGCTGAATTTGACAAGTGACTGTAAACCATTCCAATAGTATTTGAGTTTGACAGGTGTCAAATGCCAGCTCTACCAAACTCGAAACCCTGAAATTATTGAATATGTAAATTGACCTTTTTTACAACAATTTGTAAAGCTTACGGAGCTATAAAATTGAAGAAAATTGTCCAGACCAGACAGGTTTTCAAAATTGTGGGACCCACTTTATTCGAATTTTCTATTCGTTGTATATTATGAGTTAAGTTTTGAATATCAATCTATAACATGCCATAAAGGTCTACCTTACTTACCTTCAAACGTATGAAATATGTAGGTAGGTATTTTGCAGGTAAAAATAAAGCCGCAATATTTCCCTTTTGCCCATCAAGCACAAAATTTCCTTAAACCTCTTAAACCAACAATTGAACCCAAATGAAAACTGTGCAGTCAAAATGAATTCGAAATCCAAACAGAAAAACTTCCTCATTTGCACTTCACCGTCACAGAGTGCTGCCGCCGCCACCGCCGTCGTTGCCGCCATCGCTCGTCTTCGTCAATTTTGCGGTTTATACTTGTCTACTTATTCTCCGTTACCAACCCCCAAGCCCCAGGTAAACTAACTGCCCAGCCCGTCGTTCTCATCCTAGTGTCTTTTGCTTAAGGCTAATTTTATGCCTCTGTGAATCTCTCTTCCTCCAAGTCACACTGCCATAACCAGAGTGTCTGACCTTGTTCGCCTCGTGTCGCTGTTCTGTGTTCGGTGGCTGTGTTTGAATTGTTGTCTCCTGGATGGTCCGAAATGTCTGGCAACGGTCTAAGGGGATTCAACAACGTAGCCGACTACGACAACGACGACGATGGCAACGGCGATGGCGATGATGATGATGATGAAGCCTTTGCACAGCTTTGCTCTTTTAGCTGTGTCGTCTTCTTTTTTCTTGAGGCTCTTGTCAAGTTGCTTCTTATTCGGTTTCTGTTTCTCAAAGTGTTTTTCTTTGTTTAATTGACCCGAAATCCGGACATTCTGATTTAAAATGCATCTCCTACCATCATTTGATGTAGGTATAGTCCAGTTGGGGATGTCACATTCTCTTAAGGAAAGAATTTCTAATTTAAAACGAACATACCTAGAAGAGAGAGAGAGGGAGATATGTGTATTGGAGCGCCTCTATATCCCTAAGTATAATTACACAACACATTGCTGGACGGGCCTAAAATGGCATTTACTTGGCAATTATTCGACTTGAAATATGTAATAGTCTCATAGCATTTGCCCCTGGAACTTGAGACTGGTCTTCCCTACGGCCGATGACGGACGGCCTACTCTGGAACGTCGCTCGTCGTCCTCCTCCTCCTCCTCGTAGTGGCGCACATTTGTATAGGCGCGCACCTTAAGTAGCTGCCATGGTCGGTTATCTCCTAATGCGACGCAGCGCATTTGCATGATATCATTCAAATTTGGAATTTGACAGTTGCTGTCATATTTCTTTTTTTTGTTTTGCATTTCATAAGCAGGCATAAAATAAGTGAATTGCATCGTTTAAAGGCCCATCCAGAACTATGGAAAATACTCTATGGCTCGTTGGTAATGTGAGTCAATTACCATAAGGAAATGTTTTATGAGACCAAGTTTAGTTGCGTACATCGTCCAAAAGTGGTCGCACTGAGATCCCCATTTTTATAACGATTTGCATATCGAACTCTTGTATCGTTGCTCTTGTGTTGCTGGCATGAGTTTGGAGCAGACTCAACTTTAAAAAAACAAAGAAGAACTCTACGCTTGTCTGTCAGTTTCAATAAAACAAAAGCAACACAAACAAAAAACTAACAATTGCACTGACAGAGGATATTTTTCGAACGCCACCATTGCCATCAACAATGCCAGGGCAGACTGAGGCCAAAGAAATTAAAATTTTCCAGACAAAGAAGAAGCCACTAAGGTGTGTAGGTATAGTGAAGGTATAGTTTAAGGGTACGAGTACATACCGTACATATTATATTGCTTATAGCTGTCTTTTGTTTTGATAATGGGCAAGGTAACTATTACAGGACAGTAAAAGTGAGGATGATGGCGTCTGAACGTCAAATGTCAGTTATTTTTTATAAAACCTGACACAATGCTTCATTGAAAAAATGTGAAGTTTGCGATTTATAAATTGTACATACAATGTTTTTTTTAATGAACATTTTATTACCTGTTTACACGTTGGTTTGATTTAATTTTTTGTGCATAGTGTTGTTAAAGTTTTGACAATACTTGAGTGAAAACAAGGCTTTAAAACATAAAAGCATTTAACGGTTAGCTGGTTAAATGGCCTTCTACTGGTTGATTATAATTCAATTCATTTTTTAAGATATAATGTTTAGCCCCTTAGAGGTTCTGATGCCATGTAATTGTCTCGAGACATTTTAAATACTGAACCTATTAAATACTTGGCCAAGACCCTAAAACCAACTCAAAATCATAAAGACTTCTCATGAATGTCAGGATGGATCAAAGATCAATACCAATCAAAATTCCTTAGGCAACTAAAAAGTGTTTCAAAACATATCGAAATATATCGGACATTTTGAAACAGTAAAAGTTATTTAAGAACTTCTTCATCAAGGTAGATTCAAACCGGTCAAACCCTCTTAATACCATTAGAAAATGCTCAAGACAGTGAGTATCAGCTAGGTTCTGTTTTACTTTCACTCAAAATTATACCGAAATTAAGAAATAGTAGACCAGTTTAATTAGTACCCGTGCAGTGCTGTCTAATGCATGAAGTCTTTGGTTCAATACCTGACTGTGCCCCACCAAAGTTTTTTTTTTTGTCACTGGTACTGCCTCTTGCGATGAATTGACAAACACTCCAAGAGTAATTCTTGTCATAAAAAGTACTTTCTCAAATTAGTCGTTCGGATTCGGCATAAAAGCTTTAGGTCCCCTCCATCCCTGAACTGACTCGCACACAGAAATGTTTGAGAGTTGTAAGTCACTAGGTTCTAGTTCTCTACGGACCGCCACCTAATTTATTTTTAGACTAATTTACTTCGACACGATTGAATTATCTTCTTCTAAGACTTATTATAGCTCTTTTTGAATTGAACTGATTGATTTCGGAAAGTTTTTCACATCAATCGAAATGTGAAATAAGATTTCGATGGATTTATGGAAACAATGTGTAGGTTAGGTTAGGTTAAAGTGGCTGCGGATTCAGAATCCGAACACTTAGGCCAAAAGAAAAGGCCCATTGTGATACCACATGAATCTAGAGAATTACTTCCTACTAGTCGAACCATTTTGAGCTTTTTATAAAGCGAAGAAAATATTTGATATCCTTATTAGCTATAGTTCACTGGGATTATCAAAAGAGTAGTCTCCCAGATGAAGTTTACGTCTTAGTGAAAGAGCAGGGCAAGTGCAGAGAAGCTGAGAGATTGTTTCCTCTTCTTCCTCGTCCATACAGCTCCTGCAGAAGTCATTTGAGGCTACACCAAGTCGTATTGCGTGTCTGCCTATAAGACAGTGTCCCGTAAGGACACCTATTAGGGAGCTAATATGAAGTCTGCTTTGAGATAACAAGTCTTTAGAGCGCTTTAGGTCCATTGAAGGCCATATGAGTTTTGTGACTGCGCAAGCTGTTTCTTTTAGCAGAAGTTTACATGTAGCTATCGGTATACCTATCTTATCCCTTTCAGGTGAAATAGGTATGACGGTTCCATTTTTAGCGAGTTCATCGGCTCTACAATTTCCTGTGATGTCTCTGTGGCCCGGCACCCAACAGAGGTGAATGTTAAATTGCTGCGCCACCATTTCCATAAGAGACGATCGAAAATCGAGGGCCGTTTGAGATTTGGTTGAGACACCGTCAAGAGATTTAATAGCAGCCTGACTTTCAGAGAAGATGCGGATATCAGAAGTTGATATCACGTTTTCTCTTAGCCAGTAGAGAACCTCTTTGATCGCTAAAATTTCCGCTTGGAAGACGCTACAATGATTAGGGAGGCGGAATGAGATGCTTAGATTAAGCTTTCCTGAGTACACACCACTACCAACTCCCTCATTTGTCTTGGATCCATCTGTATAAAAATGAATGCTTTTGTTATCCAGGAGTTTTTTTGTCTTCCCATTCATCTCTGAATGGAATGGATACCTGGAAGTTTTTTTTCCAAAAAACAATGTGTAAATCTTGAGACATTTAAATGGAGTCCATAAAGTTAAAGGCCGTTAAGACATTCCGAGATCAGTTAAAATCGATAACAAGGCAGTTTTAGACTATGCAAAGAGTGGTCAAGATCGGTAAGACAGGCACATACCGTTAAAAAAGCGCATAGGAACGAACACATAGTTCAAGATAATAGACTGTACAAACATCTCGAGACCTAACACAAAGTTTGGGACTGCGAAAACGCTTTAAAACAGCTCAAGATCATAAGCCCAACCCAAGATATTTTAATACCATAAAGACATTAAATTTATCTCTATGCTGTTGGAAAACCTTAAAAAATAGAGATTTTTTAAAACTATGAAGGCACCCAGGACCGCTCAAAAAAAAAACACGACTATTAAGAGCACTTAAAACTACCTAAAGGACACTTTATTAAAGTTAGGAGAAAACCTTTTATACATGCAGAGGACATAAAGACACTTTAATATAGTTAAGTCAAGTTAAAACTGTCAGGTCCTCACAGACCCGTAAACTCAAGAGATGTAACTACCCTTATTATGCAGAGAACAGTATAAGCACTAAGAAATAGAGAGAGGATTTAAAAGGAGATGTCGGTGTACATTGTTTTTGAATTCCTGAATATTGCAGTCCCGCTAAAGAACGAATATCTGTATTTGACAGTACAGCCGAACAATTGATCCTTGTATTGCAAATTATAATATGCTACCGCATATACAAAGTTTTAAGGTGGAGGCTCAGATAAACTCGGATCATATGCCAATCGAACTTGTTTTGGAGGAGGACTGCAATAGGGAACAAGTTGCAGAGCTCAAGTTACTACCTAAACTTATGTATATGGAATGATCAATCCGAGGACTTATACAAGGAAAAGTTTCATGAGGCCATAGCTGCATTACAAGACCGAGAGGAGTGGACTGCTAAAAACATCATTGTTGCAGGAAACCAGCGACACACAGAAAGAATAGAAGGTAAAAAGAAATGGTATAATGAAAAGTGCGAAAAAGCAAGAAAAAAGTCCTTCTATTGGTTAAAAAAACTGAGGAAAAATGCGTCACAAAGTATTAAAGAAATCTATCTTCGAACAAATAAAGCTTACAAAAATCTTTGTAAAAACACAAAAAAAGAGTACTACAAATCGATTGGCGCAAAACTGAAAAACTTGAAGACGTCTAAGGACTGGTGCTACTCAACCCACGCATGCCTCCAGTGCATATCAAAAGCATGCCTCAAAATCTTGCTGTTCCTCTTCTCGACAACCTCATCACGGTCAACGAATTAAATGAATTTTTTCAAAATACAAAAAGGAATAAAGCGCCAGGACAAGACCGAGTGCTATATGAGTTGATTACCAAAGCCCCACAATCAGCAATAAATATATTAGCTAAACTTTTCAATCGAATGCTTGAATGTGGAAAAGTGCAATCAGATTTCAAAAAAACTATTATTTTCCCAATTTACAAAAAAGGTGATCAGAACATCGTCCAAAACTATAGAGGGATATCGTTTATTGCAAAAAGCTTTGCCGGAGTTCTAGATATTAACAAGACTACAGCAATGGGAAAAGGAATATAGTATCCTAAATGAGTTCCAAACTGGATTTCGAGAAGGCTATAGCACTGCTGATAATCTGTTTAACCTCTTCAATATCATAAAACTTCAAATGAATGACAACAAGAAAGTTTAATGTTTCTTCATTGACTTTAAAGTGGCGTTTGACTATATCGACCGAAGAGCACTTTTATACAAACTGCAAATCTTAGGGATTTCTGAGAAACTCATCCGAATTATAAGAGATCTGTATGATAAAACAACAGCTGCGGTATGGGATGGGGAACAATTGTCAGACTGGTTTGAAACAACGATGGGTGTTAAACAAGGTTGGTTGCTGAGTCCACTATTTTTCGCTATTTATCTCTATATAAATGATATCCATGAGTTCATAGGAGGGGGTATTTCGCTGAATGGAATGCAAATTCGATTGCTAATGTACGCGGATGACATTGTGCTAATAGCTGATAAGCCAGACATACTACAAGGCATGATAAATAAGATGGCAGAATACTGTCAACGGTGGAATCTTGTTATAAACCTGGAGAAATCGAAAGTGATGGTATTTAGAAAAGAGGTGGTAGACTTAGCCAACAAGAAAATTGGAAGCTCAACGGAGCAACCATCGAAGTTGTTAGCATACAAGGACCTTGGTATATGGCTAACTTCCGGACTAAGCCTAACGGAGCACTTCAAAGAACGATCTAAACAAGCTAGATAGAGCTTAAATTTTACGTGGAATCGGTTTATTACTAATAAAGATGTCAAATTAACTTCTAAGGTCGATATCTTCAACGCGGTTACCAGGGCTATTCTCGGTTATGGAGCACAAGTATGGGGGGACTTACAACATGATGAAGTGGAAAAGATGCAAATATACTTCTACAAAAAAGTACTGGGTCTGCCAAGTGTGACTCCTAACTATATCTTGAACCTTGAATGCCGGTTGAAACCTGTCTTTGAGTACACGATGAGATGTCATATGTACTATGTGGGAAGAGTTCTCAGTGCTTACGCAAATAACAGGTTACCAAAATTTTTAGCCAAGCTGATAATTGAAAAGAAGATTTTCTGGTTTAGGAGTTGGGAAAATAGCCTCAATCGGGAAGATATAGAACAGTTGGTTGAGATCGTGACCAACAAAACTCTGTTTAAACTAGTTGTGGATGGCGTGGCAGTTAAAATAATCGAGCGCAAGCACTTAGAGTCTCTGCAAAGAGCACAACAAACGAGAACACACAGCTTATACCATTTGCTTGATTACACTGCTGGTGAAGTTTACGTCTCGGATGACTGGGATGTCTCCAAAATTGGCTGGATACTGAAAGCAAGAGCAGGGCTCATTATGCTCAATGGAACACGAAGGACAGAAACTGAAAATCTAAACTGTACTCTCTGCAATTCAAACGAAGAAGAGACCCTTGCACATTTTGTAGGAACTTGCCCAATTTTAAGAAGTATTCGCCGAGAGACATTAGGAAGTGGTTCACTTGATATGAACAACATAATAAATTTCTTAAATGGAATAAAGGATTGGAACTGCACCATCAAATACTTACAAATAGCACTGAATTATCGCCAACAACTCATAAATGAATTTAACAACTAGAAATTGAAACGTATCTTAGTTATATTTTTGTCTTAAAAATAATTATAAATCTAGGGAAGTTTTTAGAAAAAATTGTAGGTATTGATTGCGACAGACGACAAAAGTCATTGTTCAACCTTTTTGTTTAAAGAAATAATAACATTTTTTAAATTATTACTAATTCTATAAGAACTGAATCAAATCATACAAATATAAGAAACAATTTAATGTATGGATAAAGTGAAATAAACAACATTACTTACTTACTTACTTACTTACAGTACAGCCGAAATTGGGCAGCAGGGTGATGAGCATTCCTGTCATCATATCAATTTAATTCCGTACAACTTTAATATTTTGTTTGTAGCAGCTACCGATGACAATGATAAACTTATGGTTTTACTAAGTCAAGATGTGTAGATTTACAAAATACACGCATGTTCAAGATCATACAAAATATTCAATGAACCGCGAACCGCTGAATCTGGGGAAACTTACTCCTAAAGTATCTTCAAGCTGAACTTATCTGCACCATTCTTAAGGTTTCTGTAGTTATAGAAGTTGAATAAGCTGTTCGCCACCTCTTAATTGTATCGTCATCATCATTGAAATAAAAAGTTATTCACTTAACGCAGCGTTTAAAGTTTGTTTAACTTGGCTCAGCACCATTGCAACCGCACCACAAAACCGTGAGATTCAGCCCCACAAATAAATAATTAAATAAATAAAAAAAAAAAACAACGTTGCGATTAGGTGGTAACATTATGTATATATTTGCAATCAGGTATACAACTTCCCTTCATCTATTATATCTTCAACTATGCGCACAACACGGCCCGGCCGTGCAATTATATTTTTTGCCGGCTCTAATTAGCGCGAATAAATTAATTAAGCAGTTGCATTTATGAAATTAATGTGCGCTAATAATATGTACGCACATCACAGCCTTGGACCAATTTATATACCTACCAATCTTAGAATACATATGTAGCTTCGCTTTAACCATGCATCGCATCGTATATAGTCGAAGGTACGTATGTACCTATAGGTAGAGTAGCTTGTAAAGCTTGATAAGAGAAGAGACGTGTCGAGTTGATGTCGGTCTTGGTCTCGGCCCTAGTGTCGGTAGACGGGTAGAGTAGAACAATTTTTACACACATAAAATAATGAGTCGGTTGCGTGCAAATTCTACTTAAATTAGACACAAACCGACCTTTGTTTTGCATTTAACTGCGTTTATTGCGTTCCTTCTGGTTCTGAAGATGGGAGGACGGATTGGCTTTACATATACTTCAACCTTTATGTTTCTTGTTTTCTTTTTTAAATTGGTACCGTTTAAGTGTGTGCTGCTATTTAATGACTTCTTCGTTGCCCCACCGTCTAAACATCGACATCACACGGTGTCTGTCGTCTTATAGACGTTCGCTCGTCGTCTTCTGCGTCTTTTGCGTCTTCATCGTCGACATTGTGGTCGTCATGCCTGACATATAATCAATTTATTTAAATTTGTTTGACGTTTCTTGATGTTTTGTTGTTGTTGTATGTTATTGTTAACGACGATGCATGGTTGCAACAGCACATAGTGTTGTTTTTGTTAAACTTCTTCCGTTAACTTAAATGGTTTGGCGGTGAAAATTGGCACCTGCTGATTCTTCACTTTGAATATAGGTATAGGTATTCTAAGTGTAGGTCTAGATACCTTTTCTTATAAGGTTTGATATGGAAGAGTGCAAGTGCAAGTGTAGTGCAATTGCAGCTTTATAATCATAAAAGTTTGAAGTGTTAAAATGGGATGGGTTAAGGTTGGTAAGTCATGAATGGTTATACAAACTCGTAACAATTATAAATCTAGGGAAACATTTTTATTCTGTGAAACAGAATTTTACCTAATTTGAATTCAAAACAGAACTTATACGCAGAATACACGCAGATAAAAGTTAATTGTCGTAGAAGAAGTGTAAATAAACTAATTTCCAACCGTGTTAAGTTTTTAAGGTTAAAGAGGTTTGATAAGAAATATATACACAGAGTTCCATTTTCAAAGAATAAAATATCGCCTATTTTTCACAGACTTTCCCAACATTTCAAAAACATTTAAGGTTTTTAAGGCCAACAAAAATATAGGAGGAGTTCCGGCTTTCCACAGAGAGTACGAAATACTGTTAATCAACCCAACTGAGAGTTGTTGAAACAGACATTGAAGTGTTCAAGACACATAGTCGATGTTTAGAATCTAGAAAGAATATTTTTCAAGACAACTAAGCTCTGTTGATACGCCATATGAAAATCAAAATTTCGCTGCTGAAAACTTAGTTATAATGAGTGATAGAGATGAAAAATCCGTTTTCTTAAAAAAAGTCAAATATAGTGCTGTTCGAAAAATGTTAATCAAACATTTTATTACCCTTTTTGAGATCAGTTCTTGGAATTTCACAACACGTAAAATTTCTAAGAGACTGAATATTGCTCAACAAACTGTGGCATGGAATTTGAAAAAAGATCGTGAGAGCGGGACTACTAGCAAGAAAAAAGCTCAGGGAGGCCAAAAAAGACGACCCCAGCGGAAGATCGTTTTTTGGTGTTGTACAGTCGTCGGCATCAGTTCAGGACTTCGGTGGGCCTTAAAAACGATCTGTGTCGAGCTACAGGCAAAGTAATTTCGTCAAGCTCAGTGACAAAAATGCTGGTAAAAGCTGGACTTAGAGCACTCAAGCCGATACTGAAGCCGGATTTTCTAAAAAGAGTCAAAGAAAAATGATTGCTCTGGGCTCAGGAGTACCTAAATTGAAATCAAAACATGTGGAACTATGTCATCTTTTCGGATGAATCAAAATTCAAGCTCCATATTGGAGATGGGAGGATCCTTGCGCGAAGAGAACTCAAGGAAAGACTAAGCTCTGATTGCATTTTGCGGATGCCCCTCAAAACTGAAGGTGTAATGGTGTGGGAATGCTTCTCTGGAGATGAAAAAGGTAGAATGAGCTTTCTAGAATCCAAATAGAATCCAAAGTCAATGCAAAAGTTTACCTTTGAGTCCTGGAAACGTATTGGAGCCCAACGGTGCTACAGCTTTTTGGGGACACTTGCATTGCATTTTTCAACAGGACAATGCTCCTTGTCACAAAGCCGAAATTGTAAGCAGGAACTTGATTTTAATTTTACCATGACTGACTTATATTAAGCTTTAAAAAAAGCTAAAACTTTTATAACTAAAAATAATATTTGGATTTTTTCTTTATTTCTAAGGTTAAAAAGTACTTCGATGAAAATAATATCGATGTACTAAGTTGGCCTTCCTACAGTCCAGATCTTAATCCAATTAAGAATATTTGGTCTATAATGAAACTTAAGGTTGGGAAGAAGCGCCCAAAGTCAGTTGATGAATTGAAAAACTACTTACCCGGACCTGGAACATGATACCTGCATTCACATGGCAAAACCTATCTCATTCAATGCCTCGCCGATGTGCAGCCGTAATAAAAGCAAGAGGAGGTCCAACAAAGTACTAATTAGATACAACATGTTTTTAAGAAGTAAAAAAAAAAAACTGCACCAATAACGCATTTTTATTTAATCCTTAAAAATGTAGCAGGTACCTAAAAAAACTCATTTTTCGGTATAATCACTTTTTGCTCCCGTGACCATTTTAGACAAATCTCAAAATTCTTATTTTATCATAAAAAATTTGAACCACATAATAAAACAAAACTTCATAAAAAAATATGTTGTTATTTCAACACATTTGACAAAATTCGAAAAAAAAAGTGTGACCAACATTTTTCGAACGGCACTGTATATGATCTAAAGGTATCACTTAAGATATCACTGAAGAGAGCAACTAACTTAACATAGGCCTGCTTTTTGTTTTAGAAGTTCGGGCCTCTGGAAAATTTCATTAGGAATGAATGAATGGTGCTTCAAAACTATTGTATAACCGTAAAGACAACTCAAGAATGTAAATAACATACATGATACCCATAAGATGCAAGTCTGTAAAACATTTCGGCAGACATTAAGACAGTTCAAGGTCGTTCAAAAAACGCTTGAACGTTTGAAGTGCAGTTTTGTCCAGCGACGAGCTATTTTAGACATGTGCAAGGCTCAGACAAGGAAATACGCTATCAGGTGATATCTTCAAAATAGTTCTGGAGCAGATAGAGCGCAAGAATGGTGTTAACCTGAAAGGCACTATCTTCTACATGTCTTAACAATTGCTTGGCTATGCGGATGACATCTACATCATCGGCAACTACAGAAGCATTTACAGCTATAGGGGAATAGGCGAAACGTGTTTTTCTTGAAGTTAATGAGGACACAACAAGGTATATACTATCAACAAACAAAGCCTTATCTGTCCACAGCCTAGGACAAAACGTCACGTCGTAGTAACTTAGAGGTAATCAAGGAGTTCACCTACATCGAAACAAACGTTAATTCCATCAACGGAAATCCGATGAAAACTTACCTTAGCGACTCTCTGGCCAAACAAATGGATTCAAGACTCCTTTATCGAAAGACAAAGTGCACGTTATATAAAACGTTATAATATTAAAATAAAAATTAATATCTTCAAGGAAGTTCAATAAATTGAAGTAAAAAAAAGTAGACGAAAGTTCCTAATAATACTCGTAGTTTTCGTCAAGTTTAATATTTTATTTTCATCTAGCTCGTGAAGTTGGTATCGATCAAGAATCTTATGGAAGATGGTATGTTGACATGTCCATCGTAGTTTAGACTACATTTTTGTAACAATGTTTTTTTCGAATTAGTTTTGGTTATTGAAGCATCTGCGGAATCAACCTTTTCTTTTATACATCTACATTACCTATGAGTGTAGGTTGGTTTAAAAGTTGCTTCTATCAAATAACTCAAATCTTGGACAATTCGGGTGTACTTCTTCTTCTACCAACATTGATTCTAAACATCTGAAGGTAATATCTAAAATTTAAATTTTTAGATAATAAAAAGAATCTAAATTTTACATATTATTATTTTACTTCAACTCTCGCCAAATGAACCTTTGAAGAAAGTGAATGACCTTTAATTTCTAACAATATCACACTTGAAACGAATTACAACTTTTGTGGAAGCAGCTAATTTTTGAACCGTAACCACAATCTGTTTGATCTTTTCCAAACATTCTCCTATACTTTTAAAGTTTAAATATGCTATTATGACAGTTCAGGTACCGAATATAACCTTCAACACATTGCAACCTTTATCTCTGTTGAAAAATCTAATTTCATCCTTAAACTTCATATCCACGTTCATACTCGTAGGTATTATAAGTTACATCATATGAAAACACGTAGGTTACATTCTTGGTGTAGATTGTTTTTGATAATCTCTAATAAACAGATTTTTCAAAACAGATAACGTTGAAAAAAAATCATTCTCAACTTGGTCACACATATTCAACACAGTATAGGAAAAGACTGAAGCATCATAATAAGTCACATCATCAAGCACGTTTTTACGTATATAGCTCACGCAGCAATTACTTATACACTATGCTCGAAGTAAGGAAACATAACAACGCGCGCGCGATAGATTCAGCAAAGATGATATCTTAAGGCCCTGCCTATATAGGTATATCAAGTCTCACTGAATCCGCAACTCCTAAGCCCCTCAACTACTGCATATAAAATACGATATGATGAGATGAAATCGTGAACTTTTTGTGTAGAAACGTAATCCAAGACTTAGGCCACGCACAAAATTCCGTAGTCAGCGAGAAAATCTTTCTTAAGACTCTAAAGGAACTATATGGTGATATGGCGCGGTTAATTTGCCATCATTTTTTCTTTTTCATATAAAAAAAGGACTGGACTTGAGGTTGAGGTGACCAACTCAAAGCCAGAAGATGTCTTCTCTTAAAAGTTATCTTATTTAAAAAGAATAACACAGATTACAAACATAGAAAACGTAACGAAACCTTAATCTTCATATTAAGAAGACTTAAACTTAAACTTAAACTTAAACTTAAACTTAAACTTAAACTTAAACTTAAACTTAAACTTAAACTTAAACTTAAACTTAAACTTAAACTTAAACTTAAACTTAAACTTAAACTTAAACTTAAACTTAAACTTAAACTTAAACTTAAACTTAAACTTAAACTTAAACTTAAACTTAAACTTAAACTTAAACTTAAACTTAAACTTAAACTTAAACTTAAACTTAAACTTAAACTTAAACTTAAACTTAAACTTAAACTTAAACTTAAACTTAAACTTAAACTTAAACTTAAACTTAAACTTAAACTTAAACTTAAACTTAAACTTAAACTTAAACTTAAACTTAAACTTAAACTTAAACTTAAACTTAAACTTAAACTTAAACTTAAACTTAAACTTAAACTTAAACTTAAACTTAAACTTAAACTTAAACTTAAACTTAAACTTAAACTTAAACTTAAACTTAAACTTAAACTTAAACTTAAACTTAAACTTAAACTTAAACTTAAACTTAAACTTAAACTTAAACTTAAACTTAAACTTAAACTTAAACTTAAACTTAAACTTAAACTTAAACTTAAACTTAAACTTAAACTTAAACTTAAACTTAAACTTAAACTTAAACTTAAACTTAAACTTAAACTTAAACTTAAACTTAAACTTAAACTTAAACTTAAACTTAAACTTAAACTTAAACTTAAACTTAAACTTAAACTTAAACTTAAACTTAAACTTAAACTTAAACTTAAACTTAAACTTAAACTTAAACTTAAACTTAAACTTAAACTTAAACTTAAACTTAAACTTAAACTTAAACTTAAACTTAAACTTAAACTTAAACTTAAACTTAAACTTAAACTTAAACTTAAACTTAAACTTAAACTTAAACTTAAACTTAAACTTAAACTTAAACTTAAACTTAAACTTAAACTTAAACTTAAACTTAAACTTAAACTTAAACTTAAACTTAAACTTAAACTTAAACTTAAACTTAAACTTAAACTTAAACTTAAACTTAAACTTAAACTTAAACTTAAACTTAAACTTAAACTTAAACTTAAACTTAAACTTAAACTTAAACTTAAACTTAAACTTAAACTTAAACTTAAACTTAAACTTAAACTTAAACTTAAACTTAAACTTAAACTTAAACTTAAACTTAAACTTAAACTTAAACTTAAACTTAAACTTAAACTTAAACTTAAACTTAAACTTAAACTTAAACTTAAACTTAAACTTAAACTTAAACTTAAACTTAAACTTAAACTTAAACTTAAACTTAAACTTAAACTTAAACTTAAACTTAAACTTAAACTTAAACTTAAACTTAAACTTAAACTTAAACTTAAACTTAAACTTAAACTTAAACTTAAACTTAAACTTAAACTTAAACTTAAACTTAAACTTAAACTTAAACTTAAACTTAAACTTAAACTTAAACTTAAACTTAAACTTAAACTTAAACTTAAACTTAAACTTAAACTTAAACTTAAACTTAAACTTAAACTTAAACTTAAACTTAAACTTAAACTTAAACTTAAACTTAAACTTAAACTTAAACTTAAACTTAAACTTAAACTTAAACTTAAACCTTTCAGACTCTAAATCAGTTACAAATTCGCCAAAGGTTGGTCACCATTATTTTAGGGCATAACTTAAACTTTTGTTCGCGGATCATGTCGTCGTCAATGCCCCATAGTGCCGTATAGTTCCTGATGTTATGCTTAGCTTATACCCTCTTGGAGGTAATAAAGCTGGAAAACTCATGACGATGTTATTTTCCTTTTAAAGAAGCATCATCAGCAAAAGGGCTCTATATATACTATACTCGAACCATAGCTTAAAAATCTCTTCCTTCCTTCCTTTAGTAGAGGAGGGGTTCTATATCGCATCAGGAGAATGATGGCGCTCTGCGGTGTCGCCCTGGATGCTCCTTTATATAACTACACATGAAGAATGCGTGCATCTATGAGTCGTGATCATTGCGCACGCTATGATTGAACTGCACGCGGAGGATCCTTAAGTCGTCTTTTCTTTTCATTGCGGATTTAGCTATATAGGCATAAGGTACCTACCCGTTCTCGTATAAAATGTATGTACGTCGCGTCGTTGTGAAGCCTAAATAAAACTCTGACTAAAACGTTATTCTATAAAATCAGGCAGGCAGGACTACATAAGATGAAAAGCCACAGCACGGGGTAAGGAGAGAGATTATTATCAAAGGTAAAAAAGACGCGGAGAGTTTTGTTTATTTTGTCTCAGAAGGCCACTGTATGGTAGAAGGGTTGCCATCGTAAAATATTTGTCTTACTTTTTAAAAACCAAAGTCCAGAACATATAAAACATTGTTTTATGAAAAATGTTCTAAAAAACAAGAAGACCTTGGAAAAAAACTAGAAGTAGATCTTTCTTGTCATTCTAAAGGCTATAATTTGAAGGAGGATGATATACATATAAAGCTATTAAATGAACTAAAGACTTTAATGGAAAGAGTTTTTATGGTTAGGCCACTACCAAATTAGCTTATTATTAAAGTTTCTTCAGTGTTACATAGGCAACCTTGTTCGATTTTGAATTAGAAACCGAGGAAACCAGGACACATTTCATATAAAATTCACGTTCCCACGCACAGAGGCCACGAAATACAAGATAAAAGTATGGACATAGGTTCACTATACGAAATATTATTATGTTATGACCCTGATCCTAACTCAATGACATCGTAAATATTATGAGCAAAGCATGTCGCATCGAATAATATCGATCGAAAAGATATCGCCGCTGACGTTGTTGTGCAGACCGTTGAGTCGTGTATGTTATCATTTAAAAAATAGTGAAAAATGTCGGAAGATATTTACAATGGCTATAAAGTATAAAATACTAAAAGAAGGATTTTGTTCGGAAATCTGTCAACTAATTACTTACAATAAGAAAATAAAGATTTAAAATGTTGACAATTAAAAATAAACCTTTGACAACCGAAAAAACAAAAAAAAAAACATTTGACAGCTGACAGTTGCGTAAAGACTGGCTTGAAGTATGACCTGAAATTCCGAGAAACTATAGATCAATTGATACTAAAACAAATCCTCTAAATTTGAATTTCGAAGAAGAAGAAGAAATACGCGAGAAACTTAGTGGTGACAGTTTTAGAGAGTACCATAATTCCCGTTGAATTTGATTTGTTCGCCATTTAATAGTGCAATGTTACTAAGGAAAAAAATATTTAATGTGACAGCTGAAAGAACGATTTCTTATTGAATTTTCGAAAAATATCAATGAAGCTCATTTGTTAAGCTTTAAGTACAAACTGTCGAAAATAGCGCCTACACACTAGTAGTTATTGAAAAATAGATGCATTTTATGGCTGTCTGGATTTTGGGCTGGAAGCATTATTGGATTCTTCTAAGAAAATAAGGGATGTCAGACAGTAACAATAACATAAGAATGCCACATGACATATGTAAGTTGAATTACTGAATTAGTCATATCCTAATCCTGATATCGGTTGTTTTGTAACCAGAAGAGGAAATCCAAATCTTATAATATATTTATATAATAATCAATTTTTTCGGCCAGAATTTTAAGACATAGAATTTTTTCTACAGAATTTTATTTTTACAGAATTCTGACGGATAGTATTTTAAATACAGTGTTATGAAACAGTATTTCGACCCCAACCCTATTAGTTCTGTACTCAAAAATGTTGTCAGAAGGCTAAAAATCGATACTTTTACATTATCAAAGCGATTTTTCATGGAATTTTAAATTACAGTATTTTGAATACTGTATTTCGTATAAATATGTTTCTTAATTTGTTCAACTTTAACAAGTTCTGTAAGTAAGCTTTCGTTCTCATTTTAAACTATCTAGACAAATTTTAATTTTGCCAACAACACACTAAAATAATGTTTTTAATACTGAAGCAAAAGATTGGAGATGCCGGGGATTGAACCCGGGGCCTTTCACATGCAAAGCGAACGCTCTACCACTGAGCTACATCCCCTTTTTTAATGTGATTTTGATTCTTTTAACATTGGTTTTAAGTTCTTAAGGACATCTTTTTGGAAAGTTACCAAATTTCTTGATGATAGTATATACAGGAATATTTTCTAAGGATTGTCAACCCTTTTTCAAACAATTTTCAAAAACCTGTCCAATTTCTCGCATAGGCTAATGACATTGAAATAATCGGAAGAACTCAGCGTGTCAATGGGGCTTTTGTTTGTATTGAGACGGAGGTGCTAAAAACGAGTCTAGTGGTTATTGAGGGAAAAACAAAAATCGACGTCACGGTCAAAACGTCACCATCGACAGACGTAATTTTCAGCTAGTTAAGGACTTCGTCTACCTGGGAACTATTATGAATGCAGAAAACAACACTAGCGTGGAGGAGAAGATGTAAAGACGAGCTGTACGGGCTGTGCAGCGACGTAGACTCAGAAGAAAAAAAGGGTAAAAGTCCAACGACTAAGATGGCCGGTAGAGCGCACGTAGAGCGCATGGAAAGCAATGCTCCAGCCCGGAAAGTATTCGAATCCACGCCCACAGGACAGCGCAGTAGAGGAAGACCGTGGATCAGGTGGCGCGCACAAGTGGAAAGTGACCTCACCCAACTTGGAGCGCGAAACTGGAGACATCTATCTAGGGACCGAACTAGATGGAGAAGATATTTGAGTGAGCCCTAGTTCACACAAGACTGTAGCGCCACCTTAAATAAGTAAGTAACAGATAAATTTCACACCTTTTGACAACTTTTTCAAGAAATTTTGTCATTTTTAAAAATATATTTGAATATTTGCCAAACATTTATTTGGGAAAATAATTAGCTGACAAAATTCGGTGAACAACAAATTTTTCAATGAAAAATTTATTTGTTTTCTTTTTTTCAGGAAAAATTCGATTTTTTTTTAAGAACTTAAAATTAAAATATTGCAAGATAAAATATGCTTAAAATCAATAGTTAAATTTCTTTTTTATTCTTTTTATAAAATAAAACTGTTCACATTGGTGCCTGCCTAGAACGGGACAACGGAGAAACCTAAGAAAAGTGGATGTTTCACCGAAAAGGGAAGTTTAGAGTCCTGGATCCCAAGAAACTAGCTGCATTGACTCCTGGCAGGAGCTTTTCTGTATTTGATACACTAAAAACGACCCTACCTTTCGTTCTTGTTGATTCTCATTAATTGATATCATCATTACTATGGAATCGAAAACCTATACAGTGCTGTTTGTTATGTATCGAAATGGCTTGATTTTAAGAGGAATATTTTCTTTTCCGTTGGGCATGGGAATCAAAAAAATATTTGTTTACACTTTTTTCAAAAATCTTTTGAAATTAGATTACCTATGTTGGTTATTTATACAAAATTACTTATTTCTAAAAATTCTGTAATCATAATAAAAGTGAATAAAACGACATTTTAATAGTTTTTTATTATTTTGAACATTCATAGAATTCAAAGGAAAAGAAAATTGAATTTAAAGAATAAATCTTTTTTTTTCGTTTTTTCTTTATTTTTGAAAATTTCCATTTTTTTTTAAATTTGAATACCTGTTCCTTTGATTAGATTTCATTTCAAACACTGATACTGAATTTATTTAAGATAGTTAACAGTTGAAATTATAAAATTTAAAATACTATAAATTTATATTTTTTCTCAAAAACAAGATCTCAAAACAAATGAAAGGTGGTCTGTTTTAATATTTTGAAATTTTAGGGAAAACCTGAAAATGTGTTCTTGTTATTTCGGAAGGATGAGTTTTGCGTAAAATATAGAAGGTAATCAAAAATGTCTTCAATTCACTTATAAAATGTCATTCGCTGCTGTTAAATCTCACTCTTGTACACGCGGGTGTATACTTTGTATTGTTTTTTATTTTAAATTTGAATGAATTTTGCTCTTAAGGTTTTTTTGGGTTTTTAGTTTTTGTTTCCAATAAACTAGAGTTCATTCTTCTGAAAGGAAGTTGTTGAAACCGCATTAAACTTAATCAATGTTTTTAACTTTTTTTCGAAAAGTGGATTAAGACCAAAGTTATGATTTTTTTGGCAAGTTGATTAATACGTCTTCGTTCAACTAAATAAATTGCTTGGTTAATTGACCAACATGACCATTGTGGTTGGGGGTTTAACTAGAATTCTTAAATATTATGCGAAAAACTTATAGTTAGTACTTTTATAATTTTAACACAGTTAAATTAGTACATACATTTGCATAGGATTTGCAAGGAGATATCAATGAATATTGGTTAGAATTTCTGCACACTCCAATGGATGACGGCTAAAAATTCGTGTAGAGTGGTTATAAAATTATTCCTGCATTCATAGAAAGGACTTTCTAATACTTCAGATTAAAAAAATATAAAGTATTTAAACAGCCTATAGTAGTTTATACATTTTCTTGGATATGCGCATTACCAAAAATTTTATGACACAACTAAAGCAGACCAAAATTAAATATTCAAATACTCAAAATTACCAAAAGTTTAATAATGAAGCTATGTTGCTTGTCAAGTCAAGCCCTCTCTCGAGGATCTAAAGTGTCGTTATGTAAGCTGAACGCCTGAGATTGATAATTCACGTAGAGCCATTAAAACTCTTTGAATCCACAGAAGCAAAGTGATATCACCCAACTTGGAGTGCGCAACTTGAGACTTATGGCTAGAACCGAGCTACATAAATAGAGAAGTTTTTTGGGTGAGGCCTTAGTTCAGACAGGACTGTATCGTAACCTTAAGTAAGTAAGTAAGTAAGGTGCCAACATATATGATAATTATGTGGAAAACTAAATGTTATATAAGGTGAAATCAGACAGAGGCATCGAGCTTCTTGCAAAAACAAAGAACACTGTTTCGTTTGGTAAGTTGCACCGTCTTGGTGGGAACAACATATTGTCGAGCTACATATCCTCAATTTCACCTTGGTACTGCTAGTTGACCCCATAAATAAAAAGTCAATCTTTTTAGACGAATTGACCCAACAATTAATCTTGAATTCTCACTTTTCAACAAAACATGAAGTGTGTGATATGCATTTTGCATTTCAAATTCAACTTTGATAAAATGCTTCAACAATTTGAATGCGTTGTTCAATTTTATAGCTATCCATTGTTAGTTTTATTGAATCAAAGAAATGTCAATCAAAAGCTGAGCAAAGTTAGAACTAATCGTAACATTACACTGATGTCCTTAGAAACTTAAAACTTATGATGCCAAATTCTATAAAAACCGAATTTCCATTTAGCAAGGGGATGTAGCTCAGTGATTTTGTTGCTCTTTCTGATGTTATATAGTATGAAAAGTGTTGACTTAGAAATGAAGACTTAAGTTGATCTATTTCGTTTTTTCATCCCAACGCATGAATGTTTTGGTATGTTCCCATAAAATATAAGAGCTTGTATTCTAAGGGAAACCTTTATACTTTAAAATTAAAGAAAGGGTGGGTCGCACATAATGTCCGCCTTCCGTATTTTGTCCAACGAGTCTTATAAGCATCTACGTATCATATTGAGAAACATCGGATAAACAAATGACTTTTAACCGTATTAAGCCTTAAACATTGCAAGAAAGATTTATATCCGTCTAAAATAAATTCTTCATAGCATCAAATTCTATTCGTACAACGTAATACAAAATACGATGCAAATCTTCAATCTTTCAGGAATATGTTTTTCCTGCAACGCAATACACGCCTGCTGCTGTCCTGCTTCAAGCTCATATTTTAACCCAAAAGAAAAAAAACTTTATTTTGCATAGATTTTCGCTTGAAAATAGTTTATTAGTAGTTCTTCCGTGATGGCTCTTAACATCAATGTGAATTTGAATGTCAATGTCCAAAGTATATTGCTCTACGTTACGTATAATGTCTCCACAGTCTCAAGTCAGAGAGTACAAGCATCAAGCAACCAGTAACCAGCAGTAAAAGCAACCACATGACTTTTTAAGTGAATTTGAAATGAGGGACCCTGAGATGTGCCTTCATATATAGACAAGTAATATAAATGAAAGACAACACAAATGACACATTTCTATTCGACATTTCGTCAAGAGTGATTTCTCTACAGGATGTTTCAGTAGAAATGTAAAATTGGATTTCGAAATGAAGGCTTTAAGCTATGAACAAACTGAAGCGATCATCAACTGCGATCACAGCAAACAAAATGGATGACCAAGTAAATGAATAGTGTTTGGCTTTTTCTCTAAAGCTGAGTTTGAACCAAGGTTTGAAAGGAGTTGTCGGTGGAAATTGATTTTAAATTCGCTAAAGTATTCCACATTCGTGTAGTAATACTAAAGAACACCATGACTTAATTTGGATTCTTGAGTATTCCTATACGCGTGAGTATTACAGTTGAAATTTTTAAGGGAAGGAATAGGCTATTTCGCTGGAGCATTGAAGTTTAAATAAAGGTTAAACAAGAGACTTTGAGTTAAACAAAAATAAGCCTAAAAGGATTACACTTTTCTTATCTGAAACACCCAATTCCGTAGAAACCTTTGAAACGCATCAACAAAAGCCTCTCACTTGAATTGCTTCCACGTAAAAAGGATCAGGGCTTGCCATCACTATATGCATAGATGCACACACTTTGGAATATACCAGCAACTAAAACAACAACGACGATGAACGACATCGACCTAAATTTTTTCCTTCATCCCGAACCCGATTTTGTGGAGAGTCAACTGGACATTAAAAAAGTTGGAAAGTTTATGACGGTGCATAAAATTTGCATGTTTTTTTATTTTATGTTGTTGCGTTCTATGAAGATAGAAGATGGAAGCTGGAAGCTCTCTACCTTACCAAAACCAGCACTGATGCGCTGATGCACTGCATCACCAGCACAACATCTCTGAAAACCGGGTACATATCATCAGGCGGCGAGGAACGACAACAGATTTATTATGTATTCTTCATTTATAAAATGCTTTTTGATGTTTTAATCAAAATAAGGATGGGTATGTATGATGGGTAACTGCCCCACGACCGCGACTATGACGAGCTACGAGCCTGATGCTTACGACGACGCGACGCGACGGTGAGAGACCGACCCACGGTTAAGAAATGCCTGAATGAAATGGATGAAAATATAGATAGCTACGTTAGGTATATGGGAGTATTATGGTGGCATCATTTTTTGAATTGTGATGAGATGTGGTTTGATGATGGAACTTTTATCTGCCTAATGTTGATATAAAAGTCAGAAAAGATAGAATAACATAATGCGTATACTTTTGCGGAGAGGTAAAATTTAAATTTTGATTGATCGTGAATAAAATGGTAGTTAATGTAAATGGGATGATACAGTTCAGAATAATAGTATTTTCTTTGAAATTTTGCAATACTGAAGGTGAAATAAAATGTTCACCAAACTCGCCTCTCAATAAGTCCATTTTTGCGCGTGCTGTGTGGCATGTGGCAACGTCTTGTTGAAACAACGTGTGATGCAAGTCAAGCTCTTACAAAAAAAATTGGATATCATCTCACGATAGCGCTCACCATTCACAGTTACGTTACGATTCGCATCATCTTTGAAGAAGTACGGTCCAATGATGCCACCAGCCCATAAACCGCAAAAAACTGGGACTTTTTCTGGATACATTGGTACCTCTTGCAATGCTTCTGGCTGATATTCACTCCAAAGTCGACAATTCTGCTTATTTACGTACCCATTGAGACAAAAAAAACTGACCATAAAATGGAAGAAGCGGGCGATAAACTCTCTTAACAGAGCACGCATTTTTATAATAAAATTCAATAATTTGCAAGCGTTGTTCGTTTTTAAGACGATTAATGGTTAAATTATAGACCAAACTGAAGATGTTTGACAGTGAAACAAAACACAAAACGTGCGTCAGCTGTTTAAACCAGTGTTGCCAAAAATATAATAGCTAAAAAATCACCTTTATAAGTAACAACATCTTTTGTAAGGGTGAATCGGTGAAAACGCTATAACACACTCTAGTAGGCACCATCGAATACTCCCGTTTTAATAAAAGAGAAGTTACACTATGGTTGCCTTCCCCGACATTAAAGGTGCTTTTAATAACGTAGACACATATGCCAGAAAAGTTGTCAGTCAAAAGTACGCCTCCGTTTATATTGTGCTGTTTTCTCTTCTCTTGGACCTTTTAGTCAATGAAATGTTTACCATTCTGAATATGAACTGTTTAATCCGTTTTCCAGGAAATATAAGATTCCCAGGAGAACATCCTAATACACTGAGAGGCCTCCTCCAAAACGAACTCAATATGCTCACTAGATGGGCTGATCACTGCGGACTTAGTATTAATCCTCAAAAAACAGACCTCGTCCTTTCTACACGGAAATACAAGATCCCTGTAATTGTACCTCCTTCAATAAAAGGTGTACCACTAATTTTTACCAATGAAGCCAAATATCTTGGTCTGATATTGGACAACAAATTAAGTTGGAAACCTAATATTCAGGAAAGAGTTAAAAAAGCTACGGTAGTTCTTTTCCTTTGCAAGAAAGCCATAGGAAACAAATGGGATTTTCAACCTCGCATAGCCTATTGGCTATACACATCGGTCATCCGACCAATACTTATGTACGCGGTTGCAGTATGGTGGAATGCACTGAAGAAAGTCACATACTACGACAAACTCAGCAGAGTCCAACGCACTGCATGTCTCTGCATAAGCGGGGCATTGAGAAACACACCCTCAGCAGCGTTAGACACTCTCCTCCATCTGACACCCCTTGACATCTTCAGCAAACAAGTGGCAGCGAGTACAGCAATAAGACTCAACGCCTCAACTCAATGGACCAACAACAATGTGGGGTACTCCATCATTTTGAACCTCTTTGGTTCTATACCAAAGTACATAGACTACACTATTCCAAAACCCCAATTTGGAAAAAACTTCCAGGTATCCATTCCATCCAGAGATGAATGGGAAGACAAAAAACTCCTGGATGACAAAAGCATCCATTTTTATACAGATGGATCCAAGACAAATGAGGGAGTTGGTAGTGGTGTGTACTCAGAAAACTTAATCTAAGCATCTCATTCCGCCTCCCTAATCATTGTAGCGTCTTCCAAGCGGAAATTTTTGCGATCTTCTGGCTAAGAGAAAACGTGATATCAACTTCTGATATCCGCATCTTCTTTGACAGTCAGGCTGCTATTAAATCTCTTGACGGTGCCTCAACCAAATCTCAAACGGCCCTCGATTTTCGATCGTCTCTTATGGAGATAGTGGCGCAGCAATTTAACATTCACCTCTGTTGGGTGCCGGGCCACAGAGACATCGCAGGAAATTGTAGAGCCGATGAACTCGCTAAAAATGGAACCGTCATACCTATTTCACCTGAAAGGGAGAAGATAGGTATACCGATAGCTACATGTAAACTTCTGCTAAAAGAAACAGCTTTTGCGATAGCAAACTCTAGGTGGCACAATTTACCAACATGCGCAGCCACAAAACGCATATGGCCTTCACTGGACCTAAAGCGCTCTAAAGACTTGTTATCTCAAAGAAGACTTCATATTAGCTCCCTAATAGGTGTCCTTACGGGACACTGTCTTATAGGCAGACACGCAGTGTCTCACCTTCTCTGCACTTGCCCAGCTCTTTCACTAAGACGTAAACTTCATCTGGGAGACTACTCTTTTGATAATTCCAGTGAACTAGCTAATAAGGATATCAAATATCTTCTTCGCTTTATAAAAAGCTCAAAATGGTTCGACTAGTAAGAAGTAATTCTCTAGATTCATGTGGTATCACAATGGGCCTTTTCTTTTGGCCTAAGTGTGTGGATTCTGAATCCGCAGCCACTTTAACCTAACCTAACCTAACCTAACTTTCGTCTCGCACAACCCCATCTGGCACTGGACACCCTACTCCATTTGACACCTTTAGATGTACTCAGAAAACAAATAGCTGCAAGCTCTGCTATTTGCCTCAGAGCTTCATCACAGTTGACAAATAACAGCACTGGCCACTCCCTTATTCTTAGTTATTTAAAATCAATTTCAAAGCTTGTAGACAACACCATCTAACGACTAAGTTCGTTGGAAACTTTCAGATTTCTATACCTTTCAGATTTGTCTGAGACGAAAGTGCATTCCTGGAAGACGAGTTACACCATTTTTATACAGATGGATCAAACTCTAGTAAGAAGTTTGGTAGAGGGTGTACTCTTTCTATATTTCCCATCACTGTAGAGTTTTCCAGGCAGAATCTTAGGCGATAAAAGTAGTCTTGTCCTGCCTTAAGGAAAACGTGATGTCAACATCTGATATCCGGATTTTGTAAGACAGTCTCTATAAATTCTATAACAGTCCATAACTGTCAATAGTCTCTAATGGAAAAGCAAACCAGTTTAACATTCACCTTTGTTGGGTTGTCGTACGATAGAGACATTTTAAGAACTTACAAAGTAGATGAGATCTTCAAAAATGGTACAACCTATTCTACCACGTTTGGCTAACGCTAACGTACCAATCCCTACGTGTAAGCTTTTGCTAAGAGAAGACACTGTACAGAAAACCAATGTCAGGTGGAATAACATTGCCACCTGTCACGCCACGAGAAATATTTAGCTTACACTAGAATTTAAGTGCTCAAAGTGCTTGTTATTTCTATTGCATATTCGTAGTCATAACCGGACACTGCCAAATAGGAATGTACGCCATGCATCTATGTACGCGTATTCTCCAATGATTTCTGCATAAACTGTTTAGACGAGAAAGAAAAGAAACATTACTTCACCTCCTCTGCACATGCCCTGTTCTAGCTCAAAAACGAAAGATTAACCTAGGAGAATTCGTCTATAACGATCTAAACAATCTCTGACACACTAACATAATTAGTCTTCCACGTTTCATAAGGAACTCCAATTGGTTTTATTGAGCTCAGAAGAAGGACTCAAGAGTCATATGGTATCAAATGGGCCAAAAAGTGGTCTAAGTATGTCCTACTCCATCCCGGGCAGCCACTTTAACCTTACCGAACCTAATAACATCCTGATTAGAGGGGCAGACATACTTCTTGCATCGCTTTAGGAAACCCACACATCTTGGGGCACTTTTGACGAAATAGCGTATGTGATATTTCCGGAAAAGGTGGTTGGAGATGCATATACCGAAAATTTCGAGGTTTTTGGCAGCAATGTACATAGATAAGTGGATTAGAAGTTGCAACCAGGAGATCATTTATAAAAATATGAAAACGTTTTGGAGACATAACAGAGCCCTGAGGAACACCCGCATTTATTCTGTGTTACTCAGACTTGAATCTATCCAAAATAACTTGTATATTGAACAGTCCAACGTATATATACATATTTTTTCGATAAGAGAGCCTGATGTCAAACTCTATCAAATACTTTTGAAATATCAAGTGCAATAATCTTACTTTCTCCAACACGATGGATGTAACGATTTGTTCCACTGTTCGTTGAAATAAATAAGAAGCCTTCGGTCTTTGAGGTATTTCTTGAGCTGATAATTAATCAGCGTTTTTATGACCTTGGAAAGTAGGGACGTAAGTGCGATTGGTCTATAATTCGAGGTGAAGGAGAATTCGCCTTTTTGGGTATTGGCTGAACAAATTGATCTGAAAGTTGAAATCAATTCCGAAAAGTAACTCTGCTAGTAACTGAAAAATGACCAACACTTTGAAGGGCTTGTAAAATTAATAAATTATAGAAGAATATGAATTTGAAATTCTTGAATAAAAACAATTGAAAGTTCGAGGTTATTATTTTTAAAATTTGTTCTGTTTATCAAAATACATTTTGTAAATAAACTTAAAGTCAATACCGAAATTTTACAGATGTTCAAATTCCCAATCATATTAATTTATCTGATTTACTTGAAATGAAAAACAAATGAGTAAACATCAAAAAATCAGATTTCACGAATTTAATTTAAAAACGTCACCTCATTTCTTTAGTCCCGCCTTTAAGTCCAGAGAAGTTCAAAAACGGCCATACTCGAAAATGCATATGCGACATCTATACCAAATGAGAAAATCCAATTTCTGAGAGGAAATTTGCCTTGGTGCCTCGTTTGTTACCCTGCCTCCAGCACCGCATTGACATAAACAAAACTAATGACTTTGGCGTTCATTCAGCTTGTAGTACATTCATTTAATGTGCGCCTATGTGACATGAACTGTTTGTGTCTTTGCACAGCATCGGCCCCCCTTCTCTCGTTACTTTCTGAATGCCTGATGTGAGCATCAGGAAATTTATTTCTCCCTCACCATAGCACCATTGCACCGTCATCATCGGTCGTCCGCTGGAGTTACTGGCGCTGCTGTTGACGCTGCTGCTGGCTGGCTGCCGCCATTATGGATAAACACAAAAACTAACTATAGTATGCGATGTTTGTAAAGGTAAGTTAAGAAAGAAGTAACTGAGATTTCCTGAGGACTTTGAGAGTAATGTACCTGTTCTTCCTGATCAAATCCACTTGATGTAATGCTACATGAATTCCCTGTCGCTGATGTCCAACTTCAGGGACAGCAGACAAAACTCCACGAAAACAATAATAACAAAAACAAAAAACACCACACCTGACCTGCGAGCAACAAAAGTTCTTCGTTGGCAAAACACGGAAAACTGGTGTCGCGCGTTAAAGAGGCAGGACCCCATAAACCAGCTTCAAACACTTTTAGCCTTCTGGAGATATTTGTCTCTGGTGCCTGCTCCCTGCTCCATGCTCTTTGGGAATCTGGGAAACAACAGTTGTAACCTGTTATCACATAATTTCAATTAGGACACAAAGTGGAAGTCATGTTTGTTGCTGCTGTTGCTGTTTTGTGTGTTTGTGTGTTTTTGTTTTTTGATTTTGTTCAGCCAGCGGCGGCCGGCCGGCGGTGGCTAGCGTGTGATTGGTTCCGCGATCGGTGCCAACTAATTGCAGCGGTGCGCAGATAACCTTTAATCCTCCACCTCCTCCTGTTGGGTCCTTCCGCACTATCATCTCCTTGGCCTGCATTCTGTTGATTTGGCATATTGGGGACTGTTGCGTTGCTGGCCGTTGTCGTCTTCGTAGTTGTGAAGGAGGTAGGAGTTGCTGCAATCGTCCATCCACCGCGTCGTCATCGTCGTGCTTTAGCCATTTAAATTTAAATTAGTTTTTCGTGCCTCGACTTAGGAGTGTCGCCTGGCAGTTTTGGAATTTTCGGTACTGATCGGTGTCGCGTAGGAAAAAAGCGTGCCCGCGCGTATTCGAAGAACGCGCGATTTGTTGACATCGTTCCCCCAATATACACCAATACAATGGACACAAGTAAATATAAAACCTGCATTTTGCGCTTTGGTTTGAGTACTTTGTCGTGGTCCTGGAATGGGATGCGCGCCATCCTCATATGCGCCTACTCTTGTAATCTCTCCTCCCCTTCCCACTCCTCGCTTCACCGTACATTTCTGGCAGGGATATATGAAGTTGTAAATCGGCATGGCCAGTTTAGACACTATGACTTGACTACAGTGATTCGGGGCAGTGATATCTATTCAGTTCTATACGTTGGCAGTTGGAAGAATGTCTGGCTTTCGTTTGGACCGAGAGACCGAGTGAGTGCTGAAACGAGCAGTGAAATCGTGCGTGCCCTCAAGTGCGATACATCGAATAAGATGCACGACTTTCTTACACTTGCACTCTAAGGGAGAGAAAAACTATTTTACTATTTTGTTTTTTTTTTTTTAAGGTTTTTCAATAAGCTGGAAAAGACGGCATGCAGTGGAAGATGACTCAAAAGTAAAAAATAAAGGCGCTCGATTTAATTTAAATGAAATTCAATTTTCAAAAAAGTTTGTATGTTCTTTGAGCACTGAAAAAACTTACGTTTAGTTTTAAATCAAGTGATTTTGATATCTATGCTAATTTATAAAGCTAAAGAGTTTGTTTGTGTGTTTGATTGTTTGCTTGTTTGAACGCGTTTATCTCTCGAACTACTTGCCCGATTTAAACAATTCTTTCAGCTACAAATAGAATATTTATTGAGAAATGTAA
Organism: Eupeodes latifasciatus; assembly: GCA_920104205.1. Lineage (NCBI taxonomy): Eukaryota > Metazoa > Arthropoda > Insecta > Diptera > Syrphidae > Eupeodes > Eupeodes latifasciatus. The sequence goes on along the minus strand of OV049926.1, from coordinate 25,659,674 downwards.
AGGCTAAATAACATCGCGCTAAGACTAATACGAGCGAAGAACCAATTAATAATGCTTTAAAATCGGGGATTTTGTTCCCTTTTGACACTTAAATTTCTAAAATAATGTATGACAGAATTGTTTCCCTATTATCACATGTGTCTATCTTTTAAAGTTAACTCAAAATATCCTTTTTATGCTAAAATAAAGCACCCGAGTAACGCCGCGAGAGGCAGACAGTAGTAAATAAAGTAAAACAAATTTGAAACTTTACACTTAAAACAAGGTTCAACTAACGTTCAAGTTGAGTTCAACTAGCAAAATCACTGTTTAAGCTTCTCCATTTGTCCTACTCTATACATATCTTTTTTCATTGGCATGGAAAAATCATTTGTCCAGCCTGATCCTGAAAAAGTCTTATATTCTTCACACTCTCACTATCGTCCATTCGCGCTTACCACCCTTCTTCTTTCCAAGGTCATGAAAACGCTGAGCAGCTTAAGAAATATATTGAAGAAGGAAAGTTTATAAATAAATGACAATTCACAAAAGAAATGGTGGTATTCCCCAGGGTTGCATTTTTTCTCCACGTCTCTTAATTATATGTACGTATTTAAAAACGATGTCTTATCAGCAACTTCTAGTTTATTAAACTTTTTCGCTGATGACAGTAAACTCAGCTTTTCATATTTGTTTCCAGGGAACTATTAACCATGTAGAATAGAGTGCGCCAAAAACTCAATGATGTATCCTGTCGTTAAATTGTAACCCACCCTCAATGCCGCTATCCATGAGCGGCACTTGTATCGAGGATACCATACAACTTTCACAACTCGGTATGTGTATCACTGATAGATAACCTTTTATTTAGAGCACATATTCTACATTAACAAAAATGCGGCTATGATTTCTCAGGCGGTGTAGAAAAATGTAACTCACATATTTGGGCAAGTTTCCTTAAAACAAACTTAAGTCTTTTGAACAAAATCCAAAAAAGAGCTTAAACATTATAAGCGATAGAACGAAGCATTTACATCACTCGAAATCGTTTCATGTCTTTCATTATTTTACCAATATTTTTACAAACAATATTTTGTTGAACTGACCAATTGCATTACCCCTATCACACAATTCAGCCATAACACTGGAAATTGCAGGAATGTACATCAGTTTTCCTTTGACAACTCAATTCTAAACGTACTATTAAGCATAGAGATTCTTTTTTTAACCGCACATCAAGAATGTAGACCCAACTCTGTTTTTCCCTCCCATTTTTATATTCAAACTTTAAGACCAATGTGTACCTATGTATGAATGAATAAATTAGGTTGTGCAACAGTCCGTTTAAAACTAGGGCCTAGTGATTTAGAACTCTTAAGTCTCAACCATTTCTGTGTGCGAGTTAGTCAGGGATGGATTGGACCTGCAGTTTTTTATGCCAAATTCGAACGGCTAATTTGAAAAGCACTTTTCATGACAAGTATTACTCTAGGAGGCTTTGCCAATTCCTCGCTACAGGCACTAGCCTTGAAAAAAAAAATTAGATGACACAGGCAGAGATTGAACCGAAGACCTCTACCATGACAGTCCAAATCCATTCTTTTCTTAAATTCTTTACTATTTTCCTAACGCTCACCATCTTTTTATAGACTCAACGAAAGTTTCGTTCAAATTGTTGAATAAACCAATTTTTAGTAAGTTATTGACTAAGGTAATTCATTAGCGCTTAATCAGAATATCAGTTCAAATCCGCTCATGGTTTATGTTCATACTATCGTGTCTATAGAACTTTCGGTCAAAGTAAGCTCTGCGCATCTTAAAAGAATGACATTGTTGAATTCTTCCCTTGTTGACTCATTTCTCTCTCGTGTTTTCTATGTAGCCTAGCCTGGATATATTATATTATTGTAGGTGGATTCATTTCTTAAGCCCAACATACATACACTAACACTACACACGTCCCATGCGAATTCCTGAAGGTACAAAATTTCTACATTAAATCGCGTCGCGTCAGAACCAAAAGTCTAAAAAATATCTATGTATACGATATGTTCCTAACCTGTACAGAAAAATAATCGTGAACTATTATTTGTTGTAGAAGTTTGGCCTTTGTACGCCTTTATACTATATACTCCGTACTCTCGTATACCCAGCCAGTCAGCCAGAATTCATCGTTTTGTTAAAAAAAACTTTTCTTCCTTGAAACATGCAACCGACCGACACAATGACTAAACATGAACATGGATTGGATTGAAGTAGACCTATGTAGAAACTAGAAACAAGAACAGCTCATTCTTGGTTACTCTGTGTGTAGAGTCTATAAGCCTCTAAGAGTCTTCCCCCAATAAAATTCGTGAGGTCTATTGTTTGTCTTAATGACAATTGGGAGTGTTAGAACGTTATATGTGGATAAGTCTGAAAGTTTGCTTTGGTTAGAATGTTGTATATGGATTATGTCGAATAAGTTGCGCAAAGGCCTGCGGATTTGACAGGGTGGACCCAGTCACGCAATCTTGTATAACGACGACGACCGACGACGGCAAACGGCTACAATTGTTCCTATTTATTCTTTGTCGTTTTTTTTTTTTGGTATGTTTCGGTTTAAGAATCTTACCTATGTGAGGTGCAACTCGGAAGGCACATTCAGTTCAAAAGGATCGTGATTTTGGGATAGAAATAATTTTACGATCAGTTTCCTTAAGATTTGTTTTTTGTTATATCAAAATCAACACGTTTCATTTTGAGGGGAATTCAAAAAACTACTTCAATTTAACGGTATTAATTTTTAAACAAATATCTATAGAAATAAAATTAAAAGAACGAATGATTCAGTAGAAGATCAAAAAGGGGTAGACCTCAAAATCGACCATGGGAAGGTCCGTTCGAATGTAAAATTATTGTTTTGACGTCATGAGGTATCTACTTGCTTATTTAAGACTTTCAGTCTTAATTCAAGGGCTCCGTTTTCTAGTTTAAAATACTTCTATACGCCTAAAAACTTGCTCCTCACATCTCAATTTTTACCACACATCCTGTGCATACAGTCGATCACCTCTATAACTACATCAATGTGCATATGCTTACGTAAGTTACAATATATTATCCTTATTCTCTATAAGCGATTAACATTTCAAACAAGTACACAATCTCAAAACTATATATTTACAAAAGTACCTACATACATATACGACTTATTATACAAACTGCTAATTTCCATACCATGACCTCTTCCCGTTTAGATATTCAAATAAAATTCCAAAGTCACTCACTTTAGCTAAAGCAGTTATAAGGCAAAGTATTTTATATAGAATGGTATAGCCAAGTTACAAAAACCAAAACCCAACCTACTCAAAAATTCCTCCATTCATTCATGAGTTTCGTCCGTCTCATAAAATCCTGGACACATTGTCTCCCAAAAATCCGGTGACATCTTCATTGCACAAAAAGTATTCGTCGATCCTTGGGGCGCATATATGCAAATATATTTTGTCCCCAATATATGTACATATGTATGTTGTGTTCTCTGCATCAGGATAGTTGAATACATAAAATTCCATTTTATATATATAAAAATGTATGCATTTATATTGATACATATGTACTGTACATACATACAATTTAGATTGAAAGCTTCATCTGCAACGGACAAACGCACAAAACATTTTGCCCAGCTGTTGTATCCTTGAGTATGTACCAAGATATGCAAAGTTTCGACCAGAAAAATGCAAATTTTTAGAGGAAGAAAAAACTTGAAGAAATTTGTTAGGGCAGTTTCAAAATTTCACAATGACGATAAACTGCAAAAATATTTCTACACTCTTGTTTATTTATTTTTAAGGTTTTTGGATACAAATCAGGGCCCCATTTCATAAACATTGACAATTACGACCTATGTATGTAAGACAATTTGTTGATTTACAACTTGACAATTTTCAAAATCAGTTCTATAAACAATTTTGTCAATTGTGAAGTATTGTTCCAAAATTGTAAGAAATTTTTCTAAAAATTTGAACTGACAATTCTTTTATGAAATGACAAAATTACAATTAACATATTTGTCAGTATTTAATTGACAATTGTGACAGAAAACTCAGTTACTGTCAAATGTTAACAAATGACCTAAAACGATAAACGATATATTTTCAAATGAAATTGAAAGTGTTGACGATTCGTTAAGTGATGTATCGAAAGTGCTTCCAGTCCTCACTTGAATCCATTGCGTTGAGACCTTTGACTTGTTCTACGATATCCATCAATTTATTCACCTTCATATCATAGCTCAAGGTTTCACTAAATTTTTCACTGTACTTTTTTTGACAAATTTTTCAATCTTAATATATAAAAATTACGTGTCACGATTTTTGTTCGTGATGGACTCCAAAACTACTTAACCGATTTTAATCCAATTTGTACACCTTGTGCAGTTTGATCCACCTTGGTAGCTTACATCTTAATTTATGATCGAAATATTATATTATTTTATTTGCTTTAGCGAAAGAACGGTTAACCAAAAATATTGGACACTGATTAATGGTAAATTAAATTGAATTTAAAAGTATTTATACTTTAAAACAATAAATATTTTTGTAAGTTCAACTCATCGCATGTTTTTTACTAAAAACTTTGTAATATACTCATTTCGTACAAACTTGAATAAAAATAATTATAAATTTTAAGTTTAATTCTTTTGTATTGAAGTTTTCTTCACATCAACTGTACGAAAATGTTGACCAATTGTGTTCAAAGTTCTTCCCCTTCAAATCCCAAAGTAGTAAATTTTGAATACTATCTTAACGTTTCCATCTTATTAGAGGCTTCAATTTGAATACCCTGATATTGGATAGCTGTCACATTTGACAAGTCAAAATTACGCCATTACTAAAAATGCGATGATACACACTTCAAGGAGGCATTGAAATTGTAAAAATTCATTACAAAAAAGTGACAGTTCCTAAAGCTTGTACGTCGTCGTCACGTCGTGAAGCACTTTCTCTGCCAGTAATAGTAAAAATGGTGAAAAAAATTAGAGTCGAGGTATGGGGACGAGTAAGTAATTTGTCGCCGGCCGCCGCCGCCGGTGTGATATGACATAAGTTTTTCGAAAACAAAGTTGGTGCAGTTGCTGCTGTAGATAGATTACGTAACATAACTATAATTAATGATTTTATTTGAAAACATTAAGTTAAACGACACGTTTATTTTCAAGAAGATGATGCTACGTTCTACACAAGCGAGGAAACCATCGTCATTATAATTGGCCACCGAGATCTTGATATTGAAGGGTTCCAAAAGAAAAAAAAATCATTTGCAACTTTTAGTTTTGCTCGTTGATTAAACGTCCATTTTTGTTTTATTTTCGGTACGAACACTTCTTACTGAGATATTAAATTTTAAATTCAATCCCCTTTTATTTGCTAGACTTATTTAATGAACCAGTAGTACCACAGAAAATAATGAAGACAGTTCTGAAAATTATAATACAACACTCTGCTTCAATTTTTAAGAAAAAACGGTATAGTATAGGGGCTCGCAACGTTTTCGAGCGAGAATTTTAGGTCAGTCAATTTTTTGATATGTTGTCTTACTTGCTTTTTCGGTTAGAGTCTGGGCAGTCTGGCTGGCGGTAGCGGTTGCGTTTAGGGGGGAGGGGCAATTTAAAAAAATTATTACTTAAAATGGGAAAAAAAATAGTTAAAAAATAACGGTAATACTTACAATTAAGTATTATACCTTTTTTTAAAGCCAACACTATTGTCTGTTAGCTTGTTTTTAAATCAAGTCAAAACTATGCATAGTTTTTGAACAAAATTGTTTTAAACTCAAAACTTGGTAAAAAAAAGTTAAAAATATGGTTTAAAGTGTAATTTTTCAAAACCTTAAGATTATTTACTATTTTTTTTATTTAGAATTCATTGCTCTTATTTGTTTGTGATCAAAAACTGAAAACTAGATGATTTTATGTCTACTAGTTCTATGGATTAAGATATACCTAGGCTAAATTAATTTTTCAATTTTCTCAAAAACTAAAAGACATAAAATCATCTAGTTTTCAGTTTTTGATTAATAATTAATAAGGGCAACAAATTATTAAAACAAAACATATTTATAAACAAATGGTTTTGAAATATTGAAGTTTAAATTTTTTTTTTTTAAAAAAGGTTTAATTGTAAGTATTACCGTTATTTTTTAACTATTTTTTCCCATTTTAAGTAATAATTTTTATTGCCCCTCCCCCCTAAACGCAACCGCTACCGCCAGCCAGACTGCCCAGACTCTAACCGAAAAAGCAAGCAAGACAACATAAAAATTGACTGACCTAAAATTCTTGTTTTCCAAACGTTGCTAGCTCCCGGACTAGTATTTCCATGATTTGTATACAAAAAAAAGGGTATTTAAGGGCCTATTATGGATCACAACTCAACTTAGTTGAGTTGTAATCAAGACAACTCAATTTGAAGACAACTGCAAAAAAATTCGAATTATGGGAGACAACTTTTTTCAGTTGAGTAGACCAAATACATTGCCTACTTTTATGTGCTTGTTTTGTGTCAAAATCAGCTGTGTAAAGTAAAATAGTAAAATATGTACGTAGGTATTTCAAAGTTTTGAATTCAGTGCAAAATTTTATTAAAAAGACAAAATAATGCGAAATGGAGAGTTGTATTGATTTGTTTCTTGTAAATTCGGAAAAAGAAAATTCCCTCAATGCTGCGCTGATGAGAAAAAATATTCGAGATCGCTCCAATCTATTGGAACTTCCAAACAAAAAGTATTATTTGTAAACAAATTCTTTGGTGAGAAGTGTTGATTTAAAGACTCCGTTTTCTTTCAGATTTATAAGTTATTTTAGACTCGACAAAGACACATTTGTTTATGTGCTAAAGGAAATCAAAGATTATTTGAAACAACCATGCGTTCCTCCGCAGTCCCACCAATTCTCAAACTCTGCACTGCCCTACATTTCATGGCAGAGAGAAGTTGCCAAAAGTGCAGTGGTAATGATTTTGATTTAGGCCTTGCTCAACCAACAGTTTCGGTAGTAGAAGTGCTAGACGTAGTAGAAGAACATATCTGACCAATTTGAATTTATCGAAGATTCATTTTTACCAGAAAACCAGCTTTCCTGGAGTAAAAGGATGCATGGATGGAACTCATGTTCGAATCATAGCACCAACAAAAAATCTTCAACATCTCTATATAAATAGAAAAGGTTACTACAGTCTGAATGTCATGATTGTAAGTGTATGTTTCTGCTGATGAACCTCAATCAACCTCTCAAATTGGGCAGGTTTTGTGATTTTTGTCTAAAAAAATTATTTTCTTACAAACGTTTATTATTTGTAAAACTTACATTTTTCTCCATTTTCTTAATAAAATTGCTTTTCAATTCGCTGTTGGTGCGTACCGATATTTTTTTGTCCACACAAAAGCACTACACAACCGGTAAATAGCAGTTGTTGAATTTTGATAACAATCACAACTGAGAGACAACTAAACTGGCTTACATAATACCCCCAAACACACTTAAAAAATCAACCATTTCTCAGTTGACTACTGGTTGACTTCAATTCAAATCTTTTGGGTTTTGATGGCCTTCGTTCAAATCCGACTTAAAAATTACTTTTTAATAAAGATTTTTGAGATATTACTTTTTGAAATTCGTAAAAAACACATGCATAAGGTTTTTCGAAGAAATCTTATTACAGGAATAGCCTTTTTTCAATAAAATTTGTGATGGTTTTCCAAATTTATAAACCCCATTTTCAATGTTTAGTATTAAGCCTAGTACGCTGCTGATGCGAAACGAAATTTCCCATACAAAAATGACATGACGAAATCATAAACGAAAAATTTTGCTGTGCTTTTCGTTTTTCAGTACGCTGCTGAACGACGAAATGTGTCATTTTAGTGAATAGCTGTACTAGATTTCGTAGTACAATTCTCCACTCTTTTCGTTCTCAATTTAATTGCCCGGTATATTAGTTGCTTGCGAAATTTTGACGTTTTATTTATTTATTGAAAAAATTTTCGAATATTTTCGTTTATGATTTCGTCATGTCATTTTTGTATGGGAATTTTCGTTTCGCATCAGCAGCGTACTAGGCTTAAAATTGAACTTCAACTTCCAGACAGAACTCTCCACAAATATTTTTCCGCTGTGGTTTTCGTTTTAATTTCGCTCTGCACTTGGAGACTGCCGAAAAATTTCGTTTCGCATCAGCAGCGTACTAGGCTTTAAATAAAATTTTCAAAAAAGTTTTTAGATTTCTGTCTGTCTGTCTGTCAAAATATAAATCTGAAGTAAACGGTAATCTACATATTTGTGTTTGAAAGTAAGATTTGTTCTTGTAAGAAATTCGTCGTCTAAAAAATTCTATTATATTAAGATTTTACAATGCATTACATAAAATTAAATTTGCATACTTTTAAAAATCTCATGTGATAGAAAAATATTAAGACAAGATTTATATAGTGAACAACTCAATTCTTTAAAAAGCTATTTCACGCCATTTCAAGGTCCCTAGAATCGAAATCAAATTATGTTACAGAGATGTCAGTGTATCGTATGCATATCTGAATATGCATATCCAGCAGAGATATTAGCTTCAAATACGTTTTATTTTATAGACAATAACATCGAAGGATGCTATTTGTCTATACAAATTTTTCCAAAAAAGAGAAGTGAAGATTTTAATTGACTCCAAATATCTAACGAATCAATAACGCTAGCGACTTTTTTTACAGTGTAATTTGATACCAAATAAATATAATTAATTAAAAAAAAATCAACTAACGGTTTTTTTTATAAATAAAAAACAACTGAAAAAAATATTTGCCACCTCCAAAAAATGAAATTACCTGCAGAATAATTTTATGCAACAAAGAATAACATTTTTGACATCCAGTACATTTTAGTAAGAAAGATCGAACTAACGGTTTTTTGACAAAATATAAACACCTTAAAAAAAAACACTACTAAAAGTTGTTAAAAGTTGAAGAATCGATTTGAATATCTTGGCAAAAATTAAAAAAATAAGTTAAAAATATTTATTAAAGTTTAAAAAAAAAATCAACAGCATTTTTTTAATAAAAACAAGAATCCACAAAAAATTGGTAAAAACTTTTTGATTCGAATTTTTGAGAAAAGCTAAAAGTATTGGCTTCAAAATTATTTTATTCAAAATTTTGTTGTGAACGCAAAGTAATGTTCTTAAAAAAATCCAATCGGTACTTTTTTTCATAAGAAATAAATGTGTTCAAAACCTGGTACTTAAATTGGTAAAAATTGGTTTTCGTCTTAAATCTAAGGGACGAAAGAAAAGGTATTGAAATCAAATTTATTTTATGGTAGGAAAATGATTGTTATTAAGAAATGCGACTCAAGTGTTATGAAAACAAAGACAGAAGATATTGACTTTTTTACACTTAAACTTTTTTATCTCAAACAAAATATTGTTATTAATATTTTGTTTAACTTTTTTGAAAAACGGGCACCGATGGAGAGTTATCAGTGAAGGACACATCCTAGCATCTGTTTTAAAAAAAACCGTTTTATTATGCAGTTATTTGGTGCTAATAAATATAAGTTTTACATTTAAAATACGTGTATTTTATTTAACAATTATTAAAATCGATTCATTAGTTCCTGAGAAAATGTCAAAACAAAATAATTGATTTTGTAATAATGGATCACATTTCTGAAGCTATAGAAAAATATATTTTTATACTGAAAAAGCTCAAGAAAACATTTAGAAAAAGAATTGTATAATATCTAAGTTTGAACTCAATCTAGCCAAAGAGACAGACGGACAGAATCACCGGGCTCACTCTTTTTTACTTCTCTACCATGTGTCGCAATATCAATACCTTTTTATCAATTTAAATACAAATTTTAAAAAACTATGAATTTTGTTTGAATTTTGATTTAATGTTCACTTTCGAGGCTAAGAAGAAAGGCAATTAAATCTAAATACATAAAGCTAATCCGGTCACGAACATTGAAAACATTTATTTTCCAAGACTATGGAATTTAAACAAATTAGAAAAATGTAAATACTCATGCTACCTTCAATAATTGCATTTAAATTTTCTTATCTCAGAAGATCTTAAAATTGTAAAAATCAGAACCTGAAAATTCTTCTTTTTTTTCAACCTCAATACGACCAATTTGCACTTTAAAAGTAAATTTTGAAAAAAAAAAACACTAAACATTTCGTAATTGTTGGTCCCTAAATTTGTTCAGTTGTATACTTCAGTGTAAATAAATATGAAACTTTTTTTTTAAGATTAAGAAATGTTTTCACGATTTGATGATTTCAAAACAAATTTGCGATGGTTTTCAATGGTGCCCTGAGGCGTATACGTAATTTTTTATTGGTTTTTATCAGAATTTTTGTTTTTGGGTACAATTTTCGTTTTTTTGGAAACGAAGATCTCCTTACCGAACATTTAAACGATGTTCAATACAAAATTTTATCAAGTCTTAAAAGAGAAGTAAAGCTGGTGAAATTTTGTAGATACATTTAAAAAATCGGTCAAAACACTGGATTTTCACAAATTTTGTTCATTCTGTGTTTTATTTTATTTGTTTGTACTTTTGCCTACGGAACGTGCCTGGATGGATGAGCCATCAGAAATATGCGTTGTGTTATACCAACAAACTTCATCCTCTCGGACCCGCACTTTCCTTAATATTAAAATATACATGTAGGTAACATATGCATGAAAGATGCAAACATTTTTACATTCGGAAAAAGGTTTATATTCCAAAAAAAAAAAAAATACAAGACAGCAACAACATCCCTGAAAACATAATAAATGCGCGCGATAGAATCGATTGTGAGTCAAATGGGGGCTACAAACAAATCGGCGCTGAATCCGTAATGAGCCTCGATATCTGAATCTGAACCTGAGCCTCTGGGAGCTCGCGAACAGCTTGGAATAGCGATCTTTCTCTCTGCCAGTGATATTTATCGAGATATCAATATCTCTGGATAAATGTAGTAACATATTAAAAAAAAAAAAAAAAAACATTTCTTTTGTAGCGTGTGATAGCCTCTGGACTTGGTTACGTGTGCAACATGTTGCCACACGGCTGGCGCATCCTCGCAATCGTCGCCGTCGCTCGTATATTAAACCTTTGGCTATAATATCATTGCTGCCTTTACTGTTTGTTTTCCATTGTTTTTTGGTGTTTGTTGTTTTTCTTTTTTTTTTAGGAGGAGGCCCATCCCGCTTGATGTCTCTCAGGTGCAAACCGCTGAACCGGCCGCCTGGTAGAGAGATCATCCTCCTCCTTGGCCTGGCAAAATGCAAAGTTTTTTATCAGTTCATTATGCAGGCGCGATGAGGAGGTAATCATGTGCAGATTATGCAGGCCTCAGGCCTCAAAACATCTTAATCCTCCATAAGAGAATCATCATGGTAGCTCAGCGCGGTGACTTCGGCAATGGAGGTCTTGGAGGCAATGATGGGCCGAAGCGGCGGCGCGGCGCGGTTAGAAGCTTTGGTGGCATCGTTGTTGGACCTGAAATTTGACTTCATATATGTACACTCTTGCCAAGTGCCAAGATTAAAAGGAACTTATGTACCCGAGCTTGTCATACCAGACTGGAAGAAGAAACACGAAAGATTAATCTACGAGAGTATGGAATTTGCATTCAAAGGTGGCCTGGCCATAAAGGCAGTGATATTGAGTGGTGTTAAGTGAGAGAGTTTAGGACTAAAAAAGGGTTGCATATTTTGTTCTACAGTTGTGCAGTTTCAGTATCATATCACTGAATTTATGCAAAGGGTCCTTGCGAAGACTCTGGAAATTTGTTAACTTTAGTTATAGAATTTAGTTCGATAAGGGCCTATTACACATATCGTACTACTGTAGGAACAGTGATTAGGTACTTAATGTTGGGCGAGACATTCATTTTCCTTATTTCGATTTAGTTTGAAAATTTTTTGTATCATGTCAAGTTCTTGCTGCACATAATATCCTCTCATGCAATTTGTGCATAAATATTATGCAAATCATCGCTCCTACAATTCCCGCACAAATGAAACTTTAAAAAAAAGAAGCCTGAGACAACTTTGTCAAACTGAAAAACTTTATGTTTTCATTTTGTTGTTTTGTCTTTCGTTGGGATCCATTCGTTTTATAAATACTTTACATGTTATTCTTATACCCAGAGAAAAAGGTTCCTTCCAGTTCCAGTACAGTTCCTTGGGTTCAAAGGAAAAAAAAAGGATAACAAAAGTTCATAACCGATGACGATGAGTTTGTTATGGTTTTTACCTGGAAAAAATATAAAAACAAATTTGTTATTTTTGTCATCTTCTTGGTATGTTTAGGGTTTGGGGAGCTACACAGTGCAAGTTTCGTCTACAGTGGGACAACGAACTCTGCGTCAGTTTTTCAGCTGATACTGGCGACAAATGTTTTGCACACTCTCTCCCATTTCCCTGAAACAGCTTACACTCTTGTTAACACACATGACGGATTTTGTTTTTATTTCAAATGTATAGCGAATTTTTGTTGTTGTCTAGATATCCCCAACTTCCGGGATAGAGAGTCCTTGATGTTTTGCTGTAGCAATCCTACGTAAGATACTAGAATGGTTTTTATATCGTTTCGTGAACGGAAGCAATTTGTCTTATAAACCAATTTTTTCCGAGTTCTTGCCCTCGAATTGAAAATTGTTATTGCAATGTAAGTTCGCTCCTCGACGACATGAGTTGACATATTGAGAAATCGCCAAACTTATAGTATTGCTGGGTTTCATATTTTAGTCTGTGGCAGAGACGATTCGTAGACAACGTGACGACGCGACGGCGGCGGTGGTGTGTGGAATTTGGAAGTAATGCGTTTAATCATTGCCATCCTGCATGCCATCATTTTGCCTCCTTAATACAAATTTGTTTGTTGACAATATTTTAGTGTGTGTGTCATCATCAGTTTTTAATCAAAGTTTAGGCTAGAGTAAAAATTATAACGAACAAATTAAGTTAAGACCATTTAACGGGATCAATTTTAAGTGCGTTATCAGAAATGAAGTTTCAGTCTGAATAGGCCGCTAATTGGGCAACAGTCACTTTCGAAGCTGTTATTTTTGACATTTTACAATTTAAAAATACGTCTTAATAAAACTGTGTGAAATTTACTACAAGAAAAGTTTCATGAATTTGATATTTCGAAGAGGTGATCATGATTGGAGACCAAAATTTTGTGATCTTTGCATGAAAGATTAGCGAAGACACGCAGACGCCGATGTCAGCATTGATCGTGGAAAATTTCATGAAATCACATAGCCATGCTGACCATTTGGCTGCTATTGTCTTAAATTCTTAATGGCGTTTATGTAACCTTCCTCCTTACAATTAAAAGCAAGTCTTATTATTTCCTTTAAGAAATAGTTTTTAAGTATTAAAATCACATTGGGATTGCGTTCCTCATCCTTAGCAGCAAACTGGAGAATAATTGGTCGGCATAAGCCTTGTCCATTGTACACTTAAAAGAATTGGACGGCGGAATAAGCTGAGTTAAATTCCCTTTGTTCCTCTGGCAGTAAGCCAAAAGATAATCGGTGCTTTGTCTCGCGTTGACAAGCTATGTCCGTGACCCTCTTAAGCGACCCATAGACACACTACACTTGTGTCGGTGTGTAGAAATGTGTGCTATGTGTGGGTTGGAGCAAAAACCGATTTTCGGTGTCAGACACGGAGCGAGTAAAATTAAAAGTTTTTGAATTTTCTGTGTCGGTGTCTCGACTCGATCGGTGTGATGTGTATGGGGATGCGCGCGCACATCCACTATTCAGTTGCATCTGAATCGTTGTTGAGTTCGGTGTGTCGCAAGTTGTTTCAATAAAAGCTTCAAGCTTCAACGTCACTTATTCTGATCTTTCCTCTTTGAGATCACTTTCAAAACTAATGTGGGTATGATTTGGTATGTCTTGTGTCGTGAAATGCCTCACCGCCCACCGAGTGTCAGTACACCGGAGTAAACACAAATGTGGTTTCTATGGGCTGCTTTAGAGGTTACTACGGAATAATCATTTGGGACTTGAGGCCCAACTATAATAGACTTAACCGAAAGTAAGCTAATGTCAAAACCGAACAAAAAGTTATCAAAAGTTATCGTCAAAACAAAAAGTAACCATAATGGATTCAAGTAACTTAACCAAATGCGTTTCAAATTTGACATTTGCTTAAGCTCGAGCCATTTAAATGGCTCTTGCGTAATTGCGCGAAAGTTACCGAAATTTAACGAAACTGAGCAGAACGTCTATTGTCGCTATAAGGCTGCGTATTGGTTCGTTCCCTTCAGCTGGCTTAAGCTCGGTTAAGTCTTTTATAGTTGGGCCTTTGGGATTAAAGCGTTTTGCTCTGTGCCTAACAGCAAACTAGAGAACAAACGCGTGCACCAAGCATGTGCGTCATACTGTTAAAAGAAGTGAATAGAAGAATAAAACAGGGAGAAGGATGTAATTACGTATTTCAGCTTCAGGAGTCAGGACCCATAAATTACGAGACGGTCCCACAAATTACGAGTGCATCCGTTGTACTAACTGTTCTCGAGAATTCTTCACCTTAAATGTGCATAAGATGAGATTAGTACCTTAAATCTTTAACCTTTATGAAATATCACGTCAAAAGTTACTGTGAATTAAGAATAGGCGAATGACAAAAAACAATATAAATCAATTTCCTTCGGTTTCTATATATCTAGGTTAGTCCATGTGTAAAACCACTGCATCGGCTGGTATTATGTATTAATTTTAATGTCTCAGGTTCAGGGTAAAAGAGGAGAAGTTTGACGCTTCGTTACACTTTTTTCGAAAAAAATGGCAGGGTTTTTAAAAGAGAATCCGACCTTATACCTATGCCTTCAATTAAATTATTATTTTTAGAATATATTTATAGTGGATAAACTTTCTTAATGTGACTGTAAATACCCAAATGCAAATATTAAAGTCGGATAAGATTAGAAAGAAGATGAAATGAACATTACAATAAATGAAAAATATTGAGTCTGGTAAAGTATTCCACATTCGTGTAGTGCGGCTAAAAAAAGAATCTCTGTACTTAAGAGTATGTGAGAAATTTGGTCCAAGTTTAAAATGATGAGCATTTCCAGAAGTACGGGTATTACGGTTGAATTGTTTGAAAGGAGCTATGCTAAAAGCTTTTTCTTTAGAGCATTGTTTATGAAATTTGCTATAAAATAAAGTAAGGCATGAAACATTTCTACGTTGTTCGAGCTATCCAAACGTCATAGACACTTACTTAGGTCCTCAAACATTTTAAGTCCGTTGGGAACCCCTTAAGGGACATAGGGCCTCTACTAGGCCTACGCACCATTGTGTGCGGTTTGCGGAAATGTGTTTCAGTTCTCTCCAACTCTTGCCTAGTGACGCTGATTCCTCCTCGATTGTCCTGCGCCATGTGTTTCTCGGTCTTCGAGCTCTTCTTCCTACTTGTGTGAATGGATTCCACTGCATTGCTTGGCCTGCAATACAGTCGTTACCCTTTCGAAGCGTATGTATGTCCAATCCATTGCCACTTACGACTTTGTATAAAAGAGTCTATAGGTTCCTGACCTGATAGAGTTATTCCTCCAAATTTTCGACAGCATACCAAACGCCGCGCCGCTTTTGCTTTGCCGATGCGGCATATGACTTCTTGTTCGGTCCGCCTTCGATGGAGACGATACTTCCAAGGTATTGAAGTTATCCAAGGTATTTCCACCGGTTGCGAGGAAATATTTATTTGAGAGAATGGTCGGATTCCTAGGCTGATCATTTTTGTTTTGCCGGAATTAATTTTCATTTGATGGAGTGGAGATCCATGATCCTATAAGAGAGTAAGCAAACATCGTCCGCGTAATCTAAGCGCTTTAAATAGGATGTTAAAGTCCAGTGCTGCTCGATATTCAACGCACTGCTCAATAATGATCTGCAGGGTGCTAATACGATCAATACAGGAAGATCCAGCTCGAAATCCTGCTTGTTCGGCATCGAATGTGGCCTCATATAGGTACACTGGCCTGCAAAATATAAGAATTGTACTCGAGTTTCTTACGAATAATGCTTTTATAAAATTTTTTGACAGATCGCGCTTTTGGCGCTGCAATGATCACTGCATGAAATATGCTTAATTTTTCATTGCCAAAGATACAAACCAGTTTATTTTCAACTTGGTTTTTGGACATGAATTGTTTGCGCAAGAATTAAAGTCAATCCATCACAGAAAACGTTACTTCGAGTTCTATAGTTAAGAAATGTTTGATGAAGAACAAAATTCTGTAGGAATAATTCATTTTCTTTTTTACTCACTTTAAGCGGAAACCCGTCCCGTCCTTATAGATATTGAACCCGTGATCATAAAAAGGGGGACACATGGTACATTCATGGCAGCCAGACAATTTTTTAAGCACCCAAAAACTATCAATGATGTTACCAAAAGAAAATCTCAACAAAAATATGTTTTTATATCTATACCAGCTGCACGCCGAGACGTTTCTCGCATGATTTATTTTAAAACAAATTTATTTAGCATATAAAATTTCATAGTGAGCCAACTTTAGAAGAAAGACCCATGCTGCTGTGAACTCTTTTTTAGAAATATTATAGGGGAACAATTCTGTCACACATTATTTTAGTAAAACTCTGCGATCATGCAATGAAAGCTCTCAAAAGGGGTAAAAATCCCCGATTTTGAAAAATTCTTTATTAGTGTTCCGTGATTATAATTATTTTATTAGTCTTATCGTGATGTTATATAGCCTTCCTTAATAAAGGAGCTATTTATTACTGAAAGAATTTTTGTAATCGAACCAGTAGATCCTGAGATTAGCGCGTTCAAACACACAAACAAACAAACTTTTCACAAACTCTTCAGCTTTATAATATACTAGCCGACCCGTGCTCGCGTTGCTTCGCAAATTGTTGAAAGAGTTAAAAATAGAACGAAATTTTTGTCTATTTTCTTCTTTTCTTTCTTTTATTCTTACCTAGAAACCTTTTTTTGCAACCGAAAAATATAGTTTGCGGTAAAAAAAAAAAACAAATTTGTGTTTTTAATGTTCTCATACATCTATAGGTGTGCGTGTGTAAATATCCATAGACACATTTTTTTATTCATCTGCTCGTGTTCAGTGCAGTGCAACTGACTTAACCTACCTACATTTGTGTGCTCTTTTTATCGACGTCATTGTAAGTACCTTCTTTGAGTTATTTGTAAAGAAAATTTTAACTTAATTTCAGTTTTATTGTTCGAGGAAGTGATACAAAATTGGTAATTCAAGCTATTATAATAGAACTTTTTTTATTTTTAAATTGGAAGAATTCCTCGAACCAGAAAAATAAAAAATATCTAATTTTTCTTTAGATAAATCGGCATTTCATGTGCACGGCACTGTAGTTAATTAAATGTCCATAGTAACTTAAAAAAAGAGCCCACACAGCTCACTGCTCAGCGATGTGACGATAGAATTAGAGAAACAAAAAAATAATGTGTGTGTGTAGGTTAGTTGATGAACTATACAATGAAAAATTGAATATGTAGGTAGGTAGGTAAGAGAAAAAACGTAACTATTAAATGGAACACATATTAAGAGAGAAAGAGCATGGGAAGAAAAGAAAATTAAAAATGTTGGAATGATAATGAAATGAAACAAAGCAGCGACCTCGCGGTCGCGATTGTGATGGAATCTAATTTCCTGGATAAAATAAATCCAAAAAGTTTATAATTCTATAATTTGTTTTTATTTATTTCTCAGGTTGTATGTTTAACTTAGAAGTGATTTTAGGCTTAAAATTTGCGCAACAATATTGACTTTATGAAGCAATGCTAATCTTTGTCGATTATTGTATAGTTTTTAAGATATGAGTGGTTGTATAAGTCAACTAATGAAAAAAAATGGACAAAAAATGTAAAATTAATAATATTTAAGTTTGACAAATAATTAATGAAAAAAAAATTAAAGCCATAAACACTCTCATAACAATATAGAAAATAATAAAATATATTTCAAATAAATCGGTTGACTACTTTCTGAGATCGTGCGTTACAAACTTTAAAATGGTTTCGCTTTTATATAATAGTATAGAAGTATATAAGATTGGGGTTTGCTGAAACTGAAAATGACAATACATTCTTGGTTTCCAAATGAATATTTTCGAGATATGCACAAATACAAATTGTTTAAGTATTTTAATAAGAAAATAGCGAAAATTGACAATTAACGTAAACATGTCTTGAAAGATGATGAGTTTAGGTTTTCAACAATGTATTATTTGTGATAATAGAACTAATAAAATGATCACAAGAGTTGCCACCGCTTAAATATTTTCTCTATACAGTATACATCCAGTTTTAGGAGTAAGCTACCAGGCCAACAACTTTGGACAAGTTCGAGGCCTCCTTTCGAAACTTGCTCTGACGGACCACGAACAAAAGACTTATTTAAGTTGTTTTGCACCAACTGTTATTTAAATAGAACTAAACCCGGATTTTTACCGCACCTAATTCCAAGAAAACAAAAAATGTAATATTTCTTATTTTCTATTTTTTTTGTTTTTGTTGGTAAAACAAAAATCAATCTTGCTCGAATGCACCCTGAAAGAACAAAAATCTATCTTAATTAAACTTCTGCTGCACTAAGCTTGATGATGCTGCATCATGGACAAAATCAGGTAAATAAAAACCAATTATTTCCGACAGACTGTCACAGCTATTTTGATATTAAAAATTAATGCACTGACTTGACTATATATGTATATACTCGTGTGTTCCTAATTCTACCCCCCCCCCATCCCTCCTAATCTTTTCCATAATACATATACTCTCCTATGAACTATATAACCATCAAAGACAGCGTCGTTCATCCATCCGTTTAGTATGTCCTTTTTTTCGTCAAAAAAAGGAAAGACATTTAAAAAAAAGAAATTACTTACTTTATTTCTTTTTTGGCAACATGCAGGATGTTAAAAATAATTAACAGCAGCATCAGAAGCATCAGCAACTAACGAAAGAAAGAAGGGTTCGTTTCGTGTTTCCTTCTGATATATAGTCCCGTTTATAAGGATGCATATATAGAGCTAGAGTTGGAAAGTAAAGGAATAGAGGTATACCCTTTTTATTGACGTTAAAAATGCATTTGCTATTGTTTTTAAGTTCGGCCTCAATTCAAGCCCACTCTTGCATCTTTCAGAAGGTGAATTTTCCTTTACCTAACATACCCAAACCTCTCCACCCCAAAATTTTCTCTTGCCATCACATCACAGCCCTCACCTGTACACGGAAAGTATATTCCATTTCATTTATAGCTTCTTGACAAAAATTGCAACTGGCACGTTGCACGACGAGTTCTTCTCACTCCCAATTGCTTCAAGCCCTCCCTGTCTTCACCTTATACCTACCTCCTCCTAAATGTATGTGTAGTTTTTACCTTGGTTTTTTTTCATATACCTACATATAAAGAAGGACGAAAAATTCCATTAGCAAAACATCCGCGAGAATATCCCTCGGTCCTCATTAAGAAGTAACCGAAGTGAAAAGATGTTTGGTAAGGTTCTTTCATATATTCGGGGTTCCCCTATCTCGGCCGTTGCGCCATGCCGCCGCCGAACCGTGGGAGCACTCGGCGAAAAAGTAAAGTTTCACTTGGTTTTATTTTGGTTTCTTTCTGATGTGCTCTGCCAGGACATTCACAAATAATAATAATAATAATAAATGCACTGAACCAAAACTTTTTGTTATGAATGGATGATGAGCGGGCTAGGTTTCCAATGCCTGATCTGATGGTGCCTTATACTTTTGCCGCTACCACTCAGCCCGCTCGTCCGTTGCCGCTGATGGTTTGAGTAGAAGCCTGCTCTTCAAGGAACAAAAAATCCACAAAATAAAACATAAAATAAGAATTAAGTTCAGCGAGTATAATAAAATGGGGGATAGGAATGAGTACTCCATATATGGAGGAGGATAAGATTTGCAGGTAACATGTTAGTTTTATTTTAATTTCAATTTTTATTTTTATTTTAAAATTTTAATTTTTGTGAGTTTTCGGGTACTTATGCATTCAAGGGTCCTTTCTTGGTTACATTTTTCAACCAAAATCCACCCCCAACCTGCTCCCTATTTCTTTTATTTTTCTTATTTTTGGTTTTGAAAAATAAAGGATTATATAATCAGAGCTTGATATATGGATGTTCTGTGGACTGAACTCATTTGCACAGCATCATGTGAATTAAAATGAACAAATGATTGAAGCATTCTAAATAAAATTCTACATAAACATTCCAAATGTTTGACAGAGCAGAATGTAAGAATTATTATCAAAGTGCATCAAAGGATATAACTTCCAAAAAAAGAAAGGAACCAGCTTTATAGGCCTGCCCTAGACAGGTAAACATAAATATGAATTAAAAATGAAAATAAATTAATATGAAAATGGTATTTTGATCACTGAGCTATGATTATATGTTTCTATCTCTCTTTGAATGTTTAAAAGGAGAAATTTACTATTTTTATTTTTTAAGTTTTTGACAAGAAAAAATTCGCTGATGGAAATATTTGGTGCATTATTTAATTGCAATTTTTGGTTACATGATCTTAAATAATTTGGCTAATAAAAAAGTATAGAACTTTGCAATTAAAGATTTAATGTTACTTCACTTCTTTCCTTCCATCCTTTCATATGACACTACCTGGCCTGGTATTAATTTATCAAAATCGGCGCGGCGTCTAATCTGATGAACTAAATCTATAACTCTCATTTCCTCTTCCCAATCATTGAAACATGTTCCAGACAGAACTTCTGACAATCAAAGAAGCCCTCTCTTGGCTCAGAGAAAACGTAATATCGACCACTGATCTACTCATCTTCTCAGATATTCAAACTGCCATAACATCATTGGAATCTGTTTCAATCACTAACAGCCCGAAACTGACAAAAATCTCTTGTGGAGATGGCGGAGCAGTTGGGTGCCGGGTCATAGAGATATTCCAGAAAGTTGCAAAGCTGACGAACTTGGAAAAAAAGGAACAATTTTAACTTCGATGGGTAACAAATCCAACATCTGAATGCCTCTAGCTATTTGTCAAGTTATGATAAAGCATGATACCATACAGAAATTAAACCAAAGACGGTCTAATACAACCACTTGTCGGTCAAGTGAACTATTTTGGCCAATGCTTAACGCTCTAGCTCCGTTAAAGGAGTCCTAACAGGACACTGCTTAATGGATAGGCATGCTTTTCGACTTGGAGCTCAACTGGTAACTGGTTCAAAGAGTAGAATAGATCTTAAGATCCATGTTGTTCACATGGGAACTATTGGTCTAAGTGTGAAGGTTGTCCCGTCAACAGCCATTTTAACCTAACCTATTCTAACATTCCTTTATATTGTATACTAGCTACACCGTGCGATGTTATTCGCATGCTTTATTTTAGAACAAATTTGGCAAGCATAAAAATTAGAACTTTTTAAGCGTTTCCGCAGCGCAAGCAGTGCTATCCAACGTTTAAAGAATTGTTCAAATCTGACAAGTAATTCCTGAAATTAGCACGTTTAAACAAACAAACAAACAAACTTTTTACCTTTATAATAAAAGTATAGGTTATCATATAACGTTGATTTTAAGTCTCGTATGACACCAAGCTCAGAAAAAATTGATTCTCTATTCAAACTTGACGAATTTAGCATTAAGTAATAAGGCAAATTATTGATAAATAAAATACGCAGCAATGGTCCAAGGTGACTCCGTTAGGGTGCACCAGAATTGACTTTAAATTGACATGAAGGCTTAATCCTAAACTTGATGATATAATATCTTTATATAAGATATGACGAAATCCACTTAACAAAACAGTCATTAAGTCCAATTTTACTTAATTTATTAAGAAGAATTTCAAGGCTTATTTTGTCAAATGCCTCGGTAAAGTCTGTTAAGATGTAATCGACTTGAATATGTTTTTCGAATGCATACAATCATAAATTCGAGAATTGTAATAATATTAAAAAAATAAATAAATAAATGGGGTTGCGCAACAGTCCGTTGAGAACTAGGGCCTAGTGACTTACAACTCTCAACTATTCATGTGTGGGAGTATTGTAGCCAGGAATAGAAGAACCTTTGATTTTAAGCCGAATTCCAACGCCTAATTTGAGAAAGCACTTTTCATGACAAGAATTACTCTTGGCGAATTTATCAATTCCTCGCAAGAGGCAATACCCGTAAATTTTTTCAACATAAATGATAATTTTTCATTAGGACCAGGACTGAAACACTCATTTAACTTTAACATATTGTCACATATTATAGAGGCTTCAGAAATCGAAAAATTGATTGATGTAAGACGACTGTATTCTTGTGTTTTAGAAGAAATAAGAGAAGAGATGTTTGCAGGAGAAAAATCTTCCAAGACAGTATTAAAATAATGTGCGAACATGTTCGAAATTGACTCTGGAAGATGGCTTGAAGAATTTTGAAAGGTCATACTAGCAATGAGGGATCAAGGGGGGGGGGGGTCATGACCCACCCCCTGGGAAATAATTTGTTTGTATTTATGTATGGAATTCCCTTCAATTCAAAACTAATCGTATTAAGTTAATGGATATGACCCCCATTATATTTTGAAGTATTCATTTTTGTATACGAAAACAAAATTTTTTATTTTACTTCCTAAAACTTTGTTGCCCAAAGTACCACTTTTAACTGAGGACTGGACCAAGAAAATAATATGAATCGGAAATTCAGCCCTATTCCAAAAACTTTGCACAATTTCATCAAATTTTGACCAATGGACGATCCAGGGGGGTCATATTAGACATAAAGCTTATACAGTTAAGTTGTATAAGCAAAGATTTCATCTAAAGATTTTTTAGTAATTTAACGACATTCACAAAAAATTGGTTTGCTGTCAAAAACAACTAACATTTTTTTAACTTTAGTAATACCTTAAATTATTTTCATAAAATTTGTTTCTAAGAAAAAGAACAAATATTCGGGTTTTTAAGAAGAAACCTTGAATAAGAGATCGTCAATTATATATTAAGTTGCCTTTAAATTCCTGAAACTAGCCTTCAATTCCATCTAATTGTTTTGATGTACATAAATAGTGAACATTGAAGTGATTTTTACTTGCGAAATAGATGAACTATATAGCAAGTATTGCATTCGTAAAAAAATTCGAATCAAACATGACATTATGATGGTAGAAAAGTCGAAAAAAGTGGGTCTGTCTGTCTGTCCTGGCCCCTTCAGCCTAAACCATTGTGCCAATTGAAATTAAGGTTTACAGCTGATTAGCTTAAGGTGTTTTTTTCATTTTTTTAATACAAAAAAATAACAGCAGTCGCGAAACAAATTTTTGGGTTTAGAATTTTTAATTATATTTTTTTTAAAAAATGAACCGATAGATTTGTTTAAAACTTTCTCTATTTTTTTTTTTTAATTCGTCTTCTTTCTACAAGAAAAACATATTTTGGTATTGCTCCAAAAGGGTACCACTTATAAAACTGTTATTTTGTTTTAAGTTTTCTCAAGAACTAATCGACCGATTTCAATAATCTTCTCTTTCAGTGCAAGCTCTTGTCGATGATCAAATTTTCAAATTTATGATGATTTTTGATGATCAAAAATTTCATTATTTTTTTTTTTTTGATTTTTGAAAAATAATTGTTTTTACAAAACTTATATCTCAGAAAGTGGTGAACATTTTTTAACGAAATTTAAATACAAAATGTATATTTATAAGCACTAAATAACTGCATACCAAACATATTTTAAAGACAAAATTTAAAAATTGTGTATATAAAAATTACTTTAAGAAAACCCGCTCTAATGATTTTAGAAAAAAAAAAAAATTGGTTAATCTCGGTTTTTTGAGCAATAAAATGGCATTTCAATTTTTGAGAAAAACTTATTTTGCAGGCACATTTTTAAATCTTAAAATATAAGAAATATTTTTAAATAGACTTTTTTGAAGAAATTAGCAAGTTCTAGCGACCCAGTCGTGCATTATACATATGTATTTTTTTCAAAATTAATTTTTTGTTGAATAAAAAATTAAATAAATCTACTTTTTAAAGCGAATTCGCTTAAGATGTTCTAGAACTGAGATTTAAACACGAATTTCAAGAATATAAATGTCCCAAAAACAGCAAAAGTGACGTTGTGTTAAACTAACTAACTAACATTTTTTTCTCCACAATTTTTAAGTTTTGTCAACTCGTTTAAGATCATAATATTTTCCAGCACCAGCTAGATGGGAATCTACGAGTAAGCAGACTGATAGCGATAGTAAAAATACACTCCCGAAAATTGAGTCCAAAAAAACTACGTCAAAAAAAGCCAGGGGTGGAATCGGCTAAGGTGATAATTGACTATCATATTTTTGATAGTCAAACTTGACTATCATTTTCATTCCGTATGTGTAACTCAATTCAATTCCATTGAACAATTTCAGATTAGAATTGTCAAAATTCATTGTTGCCATGGTGATATTTTAAATTGATTCCTATAAAATATTTAAATTATAGTATGAAATTGTCTGTTTTTGAATAAAATTCTTACTTTTCTTGTTTTTTTTTCGAATGTCGTAAGCTTTGTCGGTCACAAGAATGTGTTTTTTTTTATGAAAAAGCTAACTAAGTAAATGTTCCACTAGTTTGTGTAAGCGTCTGGTAGCTCTATTCGGAATAAACAAATTTGTTTGAAAATGACTATCACATTTTTGTTGTGAAAGCTTTTTTAGTATCAATTTGACTATCACCTTACACAGATCAAATTCGATTATTTTGATAGTAATTTATCAACAATCACCCCAGAAAATTCTTGATATCAGATTCTTTCTAATTTGTTGGGTTCTTGAATTTTTTTAGCGTTTTTCGCATTAATAGAAATGCCAACAAAAAACCTACGTTTCAAAATAATTTCTTACATTTCTACGTGAAAGCAACAAAAACCCTCTAAACTATTGTGTTTGGCTATTAAATACGGCATACTTAGAAAACTGTTGGAATCTTGGAATGCTTTTATCTGTAGGAAGTTTTGAAACAGCGTTCTTAAATAATTTAAAAACTAAAGTTGTCACTTTAGCCCTTGAAATGTGTACATTTAAGGTTAAATTAAGATACACATTATGTTATTTAAATTTTGTTAGTCTCCTTTACCGAACATTAAAGAACATTTTTAAGCGGTGAGTAAAAACTCGTCTATATGTTAAGCGTGTGACCCCCCTCCCCTGATTAAAAGTCTGGATCCACCCTTGCATACTAGCTACAAATCTGTCAAAATTAACGTTTACTATTACAGTATTTCTAAAACATATGCGAATTCATTTTAAGACCACACCTAGTTTACGAAATGAATTGAGGGTGCAAAAAGTTTAAATGGGTCATAAAGTCGTATTGCAGTTCGATAGATTAAACTTCGACCAGTCCTTATTTCTTTTATTTTTAAAAGTTTTTGAATGCGATTAAAAACTTTGGAGGGATATCATTTAAAGTTTTTAATTCTCATAAAATCGTAAAATCATTTCATCTAAACACAAATTTGAAAATAATTATTAATTTCGAGTAACAAGTTAAATAGCTGTGTAAAGTTACATTTTTTAAAGCCAAACTCGATATGTTTTTTTACATAAGTTAAAACATATCATAGGTACACATACATTTAATGAAATAGTAAGGGCGGGATGGAGGTGATTTTCGTGTACGAGCTTTAAATCACATGGGATAACAGCAGCATCAGTATTCATTCCATTCAGAGAAGTGGACAAGATCCAGTATTCTTCCATTTTCATTTTTAATACCATTCAGCTGATTTAAACTAAAAGATGACATTTCATCTTTTTTTACCAGAATTCCCTTGTATTGGAAGCATAAGCATCAGGTAAGTACAAGTTGATCGGCTCCATTCCAAGTAGGGAAGACTTAAGTCACCAATAACAATTATTTTCTCAACGCTCCCTAAATCTATTTGAAAGGCTCTGAATTATTCAACAAAAAGGCGCCAGAAAAGGCACTAATTTGTCTTGCAGTAATTTTTGTTAACTCACGTCTAAGAAACTTCAGACTGACTCTGCGTTCTTTTATAACCTCTTCTATATCTTTGACCTATTGACATAGTGTAATGACTCAATTTTCATAACAATTTTGTTGGTCCTAGCAGAACCTAAATGGCTACCATTTATAATTCCAATAGACTCAAACTTACAATGTCTGGTTTTGCAACAATAAGACCTTGAATATAGAAATGCTATTTCTATAGCCATTAAATTTATAACAAACATCACGCAATGCAAATCAATCCAATCCAATTCAATCCAAGACCATAAGACAATTATATTTTTTTTTTATTTTTCATCAAAATAATAACTCAACGCATTTAGGCTCGATTAAAAAAAAACACATGTACAATGTCGATAAAATACTTCCAAGTTCCAACTTACCGCATAAATACAAATTACTACTTTTGTATGTAGGTACAATTGGAAAAATAAAATTAATACCCCGCACACTCAACTGACGTCTAATCTCGTTTGCATAAATTAGGTTAACCGACCACCAGTTGCGTTGCAGTTGAGCGTTTAAGCGTTTGCGCGTTTGCGTCTCTCAATCTCTTCATAATAATTGTACCCCGCTTACATCGTCGTGATGAATGTATATCATATCTAGATTGGAGGTACATTTATATTGAATTGCCTTATGGCCTCCAGCATCGCAATCAGCATATATAAGCTGAGAATAAACATTGCGCAGTATGCAGTTTTCAGTTTGCAGTTTACAATACGCGCACTGCACCCATCAATCAAAGCCAATCGGAAACCAATTCTACAGTCTGTCACTTAATCGATAGAGTAGTTTCAATATCGAAAACCACTTCTGACAACATTAGCTTAGGAATTTACCGGGCTAGAGACTTTTTTTTGATTGATTGATTGATAAGACCCCTGCGACACAAAACTAAACTCTCAAAGCCACCACCACACCGCTCCGCTGCACAACCATCACCGTCCACAGGACTCTCGCTACCGCGCCGCCGCCGCACCACCGTGCCATGCGTCGCGTCGCTTGGTCTTACCAAAGTTTCATTATGTGTCATTGGGTGCTTAACGAACTCGAGTCTAGCTATCTCAGAACATGTCACATAAATTACTCCTCCAGCGGGATGCGGAAAAGAAGACGTGCGGTGCGGCCGACTATCGCGATGCGGTGCGAGGAGGTGCGCGGCAGGGAACAACCCCAAATACCAGCTTAGCCACGATTTATATCTGATTTGCGAAATTAAGCTGTTGACACATAACATCATGTACCACTTGTCCCCTGTGTGTATATTTGTTCAGAATGGAAAAAATTATCTGCCAGATACGACTCTACAACTGTACGACTGTACGACCCCGGACGGGACGCGTACACACACTTTGTCCGCGACATCAGCAGCGGTCCAACGACAACCACGACAACGACAACGACGACTGTCTAAATGCATTCAAATAACTCTAACTCACGACTCTGCGTTCGATTTGACTTCAAGCAATGGCATTACACCATCACGCTCACCGCACCGCTGCTGGCCGCCGCCGACCGACCGCCACTCCCGCCCCTTTACTCGACGCTATGAAAACTATACAGAGACACATAGTGCCCCAATGATTAGACCATATCTTTTGGTCAAGTTGACAGAGACACACAGCTTAACTCGTCGCGGACTGTTTACATTATAGCGTTTGAGAACGCGACTTGGAAAATTTCTCTTCCACTTTAACAGCAGGAACAGCAAAAGCAGCAAAAGACGCTATAGATAGAAAGCCGTGCGTCGCGTCGCGTCGTAGCAGTCCTAAATGAACTGATGATTAGAAACGGACACGGTACGGCTATAGATTCAGCAAGAGACACTCCAATCTTAGAGCCTCTTTATTGTGTGTAGTATTTTTATAAATTATGCGTAGCCTAGCGTCGTCTTCGGGAGTAGGAGTAATAAGTTTCCCAAAGGACTGTACGCATATGCTCCAACCCAATTTCAAAGCTGCATCAACAATTTTTGTTCGAGCAATAGAGAAACACACACAGTCAAGCTTACATATCACCTAACTATGTACATACATACTTGGTCATGGACGTTTAAATCACGCATCATGCTTAAATTATGCCTGATGATCGGAGTGAGGTGCAAGGTCCCCATTTCAACTCCCAACCACTACAGAGCGGCCTGATGAGACGGGGGACTCATTACTTCATTATTGTTGCACAACTTTTTCAACTTTTAGTCGTTGCAGATTTTGTAAAGTCCCCGCAGAATGAATCAAGTGCCGTATGCCGGATATAAAATGCAGTCGATTTGGGGGAATTTCGCCATTTTTTTTTTCTCAAATTAAGGTTTTCAAATTGTATGATCGGGGAAATGGGATATTTTTTTATATTGTCTTTCTTCGCAATTTTGTTTTGCACATTTGCGAAATTTTTGGTTATTTTCGGAACCTGTCGGCAAAATGTGTATTTTTAGAAAATGTGGGAACTTGATTTAAAAAATCGTGATCGAAATGTTTTACCTTTTTTATTGTAAATCTGCGAAATATTTGGTTATATTTGAATCTTGTTCGCAAAATATTTGGTTTTTGAAAACGTGGTAACTTGATATAAAGAAATTGTTGAAATGTTGAACCTTTGCTTAGTTTTAGCTCTTTTTGTGATATTTAGAAATTAAAAAGGTCAAAATTACGCGATTAAAATGTGACTTAAATTTTTAGTAACAAGCAAATTTCTTTCTTCGCAATTTTTTTGGTGAAAATTTGCGAAATTTTTGATTATGTTTGAATCTTTTTCGTAAAATATCAATTTGTTTGAAATGTGCTAACTTAATCGTGGGTCCCCTCAAAATTTTGAACTTTCGCCAAGTTTTCAGTTTTTAAAATTCTTTATTATTATGTAAAATTATATTTAACTCAAAACTTATAGAAAAATATTTACTTTCAGGAAATATCCTACCTTGAGATAAAAAAAAAATTGCATAGTTTCGATGGTAATATGCGTTTGTTTAGTTTCTAAGATTCAAAAACCTTCACGAGGAAATTCTCTTAATTGCTGAGTTCGTAAGACAACACGTTATATCTCTATAGCTTTGATATACTGCATATACAGCACTGAGCACTGCACAGTCGTCGCGTCGCGTAGTTCGATGCATTCGAGTGTAATTTTGCGACGACAAAACATTCAAGCGACATAAGCACAGAATTTTGTAAAAATTTATTCATTCGACATAATATCGTGATTTAATGAAAAATGCTAATCGTGTCATGTCTTCCGATTGTTGTGCACGTGTATACCTAGAGAAACATATGAAGGAGTTAAGTATATAGGCAATTTTATATTCCAGCACTTTGCCATCATCATCAGGTATACGAGTAGGTATACAAGCTTGTAAGTAATATGTAGGAAATTTACTCTGGAGGGCTTGAGCTCAGAGTATCGGAGACTACAGAATAACAACAAAAGTTAACCAAGGCGTTAACATACATATATTAATTCATAATCGTCCGTATCTAAACAGAAGAAGACTATAAGAAGAAGACAATGAAATTGGGGTTTTCTTGTGAAATGGTGTCACCAAAGATTTGAAAAGTTGGTGTTAACTAATGCTGTAATGAACCTCTGTGATGCACTGTTCTGTGGCAATTGGTGTTGAGAATGATTTTGAATCAATAACGATGATACAATCTATGATAAATTAAGGGAAACGTGCAAGATGGACACCTACTCGTATACTAGAATTTCAAGTGTGTTGTGCTTTGTGCACAGTTATATTCGAGGTAAGATTTAGAACACTGCGTTTAGAAAACTATACCACAAGTGGGCGAAATTTCAAAATAGACATTAGTTATCATTATCATGGAATAAACATGACTTGCTCTCACGTAGTTCCTTTTGTGGATCAAGGCTATACTAGGGCTAAGGGCGTTTTAGTGGTGAGAACTTTTAAGTAATTTAATAGTTTTGGAAAATTGAAAAATAAAAAAATTTGTACTAAGATTTTTGAATAACTGCAAAAGAAAATATGAATAAGTCATTTAAAATAATGTTTTAAATTCAGAACGACAGCCTGAAGGGTAGAAACTCTTTAATACCATTTGACCTATAAAAATGAATACAATCGTGAAAAATTGCTATACCTTGCATGCACAAGATTTTATGAGACTTTCAACACAATTTTTGTAGACTTTCCTAGAAGTTCTGTTAAACAAAAAAATTGGCACATTAAGAATGCGCCAATTTTAAATGACCTTTACATTGCGATTTCATACTTTTACAATGAATTGAAATCCTGCATAAAAGATTATAGTCCCTGTTAAAATATCGGAATATTCCAGCGCTTGTCATCCATGGTATAAGAAAGAGCTTAAAATGCTTCGAAAAAAGAGAAACAAGGCTTGGAAAAATCTCATAAAAAGCATGTCCCCTGAAGATCGTGATGTATGTAACGGGTGATTTTTTAAGAGCTTGAGAACTTTTAAAAAAAAAAACGCATAAAATTTGCAAACTCTCATCGATTCTTTATTTGAAACGTTAGATTGGTCCATGACATTTACTTTTTGAAGATAATTTCATTTAAATGTTGACCGCGGCTGCGTCTTAGGTGGTCCATTCAGAAAGTCCAATTTTGGGTAACTTTTTCGAGCATTTCGGCCGGAATAGCCCGAATTTCTTCGGAAATGTTGTCTTCCAAAGCTGGAATAGTTGCTGGCTTATTTGTGTAGACTTTAGACTTGACGTAGCCCCACAAAAAATAGTCTAAAGGCGTCAAATCGCATGATCTTGGTGGCCAACTTACCGGTCCATTCCTTGAGATGAATTGTTCTCCTAAGTTTTCCCTCAAAATGGCCATAGAATCGCGAGCTGTGTGGCATGTAGCGCCATCTTGTTGAAACTACATGTCAACCAAGTTCAGTTCTTCCATTTTTGGCAACAAAAAGTTTGTTAGCATTGAACGATAGCGATCGCCATTCACCGTAACGTTGCGTCCAACAGCATCTTTGAAAAAATACGGTCCAATGATTCCACCAGCGTACAAACCACACCAAACAGTGCATTTTTCGGGATGCATGGGCAGTTCTTGAACGGCTTCTGGTTGCTCTTCACTCCAAATGCGGCAATTTTGCTTATTTACGTAGCCATTCAACCAGAAATGAGCCTCATCGCTGAACAAAATTTGTCGATAAAACACACACAAAACACATTTCGAACCGAACACTGATTTTGGTAATAAAATTCAATGATTTGCAAGCGTTGCTCGTTAGTAAGTCTATTCATGATGAAATGTCAAAGCATACTGAGCATCTTTCTCTTTGACACCATGTCTGAAATCCCGCGTGATCTGTCAAATACTAATGCATGAAAATCCTAACCTCAAAAAAATCACCCATTACATGTATGTTACCCTCTTTTAAGAGTTTAAATCTCCCTCCAATTATTTATATGCCGAATACCTTATAAATGTGGAAAGTTCTCTTAAGCTTAACCACAAAAGCTTCTGGAAAACCATTAATAACGATGTCTATCGAGTAAATTTTTTTTATATTATAGATAACTAAGTAAGTACTCCAGGAATTTGTAACGCATTTGCTAACAACTTTCAGCAATCTTCGATTGAAACTTTCGTAAGAATGGATGTGAATTTTTTTTATACTGGCAAGACTGTCCCCATACTAACTTTAATAATGTTCAAATTACGTTAGACAAAATCTTACATTATTTTACAATACTTAAAGAAGATTATTATTTCTCTGGACTAGATGTAATTTCACCAATTGACTTGAAAGAATGTAAATTAGTATTAGTTTCTTTCCTTCTTCGCATATTTGCACTATTTCTAAGCTCAGATAAATTCTCAACCATATGGAAGAAGGCATTTATTCCTTACTTAAGGTGGCGCTACAGTCCGGGGCGGACCTGGGCCTCAACCAACATGCGTCTCCAGCCAGTTCGGTCCCTAGCTAGCTGTCTCCAGTTTCGCACGCCAAGTTGGTTGAGGTCTTCACCCACCTGAGTGCGCCACCTGAGTCGCGGTCTTCCTCAACTGCGCCGTCCCTCGGGACCTTCCGGGCTGGAGCGTTGATGTCCATTCGCTCTACATGACCCAGCCATCTAAGCCGTTGGACTTTAATTCTGCTAACTAGGTCAGTGTCGCTGTACAGCACGTACAGTTCGTCGTTATATCTTCTCCTCCACTCTCCATCTATACGTACGGGACCAAAAATCACCGAAGAATTTTTCTCTCGAAGCATCCGTTCTTATCTTTCTTTGACACTGTCCTGGCCTCAGAGCCATAAATGAGAAACGGGATGATGAGTGTCTTATAGGTGGTGATTTTAGATCCTCGAGAAAGGACTTTACTACTCAGTTGCCTTCTTAGTTCAAAGAAGCAGCGATTTGCAAGAGTTATTCTACGATTGATTTCAGCGCTGGTGTCGTTGTCTGAGTTTATAGCAGTGCCTAGGTAAACAAAGTCCTCAACTACCTCAAAATTAAAGCTGTCCATGGTGACGTTTTGTCCAAGACGTCGTTGTTCAATGTCCTTTTTTGATGAAAGTATATACTTGGTCTTGCCCTCATTGACCACTAAACCTATCTTCTTCGCTTCCGTCGCAATGCTCAAAAACGCTCCACTGACATCACGCTTTGATCTTCCAATTATGTCAATATCATCTGCGTATCCGAGTAATTGGATGGACCTTTGGAAGATTGTGCCTCTAGTATTGACGGTTGAGTTTTGCACAATTCTTTCCAGAACGATATTGAAAAAGTCGCATGACAGTGCATCGCCTTGTCTAAAACCTTTTTTGACATCAAATGCATCGGTGAGATCTTTTCCGACCTTGATGGAGCAGCGTGCATTCTCCATCGTCATTCTGCACAAACGGATAAGTTTGACAGGGATGCCAAAACTAGACATTGCTCTGTAGAGCTCTCCCCTATGGATGCTGTCATACGCGGCTTTAAAATCGACAAAGAGATGGTGGGTATCGATTTGAAGCTCCTGGGTTTTTCCAAGATATGCCGTAGTGTGAATATTTGGTCGATAGTGGACTTTTCTGGTCTGAAGCCACACTGATAAGGACCTATCAGGTTGTTGACGAACGGCTTCAGACGTTCACATAAAACGGCAGAAAGGATCTTATATGCAATGTTAAGGAGACTGATCCCTCTGTAGTTGGCGCAATTTAAAGGGTCTCCTTTTTTATGTATCGGGCAAACTATGCTGAGATACCACTCATCGGGCATGCTTTCTTCCGACCATATTTTGCAGATGAGTTGGTGCATGCTCCCTACCAAGTCATCGCCTGCTGCTTTAAATAGTTCGGCAGCGATGCCGTTAGCTCCAGCAGCTTTGTTTGACTTCAGTTTAGATATCGATATAGATAGGTCGGGTAGGCGGAATTGTTGATCTACGTCGCCTAGGTTGAGTGGTTCTATCTCCCTTACAGCGGAATTCGGTTCATCATCGCCGTTATATAATTTGGAGAAGTGGTCTTTCCATATTCTCAACATAGACTGCGGTTCTACTAGGATGTTCCCCTGATCGTCTTTACAGGCTTCGGTTCATGGCTGGTAACTTGGGAGGTTTTTTTTACCTTTTGGTACAATTTACGCTGCCGTCTGGATAAGGAGAGGTGCCTTAGTGGAAACACCTCTCCCCCCCTCTCTCGTTTTATACCCCCAACAACTTTCCACTGGGGTTAGAACCCAATTTCCAGTTGAGGTACTAGGCACCCGATGTTCACCGCGGGGAGGTGAGAGTAGGAGTTGATAGACAGAGGTGGGTTTTGAGAAAAACCTGTGGACGCTTGTGTCCTCTTGAATGCACATGTCTACCATTTGAACATCATTTATTCCACCAGTCTTTAAAAAGGGTAACAAGTCTGACGTTAGTAAAAACAGACCAATCTCTTAACTATCCTACTAGAATATTATATGTAATTTACAACTTGGTGTTATGCAAAAACGTTCCACAATTACTAATCTACTTGAACTTTTGCATAAATACTTGATTAATCCAGCCAAGACCTCGATTGTTTTCACACTGAATTTTCTAAAGCTTTTGCCCAGCTTTCTTATGATGTCATCAATTTAAGCTAAAGCTTTTTTCTCTAACCTTCTCATTGTCTAATCAAGAGTTCCACAAGGTAGTCATTTAGGACCTCTACTCTTTATCTTAGTAACATTTTAATCTACATATGCGGATGATTAAAATGTCTATCTTCTTCAAATGCAGCCTATATCGCAAAGGAAGAATAATATTGTTTTTATTCATCAACTTTTACGCGTTTTATTTATAAACTTGTTTTATTAAATTGTATAAGTTTAGTTTTATCTACTAAAGAGGTAACCACAATACCCATAGTTTACAACTAATGCATGTTTCACAACACCAACATTTACTCACAATGTCATAAATTTTAAATTTGAACTCAAACATCTTTGATTTTAGCATGAATAAGAATATTCTTAAAAATATATTAAAGACTAGTGTCCTGAAATATAGCTTTTAATAAGCTTTTTAACTCAAAAATCTGATAGATTGAAAATTACATGGACAGGATTACCTCATCTGGACGTTTCGTATTTTAAAATTTAACAACTCCGGGGTTCATATTGGAATCTCTTGAGGTGACTCTCATTTAAGCATTTCAAATTTTAATCTCACACTCATCTTTTAAAAAACTTAAAACTTTTTGCATAATGTACCCACCTCCTTTCAGCAATTAGGAGGGAAGAAGACTTAATAGTATGAGTCGTAAAAATGAGTCGCCTCAAAAGAGTCTAAAGTAAACACCGTCTTCTGTTTACAATTCAAAATATCTATACCAACCACTTTGTATGAAAACTCTTCCAACGAATATTCAAACGAAATAAAAATAACGTTTCTGTGACCAACAGCATTGACGAGTTTAATTCACAATAGTAAACTTAGAAGTTAGCCTGATTGTATGCAATATATTTCTTTTCCAAATAATGGTTTAAGTCTAAGATATTTGAAAGAAATTAAAAAGAAGACAATTTTTAAGCAAAAGAAATTATTGGCTTTCAATAGAAAAAGAACATTTTGTTTTAAAATGTTCTCAGGAATTCATGAAAAAAAAACATTGATTTTTTTTTCAAAAATCGATTTTCAAACTGATTGATTGAATACAAACTAAATTGTTTCAATAAAGCACTTAATTTACTCTTAAATAAGTTCGTCGGCAGAGATATGCTTAATTAACTAGCCTTATAATTTATTCAATAGAAAAAAACGGAATTATAAATAATTAGTTTAAGATTTGAAAATAAGATTAAAATGTCTGAATAATTAAATTTTCAACGTTGTCAAAATTTGTTACCAGTGCACAGTGGGTACCTCCATAGGCCAAAATTAAAAAAAATAAATGTCACTAATCAAGAACTCAAAGTGTTATCAGGTTCTTGAAAATCCCGTTAAACCAAAACCAAAAAAAATTTGTACGTATTATTTTTTTTCATTCCTTTATAGCCATTCAAAGTTAAAACATAATTAAACATTCAGCTCGCTTAACGGTGCACATTTTTATTAGGGAACTTGTGATGGTGATAACTCTTTTTAAATAAGTGTGAGCAATATTTGTTGTTATGGATATTAAACAAGAAGGTAAGTACTTTCTAAAAACATACATTTTATATTTTAATAACTTAAGGTGTCAATGTAATAGGACCCATACGCGATGTACTTTTTGTAACTTTTTATTGAGCTCAGTTAACAGTAAATTAAAGATTTAGTTGGTTTGCCTTAGAGTGCCCACTACAAAAGAGGTACTAAAATGTAGAAGAGTGTTCTAGCTTTTCAAAAAAAAAGATTTTTTTTTCCCGTTTTTTCCCTTTTTCGAGTTATGGTAATGTAAAAACCATATTTTGTTAATTTTCGGTTTAAAAAAAAAACGGTTTTAACTGATCGTTTTATCTTTGGTAGGTGATGGTTATCAATGCGTAATTAAACGCAATTTTTTATTTGATAAATGGCTTGAAAGTCGAAGAAATAATCCAACATTGTCAACACAAGCCAGCCAAATCCTGGAAAACATTAAACACAGTTGGCCTTATCAAGGTGTTGATAATATTGAATTTGATCACCTCTATGACCGGATTTATTTCGTATGCAAGAAGTTAACAGAATTTTGGAAGAACAATAAGGCCCGACAAAATTCAATTATAAGAAATTATTCATCTTGGCTTGACAAATCTGAGACTGTCTTTTTAAGTTATCCTGACGAAGATTATCCAAGTACATCACAACAACGAGGTCGTCCTAAAAAAAGTTTCCATGAATGTTCTGCGCGGAGTAAACGAAGACGTGTGGCTGAAATATCGAGAACCGACGAATCAATTGCTACAGCTTTGCGTGAAACGTCATATATAAAAGAAAATACAATGAGTGCAACGCCTTGTGAAGTACTATCGCTGTTTGTAGAAGCAAAGCTTACAAAGAACCAGTACTTACTTATTCAGAGTTTTGTCAACACCAAGATTAAAAAAAATGCAATGCCTAGCTACAAAATTATTAAGAAGGAAAAAAAGAACTGCTATCCTGATGCCGACAAAATTAGTGTCACCGAGATAGGTGCCGAAGTAGATTTACAGGCTTTACTTAACCACACGGCAACAAGAATTCTTACTTCGGAAAAAGACGTTCTTGACACTCTCAACAGGGACTCATATAAAAGCCTGCAGTTACAAGGGAAATGGGGATTTGATGGAACTACAGGCCAAAGCGAGTACAAACAAAGCTTTCATGATCCTAATGCTAAAGACAGCGATTTATTTGTTACATCTTATGTTCCACTGAAGCTAACATTAAAAAATGACAATAATGAAGATGTTGTTGTTTGGAAAAATCCTCGACCTGCCTCAACACGATACTGTCGGCCAATTAGATTTCAATTTAAAAAAGAAACTACTGCTGTATCTGTTTTTGAAGAACAGTATTATACTGACAAAATAAAGACCTTGCAGCCTTTAACTATAGCTATTAATGATAAAGAATGGACAGTCACTAATAACTTACGTTTAACTATGGTTGATGGAAAAGTCTGCAACGCACTTAACGAAACAACATCTTTAAAATGTTACATATGTGGAGCGACACCAAAGGAAATGAACAACATTGAATTATGCCTTCAAAAAGAGGTCAATGAGAACAGTTTATGTTTTGGTTTATCCCCACTCCATGCTTGGATTAGATTCTTCGAGTTTTTTGTTCATATTTCCTACAGACTAAATATCAAAAAATGGCAGGTAAGAGGTGATGACAAAACAGAATTTGAAAAAAAAAAAGAAAATAGTCCAAGCTGAATTCAGAGCAAAACTGGGATTATTGGTAGACAGACCGAAACCGGGAGGAAGTGGTTCTTCAAATGATGGAAATACAGCCAGGAAATTTTTTTACAATTGCGAAATTTCAGCTGAAATAACTGGAATAGACAAAAACTTGATTGACAGATGTGCAACTATTTTACAGGCTTTGAATTCAGGTCATAATATCGATGCAGATAAGTTCAGAGTTTTCGCCTTAAATACAGCTGAACAAATAATCGAAGCATATCCATGGTACTATTTGCCTGCTTCAGTTCACAAAGTATTATTGCATGGTGCATCCGTGATTGAGCATCATGGACTTATTTCAATAGGCGAGTTAAGTGAGGAAGCCGCTGAATCCAGAAATAAGGACATCAAAAACTACCGATTGAACCACACAAGAAAAATGTCACGGGTCGTCACTAATAAGGACCTTTTAAATAGACTTCTTTTAAGTTCCGACCCGCTTATTTCAAATTTGAGAAAATTGCCTGTAAAAAAAAAGTCATTTTTATCAAAAAATGCACAAGAATTGTTAAAAATGTAATTTCCAAAACATTTTTTTTTTTATGAATTTATTTAATTTTTCTTTTTTATTTTGTAAGTTTAAACAAATAAAAATAATAATAACAGTGTTTAACTTTAAAAAAAACATGTGTTATATTTTTGACCGCGGTTTGTATGGGCGGGTACCCACTGTGCAGTGAGGAAATAATTATTTCTTATTGAAATAATATAAATCTTCTCTTAATTTATGTGCAGTAATACGCAATATATTGGACGGTATTTCATGATTCACGACAAAAAAAATTTGCATTTTATGACAGATCTTTCGATAAACTGATTTTAAGAAGAGCCTCTGTGCAAACGATTTGAACATAAGATCAATTCAAATTAAAATTGATATACATGATTAGATTATTGATTATTATATTATTTCAATTTGTAGAAAATCGAGAAAATCGCATCGTGCAGTTCTAGTTTTCAAACGTTAACTAAATCTGTAGTGGGACGGATTTTTAGGATTTCGTTTAAAAATGTTGAACTGTTTTTGAGATGAAAACAAATTATGCAATTTTGATTATCAAATACCCTTTTTTTAATATTAAAAAAAACCCTTGACTTAAATTTCGTCAAAAAACATCAAAATTAATTCCAATATCGTGACTTTCGTAATATAAATTTTAATTATTTAATTAAATGTTGTTTATCTATTGATGTATAAATATACTCAATCTATAGTACATCAAACGTCAATTATCAAATTGAAAATTTTACCTCAGTGGTTGGTTATCTGTTTAATATACATGTTCCATTGGAAAGTACATGAAATCACAGAGTTGTCTATGACTCTCTCTTAGTATACTTAATGCAATTAATTCGATGTTGTTTACACAGATTTTTCCAAAGCTTTTGATAGGGTGAACCATGATATATTACTTATGAAGTTGAATAAAATTGGTTTTCATTCTAATTTGCTGAACTGGATACGGACATATTTAAAGGTTCGCATTCAGTTTGTTCGTATTAATAATTTTCTTTCATCGCCTATCAATGTTACCTCGGGTGTTCCACAAGGAAGCCATCTCGGTCCGCTTTTTTTCTTGTTATTTATCAATGACATTCCCAATGTTTTCTTAAATTCTAGATGTCTAATGTACGCAGACGATTTGAAAATCTTTCGGTGTATAAAATCTGAACAAGATTGCATATTGCTGCAAGAAGATCTTCAAAAATTATCAAATTGGTGTTGGATTAACTCCTTACACCTTAATATTGCTAAATGTCAAAGTATAACGTTTTGTCGAAAACGTACATCAATTAATTTTTCCTATAGTATAAATAATATCTTTTTATCTATAGTAACCTTTAAAAAAGATCTAGGGATAATTTTTGATCAAAAACTTGATTTCTTAAAACATATAGACTTTTTAGTTGCCAAAGGTAATTCTATGTTAGGATTTATCTTGCGCAATTCAAAGGAATTCTGTGATCCTCACACATTGAAATGTCTTTTTTTTGCGTTTGTTAGATCTACTCTTGAGTATTGCAATACTATTTGGAGCCCTTTGTACGAAGTTCACTCTTTTAGAATTGAGAAAATTCAAAAACGCTTTACAAGGGTATTAGTAAAAAGGCTTCATTGGAACATTGATATGCCTTCCTATGAAACAAGGTGTAAATTATTTGGAATCTTGCCTCTTAATCTTCGTAGAAAGTTCTCTGGAGTTATGTTCATTCGTGATGTTTTAACTAATCATATTGATTGTTCGGAAATTTTGAGCTTAATTAACTTCAATGTTCCTGCAAGGATGCTTATAAACCAAAATTTATTTAACATTTATTTAACATTCCATTCCACAGAACAAATTATGCTGCTAATGAACCATTGGCCAGGTGCTTAAAAGAATCCAATTCTGTTTGCGATATGATCGACTTTTGTCTTGGTAGATTTTCATTTAAAAACAATTTACTCGTTATTTTGAGAAACCTTAATGGTGGAAATGTTTAATATATATTTATTTATTTATTGTTTTTTATTCATTATTGATTTTGTACGTATATTATTATTATTTTATTATCGAGTAATCACTAAAGCATTGTAACTTTGTTTGATGAAATAAACACTAAACTAAACTAAAAAAAAAAAAGATGTTTCATAACGCCGCCGCCGCGCCGTTGAAGACCAGAAATCCAGAAATGCTTCGCAATTTCACATAATCTTGGTAGATAGTTGAGAAATTGACAATATTCATCAAGACTTTTTTAAAATTGTTCTACCTACATATCTTACTTCCTCACATATCCCACTCCTTGGACGATATCAAAAATTATCCCTATCCCCAAACAAGGAAAGAAGAAGGAGTACAGACCCATAGCTATCCTTATTTTTTTATCTAGAGCTTTTGAAACTCCTAAAAGGATAATAATTTACCAATGCAATACTGGCCTTTATGTCGCAAGTAAATAATATACCTACTCAAGACAAACAACTTCTAGTTTCGGCTTTATTTAATGTGGCACATGACATAAGACTAAAAATGTACTACTTTGATAACCCTACTTAGCTTTTCAAAGGCATTTGATTACATGAATTCTAATCTTCTCTGACCACCTTTTTTAAATGGGTTCTAATGCAACTTAAAGCCTTACTTATTCATATTTGACCAATCGTATGTAAACCGTATCTTGTAAAGGTAAATTGATTTCATTCCTTCCTGTTCATACTATAGTGTTCCTCAAGAGTCAATCCTTGGTCCTTTACTATTTTCGTTGTCCATTAATGACTTGCCTTTTGTTTTGTCTTTCTGTCAATATCATATCTATGCTGACGATGTTCGGTTATATATTAGTTTTCTTGAGAGCAATAGCTTAGATGAATATTGAATTACAGCCTGTATAATAATGATTGGTACACGCAACGGGCTTAAACTTAGTCCCGAAAAAACGAGAGCTTCCAAATTAAAAAAAAAAAAAAGAACAATTACATAATTGAACATTGTTACTCAAGTTAAAACTTGAATTTGATCTTTAACAAAAGTTTGACTTTATTTTCCAACGTAGTTACTGTGGTGTCAAAGATTTGTTCTTCACTCAGAATACTATCTGTTGCTAGATCAATACTACTTACTCATACTAAATTAAAAGTGGAAAAGTCACTTTCCTATAATTACAAATATGGGTTCGAGCTATTTGTAGATCTTGACTGTCAATCGACTCAGGAACTAAATGTAGCATTTAATGCCATTGCTCGAATTGTTTTTAACATGCATAGAGTGGATCAAGCCTCGTTTCAAACTGGTCAACTTTTTAACTGTAACTTGCAAGCTTTCTTCAAATATCGGAGTTGTATTTTATTTTTTAAATTGATTATTAAAAAGATTACAACTTATCTATTCAATAGACTTATTTATTGTTTCTCAAGTCGCTTTATATTACCACGTTTCATATAGTAAGTGTTTGACATCGCGTAGACAATTTTTTGTTCATGCTGTCAGACTGTGGAATAATCTACCCAGTTAGTTCAGGTCTAGAATTAAAAATAGAAAGTTTGATTTGAATACTTTTCGAATTTGAACTGAAATACACTTTCAATTTAATAATTTTCAATAATTTTTGCGATGATAATTTAATTTTCAACGCATTTTCACGTTTTTTCTAAATTTTAACTTTAACTTATTTTTTTAAATAAATATCAAACTATCAAAAAACCTTAATTTCATTCAAATCGATCAACAACAATAAAAGTTATCAATATAGGTAATCAAAAGCCGTAACACCTCGTGCTATCCTGTTTTGCAACCTATTTTATTAATTTTACTTCGATTAAAAAAATCCATATTATTTCATAAAATGTTTCGGAAGAGATTCTATAATTGTTTTATTTGTGGTTTCTCAAAAAAAAAATCAAGCAAGTTGCATTGTACTTTCCTTAATTAATACAATTTATTAGTTGGTGAATAAATTATCACATTTTAGATATGTCATGCTATGCTAACTCAATTTTTAAATATATAAAACCAGTTAAGTTATATTGAATATTAAAACTTTTGCATTTGTTATAAACTTCGAAATTAACAACAAAAACTTCTTATTAGTTGCATAATATAAATTATATTTGTTTGTTTGTACAACTTCTTAGTTTTTTTCTTTTTTAATTTTATTCTAACGAATTAGTTTTTGGTAATTAAAAATCAAAAAAAGAACTAGTTCAGCATATTTTTTTTGTTAATATTGCATATACCTAGATGTGTTTTTGTTTAAAGATTTAAAATTATGAATTGAGAAAAGCAAAAATTATTATTAACCAAAAATCGTATCTTCGTGCCGAATTAATCGACCTATTAAAAAATGAAATTACGTCAAAAATGGCCCACAAATAATTATTATGCGATGCGTACCAAACTTCTGTTGATTTTAGCATTTCCGTACTAAGTTAAATATGAAAACCCCTGAGCTGCCTCTCTTAAGGTTGGAGCTGACATCACAAATATTGTAAGTTAATCCGATTATAATGTATTAAATAATTATAATAATCCTCAACACTGTTGCTGGACACAATTTCTGATTCAGAGTTCAGGTTTTGCAAAATCCCATCATCAAGGCTGAACTACTTTAACTTTCCTTTATTACCATGAATTTTTATTTTCTTTAAGAAGATTAATGAAATTTAAGTCAATCATAAGATGCGAAAACCAAAAGTTGTTTTAACATTGATTTCAACACGAGATTTATTTACCTCTTTTTTCGGACCCATTTAAAACGAATATAGGATCTCGTTTACGAATTAAGTTCATA
This sequence comes from Eupeodes latifasciatus, assembly GCA_920104205.1. Classification (NCBI taxonomy): domain Eukaryota; kingdom Metazoa; phylum Arthropoda; class Insecta; order Diptera; family Syrphidae; genus Eupeodes; species Eupeodes latifasciatus. The sequence goes on along the minus strand of OV049926.1, from coordinate 25,617,040 downwards.
TTTGAGCGGCAGAAAAATATACAAGAAAAAAATTTGAGTCGTCTTACGTATCTGAAATATTTATTACATAAAGGGATTTCGAATAAGAGATTTTATGTTTAAAATACCACCTATTTAGGCAGCTGTCACTGTTGATGCTGTCATCTTTTGACATTTGACAAGTAAAAACTACGCCATTACTATTAATGGCTGCGTTCAATCTCGAATTGGATAGGCTATCCTTAATATGTGGGTTTTTAGATAACTTATTGAACGAGTTAGATACCTAAATTAATATAGCTCGCAAAACTAAAAACAACTTTCAGAGCGTCACGGAAAGCAGACAAGCATTAATACTTCAAGATACAAAATTATTGTTAAATACAAATTTCAATTGATAACTTTAATAATTCACTGGATTTTTATTGAAAAACAAACAAATTTGAAATTAACTTTAAATTCAGCCATATGTTAAATCAGCTGTTCTGTCAGATACCCACATGTAACAGAAATGCTTGGATACCTTTGGATTCCTTTTTTGACATGTCAGCTGTTTGGGATAACATAATATTCCTTTACATGTAAAACTCTAATAAAAAGGCAATGAAAAGATACACTATTCAACAAAGTATTGACATTTTTAAAATTTACTAGTAAAATGCTAAAAAGTTTGCATAAGTTCGCAAAACTGAAGCACCTTTAGATTGACTAGAATCACCTTACCGCCAGCCAAAAGAGAAATTGATGGAAAAGTTTTAACTGTAAGAACAAATAAGTGATGTGAAGAATCGAAATCATGTGCGTTGCTCAAGAACAACTGAGAATATTGCAGCTGTAACTCTAGTTCGAAGTGTTGAAAAAAACCTAGGTTTGTCGATTCAATCGACATTTGACCGTATTTCGCATTTGGACATATGTATGTCTGAAGGTCATTATCGTTCTTTTTCCTCAATATCTTGTTGATTTTAGGAAACATACTCGGGTCACCGGAATTAACTGACCGGATCTTGTGGTCCCAGTACTTGTTAATTGATAACCTTAATCAACAAATTTGATAACCTCCAAGTCGTGTGGTAAATAGTCTGTACAAATTTGTATGTACGAGGTGTGTTCAAAAAGTACCCGTAATTTTCGTTTTTTCAAAAAAATATTTATTTATTCGTTTACATCAATGTGGTCCCCTTCAAAGTAGTCCCCCCCCAGATATAATACACTTATGCCAGCGTTTTTTCCAATCTTCGAAGCACTCTTGATATTCACTTTTTGATATGTTCTTGAGCATTTCTCAGCGATTCCGCCTTTATTTCTTCAATCGAGGAAAAACGCCGTCCTTTCATGGGTCTCTTCAACTTTGGAAACAGGAAAAAGTCATACGGAGCCATATCTGGTGAATTTGACGTTTGGGGCATTACGACGGTATTGTTTTTGGCCAAAAAATTACGAACAAGCAACGACGAGTGAGCAGGTGCGTTATCGTGGTGCAAAGGCCATGAATTGTTTTTTCATAAACCTAAGCGTTTTGTTCGGATTGCTTCATAACCAGTTATGACCCCTTCAAGCAAACTTGGATCGTCGTTGACGGCATTTAACAGCTCTTGAGCGATGTTTATGCGATTGTTTTTTTGGTCAAAATTCAGCAGTTTCAGCAAAAATCGCCGAGCTCATAAAAACACGTCGAACTTTAGCAACTACCACAGATAAAGTAAACAGTGAACATAGCTGAAAATTGCATCATACTTTAGGGACATGTATACCAACACAATAAAAAAAATTTGACCTTCGGACTCTCCAGACCCGCGAAATTTAAAAATTCCGGGTACTTTTTCAACACACCTCGTATATGTTGTAAATGTTGGTCAATTTTTGTATTAGTCAGGTCTCTGTTGTTTGGTGGGGCTATGTCACTCGAACGAGGTTCTCTCGCTAAGGCGTTGGTGAAACGAGGCCAGCGCATCTTAATGTAACTGTAAGAGCGCGTTGCAACGTAGTCCTTTAACTCCACGCGTTCGTTCGGAATTAGCATTACATCAACCAGTCCGCAATGACATGAACTTGACTGTCTGTAAGCAGTTTCGAGGGTGATTACCCACTTTGTCTGTAATCGTAAGTCAGGTGTCGTACAGTAAAAGATCCAGAAAGGAGCCGCTTCTTGGATAAAGATATTCCTCTGGGAATACTATATTGATTTCCCTAATCTTCATGTTTTTCGTTCAAATCACCGGCCAAGATGAAATAGTTTTCTTTCAAGCTCAGTTTTAGTTCCCTAAAATAATCTCGAGTTTTGAAGCAAAGTAAGTAACCTGCGGAGAGAGATGCATACAACGTAAACTTCTAACGTCTTGAGCTTTCGCAATTTATTGTTGTATATAACTTTATAACTAATTCCACTTTGAGTGGATTCGGTCCGGTCTTTTCTTGAGATATTGTAATTTGTATGAGTCAACGCGATAACCCTGAAGCCACGGGTACTACAATAAATACTACTACTGAAATTGTACTGGAACATTTTTTAAATAGGAAGTGGTGTGCAACCGCATGTCCTTGGCTACCATTTTTATGATTTTTGTTTTCTATTTTTAATGACATCTTTTTTTGTTTACAATGAAGTATGTAAATATCCATTGATTTATTTCACAAAATACTCGCTTTTATCTATTATCAAAATGAAACTTCTTATTGAAAAACCAGTATAGAATATTCATGCACCCTAGAAGGCAATGACATTACAATGCAAGATGAGAAAAGTTTTCTTTTTGCTCAGTTTTTGTTTTACAAAAAGTTGATTTTTTAGTAAATGTTGGTCAAAACTTTAAGGGCTTCTTGTAAGGCGTTTGTTGAGTAGAATTTTCACCTGTTTGACACAAGTATGAGTAGGCATGCTACATCCTGAACCTAATGAATTTCCTTCTTTGTCCCTGGGTCTTTTAGACACCCCCCCTGGGAGATAATTTATTTACTTTTTCGTAGGAATTCCCTTCAAAACTAATCGTATTGCGTTAATGTATATGACCCCCATTATATTTTGAATTACTTATTTTTTGTATTAGAAAACAACATTTGTATTTTACTTCCTTAAACTTTGTTGCTAAAAGTATTAGGTACTTTTGACTGAAGATTGGACCAAGAACATAATATGAATCGGATATTCAGCCAAAAACACAGCACAAATTCATCAACTTTTGACCAATGGACGATCCAGAGGGGCTCATATGAGCCACAAAGCTTATACAGTTAAGTTGTATAAGTAAAGATTTCATCTAAAGATTTATTAGTAATTTAATGACATTCACCAAAAAGTGGTTTGCTGTCAAAAACAACTAAAACTTTTGTTTTTACTCAATTTAGAATTTGAAAAAACTTTAGTCTTGCTTTAAATTATTTTCATAAAAATTGTTTCTAAGAAAAAAGAGCAAATATTTAGGTTCTTAAGAAGAAACCTTGAATAAGAGATCATCAATTTTATATTAAGTTGCCTTTAAATTACTTAAACTAGCCTTCAATTTTATGATTACATTTTTTTGGCACACATAAATAGTGATTATTGAAGTGATTTTTACTTGCGACTTATAGGAACTGTATAGCAAGTTTTGCATTAGTAAACAATTTTAAACTAGAGCTTTTAATCAAATATGACATTACGACGATAGAGAAGTCGAAAAAAATGGGTACCCCGATTCCTTCCGTCTGTCTGTCTTTCTTGGCCCCTACAGTCCAAACAATTTTGTTGATTGAAATTAAGATTTTCAGCCGATTAGTGTAAGGCGTTTTTTTTTCATTTTATTAATACGAAAAATAATAGCAGTCCCCAAGCAGGTTCAAACATGTGATTTTTCTAAAACTTTCTCTAAATTTAGTGTTCTTAATTCGACTTCTTTCTACAAGAAAACCATATTTTCGTATTACTCCAGAAAAGTACCCCTCAAAAAACCTTTATTTTGTTTTTAAGTTTTCTCAAGAACTAATGGACCGATTTCAAAATTCTTCTCTTTCTGTGCAAGCTCTTGTCAATGATCAAATTGATGATGATTTTTTATGATCAAAAATGTAATTTTTTTTATTTTTAAAAAAATACTAATTTTGTTTACAAAACTCGATATCTCAGAAAGGCGACAACATTTTTGGACGAAATTTAAATGTAAAATGTACATATGTATATATATAAGTTTTTTATTTAGTGCTTAACAAAAATATTTTTAAGACAAAATTTAAAATCTAGATTTTTTGACAAATAAAATGGCATTTAACAAATGAAATGGCAATTAAATTTTTGAGAAAAACTTATTTTGCAGGTACATTTTTAAATCTTAAAATATAGGAAATATTTTTAAACAGACTTTTTGGAAGAAATTAGCAAGTTCTAGCGACCCAGTCGTACATTTTATTTCTTTAAAAATTGGTTTTCTGTTGAATACAAAAGATGTTAAAAGATCTTAAAAAATTAAATAAATCTACTTTTTAAGTGAATTTGCTTGGGATGCTCTAGAACAAAGATTTAAACACGAATTTCAATAATATAAATGTCTCAAAAACACTTTTGTTAAACTAATGGCTAATTGAAAAACATAATAAACGGGTCATATCTATTGATATACAAGCTTTGAATCTCTTGAGATTTCAAGTGAAAAGAGATTCTGAAACGTGTAATGTGTGAGTGCCACACAAACGTTTCTTCTCAACTTATTTGTTTACCTTAATTTGTCTTAATTTAATTTTTTAGAGAAATGATGTACTTAAATGCACCTATTTCTGTTAATTCAAGAACCAACCATTTTTTTCTCTAAAATTTTTAAGTTTTGTTGACTAATTTAAGATCAAAATACGAGTAAGCAGATTGATAACGATAGTAATAAGAGACTACCGAAAATTGAGTTCAAAAAACTACGTCAAAAAAAGCCCGACATTTCTACATATCAGATTCTCTCTCATTTTCTGGATTTTTGAATTTTTTGCAGCGTTCTTCGCATTAATAGAAATGGAAACAAGAAAAGTGTATTTTATTTTAAAAAAAAAAACAATGTTTCAAAACAATTCCTACATTTCTGCCATTTCTGCGCGAAATGCACCAAAAACCCTCTAAACTATTGTGTTATTGTGTTCTAAATATGGCATATTTAGAAAACTGTTGGAATCTTGGAATGCTTTCATATGTAGGGAGTCATCCAAATTAAATAGTTAGACCATACCTTGCTGGACAACAGTGTTCTAAAATAATTTGATAACTAAAGTTGTCATTTTAGCAATTATTAAATTTTGTTAGCCTCCTTAACAAAACATTAAAGAACATTTTTAAGCGGTGTGTAAAAACTCATATATAAGTGTGTGACCCCCCCCCCCCTGATGAAAAGTCTGGATCCACCCTTGAGAATGTACTCTTTTAAGAATGCAATCAATTCAAATCATTTTTTTAATTCAACTATTGATTGGAATTGGAATTCGCTTATTGATTGGAATTTCAAATTTTGCAATCACCAATTATTAGACCTTAAAATGATTGCAATCATTTTTTCCCGTCATATGAATGTAACTAATTGATTGCACGCTTTTGCATTCTTTTGAAGTCATGGATATTTTAAATTTGCTTAGCTGGTAAGGAATTCAAATGAATGCAAAAACTGTAATTGAATGCAAAGACGTTAAGTGAATGCAAAGAATGAACGAAGTCTCGATTATTATAGGAGAAAAAAGGAGTGCAATGAACGCATAGAAGATTGCATTTCCAAAAGATTGCATTCTTTTAAAAGCCTCAAATCGATCTTGGTATTTCAAGCATTTATATCGTTTGTTAAAGTTGTAAGGTTTTCCTCAAAAAACTTAGTAATTGACCCCACTGTCTTGATTTCAACCACTTCCTTGCAATAAACTATCTGAGGAAAAGCCTACAAGAATCACACAAGCCGACGAATTTCAGCTTAAATCGAAACCACAAACAAAAAAGTCTTTAACAAAGAGCCTGTTATTATTTATCCTTCGTTTCAAAATCGATCAGATATCAAATTACAATAAATATTGAGGAACCAGTAATATATTAAAAAATTTAACCTTACATATTATGTCCAATTCATATGTAACGTGACGTGAGTACCTTAATGCAATGGAAAATCACATTAATTATTATTGTTATTATGCAAAGTTGGTGTTCTTATTTATTATTATCATTTTGTTTTTTTTTGTTTTCCTCATACGAAAAAAATGACCGGTCAGTATTTTTGAACAGGTTTTTAAACAAAAATAAAAATTTGGTTTCCATGCATCAGCTGCCTTTTTAACTTGATTCATCTTTTGCATTTATAGCGTGATCTCCTATGAATTCCTGTTTTTAATTATTATGACACACCTTTCTTATTTGTTCGCTTATTTTGTCTTTTCTATAGTTTATCATCATCTTAAGAAAAAAAAAGATTATTTTGTTGTATTTATTATTAATTTTTTTTTTGATATGGACGAAAAATTTTGATCCATATAAACTTTTGGATATAAATGTGTTTGCATCTAGTGGGAAGCATCAGTTCTCAAGTAGTTCCTTGCGTGTAGTTTTATAGTTCATCGATTTAAACTATAAATTATTATGGTTAGTACGAATATTTATTTAAATGAAAAGTGCATATTATTAAAAAAAAAAAATAAAGTGTTGTTAAAGTTATAAAATGTTCTGAGTCCAATGTACTTCCAAAGTGACATTTTCAGTTGTTATGAAAGTTCTTATTACTTTTAAGGAAACATGAAAACTACCTAAAACATTAAAGTAAACAAAGTTACTGGATTTCGGGATAATAAGTTATGAACAAGTGCAGTCGCATAAATTCTAAATGGCAAAATGCTGTTTTTCAGTCTTAAGTCAAAGGCACACTGACAAGTAGAACTGTTCGATTATATTTGTTTGTGTTCTATTCATATTTGGTTTTTGCTGATGTGGCGTTTCCATTCCTTATTTTTTCGTAATAAAATGACATAAATTTCCCTTTTATCGACTTTTTACGTTTTCTAAACGTCATTTACGTCAAAAATACAATAACATGACGTTCTTAAACGGAGATATAACATCATTTGCAGTGTAACTCTGTTTTGACAGCGAACATGCAAACGTCAATTTGAATTGCAGCAAAAATTACAAATCAAACAGATTTTGGCAAACAGGAGATTTAACGAAAAAAATGACGTTTTCAAAAACAGCCTCAAATCTAAATCAAATCTGTTATTTTCTCAGAAATCGATTTTGAAAGAAATTGAATCGGCTATTTATTAGCCAAAATTCTCAAACAACTAAAAAACACTCTTTGATTGCAAATCGAACTTAAAAGTAGCAATGAATTTTTAACATTTCAAGCCATGAAAAGTCTACTAACTTAAATGATTAAACAGTACTAAAATGGAATTTATTTAAGCTATATCTGAAAGTATTCATTATGACTGAATCGCTAAATTATATCAGTGCAATCGAAAATAACTCTAATCAGCTTGGTAGCCATTTTTAAATTAAAAATGTCACTTATGTCATTTTGACAATAATAAAGTTAAACTAAATTGACATTTCTTTTTGCTAAAAGTATAAAATAAAATTATATATACCTTTTAATTTTGGAACTGTGGCAACGCTGATTTATATAAATGTCAGAATTATAATTAAATTCTCTAAAACTTACCCAGGTTTATAATAAAAAAGTCTCTGCTAAAACATCTTTCTACTTTCTGAAAGGTCATTATTTGCATTTTATTTTCAATAAATTTGTATGTTTTTTTTTCAAAAAATTATAAAAACCATAAAAACTTTTTATAGCGATCTAAAACTAAAAGCGTGTCTTAATCCTGCGGTGAATTTGAATTTTTTGATTAATTAGTTTTAGTTCGATCTTTACAAAAAAAATCCCCCCTTATACCTTTTAACTATTCTAGCTTAAGAATTGTTCATTTATGTGTTGTGTTTCCTTATTTTTATTTATAGAAGTTCCTCGTTGTCCTCGCATTTGTTGGTTTGGCAGCAGCTGATGTTAGTCATTTAACTAGCAACTATTTACCACCAAGAGTTTCTTCATCCGCAATCAACCACGACCACGACCATCATCACAATCACGGTTCTGATGTTATTATCTCAAGCCCTCTTGTCAACACCTACACCACACAACAACAGTTGCGCCCTGAGATAACCTACTCTCGTCAAGTTAATGTTGCTCCAAGTTATCAAGTAATTGGTGGTGGATACGACAGTGGTCTCATTGGAAACGGTCTCATTAGTGGAGGTCTTTCTGGAAACAATGGATACTACGGTGGAAATAGTGATCTCATCAGTGCTTATGATACTGGACTTTCCGGAGGACTCATCGATACTGGCTACCAAAGTTCCGGTGGACTTATTAATGGAGGTCTTGTAGGAAGCGGACTTAGTGAAATCAGTGGACTAAGTGGAATCAGTGGACTTAGTGGAATTAGTGGTCTTAGTGGACTTGGTGGAGGCAGCAATGTCGTTCGTACCATCAGTGCACCAGCTGTTTCCAATGTCTACCGCACAATCAGTGCTCCAGCTCTTTCCAATTCATACGAATCATCTGTAGACACTACATACGGTAGCAATGGAGGTTACGTTTACGAGAAGAGGCATTAAACGAGTGATTCATTTGAATACAAAAAAAAAAAAAACAATTCGAAACGAATCAAGAGAGTAGTTGTTAGTTATATTTTTGTTTAGAAATATTAAAATAAAAAAAAAATGAAAACACACTAAGATTAAAAAGTAATTTTATTTTTTATCTACAATTTTTCGGAGGGAACTTTTGACACAATGGCGCCTGGTTTGATATAATTATTTTGGTGACTTATCCATGGTTGAGTTGGTTTTTCATCGTTGAATTTATGTGGCGATGGCCACGCTAGACTACGAGCTACATCAGCCCCTGGTTTGATCCAAACATTCGATGGGATAAGAATATTGTGATTTGGTGGATGAAAACCCCAAAAATGTCGACTTGAAGCCAAAAGCACGCAATTCAGGGAGATGAAAAAGATGATGAGGTATTTCTGAAAGTTAATTTTTTCTTAGAAAACACTGACAGCAGGAAAAACCAGAAAATTAAACAATAAAAAAAACTTGCCATTTTGGTTCGAGTCAAGTCTAAAAAAGACACTGAAGGTCCCTTCAAAAGCCTTCATTCTTTTATGCTTGTTATTTAAAATTCGGATTTCACAAAAATGATGCCAATGTAAACCAGTTTTAATTTCAGAATGAGGTTACAGCTTACAAAAACGCATCTGTTAATTTATTTTTTTCATCTTCATTCCCAAAATATGTAAACAAATGACTAAGATTTGAATTTGGAGCATAACAAAAGTACTTAACATTTTATTACAATCTGATTTCAGACTTAATATTTCAAACGAAATAAAAAAAAATCAATTAACTTATTGAGATAAAATGCATTTTATAAGTAACCACAGCAGTGAAAAAGGGTGTCCCAAAATATATTCAAGTTATGGAGCAAGTTTAAAACGCAGAAGGTTGTTAACATCTTCTTCGTTTAACAAAAACCTTAAAACTTTGTTGTATAAAAATTATAATTATCTAAACCTGTTGTCCAATCTATGAGGTCAAGTGTTCCAATAACCCACTTGAGTTTTTTAGAAAAAAAATTAAGAAGATCTAAAAATGATAAGCAACCGTTGACCAACTGAATTATTAAGAATCTATCGAGCATCACCTACAATGTTTCATTTCTGTTAGTATCTTAACGCTATTTTCCAAAAACAACTAGTGAAGAAGCTAGGTGCATTCTTCCTATTGAACAATGCAATGTGCACCAGCAACCACCTTTTGTGGAGCGATCACATAAGCGATGTTGCCGAAAATGCCGCAAGATGTCTAGGTTTTTTGAGACGTTACAAGAAATTTTTCTCTCCGTCTGATCTGGCTACAATATTAAAGGTATACAAAACCCTTTTAGTGTTCGCTAATTATAAAAAAAAAAAAAACTGTAGTTATAGGAATGCTCGGACCGTACTGTGAAGAACACTTATACTTACTTATGGTGGCGGTACTAAGAAACTTCTCTATCTAGCTCGGTCCCTAGCTAAATGTCTCCAGTTGCGTACTCCAAGTTGGGTGAGGCGTACAACTCGCCACCTGATGGTGGTATTGGGTGCCATGCGCAGTCACGTAAAGTCATCTTATAGGCGTTGGACTTTTATCCTCCAGGCTATGCCTACGTCACTGCACAGCCACTTGTCGATCCATCTTTTATTCCACTCACCTTTTCTGAATACGGGACCGTTGACAACGCGAAGAACTTTTCTCTCGAAACCACCGAAGGTGCTTTAATCCGCTTTTTTCCTAGTCCAAGCTTTTTTCCTATAGTCCATGCTTTTGCAACGTACATATAACAGAATAGCGGAGATGATGAGGGTCCTATATAGCTAAACTTTGGTTGCTCGAGAGAGGGCTTTACGGCTCAATTTCTATCTTAGCCAAAAGAAACAGCGGTTAGCAAGAGTAATTCTTGGTTTGATCTCAGTGCTGGTGTTGTTATCTGCATTCATAGCGGAGCTCAGGTAGACAAAGCCCTTAACTATCTACTATCTCAAAGTTACGTCGATGTCAATGATTATGATTTGACAGAGACGCCGCCGAGCGTCGCGTCGGTGTCTTAGGTACTTTTTGATGACAGGTTGTATTTTGGTCTGCCCTCATTAACCGCTAAACACATTTTTCCTGCCTCTGTCTCAATGCTAACCCCAAAGCCCCATTGACATCAAGCTGAGTTCTTCCGATTATGTCAATGTCATCAGCATATGCGAGCAATTGGACAGACTTTTGAAAGATAGTGCTCCTAGTGTTGACCTGAGAGCTGTGCACTATTCTTTCAAGGACGATGTTAAAAAAATCTCATTACAGCGCATCACATTGGTTAAGGCCTTTTTTGAAATCAAAAAAATCGGTTAATTTCTTTCCAAACTTTACGAAGCAGAACGAATTTTCCATAGTCATAGTACACAAAGGGAAGAGTTTAGCAGGTATGCCAAAATTACACATGGCTCTGTACAGTTCGTCTCTATAGATGATATCATATGCTGCCTTAAAATATATGAAAAGATGGTGGGTGTTAATTTGGTTAATTTGAATTTTTTTCCAGGATCTGTCGTTATGTGAATATTTGATCTCGTATGAACTTTCCTAGTGTAATGCCACAATCCACACTCATGTTGACCTATCAGGTTGTTGACGATGGACTTTAGACATTCACATATTACGGGAGAGAAGATTTTGTAAGCGATGTTAGGGAGACTTATTTATCTAAAGTTGGTGCACTTTATAGGGTATCTGTAAAGAACAGAGACAGTTTTTTTAACCGTACAACACGAATGTGAAATGTTTTACCTGGCTCAATAACTACCAATTGTTGTGTAGACATTCAAAACTTGTTTGCAAAGCTATATCATTTTTCATCCTATTTATAATTGTAACATACATACATATATTCATATAAAAAGCTGATGATATTAGTATTATGTTCTATTCCAACAAAACTTTGCTCATGCTTTAATAAAAACAACAACAATTTTGTTAAAATTTTTCTGTTTCTTAAGTTTTCAAAGGCCACTTAGAAAGTGAATAAATCAAATTATTTTAAAATAATAGAATTTAAGTAAAAGAATTAAAAAGTTTTGAGTGTATAATAATCATTTTGCATTCGGCACTTTAAGTCAAAAATAAAAGATGGTTAATTTACCAGCACGTACCGAGCTTGACAATATTTTTTTTTTCAAATCTGGCCTTCACACAAATTGTTTAGACATTTTTTAGCAAACAAAATAAACAAAATTTGGTATTATTCAATATTTGAAGTCCAGTTTTTATTTCACACTCACTGAATAGAGATGAAATTGAAAGTCAATGAGGTTATTAATATTATGTCGCTGGCTGTATCCATTTCTAAGAAAATAAAAGCACTTCCTTAATGGTTTGGGTATTGGCTTACAAAGCTTTTAAAATAATATTATGTGGTTGAAGTATTGAAATATGGATTTACTGTATACTTCGCAAATGAATAGTACACTTTGAATAAAAAACTTTTGTGTTACGAGAATTGCACTTTCAAATCAGCAACCAAATCCAATTCTTAAAACTAAATACAATTATTCTCCATATAAGAACCACAAAGGCTATCAAATAAAAGTTAAGTTTTAAAATTAAATTAATTTAAGTTTTAAAATTAAATTAAAAAAAATGCAAGTAAATACGTAATGAACAAATAAACTCAAAATACCCGTGTTTTGTTGGAAAATCTATCCATAGTATAGTAGGATTTTACACGAATAACAAAAACAATATCCATAGTATGAATACTACCGATAAAAGTTAGAGTAGAATCTTACTATGGATGGGTTTTTGACATTTATACGAGTCTCGAATGGATCTTATCCTTATGTGATTTCGTTCTCAAATGTTGGTACGATTGATATTGCATTTGTATCTCGATGGCTGTGTTCGTTGAGTAGTTGTGCATTTGGAATCATGTGTTTTCCATTGGGGAAAAAAATCAATCTATTACTCTTGATATTATTTAGTTTTGTTAGTGAAAATGGACTAACTGGGCTTATTTTGCAAGAGAAAACAATAGAAAAAATAATTAAGTATTGCTATGTTTCCACCAAAGGTTTATCTCAGTTTAGATTAGATAAATCTTTTTGGTGTTTCCATCGCACAAGAAGATTTAAAATTGATTAAGTTTGAAAGCACTTTCTGAAATGCAAATGGTGTTTCGATGTTTCTTATGAAGTGCAAGTGAGATAGTTTGATTCGCCTCAATGAAGAACTAAATAGTTCAGCACCATATAAGAATATGCTACCTATTCCATGTGCATTTTTTTTTTATTTGATTAAAACAAAACTATATTTTTTGTACACAAACATGCAAATAAACAGACCATAATACATTATCTGTAAAACCAACTCCTCCACACAGGTTTTTCTTCACAAATTTTGGCTCGACTCCGATCCCCGACCGGAATCGAGGCGAATCAAGCTCATTTCAACTCGATTCAGGTATATAAAGAATTTAGGCTAGTTTTAAGCTCGCTTCAACACCACATGTTACTGTAGTAGTCTACGAACAAACCCTCTTCTTGAAGTTTTTATTAACTTCCCATAGGAAGTTATTGTAATCGGTCCGATTTGTCAAATTGAAAATGTTGACATTTCTCGACGTTTCAAGGTCCCTAGAGTCGAAATAAAAGATTTTTAGAAAGATGTCTGTGCGTGCGTGTGTACGTGCGTCCGTATGTCCGTACGCTCGTACGTCCGTACGTTCGCGACGTTTTTTTCGTCGTCCATAGCTCAAGAATCAGAAGAGATATCGACTTTAAATAAATTTTGTTATACAGATAATATAGCAGAAAGATGCAGAAAGGGTTCTCAAGAAAATTGCGTGGGTGTTTTTTTTACCATAGCAGTTTAAAAAAAGGTGAAAATTTTGGTTAAACCTAAATATCTCATGAACCAATGACGCTAGAGACTTGAATTAAATTTTATATTATATATTGTAACGTGATACAAAACAATTATATTTTTGAAAAAAAAATCCAATTAACGTTTTTTTATAAATCAAAAAAACTGAAAAAAAAATTTGTCACCTCGAAAATTTTACGACATTAGGACAAATTTTGAGAAAAATCGAATTGACAGTTTTTTTTACAAAAAAAAAATTATAAAAGGTGGTAAAAATTGATTTTCGACGTAAATATCTTTTCAAAAATTTGAGATAATGGCTTTTAACTAATTTTAACTTATAAGAAGTATTGTTTTCAACATTTGGTAAAATTTTGAGAAAAATCGAATTGACAGTTTTTTTTTACAAAAAATAAAAACCTAAAAAGAACAATACTAAAACTTGGTAAAATTTTACTTTTGACTCAAATTTTAAAAAAGTATGTTGAGATAAAAATTTAAAAAATTGTGACACAAATATTTGAATTCTGACATTTGATATATGAACAAATGACTCAAAAATTACGATAAAACTCAAGTTTTTACTGTGAAACATTCTAAAATGTAAACCTTTTTCATATTCCAGCGAAATTAGGCTTAGAAAAAAAGAGTTATCACCCTCAGAATTAAAGATAGTTATGCTGGAAATTTGTGTATGCCTACCTTTTGGTGTCCTAAACATTGTGTAAAAAGTCTTATAAAATCTCGTCGTAAATTATGGACCGCCAAAAGTCGCGAAAACCACTTTTGACGTGACAACGTCTTAAATTAGATTGCGGCTGGGAGTCACTTATGAAAAAGTGTAACGCCCGGTAACGTTACGATGAGTCACCGAACGAGAGAGAGGCCCGCCGAATGCCTTGCGTCTCTCTCCCACTCAACTATGATCGGTCTGCCGCGCGCGCAGCACTAGAGAATTAGGGGCATTGAATCGGCGCATGCTTGTGTCTCTGTCTTTGTCTTTCTCGAACGTTTTTGGCGTTGGAAAAACAAGAAAGCGTCATAATACAAGTTCACACGTGTGGTCAAAGTATCGTCAGCTGTGTCTGTAGTGAAAATGTGGAGTGCTTAGATTCGTCATTTACAACAACTACAACAATAAAGGTAAATAATTGTACACTGATATTTCATTATCGTAAACTATGATTGATTGATTAATTGTTGGATTGACACAAAAGTTGAGAAACTGAGTTTATAGGTTATGTCATACTATTGATAAATGTTGATAGTGTTAAGTAAATTATTAGTTTAAAATTAATTAATTAATTAATTATTATTTTACAAATTTTCATTAATTTCAAATTTATTTAGCAAAAATTTGAACCTTCGATCTGAATAAATGTTTTGATTTTCGAATTGATTCTTTAAAATTACAAATATTAAGAAAAAGTGGCAGATATAAGAAAACTTGATTTAAACTGTGTTGAGCAAGAATTTTAACATCTAATTTAAGTAAATGTTTTAATTTTCAACTTCATCATTTACAATTACAAATTTTAATTAATTTCAAATTTATTATATTCATATCAATAAATATTCTACCGAGAAAAAGACGTTGTCACGTAAAATCTTCGCCCGTAAAACCGACTTTACAGGCAACCATTTTTTTTTCTGATTATGATTATCTTCGTTCCTGTAGGTACCAAGGAGTAAACAACAATCCCGAAATTGTCAAGCGTTGTATTTTTATAACAAAGCACTTCTTAGGCGCCAGTTATAGCTATCATTGGTTTTCATCATTGAAAACAAACATTGGAGTTTTTTTGACAGGTCGTTTATAGCTATCCTTAAAAATTTCTGCCATTGAAAAAAATTTCTTGATTGAAATCCACCGATAAATATTTTCTGACAGAAATCTGTCATTGGAATTGTGTGAAATTGGAACACAAATCAGTGGAACGATTCGTTTCACTTTTGAGCATAAAAGCATCAGCTGATCAGGAAAATTAATTTCCGTCCGAAAAATAGAAAAATACATTTTTAGAGAAAAATAAATGCGTAATTACACTTTTTTTTTTAATTCTTTGTGTGATTTCCGATCGATCAGTATATAAGTTTCATTTCTAATCAAAGGGAAACACCGTTAAATATCTATTCAAAAAAATGTCCGGATCGATTTCAATGATAGCTATAACTGGCGCCTAACTGGCCCCTTAAAACTATTTGAAAACGCTAATTTTTTGTATTTTATCGTTCACAGAACTGAATTTATTATATCTTTTTAACAATTAATTTACCCACAAAAATCTTACCACTGATTATTTGACAAATTTATTGACAAAAAGAAAAACTAAAGTTACAAAATTTTACTTCAACATTTACATACCTTTCAATTAGACATTTAAATCGAACATCTAAATAATATCTACCTACATAAATATTTAACTATAATTATAATATTTCTTTAAGGAACTAAACGTGTTCGTTGATCATCGTCGAAATTTGCCAAACCTCCGGAGTTATCAACATCGGGTTCCTCCAGTAGTAGACTCGTTGATGATCTTCCGGTAGTCCGAGACGAGTTGACGTTTTCCGCCTAAAAATTAAATTTTTAAATCTTCAATTTAAACATCTTTAACACAAAACATTGTCTTGATGAATAACAAACCTCTCTTTTCGTGTCCAAGACGAGTTCGGACCCTTTCGAGCTGCGTAATAATCTCGGAATAGGTAGGTTGAATTGAAGTTTTTCCTCCCCGGCGCTATAGCCGGTTGTTGCCCCTCCTTCCGTTGATCCAGAGTTTTGGAAACGTGACAATGGATTCTGGAAATGCATGTTGATATTGAAATTGCGGTGTCCTTGATTGTTCTTTGCATAATACAAGTACCCAGCGACGATGCCAGCAATGACAAGAATTCCCAGCAAAGTATACCACACAATTGCAGCTGTTGAAGCCGTAGAAGCTTCTTCATCGGCTTCCGAAGAAAACAGGCCCGATGAGATTTCGTTGGAGTTAATTTTACTACATTTGAAGTATTCATCGACAATGGAACCATCTTGACACATACATTCGTATCCGAATGGACCCTGGACACAAAGTCCCGAGCATCTTTTGTGATCACAAATATTTTTTACCAATTTCTGACGGGACGAACTATCCACAACGATGTCCTCAGCATTAAAGACGTTCAGATAGAAGGCTTGGCAAGATGCATTGCCATAGAGACGACAGCGGACGGCTTCCTTGGCTCCAGTGTTCACAATGAAGGCGATATTTTCGTGGATACTCAAGGCCGATGGATGGATTATTGCATTTTCCTTACGAACAACGGTCTTGATAGCTCGATCATTGCCTCGGCGATAGCTTAACGACTGCAAAGTCCTCGAATTAGCATCTACAAAGTACAACTCCTGTTTGTATGTGTCAACTTCAAGAGCCGTTACCAAGGCTTGCTTTGTAGCTATGATTGCATGCTTCGATCCGTCAAGTCCGGAGATGCAAATGTGCGTCTGTGGAGCCCTAAAACCCTGTGCCAAAACGGAGGCGTAGAATAGTTTCCTACCTACGGCGTCAACAGCAATAGAACGGACAACCTCGGTTGGTGGAAGTTTGATAATATCAGCGCATACTTTCTGTCCAAAGTTGCACACCTTTATTCTGTAGGTATTCATTCGACTGACCACGTAGACGTTCCCCGTTATCCAATCAACGGCTACCTTCGTGGGGCTCTGCACTACAAGGCCTTGGGAGACCTCCTTCTTCTCGATATCAAATTGGAACAAACCATTGCCATCCTCGGTGGTGTAGAACAACTTCTTCCTTTCGATATCGACATCAAGGCCAGATATCTTTGTGTCATTCACCGACCACACAACCTTTAACGTTATCGGGGACTCGCTCAGGCTACGGATTTCATTGTGAGTTGTGAAGTATAGAGAATGCCGGCTGTCAATGGACTTGCAGCTTACTTTGTCGGGAGTCAGCATGAACCCACTGTAGCAAGTACAACGGTAGGCTCCATTTGTATTCTCACAGAGTTGTGCGCACGGATTTGGACCTTCAACGCACTCGTTCACGTCAACGCATTTCTTTTGGTCTGCACCCAACTTATAGCCATCGAAACAGCTACACTTAGCACCGAATGGGGTTGGGCGACATTTATGATCACACGTTCCTTTCCCGCAGGCAGTTTTGCAGATGTTTGGTTCATCCTGGCCACCCTCGCAGTCATCCTTGCCATCGCACATGCGTGACTCATCGATGCACGTTCCATCCTTGCAGTCGAACATACCTGCCTCACAAGCCTTCACAAATTGCGAGTGAGTGCTTGAATTATACCGACCACAATTCAGCTCATCGCTTCCATCGCGACAGTCCTTGTCGCCATCGCAATGGAACTCATTGCGAATGCATTCCAAGGTTGATTTGCACTGGAACTCATTAACACTGCATCCATGGCATCCGACTTCATCTTCACCCCTCGGACACTCTGCGGTTCCATTGCATTTGGCCTTCATGTCCAAACAAATCATTGGATCCGATTGGCATTGGAACTTCTTCGATTTTCCCAGTCCATCAAAGTCGTCATCATCACCTCCGCAAGCAATCTTTGGCTTATCGTCCACGCAAATAAGTTCATCAGAGTTATCACCGCAATCGTTGTGGCCATCACACACCAGTTTTTCGTCAATACACTGACCGATGTTGCACTTGTGCATGCCCTTCGCACAAGTCTTCACAGCTATAAGCAAGACAAAAACACAAAACTTAAATTCAAGGTTTTATAGACCTGATCAGAACTTACTGCACTTAAAATGTTCGTCAGATCCGTCAACGCAGTCCACACGACCGTCACACTCCCAGCTCTTAGAAATGCACGTGCCAGACGCACATTGGAACATGTCACTGCCACACGCTGGTTTAGCTCCTTCATCATCTGTTTTTTTACATTGAGTTTCATCCGTACTATCGCCACAGTCATCGAAGCCATCACAAATGCTACTCAAATCAATACAGCGTCCGTTGCCACAGGCAAATTGATGAGCGTGGCATTTCTTTTCTTCGTCTAATATAGATCAGGTCATACAAAATTCAAAGCTTTTTTAAGGTCTTTACTTACCGAAGCCTTCACAGTGCTCTTCGTCGCTGCCGTCCTTACAGTCCCTGTGTTTGTTGCATCGAACTTCATTTAGCACACATTGCCGAGAGTCATGACACATGAATTCATCGAAAGCGCAGATAACATGCTCCTTCTTCTTCTTTAAATCGCAGGATTCCTCATCTGAGCCATCGGGGCAATCTCTGTGGCCATTACATCGTCTGGAATTGGTCAAACACTCGCCCGACTTGCAACGGAACTCACAATCCAGAGCTTCAATGCAGGTTTGATTGAACAAGTCCTTGAACACATATCCCGAGGGACACAAGCATTCCAGTGAGTTCTTTCCCGCCGACACACAAACGTGTGAACATCCGCCATTGTCATGCAAGCAGGGATGATCGAAGATCGTTTGTTGCTGGCTCGATAGTAGTTGAATCTTATCAACCATTTTCATACTCGAAACCTCTAATTGGAATTTCTTCACCGATCCCAGGTTACTTTTGTGCGTCCAATAGATGTTCGATGATCTCAAGGTTGTCCAAAAGATGTCATCGTCAATCAGAGCCATCGAAATAGGTTGAACGAGTCGAGTTCGTAACGGAAAACTGTGCAATTCATCGAGCAATGAGAACTCAATTTTTCCCCCATCAGTGTTGACCCAATAGAGAGTGTGAGTTTCATAGTCAGGGACTATTTGAATTGCACCCATCCCGATAATATCCTCGAACACGTGAGTGTGATCACCGTGGCCACCAAGAGTTTTTAGATCAATATGGATGCTTGTAGATGACTTTAAGGCGATGAACATTTTCCTAAGAGTAAAAAATGATCTGGATCAATATTTTGCTCTTTCGTGGATTGAAGGAAATATTGGCGGAGAAGATTTCATAAAGTTCGATCAATACAATGATTTGAATCAAAACAAAATTTCGACTCTTGAATAAGTTGGTAGTCGTTTGGCAGATGTTAACCATCAAGATTTTAATTAATGTCAGAATGACAGTTCTTGTTAAAAAAAATGTACTGCATTCGATCAGATTGCATTCGCTGTTCTCATTTTGACAGGTAATATGGTTTTCCATTGATAAAATAAATCAGTTTGACCCTTTTTATATTCGAGTGATCAAAATAAATTGATTTATTTTTGATATTCTAATCACTTATCTTTTTTTGTTTTGGTAAATTTTGACAATCAACAATCACTTACCCTTCGTCAGGCAAGAGTCCAATTCCAATTGGAACATCAACTCCAGAGAAAAAGTGGACAATTGCTCGTTGTCTCATTCTCATTGAATACGTTTCTACGGTGTGTCTCTCTGAATCGGTCCAATAGAGATTTTGTGCCAATTGATCTGAAAGCAAATAACACATTTTTCCACCATTTTCAAATTCATTCTTAAACATCTTACCAAAAGCCATTCCAGTGATATTTCCCATGTTTCCACGAATTAGTGTTCTCAATTCCTGAGACACTGTATCGTACTCAGCAATTATCTTCTGGATTGTGTCAGCAATAAGCAAAGTACCGTTAACTGTATTGTAGGCCATTTGATGAATAAACAAGGGCAACGTATATTCCTGGATGATCTTGTGCCTGCCAAAAGTGGTGTGTTCCATTTCCAGAATAATGTTCTTCATACCCACAAACAATTTCTGCTTTTTCATTGTTTTGGTGCAACGGGTTCGATCTGTTGCCAGAGACATTCCATCAGGACAGCCACAGGTCGCGGTGTTGTTGGATGCTAAAAGGCACAAATGCGAACAACGCCTATCCTTACACGGATGGTCAACTTTCGGCTGACTGGCAGAATGATATACATGGACTGCATAAATCCGACGATCCTTGGCTATGATTTCATGGCCCTTGCCAGTGAACTTGTGACAGGTGTGAATGCTCTTTGTGCCCCAATCGGACCAATACAAATTGTCTTCAAACACAGCAATACCGTATGGATGTTTGAGTATATCCGACAGCACCAATCTTCGGTCCGATCCGTCCATCTTAGCACTCTCGATGGTCATCAACTTGGCATCGACCCAGTAGAACCGTTCGTTCGGGATGTCTAAAGTTACTCCATTAGGCCAGTGAATGTCCGATTTGACAAGAGCCACCGGATCCGAACCGTCCATGGAAGCCCTAGCAATCATTGGCCTAATTCCCCAATCGGTCCAATACATGAGGCCTTTTTGGGGCCACAAAGCGATTCCACGTGGCTGATGCACGTCGATCACAACCAACGGCATGCAATAATGACCATTGTTCGAGCATACAGCTATGTGCCGGAGGACATTATCAGAAAAATAGATATTTCCAGTTAACCAATCAACAGCCAAATCTTCAGGGGCGTCCAATCCCGAAGTGAGAAGAGTTTCCTGCTTCGAACCGTCTTCACGAGCCTTAACTATGCTTTCGGACTCATGGTGGATATTGGTCCAGTAGACATTTTGTCCATCGTACGCCACTCCGACTACCAAACTCAGGTTACTAGCAACCGTATAGAGATGACGAGTTCTCAAATACATCCCTACAACGGTTTTCTGCGTTGTATACAAAAGCAAGGGCTCACTGCTCTTTACCACGCAGGTCTTATTGTCGGACTTGAGCTTATACTTGTCTTCACAATAACACATGTAAGAACCCTGCTTGTTAATACAACCTTGACTACAAATTCCATATGTTTCACATTCGTTTATATCGTCACACGCATTGCTGACACTGTTAAATTGATAGCCCGTTGGGCAAATGCATTCTGGCCCAGTTGGAAGCAAATGGCATGTACTTTCCTGAGGACACCGTTTGGACTCGCAATTCAAATTGACATCTTTACATTTGCCATTTTCATCACTTTGGTCATGACAGTCGAATTTTCCATCGCAAACCTTAGCCAAATCAATGCAAGTATCATTGTCATGACAGAGAAACAGATTGTGTTCCAATTTACAGTTCCATACTAAAATGAATAGAAATTTAAATAAACGTTATTCTTCAAACTGAGAAAAGTGAGGGAATCGCCAATGTCAGAAAAAATAACATAGAAAATTATAGAAAAAATTAATTGAACTGAAACAATTTTGATTTTTGAATGTTGTTTCATAAACTTGACACTCAAAATCAATTGAGAAAAGGAGTATCTCTTAGTGGATTCTTGCAATTGCTTGAAAGTTGGAATAGGCTGGATAGGCCAAACAACTTGATATAGGCCCACTCTTTATGAAGATATAAATTCTCGGTAGCCATCTTGAATACTCCATAAAGCGAACAGTTGATTTAGGAGTTGATTCAATGTGTGCGTGAAGTGTGCGCATACAATTTAGCAGTTACTTGTATCCATGCGTGAAAAGGAAAGCAAGACACAAACTGTTGTTGAAAAATTCAAATTTTTTCATTAACTTAACAAAACAACTTAACCAAAGAAAACAAATGGGTTTTGGAGGGTGGAGGGTGGTTAATACAAAGGATTTATATCTTCATACATGTTGTTTTAATTTGCTATCAATAGCCGCGTTTTATTATCACGATGATCTGATCCGGATCTTGAATTTACATGCATTACAACAACAACACAAGGTCCTGCTTTGTGTTTGGATCTCAATTTGAGATCCAAAATTTAATTCTTTTTTTCACAACAAGGAACGCTTTATCATTGTTATTTCACATGTAAATGTTGGTATCATTGCAAACAAATTAAATAAAACCTGTATTGCCATATAAACACTTCCATTTGACTGAAATAAAATATTTTTTAAATAGAACGCGAGAAGCTTTATATTTATTTATTTGGTATATAATCCATGAAATAATTAGATATTAACAAAACTAGATATTAATTTGTGAAATAAAAATAATTAAGTCCGAAAAAATGTATATTTGACATAATTTATGGGTATTATTTTCCCCAAAAAAAAGGAACAAAAAAAATCATTGAGCAAAATGTTCTTTGGGCAACCCTGCTTTAAATGTCAAAAAATATAAATAAAATCGAGAAAGCTGCAGCTCAAATGGGAGAAAAGATGTTCAAATAAATTGTAAGTAATCTCTAAATTAAATTATTTAAGTGTCACATTTATTAAAAGGTCAAAAAGAATCTGGACTACATGTGAGACCATAGCGTTCCTGGATGCTTTGAGTTTGAGAGTCCAATGGTGATTTGCAGAAACATTTTCAAAAGTTGTGGAGCTTCCATTTTTGGTATGTGTTTGTTTTTTTTTGCTTCGTAATGTCACTTTTAAAAGAACGAATTTGACACTGCTACCAAACTTCAAATAACAAAAAGTATGATGATCCAATGCTGTTTTATTATCATGATCTGATCCGGATCAGATCATGGTGATAATAAAACGCGGCTAATAATAATAAATAAAGTTTGATTTTACAATATGACTGTGTAGACTGTCAAAATTAGAATGTCAAAAATTAACGTCTGTCAAACTAGGACAACACTCTTGGTAAGTAGAAATAAGTATTGGGATGTTTCATTGCTTAATTTGGACATTAATAAAAATAAAAGAAAAAAATATCTTTAAAAAATAATTTTCGCTTGATGCTTGATCATTTGAGTAAAACGGCGTTTATACTTTTGTGAATAATATTAAGCTAAGTGTACACGATTGTTAGATTTAACAACAATATCCGATCAACATGCTCATAATGTCTAACAACTTACAACTATAGTCTTACTATTAATTCTTAGAAAATTATGCAAGGTACTATCCATATCAGAAGCGCTGTCAATTTTAAAATTCACCTTACTTTTCTGATAACGAAAAAACAGTCATAAGTACTTTTCTTACCATTATACAAATATTTTCATTGTCAGGCAATTGTCTATGTGTGTTTTCACTGTTGATAGATGTCTATCAAAACCTATTAAAGAGTGGTAGATCTTTTACCAATTTGCAGCTCATTGTTAGATAATGGTCTGACATTTCACGTTTTCTTTTTGGGATTTTGGAATTTTTTGGGACGTTCGTTCGAAAATTATGGTCTTACATTGTTTAGAGCTTTGAATGCAACAGATGGCGCTATATTAATTGACAATAATTGTTTGAAAAATAAGAAACAAATATTGCGGCGTATGTCTATTTGCGTATAATTGAAAAACTTAGTCGTGTCAGCGTACAAAAACAAAACTGTATTTTTATTTAGTTTTAAAAATACATAATTATACGAGTACATACAAACAAAATTACAACGCCGTGCTAGAGTACTTAAAGATCGATTTTATGCTAAGCAACTTTGAAAGCCAGAATGAAAAAAAATATTTGAATTTTCTTATTTTTAACTTCCCATAGGAAGTTATTGTAATAGGTCTGATTTGCCGAAATGAAAATTTGACATTTCTCGACGTTTCAAGGTCCCTAGAGTCGAAATAAAAGATTTTTAGAAAGATGTGTACGTACGTTGTACGTTCGCGACGTTTTTTTCGTCGTCCATAGCTCAAGAATCAGAAGAAATATCGACTTCAAATAAATTTTGTTATACAGATAATAAGGCAGAAAGATGCAGAAAGGGCTCTCAAGAAAATTGCGTGGGTGGTTTTTTTGCCATAGCAGCAATTTTGTGCAACGAAGAATAACGTTTTTAACATCTGGTAAAATCTTGAGAAAAATCGAATTGACAGTTTTTTTTATAAAAAATAAAAACCTAAAAAAAAAACATAACTCAAAGTTGGTAAAAATTGAATTTCGACTCAAATATCTTCTCAAAACTTTAAGATATTGGTTTTAAACTAATTTTATCTTATAACAAGATATTTGTTTTCAACATTCGTTAAAATTTTGAGAAAAATTCAATTGACAGTTTTTTTACAAAAAAATTAAAAACCTAAAAACAATTAACAAAAGTTGGTAAAAGTTGATTTTTGACTTAAATATCTTTTTAAAACTTCAAAATATTGGCTTTAAACTAATTTTATCTTATGAAAAATATTGTTTTCAAAATTCAGTAAAATTTGGAGAAAAATTGAATTGACAGTCTTTTTCAAAAGTAAAAAACCCTAAAAAAATTAATAAAAGTTGGTCAAAATAGATTTTTGACTCAATTATCTTTTCAAAAATCTGAGATATAGGCTTTAAATTAATTTTATTTTATAAAAAACATTGTTTTCAACATTATTAGTATTTTTTTTTTAAATGTAATAGTCAGTTTTTTTCATACAAAATTAAAATCTACAAAAAAATAGTACGCAAAATTGGTAAAAATTGATGTTCGGTTCTCGATATCTCAAATGAAGACATTGACTTAAAATTAATTTCATTCATCCAATTTGTATTTGTTTTTTTTTAAGAAATGCTGCTAAAATTGGTAAAAATTGTTTTTCGATTAAAAATCTCGTAAACAAAAATAGATTTTGAAATTAAACTATTTCGTCATATGCAAAATATTGTTGGTTAACTGATTACTTTTTTAACAAAACACGAAAACCTGCAAACTTTTAAGCAAGACAAATCGATAGACGGGATGGGAAGTTATCAGTGTGGGTCGCATCCCAGCCTCTTTTTATTTTATATTTTTGAACACTTGCCTGGATATTTTTCGAAGGTTTTATTCTAAAAGGTAGTCGTACTATAGTTAATATGGAGTCGCCGTTAAAATTTTGTAAAACAATACAAAATTTGGAAACATATATTTTAAAACAAAAAGACTAAATAAAAGTTTAGTCAAAAGTAATGAAATTAGCAAATATTTGTTGTAATAAAAAGAAAAGACATTTTGTCGAAAAATCAAAGTTCATTTTTAGTCTAAAAATGACTTCTGCTGGACACTATCCTACAAACAAATTCATAGAGCCGCAAGGAGGATCAAACAATTTTGACAAGACAATTTTGTACTCTTAGCTTTTCTTTTTATTTTTCAACAAAGTTTGCGGATTTGGGTACACATTATGTCACAGCAAAAGAAAATCAATTTAAAATCGTTGTTTCCATTTGGCACCAAAAAAAGGGAAAACGCCATTAGTTTTGAAATGAACATTTTTTTTAAAAAGAGAGTTTATATGAAACACCGTTTGTTTCATATAAACTCGACATTCAAACATTAGGAATGTCATGTTTTGTTTGAAAAAATTAAATAAATCAATCGGAACAATACCAAAGGAAAAATTTTAACTTTCAATTTTCTTAAAAATTTCAACGCGGTTTCTTTTAAGTTGATAAATTACTTTAAAAAAGTTTTATTTTTTATAATTAAATAAAATTACATTTCAACTTCCCATAGGAACTTAATGTAATCCGTACTTTTTATCGAATTTAAAATTTGTACCTTTCTCGAAGTTTCTATATTCCTAGAATTTTAATCAAAGGTTTGAAGATTGTTATGTGTGTTACTGTGTGTGCATACGTTTCGGATACCTATTTTCATCGGCCATATCTCAAGAACCTATGTTTTACAAATCAAAAAATGCAGAAACGACATGTAATATAAGAAAAAATCAAAACACCCCAAAATATCTCACGAAAAAATAATGCTAGTAAATTCTTTTAAGTCTTATATTTTACATTGTTAAGTGATACCAAATTTCTAAGAAATAAAAAAAAATAATAGTTTTTTAATAAATCGAAAAAAAAAACGAAAAAAGAATATTTGTCGCCTCGAGTGTTCCACAAACAAAAAATGATATTACCTTCAGAACAATTATAGGCATCAAAAATACTTTTTTGACATATTCTACAATTTTTATAAAAATCAAATTGACAACTTTTTTGCAAAATTTGTTAAAATTTATTTGCAATTTAAGCAAAATATTGTTAATAAGATTTGGTTATTTTAAAAAAAAAAATCTTGATGACAATTTTTGTTTACAAAAAACAACTTAAATTGATTTTTGACTCAAGTATTTTGAAAACAAATAATTATATTGACTTGATTAATTTAATACAAAATATTGTGTATACAATTTTGTAAAATTTGAATAAGAATTCAACTGCCAGTTTTTTTTACAAAAATTAAAACCTTAGAAAAATACTACTTAAAAGAATAATCCAATTGGCAGTATTGTTATAAAGATTCAAATTTTCAAAAGCTACTTCTTAAATTAGTTTTAATCTCACAGATTAATCTTAAATATGTCGAAAAAAAAAAACAAATGTTAAAATCAAACTTATTTTATCTTATACAAAATATTGTCGTTAATATTTAGTTAATATTTTGGAAAAATCAAATCAATGTTCGTTTACAAAAAAAAAACACTAAACACTTGTGGAATTTAATTTGGACTAAAGTATCTTGAAAACAAGAATAGATATTGACTACAAACTTAATTCATCTAATACAAAATATTCTTGATAACATTTGGTTAAGTATTTATTAAAATTTAACCGACAGCTTTTTTTTAACTAAAACTAAAGATGGACAAAAATTATTAAAAACTGATTAAAACTTACTTTTGATTCAAAAATTGTAGGCACATAGAAACATATTGACTTTAAATTTTCTTGATCACGTACAAACGTATTGTTATTCAGGTTTTGTAAAACTTTAAAAAAAAATCCAATTAACAGTAAAATAAAAACTAAACAATAAAATTACAAAAAGTACTAAAAATTGAATTTTGACTTGATTTGACAATACACAGTTAAAAATTTTTTGTTGCATTTAAATAATTTTGTATTAATTTAAGAATCTGTTATACAGAAAATAATAAAATCTTCCAAAAAGGATTGAAATATTTATAATATTGTCCTAAATTCAATTATGTTTGAATTAATAACATTAAAAAAAATTCAAAATTATCCTAAACATTTTTAACCGAATATCTTAAGACAATTGTTGAACATTGATGTTCTACCAAAAACAATATTTTTTGATTTTACAGAAAAAACATTTTTTAAAAAGAAAAAAGAATTGTTAATTGTTCAAAAACATTTAAAATCTTTTAGCGGGAACCAATGGAAATATTTTTTCTTAAAACCAAATACACATGTACTCACTAATAATATAAAATTATCTATTAAAACATTTGTCACGATTATTTTAAGGCCTAACATCAACAAAATGACCTTTAGTATTTTTTTTAACAGAAACACTAAAACCAAACTAGTAGCCCCAATTGAATTAAAAACCAAAAAAAAAATAAACTCACCGCATCCCTTTTCATCACTGCCATCTCCACAATCATCAGTTCCATCGCACACCCACAGATGACTCTCTAAGCATTTTCGATTTTGGCAGAAATAACCAGGACACTCATGTTCTGCCTTTAAGCAACCGGCTGTCTCGTCCGTCCCATCGTGACAATCATTCTTCCCATCGCACATAAAATGCAACGGAACACAGC
Organism: Eupeodes latifasciatus; assembly: GCA_920104205.1. Lineage (NCBI taxonomy): Eukaryota > Metazoa > Arthropoda > Insecta > Diptera > Syrphidae > Eupeodes > Eupeodes latifasciatus. The sequence continues at coordinate 25,589,275 of OV049926.1, read as the reverse complement.
TCTTGTCCTCGCACGTGTACTCGGTATCAGTGCAATTGGCCATCAGTGGCGAACTCGAACTGCCTCCAGCACATTGCCGCTCATCACCGCCATCTGGGCAATTTTCGTCACCATTGCAAACGAATGACGAGGGTATGCAGGTTTTTTCATCGGAACACTGATAGTAGTTCGGTTTTCGACATAGTTTAAAATCTACAGAGATAAATACATAAAGCAATCGTTTTTAAAGCCTTATTGATCAAGCTTCTGCGAGGCACACAGAAAACCTACCACAATCTCTCTCATCGGAGTTATCGGTGCAATCTCTGCGGGAGTCACAAACTTTATCCGATGGAACGCATGATCCGTCCTTGCACTCAAATTCACCTTCCTCACAGAATTTGATCGATTCCACTTGATGAAGGTGACACATTGACGCAATTATCAAGACCACCATCAGAAAGTGGATCTTAGCCCTGCCAAAGACACGTGGTGCAAAAATTAAAATTCTACTTTGTTTTTACATTTTTCATTAAAATAAAACTTACATTTTAAACAATTAGTACGTAGCCCTTGCAATAAATGCTGGCTACTTATTTAACAAAAGAAACGAAAAAATAATTATTTAAATAAATCAACGACAATAAATTTACATTGAAACAATGTGATTCCGAAGACATGCACGAAAAAACCAGAAGCAAACGGCCTCCTGCTTCTTATGCCTGATGGTAAGGCAAGCCGAGTTAAAACTGTTTGCTTCCTTATGTAAAAGATGAGACCAAACGGTAAATTATTTCGGGTAATTATGTAGTGCAGATGATACCTATTTAATTAAAATTTATTGTTAAGCTTCGCAACATGTTGCCAAAAGCCAGCTTAACTTATTCAGAGGATAGAGTAATTTTGTTTTTGTAAGTTATCGATTGTGGGAGTAAAATAAAAACACAATTACAGGGTGTTTTACGAGAAGATTTATTAGAGAAATATTGAAAGTTATGTACATTGAAATTGAGTGATGGTTTTTGAAATTCTGTTTTTGTCTTTTTGATAAAATTTAAAACAAAATAAAACAAAATGAGGCTGGGATTGGACCCAAACTGATAACTTCCTATCCCGTCTATCGATTTGTCTTGTTTAAAACTTTAACAAAAAATTCATAACAATATTTTGTGTGAGACAAATATTTTGAAGTCAATATTTTTAATTGTTCTCCTAATACGTGAGTCGAAAACCATTTTTATTTTTTTTTTTTTTGTAGGTTTTCGTGTTTTGTTAAAAAAGTTGTCAGTTGAATTTGTCTTTAAAAGTAACTAAAATTTACCAACAATATTTTTCATATAATGAAAAAGTTTGATTTCAAAATATATTTTTGTTAACACGATTTTTAGTGGAAAACCATTTTGACCAATTTTAGTAGTAGCATAAAAAAATACAGATTGTATTTTTATTACAAAATTTATCACAGAATGAAATCAAATATATCGAGAATAGAACATCAATTTTTACCAATTTTGAGTACTATTTTTTGTAGATATTAATTTTTATGAAAAAACTGTCAGTTAGATTTTTATAAAAATTTTACTGAATGTAGGAAACGATGTTTTTAATAAGATGATACTAGTTTAAAGCCAATATCTTAAAGTTTTGGAAAGATATTTGAGTCAAAATTCAATTTTTACCAACTTTAGGTAATGTTTTTTTTTTAGGTTTTAATTTTTTGTAAGAAAACTGTCAATTCGATTTTTCTCAAAATTTTACCAGATGTCAAAAACGTTATTCTTCGTTAAAAGAAAAAAATTGTTGTTTTCAGTTTTTTATCTATATAAAAAAAAAACCGTTAATTGAATTTTTTCAAAATTATATTTGTAAGAAAACTGTCAATTCAATTTTTCTCAAAATTTTACAAGATGTCAAAAACATTATTCTTCGTTGAAAGAAAAAAATTGTTGTTTTTAGTTCTTTTATTTATAAAAAAAAAACGTTAATTGAATTTTTTCAAAATTATATTTATTTGGTATCACCTTATGTTATACAGGGTTATCCATTTTGCGGTTACAAAAGTAAACGTAAATAAAAACATATAAAATACTAGCTGACCCGACAAACGTTGCTTCGTCATATAAATAATTTCTAGAGAATATTTTGATAGAAACAAAAAACTTATTGTAAGAATGTAAGGATGTGGTATATATGTATGTGGGAGAGGTATAGAGCACTGTAAACGGTGACAAAATATTTAAAAACAAATCACCAAACAAATTTCTTTACTTTGTTAAAATTAATTCTTTAAAATTATATACTAATCGCTAATTATGACAATACTTCAAAAAAAAAAAAAACAATATCAATCCTTTAACACTTTGACTGTGGATGTCGACGCGTCGTCGACAAATCGTATTTGTTCTATGTCGCAGTCAAAGTGTTAATGCAAAAGAGTGTACCTACAATATTTTTTGTAATCCCATCTTTCGCCAATACAAACAAACTGGATAGTTTGCGCACTCGAGAGCATGCCACGTATAATATCATCCGTGTGAAATACATGAAGTGCTCAAATCTAAGCCGCAGACAGACATCGTTTGGCCTTGAGACTTATTGATAGATAGTCATTGCAAATGCCAATCTAATTGGAAATTGAAAGCGTTTGAATTGAATTGGTACATCTGTTGTTATAATATAGATTCGCGGTAATAATATATTTTCACCTCCGAATTTGTCATTTAGAATTATGGCTTCGATAACATTTTTCATCAATTTTTAATAACTAATCGCGTGTCGTTGCACAACCGTGGTGGTTTCAAATTACGAAGCAAAATTACCGGAGATCCAACCTTCAGTTGTAAATTATGCGGTGGCATGCCTGGTAAATCCAATGATTACAAAAACTTAGTGGGATAATTTACAGCTTCGGTAGCATCACAAACTGTATCAATAGATTTGTATGACACCAAGTCTCCTGGTAACAAATGTTGCATCTTGAGATTTAATTTGTTGACATCCATTTTTTGCTGCTAAAATTGCTCTTGCTGCCAGCCACTCATGATTTGTATATTGTCTGTGTACATCAGGAAATATCTGGTCAATGAGAGCATCTTGTGAATCAATAATCGTGCAGAAATCGACCGGTAATTTTATGCATCCAGTTTTAACTGTAGTAACTTTTCCGTGGCATATATCTAACAGTTGTTTTGAGAATGTTTCAGCGGATGAATCTTGAAGCATTTGAACACGCATATTTACTTTCAGTTGTACTCTTTCAACATTACGCTGCAGTGGCGATGATTTTAAGCAGGCGTTGATCTCATCAGCGTACGTGGAACGCGGATTAACGGGAAGTGTTTGTCTGAAATCGCCTGAAAGGAGTAATAGAGTGCCGGCAAATAGTGTGTCACTGTTTTTTATATCTTTTTTAATGTCCTGTTCAACGCCTCAAGCGAATATTTGTGTGCCGTAGTGCATTCATCTACCTCCATCCAATAAAGTTGCCGCAACAGCCAATGCGATACCATTATTTGATTGTATTTTAGCAAGAATTAGCGAAATAAGGAATGTTTTGACAGTTCCACCAGGTGAATCCAAAAAAAAAGAATCCACCTTGTCCTGCCGAAACTGCGAGCATGATGTGGCCATAAATGGTTTTTTGTTCTACATTCATTAGTGGGACATTGCGAGCAACAATCGCTGCCATTTCTACAGTTTTGTATTGTGGTTCACGATTCAATTTAGTGTCTATTAAATCAGATGCATTTCGGTGAATGCATACCGAATTGACTGAGTGGTAAGTTGGCACTGATAATGCAAAGATCCTCAATATCAATCAATGCTTCATTGTACATAGCGTCACTGAATACTATCGTAAGATCGTTCCACCGTATAGGATGTTGATGCAATTAAACCATAGCACTTAATAAATAAATAAATTAGGTGGCGCAACAGTCCATGAAGAACCAGGGCCTAGTGACTTACAACTCTCAACCATCCCTGTGTGCGAGTAATGTTGCCAGAGATGGAAGGGACCTACAGTTTATATGCCGAATCCGAACGGCTAATTTGAGAAAGCACTTTTCATGACAAGAATTACTCTTGGAGGATTTGTCAATTCCTCGCAAGAGGCAGTACCCGTGAAAAAAGTTAGGTGGCACAGGCAGGGATTGAACCCAAGACCCCTTGCATGACAGTCCAACGCACTAACCATCACGCTACGGGTACTACAACCATAGCACTTAGGAATATAAAAAATAGACCTATTCTCAGATCTACCGAATGTATATATGCAAAATTTCATTGAAATTGGTTAAGCCATTTCGGAGGAGTATGGCAATTAACACTGTGACAGGAATATGTTATATATTAGATTTTGTTCATTTTGTTTTTTTTTTTTTTTTGTTCTTTTTTATTATAAAGTTTGAACTTTGATATTATGTGTGAAATACTATATCATTTAAATGATCACCACGCGAATTGTTGCAAGCATCGATTCTTTTGAGGTAACTTTCGACCACTTTTTTGAAACATATTGGGCGGTATCTCAGCCATTTCTTGACGAATGTTGGTTTTTAAGTGCTCAAGAGTTAATGGTTTAATGCATAAACACGGTCTTTCGCGTGGCTCTACAAACAAAAGTCCATCGGTGTCAAAACGCATTATCTTGGTGGCCAGTTAATATCGCCACGACACGCACACAGGTAAATTTTCCCAAATTGATGGCCAAAACTACAAACAAAAAAATTACGATTTTTTTTTTTTTAATGCCAAGTTGTTTACAAATATAACATGAGCTTTGAACCTGATTGATCATGCGATGCAAATTTTAACTGTTAAAACAGTAGATGCTTTCAAAGATAATGTGTTTGAGCAGTAAAAACAAACAATTTTTTTTTCTTTAATAATGAAAAAGTTAAGTTGATTTGCATTTTTCTCTAATGAAAATAGTGTTAAAAAATAGTTAAATGTTTTTTTTTATTGGAAACAATCCTAAAACATTGCGGCTTTTTGCGACTTTTTAAAATATTGGCTATAAAACATTGCAAATTAATGAAATGTCTGACATTCACCTCATTTTCAAATGGGACTGTGATGGAAGCTCAGGCATGAGTGAATATAAACAACATTTTTCAGATCAGAACACTTTAGATGTTAAATTTTTTCTTAACATCTTTTGTTCCTATCCAGCTAGAGTCAGGTGACCCAGAGTCTGCTGTCAAAATTGTGGACGAAGATCGCCATCATCCTGCATTAGACATTGCACTTAATTTAAACATGGCTTCACCTCATATGCTATCTGATAACAACAAACTAGAATTCAACTTTAGTAGGTGTAATTTTGAAAACCTTTTTAACATATTATGTACGATCAATTGGGATCACTTATTTTGTAACTTAAATATTGACGATATGTGTAACATTTTTTATTTAACTCTTTTTGACTGTTTTTACAAAACGATTCCATTTAAAAAGACTCGAAATAACTTGAGTGTTATGCCATGGTTTGATTTCAGGTTTAAAACTTAAAAAACAAAAGGAACAAAGCTTGGATAAAGTATAATCAAACAAGAACTGATGATGATTATAGGACGTTCATTATAATAAAACAACTTTTCATTGATTACTCTAACATCCTACATTCCTATGATGACTACATTCGGAAAATTGAATTAAACCTTAAAAATAATCCTGATAGTTTTTGGAAATTCGTTAATCGTAAGAAGAAAGCATGTGGGTACCCTAACTTAATGACTGATTCGACATCAAATAGAAATGAGCCCAGAATAATTGCGAACATGTTTGCAAACTACTTCAAAGATGCTTTTGTAGATCATAGTAATATTAGTTTTCCTAACACATCTACCACTGTTTTAAATTTCCCCCACTTAAATTCTATCAATTTCGTTATAAGTGAAGATACTGTCCTTAATAGTACCCTATGTACAACTTGACGAATGTTTTAGTCCTGGTCCCGACGGTGTACCATCATCCATTTTAAAGAAATATGCTGCGTATTTAGCACACCCGTTATGTGTTCTTTTCAACACGTCTTTAAGTAACTCACTGTTTCCTTTTATCTGGAAGAGCTCCTTCATAATATCAGTACACGAAAAAGGTACTAAAAACGAAATAATGAACTACCGACCTATTGCTAAACTATCTGTGATACCTAAACTATTTGAGTCAATCGTATGTAGCGTCCTTTCTTTTCATTGTAGTTCAATTATTTGTGATAACCAGCATGGTTTTGTTAAAAAGCGTTCAACTGTTACTAATCTGTTTCACTGTACATCCTTTTGTTTAAATGTTTTTGAAAAACGTGAACAATTAGATTGTATCTTTACTGTTTTCAGCAAGGCCTTTGAGAAATTGTGTCATAAAACATTACTTTTAAAACTATCGCAGCAAGGTTTTAACGACTATTTCATTAACTGGATCTCCTCATATTTGCAAGATAGACGTTATAGTGTTAAATTTCGTAATGAGTGTTCAAGTTCATTTGTTGCGAATTCTGGTGTCCCCCAGGGTAGTCACCTTGGTCCTATTCTATTTGTTTTATTTATAAATGACTTGGTTTCGATCATACAAAATTCGTCTGTCCTAATATATGCTGATGACATTAAAATTAAAAAAAAAAAAAAATCTACATCTGACTGTCTTCGATTGCAAGAAGACTTAATATTATTCAGGGAATGGTGCAATAATAATCGTCTTGTTTTAAATGTTGACAAATGTAAAACCATGAGCTTTACACGCAAAAAAGTTCCAATCGTTTTTAGTTACATGTTTGATTCTTGTCCTTCAAGTAGAGTATATGTATTTTCTGACTTGGGTGTTGTCTTAGATTCGAAACTAACATTTAATGAACACATTAACTTCATAGTTAAAAAAGCAAATAGAGTTCTGGGTTTCATTAAAAGATTTGGCCGTGATTTCCGTGATCCATATGTTTTAAAATTACTTTTTGTTTCATTTGTAAGACCAATCCTGGAATATGCTTGTACAGTATGGTCACTTTACTACGCCGCCGTACACGTCACAAGACTCGAAGCCATTCAGAAAAGATTTTTGCGTTTTTGTCTACGATCCCTTCTGTGGTCTCATGATTTTCATACATTACCGCCTTATTCTCAAAGACTTTCTCTCATAAATCTTCCTTCTTTGACAAATCATAGGATGTACTTGCAGTTTTGTTTTATTGTTGGAATTATAAACGGACAAATTTCATCACCATCAATTCTTGGTAGTTTAAACTTTAGTTTTAGTCGTTCAAGTATAAGACTCCAGAAGCCATTGAATACTAATTTTAGTAGATCAAACTATGGTGTCCATAGCCCCTTAAATCAATTAATTGAACTCTATCACAAATTTTACTCTTGTATTAGTTCACCAAATGATAATATAAAAAGTATGAATAATTGCAAATTAATATTTTTCAACAGTCTAGTTTAAGTTTTAGATTTTATATATATTATATTTATAATAATTGTTAACGTTAGTATTTAACGAATTATAATAAATAAATAAATAGAGAAAACCAATACGACTTAAATTCGTCCACGAAATAACAGATGTAACTGTAAGAGAATTCGATAACATTGAAAAAAAAATAGTTGCCTGTAAAGTCGGTTTTACGGGCGAAGATTTTACCTGACAACGTCTTTTTCTCGGTAGAATATTTATTGATATGAATATAATTAAATTGCACAATAGGAACAAGGAATTGAATGAAAATAAGAATTGCACAAATTTTTTAAACTAATAATTTACTTAACACTATCAACATTTATCAATAGTATAACATAACCTATAAACTCAGTTTCTCAACTTTTGTGTCAATCTAACAATTAATCAATCAATCATAGTTTACGATAATGAAATATCAGTGTACAATTATTTACCTTTATTGTTGTAGTTGTTGTAAATGACGAATCTAAGCACTCCACATTATCACTACAGACACAGCTGACGATACTTTAACCACACGTGGGAACTTGTATTATGACGCTTTCTTGTTTTTCCAACGCCAAGAACGTTCGAGAAAGACAAAGACAGAGACACAAGCATGCGCCGATTCAATGCGCCTAATTCTCTAGTGCTGCGCGCGGAAGTATTAAAGTAAAGCATAAAATGCTTCTTACAATTATATACGGTAAGGTTTGTAATGCTATAACTGAAACCTCTTCAACTCAAAGGTGTTATATTTGTGGTCCAACATCAAAAGATTTCAATCGAATAGATTTGGTGTTGAACAAGCAAATTCAAGACAAGTCAAAGCTGAGGTTTGGGTTATCCTCCTTGCATGCTTGGATAAGGTTTTTTGAATGTTTAATCCATGTCTCCTACAAACAGCCCCGTCGAGAGGGGGGATGGGGGGTTTGGAACCCCCGGGCCCGGGATTTTCTAGGGGCCCGTAAAATTGAAAGCAATGAGGAGAGTGTTTTTTTCAATATAGGTAATCTAAATTCATCATCAACATACCTATTCCCACTTATTTTTAGGGGCCCGAAAATTTAAAATCATTCATGCTTTCGCAATCGGGCCCCAGTTTGCATGTTATCTACCAATCTTTCAGTCACAATCTTGCCGATCTGGGCCCCTGATTATTATTGGCGTACATTTTTGTTTATTTAATGAAAAATTGGGCAACTCTGAACTATTGAAAGAAAGTTATAATAAATTGTTTCGCTTTTCTTACTTAATTTAACGTAAATTTCAAATTTATTTTATTTTGAAAATTTTCAAAATCAAAATAAGGGGCCCGGCAACTTAAAACAAAACACAAATATTTATTTCGGTTTCTGTTTTTATAAAGTTTCTTTTCTTTTATTTTTGTTTCTGCTGGGAACGAAATTTTTGATTCGGTTTCGGGGGACCGGAAAATCCCACGTAAACGTTTTTCAATTGTGGTTTCCGTAATATTAATTAATTAATATTTTGAATAAATTGTATACTGAAGATTTGAAGGATATCAAGTCACTTCAAAAATAGCAAGGAATTCTGTATAGAATATTGGACACCATTTTCTTCTTTGGCGAAAGGGGACTAGGACTACGAGGCGATAGCAATCTTATTGGAGAGTCAAATAATGGACATTTTTTGGGCATTTTTGAATTAATTAGTCATTATGACCCCTTACGTCAGGAGCACTAGGAAAAAGTAAGAATTTCACAATAAGAGCACAAACGTTTCCAAGTCCACTACCTTTCCGTTGAGATTCAAAATGAGTTCATTAAAATTTGTGCCCAACATGTGAATTCAGCTATTTTGAAGGAGAGAGAAAACGCCAAATACTTCGGTATAATTATTGTCGATGCAACACCCGATTCAAGTGATGTGGAACAAAACACATTTATTTTCCGATATCTGCGCTTTTAAGAAAATGTGTTCACCATCCAAGAACTGTTTTTGGAATTTGTCGATTGCAACAAAAAAAAAAACTGGCACCGCAATAGCTGATTTGATCGGCGAAACATTGGCAAAGAACGGAATCCCTTTAGAAGACTGTTGTGCACAAGGCTATGACAATGGAAGAAATATGAAAGGACACGAGCGCAACAAAGAATTACTTTTGTGGATACACACAGAAAAAAAATTAGTGGGGGGCATACAAGAAATAGAGGAACAGTCGGAAATTAAAACACAAAAAACTTCTTTGGATACTCAGCCGCAGGTACAGCACGAGCAAAACAAAAGGAAATTTGTTGTATACATTCTACTTCGCCGGCAAATAGAAATGAAAATGTCTGACAAAAGAAGAACGTTTTGAGAAAGAAACATGATTTTTAACGTGCCTGGTTACACGAGCGCAAAAAAGAATTAATTCACGAAAGAGAACAGATGATTTCTAGAAAGAAGGAAAGGGGTGGAAAAAAATGCCAAGTTTCGTCTTTTTCCTCATCTTCAGATATAAGTTTTGCGTTAAAAATCATGTTTCTTTCTCAAACGTTCTCCTTTTGACAGACATTTTCATTTCTAATTTGCCGGCGAAGTAGAATGTACAGCAAATTTGCTTTTGTTTTGCTCGAGCTGTACCTGCGGCTGAGTATCCAACGAAGTTTTTTGTGTTTTAATTTCCGACTGTTCCTCTATTTCTTGCATGCTCACTTAATTTTTTTTCTGTGTGTATCCACAAAAGTAATTCTTTTTTGCGCTCGTGTAACCAGGCACAACGCACAACTCATATCTGAAAATGAGGAAAAAGACGAAACTTGGCATTTTTTTCCATCCCTTTCCCTTTTTCTAAAAATCATCCGTTCTCTTTCGTGAATTAATTCTTTTTTGCTCTCGTGTAACCAGGCCTAATGGTGCACAAAGTCATATTTTCAACAAAACTCCGAATGCCGTGTATTCACCATATACAGCTCACAGCCTTAACTTGCGTGGAGTCGATTAAGCGGGATGTTGTACTGCGGCAATCACATTTTTTGATGTTGTTCAAAAGTGTTTCAACTTGTTTAGCAACAGTGCTCAACGTTGGGAAATTCTTAAGAAAAATGTACCCGGATCCCTTCACAAACTTTTCAATACAAGATGGTAAGCTAGAATTGAGGCAGTGAAACCATTTGCAAATCATCTGAAAAACCTTAGAACATCATTAGAAGCCTTAAGTGATATTAATTTAACTGCTGAAGCTCGAAGAGATGTAAATGGCGTTTTAAAATATACATATGTACAAATTTGAATGCGTCCTGATGTCTTTGATTTGGTGCAAGGTTCTTAGCGCTATAAATGAAAGAAGTTTCCTTCTTCGAGCCAGAAACAGAAATTCGAGATCTCGACAACTTGATCGTCGATTTGAACATTATTCGAAACGGATGAGATCAATTTTTTATCTAAATGCAAAGCAGTTGCTACTGGATTGGGGGATGTTCCATAATCGTTTCCATCAAACCGAAAAAGGCAAGGAGCTGGAAAGCAAATTGAAACAGACGAAAAAATTAATTTCAAGAGAAACACCTTTACGTCATAGTTGATTCAATTATATATGGAATTTCTCGTCGGTTCGATACGATGACAAATTTGAATGCTACATTTTAATTTTTATGACAGTTTTCAACAATGGACGAACGTGAGATTAAAAACTCCGCTACAAGATTCATCCAAAAGTATAACTCGCATGTGTCCAACTCCCAAGAGTTGAAAGAAGAAATAATTCACTGAAACATATTTATGAAGCCAAATTTAAAGCAGAACTTCTGCCATTGAGTTTGCTCAATGCTATTTATTCCCAGAACTTGGAGACGATTTTCCCCAACATTTATATTGCTCTCCGTGTGTGTTCCACAATACCTGCAACCGTAGCTAATGCCGAACGTTCATTTAGAGTCCTTGCCAGAACAAAGAAGTTTCATCGTTCGTGTTCATCACGAGATCGTGTTTCCAGACTTGCTACACTATGCATCGAAGCACCTTTGGCAAGGAAATTGAATTGAATGCTGCTCAGAAAGCTAGGAAAGCTCGTTTGCCAAAAGAAAATATTTCATTGAATGCAAACTAACTCTAATAAAACATTGTAATAATATTTTAATATAAAGAAAAACAATAAAGAGTATTTAATGTAAAACTTTTAAAATACTCAGTTTTTTTTTAAAGACAAATTTCAAATACTTTTACTTTGCTCTATTTTATTTTCATAGTAGGTAATAGATCTTCATGCTATTTTTTTAATAGTTAATCGACCGTATTATCAGTTACTAACATGTCGTTGGCAATATCGAATTGAATGTATGATTCTGTTCGAATTCTGATCTAATCGCATGTAGAATTATTTTCTATCCATCCCCATTTCAACTAAACTGGACGATACCCGTAAGACTGATTTGATGATAACCACTTTTTTCGGTTCATTTTGCAACAAAAAATGATTATTTCCGTTAATTCCAACCAATTTCATGCTATTCGTAATTGAAATTAGAACGTACCATATCAGTAGGCATGAACTTTAAAAAAAAAATGGTAAATATGGGGGGGCCCGAGATTTTTCTGTCCCGGGCCCGGAATTCCTCTCGACGGCCCTGCCTACAAACTGCCTATAGGACAATAGCAAGCTCGTGGTGAAGAAAACAAGAGAAAAGTCGAAGAAAATAAAAAAGGATTCAAGAAGCATTTAGAAGCCGAATGTGACTGTAAGTGGACAAACCAAAACCAGGTTATGGATTTTTCCGTAACCCTGAAATTATATCGGAAGCTATTCTTCCGAAGAAGCCCAAGAATCACGAAACAAAGATATAAAGCGTTTTCGAGAAAGTTTCTCAACAAAATTTTCGAGGCAGCAAAATATGGAAGATGTGTTTCATAATCTCTTGGTCTCTTCTGACCCATTAATAAGTGATTTGAGAAAACTAAATCCTAAAACGAAAAATGCATTTCCCTCTGAAGTACTTCAGTTTCTAATAGAATCAGAGATCGATCCAGCAGACTAAGTTACAGTTTCATAAGTCATTGAATGATATATACACACATACAAACTCACACTCATGTTTATTTACATATGTATATAATTTTTATCTATGCCTACATTATTTATTTATTTATAATAAAGACTGTTCAACTGTTTTTTCAATCTATTAAATGTATAAATATTGTATTATTAAATGTCAAATGAAAGAAACCCTATGACGTAATGTTTGTTTGCTTCTTTTTGTGAATTTTCGGGTAAATTTAGAAATGGTGAATTTTAAAAAAAATTATCTTATTTTGATATAATCATGCAATAATAAATTGAATAAACACAAAAAATAAATGTTGGAAAGGTTTTTGGGAAAATTTACCTGTGTGCATCGTCGTTTTCGAAGAAGTAAGGTCTAATTTAAATTTGGCACACCTCCGGACCAAAGAGCGCACCAAACAGTGACTTTTTGTGGATGTAATGGCCTCTCTTCAATCAATTGAGGATTCTCAGAAGCCCAAATATTAAAATTTTGTTTATTACCATACCCATCGTGTGATAAATATTAAATATGCTTCGTCGCTGAAGAAAATTTTGTTCGAAAAATCGCAGTCCACCACCTGCGGCTGTTCAAGCACTCATTCGACGTATGTATCTACGACGCACGTTGTGAATGTTTAGCTGGCTTCAGTTGTTGTGTGAGCTGGACTTTAATGGACGTAGGTGTAGATCTAAATGCAAAATATGCCATCATGTGACGTAAGACAGTCCTAATTCCAGAGAACGACGAGGAAACGACACATTCGGGCTTTAGGCAACACTTTCACTTCAGCAGCGATATTTTCAGTGGTGCGGGCGAAGGGATGATGCATTGGCCCTATACTTATATACAATTTAATTGAAGTCTCTAGCGTTATTGCTTCGTGAAATATTTTGGGATATTTTCACTTTTTTGTTTTAAATTGCTATGGTAAAAAAAAACACCCACTCAATTTTTTTTGAGAGTCCGTTCTTCATCTTTCTGTGTTATTATCTGTATAGCAAGATTTATTTGAATTCGATATCTCTACTGATTTTTGAGAGGATGACGAAAAAAGCTTCCCAAACGTACGAACTAACGTACACACGCACACACAGTCATCTCTCTAAAAATCTTTTATTTAGATTCTAGGGACCTTGAAACTTCGAGAAATGTCAAAATTTTCAATTCGAAAAATCGGACCGATTACAATAACTTCCTATGACATTACGATTGTAGAGTATTAAAAAAATGTGGCGCTGGCTATTTAGTTATTCTATTACTCTGTCTGTTCTCGCCCAAACAGCCTAAAATATTGAGTCTTAATTTCTAAATTAAGGTTTTAGCAGATTTGTGACCAAAAAAAGCAGTAGTCCCCATAAAATTTGTTTGGCCAAATTTCGAAATTTCTCAAAAACGGCCCAATAGATTTTATAAAATTATCTTTTAATTTGTTCTGGCGTTTTCTTCATTTTTTAAGGACAAAAACTCGAATTTCTTCAAAAAAAAAAGGTTATTATGATCCAATAAAAGGACCAAAGATACCTCAAAAAAGTGTATCATTTTTTGCTTCAGTCGAAATTAAGAGGAATCTTTAGGAAGGATGTATCTATAAAAGAAGCTCTCCCCCAAAATTCAGCTTTGTCGGAATTTTTGCGAAGTAAGGCCAATTTGTATCTAATTTACTTGGACTGTGAGACAAATCGAGAAATTTGTAAAGGTAAATAATAGGTAATTGAAGCTCAAGCTGATTTTCGTCGACTTATTAAGGACTTTAAACCAAATTAAGTGTGCATTTCGTAAAGGTACGAATTTTGGGTTTTTCGCTTATATCTCGAAAATGGTGCAACGGAGAGAAATATTTTTAGATAATCAAATGGAGTTCTTAAAATTATCTAAAACTTTTATATCAAATGTTTTTTTCTAATTCCTAACCGTTTTCGAGCTATACCCTCGGAAAAAGTTGAAATTTACAAAAAACGTCAATTTACGTCAAAATATTCATAAACATTGCATCATATTGTCTAAACTTATCCATAAACGAAAAGTATGCATAGGAAAGAAGTTGTAGATTTTTAAATTCCCTTTTAGAATATATATACATATGCTGATTAATGTCCAACCCGCCTAAAGTTACAGCTATTTTAAAACTTGTATAGCATTTTGCAATTTTCAGAAAATTAGTTTGTATATCATATTCTTAACCCACAACCTTTGTTCGTGTATTTTGTTTGTAAATTACAGATAACAATATCAGCAATTTGTTAGTCAATTAAATTTAATACTTGAAAACAACATTAAAAGAGCCGTGTGCAATAGAACGCCGATTAACCGAATCGCCAATTATCCGTATCGGTCCTAAGCGTTATATAAAAAAATAAAACTAAGTAATTTTTCAATAAAAACAAGTTCAATAATAATTCATTTTTTTACTGGGTACATGGCAACCATAACAACAGGGGATTTCAGTGAAAAAACTAAAGTTATAACCCTCCCCTTAATCAATGCGCCTCCAACAAACTATGACACGGTCTATACGGCCTTGCAATATGCTTGCGAGTTGATCCAGCTTACCCAGAAAGACAATGAAAGTAACCAACTAAGAGTAATCATCACCTTTGACCAGCCACTGTACTGGAAGGCGCGGGAAATCATTGCTGCTGCACCTCTTGACTCTCAGATAACGAACTGTATAGTGCGCCTTGGTGGATTTCACTTACTGATGTCCTTTTTAGGCAGCATAAGCTACTTCATGCCTGGAAGTGGCCTAAAGGAACTGTTATGCACTACCCACGCTCCTCTATCTGTTGACAAAATACTCCAGGGTCACGCGTTCGCTAGAGCAGTAAGAGGACATTGTCCAACAAAATACTGGACCACATTATACTGACAGAAGAAGAGAAGTCTACTGTAACAGACATTTTGTCAGGTTTCCTTGATGAGCCACCTGCACTGAATGCCTTAAATGAAAACCCAATCATCAAAAAGTTGGCTGAGAATATGGTGATAAATTGGAACAGCTAAAAAACAATGGACCAACAGCTCAGCTATGGATCCAGTACTTCAACATGGTAAATCTAGTCAAGGAGTATATACATGCAGAAAGATCTGGTAATTGGGATTCACACCTGAACTGTGTCAAAAAAATGATACCGTACTTTCATGCATCTAGACACTTTCCCTACGCAAAGTCCTGCCAGTTGTATATTCAAGATATGGAAAATCTACCATCAACAATGACTCCTGCAGAATAACACAAGTTTGCAGCCAGCGGGTATTTTACTATGCGATGCTCTGATCGCTTTTGGTCAGGCGTATGGTCAGATATGACAATTGAAACCACGTTGATGCGATCATTCAAAAGCCGAGGATGCATAACTGGAGGCAGAGGTGTTTCACACAACGTACTCAGCAAATGGTTAGTTGGTATGAGTGCAACTCATGAGATATGCACTTTGCTTGAAGAGTTTTCTGGAGTCACATTCACTTCAAGTGAACAACACAAGGACATTGGACAGGCTCGCAAGAGTAAAGATGCAGAAGACATTGTCAAACTCAATTAGTGGTTTGATTCTCATCCTCCCTTCCCACAAACCTCTCAAATCATGTCAATTTCGAGTGAAGTTGTCGGAGATGCCACGATAACATGCTGTGATGGTGTTCGAGTTGGTAAAAGGGCTATGAATTCAATAGTTGACTTGACATTTGCAGACGTAAAGTTATCGCGCAAGAATCGGGCATTGCCAATATCTTCTGTCAGCTCATCGATAAAAGCTCACGATGAAAGGGTAGTAGTTGACCCAACATTGCTCTTTCAGCGGATATGTATATTGTATAAGCAAACGATCAGATGAGGATTTGATGACATATTTTGAGTATGAGTTGGCCCCATTTCCCTTAGCACTGTTCAACGAAAGTGGCATGAGAAAGACAAACAAATCAGTGCTGTACAACTTGTTTGAGCCAACCAAGAAAGATATTCTTATGCCTCAAATGAACATTGTAGTCGATGGAGGATTTCTACTCCACAGAGTTATTTGGCCAAAAGATGCATCGGTTGTGACTATTTGTAATAGTTATATCACCTTCGTCGACCACCATTATCCTGGGACTACTCTGGTGTTTGATGGGTACGAAAACACAGCCAATAGCACTAAATCACAAGAAAAAATGCGTCGTTACAAAATAAAAAGGTCAGCCGACATCAATTTGACATGGGACACACAAAACAAAATACACGAACAAAGGTTGTGGGTTAAGAATATGATATACAAACTAATTTTCTGAATATTGCAAAATGCTATACAAGTTTTAAAATAGCTGTAACTTTAGGCGGGTTGGACATTAATCAGCATATGTATATATATTCTAAAAGGGAATTTAAAAATCTACAACTTCTTTCCTATGCATACTTTTCGTTTATGGATAAGTTTAGACAATATGATGCAATGTTTATGAATATTTTGACGTAAATTGATTTTTTTTGTAAATTTCAACTTTTACCGAGGGTATAGCTCGAAAACGGTTAGGAATTAGAAAAAAACATATGATATAAAAGTTTTAGATAATTTTAAGATTTCCATTTTATTATCTAAAAATATTTCTCTCCGATGCACCATTTTCGAGATATAAGCGAAAAACCCAAAATTCGTACCTTTACCTACCCCCATCCCCCTCCCCCCGCTCATCACCTAGGAGTCAGGACTTTTGGTATGTTAACAACCTAAGCCCCCCAAACAAGTTTCTGAAGGAATCGCTTAGTTACCTGCTCACGCACTCTACACCTCATTTTGGGTCATTTGTTTTTGTTGACTGGACTAGAATGGATCACAAAACTTTAATGAACGCGAATCCCTGTTGTCGCAAAAATAGCACAATCCGAGTCCAACACAGTCCAATAGAAATTATGAAATCTTTAGAACGAACAATACTTGTGCTATCATAAAATACAAAACATTTAAGAAAATATAAATAAACACTTTGGATTTTGAAAAACGCATTTTTTGTCTTTTCAAAACAATTCATTCTTCAATAAAAATCATTGCAAGAACATAGTTTTTAAGATTTTTATTGAGTTTTTATTCTGAATATCTACATATTCATAATCAGAAAACTAATGAAACCACACATTTCTTTTACATTGAAAAATGTAACTTTTAGGAGTAGTTCATTGTAATTTTCCTAAATTTTAATTTCAGGATTTCTATTTATTGAGATTTTGGGTTTTCGAGATCTTTGCTTTTTGGTATTCATAGTTATGTGGATTTTCGGTGATTTTGGTTGTTTGGAATTTAGTTCTTTTTGTGTTTTATTTTTAATAGATTTTGGTTTTTGAAGGTTTTGGGTTTGCGAAAATCTGATTCCAACACTTATTTTGTAGTTATTCAAACGATTGAAGATGTTGACATTTCCTGTTAGCCAATTGACAGTCACTTTTGTCGTAGGGCTATTTGGTACAATGATTTCGGAGACCTCCTGTTTCTCGACTTGAAATGATCGATTGAAATCTTCCTCTTTAAACACCAACTGCTTTGGTTTTTCTGATCCGTCAAAGTCATCAATATCACCACCGAACATAATCTTCACCTTATCGTGCACACAATTTAGCTCATCGGATTTATCACCGCAATCGTTGTGGCCATCACATACAAGTTTCTCGTCAATGCAAAGACCGATGTTGCACTTGTACATTCCATTGGTACAAGTCTTGACAGCTAGGAGCCGGAAAAAAAATAGTTTAAAATCAGGACAACGTTTTAGAGGGACAAAACTTACTGCACTTAATATGTTCGTCAGATCCGTCAACGCAGTCAACATGACCGTCACACTCCCAGCTGTTAGAAATGCACGTGCCAGACGCACATTGGAACATGTCACTGCCACACGCTGGTTTAGCTCCTTCATCATCTTCCTTTTTACATTGAGTTTCATCCGACTTATCGCCACAGTCATCGAAGCCATCGCACATGCGTGACTCATCGATGCACGTTCCATCCTTGCAGTCGAACATACCTGCCTCACAGGCCTTCACAAATTGCGAATGAGTGCTTGAATTATACCGACCACAATTCAGCTCATCGCTTCCATCGCGACAGTCCTTGTGCCCATCGCAATGGAACTCATTGCGAATGCATTCCAAGGTTGACTTGCACTGGAACTCATTCACACTGCATGCATAGCATCCGACTTCATCTTCACCCCTCGGACACTCTGCGGTTCCATTGCATTTGGCCTTTATGTCCAAACAAATCATTGGATCCGATTGGCATTGGAACTTCTTCGATTTTCCCAGTCCATCAAAATCGTCATCATCACCTCCGCAAGCAATCTTTGGCTTATCGTCCACGCAAATAAGTTCATCAGAGTTATCACCGCAATCGTTGTGGCCATCACACACCAGTTTCTCGTCAATACACTGACCGATGTTGCACTTGTGCATGCCCTTCGCACAAGTCTTCACAGCTGTAAGCAAGACAAAAACACAAAACTTAAATTCAAGGATTCAAGGCTTTTTTAAGATCTTTACTTACCGAAGCCTTCACAGTGTTCTTCGTCGCTGCCGTCCTCACAGTCCCTGTGTTTGTTGCATCGAACTTTATTTAGCACACATTGCCGAGAGTCATGACACATAAATTCATCGACAGCGCAGATAAAATGCTCCTTCTCCTTTTTTAAATCGCAGGATTCCTCATCTGAGCCATCGGGGCAATCTCTGTGGCCATTGCATCGTCTGGAATTGGTCAAACACTCGCCCGACTTGCAACGGAACTCACAATCCAGAGCTTCAATGCAGGTTTGATTGAACAAGTCTTTGAACACATATCCCGAGGGACACAAGCATTCCAGTGAGTTCTTTCCCGCCGACACACAAACGTGTGAACATCCGCCATTGTCATGCAAGCAGGGATGATCGAAGATCGTTTGTTGCTGGCTCGATAGTAGTTGAATCTTATCAACCATTTTCATACTCGAAACCTCTAATTGGAATTTCTTCACCGATCCCAGGTTACTTTTGTGCGTCCAATAGATGTTCGATGATCTCAAAGTTGTCCAAAAGATGTCATCGTCAATCAAAGCCATCGAAATGGGTTGAACGAGTCGAGTTCGCAACGGCAAACTGTGCAATTCATCGAGCAATGAGAACTCAATTTTTCCCCCATCAGTGTTAACCCAATAGAGAGTGTGAGTTTTATAGTCAGGGACTATTTGAATTGCACCCATCCCGATAATATCCTCGAACACGTGAGTGTGATCACCGTGGCCACCAAGAGTTTTTAGATCAATATGGATGCTTGTAGATGACTTTAAGGCGATGAACATTTTCCTAAGAGTAAAAAATGATCTGGATCAATATTTTGCTCTTTCGTGGATTGAAGGAAATATTGGCGGAGAAGATTTCATAAAGTTCGATCAATACAATGATTTGAATCAAAACTAAATTTCGACTCTTGAATAAGTTGGTAGTTGTTTGGCAGATGATAACCTTCAAGATTTTAATTAATGTCAGAATGACAGTTCTTGTTAAAAAAAATTTACTGCATTCGATCAGATTGCATTCGCTGTTCTCATTTTGACAGGTAATATGGTTTTCCATTGATAAAATTAATCAGTTTGATCCCTTTTATATTCGAGTGATCAAAATAAATTGATTTATTTTTGATATTCTAATCACTTATCTTTTTTTGTCATGGTAAATTTAGACAATCAACAATCACTTACCCTTCGTCAGGCAAGAGTCCAATTCCAATTGGAACATCAACTCCAGAGAAAAAATGGACAATTGCTCGTTGTCTCATTCTCATTGAATACGTTTCTACGGTGTGTCTCTCTGAATCGGTCCAATAGAGATTTTGTGCCAATTGATCTGAAAGCAAATAACACATTTTTCCACCATTTTCAAATTCATTCTTAAACATCTTACCAAAAGCCATTCCAGTGATATTTCCCATGTTTCCACGAATTAGTGTTCTCAATTCCTGAGACACTGTATCGTACTCAGCAATTATCTTCTGGATTGTGTCAGCAATAAGCAAAGTACCGTTAACTGTATTGTAGGCCATTTGATGAATAAACAAGGGCAACGTATACTCCTGGATGATCTTGTGCCTGCCAAAGGTGGTGTGTTCCATTTCCAGAATAATGTTCTTCATACCCACAAACAATTTCTGCTTTTTCATTGTTTTGGTGCAACGGGTTCGATCTGTTGCCAGAGACATTCCATCAGGACAGCCACAGGTCGCGGTATTGTTGGATGCTAAAAGGCACAAATGCGAGCAACGCCTATCCTCACACGGATGGTCAACTTTCGGCTGGCTGGCAGAATGATATACATGGACTGCATAAATCCGACGATCCTTGGCTATGACTTCATGGCCCTTGCCAGTGAACTTGTGACAGGTGTGAATGCTCTTTGTGCCCCAATCGGACCAATACAAATTGTCTTCAAACACAGCAATACCGTATGGATGTTTGAGTATATCCGACAGCACCAATCTTCGGTCCGATCCGTCCATCTTAGCACTCTCGATGGTCATCAACTTGGCATCGACCCAGTAGAACCGTTCGTTCGGGATGTCTAAAGTTACTCCATTAGGCCAGTGAATGTCTGATTTGACAAGAGCCACCGGATCCGAACCGTCCATGGAAGCTCTAGAAATCATTGGTCTCATTCCCCAATCGGTCCAATACATGAGGCCTTTTTGGGGCCACAAGGCGATTCCACGTGGCTCATGCACGTCGATCACAACCAACTGCATACAATAGTGGCCATTATTCGAGCATACAGCTATGTGCCGGAAGACATTGTCAGAGAAGTAGATATTTCCAGTTAACCAATCAACAGCCAAATCTTCAGGGGCGTCCAATCCCGAAGTGAGTAGAGTTTCCTGCTTTGAACCATCTTTACTGGCCTTAACTATGTTTTCGGACTCATAGTGGATATCGGTCCAGTAGACATTTTGTCCATCGTACGCCACTCCGACTACCAAACTCAGGTTACTAGCCACCGTATAGAGATGACGAGTTCTCAAATACATCCCTACAACGGTTTTCTCCGTTGTATACAAAAGCAAGGGCTCACCACTCTTTACCACGCAAGTCTTATTGTCTGACTTGAGCTTATACTTGTCTTCACAATAACACATGTATGAACCCTGCTTGTTAATACATCCTTGACTACAAATTCCATATGTTTCACATTCGTTTATATCTTCACACGCATTGCTGACACTGTTAAATTGATAGCCCGTTGGACAAATGCATTCTGGCCCAGTTGGAAGCAAATGGCATGTACTTTCCTGAGGACACCGTTTGGATTCGCAATTCGAAGTGACATCTTTACATTTGCCATTTTCATCACTTTGATCATGACAGTCGAATTTGCCATCGCAAACCTTAGCCAAATCAATGCAGGTATCATTGTCATGACAGAGAAATAGATTCTGGTCTAATTTGCAATTAATAACTGAATAAAGAAAAACAAAAGCAATACATAAAATTATATCGGTATTATAAAGGTAAAAGAATGTAAACCACTCGATTAAAAATCTAGTCAATTCTATGATTTCCGAAAATTGCGAATTGTTTCAAGATTTTTACAGCAAGTTCTTAAAAAGATAAGAAGATAGTTAATAGTAATGTTAGGAGATTAAGAAAATATACATTGGGCAGGTTCAAACGACACCAGCGACTTAAAGGTAAGGCAAGTTTCCAGTAACTGATTGTCCAGCTCCCAAAAAATTGTCAACTTTATAGGCCAGTTGACGGGAAAGTTAGCCAAGCAAAATTCTCTTTAAATATCAAGTCAAGTATTCTTGTTATTTTTTTGAAACAATAATCTTTTGATGTTTTCTGTAGAAACACCTTAATATAAAGGAACAACTAAAGTAAAGTTCCAAGACTGAAATTAATGACAACTATAAAAGTAACTAGATGACTTATGGTGTAAATTTGAGTTCAAAGAATGCAGTCCTTTATGTCTTCTGATCTGAACCTCCCCATTATTATTTCTGTAATGTCTAACAATAAATTCAAATTTATTGAAAAATTGAGTGGAAAGTAAGTTGATATTTATGAAAACCTTCTTCAGCTTGGTATTGTGCTATTGAATAATTGACTGCGAAAAACTAAGAAACACAGGTTTTTAACTCGCCCTTTCACTTCCTAAAGCTTTTTTTCCTAGCCATCTCTGGCAGCGAGTGATTTAAAACGAATCAAAAAGTTAGAAAGCTTAAGTATGAGCTGTATGGATGAAGGTCGTATTGATCAAGCTTCAGGGGTACACAGAAAACCTACCACAATCTTTCTCATCGGAGTTATCTGTGCAATCTCTGTGGGAGTCACAAACTTTATCCGATGCAATACATGCTCCGTCCTTGCACTCAAATTCACCTTCCTCACAGAAGTTGATCGATTCCATTTGATGAAGGTGACACATTGACGCAATTATCAAGACCACCAAAAATTGGATCTTAACCCTGCCAAAGACACGTGATGCACAAATAAGATTTAACTTTGTTTTTTATTAAAATAAAACTTACATTTTGAAACAATTAGTGTGTAGCCTTTGCAATAAATGCTCGCTACTGGTTTAACAAACAAAACGAACAAAATTGTTTAAATAAATGCAAGACAATAAATTAACATTGAAATAATACGATTCGGAAGAAATGCACTAAAACAATCAGAAGCCTTCTGCTTCTTATACCTGATGGTAAGGTTAGCCGAGTTAAAATCGAAAGTGTTCGCTTCCTTATATAAAAGATCGGAGTAAACGGTAAATTATTTCGGGTATATTATGTGTAATGTGAGGATCAGACAAACTTTATTAATACATTTTATTGTTAAGCTTCGCAACATGTTGCTAACAGCGCTTTACCTATTCATGTAATAGAGTCTGATCTGATTCTGTATGCTGTTATATTTTTTTTATTTAAAAAAAAAAAATTAAAAAAAGACTGTGTGTTTTAATTTAAGAAATCGATTAGGGTTTATTAAAGATGCTTAACCCTACGTGTTTCTCAAAGATAGTGGGTAAATAAGTTTTGTTGACATTTTTAATTAATATTTAAGTTCCACTATGTTGCATAGCTAAAAGCGTAATACCAACAGGTCCTTAAAAATAACCCTATTCTAAAAATAGTTCAAGTTCTAAGAATAACCAAGTTTATTAAATTAACCAAAATTTTCAAAAGAACCAAGGGTATAAAAAAGCCAGAGTACAAAATAACTCAAATTCTAAAAATAACCAATCCCAAAAATAGTCTAAAGTTTTAAAATATTCCAGGTATGTAAGAATAACCAAGGTTCCAATGATAACTCAGACTCGCCTATTTTTATAGCCTTGGTTATTTTTATAACTGTTTTTTTTTTTTAACGTAGGCTATTTTTGGGATTCTGGTTATTTGTATATCTTGGAATTTTTATAAGCAGGGTTACTCTTATAGCCTTGGTAAACTATTAGCTTTTTAATCAAGTGCTACAAATTAATTGTTTAGCTTATTTTAATAACTTCAATCCATTCTTTAGAAAAAAAAACAAACCTTGCCTATGCGAGTTACGTAGTTTTTTTTTGACGTTTTAACTGGGCTATTTCGACATATTGTTTTTCCATTTGACATTTAAATAGTATGATCAATTTTGACAGATATTAACAAAACGACATTTCTGTCAAAGTCCTGTCAACCTTCAGCTTGTATCTAAGGAAACACAACATACATACATATGTGCAAGTCCCTATTATGGATAAGTTCAAATTTAAATCACACGCAATCACGACAGTTCTGCTGGGTTTGATCACTTCTTTCATATGTATCTTTACAAATAAAATTATAACAAATCCATTGTACCTCATGTATTATACAAAACCATTTTATTGTTAATTGTTGTTATATTTGTTTTATTATTAATAACTATATATATTATATTATATATTTTTAAGAATTTCCATTTGAAAAAAAAATTATTCTTAAGATAATTCTAAAAAAAAATATTATATTTCAAAAATATTTTTCTTATGTAATATTTTCTAAAAAATACCATAACAATTCTAGATACTAGAACTAAGACCACCTATGTATATATACGTATATGTATGTTTAAAAAAAAAAACCTTATAAAGGCCATAGAAAAAGATAGACAATTTAAAGAGACTTAATCAATTGCTCTCGCTTTTCGTGTAAGCTATTATTGGGCATACTACAACTTGTCACATTTCCATTCACTAACGGTCTACGATTCTTCTCCAATTCTGATAGACATTCTCGAAAACCAAGCAAAAATTCATCAGCATTTTCAATATTAAACACCATTGGAGGCTTTAACTTGATGACATTGTCACGGGGTCCATCAGAACTGACCAAGATCTTATGAACATTCTTCATTCGATTGACAACCCAATGAGCTGATTCAGTAGCTGCTTCGCGGCTAGCCTTATTCTTGACCAACTCAATGCCAACAAATAGACCAGTTCCACGAACATCACCAATGCAATCGTACTCGTAAGTGAGTGCTTCGCATTGCTTGAGAAGATATTGACCAACTTTTAAGGCGTTCTCTTGTAAATTCTCTTCATCAATAACTCCCATTACGGCATTAGCAATGGCACACGATACCGGATTACCTCCGTATGTATTGAAATAGGCCACACCTGTGGCAGCAAATGAATCAGCAATCTCCTGAGTTGTTACCACAGCTCCAACTGGGTGTCCATTACCCATGGGTTTAGCTACGGTAACTATGTCTGGGACTACGTCTTGCATTTCGAAGGCCCAATAGTGTGATCCCACTCGCCCGAAGCCAACTTGAACTTCGTCCAAGATACAAACTCCACCTGCAGCCCGAACAGCATTGAAAACCCGTTTAAAATAACCTTCCGGTGGAATAATCTGCCCTCCGCAGCTTTGTAAGCTTTCAGCAATGAAACCAGCAACGCCTTTACCTTCGGCTCTCAAACCCTCAAGGATCGTATCAATGTCTTTGGCATATACCGAGGCCATGTCTTCATTAGGATAATCCTTATCCACATACTTTCCTCCATAAATGTCTGGACAAGCAGCTACATGGACAAAATCAGGCTTATTATCACCACCAGGTTGGTTGAACTTATAGGGAGAGATCTCCATCACCGATTGAAGATGACCATGATAGGCACTGAATAGAGAAAATATATACATAAATTTAAATATTCTTTGAATGGAAGACTGTGAAACATACTGGTCCAAAGTAATAATGTCCTTCCGCTTGGTATGGTTCCTGGCCAGTCTCAATGCCAAATCGTTAGCCTCTGATCCAGAATTCACAAAGAAGCACACGGTTAACTCGGAGGGCAACTTGTTTGTCAGATTTTGTGCACACTGAACCAATTCATCGTGCAAGAAGCGGTTGTTGGTTGATAATGTCGCCATTTGAGAGCTTCCAGCCTTCACAACCTTTGGATGGCAATGACCAACTGAAAGAAAAAGGAAGAGACATATGTAGAAATTAAAAAAGTTTAAGCAACAAATTAAGCTAAAAGTAAAAAGTAAAAATCATATGAAATTTAAAATAATAAAATTTCCAGTTGATTTGTTTTTTTCTTATTTTCCATTGGGCAAAATAAATTGATTTATTTATAATTTCAATCTAACAAAACTTATATTGGATTAAACGGATTCTATTGAATTTGAATGTTAAAATTATGTTGTAAACCAATTATGTACATATACATACTATGTATGTTGTATAAAAATAATAATTGAAATCGATCAAATAAAAACAAATTTATATGAAAATTTGACAGATTGATCGACACAAATTCAAGTGACAAGTAAGAATGCATCAAAACAAAATTATTATTCGAAACCCAAATTTACCAATGGAAAACGCCATAAAATTCCATTTGTCAATAATAATAGTATTTGTCAAATATTACTATGATGATATTATTTTGATTTTGAAAAGACTCAAAATAAATAATATTCATTTATTTATAAATAAACTTGCAAAGATAACCTATAAAGATTAAAAAGTCTATGCACAATCTATTGTCTCCATTTTTATTAAGGTCATCAACTGTTTTTAAACACACATAATTTGAAGTCAAAAATATTATTACTTCAAATCGTCCTCCCTCATCACGTTTCTTATGCATGTGATCTTCACGCGCCTGCAAATCGAGATTATTTTAAAACGTTTTATGTATTTTACTTTTGTTTGTCTTTCTCTTTTGTTTCAGAATTAAAATTTATTTTATCATAAAATCAGTTAAATGTTTATCGCAAACACAAGAACAAATTGTGGAAAATTTGCTAAAAGAGTTAAATCTTTCTATCTACAAATGTTAATAGAATTCTGAAGTGTTAACTACCTATTTATCAAATTTAAGTGTTTGCCTTGGAAGCTTATCGTTTTATTTTAGATTTAGTATGAATGGCAGCAAGCCGATTTCTATGGTTTATGGTATTAATGGGCTTATCAGTGAGATTAGTTAGTATATTAATAAATATAATGAAAAGAGCTCACTCTCATAATTTGAATTAAGTTGTACTTTGAAGTAAATTGTTTATTTCTGAAAGTATGAACAATACTAGATTACCTATACCTTCTTCAAGTAATTAGATTATCCACAAGGCCAAACTTCATTTTTTGAAAAATTAGAAAACTCCATATACTATTAAGTATTTGACAGTACTAGAAATGACTTATGTCCTCATAGTCATAACGGGTTTATTTGCTAAATGAAATAAGTACATAAATCTGACAGCTTTCACTCAAAAAACACCAATGGAATTTGATCTCAGCAGACCCTAGTTGTGTCGTATTTATGTTCAATTGAATATGCCAAACCGTTGCCGACTCATTATGATATCACCTGAAGACATCAATTTTTAACAGTTTACTATCATCTCAAAAAACCTTCGATTTTAATAATAATCTAATTAGGAAGTCGGAAAAAAAAACACTTTTGTATATGATTAGAAAAATTAACATTAGAAGACCTTGGTTCAAATTTAGAAGAGAAAAGAAATAAGGAAGTAAGAAAATTTAGGGAAGTTTTCAAAAACCGACTTTCGAATCTCCAGTTTTGTATTTTGTTCGATTGCTAAATGATCCATTATCGTAAATGGCAAACATTCAACATATACATAAGTATGTATTATGAAACTTTTAAAGACAACTGAGCTTGACTAGTGTCAAATGGCAGTGCTACCAACTTGAAACCAAAAAATAAAAAAGAGGCTGGGATACGACCCACACTGATAACTTCTTGCTATATGTATCAATTTTTACCAAATTTGCGTACTATTTTTTGTAGATTTTATTTTTTTATGAAAAAACGGACTGTTGGATTTTTATAAAAAATTACTGAATACCGAAAACAATATTTTCTGTATTTTTAATTTTTGAAAAGCTATTTGAGTCGAAAGTAGATTTTTTTAGTTTTAGTATTGTTTTTTTTTTAAGGTTTTTATTTTTTGTAAAAAAACTGTCAATTCGATTTTTCTCAAAAATGTTCCTAATGTTGAAAACAATATTTCTTATAAGTTAAAATTCGTTGGAAGTCATAATCTCAAATTTTTTGAAATGATATTTGAGTCGAAAATCAATTTTTACCAACTTTTGTTAATTTTTTTTTAGTTTTTTAATTTTTTGTAAAAAACTGTCAATTCGATTTTTTTTAAAATTTACTGAATGTTGACAACAATATTTTTTGAAAGAAAAAAGTAGTTTAAAGCCAATATCTCAAAGTTTTGAAAAGATATTTGAGTCGAAAATCAATTTTTACCAACTTTTTTTATTTTTTTTAGGTTTTTATTTTTTGTAAAAAAACTGTCGATTCGATTTTTCTCAAAATTGTATGTCAAAACATTATTTTTCGTTGCACAAAATTGTTTTGGAAATGAAATCATATTTTAGTCGTAAAATTTTCGAGGTGACAAATTTTTTTTCTCAGTTTTTTTTATTTTTTTTCCAAAAATATACTTCTTTTGTATCACGTTACAATATATAATATAAAATTTAATTCAAGTCTCTAGCGTCATTGGTTCATAAGATATTTAGGGTTAACCAAAATGTTCACCTTTTTTTTAAACTGCTATGGTAAAAAAAACACCCACACAATTTTCTTGAGAGCCCTTTCTGCATCTTTCTGCCTTATTATCTGTATAACAACATTTATTTGAAGTCGATATCTCTTCTGGTTCTTGAGCTATGGACGACGAAAAAAACGTCGCGAACGTACGGACATACGGACGTACGGACGTACGAACGTACGTACACACGCACGCACAGACATCTTTCTAAAAATCTTTTATTTCGACTCTAGGGACCTTGAAACGTCGAGAAATGTCAAAATTTTCAATTTGACAAATCGGACCCATTACAATAACTTCCTATGGGAAGTTAATAACGTTATAAGATCTTAGAAAAAATTAATATTATTAAATTTTTTTTAATACAATTAATTAATTTTAACGTAAACTTTAACTTAATCAACGCAAATTATATAAAATGTGTCTTTTAACAGCGTTTGATTATAATTTTATATGTGGTTAAATGGAAGTTCAAAACAAGATTGGAGTTAAGCTATTTAATAAGAGAGGTTTTTTTCAATATTATTAAAATATTATTAAAATTTTGCTATGCAATTAATACTTTCATTACATGTCATGGTTCATGTAGACATGAATTAATATAGCTTAGACTCGTCGTTCAAAGTTAAACCAGTTTCAACTTAAACTTAATTTAAATTTTCAAACATTTATAATAACTCTATTATTAAAAATCAAGTGAGAAAAGACTATCAAATAATTAAAAAAAATAAAAATGACATGTGTCACAATGATGTAACCAAGGCCAAATGCCAAAAATTTAAGGTGCAAACACACCCGTATAAAAGTCTTTGGAACAAATGGAAATGGAATAGTGATAGTTTGGAAATAAGATTTCACTCAATATTAACAAATTTCTTTTATCGACCTTAAATGAAAAAGTGAGTTAATCTTCTTAAACAAATAACAAATTGCTAAAACAGCGTTTTCAGCGTAAACAATACTTTTCACATTAATGTCAGGTAAATAACGAAATAATTCAGATCTTGACTTTCGTTTACATACAAATTCACCACTTTAAGGATCTTTCTATTAAAATATTTTTTTTGTTTTCCATGGAAAACAAATCCTCCACAATTAAAGTCATTAGAAAATTGCAAGAAAAAGTATTGATACTTCTAATGCACTTTCAAAAGTTACATGTTTCTCAACAAGGCTAATTGTACTTGTTGTATTTGGTTATTTAAAATTGTTATGATTGAACTATAACTAAAACAAATTTTATAACAATATAATAATCATCGAGTTGATATCAATTTAAAGAAATTGCTATTATTGCATACTTGCAGTCTAAAAGTGATATAACCTTCAACTTTACTATAGATGACAGTGCTTAATTTAGTGAAATTTTTTGACTGATGCAGAAAAATAAACAAACAAAAACAAACGTAAACATATGGTGGCACCTATGATAATAGGGGCGGATTTACAAATGCAATAACTTAAAGCGCCTTACGCATGGAAAAGAAATTGCGAAATGTTATTTGAGTTTTGACAGTTTTTCTTAAAGATACGAATGTCATAATTCGAACGAAAAGAATCGCAAATTTCGTTTAATACAACTAACAATTAATTACAAATGTATCAACGTATAACGACCTTTTTATAAATCTAAATATGTAAGTACCGAGTACAGTTCTTTGTACCAACCAAAACAATTAAATAATACCGAAGTTTTTCCTACCGTAATGAGTTTCAAATAATGTTTAAACAGTTATAAATAATGACTTAAAATAGTTTTCAAATAAGTCCTACTCAGCTGTCATCTTTTGACTTTTGAAGTAAGAACTATGCTATTAGTAAAAATGAAACAAACATGTTTCACTAACGCATTGAAATTGTTAAAATTTTATTTAAAAACAAGAAAAGTTCTGTTTCTTGAACATGTTATTTCTCGAAGAGGTGAATACATTTAGAAACTGAAATCTTGAGACTTAACAGTTTTAGACTCGACAGGCGATTCAAGAACTGAAAATAGAATTTGCGAAGTTATCGAAAACATAGAATAAAACAGCAGAAAATGTGCGTATTGGTCATGAAAAATTTCATGAAAAGGATATGGTGCTGAAACCCTATTAGAGGAAGGCTGATATCGTTTTACAAAGAAATAAAAAAAAAATTACTTTTTCAAATTAAAAACTCTAATTTTAAAACCCTATAGCAACAAATCTCTTATTAACCGTTAGAAAGAAACGAATATCTGCTTAGAAAATAGAGTATCTATTAATTTTTCCATAATAAGTGACGAGTAACAGCCATTTTATCTAACTACGATGAGTAACTAATAATGATTGTTTTCTTGCATTAATTAAAAGTATTTTGTTTAAATATTCAACACTTTCATCAGACGTCAGTTTTATCCCGTTATCTCAAAAGTTGCAGTTTATTTTATATGACATAAGAAGAATAGATTAATTTACTCATCTCTTAATGCCAAATCCGCTGCTGACTATGATTATTTTCAATTTTCACATCAACAAGTTGTCCACTTCAATGTGATAAGAAAATAGCACTAAAACTATAAATATCGCACAAAATAAGATGTTCAATTGTTTAAGTTGATAACACCATCCCGCAGCGTAGCATGTTCACGTGAAAGTCATTTCTGACATGTGAATTGTGTAGACGAACGTCTAAACGTAAGAAAAAGTCGCTATTTAACTTTTGTTTCAGCTGTTCAAATTTGATCTAGTTAAATGCTAAGTACTCAACTTGTAGCAATAAAATTTTATTGTTCTTATAGTTATTGTTGTTGTTGATTATGGAAAACCTCGCTCGTCGTTATCAATTTAGTTCGAATGGGTAATGTTATCAATTCCCGACACCGACAATAAAATGTTTGCCCACTTCATAAAATAGTGTTATGTTTTGTCTGGGGGCACGGCTGCTCGGGACGTTATGTATTTATATAAAAATACAAATTAAATGATTGGTGTGTACTTTTGTAATCTTTATCACGTGAAGCTCACGAGAGGAAGATTTTTACTCATTCAACTCTGTAATCTTCTGTTTCTTTTATTGATTAGAACAAATATTTGAATTGATGATGTGCGTACAGACTATCACTAATCACGTTTTCCCTTAAAACGACCTATGAACACATCATAAGTGTCATGTTTTAAAATATTTTATACTACTCGTCGTATTGCGCATTGTTATCTGTTTGTTTTGTAAGCAAATCACTTTAGATTAAATTTTTATTATTTTATTAATTGTATAGATATTTTGATTATGAGATCAGTTTATCTTTAATCATATAACAATATCAACAAATAAAAAAAGCGTGATATGAAACGTGTTGTTTTTGACTTAAAAAAGTCAATGCACGCATGAAAGAAGTGTTATTGCAACGAAGTGAGATGATAATAATGGTGCAATTAAGAAACTTTGACGTATGTATACCATGTGTACCATAGTTATATGTCAAATTGACGTCTTTTATAAAATTTTGAAAAACTGATAATCATATTTTATATACTTTTTTTCGATTGATTGAAAATACTGAAAATGAGGTGTCAAGACGCTTCTGAATTCGGAATAAATGAATAAAACTGCCATTTTGACATTTCATTCAAATAAAAATGTCATTTGGACATTTGATTCAAATAAAACTGTCATTTTGACATTTGATTCAAATATTCGAATCATTTAAGTATTGTAAATCCAAGAAATAGTTATACCAGTCATTTTATGACATTATAAATTATGTTTTATAGTCGTTCTTGGTGCTTTAACACTAATTGACACTATGTACTTAGATACTTAGAAGTATCCTACACTTTTAGCAACTTATGCAATTTATTGACAAATTGATTATAATTTTTCATGTGATGGCTTTGCAATTGCATACATACATATGTATGTCCTTTTTGATTGCTTCAGTATGAAAATGTCATACATTAATCAATTAAAAACTATGTACAGCTTTGTGTCAAAAAACTTGAATCAACTGTCAGTCTAATTTGATAGTTGCTCTACCTATAGTGAAAGTAAATAGTTGCTATTATTTTATGTAGAATGGGACATAAACAAAAGGTACCATATAATAATATAATATATTGGTCATTCTTGTTTCTCTTAGTGGACATTTATAACTATCATTGGTTTTCATTATTGAAACCAATTATTGGAATTTTTGTTGGACATGTCGTTTATAGCGATCATTGAAAACTTATACCTATATCATTGAAAAACTTTTCCTAATAAAAATCCACCGGAAATTTTTCTCTGACAGAAATCTGTCATTGGATCTGTGTCAAATTGAAACACGAATTAGTGGAAAAAGAATTTCAGTCCGAAAATTGGAAAAATACCTTTCTTATTAAAAAATAACTATTCGATTTAACATATTTTTCCTAAAACAAAATTCTTTGAGTGATTCCAAATCCATCAGCCATTCAAAAAATTTTCCGATTTGATTTCATTGATTGTTATAACTGGGTTGTATCCCCATAAAACTAAATATGTAAATTTATACGGTCACACGAAGTTTATAAAAATAGTTTAGTCGGACTGACATCTTCACTTTGACACCAATTATGTACATGTAATCGAACTCACATAAATTCATTTTGACTTAAAGCGTTTTCCTTCTTTTTCATTGTCTTAGTTTTTATATTTGGCTAGCTCAAAACAGAATTGTTCTAAGTGACATTTTACCTTGAGTGCGAGGCAAAATGATGATCTGTCAAAAAAAAAAAAAACAACATTAAATGAATGGGGCAGTTCCACCTAAAAAAACGTCACTAAGAACTATAAACTCTCAAAGATTTTGTGAGTAGAACAAATTTGAATTATGTATTTCATTTTTACATCTGTCATGAATATAATTTACTTGTCATTTAGTTTGTTTTTTTATGTGGGAAAAACTAGAAGTTCAAAAACATAATTTAATTGGCTTCACAAGTTTTGTACTTTATATTTCTAGTAATTTCGTTTTAATTGAATTTAAGAATAAACTTATAGCATACAAACTACATAGCACAATACAAAGTGATTTTGTTTACAAAATAAATGATGATGATTTTTGTTCCATCAAGTTGTCATGAAATGTCAGTTACATTAAAGTGGAGCTGTTTTTGGAAAATCAAATTTTCTGTAATACTGAACACAAGCATCTTTGTGATCGGAAGAAAATTTGAAAGTATTCACTGTTAGAATAACAACTAAGAGATCTGTCAATAACCTAACAATTTTTGACGAACTTTATCTTCTGAATTGTCAATCCATGATTGGTTGATTGAATTTCTCTCAAAGTTTCAATTTCAGTGTCAGATTGATTGTTTGTAAAATGGCTGACAATTTTCTTGTCATTAACTGTATTTTCATACGATTGGTAGAAACTTGAATATGAAAAAATAGTTCATGGTAAAAAATTTTGTTCGTCCTCAATTTTTGTCAGATAAAAAATAATAAATTTTTATTTTTAATCTAAAAGTTTATTTTTTGACGCATATACACATTTTTGATATACTTTTCAGTCTCCACAAATAATCCCTCTTTTGGAGACACTTTTTGACAGCTGATTTTTTTCATTAAATAAAATAAATTAGGTGGCGCAACAGTCCGTAGAGAACCAGGGCCTAGCGACTTACAACTCTCAACCATTCCTGTGTGCGAGTATAATTGCAGGGATGGAGGGGACCTCCAGTTTATATGCCGAATCCGAACGGAAAATTTGAGAAAGCACTTTTCATGACAAGAATTACTCTTGGAGTAATTGTCAATTCCTCGCAAGAGGCAGTACCCGTGAAATAAACTTTAGGTGGCACAGGTAGGGATCGAACCCAAGACCTCTCGCATGACAGTCCAACACACTAACCATCATGCCATGGGATTTTTTTCATTAGCAGTGTGATATACTCAAACATACTTTTTATTTTATATTACATTCATTTTTTGAAATATTTACTGAGTATTAAAGATTTTTAAAACTTGATCAGTTCAAATTATTTTATAATAGTGTCACGGTTAACTCATTAAAAAAAACGCGAATAATGTCTATTTTCATTTTCGTTCCATCCTTCTCACGTTATCATTGAATAAATATAATTATCAAATTTTTGTCATACAATTTTTTTTTTCATTAAACTGATATTTGTTTTCCAAATTATTATTTTTTTTTTTAAATATTTTCAATTAAATGCACAATCGAATGTTAAATTTAAATATATGTAAGTATATTCATAATATGATGATTGATAAGAACTTACCGTGCGCAACATTATTAATACAATCCAAATAACGAGTGCCTTGTTCGTCAAACATATATTGACCTTGACCACGTACTATCTTAAGTGGATCTGTTCTATAAAATAGCTGGCACGCTTTACTGAAATG
This sequence comes from Eupeodes latifasciatus, assembly GCA_920104205.1. NCBI lineage: Eukaryota > Metazoa > Arthropoda > Insecta > Diptera > Syrphidae > Eupeodes > Eupeodes latifasciatus. Next base: position 25,554,474 of record OV049926.1, on the reverse strand, counting down.
TTAAAATAAAACATGTTATTTATTAGAATTTTTTATTGATAAATTATATCATTTAAAAATTTAAAAATATAGAATGATTAAAAAACAAAAGATTTTAAATTTATCTCAATGTAACCGTTTTCACAAAGAATATTAACTTTTCAAAAAAACACAAAACTTATTCCCTAATTTGTATTCCAAGTCATGTAAACGAGGATATAAACCCCTTATTCTTTTGTATGAGCTTCGAATTTATTATCATTTAAAAATTTAAAAATATAGAATGATTAAAAAACAAAAGATTTTAAATTTATCTCAATGTAACCGTTTTCACAAAGAATATAAACTTTTCAAAAAAAACACAAAACTTATTCCCTAATTTGTATTCCAAGTCTTGTAAACGAGGATATACCCCCCTTATTCTTTCGTATGAGCTTCGAATTTATTGAAGGAGACTTGAGAAATTTGCGCCTTTTTCATACAAATTACGAAAACTTGATTTTAATTTATTATGAACAATTTTCTTCTCTGAATACAAAGCATTTCAAATAATAATTATTATTTTATAAATTTGTTGTTTTTCAAAAAAAAAAAAAACAAAAATGTTTAAACAACGTACAACGTACGTGATTCTGTAACACTTTAATAATTAAAAGAAATTTTAAATAAATATAGAAATCTACGTTGCTAATTTTTCATAACTCTCCCTAGGCCACCTAATCAAATCCTTATCTAACAAATTTACACCTAAGTATATTTATATGAATAAATAATCTTTTTCAGATGCATTTTTCAAAACAATTTCAAAACAAACAAAAACAGCATTTTAACCTTGCAACAAAGAAAGTTTAACCTTGAATGGAAAATAAAAGTTCAAGGTAACCATTAGAGTGTATTTCCATATAGAAAACCTACAGATATAGAAAACACGTGTAATAAGGATGCTTGCAAGGATTCTCAAAATCTTAAGCTATTATACTTTGTATAGACTTATTTTGTAGTACTTACCCAATGTGTTTATTTCGTAGCTTTATTGTGTCAGATTTGCACATCTGCTCGGTGGCAGTATTTTCCATATTTTCTTGTGCATATGGCATGATTTAAATATATTTTTAAAAAATCAACAATTAAAAACAAAAAATTATACACTTTTAACAAAATAAAAACTAATTATTTCCAAAAGAAATGAATCTTAACGATGATGTACGTTAACTGCAACACGAATCTAATCAACAACTGAACTTGTACTGATTATGTTGCAAGTGCAGAGCAGATACTTTTCTGTAAGACCTGTTTCACTGTTATAGCCAGCCAAAGATAGGTTAGTTGCCACTGATCCGAAGATTCTCTCTGCGGACGACTATAGATATGTACCTCTAGGGTGAACAATACTTTTCAAATGTCGAATTGTCAGCATTGTTCTATGGTTTTTATCACAATATAACGATTGAATGTGTGCGCTATCGCTACACCACTCACTTGCGTGTACATATATGACGGTTGTGTGCACGAAAAATCTAAATCTATAAGGGTTGTTTTTTTTAATTATGTTTTTGTTTTTGTTGTTTACCTTTTTTTTTAATTTAAATGAAAAGCTTTTTGTTTATAGAATAGAATTTTTGTATACAGGAGGCACGGCAAAAAGTTTTCTAAAATGTTTATATGACTTTTGAAAGTGTTGCCATTGTAGAAACATATTGCTACAATATTTGCGAGCATTATACGTACTGAGACAAAATAAAAAGTGAAGAATAAAACTCGTTCTAAAAATTGGCTAAATACCTCCAAAACAAAAAAGAAGCTAGTATCGGTTAGTTGATTTTTCTAAAACTTTAACAAAATATTAATAACAATATTTTGTGTAAGATAAAAACATTTTGTATTGCAAAAAAATGATTAGTGGAGTTTTTAAAGAAATTAAGTAAAAGTTAGGAACAATATTTTGCGAATAATGAAACAATTTTGAAGTCAATACCTTAATGTATTCTCGAAATGTTCGAATCTAACATTAGTTTTTACCAATTGTCCGTAATATTTATTGTAGATTCTTATTTTGTATAAAAAACAGTTAAATGTTTCTTAAAATTTCAATTAATGTTAAAAAACAAAAAGAATTATATGATAAAATTAGTGTGAAGGCAATATATTTAACTTTTTCTAAGATTTTCAAGTCAAAATTCAGTTTTTATAAACTTTTAATAGTGTTTTTTAGGTTGTTATCTTTTGTAAAAAACCGTTGCTTTGATTTTCCTCAAAATTTTGCCAGACGTCAAAGACTTTACTCTTTGTTGAATTCAATTATTCTCGAGTTAATATCATTCTTCGTAAAACATTCGAGGAAATAAATATTTTATTTTGTCAGTTTAATTGATTTTTTCTTTAAAAATTATATTATTTTGATTTAACGTTCTATAATATTACATGAATTTGAAGTCGATAGCGTTATTAGCTGGTGAGATATTTAAAGGCAACCAAAATATTCACTTTTTTATTAAATTGTATTTCCTCTATATTAAGATTTAAAAATATACCTGTAAAAAGCCTGTTTTCAATAATTTAAATGCTATTTGATTTCTCAAAAAAAAAAAAAACTTAATTTTTCAAATTTTCATTAGAGCAGTTTATTTTTAAATTAGTTGTAAAAATTATGAAATATTTTCTAGATATCGAAAATATTATTAAGACAGAATAGGAGCTTGTACAGAAAAATAATTATTAAAATCGATTCATAAGTTCTTGAGAAAACTTAAACACAAAATAACGGTTCTATTGGGAGTACCCTTCTGGAGCAATACAAAAATATATGTTTTTTTTTTTGTTAAAAGAAACCAAATTAAGAAGAACAATTGTAAAGAAAATTTAATAAAAATATATCAGTTCATTTTTGAGAAAATTCGAATTTTCCATTTTTGACCAACAAATTTGGATATGTTATTTATAGTGCATAAAAAATGAAAAAAACAACGCCTAAAATGAATTGGCTTAATTTGCATAACGTCAAAAAGATAATACCTACCTTGAATAATGTCAAAAATCTCCTATCAAAAATCTTCAAAAAAGAAATGTTCAAACAATTAAATCGTACGATTTTAAAATAAAATTGTATTGTAATTTAATTGACACTTAAAACAAACTTTGGCCACCAGAGTAATCAGTAACCAGTGACATGTTATCATGGTTAAAGAATGTCATTTAAGTGCCACAAAAGAAATGGTTTCAGTAGACTTACCTTTTAGAAATTTAGAAATTTGAAAATATTGGTAACACAAATTGACTGCTTGGATATTTATTCCATGCAGATTTCCACTTTAAAATAATGTCAAGCTGTATTATTTTTTGGCGATTATTTTTAATGGCGATTTTAGTTGTAGCAGATTTTCTAATCCTCCCAAAAAGTAGTTACTTATAAGTCTCAACTTTCATTGATTTTTTAATTAAATTAATGTTTTTCTTTCTCAAATATATGGTACTATGGTCAAAATTTAAACAAAAAGAAGTTTTTCTTGAAATGACAGCACTGTATTGTAGCAAATTCCTTAAGGTTTATATGTTTTTTTTTTGTGTTCGAATGATAAGATTAAGCTTATTAAGTTTTATTTTAAATCTTTGAAGCTTTCTGAAGAGTAAAAATTGTGCATAATTTTAAAGCTCTAGGGTGTCTTCTAATTAAGTCAAGAAGTGAATGAAAAAAGTTTAATCGAAAAGTTGGATGTAGTGTGAGTATGATTTGTTCAGTAAAATTGAAAACCAAGAAAAAAATAGTAATATTAGTCTTTAAAAATATGACTCCGCTATAAAAATTAAAAAAAGAAGAACCAAAACACTTTAAGTGCAAAATAATATATAAAATAAACCGAGTTTTTTAAAATACAGGAAAAGACCATGATACCATGGGTGGAAACGGCTAAGGTGACTTTCTCTGTAAGATGATTCAACTCAATTCAATTCGATTGAACAATTTCAGATTAGAATTTTCAAAATTCATTGAATATACTTCTTTATAAAAGGATCAAATAAGCTGTGTTTTTATAACATTTTTACTTTTTGCATTTATTTTCGAATTTCGTAAGCTTTGTGAGTCACGACGACATATTTGTTGAAAAATTACTATCACATTTTTGTTGTAGAAGCTTTTTATCTATCAATTTGACTATCACCTTACATACATCAAATTCGTCCATTTTGACTGACATTTTATCAAAAATCACCTTAGCCGATTCCACCCCAGTTTATCGAAAATAATAATAAAGTTGTGCATTGAAAAAAGATTCAATGCAAAATAAAAATTATTTGCAATAAAAAGTAATAATATCTCAAAAAATGTTAATGTAAAACAAAAATTATTTGCATTAAAGACAAATTTAATGCGACTAAAAATTTGTTGCATTAAAAAAATCAATACAAACATCTTTTTTTTACATACAAAATATTCTATGCATATTCAAAAATGTTTTGCTATAAACAAATGTATGGAAATTTGCAAAATTATTGCATTTAAATAAAATTCGATTCCAAATATTTACATCGAAAAAAAAAACTTATGAAAAAATAAAATTTATTTTCACAAAAAATGTAATTTAAAAAAAATGTTTTGCATCAAAATAAATACTTTGCTAAATTTAATATGTTATGCATTCAAATATTTTTGTTTAAAAACAATCATTTATAACAAAAATAAGAGTCCCTGTATGAAAATAGCGGACATTAAAAAAAATGTGAAACGTGTGTACATTAAAAATAAGTTTACGTATATATTGAACAAGTTCAATATTTATTTCACTAAATCCAAACACAATAAAATGAAAAACAGAAAAATCTTCCTACAAATAAACCTGGGGAACTTAAATACTCATTAGTCATTATCATTACCAATTAGCAAGAATTCGAAGTAACAATTAGTTTTAAAGGAGGGAATGCAATAAATTGCTAGATCATAAAAATCAACGAAGAACTAATTGATATTAAGGTAATTTGTGTGCAAACCTAAAGAATGAAGAATTTTCTTCAAAAAATTGAAAATAAATCTACCTGGAAGGCAATAAAACAAATGAATGGAAAAGTACTACGACAATTTTTATCAATGATCAAGTAAACATTTTAATTTTTTTTTTTTGAAACTATGTTTTGCTAATCACCTGTGATGCGTATTAATGTTAAAAGTGTATGAAAATAAATTACGGGGCCTGGATTCAATTATACAATACCATTTTCTAAGAATTCATAGTCAATTTTTGACTTAACATTTAACATTTACAAAAAGATGGATTTTATGGGTTAACATCGAGATCTCGAAAACCATAATTTAGGAAGAAAATATGTCTAGAAAGCAATTTTTCGGTCGCACATGTGTAACCTTTGTCTCAAAAATTGTTAAAATTATTCAAGCCTATAATATTGGGACTCTATTTATACCAACAAATGTCGTTACTATGTCAGAGACATAGAAGTCTCTATCTTCAATTTTCGGTAAGTAGTAAAATTGATTTCACAAAATCTAGGCCCATATTTTTTGTTTAGAACATAAAACAAACTTGATTCGTCACATAACAAATTAGTAGGAAACGTTTTAGTAGACAAATCTTTGCATATTAATTAAAAATTTGCCCACGGAATCAGTGTATTTTTAACTTCACATAGGAAGTTATTGTAATCGACTTTAGATAAATTTTGTTTTACAGATAATCACGTTGATGCAAAAAGGGTATTCAAAAAAAAAAAAGAGGCTGGGATGTGACCCAAACTGATAACTTCCCATCCTTGCTTAAAACTTTTTAACAAAATATCACAACAATATTTTGCGTGAGATGAATAATTTGAAGTCAATATCTTTCTTTGTTCTTCTAATACTTGAGTCGAAAACTAGTTTTTGTTTTTTTGTTTTTTTGTAGGTTTTCGTGTTTTGTTAAAAAAGTTGTCAGTTGAATTTTTGTAAACGAGATTTTTAGTCAAAAACCAATTTGTACCAATTTAGAAGCATTTCTTGAAAGTTTTTATTTTTTATATCAAGAAATACAAATTGGATTTTTCTAAGAAAATTGATCACAAAATGAAATCATTTTGAAGTCATTACCTTCATTTATTTACGAGACATCGAGAATAATCAATTTTTACTAAATTTTGCGTAATATTTTTTTTTGAATTTTAATAAAAATGTTACTTAATGTCAAACACAATATTTTCTATATGATGAAATCAGTATGAAACCAATATCTTCAATTTTTAAAAAGATATTTAAGTTGAAAATCAATTTTTACCAACTTTTAGTAATGTTTTTTTTTAGGTTTTTATTTTTTGTAAAAAAAATTGTCAATTTGATTTTTCTTAAAATGTTAGTGAATGTTAAAAACAATATTTTTTTATAAAACGAAATCAGTTTGAAGCCAATATCTATAATTTTAAAAAAGATACTTATGTCGAAAATCAATTTTTACGAACTTTTAGTAATGTTTTATTTAGGTTTTTATTTTTTGTAAAAAAAACATCAATTCGATTTTTCTCAAAGTTTTACCAGATGTCAAAAACGTTATTTTTCGTTACATACAATTATTTTGGAGATAAAATCATTTTAAAAATTTTGACATTTCTCGACGTTTCAAGGTCCCCAGAGTCGAAATAAAAGATTTTTAGAAAAATGTCTGTGCGTGCTTGTGTACGTATGTACATACATTCGTAAGTCCGTACGTTCGCGACGTTTTTTTCGTCGTCCATAGATCAAGAACCAGAAGAGATATCGACTTCAAATAAATGTTGTTATTCAGATAATAAGGCAGAAAGATGCAAAAAAGGATTCTCAAGAAAATTGAGTGGGTGGTTTTTTCACCATAGCAGTTTAAAAAAAAGGTTAAAATTTGGGTTAACCCTAAATATCTCACGAACCAATAATGCTAGAGACTTAAATTAAATTTTATATTATATATTGTAACGTGATACCAAACAAACATATTTTTGGAAAAAAATCCAATTAACGGTTTTTTTTATAAATCAAAAAAACTGAAAAAAAAATATTATTTACCTCGAAAAATTTACGAACAAAAAACGATTTTATCTCCAAAACAATTTTGTGCAACGATGAATAATGTTTTTAACATCTGGTAAAATTTTGAGAAAAATCGAATTGACAGTTTTTTTATAAAAATAAAAACCTATAAAAAACATTACTCAAAGATGGTAAAAATTGATTTTCGACTTAAATACCTATCTTTTCAAAAATTAAAGATTATGGCTTCCAACTAATTTTATCTTATAAGAAATATTATTTTCAACACTCTGTAAAATTTAAAGAAAAATCGAATTGACAGTTTTTTACCCAAAAATAAAAACCTTTAAAAAACATTACTAAAAGTTGGTAAAAATTGACTTTTAACTCAAATATTTTTTCAAGACTTTAATTTTATCTTTTAAAATATACCGTTGTCAACATTCAGTAAAATTTTGAGAAAAATCGAATTACCTAACAGTTTTTTTACAAAAAAATAAAAACTAAACCAAAATTAATAAAAGTTGGTAAAAATTGATTTTCGACTCAAATATCTTTTCAAGACTTTAAGATATTGGCTTTAAACCAAATTTTTTGTTATAAGCAATATTGTTTTCAATATTCTGTAAAATTTTGAGAAAAATCGAATTGGCAATTTTTTACAAAAAATAAAAACCTAAAAAAAAAAACAATACTAAAACTTAGTAAAAATTTACTTTCGACTCATATATCTTTTCAAAAATTAAAAAATATTGGCTTCAAACTTATCTTATCTCACAGAAAATATTTTTTTCGACGTTCAGCACATTTTTTATAAAAATCCAACAGTCAGTTTTTTTATAAAAAATTAAAATCTACAAAAAATAGTACGCAAAATTGGTAAAAATTGATGTTCGGTTTTCGATATCTCGTGAACAATAGAAGATATTGACTTCAAATTAATTTCATTCATCCAATTTGTATTTGTTTAGGTATATAAGAAATATTTTTTTTTTTAAAAATGCTACTAAAATTGGTAAAAATTGGTTTTCGACTAAAAATCTCGTTAACAAAAAAATAATTTCGATATCAAACTATTTCATTATATACAAAACTAGCGGCCCGGTAAGTGCTTCGCTACGTATAAGGCATAGTAATAAAAAAAAATATTATTAAGTTCATTTATTCAAACAAAAAAATATTTTAAATTGCTAGCTATTTAAAAGTCCAAATGACCCAAATGATATACATATTGTTTATATTATATTTATCAGCAAAGAGTAAAAACTAAAAAATAAAAAAGAATTAGGTACTCTTACTATGGTCGGCCTATATGGGCTAGTCTAAAACAGTTGGATAAACAATATTTTTTGTTTTTCCATTTTGAGCATGAATAAATAAACTGTTGTGGTTTTAATTAAAATAATAATGGAAATGAAATATATGTATTTTGAGTATTTAATAATTCAGGTTTTATTTAATTTAGTTTCTTCTTGGATTATGCAAAATGCCAAAACTCTCGTCGACACGTATCTCTGACAGACATGAATCTAGGTGTCACTTTGAAGTCTGCTGTCACTTGGTATTCAGGTCACAGGGTGACTCCAAGACACCACATTCCTCCCCTTTTAGTTTATTCCAAAACGTTTAGGCGCTTTTATCACTCGTCCATAACGGGTGACATTATCAGGAACTTGTTTTGCGGAGGTGGTGGGGGCTAAGATATCTTCATTTGATTTAACATTTTGTTCCTCTTGCTCTTGTGAATCAGGTGTAACTACGTTTTCTGTTGTTGTTGATGGTGGCAGGGATGAGTTTTCTAGGGTTAAGTCTTCTCGCTGACGATCCTCAGTGTCATCACCTCTACTCGGAATCTCAAATGTATGGCTGTCGGTTAGGCGGCTTTGGTTGTTGGTTAGGCGGCGTTTGATTTGATCAATATGACGGCGACCGATTTTATTATCAGTTGATTTTACTACATAGGAAACGGGACCAGTTACTTCGATAATTTCACCTTCCAGCCAGAGCGGTCCAATCGAATAATTCCGAAAATAAATAGTATCTCCAATCTTAAAACTTCTTACCTGACCAAAAGATGAATCTGGACTCACCGGATTTATCTGTCCATCATCCGGATGCATGGCATCTAATGCAGTACGAAGCCTTCGTCCCATCAGCAGCTCCGCTGGTGTTTTTCCTGTTGTTGTGTTAGGTGTCGTGTGTTGTTTAAACAGAACACGTTGCAGTTTGGTCTGCATGTCTCCCTCTGACATGGTCTTGAGAGATGTCTTTAAGTATTGAACCATACGTTCCGCTTGTCCATTACTGGATGGGTGGTATGGAGCCGCTGAATTGTACTTAATACCATTTACAGTATAAAACTGCTGCATTTCAGCAGACACAAAAGCCGTACCATTATCTGAAATAATTCTTTTGGGTTGGCCATGTATAGCAAATACCTCACGCAATTTATTTTTCACTTCGGTCGATGACATATTGCGTACTATTTTTACTTCAAGCCACTTTGACATAGAGTCAACTATGACCAAAAATGTATATCCCTGGAATGGTCCAGCAAAATCTATATGTAAGGTGTTCCATGGATCTTCTGGGGGCTTAATAAATTGTCGTGGTGCAGCTGGTGGATTTCCTTTATTTGTTTGACATTGGTCACAGCGTTGGACTTCTAATTCTATTTGCTTATCAAGGTTAGGCCACCACACATAGCTACGGGAATAGGCCTTCATTAAATTGATTCCCGGATGATAACCATGAACAAGTTTCAAAATTTGATTTTGATATGTGGGAGGTACAACTACTCTACTACCCCACAAAATACAGCCCTTATGAGTAGAGAGTTCCGTCTTTCTACGGATATACGGAATAAGTTCTTCTGAACTTTCAAAAATTGTTGGCCATCCATGTAATATTAACTGTAACACTCTTGACATTACCGGATCCTTTGCAGTCTCTCTAGCTATTTCAGCCGCTGTCACTGGCGGATTACTACGCATCTCCAACATCAATATGTCAGCCGGACCATTTATTGGAGCGTCAATTGACGATGGTAATGGCAAACGACTCATACAATCAGCATTTGCATTCTTTGGCCCTGGTCTATACTCCATTGTATAGTCATAAGCGGACAACAGCAGGCACCAATGTAACATTCGGGGTGAGATCATTAGTGATATTTGTTTACGTCTATTAAAAATTCCCAACAACGGCTTGTGGTCAGTGGTAATAATTATTTCACGTCCAGCAACATATTGGTGGAAATGTTTCATTCCAAAAATAATAGCTAGTGCCTCTTTGTCAATATGAGCGTAGTTTCGCTCGTGGACTCCAAGAGTGCGAGAGGCAAATGCAATGGGACGCTCTGTTCCATTTTCCGTATCACGGTGTGCCAGAACGGCGCCAATCCCATAAGGCGAAGCTTCGCAAGAGAGAACCAACGGTTTAGAAACGTCATAATGTATTAAAATGGTATCTGAATCAAGCAAATTTTTTAGTTCGTTAAAAAACCTTGGTGCTCATCGGTCCATTTCCATTGCACATTTTTATCAAGCAATCGATGTAATTTTTCGGCAACAGATGATTTATGAGGTAAAAATGAGTTATAAAAATTAAGTAAACCCAGAAAGGATTGCAACATCTCTTTATTTTCAGAAATAGGTGCCTGTTGAATCGCTCTCACTTTCTCTTTGTTAGGGGAAATTCCATCCCCACTAATATGGAAACCAAGAAAGTCCAATTCGCGTTGAGCAAATAAACACTTATTTTTATTTACTGTCACGTTGGCTTTAGCTAATTTTTCAAAAACTGCTTCTAAATTACATTTGTGGTCAGATTCGTCTTTTCCACAAACGATGATATCATCGAGATATGCTTTTACGCCCTTTATACCGACCAAAAGACTATCCATAAATTTTTGAAACAAACCTGGAGCGGCCGAAACACCAAAAGGTAATCTACGCACCTTATATAATCCCTTGTGTGTATTAAGGGTCAACAACTCAGCCGAGGCGTCATCAACAACCAGTTGCTGGTAGGCCTGTTGTAAATCTAACTTTGTGAAAACTTTGCCGTCTGAGATTGCCGCCATGACCTCTGAGACAGTTGGTAGGGGGTAAGCATTGGTTTTTATCACCGCATTTACGGTGCTCCGGTAATCACCGCATATTCTTACAGAACCGTCAGACTTAGGCACAAATACAATTTGTGTTGCCCAACGGGAAAACATGACAGGCTCCAAAATTTTTTGTTGAACGAGTTTTTCAATTTCTGTTTCAACTGCTGGCTTCCAGGCGATTGCACACTGACGATGCTTGAGGAAAATTGGATTTGATCCTGGCAATATTTCCAAAGAAACAGGTGGCCCTTTGTGAGCACCCAATTCTTCGCTGAAAACGTTTCGAAATTTACCCTCCAAATTCAAAGCATTCCCTGCCACCTCTAACGCGCAAACACCTTGAACAGAAATTCCCAAACTTGGAAACCAGTCTCTTCCCATCAAACACCGCCCACCACCTGCAACAACAACAACTGGCAATTTATATTCTTTATTATTATATTTTATATTCACCAAAGATGATCCCAGAATGCGCAACTTCTCTTTGGACCAAGTTTGCAAAGTAATAGTCGATGGAATCAACACCTTGTTTTCGTGATTTATACGATTCCAAGTAACTTCTGAAATCACGGTACACGCCGCACCAGAGTCAACCTCAAAAGACTCTATAACACCATTAAGCCAAACCTGTGTCAAAATCTTGTTTGACATTGCTGTCTGGATGTGATTTAATTCATAAAAATAGTTTGATGATGCCGTTGATTCACAAAACTGATGTTCGGGCTCGTCTTGAACTGGTCTTTCATCTACTACGTGAATAGCTTGTTGTTGACGATTAGCTGCCTTTTTTTTATAACATGCTTTGCTTGAGTGGCCTTTTACTTTGCAGAACTCACAGTTTTTCTCTTTATAAAAACACTTATCAGCAAAATGATTGCCATCGCATCGAAAACATCGCAAATGTTCTTGTCTCTGGTACTTCTTTTTAGTTGACATTGCCATTACTTCATTATTGCAACGGACGTTGAGTACGTTGCGCTGGGCTGCTTCATGTGCAACTGAAATTTCGTAAGCCCTTTTAAAATCTAACTTGAGTTCACTAAACAGACGTTTTTGTAATGACTCATCGGCCACTCCGCAAACAATCTGATCTCTCAGCATTTTGTCTAGTTCCATTAAATCGCAGTGTTCAGATAATTTTCTTAAGTCTTTAACAAAATCAGCAATTGATTTCCCACTCTTCTGAACACGTTGGTGGAACGTAAATCGCTGTACTATTTCATTTGGTTTAGGATGAAAATGACCATCCAACTTTTCTACGATTTCTTGGAACGACACATCTTTGGGGGACAAAGGTGTAAGTAAAGAACGGATTATCTCATATGTAGATTCCCCAACACATGATAAAAATATTGCTCTCATTGATCCGTCGCGTCGTTAGATATGCCATTGGCCTCAAAATAAAACTCCATTCGTTCTTTGTAATTATTCCAGGCCATTGATGGCTGAAATTGCTCCAGCTTGCCGAAAGTTTGTGACGACGTATGGTTGACATTCGACATCGCAGTTTCGTTCATTTTTCGCTCGTCGCCAAAATGTTGTGGTTTTAATTAAAATAATAATGGCAATGAAATATATGTACTTTGAGTATTTAATAATTCAGGTTATATTTAATTTAGTTTCTTCTTGGATTATGCAAAATGCCAAAACTCTCGTCGACACGTGTCTCTGACAGACATGAATCTAGGTGTCACTTTGAAGTCTGCTGTCACTTGTTATTCAGGTCACACCACATAAACAGTTGGGGTACCGACTCTGGAACAGGCAACATAAAGTTGACCATGTGAAAAAACATGATTCCTCCAAATTGACACCACAAACGTGAAGTGTTTGCCCTTGGGCCTTATTTATGGACATCGCAAATGATAAACGCACAGGATATTGTAATCTTTTGAATTCAAATGGCATATCAGTTGAAATCATAGGGATAAGCGTTATAAAACACACTTCTCCTTTTGATTTACCAGTTAAGATTGTAGCTTCAATCAAATTTGGCAATAACTTTTTCACTGCCAATCTGGTGCCATTACACAGTTTTGGTGGATTAATATTTCGCAACAATATAATCAAAGAACCACTTTTCAGATTCAAGCAATGCGGTAGTATACCAGCCGGTTCCAATGAATTTAAAAAACGCATATTAATGTTCAGTGTCAATTTTCGTACATATCTCCAAAGAACTGATGACTTCAAACAGGCGTTTATTTCATCAGCAGGAGTTGATCGAGGAATGACAGGCAATGTTTGACGAAAGTCCCCTGACAGCAATATCAGAGCACCACCAAAAAGCTTTTGATTACCGCGTAAATCTTGCATTGTTCGATTAAATGCTTCTATTAATTTTTTATTCGCCATTGTGCACTCGTCCCATAAAATAACTGACGTTAATCACAGAACTTTTGCCATAGCAGAATTTCGTCTTGCTCGTGGCATTTTACCTTCACTCAACAACTCAACAATATTTTAGAAAATATAAACACAAAGCAATAACTCAACAATATTTTGGAAAATATAAACACAACAAAGCAATAATTATCGCTGATAAAATGAAATGACGTATGATGACATTAAATTTGTTTGACAGAACTAACGTTACTTTTTTGTCTTCGATTGTTTTGTCAAAAGTTGAAATTGGCTTTTAAGTATTAGTACACATTGTTTGTATATGGAAGTATAGAAAGATGTTGATTTCGCACTTCTTCAAGATTTTTTTTAATGTTCTTTACGTACAAACCTTCTCTGGACTTCCACGAATAATTCAAGGCCACAATTTGCCAAATCGGTAAAGGCATTGTTGAGTTACAACATTACAACGAAAAGTGGCATTGATTTTTATATATATAGATATTATTAGTAGTTTTTAAATTTTTAAGAATAATTCAACTGAGAACTTTTTTAACAAAACACGAAAACCTACAAGCTTTTAAGCAAGACAAATCGACAGACAGGATGGGAAGTTATCAGTGTGGGTCGCATCCCAGCCTCTTTTTTTAAATTGCTATGGTAAAAAAACCACACCCTCAATTTTTTTGAATGTCCTTTCTGCATCTTTATGTGTTAGTTAGTACCTGTATAACAAAATTTATTTGAAGTCGATATCTTCACTGGTTCTTGAGATATGGACGACGAAAAAAGGTTCCCCAACGTACGAACATACGTACAAACACGCACGCTCAAACATCTCTTTAAAAATCATTTATTTAGACTTTAGGGACCTTGTAACGTCAAGAAATGTCAAAATTTTCAATTCAATAAATCAGACCGAACTTTAGCGACTTCAATTAAATTTTAAATCATATAGTGTGCCATGATACCAAAATTGCATAATTTTTGAAAAAAATCAATTGACGTTTTTTTAAAATAAAGAATTGTCACCCCGAATATTTTACAAACAAAAAATTATGTTAGCTCCAGAATAATTGTATGTCACGAAAAATAAAGATTTTGACAAATGTTAGAATTTAAAACAAAAATCGAAATTTTGTAACGAAAAAACACTACTGAAAGTTGGTAAACATTGATTTTGACTCGAATATCTTCATAAAAATTGATATATTGCCTTCAAACTAAATTTGTGAAAAATACAACAGTCAGTTTTTTTTATAAAAATAAGAATCTACAAAAAGTACTAACGGGAATCTTTTACTACTCAAAACCAATAACAAAGCACCTAGGCAACGGTAAAACCCAGAAATATTTTATTTTTCTCATGTATTCTTTTCGGGACCTTTTTAATGAATAGACTGAGCCATAACTAACTGGAAAAAGTATTTTGACATAGTAATCTTTACAGTTTCTTTCGTGTCGCGTGCTATCAGAGTTGAGATTTCCTATTTATATTTTCTCTTTTTAATAAAATTTATTAACTTCGACGACATTAACAAACAATTAGTTGATAATAATGGGTAAAATGTCGGAAGTTGGCCAAGATTTAAGAATTAAGATGGTGGCCAAGTATTATGCTGGTATTTCGGTGGAAAAGTTAAGCAAACTATATAAAGTTCCTCGTCAAACCGTCTATTACCAAATAAAAAAGAGGCTGGGATGCGACCCACACTGATAACTTCCCATCCCGTCTATCGATTTGTCTTGCTTAAAAGTTTGTCTAAATGTATCAATTCTTACCAAATTTGCGTTCTATTTTTTGTAGATTTTATTTTTTTTATGAAAAAACGGACTGTTGGATTTTTATAAAAAAATTACTGAATATAAAAAACAATATTTTCTGTGAAATAAAATAAGTTTGAAGCCAATATTTTTAATTTTTGAAAAGCTATTTGAGCCGAAAATCAATTTTTACCAACTTTTATTAATTTTTTTGTTTAGGTTTTTATTTTTTGTAAAAAAACTGTCAATTCGATTTTTCTCAAAATTTTTCCTAATGTTGAAAACAATATTTCTTATAAGTTAAAATTAGTTAGAAGCCATAATCTCAAATTTTTGAAAAGATATTTAAGTCGAAAATCAATTTTTACCAACTTTTGTTAAATTTTTTTTTCGGTTTTTAATTTTTTGTAAAAAAACTGTCAATTCTATTTTTTTCAAAATTTTACTAAATGTTGAAAACAATATTTTTTGAAAGATAAATGTAGCTTAAAGCCAATATCTCAAAGTCTTGAAAAGATATTTGAGTCAAAACTCAATTTTTACCAACTTTTTTTTTATTTTTTTTAGGTTATTATTTTTTGTAAAAAAACTGTCAATTCGATTTTTCTCAAAATTTTATCAGATGACAAAAACATTATTCTTCGTTGCACGAAATTGTTTTGGAGATGAAATCATATTTTAGTCGTAAAATTTTCGAAGTGACAAATTTTTTTTTTCAGTTTTTTTGATTTATAAAAAAAACCGTTAATTGAATTTTTTTCCAAAAATATAATTGTTTTGTATCACATTACAATATATAACATAAAATTTAATTCAAGTCTCTAGCGTCATTGGTTCATGAGATATTTAGGGTTAACCAAAATTTTCACCTTTTTTTTAAACTGCTATGGTAAAAAAAACACCCACGCAATTTTCTTGAGAGCCCTTTCTGCATCTTTCTGCCTTATTATCTGTATAACAAAATTTATTTGAAGTCGATATCTCTTCTGGTTCTTGAGCTATGGACGACGAAAAAAACGTCGCGAACGTACGGACGTACGGACGTACGGACGTACGGACGTACAGACGTACGGACGTACGGACGTACGTACACACGCACGCACAGACATCTTTCTAAAAATCTTTTATTTCGACTCTAGGGACCTTGAAACGTCGAGAAATGTCAAAATTTTCAATTTGACAAATCGGACCCATTACAATAACTTCCTATGGGAAGTTAATAAGCAGAAAAAAAAAACAAATCCTCGCTAAATGTTCCACGTTCATGGCGACCCGACCATGCAAGACTTCCAAGAAAGAGGACATTTTAATAGTCGGAAAGTCTAAAGAAAATGTGCTGAACACCCCAAAATCTGCAGCAATTGAAATAAAAAAGGAAGATTAAATTGAAATTTCAGAAAAAACTGTAAGAAATCGTTTGAAGGAGGCTGACTTTGCTACTTACATACATAGCCAGAACAATACCCCAAATATCCCAAACAAAATTAAGCTTAAACGCCTGCAGTTTGCCAAAGAATTTTAACACAAACCTTCATCGTGTATTGTGGACTGATGAAAGCTGTTTTGAGTACCACGGATCAAAAAAGAAAACTTTCTGCAGAATCCCCAGGAAAATGCGAAGCAAAGTAGCACCTGTGTGTAAACGAGTACCTCATGGTGGTGGCACCGTCATGTTTTGAGGATGTGTTTGCCTTAACGTCACCGGAGACTTGGTAGCAATCGATGGAATGATGAACAAACAACAATATTTGGATATCTATATCTATACTATTATATAAAAGCGAAACCATTTTAAAGTTTGTAACGCACGATCTCAGAAAGTAGTCAACCGATTTATTTGAAATATATTTTATTATTTTCTATATTGTTATGAGAGTGTTTATGGCTTTAATTTTTTTTCATTAATTATTTGTCAAACTTAAATATTATTAATTTTACATTTTTTGTCCATTTTTTTCATTAGTTGACTTATACAACCACTCATATCTTAAAACCTATACAATAATCCACAAAGATTAGCATTGCTTCATAAAGTCAATATTGTTGCGCAAATTTTAAGCCTAAAATCACTTCTAAGTTAAACATACAACCTGAAAAAATAAATAAAAACAAATTATAAAATTATAAACTTTTTGAATTTATTTTATCCAGGAAATTAGATTTCATCACAATCGCGAGGTCGCTGCTTTGTTTCATTTCATTATCATTCCAACATTTTTAATTTTCTTTTCTTCCCATGCTCTTTCTCTCTTAATATGTCTTCCATTTAATAGTTACGTTTTTTCTCTTACCTACCTACCTACATATTCAATTTTTCACATTATTTTTTTGTTTCTCTAATTCTATCGTCAGGGCCGTCACATTGCTGAGTAGTGTGGGCTCTTTTTTTTTAAGTTACTATGGACATTTAATAAAAAAAAATGGTTGCCTGTAAAGTCGGTTTTACGGGCGAAGATTTTACGTGACAACGTCTTTTTCTCGGTAGAATATTTATTGATATGAATATAATTAAATTGCACAATAGGAACAATTGAATGAAAATAAGAATTGCACAAATTTTTTAAACTAATAATTTACTTAAAACTATCAACATTTATCAATAGTATGACATAACCTATAAACTCAGTTTCTCAACTTTTGTGTCAATCTAACAATTAATCAATCAATCATAGTTTACGATAATGAAATATCAGTGTACAATTATTTACCTTTATTGTTGTAGTTGTTATAAATGACGAATCTAAGCACTCCACATTTTCACTACAGACACAGCTGACGATACTTTAACCACACGTGTGAACTTGTATTATGACGCTTTCTTGTTTTTCCAACGCCAAGAACGTTCGAGAAAGACAAAGACAGAGACACAAGCATGCGCCGATTCAATGCGCCTAATTCTCTAGTGCTGCGCTCGCGGCAGACCGATCATAGTTGAGTGGGAGAGAGACGCAAGGCATTCGGCGGGCCTCTCTCTCGTTCGGTGACTCATCGTAACGTTACCGGGCGTTACACTTTTTCATAAGTGACTCCCAGCCGCAACCTAATTTAAGACGTTGTCACGTCAATAAATAAACAGTGCCGTGCACATGAAATGCCGATTTATCTAAAGAACAATTAGATCTTTTTTATTTTTCTGGTTCGAGGAAGTGAATAAATTATAATTCTTCCAATTTAAAAATAAAAAAAGTTCTATTATAATACCTTGAATTACCAATTTTGTATCACTTCCTCGAACAATAAAACTGAAATTAAGTTAAAATTTTCTTTACAAATAACTCAAAGAAGGTACTTACAATGACGTCGATAAAAAGAGCACACAAATGTAGGTAGGTTAAATCAGTTGCACTGCACTGAACATGAGCAGATGAATAAAAAAATGTGTCTATGGATATTTACACACGCATACCTATAGATGTATGAGAACATTAAAAACACAAATTTGTTTTTTTTACCGCAAACTATATTTTTCGGTTCGGATCGGCTAGTTTTAAATAACCACGCTTTTATTTTTAAGTTTTTTGTATTGAACATATAATTTTTATCTTTATGCAGAGTGGAATTTTTTTTGGGCTTGATGTTCAAAGAAAATGAATGCAATCAAATGAAAAGTCAATCCATTCTTTTCCCAACGTTTCTCCGGTTGTTTTCCGGCATCATCAGTGGTTTTTGAATTTTATTAAACTTTTTTACAGTTTTACATAACACAATTCAATAAATAACACTTAAATAAATAACACTTATTTGACAAAAAGAAAAACAAAATAGCAAAATAAAAATAAAAACTAATATCACAGACTACTTATTTCTTATGGCAACACTATATATTGCACTTACATATATTATCTATAGCTTATATAGCTTTTAGTTCTGGTGATAAATTGATTGGACGTGCGTCGTTCATTTTGCAGCAAGAAAACGCACCTTGTCACAAAGCCAAGATGATAACTAATTTTCAAAAGGAAGTAGGTGAAAATACACTAGATTGGCCATCTCAAAGGCCCGACTTAAACATAATAGAAAATGTGTGTGCCTATATAAAGCGACAAGAACGCGCGAACAGACAATCGCTGAGTTCGAAAGCCTTTGGAAGGAAATTTCTCCGCAAACCCTCCAAAATTTTGTAAAATCTGTACCAGGCCGATTGCAGAAAGTCATTAATAGAAACGGAAATTTCATTTTCTATTAAATTATGCCTTAATTTTTGTTTAATTTTCTTTTCAAACTCATTTGTTCCTCATAATATATTTTGTCAAAATACTTTTTCCACCACATATTTCTGAAAAATAATTTTCAGTTGCAGAACTATAACATTGAATTTAATTAAATAAAGTTATTTTGAAAGCTCATGGCCTTACATTATTATGCATTTTTTTTATATTTCTTCAACTGATCAAATAAAATATTTGAATAAAAATGTACGATATTTTGTTTGTTAAAATACTTTTTCCGACCATTGTATTAAAACTTTCAAAAAATGCTGCTAAAATTGATTTTCCACTGAAAATTTCGGGAAAAAATACAGATATTGAAATCAAATTTATTTTATCATGTGCAAAATATTGTTACTAACTTTTAATTAATTTCTTAGAAAAATTGAATTGACATTTTTTTTTTTAAACACGAAAACCTACGAAAACAACAAAAAACTAGTTTTCGACTCAAGTATTATGAAAAGTAAGATGTTGACTTCAATTTTGTTTGTATCTCATACAAAATGTTGTTTGGGTCAAGGGGGGTAATTGTGAACAGGGGTAATTGTAAACATACTTAATTTTCTCAAAACCGTTTATAATTTGAAGCATGTCATGAAATTATTTGAAATGACATTATATTTAAATCATATTGACGCGTGGAAGGCTTTATCTGTCAAAGGGTTATTTGTGTTTTGTTGGTTTCCATGAGTCGTTCGTTTTTCTGCGTTTTTAAGTTTTTCAGTGCTAATTCAAATTGTTGCAAAACAAACAAAGGCGATCGAAGTAAGTTGAATTTTATCTTTAAGAAAGTGAAATATGAGTATAAATGCATGCTATATGTTTTTATTTGTCTGTATAACAAAATTTAAAAGTTATTGGCTGTTTACAATTACCCCATTATGTTCCTATCATGGGTAAATGTAAACACCGAAATGGGGTAAACGTGAACAATTTGGGGTAATTGTAAATATTCATTTTCAATGGTTTTGGTGTTAATCTAACAATATTTTATATCAAAAAGATGCCACGTACATATCAACCAAAAACCACAGCTCCATCATACACGTCAGTGGATCGGTGAAGGTGCCTTATTTCAGATCTCGTGCTGGTTACCCTTGCGATAAGGATGGTACCTTGGTCTAGTAGGTACCTACATATATAAGGACAGAGAACTTGGTTACCCCTTTCCACAATGGTAGGACGACTGGTACCGTTTTCATTTACCCCATTTTTCTCGTTTACTTAAAAAACTAGGGGGGTAAATGTAAACATCAAATTTTATGAAAACTAATAAACAAACGCCATTAAGATTACTACTCTTTGATAGATAATACAATCCAAACTTAAGTAGCATAAACAAAAATGTTCGACATTGCATGGTTAAGCTGTAACAAACATTACAAGTGAACAAAAATAAAAAAAATGCAAAATCGTTTACAATTACCCCCTTTGACCCTATTAATAATTTGTTAAGGTTTTTGAAATATTGGATGGGAACTTATCAAAGAGGACCGAATAACAGCTTCTTTTTTATTTTGATTTTTTAAAAATATTGTTAATTGATTTCGTTTTGAGTTTATACTTGTTCGAAATCGCATCACAATCTACACTAATATTATAAAGAGGAAAGATTTGTATTTTTGTATGTAACGAATAAACTCAAAAAGTACTGGACCGATTTTAATAATTCTTTTTTCATTAGAAAGCTACCTTATCACTGAGTAGTATTAGGTACTAGATTACTATAGAAGTCTTTTAAAATTCCTATTAAAACCAACCGAAGGTGTAAAAAAATTAGCCATAAAATGTCTTTCATCGCATACGCTGCGAAGAGTATCTATTAATTATAGGACAAAAAAATGTTTTCTAATTTAGTGATTCATGGTCGTTTTAATTAGCATGCTTATAACTTAAATATCTGTACCTATTTATGTCTACCCGTGCGAAGCCGGGACGGGCCGCTAGTATATAATATTAATCAATTAATTTTAAATAATCTCTGCATCTTTTGATGTTATTATCAGTAAAACAAAATTTATTTGATGTCGATATCTCTGCAGGTTCCATAACCACGACAAAAAGAAATATGTATATCCCGAACGTACGGACGTGCGAGCAATTTTGCCTACAGAACCACACACAACTCTCTAAAAACCTTGAAATATAGATTCTAGGGTCCTTGAAACAAGAGAAATGTTAAAATTTTCAACTCGACAAATCGGACCGATAACAAAATCTTTCTATCGAAAGTTAATAAGTGCTTTGAAGCCCAACAGTATGTTTAAAAAAAAACTTATACTTACTATCATGCTTACCAAAACATACACTTAATCAAGTATATACATATTTCAATGACCATGGACAGTTTAAGAATCCAATAATATTTTCTTAACATTAAAATTAATCCAATGGATAATTTCAATAAAGTCTTTGGCTTGCTTTAAAGTGCGTATGTAAGAATTCAATTGTAAATTAAATTGTAATAGAAAGATAGCCTATATCTAAGGAATATACAAAACACACCATGGCCTGAAGCCGGTTAAACAAGAGATGGAGATGAATCAAGATTTTTCTTTGCAACCAACATGCAGTATGCTGTAAAGAGTATGCTACAGTGACTTGCACACATTTTCATTAAAGTTTTCTCTTGTTTTAAGTTGCTCGTTTACCTATAGTCGTAAAACTATGACCGAGAAAAAAGTCGAATTTTCTTTAACAAAATAAAACGTTATAGCCAATCTTATTTTTATGCTAAGGAAGACAGTTTTGTTCCAGTAATTTTGTGTGAAATTAATTCATGATGAAATCACATTGTGAGAATCCAATAAACTAAAAAAAGTGCGTATACGCCTCGGTGTACGAAAACAAACAATTATTGCTAGAGAGCATATAACTTCGACACAGCAAAGAGAAGAGCTCCCTTTTAACATTAAAAAACACAAAGCATACATTTTTCAAATTTGTTAAAAATCTAAGCTAGTTTCTCTGTGTGATCATTACCTGTCTATCAGTTCCTTGGCCTAGAAATTTACCCCAAAAGCAAATGGAAGATGGAGAAGTTTAAAATTTAAAATATTGTATTTTAAGAATTTTTTGTCAACACAAATTATCGGGTGTATAGGTATATTCTTGGTTTTAATTTTAAAGTCATAGATAAGGCCAAGATAATGCGTACTATGTGTGACCCTATATAAGTTAGTTTATCAGTGAAGACAGTAAAAGCACATTTTATAATCTTCTTAGCAAAATACAACTTGACTCATATGAGCCTAATTTTATATTTGAATCTGTTAACTAAATATTTGTGTGTTATAATTTTTATAAGGCAGTATTATTTACTTTTATGTGATCTTAATATGTTTAGATATATATTCAAAATAATAATAATAAAAAAAAAGATAACTTGAGTTAAAAAAAAACTTTATTCCTTTAAAAAAGTTCGTTTGTCTTTATTTGTTTCATATTATGCATAAATTAGTTTGTTAGATGCGATCATTTGCAGATTCACTGTAAAAACCTGGTTTTTGCCAGCTTAAATAAATTTCATTCAAGTTTATTTTATTATTATTTTTTTTTTGTTTTTGTTTTGCTTTCAATAAAATCAAAAGGTTTAAAAATAGTAGAATGAGTAGAGCCAGTTTAATATGGGAGATGGGATTTAATGTAGATTTGTTTTTAAACCAAATAGTACGCGCTTTGTCTCGATTTTGTGTTAATAATTTATTAAATTTGTTCTTATATTCGATTTTATATTAATATTGAATTAAAGAACTTCAATATTTTATAAAAAATGCCAGAAAATCATGGATTTGAAGAATCTCAAGGTTGGGTTTTGTTTAAATTTGTTTTGTGTACATTTTTTACGAGTGGTACATCTCAATGAAAGTGGACTTAAGAGTGTGTAAATATTTCATTGCGATCAAATTAAATGTGTTTTCTATTGTTTATGAAAATGATAAAACTGAAAAATAAATGCCTTCAATAGTAATAAATAAAAAAAATAGTATTAAATAAAATTAAGTTGTGTATAGTGATGTTTTAGGCTAATACCGCTGGCATTTGACATCTGTCGAACTCAACTGTCATTTGAAGTGTCATAAAAATTAATATTAGTTGAATTTTTCCCATTTATCATTGTCAACTACGGTCATAAACCTTGCGTTTCATTGTATTGTACGCCCGATCGAAAATAGTGGTGCTGCATAGCAAGTGTTGCTGATGAATCAAATTTATCGATTTCCCGGCTTTCACAGAAATTGATCATCTCGTACCCCACATTTTTTCGGTGGCAAACAAAGATTATGACTTTAACGATTAGTAGTTCCAAGAGTCAATCCATGCCCATGTGCTGAAAATTGTCAACATGGTTTTGTCTTGTAATTAAAAATGTTTTGTTTACATGGTTGGAAGACTTTAGAAAACAAGTATTGGTAAACTCATTGGAAGACAATTTTCTTGACAGATGACTGAGAATATGATGAAGATGACCATTTGGCTTTACATTCGTTGACAGCCATCTTAATGGCGTCCCCAACGTTTTGCCAAGCCGCATAACCTGCAATTTTTTCAAAATCCAGCCAACTAAAAATTTCAAATTAGAGGACAATAAGCCAATTATTTGAAAATAAAAATTTTGTTTGTCATTTTTGACAGATAAAATTGTGTTGATAGAAAATTGGTTACCAATTATGGATATGTACTACGTGAGAAGTTTCCTGGTAGCGTAATATCACGTTTTGGCGACTTCAATTTACCAAAAAGATCATTAGTAATTTGACACTGTTAGATTTGTTTTTTGAAGTACCCGTAGCGTGATGTTTAGTGCGTTGGACTGTCATGCAAGGGGTCTTGGGTTCAATCCCTGCCTGTGCCACCTAACTTTTTTCACAGGTACTACCTTTTGCGAGGAATTGACAAATCCTCCAAGAGTAATTCTTGTCATGAAAAGTGCTTTCTCAAATTAGCCGTTCGGATTCGGCATATAAACTGTAGGTCCCTGCCATCTCTGACAACATTACTCGCACACAGGAATGGTTGAGAGTTGTAAGTCACTAGGCCCTGGTTCTTCATGGACTGTTGCGCCACCTAATTTATTTATTTACTAGCTTTTACCCGCGACTTCGTCCGCATTAGATAGTTTTTTTGGATAGTACCTAGTATGAAAAAACCTGAGCTGTACTTTTTTGTACGTACGTTTAAATTGTGCCGAGATGGGATGAGGCCATACTAAGTGTGATTGTCATAGGCAAGGTAAGGTGACGAACCGAGTAAATCATTAAGTATTAAAGAAACAATTAAATTTACACGACGAATAAAATATTTGCAGGATTTTTCTGTAATTTGCATGCGTCCGACATCGGCGTGTGCCCTCACGTGTATGCCCGTTCGGGTAGACCCACTCAGTGATGTCCTCCCCCCGCGCCGCACTACCACCGCCGCCACCTTCCTCGTCTACCGCGTGCGACCCCCGCCCGCGCACTCGCCTCACGCCTCAGCCGAAACAGAATTATCAGAAGTAGAAGACAGACCCATCAGTGAATTATTTTTTGTACCTACATGGCTCGTGTTTGGCGATGAAAGGTTGAGCATAGCAAAGTTTAGGTTTAAAATTATTATTTGTGGAACTTGGTGAAAGCCACAGTTTGCGTCTAACGTTGAGGGCTTGAAGCACGAAGCGCGCGAAGCCCGCGTTAACATACGTGTATGATAAGTTTAACACGTTCGACAACTTATTTCATAAGGGATGGGAAGGCGTCATTTTCCCGGGGCAAAAAGTAGCCTATGTCCTTTCTCGGGTATCAAAATATCTCCATACCAAATTTCATGCAAATTGGTTCAGTAGTTTAAGCGTGATTGAGTAACAGACAGACAGACAGAGTTACTTTCACATTTATAATATTAGTATAGATATAGATTAACTTCCCATAGGAAGTTATTGTAATGGGTCCGATGTGTCAAATTGAAAATTTTGACATTTCTCGACGTTTCAAGGTCCCCAGAGTCGAAATAAAAGATTTTTAGAAAGATGTCTGTGCGTGCGTGAGTACGTACGTTCGCGACGTTTTTTTCGTCGTCCATAGCTCAAGAATCAGAAGAGATATCGACTTCAATTAAATTTTGTTATACAGATAATAAAGCAGAAAGATGCAGAAAGGGGTCTCAAGAAAATTGCGTGGTTGGTCTTTTTACCATAGCAGTTTAAAAAAAAGGTGAACATTTTGGTTAACCCTAAATATCTCATGAACCAATGACGCTAGAGACTTGAATTAAATTTTATATTATATGTATATATTGTAACGTGATACAAAAAAATTATATTTTTGGAAAAAAATCACCTCGAAAATTTTACGACTAAAATATGATTTCAATTTTGTGCAACGAAGAATAATGTTTTTGACATCTGATAAAATTTCGAGAAAAATCTAATTGACAGTTTTTTTTTATAAAAAATAAAAACCTAAAAAAATATTACTCAAAGTTGGTAAAAATTGAATTTCGACTTAAATATCTTTGCAAAAACTTGAGATTATGGCTTCAAACTTATTTTATCTTATAAGAAATATTATTTTCAACATTCGGAAAAATTTTGAGAAAAATCTAATTGACAGTTTTTTTACAAAAAAATAAAAACCTAAACAAAAAATTAATAAAACTTGGTAAAAATTGACTTTCGACACAAATATCTTTTCAAAACTACTTTAAACTACTTTTATCTTTCAAAAAATATTGTTGTCAACATTCACAGTTTTTTTTACAAAAAATTAAAAACCGAAAAAAAATTTAACAAAAGTTGGTAAAAATTGGTTTTCGACTCAAATATATTTTTAAACATTTGACATTATGGCTTCCAACTAATTTTAACTTATAAGAAATATTGTTTTAAACATTAGGGCAAATTTTGAGAAAAATCGAATTGACAGTTTTTTTTACAAAAAATAAAAACCTAAAAAAAAAAACAATACTAAAACTTTTCAAAAATGAAAAATATTAGCTTCAAACTTATTTTATTTCACAGAAAATATTATTTTCGATATTCAATAAAATAAAATCTACAAAAAATAGTACGCAAATTTGGTAAAAATTGATACATATAGACAAACTTTTAAGCAAGACAAATCGACAGACGGGATGGGAAGTTATCAGTGTGGGTCGCATCCCAGCCTCTTTTTTAGATTTGTTTTTATTTCAAAGTCCAAACTTTATAATGTTATAAAATCAAAAATATTACGCTCTATTCTTACTTAAGCTTAGCCTTACCTTCAAAATCAAAAAGTGAATAAATGTTTGTCTTTTCAGAAATTCATGAACTGGGTTTGAAAAATAAAAAAGTGCTGCCACCAAATACTTCCGAAACTGATGATGCACATCAAGATGGCAAAATCTATTCCTTCGATGAGGCAATCACACTGGCCAAAGTTGGATCGTTTCATTATTTTCTTCAAATAACCTGTGGAATGTGTTTGATGACAGATACTGTAGAGCTTATGGGCATGAGTATAATTATGCCATTTATAACACATGATATTCCATCAACATCATCTGAAAAAGCACTTTTAGCATCAGCTGGATTTTTGGGAATTGTTATGAGTTCACATGCTGTGGGATTTCTTTCGGATACATGGGGCAGGGCACGAATGTTGCGTACAACTTTGTCCATAAGTTTTCTAACAAGTTTTGCATCTGCATTTTCATACAACATCTGGATGCTTATAGTGTTGAGATTTTTGACTGGTTTTATAATGTCCGGATGTCAAGGGAGTGTTTTTAATTTTCTCGGAGAATTTCATAGCAGCAAAACACGAGCGAAATATGTTACGATGTTGTCGGTGTTTGCCCAACTTGGAATGATATTTATGCCAAGTGAGTACAGAACCTTAATAGTTCTGTTCGTTTTTTTTTCAATTTTTAACTGAATTTGACTTGATACATTTTTTTTGTCTTCCCGCATCCGCAGCTGTTGCATTGGGCATTTTACCTCTCAAACTAGACATCACAATTCTTGGTTTACAATTTCAATCATGGAGATTGTTATTGTTGATTTTTTCGTGCATGCGAACATTTGCATTGATCGGACTTTTTACTTTGCCTGAAAGCCCTAAATATGTTTTCGTACAGGGTGACCACGAGGAAGCACTTAAGACTCTACGAATGATTTATTCAAAAAATACCAAGAATCCGCAATATGAATATCCAGTTCATCAAATTGCTCCGGATGGGAAAGGAGATAATTTGAAAAATGTTTGTGGTGTCAAAGATGCAGTTGTACTTATTTGGAATCAAACAACTCCTTTATTCAATAAGAGCAGAGTATTGTACACGGTTAACATTTGTCTGATAATGTTTTTAATGAGTGCAGTTTCACATGGATGTTATATGTGGTATGTAGTTAATTTGTTTTCATTTTTTACGTTGGCAATTTTGTTTATAGACCTCTGAGCTGTTAATAAGCATCTGTACGACGCGTCGTACGTATCACCCTCCAAAACCCATTTCTTTACATTGTTGTATTTGTAATGTGGACGAATTCAACGAGAAAAATTGAAGTGTTTTCACGCATACATAGTACCAACTACTGAGTTTTTAGGGGAAATTTCATAAATTAGAGGAGAAATTACACGCACACTAAGAATAATTTTATAAGGCTGATTTCCGGTTTAGCTTGTAGGCAAACCAAGATGTCTACCGAGGATTTATATCTTCATATAGAGTGTTTTTGATTGAATCAACTGTTGGCTTGAGCTTGTAGGCAAACCAAGATGGCTACCGAGGATCTATATGTTCATTAGAGAATTTTTTATTTTTACCCGATGTCATCATGTAAATGCAATTAGGCTACCAACACACCAATGTGGTTTCTATTTTGTTTCACCAATTTGGTGAGGTGTATGATGACGTTTCTATTGAACCATTGTATATATATACAAATACATATATATGTATACAATGATTGAACTTTGTTTATGCTAAGGTTTAACTATTTAAATTACAAATTTATAACAAACACGAGTATCGATATTAAAATTTGTTTTTCATTTAGGTTTCCAACAATATTAAAACAACAGATTGCAAACTTTGGAAGTGGTCTAACAACATGTGAAATAATGCATTTAGTATCAAATGATTCAGCTGTTAACATATCTCAATTGGAAGAAGTTTCTTCGGAAGTTGTAATTGATATAACTATGTTCAAAATCTTAATTACAATTGGAACTGTATTTTCTGTGACGTTTTTTCTATTCGCACTTGTCATAAATGCTGTTGGAAAAAGGAAGTTTTTATGTAAGTAAACAACATTATATAAATACAACTTAAAATTTTCAATAGCTCCACGGACGACTCATTTGAATGTTAAAAAAAAAATGGTCCAAAGAAAGGAAAATTAACTGCGTTTCCAGTCAATATTATTATTAATAAATGTGAACTCACCCTAAATCTCAACTTGAATTGTCACAAATAAGTGGAATTTATTTCATTTTGAAACTGAATTTGTAACTTAATTTAGTGTATGATAACTTTGCAGTTCATGTCTTAAACTTGATTTGTTTTATTTTTCAGTTGGACTGATCCTTATACCAGGATTGAGTTCTTTAGTCTTACATTTCATAACAAATATCCCATGGGCAATTGTTATTTTGACAATTGTAATGACTTTAGCAAATGGCATTGGAATTGTTGGAACGATGGCTTTTGAATTTTTCCCAACAAATGTCAGTGGCATGGGAATGAGTTTGGTTATGATGATGGCTCGAGTTGGTTCAGCGGCAGGAAGTAGTGTTTTTGGTTCAATGATAAGTAATAGTTGTGATAAGTTATTTCATATTTCATTTGCTTCATGTATGCTTTTGTTGGTTTTATCAATTTTATTACCAGGTAAAAGATAAATAAAAAGAAAATGTTATGTAGTATAATTTAAAAATTTATTTTAATTCAAGATTTAACGAAAAAAATGAAATTATTTTAAACTTTTTGTTTACATTTTAAAATATTTAAACTAAAGGAAAATAAATGCAAAAGATAGCAAAACAATGGAACTTAAATATATCGTCTCATAAAAAAGGCTTAAATAAGAACATTATATTTCAGTTATTGATAATATGTATGTCGTTTGTTTTGTCAACCTTCGTAATTTGTATTGTTGTTTAAACAGCATTCTATATTAAACTGTTCAAATAAAAAACATTATTAAATATAATTTTACTAATTACACAAGTCAACAAAAAAAATATTTTTCTTTAAGTCTGTTATTTAGTGAATATTTTCTGATTGTATACATCGAAAAAAAAGCAGAAGCTCCATTTATAAAAAATAAAGTTTGCTTTTGTACCGTTACACAATGTAAAACGAATATTATAGTGTTTTAGCAGTTTTTTTAGGAGCCGTTGCATATAAGATGCAGGAGAGGGGTAGGGGGGCTGTGGGTGTGAAGCGGGAGTGAGAAACTGTCAACGGCAGTGTGCACGTGCGCTTTGCAAAGGATTAACGTATTTTATGTGTCGTGAGGCCTAAAATGTCTTCCAAAAAGTGCAAAAATCCCGTGGACTCAAATACGAGACTTTGTGAAGCCTATGAAGCTTATTTTAATTTACCCGTACGAAGTCAAGATAAAATATGGGCACCTCATTTCTCATGTAGTAACTGCAAAAACACTTTAGAGGGTAAGAAAATATATCATACTTTTCATTAAAATTTATATATATATAACTATACCTATTCTGACACATTAAATGTGTCATTCGTTATTGAATAATGTTAATTTTTTTCCAGCCTGGTACCGAGGAGAAAAAAAAAGTATGAAGTTTGCAGTACCAAGAATATGGAGGGAACCAACTGACCATATCCATGATTGTTATTTTTGTGTAGTAAATCCAAGTAAGCGTCGCGCTGGTAAAAATGCCAAAAAGATTGAATACCCAAACCTACCATCAACGTCTGCTCCAGTACCCCACAGTGAAAATTTCCCTGTGCCTTCGAGCCCAAAGCAGAAGGCACAAGAGCAGTTACCGCTATCACAAATATCTAGTAATAGCGGAGACAGCGAGTTCGTGATCACATCACCGTCTGTTGAACCACATCTTATTAATTCAGAAGAGTTTGATGACTTAGTAAGAGATTTAAATCTACCTAAACTTAAAGCAGAAATATTAGCTTCACGACTAAAACAGTGGAATTTGCTCAAGAACGATGTTAAAATAAGTGACCAAAGAAAACGTCATAAAACATTTTCTGGATTTTTTACAAAAGAAGACGGACTTTGTTATTGCAATGATGTGAAAGGTTTGTTTGAAGCAATCGGAATCCCTTGCATTTCTTCTGAATGGCGTCTTTTCATCGACAGCTCTACAAGAAGCTTAAAGGCAGTTCTTCTTCACAATGGAAATAAATTTCCATCTCTTCCCCTTGCTCATTCTGTAATGCTAAAAGAAAATTACGAGAGCGTTAAAATGGTGCTTCAAGTTTTAAAATATGAAGAGTACGTCTGGCCAGTGATAGGGGATTTCAAAATGGTTGGATTTCTGATGGGAATGCAAGGCGGGTACACTAAATATCCGTGTTACATTTGCTTATGGGACAGTAGAGCCGATGCACTTCACTACCAGCAGCACTCATGGACAACGGAGCGAGTTTCAAATAGGACAACATAACGTCAAAAATGAACCAATTGTGAAGCCCGATCATATTTTAATGCCTCCATTGCACATTAAATTAGGTCTGATGAAGCAGTTCGTAAAGGCTCTGCGTCAAGACTCTGAGGCCTTTCAATATTTAAAATCATTTTTCCCGAAATTGTCAGAGGCTAAAATTAAAGCTGGTATTTTCATCGGTCCACAAATAAAGAAAATAATGGCCAGTGAACAATTCCTACAGCTCCTCAGTACCCACGAAAAACGAGCGTGGCTGAGCCTTAAAGCAGTGATTCATGGCTTTCTTGGCAACAGAAAGGCAGAGAATTACACGGAGCTTATTACTGATATGCTTCACAACTTCAAAGTTATGGGTTGCAGAATGTCTTTGAAAGTCCACATGCTACATGCTCATTTGGATAAATTTAAAGACAACTTAGGTGAATATTCAGAAGAGCAAGGGGAACGTTTCCATCAAGATGTAATGAACTTTGAAAAGCGTTATCAAGGACAATATAATGAAAACATGATGGGTGACTACATTTGGGGGCTCATACGAGTAAGTTCCAACTTACACAGAAGAAATACCAAATCTGTTCATTTTTAAAGTCTTTTTTGTATTCTTTTTTGTATTTGTGGGTTTATTTATGCCGTCTTGTATAATTAAAGTCAATAAAAATGTGTGAATTCAAAACTGTTTTCCTTTTACATATAATTGAAATTAAAAAATAGAGCTTTTTCATAAAAAATAAAATTTCGTTTTAGTAACTACAAAAGCAAACTTTATTAGATAAAAATATTTTTTCTTTAATTAGTTAGGCATAAGTAATGAAAATCAGAGGTACAGAACCCAGACTCAAAATTCGTGTTGACCCGTGTTATTATAGACACAATAAAGATAATTAAAATGAAGCTGTGCGTTTGATAATTTTGAAGAGACTCTTACAAACAAGATTATATTTATGAACTTTGCCAAAGAACAACCGATTTCTTCTCTAGCGGTGACAGTTAAACACCATGTTATGGATTTGTTTTGGCCACTTGCATTCGAGAATTGAAAAGTCA
Organism: Eupeodes latifasciatus; assembly: GCA_920104205.1. Lineage (NCBI taxonomy): Eukaryota > Metazoa > Arthropoda > Insecta > Diptera > Syrphidae > Eupeodes > Eupeodes latifasciatus. Next base: position 25,522,422 of record OV049926.1, on the reverse strand, counting down.
ACTACAAATTAACTAATAAAGACAGACGACGTAAGATCATATTTATGCTCAAAAGCCATGTTCAAATCACAAATTGTAAAGAAATTAAATAATTTTTTGACGTACAACTGACATATGTATATGTATAACAGTTAGACATACTCGTATGTGTATGTATAACAGTTAAACAACAAATCACGACCTTAAATCAAAACAAAAATATTTTCATTATTTTTTAATGTGTGTTTATTTTATTTGTCACACCTTATACGTTACTTTCGTTATGTAAAAATAAATTGTACCAATCAGTGTAAAAAACCACTTTACTTACAAGATTTTTTTTTTTATATATTAAAGTTTTATGACACCATTTTTTCATGGTGTGTTACTTTCGGTATTAAGAAAGTTGAGAACGCCGCTGCTATCAGTCCAGCTCCGGCAATATAAAATGTCAACTCACAATTGTAAGGCAATAAAAATCCGGCAGCATTTGCTCCAGCAACACCACCTAATCGACCAAACATCATTGAGATACAAATTGCCATGCCCCTGCAAAGAAACAAACAAAAACAATTATGTTTTGACATTAACAGTTTGGTCTATGGGTGCGTTCACATTGAAAGTTCAGAGTTGTCAAAATCCAATTAATATGATTTTTTTTAATTTGTGTTAATGATTTATCTTATAAACTTTTGTATGTGTTTAAATTACCTCAAATGTGTCGGATATAATTCGATTGTTATTCCACTTAGAACTTGAATTCCGGCTCCTGATAGGAAGAACATATTAAACACAATTAAAGCTGCGGTTGCATTGTATATAAAATTTGTCAAAACCCCGCAAACTCCAAATACAAATAATAAAGAAACTAAAAGGGGTGGGAGGAATATATGTTCAATTGGTATTGATTTTATTATAAAAAAAATATAATTATTATTATCCTTACAGAGAATACAATTCTTTTGAATTTTTCGATCCAATAAACCAATGATAATAAATCCTACAAAGAAACAGAACTCCATCATAACGGAATATATAAAAGTTTTATCTTGTAGTTGTTCAACGCAATGATGCTAGAATACAAAATGACATGTTTAGAAATAATTTAACTAAGAATCAATATTCGAGTATAGCAGCATTTTTTTGCACAGTAAAAATAATATGTACATATATCAAGTTACCAAACAGGCATACAAAAGTCTCCACTTAATTTTTCCCATAAAATACGGAGCTTAAGTTTAGTTTCTTCCGATCTGCGTTCTAAGCAAAGAAATTACGTTCACACTTTTTTGTAGACTTTTGTATGAGCTACAAAAAACACGGCTATTGTAAACTTACACCTTCTTCCGTTACAAGCTTTAACTGATTAGCATGAACTGCATCACAAATTCTAGTAGCATTACTTGTTGAATTGCTACTCATTGCGTTAACCATAATATCGGTGATAAAGGGATACCACATAAACATTCCATGAATAGTTATGTACATCCAAAATTGAATATTACAAATAAGAACGGTAGAGAGGAGTAAATTCTTTTGAAAAAGTGGGACAGTCTGTTTCCATAATGTGTTTAAAAAGGCTTTTAATAGACCGCTGGAAGTATATATTGATGGTTCACCCAAATTCTGAACTGTTGTGTCTTTTTCAGGGATGATGTCATTAATCTGTTGACAAATTAAAATTCAAAATAGTCTATTCATTTGTATTGGCATTTATTTGACTTACTTGTAAAACTCCACTTTTTCTGTTCCACTTATACATATTCTTAATGACTTTGATGGCTTCCTCTTTTTTACCAATCGAAAGAAGAAATTTTGGACTTTCCGGAAGAAAAAGCAAGATAATAACTGCAAGAATTCCCGGACATGCACAAACTAATATTAAAAGTCTCCATGGTTTGTAGACTATTCCGAGAAATGGCAGTGGCAATGACCAATTTTGATTAATGACTCCCCAGCCAACTACTGGCAAGAGCATGGCCCCCACCGAAAATATACACGAAGCTGCCATAATTGCTCCGGTTCTTGTACGATTTATATGAAATTCTCCAATGTATACAAAAAATGTTGCATAGGATGCAGAAATACTGGAAACATTGGAAAAACAACCAATATCAAAATATGTCTGTAAAGAATATTATCAAGGTCTATGTACTTACAAAAATCCATTGGTAAATTTCAAAACAATAAGCAACCAAAATCGGGGTGAAAAACTGGAAAATATAGACACAGCGCAACCCACAAACAAGGAAGGTAGTATTACAGCTCGTCTGCCTTTCGTGTCTGCCAAAAATCCCCACATATGTGAACTGACAATAATTCCAACATATCCAATAGTACTCAAGATGCCCTTATCTCGATTTGTTAAATTAAGATCACATTCTGCAATTGGAAGTATAAAGCCAACTGAAGCTGTTTCATATAAGGTACTTGTCATCACTACGCCTCCGAGTAAGATTATCGAATAGTTAAATATGCCGAAACCTGAAAGTCATAGATATTTTGTATTCATTCAAATCTTCCACTTCACTAAGTCAGAAACAAAAACTGAACAATCAGCGAAGATGGTGTTTTTAATGATTTGTTTTTTAATGTGCGTACAAAAAACAGCTAAATTTAATCATAAATCGGTTTTACAAAACAAACCTGTCTTTTCCAAAGCATCCGAGAAGTGAATGGAATCACTTTTGTCGTGTTTTTCATCTTCAACTGTAAATACTAAAAAAAAAAAAAAAAAAGAATTTAGATCAGTTTGATAAGTTATTATTATTATAATATTATAACAGTGAAACTATTTTAAGGTTTGGCATATGATATATTGGCTGCGTTCAATCTCGTGTTTAATAGGGTATCTTGGATAGGTGGATTTTTAGATACCTTGCTGAACGAGTTGGATAGCTGTATTGAGATAGCTGTCAAAAAATAAAAACAACTTTCAGCTGTTGGTCATCTACAAAACGAGAACAAATTAAGTCAATTTTGAAGTTTAAAAAAATAGGTCATAATTATCGTCTAAAATTCGAAGGCAAATAGCTTTCTCAGCGTCTATTATGTACAGAACATCCTCAAATACAATTTTAACTAACATTTTGTATCTTTTTGTTTACCAACAAATAAAAAAGCTGAAATCAATTTTCAAGTTTCTTGAAATTCAACCATGTGTTGAATCAGCTGTTTTGTCAGATACCTATGTATATACCCCAGAAATTCTTGGATACCTTTGGATTCCTTTTTTTGACATCTCAGCTGTTTTTGATCAGCTGTTATTTTACACGTAAAACACTAACATAAAGGTATCCGGATACCCTATCTGTCTGAGATTGAACGCAGCCATTCTTTCACTTAAGTCTACATCTAATGTCAAAATTGACAGTTAGGCTGGATTTACACTTACACGACTTTCTGTTACTCATAGTTATCTGTCAGAAGCTGGTATATAAAGTAATCATCACCATCGTGTAAATTAAAATTATTAGTCGTGTAAATCCAGCATTATATATTTTTAAAGAAAATATTAAATCAATGAAATAAAGTAACTGTGTTAAATCTCTTTGACATATTGGATTGATTTAGGAAAAAAACCGCTGTAAATAGTTTTCAAATGGACTTTCTTAAACAACATAAAATTTGTATAGTTTTAAAAGTTACTGGTCTAGAATTGTAAAATTTTTCTCACAGCTGCACGAATGGCTATAATCCACAAAATAAAATAAATTTTAAAAATGTAAATTATTCCAACAAAAATACATCAATTTTAATAAAATCTATCAGATGTTTTGTTGATTACATAAAATGTTAAAATAAAAAGTTTAAGGTTAAACGTTTATATGTAAAAAAGAAACAGAAAACAATATTGGTGTGGATAAAGATAATATTTCCTTTTGTTAAGGTTATGTTCTTTAAACCCTGTTGTACCCAACCCCTTGAAATGACAGTTCTTTCGTATGGGTTGGTTCAAACAGACTTCGTTGACTTAGGCCCAGTTTTTCAGTACGAGATCCAGTTAACTCCTAAAACATGATTCTCAGTCTATTATTGTCTTGTAATTAACTCTGAGTTAACCCTAAAAATTTGGTGAATTAACTCTGGTTTAAATATACAGATGTTTTTAGCAGATACTGAAATTGCGTAGGAAAAGTTATGTTTATACAATGAAAAATCTGTTGTTGAATCCGACCTGAGCAATGGGGATTTATACGAAATTTTAGGTTTAACACTTTTAAGAAGAAAAAGACTTTTCAGATCGAGACCAATTCAATTTAATTTATTGGAGAAATACGAGGGTGGATTGATAAGTTTCCGGTCTGATCAAAAGATGGCATGGCGCCACTAGGCCTACCTTGAGGTGGCCTTCTATAGTACCATCCTTAGATAGCTTCTAGCTATAGTTTCAGCCCGATCGCCATGTTAGTTTAGTTTTGAGAGAACACTGAACAAGACGCCTCTGTGTTTTTCTTAAAAATGGAAAAGTTGGAAAATCGTGCTGTAATCAAATACTTCTATTTGAAGGGGTTAAAGTCGAAGGAAATCAAAGAAGAGGTGGAATCAACACTGGGGACATCCTGCCCATCATATTCAACCATTAAGCCGTGGGTTTCCGAGTTTAAAAAGGGTCGTGTGAGCACCTCTGATGAGCCTCGCTCAGGACGCCCTGTTGAGGTCACAACTCCAGATATGATCGAAAAAATCTATCAAATAGTGCTGGAAGACCGCAGATTAAAAGTGCATGAGATAGCTAAGACCTGTAAGATGTCATATGAACGTGTGCAAAATATTTTGCACCAACATTTGCATATGCAAAAGCTCTGCGCAAGATGGGTGCCGCGTTTGCTAACAGTCGACCAAAAATTGATTCGAAAAAACATTTCTACCTAAATGGCTAAATGGCTAAAATCAACGATCTGAAGTTTGAATTGATGCCGCATCCTCCCTACTCTCCAGACCTAGCCCCGAGTGACTATTATCTTTTTCCTAACCTCAAAAAATGGCTTGGTGGTAAGAGATTTGCGGACAATGAAGAAGTAATCGAAGCTGTAAATGGGTATTTTGAGGAGCTTGATGAATCAGTCTATAGAGATGGCATTACTAGACTAGAACACCGCTATGAGAAATGTATCAGCCTTGGAGGAGATTATGTTGAAAAATAAAAAAAAAAAATTCTTAAAAACGTTGTTTTTCTTGGTCAGGCCGGAAACTTATCAATCCACCCTGTTTGAATTTCGTTTATTTATTTTGAATAGTTTAAAAAAAACGATGAATGAGATTGAAAACAACGGATAGTGACTGTCAACCAAAAAGTCAAAATATATAGATTTCCATAATTTTTTGACAACTGAATCAAAAGCTTTTCAGTGATACGAAATTATAATTTCGCTCATGAGGCTAACATTACACCCCCACTGAAAAACTTGTTCGTGAGTTAATTTCGAATTCAGGATTAACTAGCTCCGGGCTTAACTCAGAGTTAACTCAGCACTAAAAAAGTGGGCCTTAATATCATAATTTGGGAATCATTTTTTTTTAATACTTGCAGAATTTTTCACTGACATTACATTAATTGATCGAACATAATTAACCCATCCGAGCTTATCACAAAATTCAAACTTGGTCTAACGAAACAACTTCTAAAAGCGCTAGAAGACAAATCTGAAAAAGTGGTCAGAATCTTCCATCCTTCCTTTCCGTTCAAAACACGTATTGATCTTTCCAAGATCATTGTCGTTTAGTCAAAGAAGACCTTTCTGATCTTCATAAGGATAGGACATACTGCTACGAATGGAAGTGTACAATAAAGAAAGATCATCCATGTGCGGTTTAAAATTCAAATTCAACAGCCCTCCTCTAGCTTTAAACATTGTTAATATGTCGAAGATACAGTTTTCATCCCGAAAATAGTTGAGTTCATTTAAGTCATAGTTAAGTTTGCAGTAATATTGTCTGTAGAGTGATGATTGCGCTTTGTCTTTAAACTCAGTTTTTTGTCCAGATTCCTTATGAATATGTACAAATTATCTTTCCATTCTGCCATTTTGTTGACCGAAACATTAAGTTGTAGATTGTACCTCTCTTCTATAAGGTCCCGCTTTTTATAGAACAAACATTTTGAAGTGATTGTGGTTTTCTGAATGAGATGCAGCCCTAATAGCATAATCGAAGTGAAGCTTCAAAGTTGAAATAAATAGTGGAGACATTTTGGTCTCCAATAAAAGAATATACCTAATTTGGGGAACTAAATCAAAGTTTAAACACACGTTTCAGAAAAAATCTAAGTAGTTTTTTAACTTCTTCATTTTGCTGATAACCCCAAACTTGAGCGGCATTAAACAAATCTGATTTAGAAGTTGCCTCGAACAGTTTATACTTCGCACTAAAACTGAGTGCTAATAAGTGCTGTTATTGCTAATTGAAGCTTGTTGAAAATATGGCTATTCATATTTAAGTTTGTGGTTATCTCATTCTTAGATAACCATGCTCCTTAACGATTTCAATATCTTTTCCAGCGAATTTCCGCTTTTCGTTTCTGGCATAACTTCCACCAGCTTTTCGGCAAATCATTATTTTGGACTTAGGTACTCAAATTCATTGTGAGATTCCAAATCATGCGAATTAGACATTGGGGGCTGTTTCATATATGTAGATAAATTTCAAAATATAAGCAGAGCATTCTCAGAAGAACAAGGAGAACGTTTTCATCAAGATATTACTTACTTTAAACACCGTTATCAAGGAGAATTCTATAAAAATATGAATGAAGAAGTACCAGGGTTGACTTTTAAATTAATATTTTTCATACTTTTGTTAATTTATAATGATTAAAAATAAACGGTGCAAAAATAATTACAAATCTATTTGCTTTGATTTAAAGAAATACAAATTTTAATCATATTTTTAAACCATTTTCGTTGCTAATTTTGTGTATTAAAAATATTTTTTTCGAATGTTTATACAAACACCTCTGTAAATTTCATACATACATATGTTTTTTTTCAAAAACAAAAATAATGTTGACTTGCGTTATAAACCATTTACTTTTTGACATTTAACACTTTAAGCAAAACATTCTCACTAAAATTTAAGGTGTTTAACCACTTATTTTGAAAAGATTGATGGTTTTTCTGCACAAAAAAATTCTGTTAAGATTTTAACTGCAGAACACAAAAAATAATTATGCATTCATAAATCACGTAAGATAATTTGAAAACAAAAAATAAAGAAGACCAAAAATTAAATTTTTATGTTTTTAATTCTTAATACCAGACATTCTGGGAAGAGTGTTTCGAAATATTTTTTAACTCTGAAACTATTTTAGACCTTGTTTTTAACTGAATTTATTTTTTTTTATATCAAATAGTTTCTGTTTCGAGACTTTAACGCACTGTTTAAAAATAATTCTATGATCAATTCACATAAATAAATTATTTTTCATATGATAACATAAATCTTTAAGAAAATAATTTAAAATATATTAATTAATAAAATAAAAATAATTGCAAAGGAAAAACGCACTTTCAACTGTCTTATCTTTATCACTCAACGCCATATCGACGACTTGATTGTTAAATATTGATTATGCATAAAATACTATAAAGACCACATCTAATATAAATGAACAGAATTTTGCAATAATTATATAGAATGATCTTAATATTAATAACAGGGTGCAAGATGTTTCCTATAACTGAAAAATCTGCACTAACTGAAAACGATAAGGTAGATAACAAAATAGATAGATATGATACGAATATTTAATTATGTCATATTAAGATATTAAGATTAAGGGAGATACATGTACATATACTGAAAAGTGAAGTTATAAGATAGAATTTAAAATAAAGATTACAATGCCTTAAGATTCAGAATGGAAGATTCAGAAATGAACAGAATTTTGCAATAATTATATAGAATGATCTTAATATTAATAACAGGGTGCAAGATGTTTCCTATAACTGAAAAATCTGCACAAACTGAAAACGATAAGGTAGATAACAAAATAGATAGATATGATACGAATATTCAATTATGTCATATTAAGATATTAAGATTAAGGGAGATACATGTATACTGGAAAGTGAAATTATAAGATAGAATTTAAAATAAAGATTACAATGCCTTAAGATTCAGAATGGAACTACTTTACATCAATCAAAAGTTGTCTCCAGGTGAACTAATCGCCAAATCAAAAGAGAGCAAAAAGTAGTTATGAGCTGCAATAAAAGTTTATAAATATTTAGTCTTGAATTTTACCTGAAACATTTGTTTACATTTGGAGTTTTAAAAGCTATTACGATTTTCACCGGAACGTTAGAAATGAAATGTTCAATTTCTTCGGATTTGCATACTCTCCTCGATTTCTAGAAACTTGACCTTAGCGAGATATCCGCTATCACAAATAACTTTCAAAAATTTTACATAAAATTTACTTTTGCGAAACTCAACTAACTTCATAGGGGTGCGTTCAGATAATTTCACTAGAAACCTAGCACCCAAACCTATGAAAAAAACCGTGTTAAAGTCTGGATTTTCCCTTGCGAAATATTTAAAAAACAAAAAACAAAAACTTTTATACTTTTATAAATATAATATTACAAAAAAAAACAGGAATATTTTTTCACTCAACAAATAAAAAATACAATTTTTAGAGATAAACTTTAACACGAAATTTTGCCCCACCCTGTATTAAGTATGCACATTTGATAGACTAATGAAAAACAAGATTTGTTTACTTAAAGAGCAAAAGAACAAGTTAAACAAAATATTTCTATAAACAGAATTATTTAAATATGTAAATAAATCACACATTTTAAATACCTGATTCCCAAACTCTCTATTTCTAGTATCTCTAGTATCTTTTTTGTTGTTAACGTTCATAATTTTACATAAATCATGCCATTTAATTTGAAGGTTATATTTGATTTAAATAAATGTTATTAAATTGAATTTAAATGCCATTATTAGACATAGAATAAAATCCTCTGTTTGAAGGACCTTTTCTGCAAATTTTTTAACAAAATTCTCATCTTAATAACTCGGTGTTTTAGTGAAATTAGTAGACTTTGGACTATCTGTGCTTAATGGGGCTTCTGAAGGAGACGTTTCTGGAGAATTCACTTTTATAAGCGGCCAAGGACAGTCTGTTATAGACATTGCAGCTATTTCAATGGAGTGGGTCAATATATATAAAGATTTCAAAGTGGGTTTAGAGAATTTTTCAGCGCACTTGCCAATTGAGGTGAAAGTACAGTTTACTACTGAAACAACGCAGAGGTATACCAGTAATTCCCTTAGACTGAAATGGAACGAGAATCGTGCTGTCTTGTACAAATCACTTTTAGACCGAAACTGCAGAACTCTCCCTTCACCCGATTCCCCGGATTATATTGAAATTTGTGATGAGGAGATAGTAAAAGTGATAAAAGCCTCAGCATCGTATAACGAGAATAATAATAACTCATTTACTCCAAAGAACAAATGGTTTGACAATGATTGCAAAAAGCTTCGTAAACTTTCTTTTGTGTATCTCAAACTCTTTAGATCTACAAATGCCTTGTTTTTTAAAAATATTTATCTACATGTAAACAAAGAGTTCAAGAAAGTATGTGCAAATAAAAAAATCGAGTATATGAAAAATATGGCAAGGAATCTAGTCAGCTGTACAAACTCAAAGGACTTTTGGTGTAATGTTCGTGAGCTCGGTGGTCATAATCGAAGTGTGGTGAATACTCTCGGAGCTGAGACACTAGCAGCTCACTTTAAAACTCTTTTGTCGGCTGATGAGAACCACCACACTTTCTGCTATGCATTACCCAACACCAACATCTCTGTATTGGATGATCCTATATCTTTGGGAGAACTCGAATTAACACTGAAGAAAATGAAAAACAACAAGGCTCCAGGCATCGATGGTATTCCGGCAGAGTTCTATAAAAATAGTACTGATGTATTGAAAAACTATTTGTTGGTTTACTTTAATAGACTCTACGATAACTCGCATGTGCCACTCAGTTTTACTAAAGCAGTAATTTTTGCAATTTTTAAAAAAGGAGATTCAGCCCTACCAGAAAACTACAGAGGGATTTCAATTCTCAACTCGATGCGAAAAATCTTGGCTTCAATTCTTTACGAAAGACTTTCAAGGTGGGTTGAAAGCAACCATCTACTGAACATGCTCCAAGCTGGTTTTAGACCGGGGTTCTCGACTATGGACCACATCTTTGCCCTCACCAGTATAGCTAGGAAGTCTATAGAGAAGGGTAATAAATTATATGCATGCTTCGTTGATTTCAAAGCGGCGTTTGACAGGGTAAACAGACAGGCTTTGATCTACAAGCTTTCATCTTTAGGAGTTTCCCGAAAGCTCCTGTTGATGTATCTAAACTTTCTGATGTCTTCTACTGCTACGGTATGGGATGGTGCTGAATTTTCGAACTGGTTCGAAACCACAACTGGAGTTCCTCAAGGCTGCATCTTAAGTCCTATTCTCTTCGCCCTGTTTATTGACAACATATGTGATGCGCTTCCAGGAGGAATATTGTTTGCAGACGTTCAAGTTAAAGTTTTACTCTATGCCGACGATTTAGTTCTGTTGGCTGAAAACCCTTTCAGTCTCCAGCTGCAGATCAATAGACTCAAGAGCTTCTGCGAGATGTGGGGACTACAGGTAAACACTACAAAAACGAAGGTTATGGTTTTTGAAGCACGCCAAAGAAGGAGATTGCCTGAAGAACAATGGTCTCTCAACAATATACCAATTGATATCGTACAGGAATTTAAGTACCTTGGAGTCATACTTACAAGTAATTTGAAGTTTTCTAAACATGTTAAAGATAAAAGCTCTGAGGCTAAACTAGCTTTAAACTTGATGTGGCCCAAGTTTTTTGCAAACCAACAAGTTGATGTAAAGTCCAAATACCGTGTGTTTCATGCAACTGTCAACACCTGTATGTGCTATGGTGCTCAAGTTTTTGGTTACTTGCCCCTCGAAGAATTCGAAGCAGTTCAAAGGTTTTTTTTCAAACGCCTTTTTAGATTGCCGACGTCAACTCCGAATTATGCAATCTATGTAGAGTCTGGTATTACACCCATATATACTCAAAACCTTAAAACTAATGCAGATTATATAGTACGAGTTATGAAAAGAGAAGAGAGAAGCCTACACAAAACCATCATGTTGCGACTATTGCTCACCAATTCAACACCTTTTAAAGAATGGAACCAGCTTGCCCTATCTCACGAAGTGAACTCTTTACCGACTGAGTCAAATGTGGACCAATGGCCAGCTATATTTAACAACATTATTGCTAAGGTAGACGAAAAAGCATACAACCAACATCAAGCCAGAGCAGCATCCACGACATCCAGAAACGTCTACAGAACTCTCAATCACCACTTGCGATCGGAAGACAACTATTTCACCAATGAATTATCTGCTGAAGCAATAAGCTTAATTTTTAGAGCACGGGTCGAAATTCTAAATCTCAATTGTATGCCACATCGCCCTGATCTGTCACAAATTTGTGGTTTGTGTAACAGACGAGAAGCTGAAGACACTTTGCACTTTATTGCTGTATGTCCAATTCTGCAAGAGATACGACGTTTACATTTAAATGAGAGCTTTATTTCACCAGTTCGTTTGCGCGAAATACTAAACGGTGCCCTAGGTTGGTGTAGCCTATACAAATATTGTAAACATGCGTTGACCTTTAGAAATAGCTACCTATGAGATATTTTAAAGTTATTGCAGTCTAAATTATATCACTTTGATTTTTATTTTGTGTTTCAAATCACTTTAAAATTGAAAAAAATTATTGTGTTTCATTATGTATATTATTTACTTTTGTATTTAAAATCACTATAAAATTGTTAACATGTTTTAAGATTTTTTTATGAATTTTGAAAAAAAAAAAAAAAAAAAAAAAAAAAAAAAAATGTTTTTTGTGTTTCAAATCACGTCAAAATTGTTACTTATATTTATAACTTAATGTCAAATGTATCTATTGAATAAGTTTTTTTTTTTTTGATTATTCTGAATTTGGTTTGTCATAAAATATTCAAATATTTTCAATATATGTACATATATTTCTTTAATTTATTATGAAATGTCATTTCAGGCAGACGGCAGAATTGCCACGTCCTTATTCTTAAGAATAAATATTGTGAACATTAGTATATGAAATAAAGAATTTTATCTATCTATCTATCTATCTAGTGAAATTAGTACTTTTTTTCTTCTTTTTTATTACTAGACTGAGAGGTAAAAATTAAAAGTTTTAACGATTTTAAAACTCTGTGGAGAAATCAGTTGTAATGTAGTAATTATTGAATCTACATAAGCTTTAATTTAAAATTATGAATGTATGTCAAGAGATCCATTGAAACGTAACTAAATTTTCAGAAATAAAATCTATAAAGAATTTATAATAGAAATACAGTTTACAGGTATGTTGATCGAATTCTTAACTATCAAATTTTCCAATAAGAGGTTTCATTTTGATATTTAAAAAAAATTACAATTCATAAAGAGTCATCAATCAATGTTTATTTAATTTTAAAGTAAAAATAAGCAGATTTAGTCAATATAAGGGGCTTTTAGAGTTAACTACATTTTTTGAACAAAATTAGTCCATGGCATTTATTTAATTTTTGATGTTCTCATCAGTTCAAACTTGTAACTTTAATTGACTATCTTTTACTTGCAGAATGTACCAACAACATTATACAAGCCCTTTGAAAGTTGTGTTTTGTATTGTAATGAAAAAGACCTTATTAATTTTCCAATTTGACAAGAAACCCTTTTACACAAAACTTTACAGAGTAATTCACTTCTGATTTAAGTTGAATGACAAAAAAAAACGTGATCAATCTGATATTTAAAAATCAGTAGACTTGATAGTAAGGTAGGCTTTTCTTGGCTAACTTTAAATGCAACTTTCCAATAAATTTGTTTTAATTGGAAGGTATTTCTTTGTTTGCAGCTGGAATATTAGATACTAGAAACGTTCCTTACCTTCAAGTCCCTTCTAATGTCGCCTTAACCTGCCCAATAATATCCAAATGGCCACCACGGCTAAAGTTTCAGCACTATCCTTTTTTTTATAAAATTTTCCATGACCAATTCGCACATTAACGTCTTTATCGGCTTGAATCGAATCTTCGAGGAATAACAAGGTCATTAAACTTTTCTTGCAAAAGTTTGATTTCTTAAGCGCTGTCTTTTTGAAAATAAATGTCGCCGTCCACATAAATATCCTTCAATTCCGGCAATAAAAATCATACCTCGGTGGAGCTGTTCATTCACGTCACAGTTGCTCTTGATTAAATAAGTTATACGCATTGAAAAGGTCCAATCAGCAAAAGATTCGAGGTTGCTACTGATCTTGTGTATTAACTGAACTTTACATGCTTTAAACCTTGTACACAGATCGCGGTTAGGGCACTTTCCTCTTGGACACGCCACCTAATCAGCGGCCTTCCTTTACTACTCTACTGCGCTGCCCTGTAGGAGTGGATTCGAAGACTTTTCGGGCCGAATCATTGGTTTCCAGGCTAAGTCTACGTCGCTGTACAGCCCGCATCGTTCCATCTTATCCTTCACTCACCTTCTATGCATACGGGACCGTAGATCACGCGAAGAACTTTCCTCTCAAAACGAGCCAAGGTGCTTACATCCGCTTTTGTCATATTCCATGAGTCTGCACCGTAGAGTAAGACGGGGAAGATGAGGGTCTTACATAGTGACACTTTGCAAAAATAATTCTTCGTTTGATCTCACTTCGCGCTGGTTTTGTTTTCTGTATTCTTTAAGTTATGTCTGTCGATGGTGACGTTTTGACCGAGTCGTCGGTGTTGTAGGTCTTTTCATGATGACAACGTGTACTTGTTTTTCCTCTGTCTCAATACTAACAAAAGCCCTGAGTTCTTCCTATTATGTTGTTTTTCCTCTGTCTCAATACTAACAAAAGCCCTGAGTTCTTCCTATTATGTAAATCTCATCAGCATAAACGAGTAATTGAACAGACTTTTGAAAGGTTGTGCCTCTACTGTTGACGTGGAAGCTCTGCACTATTCTTTCAAGGACTGTGTTGAAGAATTCACATAACACCACATCACCTTTTCTAAAGCCTTCTTGGCATCAAAAGGATCAGTTAAATTGTTTCCAACATTTATTGAGCAGCGGGATTTCTCCATGTGTCATCCTACACAATCGGATGAATTTTTATCTTTGCAGCCTTCAGTTCGAGGTTTATGCATTTTTTTCGAACTTAATTTCTGCTTCTGAACCTCTCAACATCTTCGACCGCACGATTCTAATGCTCTCTCTCTTCTTCCTTCTGAGAAGTCGGTGTTTCTCTATCCTCTTCTGCTCTTAAAGTTCATGAGCAGCTCTTGTTCTTTTTTGCTTGCCTGTTAAATGGCTGCATTTGACTGCCGATATTCCTCATCAAAACAGGGGTTTCTTATTGGTGGCTGTTAGAAACCCAGCACGTCAGAACCAGAAGCGGCTTCTCTGATTGAATGGAAATGTTGCCACTGGTTCTCGATACATTGTGTTTGCCGAAGAATACTTCGAAAGAGGTTCTATTCATTAAATAGTTCATTATAAAAAGAGAAGTTAGTAGGAGACAGAGTTTTGAGATAAGTTTTTCATGTCTTATTTCTTTTATAACGCAGTGAACGTAATTATATTTTACAATTTTTGATCCTAAATGGTTCTAACAATTTCCAACGATTCATAACAAAGACACTTGAACAATTTGTTTTGACATAACAACAATAGGTTACAATTGATCGAAAAATAACAGACCAAAATTCATTTGAACTGTTAATGCAAAAATGTCACCATTTTTGTAATGAATTTTAACAATTTTAACAGTTTTAGTAATTCAAAAGGGTCATTGGGCGCATTCATAAATCTATTACTATACGTAGTCAAAATTTAACTAGCTTTGTGAATGCAAATTGCACTACAAAGCTGGTCAATCCGGAACTGTCATATTACCTAATACCTACTAACAAATGCAAATATATAAAATAAAAAACATTTTTGATTTGATAACTTTAAATAATCTTTTGTGTTTTCAAATTCAATAAAATCAAATTTAAGACACAATTTGAGTGATGTATATTTGTATTTAAATACTGAACGATTTATTTCATTTTGAATTCTTGTGTCTTTACCAAGCAGCTGATTGTGAAACGTCAAAATTATTCTCCACTCACTTTGTAGCCGACATTTTTACACTACTCATTTTGTAGTTGGAAGTAGCCAATCAGGAGCCTGATTATGGGATTCGCGGCGAATCGTTTTGCTAGCGAGTTTGCCATTTTTCAATTATTGCTTTCGCTTTCGCCTTCTTCGTTTTGAATTCGACCAATTAACGAATTCGAAGTCAAATTTGAAACGTCATAGTGTTTGTTGGCGAGTTGAAATCCGACAACTTTTTTTGGCGGATTCACAGGCGAAAGAGTGTTCATTGTTCGATTTCGTAGATTCTTTCTTGATTGTAATTATATAAAAATGTGAGTAAGCTTCATTTTAATTTTCTTATAATTTATGCACAATCCACAATAATCAATCAAAACAAAATTTGTGGAAAGCTGTCAGGAAGAAAAAGTCAAACCAAAAGTGTCAAATCACTGGTATATAGGAAGAACTATTTTCGCTTCGCCGCGAATTCGTTAATAAGGAAATACGACGCGAGTCGAATTTGAAAGGTCGAATTGAAAACGATCCGCCGCGAACCTCATAATCAGGCCCCAGAATGATTTCACTACGTAGTGACTACATTAGTGAACGCGCTCATTCACTAATCTAGCGGCTACGTAGTCAAGGCGTTCTGATTGGCTAAATGCAACACCAAAATGAGTTGAAATTTCCCATCCGACGTAGTGTAAATTTTTCAGCTACAAAATTAGTGCACAATGATCTTGACGTTTGGCAATCAGCTGCTTGCTAAAGGCTCAAGAATTCAAAATGAAATAAATTGTCCAGTATTAAAATACAAATATATATCACTCATATTATATCTTATATTCGATTTTATTTTATTTAAAAAAAAAAATTAAATATTTAAAGTTCTCAAAACACAAATGTTTCTATTTTGTATATTTGCATTTGTCATTAATTCAACAGTCCCGGATTGACTAGCTTTTAAGAGCAATTTTGCAATTTTCACAAAGCTAGTTGAATTTAGACTACGTATTCACTAGCTTTATGAATGCGGTCAAAGTCTTACTTGTCAAATATGAAAAGATGACTGATTCAAAAGTGACATCTCCCCAAAAAACAGGCTATTCAAAATAAAACCTCTTATTTGAAAGCCCTTTATTTCCTACACTTGTCAAAAACATAAATAAATATTTAAATGTACTAAAATTTAAACAAATATGTAATAAAACAAAACAAGTTATATCTCAGTTTCTTTTTTTTATTTTTCGTTAATTTTGTATGTATAATTTATATTAATTATGTATATATATAATTTATATATTTATAGATTTTTTTTGTTGTTGTTTAATTCGAAAAAGTTACACCAAAAACAATAGTTACATATATATATATACCTATTATATGCTTTTTATTTATATATATGTGTATTTGTATACATAAGTGTATATATAGTGTATAATATATTTTGTTTTTATTTTAATATATTGTATTTGTTTAAATGTATGTATATTATTTATAGAAAGGGAGAGTATTCTAATTGGGTGTATTTTTAAATATGTTCAATCATTATAATTTATATTTTTTGTTTTATTTTAAAAGAACACTTTTTGTTTTTTTTTTAATTTTTCTTTTGTATTTTATAATTATTTGCTTAAGATCAGATTTATATTTATAAATCAATTATTTTCAATCTACAGTAAATTAAATGTATTTATTTATTTGAAATTATATATATTCTATTTTGTTTTTCTTTTAATTTAAAGTGATTTAAATATTTACAATTTTTTAGATGTGTTCTTTTTCTACAATAATATTTCTTTTTTTTTTGTTTCTCTAAGCAATGACGAGATTCCACCTTAAGACAAGAATATTACTTGTTTTTCTTTTTTAAATAAATATATTTTTTAATTATATTTAGTTTTTACATTTTGCGTTGTATGTAGTTCTCTCATTATTCTTAATTTTATAAGTTAAATATTTATAATTTACGCATGCATATACAAATAAAAATATATTAAAACTAATATATATTAGATCTTTAAGGTAAAATAATAAAATAATTGTTTTTTTTTCGACTTATGTTAGCTACTTTAATTAAACAGTAACAAATAAAAAAATAGTTCTAAAAAGAAAAACAATAACAAAAATGTGTATTTCTTTTCGACGTACAGTTTTAATTTAGTTTTTAAATTTAATGTCAACTTCTACGATTTTAGAAATATATTTTACATATTTTTTTTTTATTATTTTCAACTTTTTTTGTTTAGTTTATTTTTTTTTATATATATAACAAGAGTGCTATAATGAAAGGGTTCAAAGAATTTGAATTGCAATTTCTTTCAGACAATATAATATTATGTATGTATATATAATTCGAATTTATCTAATCTTAAAATTTTAAAAGTATACATATACAATTAAAAAATATATTTACAACGATTTGTGTTAAATTTTTATACTGATTATTAATTTATTTTTATTGTTTGTTAAAAACTATCAACTTTTTATACATTAAGTTCCAAATTGGACGCACATGTTTTTCGAATTAGATCCTATGTTATAATAATAATTTATGTATGTATAAAATGTACAATAACGTTTTTATTCTACTGTAAGTAGTAGTTTTTGTTTCGCTTATGTTTTAATTATTATTTGTTTTGTTTTTTAATTTACAGCGCAGTTATATAATTATGTATTCAAATAACTTTTTCAACAATATTACCGTTCAAAAACTGAAATAACTAGTTTTTTTTATTTGTTTTATATTTTAATTATATTTATATGGATGTATAAGCTGTCTTATATTATATTTAATTCCATATAACGTTGGCGTGTTTTTTTTAATAATTTGTTCAATCCTGTTTTATTTACAATTTGTTTGTTATTGCATAATTTATATTTTATATTGTTTTTTTTATTTAATTCTACATACTCGTAATATTGCATTATTTGCATTATTTTTAAATTTAGAATGTTTAAAACTTTGTAAATAAAAATAATTATTTTTTTGTTTAAGTAATGGTGAATCAATAGTTTCACTAACAAAGAATTAAAAATGTTAATAGAAAATACATAATGAATAATTTATTTAGAAAAAATAGTAAAAAGTCCAATAAAAATTTAACGTTGCTGAAAAACTGCCGTCTTGCGATACGAAATTTTTGTTCAAAAGAATTTTAAGATTTTTTGAATGAAACGAAAGCTTTGTTTTAAATCTTATATCATAATCTCAATAAAAGCTGGAACCAATGTTTGAATCGCTTGTTATTACCTAAAAATATTTGCATAAAACTTTTTGTTTTTTTTTTTTCAAATTAGATATTTCAATTACCTCTCAAGCTGAGTTGGGAAATACTGATTTACTTGATGTAATTAATCTGAACTTTCATTTAATTGAAATTAAAGTTATAAGTAATTAAAAAAATATAAATTTTAATTACTTTTAATTGTAATTATAATTAAAAAAAAAAAACATAATCAACTACACCTAATTGTAATTGAAAAAATGCACTTACTAATTACATGTAATTGGAAACTGTAATGACCTTGTAAATATTGAAGGAAAGCACTTTTAAATTAAATTTAAGGTAATTGATTTCTTGGTTGTCATACATTTTCGAAATTTTAATTAATAAAACAAACAATATTTGCTTTCATAAAATGAATAATCGACAAAACACTTGGACATAAAATAAAATAGCAAAAATTAGGAAATTGTTTTGTAATATCGTCTAAAATGTAATTTACGAAAATAATAATATTTGCTATAAAAAACAATTACTGCCACTTTTTTGATCATTACTATTGATTTCAATTACATTTATTAAATTGAAAGTAGTTGATACTGTTCGATTACACTTTAAAGTAATTGAATTCTTTTTAAAATCATTTTTTCCCAACTCTGCTCCCAAACCTTTTAATGCAAGTACGTACCTACATGGGTATACACGTTTGACATCATCCACATAAATTTTGGAGGGTCACAGGCACCCCACTTCCTCAAAAAAATGGTGTCTTAAAAAACCATTGAATCTATAATTGGGCTGTTTAAAGGAGACTTATTTTTTGAAAACTTCAACATCGGACGGATGGTAATATTTGCTCTTTCCATATTTCTAATAAACTCTATAATCATAAAGGATTCGGCAGTTACTGTTTTTCAGCTTTTTATTTTATTCAAAGTTAATTTCGTTTATTAATGAAATATTGTGTAGAATAATAAGAATAAAACAAATATTCAAATTCACGATGTCCCTTCAAATATGTGTTTTAATTATTGAAAGTTTAAAAACAATGGAAAAGAAATAACGATTTATAAATAAAACGAGAATTGCTTGAGCCTTAATACCTGGACGATTTTTGATTAAAATTGAAGTCGGTAAATAAATAAAGATAAATAAATTAAATAAAAATAAAAACAACAAAAAAATGATGAAAAAATGTATGACTGCATCTTTATACATTCTTATCTTTTGTCGATATATTTCTTAAATTATCTTAAAAATATTTCACATCTACAAAAATTTAATGAAATGTTTAAATGTACCATAACCTTGAATATTGTTTTTTTTATATTTTCTTTTATTTATATGAACTTTCATACAGGATTAATTTATTACTAAACATAACTGATTTTTTTCGAATTTTCTAATTTTTCAAGAAATATATAATTATTTATGTATATATTAGGTATTTATGATAATCTACTATATAATCTTTTTGCTATGTCTACATTTTGTTTTTAATTTAATTTCCGTATCGATAGTGTTATCATATTAAAAAGATTCTAAATGTAAAGATTTTAATAACGTTTCTTATTTTAATATATATATATATATATATTTTTTCGCTGAGTTACATCTTTCTTTTTTTTTAATTATTTGTTTTAATTATTTACATGCAATGTCTATAAATTTGTTTTTAAAATATTTTCCATGATTTTATTTACAAACGTTTTGTTTTTATTTAATTTTAAATAAGGTATTAATTTTTTACTATGGTATGTTAATACTTTAATCTACAAACAAAATAATTGTATTTTATTTAAATTGCTTTTATTTCAATAAGACATTTTTTGTAGCATATTTTTTTTTATATTTACTTCTTTATAATATTTACATTGATAGAATCTTATACGTAGAGTTAACATCATAAATAATATAAGATACTACTTATTGCTTCTTTTTTAATTTTTTTTTATCAACTTTCAATAACTTAAATATACCTATCTAAACTATGCCCAAAGTTTTGAGCCTTTTTTTGAATGTTTAAAATAAAAGTTCACATTGAAATACATAATAAAATATATTAGTTCTTGGCAGTTTGTGTTTTGTTTTTTTCTTTAAAATAATAGTAAATGATTTAAGGTGAATTATTTCGTGTTTTCTAAGACAGTTTGCCAAGTTTATGTTTTAAAACATCTTCTTTCAAATCATTATTTTTTGTAGTTAAATATGACTTTGTTTTCCAATCTCTTTAATAAAATCTTGATATATTATTAACTGTGTGCTTAGCTATGAAAATCAATTTGCTCTTAACTAATTTTGGACTTGCTAATACTTTATTTTCAGGAATAAAATTGGTTATGTCCCATTGGATCTAGTAGTAAAAATAATCCATTTAAAAGTAGTCAATATTATAGAAACTCGCCAATTTGAAACAAGATTGTAAAATAATGTAGAAACGATTAAATTTATTGATTTCAAATTTTATACTTAAAATCCATTTGATATTTTGTAGAAGAAAAATGCAATCATGTTTCTCTTATATCCTTATTATTTAATACTACTAGATTTCTTAAATTTTGTCTGATGGAAACCTCCTAACTTCAGACATGAATTATTTTTAAACCAATTAAATAAATAATTTTTCTTTCTATAGAAGAACATTTTTTTTTATTGGAAAGCTTAACAAGAAGTTAATCAAAAATAATTCATATCATGAGGAATATCGATAAAAATCTTATTCCTCCAGAATATTTTATTTCTGTCTCCGCCATCGAGCATCTTTCTCGGCCAAAATCCCAATTCAATAGCATTTAAAAACCCTCAAACTTTGTTCACAGTTCTTTTATAGTACATGGAGGGAAAAAATTGAGGGGCATTAAAGTTAGCAAAGTCCTAGTGGGCCAAGACAGGGGCCTGATTATGGGATTCGCGGCGAATCGTTTTGCTAGCAAGTATGCCATTTTTAAATTATTGCATTCGCTTTCGCCTTCTTCGTTTTGAATTCGACCAATTAACGAATTCGAAGGCGAATTTGAAATGTCATAAATGTTTGTTGGCGAGTTAAAATCCGATAGCTTTTTTATGGCGGATTCACAGGCGAAAGAGTGTTTATTATTATTCACTGTTCGATTTCGTGGATTATTTCTTGATTGTAATTATATAAAAATTGTTAGCTTTATTTTAATTTTCTCATAATTTATCCACAATCCACAATAAAATATAAAATTTCGAATAAATCACCGCAAATTTCATAAATTCAATCAAAACAATACCACAACCAGAAGTATGACAGGCGAGGGCATCATACATACATAAACTCTTTTGAAATTTTTTAGTATTTTTCTTTTCTATTTTCAAAAAAGTAAACATAATAATTCGGTGTTACACAAATTCTTTTCGGCATTTTCTAATTTAATTACGATGTCATCAACAGGGTTTTCTGTAATATTTACCCAATTTGCCCAAAAAGCTCAAATTTCTTCTCCTTTGATGATCGGTAGCGCCCATGTCCCAAATTTGTAATGGTCAAAACATATTTCACATTTTCCACAATAAAAACAGACCTCTAAAATGTATAGTGTGGGACCTGTGCTCTTTTGACTCGATTGCAATAAAATATGATTATTTATTTATTTCCAATACTCGGAATGTGCACATTTTAGGAAACCACCTTCTGTTTTTCAATACAAACAAAATGAAACATAAAACACCATTAACTGATAAACAACTCCAAGTTTGTTGTTTTAATAGTTCAATTTACGAACCTCAAAAACTGGTATTAATTATAAGTTTAATTTCAATATTTTACGGTCCCCAATCCTACAAAAAAAATAACTGAAAATAAACTTTTAAATTCAGTGCTGATAAAATGAGTTAAAACAACGGAGAGCATAAACGAAAACAATCAAATAAAAAATCCATAAAGAAAAAAGAATAAAACCAAAAACATTTTGTTCTCCTCCAGTGTGGCTCGTTTCTTTATTAATAACTTAAAACTATAATGAAAATATGAAAATAATATATATATATGTATGTTTAGGTATATAATGTACAAATAAAAAAAAAAACAAAAAATTTCAATGAAATGAATTAATTTATATAAATGAATCCGTATGTAATAATTATTAAATTATTATTCAAAATAATTACATATGTAAAATATTTTTAACGAACAAAAATCTTTATAAATTATTATGTATTTCCCTAAAAATATGGTGTAAAATATTTATTAATAATAATAAAAAAATCATATATGTTAAACTAAAAAATATATATAATAACCATATATATTCTCATTTAAAATTAAAAAAAAAACACAAAACATTTACAAAACTAAATATTTTGCAACTAAATAAAAATATTTGAAAAAAAAAATAAAGAAAAATAATTCCGTTAAACTAAAAAAAAATATTTAACTATTTTTGAACACATTTTTTGTTTCATTCTTAATAAATTTTTAAAATAGATTTCTTAAAGATACACAAGAAAATATAAGTTTAAAATTAATAAAAATTAATTACACAATAATTTTTTTTATTTTTATGTTATTTTTTTGTAGGTTTTTATTTATTTATGAAGAAAAATTCAGTCTAACAAATATTTAAAAAATAATAAAATAAAAACACACACATAAAATTAATAAAATAAAATATAACAAAATATTGTTTGTAGTTTTGTAAGTTACATTTTGTTTTTAGAAGCCGTTTGCTTCGAGATTTTTAAGATTTTTAAAAATTCCGTTTTTATCAACTTTTATGATTAAAAATCTACAAAATTAACCTCAGATGCGTTCACTGTCCGAAATTCAATTGAATTATTAGTTTTTTTTGTTTTAACTTGACGTTTCACACGTTATTCAAAAGTTATGAGTTGCCCATAATTTGTATCTTGTACCGTAAACTACACCAAATTAGTAATAGTTTAGCACACCAAGAAAAATAGACACAATCTAAAATATTCTAAGTAGAAAATATGATTTTGAAACAAGTGTTAATGATTTCAGATTTGAAAGAGAAGAATTTTTAGCGAACTAAACAATTACTAACTAACTAACAAATTACATTTGTGAAGAATAAACTCTGATCAAAGTTCATCCTCCTATTTTTGAGAATTTAGTAAATAAATCAGAGTTTTAAGTAGACAATTATTTTTTGGGGAATTCCTTAATTAAAATTTTAAGAAGAATTTAAATTAAAAAAATATTTAAAAATAATAATTCACATGTTCGTAATAAATCTAATCACGTTTTGTACACGTTACAAACAAAAATTTGTTTAAAAAAAGAGTTCAGAATGTGTTTAAGTAGCAATTAAAAGCTCTTTGTTTTGTATGTCGAATTTGGGAATAACAAATTCCATTTAATTTCATATAATTTGTCTTAGTACTCGAACTTGTGGTTTTTGAAAAGATTTAATTAAAGGAAATATTTTATTTTCTTTTTTATTTGCTAAAAATTGAGTTTTAAAAATATTAAAATAAAAAGAAAAATCGAAAACCGAAAATTAAAATAGTTACACATCTTATAACTATACAAAATTATAGTTATCGTAAAATATCGGCATTGATTGAAATTTGTGAAACATTTGGTTGTAAATTTTTGTTTTTACCTCACCAACTCTCTCGTCACTCTTAAGGGGATCACTTTTGCGTTGGAAATACTGATGGTGATGCTGATCGCATGTGATTCAAACTATGTACAATATGTGACGTATGTTGATGGGAATGTTGTTGCAAATGGTGTTGTAGTTGATGGTGTTCTTGAAGCTGTGACTGTGCTTGTTGTGAGGATGAAGTCGTCGGCGGCGGCGGTGGAGGATGCGCCGTCAGGCAATTTACTGTGAAATTACTAAAATCCACGACAATTGGTGCAGCTGCGATAACATTGAGATTTTGATTTGGCGCCGGGCCTCCGGTCGCAGCAATTGTTAACATTGCAGCTGGGTAAACTTGTTGTTGGGGAGTTGGAGGCTGCTGTTGGACTGCCGATGACGCGTTCGGCGGTGGTGGCATACTTATCGGTACATGGGGGACCGAACTCTGGCCGTGGTGATGAGGTTTTTGGGAGGACGAAGCAGCAGCAACAGGTGGTGGCTGCTGCGTCAAAAGCTCCAAAGTTGTATGGTGTATCTGATGGGACTGTTGTAGATGATGATGATGCTGTACTTGGTGTGGGACAGGTTGATGCTGATGGAGATGATGGAATTGTTGGGCAACTTGTTGATGAAGATGCTGCTGGGGGGCAAGAATTTGCTGCCGATGCTGCTGGTGTTGGTGTTGGTGCTGATGTTGATGCTGATGTTGGTGCTGATGTTGGTGTTGATGTTGGAGCTGTTGCTGTTGTTGTTGTTGTTGCTGCTCTTGTAGCTGCTGTTTTGAATGATGATGATGGTGGTGATGATGATGGTGATGACCACCACCACCAGATGAGGATGGAAGAGTCAGAGAGCTCAAACTGCTATTACTCGCCGATGGTGTGGGTGTTGTTGCAGCACCTATTGATGTCGATGAGGATGACGAACCTATTCCGAATTGATGCTGCTGCTGTGTTTTATGATGATGATGATGATGGTTCTGGAGATGTTGCAAATGAAAAGAACTATTTGAAGTTGTCGAAACAGATGATGGAGTCGGATTGAGGCTTGGTGAAGCAGATGTTGGAGCTGTTGGCCGTGGTATTATCGGAGCGACCATAACCGAAGTTGCTGGCGAATCTGATGGGGACGGTGTCGATGATGACGATCGGTCATGGTTAATTGTTGTTGGTGTAGATGTGGATTCTGATTCGGCGAGTAGTGAAGAGAGGGATGATGCATTGCTTTTTAGAGTGATTACTTCGGAACTAGCCGATTCAAGTCTTTGTCATTTAGAATTGGTTTGCAGAGCGGCATTGATTTGTGTCCAAAGATCTTTCTTACACGACTTTGATCTAAAAAAAAATTAAAATTAAATCCACTGACAATTAATTTGACAAAAAATAATAATAAACTACCTTTTAATAGATTGCAACCAATCTTTAAATTGTGCGCTACCTTCCGGTGTTATTTGGAAGGCTGCACGTGCTGCTAAGATAATACTGGCGAAATCTTCGTAATCTGCCTGTGTGAGATGATACAGTTTCTGGTGGATGCATTGAATGTACCTTGAATACGAAAAATGAGATTCAAATGAGATTTAAATGCTCTTTAATTTTATTTCAATTTTCTACTTACATCTGTTGACACTTTTGAACAAGCGGTGTTAATGCAGATCGTAAATGTTGCATCACCAATTGATGGTTGTTTCGACCGAGATAATGTGCCGATTCGATTGCAACATCGTGCAGTACAAAAGGACTAACGATCGAATTTACGGCGCACACACAAAATTGATGCAAATACTGGGTGCCCAGTTTCTTTGATATGCGCAGCAACCATTTGACGTCTTCCCCGTATGGTGGATTGCGGGCGTATTTCGCCTGTGGACGATCATCGTGAACCCTGCGGGCGAGTGTTTCCATTGCCAGCATGCCGACATTGTAGGCGGCGAGCAAGTAACGTAGTTGCGTGGGACTGAGAAGCAAAAGAAAGTTAGTCTCATAAATCTTAAAAATTAGTGAGCGTTAAATTTACCTGAACTGATGTGGATGTCTCTGCCGGACCTGCGGCTGAGCTTGTTGGACAAACGGATACGGCTGCTGTCGCATCCCATTGCCTTGTTGGGAAGCTTGAGGAGGGGCTATCGCCATCGGTTGACCATAGTACTGTGGCGGCAATTGCTGGGTTGGTGGTGGAGCTCCGGTGTTCACTTGTACGGGCATTTGCACTGCAGCGTATTGCTGCGATCCAGGAGCACCTGGATAACCTCCACCCTGTGTTACTTGTGGATGAGCTTGCATAGGCTGGAATGCCCCCGGTTGCACTCCATAAGCACTCGGTGGCGGACCTGCTTGGGTTGGTGGAGCCTGTGGGTATGGCTGGTAGGCCTGTGGTGGAGGTGCCGTGGAGATGTACATTTGCATTTGATTTGGAGGATACGTCAAGTTGTGGTGATGATAGATGCCCTGGCAGAAGCTGTACGGCGGATAGGGCGCGATTCCAATGGGAGCCAGTGTCGTGACTCCCTGTTGGAATGGTGGAGGGGCTGTTGTCACAACTACTTGCTGGTTTTGTGTCGGTTGCGGTGGCGGCGGCTGTTGCATCTGAGCCTCCGCCGATTCAATTAACGCACTCAGACTAGCCGAGTGGTCAATGTCGTTGACATCGTGATCTTGTTCGCTGTTCGGAGTATTTCGCAAATACAATTCATACCAGTAGTGAGCAACTTGGAATAGAACTTCTGGATAGACGCCTCCACCCTTAGCTGCGTTTTCGACAGTTATGCAGGCTCGTTCGAGCATTTGGTCACTCTGTTCTTTACACTGCAGTATCGCACGCTGAATCTCGTTTGGATTTAATGCCGCAGAATGGGGCAGAACTGAGAGTGCCAGCTCAGCAGCTGGATAGACCATGTTGTTGTCCCAGCCTCTTGAAGCCCGATCTGCCATGCCCGCAGCTTCGGGCGGCGTGAGATGTCCCTCCCATGTTTCTATGAGGAATGATATTGCTGGTGCACCGATCTCCATCGCCTGTCCAATGATCCACGACACATGCGAAGAGTACGTGCGGGACAACCAATTCGGGCTAACGCAGTTGTGCAACCCAAGAGCATACAGTCCCAGTTGGAAAGCACACATGTGCAGAGCACGGTGTGGCCCGTGGTGGTTGTGATTCGTAGTTGCCTGTGTGAATAGTGAAGTTGAGCTTGTTCCTCCTGCTTTAGTTAGCACATTCTTGGCCAATTCAAACATAAAATGTGCACTAGCCTCTGATGGCTGGTTTGGTATTGAAGGATAAGCCCTCTTGCCCTTGTATCGTAGATCTTTGTTTCGAGTGCTGGGACCAGGACCAGAACTGCCAACATTACCATTTCCTGCCATGGTCTGGCTCGGTGAGGCTCCGGCCATGTTTCCTTGCCCCGAACTCACACTGAGTGCTCCCATTCCCACCTCTAATTCCGCACTGGTACTGCTGTGTGGCCGACTGTTGTCCGACGACGGAAATCCACAAGAATCTGCAAAATTAGATGTAGTCGCAACATGCGCATTGAATTGCTCCTGCTCATCACGACGAGCTTGAGATGCTGGAGTCCGCACAGGTGGGTTGTTTGAATAGTATGCAGGCAGCAGAGGACTCTTAAGCAAAGTATGAATGTCTCGATCCAGGAGCTTATCCATAATTTTTGCTATCTTTCGAGGTTCGTCCTTATAATATGACAGTAATGTTAACGCCAAATCTCCCCTCTGCCGACGCGTTCCTTCACAGAGCAAAGGATGCTCCGCCTCGGAGACATTAGCTTTTAGGCCCAAAGCAGCTACAGCTGCCTCAAATCCTAGATTCTCATCTGTTGGCGTCCGGTATGCTATACTCATGACTTTGTTGCGATTTTCTTTGCCCATAACCGAGGGCATAACCAAAGCATCAAAGATAAAACTCGCTAGGTTTATCGGAAGCAAGGCCTCCCCTCTAGACTTAAGTGTGCCATTCTTCAATTGTTCGGCACGTTCGCGAATTACTCGCAACTTAGGTTGATTTAAGTGGATTTTCTTCAGCAAAGCCAACAGATCCGCCTCCTGATTTGCCAGCTTCACTTCGAGTGGTTTGGTACTGGCCGGAGGTCGTGGCATTTCCAATGCAAATAGACAAATCCTGAATGCATTGTGATAATGCTCTGAGTTTTCAGATAGTACTGTGCAGAGGAATGCACATTTGGACAGCGTTGAAGATGCTAGCACACTTAGCTGATGTGAAATAGGGTTGATGCTGTGTTTCTTGCCTTTACGCTTCGGAGGTGGTGGAAGCTCCACCATTAAGTTCGGTGGATTCGCTAACATCTCCTCTGCCAAACGAACTGCTAAAATACAAGCTTCTCTCCCATGACCGTGAGCATGAAGACCCTCTGCTCGAGCAAGCAGAATATCCCAAGCGTCCTCCGTGGGTCGTACGTTCGAAAATATTTCCGGTTTTTCTGTTGAAAGAGGATTTTGTAGAGCCTTACTGCTGCCAGCAACTGGACTGCACTCTGCAACAGAAACCGAGGGTACAAACACTGCCGCCGATGGGGGTTGGGCAGATTTTATCGGTTGACCCTCGGGTGTTATGAACTCATCGCTCGAACTTGAAAACGACTCATCTTTGGACACCCGACGTGGTTCCGCAACTGCGTCATCAAGAACGACTGCTTCTGCTTCTGGCGGCTGAGATGCTACTGATTGAGACGTGGAGGGCCCATCTAAGGGCATTGGAGTTTTTGTCTCCAACATCGATGAACTCGAAGACGTAGACGAGGACGGCGATAAAGTCGGCCTTGTCCCAACACTACTGCCAGTGCTTTCAACGAAATTTCCAAGGTATTTCAACCTCTCGCCATCTCTCACGTTTTCGGCTTCCAGCGGTGAAGATAATTCTAAACTATTTTGTGAGTCCGTTTCACTTGTGTTCTGAGCTGCTTTGACCTGCACAGTTGCGGCGGGTGGTTGCAGTGTCTGGCCACCTTCATTGTTTCCACTACTGTCCCCGCCAAAGTCCTCGTTCTCGCAGAAGCCCTCACTACTCGCACTCGAGCGATTGCCATCGCCTGGCTTTGCCGCAACGACTCCCAATGAAACACCAACTCCCCCACTGCCACTGACAATGCCTGGCAGAACACCTCCTCCCGAAACCAAACCCACCTGATGGTGAACTCGCACAGGAACACTTTCACTGCTCGAGTTACTCGAATTGTTGCTACTCGAGATGTAAAAACGGTCGCGGAACGGTCGATCATAGCGATTCTTGTTGTGCACAAGGTGCAGACCATGGTGATCGGTCGAAGTGCTGATATAGTTGTAGTGCTTGTTATTGGCCATGACTGCTTGTGTCGCATTCAGCTGGTGACTGCTGGTAGAGGGTTCGCTCTTCGAGTCGGTGTGTTTGAAGCAAGTGAACGGCGAATAGTATATGGGATTTGTTTCTTGGGTGTGTGTTATTCCGGGTATAGGGTACTCTTCCCAATCAAGGTAACACGCCTCAATGGCCGGCTTGAAACCAACAAAAAGCTCAGCATCGGTTCTGCGTGAAGTAAATCTTTGTGAATAATTATTATCGAAATTTAAAAAAGCATAATGTAAACATAGTATTTGTAACATGGCTACAATCTCTCTACCAATCACTCACCTTGAATTCTGTTGATGTTTGCTGCTGTATGACGACGGCAGCATTCGGCACTTGACGACCCGATCGAGGATCTTCAAATGCCACGCTGTGAATTGGGCGTGCAACATGTCCCGCTCGTCAGGTGCTAGGCCGGGGTTTAACGCAGCCAAGCGCCACAGTACTACAATTTCGTCACATAGCGATGAGCATGCATGTTGCGATGCATTAGAATTGCTATGAGTGTTGCTGTGTTTGCCGCCATTATAACCATGCGATCCCATCATCATTGACAGCTTCGTTTGAAACCACCAAATAAGGATTTGATCGCAAGCCATACACTCCTCGGTTATGATCTCGAGGAGACGAACTGCGTTTCGATCGCAGCGACGGTACATTTCACGAACGATAGACAATAGATTCCACATGCCTTCGGGCTCCCTTCCGCGCAATGGACGCAGCAGGGAACTCCATTCGGCAGCGGCCGGTGGGGCGGAGTTTGTTAAATAATTTACATCACTGCAAGAGAAACAGAAGAAGGTGAATATGAGACAAGATTTAAAAAAAAAAAATAGAAAATGTTGCGTCTTTGATTTTTAATTCAATTCATACCTAAATACAATTGGCGCCGGTAGGCAGAACTTAATTAATATGCGATTGATATTCTCATGTAAGGTTTTTTCATCTAGATACCAGCTGGTTTGATCATTCGCTGATGCACCAGCTGTTGGATCTGGGGCTCCACATACTGTGTTAATTGCCGTCGGCTGGGCGCTCAGCAATTCATCGAGCAAGCGCTGAGCCGTTGGCAAAATCTGTTGGGGCAGTTCACTTATAAGATACTGAGCAAATTTTTGCAGTTGATCTCGTTGCAAGCGGGTGAGGGATTCTGATACCGGAGCTCTCAGACAAACCTCGTTGGGCTGTCAAAAAAAAACATGTTTTAATAGTTGCCTAAAATGGAAACACTATGGCTTCTACACTTACACAATGTATTCGGTGTAAACATACTGCGACCACATGAGAACACCAATATGCGGAGGATGTACATGTACAATTACATGAAGATATCCGCCTTCGATCGAAAGTTACCGCAACATTAAAATGACTTCGAAGTTGGCTTTGGCCAATAACAGTTGCAGATAGATGAAAACCTGTAATTAAAACCAAAATAAGTATGCTCCTTTTATAGAAGAATTTCGTTTGAAACATGGCTTACCAATTTGCAAGGGATCTTTAACTGCACGATTTTTGAATAACTGATCTCCACGATGAAATTCATCGGCGGAACTATTTGCTAGACAGGAGTACAATCGAATGTCCTCCTCGTTGTCGGGAAAACTCCAAAATGCTATACGTAGTTGGAGTTGTTCTGGAACCGGTGGATAAACATGTTCTACCAGTTCGAATGGTATGAACGATGCAACGCACTTCGCTGCAAGCTCCGTTAAAGATGAAACATCTGAGAAAGAAGAACAAAATATAATTATTAGGTTATTTGAATTTAGAAAAAGGACATCAATTGAAATGTTAAAAATTTAAATTGGAACAAAATTGACGAATTTGAGTTTAAAAGCATACTCAAGGATTTTTGTTAGTCTTGTTATGCCAAGACACAATGTGAGCATTAGGAAAGGTAGACGATTGATTTTGAATTCCAGAATATTAGAATACATAGTGGTAAAGCATTCCGCATAAGCTTAGTACGGCTTAAGGACGAAACTCTCTGCACTTGACAATATCGCCCAAGTTGAGCTCCCGGGTGTACTGATCATCATTCCTAGAGGTGCGGTTGAATTGTTTAGAAGAGATATGTAACTATTTCGAATGATTCACCAATTTCAAAAATATCCAAGGGATTTCATTAAGTTGCAAGAGGAAAAGCCCAGAGATGGGAATTAAACTGAAGCTTTAAACGTATACAAGTTTAATAGATAATAGAGAGGGAGAAAAACTTTTTGCATCCTTTTAGGAAAACCAATTATCTAGAATTTGATGCTTCTACAAGAGATGGAGAATTTCAAGATGTTCAGTTTCCTTGATGAGAGTGTCACTCATAGATAGTCATAAAGGTGGTGGTAAATTATGCTTCATAGAAGGCGGCATTGAGTTTTCGACGTATTAAATTCAACTCGATTTTTTTTATTTTTATTTAAAAATTTAAGGAGCTTATTATACATTGCCCTTGATGATCTAAATCCGAAGAGCAGGTTTGTGAATCTAAAAACGCTACCAAAGAATATGAAACGCTGAGTGCGCTTTCATTAGCGCAGCAGGTGAGTGGATTAGAAGTTTCATAGATTATTAATAAAAATAGAAAAAGAGTGTCAGAGAGAGGACAGAACCCTGGGGCACACCAGCATTTTTTTTTTTTGTATTTTCAGACTTTAGACAGAACCGAAGGAACGCATTTTCGAAAAGAGAACCTGACGCCAAACTCTATCAAATGCTTTTTAAATATGTAGAGCCATAATCTTAGTTTCTTCACAACGATATCGGTCTTCTAAATATTTGTTGAGCTAATAATTAATCAGCGTTTTCACGTCCTTAGAAGGAAGGGAAACAAATGCGATCGAGCAATAATTGCTTTTTTGGGTACGTGCTTTACAAATGCCGTTTTCCATCTGCGCGGAACGCGACCTGTAGAGTTGTAATAGATGAAAAGCTTAAAAATGGAGTTTTATTAACAATGAGCGTAGGAACCGAGAAAGTTTTGGTTGTGCATACATTTGGTCCGTCAAATGTGGGCGTTTGCAGACCTATTTGGCTGGTTTTTCCGGTTTTCCTTAGTTGGGTTGGTTATACAACACTGAACCATGACTTAATTCTTGGTCTGATACTTTTAACCATTTTCGGGATTCCGAAAAAAATTAACTACGTATTCAAATCGGCATTGGAGTTAACGCCACTATCCAGGAAGCACACTGACTGGTTAAATATCCTGAAGCCCTTTTTTATAACTGGAGAATTTTTTCTCGAGAGCAGACAGAACATTGATAGTGGACTTCTCGACCATTAACGTCCGATATTCGAGCAGGCTCGTTGACCATCTGATTAAAATGGTTAAAATCCACAAAAATATCAACACAGACTCCTTCATAGGTGTTGTCTATCCCAAATGTAGAAGCCAAGAAGAATTGTGTACATTAAAATGGCACGTTATAAAAATTTTTGTTTTTTGTTTAGTTTGTAATTACTCTTGGTCTTCCGTGTCTGCTGGTCATGATTTTTCGTAGCTTAATGAGTTTCAGGATAATAAAAAGACGTGTTTGAAGTTTCTAAACATTAAAATGTTCTGAATATTCTACAACAATGAACTCATCCAAAGCAGAAAATTACCAACAGCATTAACGGAGACCGAGAGAGACTTTGATTGAGTTTACACGGGCCTTGCTTAAAACCAAACGCTGAACTTAAAAATTGTTATATATTTAAACACGTTATCCAAATCAAATTGATATTTTCAAATCGCTTAGAAACTATCTATGTATTTGAAGTTAGTTGAATATTTTTTTTAAATTGAGAATCCAATAAATGTACCTCAGAGAAATAAATGTGTAATGTAAGTAACATTAAAAGTTTCATTTTATTTTTCTTTGTTCTAATGCGTACAGCTGATAGAAGTAAAATTGAATGCGAGCGAAAAAGCCACAACAACAACAAGATAAAACAAACAGAAAAGAACGTACAATAAAAAAGTACTTATAAAATATGTACATAACGAAATACAAAACAGTCAGGTCTCAGGTGAGAATGAGAATGTGAAGGCAGGGTTATGTTGATGTAGTCTACTCATATGGATTACACTCGAACTCGAAGCAGACTTGAAGGCGACTGTTGAATAAATTTAATTTTCTGGAAAACTGAGTAGCTATGTACTCGTATATGGCTAAAATGTATTTGCATGTCCGTCCAGTCCACCATTCAATGCCCATGTTGTTGTTTGACGAACCATTCCAAAAGCGAAAGAAAGAAGTGTGATGGATAAAAAATAAATGGAGAAAAAGCATAGGTATGTAAAATGTAATTATTACTATCAACTACAACAAGTGTAACAGGACGGGACTGTCACAATTGCCACCAGACTATGACGAAGGTGTATGACGACGACGCGACGAACGTTGGAAAAGAATTGAGTCGGGTTAAAGGGCTTTTGTAATATATTTCATACGAAATATACATTTTTGTCTATTACGATGGCTTCACTGTTTGACAATGGACGGTGGATGGCGGCTCGGCAAAAAGTGGGCAGATCAAAGCCTAATACCAAAAGGTTTTCTAACGACTGTAATAGATACTATCACGGACATTGTTAATTTTAAACCTAAAAATAAGATACTTAGAATAAAAGAGTAAACAAATAGTGAGAAGCTTTTATGATCTACTTAATCTTCCAAGATGATTTTACTGCCATTCTTTATGTTTTATATTGAAGGGTTTAGAGCTCTTAGATTTGTTTTTTCTTCTAAGTATATATATATATATATATATATATATATATATATATAATACGAAGGTTCCTCTTAAAATGTTCCTTAATATAGTACATTTATCAATTTAAAAGGTTTTATAGTTATTCAAACTATTTTGTACGCAATAATTTGTGGTGTTTTGAAACAAGAAAAAGTAGTTTTGTGCTAAATGAAGGTTTTACAACAGATTACTAACAAATGTTTTAACTGGTTTGGGACTGCTTACGGGCGTTGTGAAAACAAAGAGTGAATTGACGCCGAAGTATTTATTAATTTTTCTCATTTCAGCAAAGACTTTCGACAAGCAAATAATTGTTTCCGAATTGATTATTCAACGTATCTCAAGTAGTACGGTAGCCACATGTCGAATGAAGCAATCACATAGTTTAGTTTCAGGCTTTTTTGTATAGAGTCTGTGACGATACTGTACACGGATTTCGACGATTAAAAGAGCTACATCACCACCGAACATAGTTTAAGTCAATGCCCGTAAAATTTTAGACAGTAAATATTATATAGCAAATAATTGTTAATTGTTTCTTCAACACTGAACAACCTCTGTAAATTTAGAATCTGGTAGATAAATCTGGGTTTGTTTTTCAATACAGAGGAAAAAATTGGGTCCTTTTTTAATGTTTTTGTTTTTTAATGTTTTCGATAATAATCATTCCTTACAGGAAAATAGTCTCTATTAGTTATAATTTTTAAAGAATTAAAACCAATACAATCTGAAAATTGGAATTTTGAAAATTCAAAAACATTTCAGCGAAAATTATAAAGAATTTGTTAATTTTGAATAAAAGACGACAACTGTATTTAGACTTCTTTTAATTATCGTCCATTATAAATTTAAATATAAAGGGTGTCCCAAAATTAACGCAAGATTTGAGTTTGCCGCCATTTGTGCAGTGAAGTGTTGGCAACCCTGAAGAAAAAGCAATTTGACAGCTAACAGTATAGGGTTATTAAAAATGGAGCGTTACAAGATAGAACAACGTGTCTTCATTATTAAAGAATATTTCAAAAATAGTGAAAGCTTGGCGGCTGATTTTTCGAGCAAAATCATCCTAAGCGATGAAGCACATTTTCATCTTGATGGCTTTGTCAATCGCCAAAATTGCCGCATTTGGGGTTCGGAGAACCCACATGTGATTGTCGGAAAACAAATGCATCCACAACGCGTGACTGTATGGTGTGGATTTTGGGCTGGAGGCATAATTGGGCCTTATTTTTTTGAAAATGATGCTGGTCAAGCAGTGACTGTTACTGGTGCT
This sequence comes from Eupeodes latifasciatus, assembly GCA_920104205.1. Lineage (NCBI taxonomy): Eukaryota > Metazoa > Arthropoda > Insecta > Diptera > Syrphidae > Eupeodes > Eupeodes latifasciatus. Next base: position 25,487,100 of record OV049926.1, on the reverse strand, counting down.
CGATATCGCGACATGATTACACACTTCTTTCTGCCAAAATTGGATGATATTGATGTGTCCAATATGTGGTTTCAACAAGACGGTGCCACATGTCATACAGCCCGTGAAACAATTCAATTACTGCATGAGACATTTCCAGGTCGTGTACTCTCTCGTTTCGGTGATCAAAATTGGCCTCCTAGATCGTGTGATTTCACACCATTAGACTTCTTTTTATGGGGTTATTTGAAATCACAAGTCTATGTCAACAAGCCCACAACCACCCGTGCATTAAAGGAGGAGATTCAACGCTGTATCAACGAAATTCAGCCACATTTATGCAGAATGGTCATGGAAAATTTCAACAAAAGAGTGCGCATGTGCATGCAAAACCGTGGAGGCCATTTGTCCGATGTGTAATTCCATACATAACCCTATGTACTTTACGAGTCAATAAAAATATAACTATAAAAACACTAAAAACGGCGTTTTCTATTTAATTCAAATCTTGCGTTAATTTTGGGACACCCTTTATAATATAAGTAAAAATCCGTTAAGTTTTTATTATTTCTCATAGTAGTTTGACAATTTGTAGTTGAAATACGATTTCAAAATCACTCTATCACATCAGATTTTTAAATTGTTTTTTATTCGAAAAAACAACAAAAAGGAACCGAATTCATGTTTTGTTCGTGAGTTTATGATATTATTTACAATAATTTCAGTATCAAACTTACTTTTAGAAAATTCCCATTGTTGTAAGTCTTCACCTGTCCTACATAAACCTTAAAAAAATTTTTAAACCATATGCTTAATCGGTTTTTTAACATACAAATTAAAAAATAGTTTTAATTGAGTTTTATTTGTCTTGGCAACGAGTCCATCGTCAAAACAAGGTTGTAACATCTACTGAAAAAAATATAAAACGACGTTGCAAACGGGTTATTTTTAAAAAATTTAACCGATAGCTAAAATCGAAGTTCTAAAACTATTTAGCATTGAAAGTTTTTTAAAAATTCATATAAAGTCACTGAAGGAATGAGATACTAGACAGATTGAAACTGTATCTAGAACATAAGAGTTGCAATTTGCAAATTAGATTTCCTCTTAGCTCAATTGGAATTCTATACGATTAATAATTTACTTGCGAAATCTCCGGTTTTAAACGATTTACGTTTAACAGAAAACTATCTTAACAGAAACGAGGACTATTATGAAGTGACAATACCTAGATATATGGGTGATTATACAAAAGTTGGGTAACTCGATGTCATCAACCAATATATACAAAGACTGATTATATTTTTTTGAGATTGCAATTTATTTTAAAACAATGGAAATACCTTTATTTAGTCACCCAATTTCAGTTCTTCATTTTGAATACGAGTTATTAAAAAAACACAATTAGTTCTTAAAACGTCAGTCCTCTGGCATGTCACAACCCTGAAAACCAACCATTAAGTGACTGTCTATTAAACATTATCATTGATTTGAGAAAACTTATCAATTTACTACAATCTGTGATGTACATATATAGTTAAATATATACTACAACTTTCATAATGCAGTGTTCTCCACTTTATTTAAAAAAATAAGAAATTTTGTGTTCAGTTTTATTCGTCAGTTTCTTGTGTGTTATTTAAATTTAAAATTCGTGCGAAATATCGCTGACTCAACGTCAAATCCCACTTTTAATTTTAATGTTGGTAATAAAGTTAGTTGCGGGTCGCACAATTTGACGGCCACCATAACTGTACCAGAGTTTGGGTTATGTTTGTTGTCTATACACGTGCTTAGCCAGTCAACACGTCAGTTTTATGGTGAGTTGTTATTTTTTTGTTAATCTAAAGTTTATTTTTATTTATTCGTATTAGACTTTGATTTGTTAAAATGTAGTTTGTTGATATTTGAAATTACAAAAAAAACATTAGTCCAGATTATAATCTCAAATTTCGTCTTTTTCGTCAGTAGTGTGGCGTCAGTTCTGTGTCAGGTAAATTGTTATTGTTCTTCATTTCTTGATCATTAGTACTTTTAAGATGAATATTGTTAGATTTTGTTTATATTGTATGTTGATTACTTTGAAATATTTAGTAAAACTATGTGAAAGTAGTAAAAGAATAACGTTACGTTAAATGTCAAGTCTGTTTTGAAAACTGATGTAATATTTTCTCCTAGTATTACATATTAATAATTATTTTTAATTGTTACTAAGTGATTTTAAGTGATCATTATTAAATCCTAAGAGATTTTTACTAATTTGTATTAAATTTCATTATAATACTTTCAAAACTGTGTATACTCGTCAGTCCTCTGGCAGTCAAATTCTGAAATTTAATATCTTACAATGTAGTCAAAAAAGTGACTGGCCCGATTGGGAACAATATATTAATTAGATTAGCTATCATATACACCCGAATTTATAGAAGTTTGATTTAAAAACTATCGTAAACAAAATATCCTCAAAAGTTACCCAACTTTTGTATAATCACCCATATGTAGTTTGGAAGAATTTCGATCACATTTCCGAGTGAGCAGAAGTTGCTTTGCGGTAAGATTTTGAGTTGGTTTGTTCACAGTAGATAAAGTTTTAGCTTAATGGTGGGACCAACGCAAGAACTTTTATTGCATGATATATCCGTTTGGTTATCCAACGCTTCTTTAAAAACCATTTAAGGGGCACCATCAACTAGAATAGCCAATAAAATGTGAACAAACTAGTCTTGATATCTATAATGAATTGCTTATTAATGATTTCAAATTATTAGGATCTCTTGCACAAAGTGCAGCAAAATAAAAGAACTTTTAACTTGGAAAAAAAACTGTTGTTTTTTATTTGGATCTTGAGTTAGCAAGAAAGTTTCTTATCAGTTGGAGACAGGTTCAATTTAGCTAAGAGTTCTGCTCATTTTGCATTAGCGAAATTCTCCAAGTGGTATGTTTATTGCTCGGAGAGTATATTAAAAAAATAGATCATAAATACCTTCCAAAAATACGGAGGCAAATAGCTTCTTCATCATCTATTATGTACAAACATCCTCAAATACAACTTCAACTAACATTTTGTATCTTTTTTGAAATCAATTTTTAAGTTTCTTGAAATTCAACCATGTGTTCTGTTCTGTCAGATACCTACATACCCTAAAAGAATCTTGGATATCTTTGGATTCCATTTTTGACATCTCAGCTGTTTTTGATCAAGTGTTATTTTACACGTAAAACACTAACAAAAAGGTATCCGGATACCCTATCTGTCTGAGATTGATCGCAGCCATTGTCGAACTTTAACAAAAGGCCATCAATAAACGTTGTAAAAGTATAATTTGATTGCAAGTTATAAAACCTTGTATACTAGTGTAATCCCCATTATATAGGCCGCGGCGTCCATTTTGTTTTGGTGACATCTGTCAAATCTTTTGTTTATTATTAAATTATTTGTGCCAATGCTATCTCATCATGGCAAGTTACACGATTGAACAGCACGTTCAAATAATAAAACTTTATAATCAAAATGAGTGCTCGCTAACGCAAACGTTGCGCGCATTGCTCCCCATTTTACGGTAGACGTGGTGGCTCCTCACAGTCGACTCTTTAACGCTTGGTGGCCAAATTTGAGACGAACGGTTCAGTAAACAATCAGCCAACACCCGTACGTTCAAGGAACGCAAGATCGGCCGAGAACATCGCCGCGGTCCGTAAAAGTGTACAGCAGTCAGAACCCGAGGCAGTCTATTCCTTGCCGTGCACAAGAACTCGGTCTCTCGCAAACTTCAACTTGGCGAATTTTGCGTTTGGATTTGGGCCTACACCCGTACAAGATACAACTGACCCAGGAGCTCGAAGTTCATAACCATAGACAACGCCATTTGTTCGCTGACTAGGCTTCATATCGTTTGGAAGAGGACCTTAGTTTTGTCCGAAAAATTATCTTTAGTGATGAGGCGCATTTTTGGATGAATGGCTGTGTTAACAAGCAAAATTGCCGTATATGGGACGACACCAACTCACGCGAGTTTCACCAGGTGATAATGTATCCTCAAAAAGTTACCGTTTGGTGTTGGGCAGGCGCGGCGGCATAATTGGTCCGTACTTTTTTTGAAAACGAATTTAGTGAAGCGGTCACCGCACCGTCAACAGCAAGCGCTACATAGCTTACTTACTTAAAGTGGCGATACAGTCCTGTGTGAACTAGGGCCAACAAACTTCTCCATCTAGCTCGGTCCCCAGCTAGATGTCTCCAGTTTCGCGCTCCAAGTTGGGTGAGGTCAATTTCCACTTGTGCGCGCCACCTGATTCGCGGTCTTCCTCTACTGCGCTGTCCTGTGGGTGTGGATTCGAAGACTTTCCGGGCCGGAGCATTGGTGTCCATGCGCTTTACGTGACCCAGCCATCTTAGTCGTTGGACTTTTACCCTTCTGGCTAAGTCTACGTCGCTGTACAGGCCGTACAGCTCGTCGTTCCATCTTCTCCTCCACTCCCCTTCGATGCATACGGGACCGTAGATCACGCGAAAAACTTTTCTCTCGAAACGAACCAAGGTGCTTTCATCCGCTTTTGTCATAGTCCATGCTTCTGCACCGTATAGCAGGACGGGGATGATGAGGTTCCTATATATATCGCGACACTTTGGTCGCTCGAGAGAGGGCTTTGCAATTGAGTATGCTTTCTTAGCCCAAAAAAAACAGCGGTTAACAAGAGTTATTCTTCGTTTGATCTCAGCGCTGGTGTTGTCCTTGACTACCTCAAAGTTACGTCTGTCGATGGTGGCGTTTTGACCAAGACGTCGGTGTTGTAGGTCCTTTCTTGACGACAGCATGTACTTTGTTTTTGCCCTCATTAACCGTTAAACCCATTTTTGCCCCCTCTGCCTCAATACTCACAAAAGCCCCATTGACATCACGCTGAGTTCTCCGATTATGTTAATGTCATCAGCATATGATAATAATTGGATAGACTCTTAAAAGATAGTGCCTCTAGTGTTTACGTGGGAGCTCTGCACTATTATTACAAGTACGATGTTAAAAAAATCGCATAACAAATCGAAAGGTTCTGTTAAGTTGTTTCCAACCTTTATGGAGCAGCGTGAATTCTCCATGGTCATCCTGCACAAAAACTGATCGCTACATAACGATGATAACTAATTTCTTCTAGTCCAAATTGAACCATATGGACATAGACGACATGTGGTTCGAGCAGGACGACGCTACATGCCACACAACAAACGCCACAACATCTGATTCTTTGGAGATTTATTCTATGTAGACTTTCTGTTTGGAAATAATGGCAAATTGGATTTTAGAAAATTCTTTCGACCAAAAATGCAATTACCACCAAATTTCTGTAGAAAACTTTTGAACGCCATTTATGTTCATAATGTTCCAGATAGGGAAGCATTTGGAGTCAATATTTATTCGAGATAACTGACAAAATGTAAAACTTCATAAACAAGTTTAAATTTAAATCTATCCATTTGGTGTATTTCAGCCTAAACGCAATAAATTAAAATGTTCTCTATCAAATTTGAAGCAAATGAATCCAGCTGTTTAGTTTAAACTTAAGTAATTTCACTCGAACAGTTTTTAACTCTCTACTCTTCCAAAAAATCAAACTTAAACAAGTCTTAACCTTTAATGTTTTATTTAATTTTTTAAATTAACTTTTACCCTACCTTTTTAAAACTTTAATCTCTCTGAAAGGTAATAAAATAATTTGTAAAATATGTACTCATATGCTTATATGGTAAATTAATTCAAAGAAAATCGCAACATTAAAAATAGACTTTGTTCTTATCTCTATCAGTTTCAATGGAATATTATTTAGTTGAGAAATAAAAATAAAAAAAAAGAGAAACAAGGTTCTACCGAGATTTGAACTCGGATCGCTGGATTCAAAGTCCAGAGTGCTAACCATTACACCATAGAACCGTATGACGATCCCATGTCAAAACTTTTACATCATGCACGCTTTTATCAGTTTCATTCTACAAAATTATTGTAGCTATGCACACTTTTATAGCCACTTTCACTTTCTTTTGAGCTATTTGAGTGCTCAACAACTTGCAGTTGGTTGTGTTTTAAAATTAACTAGATAAATAATTCAGTCTTTATAAATAATGCAATTAAAATTAAGTTGGTCGATTGCTTGAGATTCATTACATAACAGAGGTAGTTTGGTTCGGTTCTTTCTAGATAGGTATACGTTTTAAAAAACTAGGTAGGTAAGTATGTGGATTCTTTTATACATAACAAAACAATGTGATTTTCATACTATATACAAATGTAGGTATATATAGTATAGTATAGAGTATTTTCTTTTACAACTCTAGTCTTGCTCTATTATTTGATTTTCTTTCAACATAAGTCTCTTATTATTTTGTTGCGTTAGATTTTTTCACGCAATAATTATTTTCGCTTTACTTCGTAAGTAGGTAGGTTTATTTTGTTTCGGGGGTAGGTAGGTAAGAGAGAATTTGCTTTGTTGATTTTTAAGCAGCTGCACAAAAGAGGAATTGAGTTGGTTTGGTACCTAACTTCATACATATACGGGCGAATATAATAGCAATAATAAAATTCAAAACAAAGAAAAATTCGTGCGCATATTTCCTTTCACTTAATAGGATGACACCCCACAAAGTTTATGTAGGTATAATTTTTGTTTTTTTTTTTATTTTCAAACATGAAGGTAATAATATGTATGTAGGTATACATAGCGGTTTATTAAGTTAGATACACTTTGACTATATGTAAATAAAGTTATATTCACAATTTATTTATAGCAGAGATTTAAATGAAGGTGCCATAGCACATTGGGTTAGAATTATTGAGTTCTTGCAATAAAAAAGAAAGGCAAAAAGGTAAGTGATACCACATTCGCGTAGTACGGCTAAAGAAAGAATCTCTATGCAAAATTGGACTCAAGTAAGTAATAGGTTTAAACTGTTTAAGTTATCAATTTTTGTTTTAAATAAACAATAGGCTTGTGAATGATGAATTCTTAATTCTTCACGAGGAACTAATGATGATGTTTTTGTTCCGAAATGATTTACGAAACTTCTCCGAGGGAAATGTGATAAGGCCGAATTTGTTCATGTAATTACCTTAATATAGTATGAATATATGTACTGTTAATAAATTTGCAAACAAAAATGAGGAAAATTACTGTTTTTGAACATTTTGGAAAAAATAGAGATGATAACCGAGTTCCTTCAATTCCGTAGTGAAATCGAAATCGTGTTATTCGGTTTAAGTTTTGGTTAGTGATGAATACTAAAACATCGAAACATTTTAAAGAAACTTCGTATAAAAGCCCTTCAACTTGGCTTTGACGCCAACACCAATGCCAACCTACGCACCTCATCTTCAAACAGGACTTTCTAAGTTATCTACATACACACTTAAGCTGTAGACCGATTTTAACGTTAAATTGCTCTCTTATAAGGAAAATCGCTTCGCCAACCAAAATGGTGGAAACGCCTGGAAATCGCTTCGATTGATACCAGGCAATTCAAATTTGGTTAACGATCAACGATAACGTATTATACAGAAGTATACAAATTGGACAGTAGAATTATTTACTCACAGCTAAATACGAACTTGTTGGAGAAAAACTTCTTTAATGACTTGTACAATTCCTGAGAAATATCTGCAATTTTTAAAACAAAATATGAACTACTCAATCTAAATGGAAGCTCATATAATGGGAGTTTCAACCGGTTCTGTTCATTATATAACCTTATGGCAAAAGAAGGCTGTTTTCACATTCATTTTTCAATGTCCAGCGCCTTGTATTCTTTGAAATATTTTGGATGCAGGAAACAATTGTAATTTTGAACGATTTCAAGTTGAAAGACCTTTGCAATTTCTTCAAAAACTGTTCAACATACATATAGAATGTTACTGATACCAAGAATGTATATGAATATTTATTTATCAAGAAAGACCAAGAACACCGACACGAGCGACGGCGACGTCTCGATCAAAACGTCATCATCGACAGATGTAAATTTAAGATAATTAAGGACTTTGTCTACCAGGGCCCCGATATGAATGTAGAAAATAACACCAGTGTTGAGATCAAACGAAGAATTACTCTTACTAACCGGTGTTTCTTTGGGCTAAGCAAGTAATAGAGTAGTAAAGCCTTCTCTCGAGCATCCATAGTGTCGCTATATAAGACCTTCAACATCCCCGTCCTACTACACGGTGCAGAAGTATGGACTATGACAAAAGCGAATATAAACACCGTGGGTCGTTTCGGGAGAAAAAATAATCGTGTAATCTACGACCCCGTTTGAATAGAATGTGAATAGAGAAGAAGCTAGGTCACGTAGAGCTCATGGAATCCTAAGCCCAGAAAGTATTCGAATCCACACCTACAGAGCAGTAGAGGAAGGCGCGGATTAGGTAGCGCGCACAAGTGAAAAGTAATCTCCCCCAACTGGAGTGCGCAACTAAAGACATCTAGCTAGGAACCGAGCTAGATGTAGAAGTTTGTTGGGTGAGGCCCTAGTTCACAGAGGGTTGTAACGCCTATATAAGTTAGTATGTCAGTTTACTATGGTTCAGGAATTTAAAACCCTCTACGAAATTTGTTCGGTTTAAAATCTAAATGCACCTAACCAAGGGAACCGCAGTGTATGCAAATTGCCAGACGAAAAATTTGCATTAATAACTTTTAAATGCACTGATATACTTTTAAAAAAAGAAAGAAACAAACTGTCGTAGAAAATTGAATTCAGATTCATTAATTTCATTTTTTAAAACCTTGACAAACAATATTTATGGTCGTATACTATTATGGTCAATTAAAAAAATGGTTCTTTAACTGATGACATTTTTTTTAACTATTAAAATTTTGAATCTAATTTATGAAATAAAATTACACTAATAATTGAGGGTTGGATTTCTGAAACTAGGATCGAGGGTTGAAAAACTGAATTGGACAATAGAGCATAATTCTATGTTTAAGTCTAGGGCAGGTTTATCGACAGCCTTCATAAATGTTACGAATATTTTACTATAATTATAAGGGTACATAATGTACTAAAAATGCATACGCACGGACTTCCGTATATTTCTAAAAGAACGTGAAGCCTAAATGTTGGAAATTGTACAAAAATAGTAATTTATAACAATTAACTATTTGGTTTTGTAGGTATTCAATGTACAAGGTACCTACTGCGACCTTTTTTAATTTTTTAAAATAAAAACCTTCACATAAATCGACGAAACAAAAAGAAAAACACCACGATTAGTCAGTTTTTTTTTTTGAGTAGTGCATTGAGCTCTGAGACGCTGAAAAGTTTTTAAAACTAGTTTTTCGTTTATTTCTCTACTTTACGTTTCATCGTTATACCTTTGGTTTTTCGTGAGTTTAAAGGTACTACATTTATACTTATATACAGTGCATGGACATCAATTTTAACAAAGGAAAAACGATAGGGGAGGATGAGACAAGACAAGACACAACATACAACACACAAAGCTAAATACACAACGAGGTTATTGGTCTTACAATTTTTTGTTTGTTGCAGTTTTTGTTGTTTTGTTTACAATCCCAACGAAACATGAACATAATAAAGTCAAAGAACCTTGTCAAGGATTTGACTCTTCTTTTTTGAAATACCTACATACATTTATACATACGTATGTATGTATGTACATATTTATATATGTATTTAGGTACCTTCAAAGGTACGCAAAAAAAAATTAAAGTAATCGACATTGGGGTTGTGAAGTGTTTCAAGTTATTCTTTCGTTTTGTCCATTCGTTCGTTAATTTCGTTTAACATGGTTTTTGTCTTTGAATTGCATCAGAGTGTTCATATTTGGTATTTTTATGCATTTACTAACAATTAATGAAAAGGACATCCTCTTTTAGAAAGCGGACAGACGGATAGTTATATGATAATGACTGATAAATGATATTTTGTATACCTTAACATACATAATTTTAAACATTGACTTTAATTTTATTTAGCAATATTTTATGGGGAAGGGAAACAGATATAAGAAAGAAATGTAACCTAGACTGGTTTAAGCAGAAATTTATTCTAGCATGTGTATAAATAGGTTCCTACCTACATGATTCATTTTTTTGAATATTATTTCAAAGGAAAACCTATCATATTGAGTGAGGTACAATATGTAGGCACTTGTATGCTTAGAAAAAGTAATTTCTTAAAGAAATTTTAAATTTTTGATTCTCGCAGGTAGAACTACTAGAATCTTCGAAAAAAAAGACTGCAACTGCAGCTTGTACGTTCAATATTAGATATATAAGGTATCTGTTTGTAAGTGTTTTACGTGTAAAAACAGCTGATCAATAACAGATGGGCTATAAAAATGAAATTTAAAGCTATGCCAGAATTTCTGGAATATAAGGCTGTGTGACAGAACAGCTGATTTAAATTTTGGTTGAGTTTCAAGGAACATGAACAAAAATGTCCATATTTTGTGTACATAAATAAAATAAAAGATAAAACAACAGATACATTTCGGAAGGAAATATAAAATATGTCTAAATGACAGATGTCAAAACTGTTTATGTCAAAGTGATAGGTGTTAAGTTAAATATGCCAAAAATATGAAAAATCTGAGAACAGAATGTTTATTATGCTATTTTTCAAGAATTCTCTTTTCGCACAATTCAAAAAGAATGAATTATAAACTGACCAAGTGACAAACACCAAGAAATAACAGGTTCAATAGTGACACCTGTCAAAGAGACATGACAAATGTGGCAGTTGTCGAAAGGAACAGGTGTCAAGTTAGAGGTGTCAAAAATAACAAACACTAACAAATAAAAATGACGGATTCAAAAGTGACACCTGTCAAAAGACATGACAAATTTAAAAAGTAACAGATTTCAAAGTTTGGTCAGTTTAAACTTCTAAGATCTCAGACGTTTCCGTATTCTCAGAAGTATAAAAAACATTTTTCTTAAACGGAATTTTTATGATTGGATTTTTTAGTATTTTCTCTCTCCCAATTCAAAAAGGAAGAAACAAAATACAGAGCTAATTTGATTGCTAATGTGACTGGGAAAATTCTCAGAAATCTTAAAAATATAAACTTTCAAAAGTGACAAATTAATGTCAAAAGTGAACCATTAATTAAACAGGTTTTAAATTACAGCTGTCAAAAGTGAAAAATATGAATAGTGATATATGTTAATTGCATGGTTTGAAAAGTGACATGTGTCAAAAGAGACAGTTGCCAAAATGACTCATGTCAAAGAGTCAAAATAAGAAAGTTCTCAGAAATGACAAATTTCAAAAGCGATAAATGAAAAAAATGACAAATGTTAAAAGTGAAAGGTGTAAAAAGTGACGGGAGTCAAAAGCGACAGGTGCCAAAGTGACAAAATAGAAAAATAGACAAAGGCAAAACGTGAAGAGTGACAGGGGCCAAAAGTGACAGATTACAAAGGATATTAAAGGTGACAAATACCAAAAGTTACAAGTGAGAGATTTTAAAAGTGACAGATATCAAAAAAGACATACCAAAAGTAACAGGCAACAAAATGGACACGTAAAAGAAGAGACACATACAAGAAAATATGTAAGTGAAAGATATCAAAGGTTTTTTTTCAATTTTTCGAAAAAATATTGTAACAAAATCCAGGTTCCCAAATCGAATGTTTTTATTCATATTTTAAAATTATGACCTTGACACGTATAACCTTCTCCTCTCAGTACAATTAGTCAAAACCGTAAATAAATTTCATTTCCTTCGTACATTATTTCATATACTACATAGTTCCATCATATTTTTAAAATACATACAAAACTATTTTTTGTTTGTAAATACAAAAGCTTTTGTTTACATTTGAATTTTTAAGATTAAGAAAATACAAAACTCACCTTCTTCGTTGGCTCTTTTTGAACTGCCAGCTTGATTGAACATTGTGGAATTCCAACTACCACCATTGGCAAAGGGACGCTTCCAGCCGCGCCAATTATTACACACCGATTCCGGTTCAGAACTCCAGCTGCACAAAGAATCCTCTTCGAAGCGATCCGAATCGTCGAAGCTAAAACGATCGATGTCCTCTTGATTCCAATCGCCGACAGCTTGTTGATGGTCATTATTGTTTGCATTGTTTGCTCTTTGACCTCCATTTATCCTGTTCTGACCAGCACCACCGCCACCACCACCACCGCTTACATGAGCAGCAGGACCACCGCCACCGGGATTAGCATGTCCACCTCCACCTCCTCCATTACCACCGACGTTATTGCCTACACCGTTCGCCAGTTTAACAGCAAAATGTTAACAACAGTCTTGAAGATATTGAATGAATCAAGACTGAGCAGGAGCAAGTTTGCGGGAGGAAGGAGCAAAGGAGCGAAAAATCAAAGACGACAATGAACGAAAAATATTACCAAAAATCCTTTTGTTGTTGTTTTTAAAGGTTAACCAAATGTAATCCACCACCTCTGTACCACACAGTTCAGCAGTTGCGAGTTGTGAGGAGTTGCGAGTAGCGAGTTGCGGTGCTGAACCTGAAGACAAAGGATACACCTCTCTCCCTTTCCTTTCCACTTTAATCCAGACAACGAAAACGAGAGAAGAAACACCAATGCGACGACGACGGGATGGTAATGGTATTTTCCTTTTATTGGGGCTTTGAATTTTCACTTTTCCCCAGAACGGTGTCGTCGGTGTCGCATTTCTGCTAGTGCCAGCAGAGGAACCAGGGAGGAAGTTCGAAGAAGAAGGTAAACGTTGTCGTTGCTGTTGTCGTTGCCGTTGCCGTCGTCTCTTCTCTTGTTCCTCCTTACTCTTACTTACTTTTCCTCGTTCGCGCCACTTCAATGTGTGCGTTGATTTGCCTTACTTGTGTGCATGTGCGTGCGCCTGAGTGTTTGGCAATCGATGTATGTACACAATAAATGGCTTTTCTTCTTCTACTGCTCACAGAAATCTTCGTATTTTGTTCTTCTTTTTGTTTTTTTTTTATTTGTTTTATGGAATCGAAAAAAATGCTTCTTGATCAGCTGGCGAGCAAACAAATATCTTGGGACTTAGGAGTTGGCCTCTCTAATAATCAAAAGAATAAGAAAACAAAGAACCAAGGGTCCAGTTCGATCTGGAGCTCGAGGTCCAGGTTGAATCGACAAAAAAGAAAAGCAAGAAAAACTAGACGAACAAACGACAAAGCCTAGCGTCTAGCGATTTGGGGGTTTTCTTCTTGTGTCCTTTTTGTTAGCGTTTCGAACGAGAGCTGGAGAACTTTTGGGGGTACTCCTGTTCTTGATTTACAAATAAAACAGAATCTACTTTTTTTCGTCACTACTTCACCTTCTTCTACTTCTACTTCTTTCCTTCACTCCTAAAAGTCCTTTCTTTGTTTTCAATCACCACCATGGCAGCCAGGCAAGGGGGTACCACCGAAATTCTTCGTGATCTTTTGGTCGAGGGTTTTTTTTATAAGCATTTTCACAATAGTTTGTTTCTTTTTTAGGGCTTTTTGCTATTTGACCACACACTTATGTGTTTTTAAAACAAGGAAAAAAGATCACACTTCAATTCAATTTTCACTTCAATAGGACGGGGGGTCTTTTTCCGATGATTGTCTTTTTTTTTTTTTTTCTTCAAAAGGGGAAAATGAGAGCTACCAATGAAAATGAAATTGCTTTGTTAAATTTTCGATTATTTGGTTTTGTTCACGAAATGGTTGAAGGGAAATTATTATTTTAAATGAAAGTCTGAAATTTTGATTTTATTTTAATGAATTTTACAAAAATCTTTCACACGTTCAATAATGAATTTACGGAAAAATTAAAGTTATATGTACTTGGGCACCCCGTTTGAAGAAGATAACAACAAATATGGCGACACAAAAGGTGAAGAAGATTTCATTTTTCATGAATTTTTCATTGGAATTGGAAATAGAATGGGATGAAAGATGGAAGTGAATCGGGAATTTGGAAATTCCATTCAAATGTCAGTGTGAAATGTCAATTTTATTGTACTTTGTTGAAGCTGACACTTTTAAGGGCCATACACATGGCTTACTCACAAAAATGCATTAAACTAATCATACCAATTACAGAATCTGGCGACATGGCTTCTGATGAAAATAAATTTCAATGTTGTCACTTTTAAAATATTTAAAATTACAGAAATGACTCTGAATCTATCAGCAACCCATTCTTTGGATTGTGTAATTTGCGTGAGTAAATTCTTTCCCACTTAAGGTTCTGCGGAAAGTAAAGACTAATATCAGTTTTTCATCAGTTTCTTTCTTAAGTAATGGATAATTTTAATTTCCCCATTAATTAGGGTTCACTTTCATTATTCATTATAATAATCGTACACAAAACGTATAGTACTTTCATAGAACATAAAATTTGTGGATATTGTTGTATTGTGTGATTGTCTTCCATTATCAACGCTAAAAGAAGAAATTACTTGACGGATGCCCAGATGTCACTCTGGTCATTCCTCTCAAAGAAAGTATTAAAGATTTTATATACAAAGTTAATATCAAATTCAGTGAACGACTAAATTTTTTGTACTACCTATTTCCGAATCAAAAAAAACACCATTTGATTCATTTTGATGAATTCACCAGTTCATTTAAAACTGCTTCGTATTCTTAAATTTGTTTATTTAATATTTGTTTACTAGCAAACTCTTTCCGACTGAAACAAAATACAAATTAAAAGAAAAACTTGTGACAGCTGAAAATTGTATGAGTTTTAATGGCGAAAAATCCAAATCCGCAGATTTGATCTTAAATCAAAAATAAATCAATTTAGTTTGGTTAATTGAATGGAAAAACATGGGAAATTTGTGTTTTGACAGATCTGGAAATAAATTGATTTATTTTACCCATGAAAACTTAACCCACTGCTAACAAACTAGCTCTTAAAAATATTTATTTTGCAATAAGCCAAATTTTCATTTAACAGTCATTGAAAATTGTAAGATGAAGTTTAGTATTGCATTTTTTATATTTTTTTTAATTTTACTAAAAGTAAACAACAATATTCTGTAAGACATGAAATAAATTTGGACTCAATACCTTGTTTTGTTCTCAAGTTATTCGAATCAAACTTAAATTTTTACCAATTTTAGTTATATTTTTTAAGGTTTTCGTTTCTTATTACAAATATAATTTTTTTTTAATGGATGAGTTATAAATAAATTGCTACCACTTTGATTTATAACAATCTTTACATGTAAAACGTTTCCTTTTATTTTTGTTGTTCTATAAAAATATTGTATTCTTCATAATTAATTTGCATTTTTATAAAATTATTAAATTCTTCAAAATGAATAAATAAATTGTAGTGTAAACGGATTGTTTTCAAATTTCCATCCAATATTTCCACATGAGCAAATGATGAACATACTACCTTAGAAATTTCCTTACGTTCTAGCAGAAATGAAGGATTTAAGACATTCTTGTAGTTTTTTGACAGTTTTGACAACAACAAGCTGCTATACTTTCTTTTCTGTATATCCGGTTCAAGTGATTGGGTTGTGTTTTTTAAAAGGTCTTTATAAATTTATAAATAATTCCATTAAATTAATGATATTTTTCTAAAATACTTGTGCAAAATTAAATTTCAATATTCATTCCATTCAAATCTCTCAAAATGTGTATCGAAATTATATTCTTTGCCATCGATGTTAATGAATTAAAAAATTGTTCTTCTGTTCATAAAACTCGCACAATACAAAGCATTTCCATTTCAACATGAATTAAAATTTTGATAAATTTACAGAATTCAATCAATATGCCACCAAGGAAGAACAAAGTTCAAAAAGAGGAAGTCCAGGTTTCCCTAGGACCCCAAGTGCGCGATGGTGAGCTCGTATTTGGTGTTGCTCACATCTATGCCAGTTTCAACGACACCTTCGTCCATGTTACTGATTTGTCCGGCCGTGAAACCATTGCCCGTGTCACCGGAGGAATGAAAGTCAAGGCTGATCGTGACGAAGCTTCACCCTACGCTGCTATGTTGGCCGCTCAAGTAAGTTACAGAAACTAGATATTTGGCGGTTCTCAATCGATTTCTAATACAAATAAACTATTTTTTTTCCCCTTTCAGGATGTTGCTGAGAAGTGCAAGACTCTTGGAATCACTGCCCTGCACATCAAGCTCCGTGCCACTGGTGGCAACAAGACAAAGACCCCAGGACCAGGTGCCCAATCAGCACTCCGTGCTTTGGCTCGTTCTTCGATGAAGATTGGTCGCATCGAGGATGTGACTCCAATCCCATCAGATTCTACACGTAGGAAGGGAGGTCGTCGTGGTCGCCGTTTGTAGATTAATAGATGTGCCGGATTTGTTTTGTGCGCTTCTTTTTTTTGGGATTAGACTATTCCATAAATATTGTGACAAAACTGATTTTTTATTGATATAAACAAAAACTCCTTAAAAAAAAGAAGAAGTTAATCGTTTATTTTTATTTCGCTGACAAACGGTTGCACAATTCGGTTTTGCTTTAAAATTCTGTTCTGAAATCGGTGGAAAACTTATTCAAAATATGGTCAGTGGTTCATGAGCATAAAAAGGATGGAAATTGGATGTGTTCATGAACTGGTACTCGCATTTCTCTGATACTTTGCTCATGATAGATTTTATGCGGAACAACCCCATTTTTAACAGTGAATTCAGTGAATCGTGAATTTTAGTTTTTTAAAGAATTCTGCTGTGATTTTTAGATGACCGGTTGTTGATAGGCAAGATATATATCGACTGTACTCGAGCAATATATGTATCACATTTCCTAGCCTATCAGATCAGCAAGGGTATAAAATTTCCCTCGGGATTTTTCATACTTTTCTTTTAAAGTTTTAAAAGATTTAAGTGCCCCCCAAAAAAAGAACTCAGACAATTATTAAACTTATGACATTTTACTTTAAAAAGAAGGGGAATTCGCAACTTTAAATTTGGGTTGAGGATACAGCACAATTTACTCGGCTTTATTTAGGCTTCGAAAATGATTTTAATCTTACTAAAGAAATAATTTAGTTATAACTAAAAATGGGATTGGTTGGAGGAATAGTTCAGGAAATTGAGGTTTAACCTTTTGCTTCTCTTAGTGATTTCGCTCTTGGTAGGTTCATGAAGGAACGAAGTAAAGTTCCACCAACTTAAACTAACGCCACTTAGAAAAAAAAAAAAATGTTGAGCAAGGAATGCGGAAATGGTTTTCCTTCAAACTGATATCATTGGTTGACAAAATTACACAACAAAATGATACTTTTTTTAAAGTGTTAAGTTGCCTTAAATTTGAATCTCGCTTTAAAATTTTTCAAACACATCAGATTTTTAAAATTACTACCAACTTACTTTAAAAATGCTGAAGACAACCAAAAACAAGGTTTTTAGGGCTTGGCTAAAGCACAACATATCTTTTACCTGTAAGTTGTATGATGATTTTAAACAGTACAAATCTGTCTCTTCGAGATATGTATAAGTTTAAATCATTGTATCTTTGTTTCTGGAAATTCTCATTAGTTATTAATGTTTATTTGACTCGATGACTTTTAAACCGTTTACTGCTGGAACACAATGGTGTCGGAGCCGGAGTCGGAGTCGTAACTGGAATAGCTGTCAAAGTATTCAATGTACGCAAATGCAAATGTACGAACACAACGCGACGCAACTGGAATCGGAGCCGCAGCCGGAGTCGGAAGAGTTGACTAACTGCTGGAACACAATGCAAAAATCGGAGCCGCAGCCGGAGCCGGAGTCGGAATAGCTGTCGTACGTTAACAGAAAGTACGCACACAATGCGTCGTACGGCTTTTTGATGTTATTTGGTATATTTGCAGTTTACAACCACATCAAATTTCTCAGAAAATATTTTTTTGTTCACTTTTATTTCTTATTTAAATATTTTTCCACTTTTTTATTGAAAAACTATTAAAAAAAAATATAATCACCAAGTTATTCACTTCAAAAATGGAAACGTCACATGTGTCGTACGACAAAGTTAAAAGTTACTGCTGGAACACAATGGTGTCGGAGCCGGAGTCGGAGTCGTAACTGGAATAGCTGTCAAAGTATTCAATGTACGCAAATGCAAATGTACGAACACAACGCGACGCAACTGGAATCGGAGCCGCAGCCGGAGTCGGAAGAGTTGACTAACTTTTAACTTTGTCGTACGACACATGTGACGTTTCCATTTTTGAAGTGAATAACTTGGTGATTATATTTTTTTTTAATAGTTTTTCAATAAAAAAGTGGAAAAATATTTAAATAAGAAATAAAAGTGAACAAAAAAATATTTTCTGAGAAATTTGATGTGGTTGTAAACTGCAAATATACCAAATAACATCAAAAAGCCGTACGACGCATTGTGTGCGTACTTTCTGTTAACGTACGACAGCTATTCCGACTCCGGCTCCGGCTGCGGCTCCGATTTTTGCATTGTGTTCCAGCAGTTACGTTGAAACCTGTTTAAAGCACAAATGGTTCAGCATTTCTTTCAGAGTTTTGTTTGACAGGTGCAATCTAACAGCCTTATTATGAGTATCAATTTGATAGTCGATAATTTCTATCAATTATTTGTTAAGTTGGTATTATGGGTATCAACTGGTAATTTTAGACCGATTGTGAATATTTATCAAAAGTTCATTGCAAATTAGTTTTATTTATTTTGTTTAACGTTTTACATGTGAAGTATTTGTTGTTTTTTTTGGCCACTAAAGGAAAAATTCTTTGTGCGAAAATGTAGTTGCTCTTTAAAAAAATTACTTTGTTTCTTTATGTGGTATCTTTGTATTTAAGAGCAGGATAGTAAGCAACGTTTCCTATGCTCAATTGGTAACTTTCTTGGGCAAAGAATTTTAAAACCACTGCTAGTTTTAGTACATTTGGAATGGATTGCTGACTTTTGATCAGTTTAAGATTTTCCTCAATATCGTTTAAAACCTCCAGGAAGGCTTGTTTGGAAAGCCTGAAGTTTTTCTAAATTCAATATTATTTGAAGCGTATCAACCAAGAATTTGTGGTTGATAGGTATGAAAATTGATGTGTATCTATTTTTTGATATCCGTAACACCAAGTATGTAAAAAAAATCATTCACAATGATAAAATTCACAGTTCACCAACAAAGTTGATAGCCATAATACCAATGCATCAAAAATATTGTTGATACAAGTATGTATCTAGTTGATAGCTATAATAGGGCTTAGGGTCAAGGGGGGTAATTGTAAACACACTTAATTTTCTCAAAACCGTTTATAATTTGAAGCATGCCATGAAATTTTTTGAAAAGACATTATATTTAAATCATATTGACGTGGAAGGTCTTATTTGTCAAAGGGTTATTTATGTTTTGTTCGTTTCCACGAGTCTTTCATTTTTCTGCGTTTTTAAGTTTTTCAGTGCCAATTAAAATTGTTGCAAAACAAACAAAGGCGATCGAAGTAGGGTAGGGTCGCCTAACTTCGAACACTCCCAGTAGTCGAACACTTTTTTTTTAAAAGTCTTCAAACTGTTGAATTTCTTAGGTTTCAGCTTCTAAAGTACATATTTTTTTAAATTGCCCCTACCGCCTAAACGGGGGGAGATAGACCCCCCTCCCATAGTAAAAAATGCTTGTATTAAGCCCCTATACCAAAAACCGTTATTATATCTTGGCGCCAAAGTTATCGTGCTCGTGCCATAATTTCAGTGGCTGGCTTAACCGAAATGAAATTAAACGACCGATTCTTTTACTAGTTGATGGACATAAATCGCACTTGTCAATAGCCTTGAGTGAATTCTGCTCAAAGAATGAAAACCAGCACTTTCGTCAGACGTGGAGGACACTATAGCAAGGTGCCTTATTTAAGATCTCGTGCTGGTTACCCTTGCGATAAGGATGATCTCCTTGGTCTAGTAGGTACCTACATATATAAGGACAGACAACTTGGTTATCCCTTTCCACAATGGTAGGACGACTGGTACCGTTTTCATTTACCCCATTTTTCTCGTTTACTTAAAAAATTAGGGGGGTAAATGTAAACATCAAATTTTATAAAAACTAATAAACAAACGCCATTAAGATTACTACTCTTTGATAGATAATACAATCCAAACTTAAGTAGCATAAACAAAAATGTTCGACATTGCATGGTTAAGCTGTTACACACATTACAAGTGAACAAACATAAAAAAATGCAAAATCGTTTACAATTACCCCCTTTGACCCTATAACAACTTATGAAAATTTTTCGAAAATTTCATGAAATAATCATAAATATTTTATCTGAATAGTGGTGAAAGAATTATAGATTTAGAAAACCATATCGAATATTATTGAAAAAAGGTACTTCATGAATTTTTATAGCCTCAAAAAGTCTAAAATACCTATGTTTTTTCGCATTTTAAAAAGTTACATCTCAAAAACCGAAAGAGTCACTTTTAAGTCGAATTTGAATGAAGGAAAATCCATTGGAAAAGTGCAATTTGATTGCTAGGAAAAATTTCTTTTCGACCAAAAGTCGAATAGGTATATTTCGTAGCATTCGATTAACGAGTTAATTTCAAGAGACGGAGTGTTTTTCATTTAAAATTCGGCGATATGGATAGGAATAAACAGGATGTCGCTGTGAGACCATACTTATAAAAAGCTAAAAAGCGTTTCATCGTCACATAAGGTTTGGAAATTCGTCTTCTATTCACATGATAGGCTAAGGTAGCGAAGAGATCCCATAAAATGAATATTTTCGATATGAAAAAAGTACTGACGAGTTAAGTTTTAACGTGTTTTTTGAGCTGACTTTTGAAGAAAATGGTCTAAAAAATAAAGCCCTATTAAGGATTCCATTGTAATTGGGAACTTTTAAGAAATTATCACCAAATCCGTAAAGCAAACTGTAAAATATTTTGAATTATACAAACCAAACAAAAAAGTTTCTGACTACAAATGAAGGCATGATAGAACTTAGTAAACTTAGTAACCTCCTCAGAGTAAATCTAGGTATGGGAATATTTATTTTAATATCGTTTATGGTAAAAAAAGGAGTCCACCAACGGCCGCTAATGGTACGTAGTTAGAAAAGAGTAGCATAGGAAATGGATATTAACCACAAAAGACAAAAGAAGATACCTATGCATTTCAATAAAAACGATTCAAATCCCGAAGCCGGTAGCCGGTAGAACCAAAATAGTTTAAGCAGAGTGAGACCGTAAGGAAAATAGTGAAGTATTTAAGAAGAGCTGTTAATGGTACACATTAGCCTTTAAGTTTCTATATTCACTTGACAGTCGGCCGAAATTGAATGTTATGGCTGAATTGTTTGAGGGGGGTGGGGGTGAAATTCAACTGGTTAATTCGACAGAAAATTGTAAAAATATCGGTAAAACAACGAAATATGTAAAAGTTTTTGTTAAAGTTCCTTCGCCCGGTCAAGCTTTGGACGAATTATGCCTTTGTAAATTACAGTTGGATCAGAAGAAGTGACAAATTTCGTGTACCGTCACTTCAGGGAGATCCTAATCACCTAGCAGCTTAGAGAAGAAGGACATGGTTGATATAATATAGAAGAACAACCTCAAAAGTAAACAATTTATGTACTATATTAAATGGTCGCATTCGGAAAGCTAGTGGCTACGTAGTCAAGGGATTCTGATTGGCTAAATCCAACTACAAAAGTAGTTGAAATTTCCCCTCCGACGTAGTGTAAAATTTTTGGCTACAAAGTTAGTGCACACTGGTTTTGACGTTTCACAATCAGCTGCTCGGTAAGGACACAAGAATTTCAAAATGAAATGAATCTTTCGGTATTTAAATACAAATATAAATCAATCATATTATACTCGTATCTTCTTTTTGGTATTTATTGAATTTAAAAAGAAAAAAAAACTATTTAAAGTTCTGAAAACACAAATGTTTCTTATTTTATATATTTGTATTTGTCATTAATATGACAGTTCCGGATTGACTAGCTTTGTAGTGCAATTTTGCATTCACAAAGCTAGTTGAATTTTGACTACGTAGCCACTAGCTTTCCGAATGCGACCAATAACTCACATCAAAGCAAAGCTTAGTTTTAAGACGCAGTCTATATTGTTGAAAGGTACAATAGAATCAGTCCTATCACGTATTTCATCGATCTTGCATTACGAAAGAATTTGGTGATCAGCGATGGAATTATTCGTGATAGGGCTGAACATACCTCTAAAAATCTGCATTACATCGGACGCCCGCGAAGATGTAATGAGCTATTAAAAATAAACAAATTTCATTTTGCAATTGTTTAAAACCTCAAAAACTCAAAAATTGGCACGAGTACGATAACTTTGGCGCCAAGATATAATAACGGTTTTTGGTAGAGGGGCTTAATACAAGCATTTTTTACTATGGGAGGGGGGGTCTAAATAATTAAAAAATAACGGTGATACTTACAATTAAGTTTTATACATTTTTTTAAAGCCAACATTCTGTTTTATTAGCCAGTTTTTAATTCAAGTCAAAACTATGCGTAGTTTTTGAAAAATTTAATTTTAAACTCAAAATTTGAGTAAAAAAAGTTAAAAAAAAGGTTTAAAGTGTAATTTTTCAATACTTCAAGATTATCTACCATTGTTTTTGTTTCAGAATTTATTGCTCTTGGTAGGTGCGAGTTTGGGTGTATGCAACAGTGGGATCTGTAAGGGGGGGCATGTTGCCCCCCTGCTTGGGAATACTGTAAGATTTGGAGTGGGTTGGAGTGCGTGCAAGGTGGGGAGGGGGCAAGGTTAAGATGGGGTGCATGCAAAGTTTCTTTTGCATTTAAATAAGCTGGATTTAAGAAAAATTAATTTACCCTAGGTACCTATATCTTAATCCATATTCGATTATTACTATCAAAATAAGACTACGTTAATACTTAAGCAAGGAAAAAGTAACTTAATTAATTTGTTTTGGTAATTTTCAATTTTCTCAAGAACTAGAAGACATCAAGTCATCTAGTTTTCAGCTTTTGATCAAAAAGAATAAGAGCAATGAATTCTAAAAAAAAAAACAGTAAATAATTTGAAAGTTTTGAAAAACTACACTTTAAACCTTTTTTTAAATTTTTTTTGCATAAATTTTTAGTTTAAAACAATTTTTTTCAAAAACTATGCATAGTTTTGACTTGATTTAAAAACAAGCTAATAGACAAAAATGTTGGTTTTAAAAAAAGGTAGGTATAATACTTAATTGTAAGTATTACCGTTATTTTTTAATTATTTTTTTCCATTTAATGTACATATTTTTTTAAATTGCCCCTACCGCCTAAACGGGGGGAGATAGACCCCCTCCCATAGTAAAAAATGCTTGTTTTTTAGCTGTTCTATACAAATCTTTCATTAAATTTTGTCGCCAAAGTTATCGTACTCTCCCCCAAAAATTCGAAACCTGAATATTTAAGAAAGTATCAAATTTAAATTTATAGATGACTTTGGCTTTTATTCCAATTAGCAAAATACGAGCTAACAAGAAACCTTGGCCCTTGCAAAGGCACTAGCGTTTATGAATTTTATCGATGGGAAAAATTCCAAGAGAAATATGATTTATTATAGGTCCTATTTTGTTCAAGGTTTAAGTTATGCTGCCTCAAAGCGACCGAAAATGATGAGTTGTAAATTGGCTACAGCGAGAAACCAATTAAAACAGCAGCATCAACATCAACAGTGCCGTTAGAAGTAAGTCTAAATTTGCTGTTTCTGTTGCCTTTCCCTTCGACAACGGCCTAATCACTGATAAAGCTTCGGTTCCCATCGATCACCGAATTCAAGCATCAGTGAACGTGGTTAGTAGAAAGATGGGGGACCGTCTCGAAACCTACCGCGTGCTGTTGTCATCTGTTCTTTCTGTCTGTTGTTCTTTTTCCTCTGTCCTTCTGTCTTGTATTAATGTCTTGTGTTGTTATCACCTTAATAGTCTCAGTCGCTCAAGGTGCTGTGTCTCTACTCTGTACATTTATGTGCTGAGTAGTATGTAATGTAATGTTATGTACATTTCGATTTGCATATTCTTCAAAATTCACATGATTTAACGCCAGACCCAAAAACCATCAACATCTTTGAATTCAAAACAAATAAACATCTTTAGATGAAAGCTGTTCCTTTATTATTAACACTGCGCGTAGGTAAAGCATAAATAATTTTGAATAAAAATAAAAAGAAACAGTAGAATATAGAATTTATACAAAAAATTACATTAAACTCAAAATAAATAAACAAGTAGTTTGCAAAAAAAGATAAATTTTCTAGATATAGAAATGAATCTAGGCTTCGATTTGACCAACTTTTACGAAAACCTTCGATGATAACGCGTGTTTTTGAGGTTCTTTCTTTTCGGGAGTGTTTGTGACTGTGTTCACATAAGTATATTGCATCAGAAAACCAAGAGTTACATCATCGCCTGGTTTGAGTCCTTCTTCAGGTGTAAAGTTCAATTTGATTGTAACTTTATTGGACTTTCTCCAAGTGATGAATCTATATAAAAAAAAAAATGGAAGAAACAACAAACAAATAGGAATTTCCAATTAGATTTAAGATTTTTCTGTTATTTACTTTGGTTCCTCTCGTTGAACTTGAACTTCTTCATCGAATTCCGTTGAATCGTCGCGCTGATTTAGGACAAACGAAGAATCCAACATCTCTAGAATGGCGTTGGTGGGACTCTTAACACAACGTGGCTCCTCGGTCAGTGATGTCTGCCTCGATAGACTTGTGTTCAATGATGGAGTCGATGTTGCTGCAGGCACGGTCGCCTGTTGTTCAAAATCGATCATTCGCCGTTCCTCTTCTTCGGTTGGCAGTTCCATAATGGTTATGGTCATATCGTGCATAGTTGGGTTAGTTAGCTTGAGGATCAATTGAGTGGATGTGCCAGACTTCAGTGGCTTCTCACAACGCACAAGAAGAACATCGGGCACATGATAGTTGGCGAATAATTGAATGCGATACTTGATTGATCCCGGATGGTACTCCGGCTTGATGACATTGTGTTCGCATTGTCGACAACGCAGAGATCGTTTGATCCACAAACACTTCCGCTGCGGATAGAGGTTGTTCACTGTGAATGGTTGATCGGCAGGTTGGCCATGACGCTGCTGAATTGTCGTGACTATGAAAGGGATTCATTTTCATTATTTGAAGGCGTCATAAATGAAATGTGACTTACTATTTTTGATGTTGATTTTCTGTGTGAAAATCGATGGATTCAACTCGCCGACATCGTCAGTAGCTGCCGAGGGACTGATCTGGATCTGTTTGGCCTTTTGGGGATTCTTGTCGGGCCAGCCCATTTGCCTCCGAATAATTGCCACCGTTAAGCCAGTGCGATCCTTAAGGTTTAAATGTATGGATTAGTTTTAGATTAAACATCTGAATTAACTTAATTTACAGTCAAAGTTGGAAATTTGTGCGATTTCGGGGTCTTTCTGCGATTATATTCTTGTTTTTCTTGCTTCTCTTGAAGAACTACTGACTGGTAGTACTCGAGAAGAACATCGAAGCGTGTCTGGTGTGCGTACTCATTGTCTGGCCATGCCCCAGTTGCCACAGTTTGATCGGGAATCCCAACATCTCTGGAAGTCCATCTGCATGCCAAGCACGATAGATAATACATCTTCTTGGTCATTACTTTTTGTTCAGTTTCTCCTTCTTTAGGTGGTTCATCTGTTTTCCTGTGGTAATCAAATAAAGATTACAAACATATCGTGCTATCCACCAAAAACATACCTTGGTACAACAACAGTTGTGGCTCTGGCCGATAGAGTATGTTGACAACAAGGACAATTAAAACAACTAGTACATCGATTTTTCATTCGTCTAGCTTCCGAAGAGGGTATATTCTCCAAGCAGTTCGAACAGAAATTTGAGTCCACCTATAAAAAATATACGAGCCATATAAAATACCGTTTTCTATAAATGGTTAAAGGAAAATTTGTAGGCAGATTACTCACTTCGTGGCAGACACAAAATCCACACCTTAATTTTAAGCAATGCCTGCAAAAATATAGCTTCATAATGGGATTTAAAATTCCACAAGAACATGCGAATTTCACTACACTATCTTGCATGAAATTTGCCATGATGGAAATGAGAAAATTCGACGAAAATTGCAAGAAAAGTTTTTCAGAAATATTAAACTGTAGTTTGTCTTTTTTTTTTAGGCTGGCTGGCTGACCGTGGTGGATGACAACATAAAAAGTGACAGTTCGGTAGAATGGGAAATTATGCAAAAAAGGAAATTTGCACACCCAAAAAATGTAGTAGATAAATGGTATAAATCTTAAGGTTGAGGTTTGAAGTAGTTTTCCATTGAATTATGGCGGGGTAACATGTATCATAATCCACAGTTAAAAAGAAAAAGTGGAGCGGGAGAGATGTATTCCACAAAATACTTCTACATTTATAAAGATCATCAATCCTCGAAAGAAGACGAGGACTAGTAGTTATATGGCTTTGGCTTTATAACGAATTTTATACTGAGTTCAATAAATAAATGGAGCTATTAAGAAAGAATCTAACAAACAGTCCCTTTAATACTGAAAAGTTTTTTTTTTTATAAAAATTAAATACGCGTGTATTAGAGGTAGCTAAAAGTCAGTAAGTCAAACTAAAAGTACTTCATATGGGTTTAAAAGCCAGATTAAATCTGTTTTAACATCTAAATGCCATTTTAATATCGTATAATTTAAAAAAGAGTGAAAGAGAAATTTTGAACACAATTTTAAGAAAATGCATAGTTATTTTGATTTTGTAAATGTATTATATTCTCTAAATAAACAAATTTTCTTTTAGTTTATGAAGCTTGGAACTCTGCTTTCTACCCTAAACAAAATGTTTTCTCTTCTTCACCTTTTTTCCATGGGAGCTTCAAACAAATGCTGCTTGAGATCATCTTCTTTGATATTCTTCATTAAAGAGAGTGGACTCAAATTTTTAAGTTAAAAACAACATTTTTCTTAATAACATATTCGACATAAACAGCGCGTACCTAAAATGGACTTGAGAAAAGTTATTTTTCAGTTTATTGTGAAATTTTACATCAAAAGTACAACACAAATTTAAATTGTCAAGAAAGGAACAAATAGGAACCTTATACAGTTCTTAAAACAAACATTTCCTCAATTATTTCTTGGGGGCGCTCATACAAACGTGTGGCCTCTTTTGCATTCTTTTCTGCAAAGCGGCAATTTTCTAGTTGTATAGATACTTCATTGTTTTATTTTTCACAGCAATATCTGCTGATGTCAATAAATAAACATTTTCGCAAGTTATTATATATTTTTAATTTTTTTTTTTAATTCCCAAACTTGTACTTCTTGCTAAAAGTGTTAAATGCGGCTACACCCTTAAAGTTGAACATCTATTATTTTTATTAAATAAAACTCAGCCGTTGGAAATTTTTGGCAAATCTAACAAAAGAAAGAGAAGACTCAAGTGTTTTGATGAACATTTTTATTTTTCTTTGAGAAAGAGCGAGAAGAACATATTAGTGGAGAACCGATTTTTTTGGAAAATAGACTTTTGTTGCGCTGAATAAACAGTAAACCGCATCAAAATCTAAAGTGACAGCTGACTTCGGTTTGAATACAAATTCAAAGAAAAAATCAGTAAATTTGTATGCAAAATAAAATAAAACAAAAAACTTTAAAAAATACGAAAACACTTATTTTGTGGATGTCTTTTTTCAAAAGTAAAAGTATTTTTTGTGATTTTTGAAATCTGTAAAATATTCTCGGCTGCAAAACAATGTCTAATGACTCGAATTTTGTGACGAATCTCATTGATCTCAGCTTTGACGATGATCCTTGTTCACCGCTTCAAGCAACTCAACCGCGGTCATCGTCCAATTGTTCAAAATACACCCCGCCACTGCCCTTAATTCCACTTACCAATTTAGATGGTCGAGAGAGCCTCGATAATAACCCATTTGACTGCATTCAAAAACAAGCCAACCGTCCAGATGATCCCTTCGAGTTAATCTCGAGGGAAGCATCCTACCAACCACATTACTCACAGGACCTTGGCGCTGCCAATCAGACAGAGGTTCGTATTGGAAATCTGCTTTGCATGAGTGATGATAGTATAAAAGTAGAGGAAGAGACGAGTCCACCAGTTGTGGCTCAATTTGCAGAGTTTAGTGCCTTACAAGTGCCTTCGTCGCGATTCCACGAACCCATCTGCTCAGTGTCTAGCATAGGTTCAACAGTGTATTCTTCGCCTTGCGACGATAGCGCATTCAAGTCGCGTAACGAGAGTTCCAAGAGCATCAACAAAGCCTTCATCACAGACCACTCTATTTCCAGCTTCTCCGAGGACAATCGAGCGCACAGTGTGATGAACAAAGGGTTTGTTGAGTCATGCAGTTCCTTTGACCACTCATCTGCTAAGTCCACACCAGAAAATGCAGCCCAACCTCCGGCGGAGAACTCGGACAGTTCAGGCAAGAGTCGATCCCAGAAACCTGCGGATGCCCGAAAGCGACTGCTTAAACTCAGTCTATCAAATTCCACATCAAATTCACCCTTGTGCCGGCGACCATTTGATGATGAAAACAGCAGTCCGCTCTCGTCGGTCTTCTCGGAAGCTGAAAATCTTGCCGATCATTTTGCCTCCCGATGTGGTTTTGATTCGGGCAAGTCCTTCGATGATTCCTGCGACGATCTAATGTCAATCAAACCAAACTGGATTGATTCTGAGACTGACATCGATAGTGATCTGGAAATGATGAAGATCCCCATTCTGCAGGAGATAAAATCACCCATTGTCAATAAGAAAGCATCAACGTCTTGGGAAAAGATCGAAGAAATTCCGGAACCCATCTTAAAGAAGCCTATCAGTGCGAATAACTCACCTGACTTGGAGGCGTTGAAGGAGAAAGTCCAACAGCACAAGGCCGAGAAGAATAATAACAACGAAATAAAATCATTAATCGAGAATCTTAAGCTGGTCATCAAGGATTGTGCGAATGATGCAAAGAAGTCGGAGGCGAATAATTTGCTCGAATGTTTGAGCAATTTGATGAACGATAAAAATGGTTCCGGTATGAGAAATACGTTTCTTCTTATTTCTAGCTTCTTCCCATTTCGTAAAAATCCCCCAAATATTGTTTGCAAATAAACTTACACTAAGCTTATCACATTTGCTTCTAGCACTTTTGTCTTTGTTTTCAATCCTGCTTTTCGGATGTTGAAGTGAAAAAAGGCGGGTTTTAAATTTAATATTTTTTGTTTTAATTTTTTAAGGAACCATTGAGAAGACGGACACCTTAACACCTCCTCCACAACCGATTGTGCGACAGGGAACATTTGACATGGAACTCAAAGAAAATGAATGTGCAGATGGTGAAGGAAAAGAAGGAGATCCAGAACATCCACAGTCCGAAGAAGACGCTCACACAGATCAAAATATATCCACAGGAACTCATTCTGTTCATTCAGTTCAGTCACCGGAAGCTGATCAAGCTCAAGTATCTGATATTGTCGAACAAATAGGTCGTTTGTTAGGTAATCAAAATGTCAATGTAGTTCAAGCGAGTCTCAGTACAAACACTTCAAATGGAGCCATAAATCCCACCTATATCGTCGTGATGAATACGCCACTACCTACGAAGCAACGTCCTTCCATCAATGCGATGGACTATCAAAACGACGGATCGCCTGATCTTACGCACAGTCAAGGCCGAAGACGTAGCCAGTCGCTGAGTATTCATGACAAAGAAAAGTCAGCTAACCTTCCTATTCCGCCAAGTCCATTACGCAACGACTGTAAGACACCAATGCGAGCCCCAATGATGCGAAGAAATTCCTTCTCGAGTTCAAACTCGTGTACCCCTAGTGTACAGAATAATCGTCGTTCAGTTTATGGTGCTGGCTTCGGTGGCTGTGGTGGTGGTGGTGGTGCTGGCAGCAACCTTGAAGCTGCCTCATCAAAACAAAGTCATCTTCAACGAAGATCAATGGCTTTAGAAACTCATCATGAGAAACAGCAGAATGCTCCACAACAACAGCAGCCTTCGATTGGTGGTGCCTCAGGTATCAGTTTTAATGCCAAGAAACTTAAATTCAAACAATCGACAGAATCAATTTTCAAAGCCAGTGGCCCAATGAAGGCAACAATCCCAGTGAAAAAGGTTGCTCCCATGATCGTGACCACAAATGTAGATTCACCAACCGAAGAAACAGCAAATAGATTCAAATCAGTCACAAGCACCCCAAATGTTCAAAACAATCCGTCCAAGTACTATCCCAATGCCTGTTCAACGCCAATGATTGAGGCATCGCCAATTAAGCGGAGTGGTCTAACAAAGTCAAGATATTCGTTCGTTGCAGCTACACCCACACCGAAACATTCAAGTCTGGCTCCGTCAACAAGTCAGGCACGTCGAAGGACTATGAATGAAATGAGATCTCCTAAGAAAGTCGGTGATAAACCAAGCACATCGGGAATCATGAAACCAGGAACTGTGAAGACAGTGAAATTGCCACAGAATTTTTCAAAAACGCTGAATAAAATGGCACCAACATCGTCCAAGGGTGTAAGAAAATACCAAGTTGTCGTGTTAGATTGTAATTTAATTTATGTCTGTATCTTTTTTCATAGGTGCTTCGACTGACAAAACCCTCACCTCCATCAGCAGGTGGCGTAGTCGATAAGAACAAAGAAAACAAGCTGCCTAGATCCACTCGTTGAAAGTAAAACTAAAACGGAACCATCTTCTGGATAACTTTGGTTTTCAACATGCTTAAGCTGATACTTACTTTTTATATACCTATAGTGTTTCTGTTATACATTAAACTATAATACCTGTTTCGTTAATAATGTTTTGTTCTAACAAAAGCTAAAAGTTCCAATTCAAATTCATAAAAAATAAGGTATTTTGTTGATCTATTTATCTACCTGTCTATCTCACTTTCCTCTCTCTCTTACTCTTTCTCTTTATAAGTTGGTTGTTTTGTATTTATTTAAATTTTTTCTTATTTAATTCTTTTTTGGGAAATAAAACTGAAAACATTTTTTTCAAGAAAATTCAAGTTGGCCATTATTTTTTGTAAATTGATTTTATTTACTAAAAGACTTAAAATTATTATTTAACTTATTCTTAAATCAGTCTATAATGGCCTTAATCTTCAAGGCCAGCTTCTTCATCTCCTTTTTGTTTTTGCTCTTTTGGTATTAGGAATGCCAAGAAACCACAAAGTATCAGAGCCGTTGTAGATATATAAAATGTTGATTCGCAATTTTTAGCAAGCAAAAGACCTACGATATTTGCCCCCACAACACTTCCTAGACGACCAAACATCAATGAAATACAAATTGCCATGGATCTAATAAAAAAATCAAAGTTAACGTAAGTAACAAAATTATTGATGATTTAAAAAACTCACCTCAAATGAGTTGGATATAGTTCAACGGTGGCAGCACCTAACACATTTATTCCAACTCCTGCTAAGAACAATAGCACATAAAGATACACTGAAATCGAAGGATTATCCACATGAATTGATGCAATTCCACAGGATGCAAAGAACACCAAAACAACAACTAAAATCGAAGTAAAGAAAAAAGATGTCCATAAAGCCGACAGTTCTAATATAGCTTAGCAACCATACTTACAAAGAATAGGAATCTTTCCAACTTTGTTAATTATCACTCCAATCACAGCAAATCCTGTGGCATAGAGTATCTCCATAACCAACGAATACATAAAGGTGTTATCCTCTAGGCTGCTTTGGCAATTAATAGTCTATAACAAGAATATCCTTCCTTCAATAATTCCCACTAACAAGTGATACCACAGAAAACTTACCCCATCTTCTTTATAAATTGAAGCATGTTTGGCATAGACAACTTCACAGATAAGAGTCCTATTGCCAGGATGTTCTTTCATAAACTCAACCATACTATTTGCTATGTGCGGAAACCACATATACATTCCATTTGTAGTCACGTACATCCAAAATTGAATTATACAAATTATCACAGTTATACGGCAGTATTTTTTTCCAAATAAAGGCACTGTTTGAGCCCACATTGTTTTCAAAAAAGCAGTTACAATATTTGATTGTTTATCAATTGCTTCATCTTTACGTATGGTTGTGTCTTTTCCTGGAATAAGTCCATTTAGCTGATGGAGAAAATAAAAATAAAACCATAGAATTTAGATTTCGATTTACATAGTATAGGGATAGGTTAAGGATATGTTGTTTACCTCAAATTCCCTATCATCTCCCACATTCCATCGGTACATTCTCTTCAAAACATCAATTGCTTCCTTGTCTTTACCCACAGATAGCAAAAACTTTGGACTCTCTGGCAAGACAATTAAAAATAGTCCACACAAAAATCCGGGTATCCCACAAACGATCATGAAAAAACGCCATGGTTTGTAGGTTATTCCCAAAAATGATATTGGCAATTCCCAACTTTGGTTGATTATAAGCCATGCAATTAGTGGGAGAATCATTGCGCCAAGAGCAAATATAAACGAAGATCCCATCATAGCACGGGCTCTTGAACGATCTGTATGGAACTCTCCCAAATAGGCGTATATAGTTGCTGATCCCCCGGAAACACTAAAATAGAACACACAGAAAATTACAGGTGAGATTTTAGAATAATAAACATTTTAAAAATATTTACAAGAATCCATTGACAAGCCTCAAAAGCACCAAAACCCAAAATGTATGCGAGAAGGATGAGAGCACAGTAAATACAAAAGCCATTAATAAAGTTGGCAGGATAACCTTTTTCCTGCCCTTAGTATCGGCCAAGAAACCCCATAGATGTGAACTTAAGATAATTCCAGCAAATCCGATAGCACTTAGAATTCCTTTGTCTTGGTTTGTTAATTTAAGATCACATTGTGAAATGGGTAGGATGAATCCAATTGATGCTGTTTCGAGAAGAACATTGGCCAGGACTAAACCAGCAATGATTATCAGGAAATAATTGAATTTTCCAAACTCTACAGAAAAAAGAATATAAATTACATTTTGTATTGCTTGCAGTGGAAGTGGTGGGAGGTTTTATAACTTGCTTGTTTTTTCTAAGGCTTCTGAAAACGGTATCACTCCTTTTTCGGGCTTCTGTCCATTTTGAATTGTTAGTACTGAAAAAAAAAAAATAAAACGATAAGAACAAATTGTTAAGAAACACTTTTTAGCCTATGGATGAATTAAAATGTGTTGAGAGAGATTTATTTTAAAATCCTGAGGATGATTCAAAAATTAAGGTACATACCGAATTTTTAGAGTATCTTTTTATGTGCTTAATACTAATTTGATCTTGTTTTGTTTTTCTTTCTAGTATCATAAATAAGTTTGATCAGAAAAATATATTGATTGTAGAAACTTAACATGGAAAATGCGACCTTCTTAAAAAAAGGACAACACAATTTGTATGTTTTATTATTTATTGATAAAATCATTTTTATTAAAATAATCTAAAAGAATTAATATAAATTTTGACAGTATCCAACTTCTAAACGTAAGATTGCCATATTTGAAAACAATTTCTTTGTAGAATTTCGAATCCATTTCACAAACACCCTGTCTACAGTTGCTCGGCTTCGAAGTAAATTATATTCTTAAAAATAAGATTTAAAGAAATATTTATTTTAACTTTATTAATTTTTTTAAAAATAAAAACTTAAACTAAAATTAAGTAATGATTTATTTAAATGAGAGCTTAGTATCTATTTATTGTAAAATATAATTAAGCACTTCATTTGCATAGCTTAGCTTTAAAGAGATTTATGTAAACAACAAAACACTTAAAAAACTGTTAATTTTACAGATAAAGTCAAGGAGTTTTAACGGAAAATCACTTGCATCTTACGTTTGTTTTTTTTTTATCACTAATTTTGTTTAATAATGACAAGATTTTGTTTCATAATTTGTCACTGTAATTTTATGATGATTGTAAATTTAAATTTCAAAGTTAAACATTTTATATATTTGCAAAAAAAGTAAATTAAGATTAAGTTGTAATAAAAATGAATACATCTATTATATAACTTTTAGTGGATAACATAAAAAAACACAAACTTTTCCAATAAAAACTGCAACTTTATATATTTTATGAGATCAATAATTGTGAAGCCTTTTTTCAGTTTATTTGTTTTATCACTTTTTAAGCTAAAAAAATGTTATATAATATTTTAATACAACTAAAATTATTTACCCATTATTTAAGATTATTAATTATTTGTTTATTATTTTTCTCCTGTTTTAATCAGTTCATTGAAGTATGTATAGATTAACCCATAGTCTGGTCTCGACGCACTCACTCTTAACAACTGTCCAAAAGTTGCCTCTGCAACAGCATTTTATATTCTGTACCATTTTAAATGTATCTTCTATATTATTGTAATAATATCTACCTGCAAACAAGTTTATATATATATTTTGTATTACTATATCTTATCCAGATCTACACTCCACTTCAACTGAATAAGTACAAAGATATTTTTAAGTTGTGTTGTCCATTATTTGAGAATATAAAATTGGCTTTCAAAACCTCACGGAAAGTATTGTCAAAAATTGGATAGAGGACCAGAATATGGATTTACTCCAATACCTGCCTTACTTAACAAGGATGGTCGTCGCCACTTCGATTCACGCTCTAGCGGAAGTGTAGGGCAGACAAATTTGGTTTCGTTCTCTTTACCGATAAAGAATTGGCATTTTGTGTAGATGTATATTTTCACGAAAAATTCAATTTAAAATTGCAACGTGCGTTCTGACTTCACAGTTTTAATTTCCACGTCATAGAATGCAAAACTGTAAACAGATGGGTTAAAAATGTTCGTGAATTCGCGGAAGCAACCGGCGATGAAGCTCATTTCGAGCTCTCCGGCGTTGTGAACAAGCAGAACTTCAGATACTGAGGCGAGGATAACCATTTCTGGATACACGAAAAGCCGTCATAAAGCCAGCAAGACGCTTGCTCTGTTGAAAAGCGTTCGGTACTCGTTTATTTTCTCATTTAACATATTTTGTTTAGTCGCCTCATTTTCCGGATGTTTCAATTACCGATTTCCTCCACTGGAGATACCTAAAAAGGCGTGTCTATACGACTTTCGACAAGAAATGTTTGATATTACTCCGAAAATGCTACGAAAATTTTGTGCCTATTCAGTTAAAGCAGAGTGTATATAAAATACAAACCTACATTTATAATACTTTTTAACCGATATCCTACTCCGTTAAGTTTTATAACGTCATTCGGGGTGTATTTCGTATTAACCATACATTACTCGTATGCATCTAATAAAATTCTATAAATTACTAGGTACTTTGACTTACAATAAATATTTAATCATTGATGCAGAGGATTTACTCTTGATAATGAAAGTGTTCATTTAAATTTTACAAACGTAGTTAAAGTTTAAAAATAAATGTATATACTTGGAACGTAAACAAATATAAGGTTTTATTTTTGGACAGTTTTATAAGACACAATTAGATTTAGATAGTAGGAAATTGCTTGACGTGGAACTGAAGCAAAGGTGTGCATTCATATCCCGGCGACGTAGACATTATTAAATGTCTGTACAGGTTGTATGTTATTGTTTTACTTAAAATGTCTTAGAATTTATTACATAAATATGTACATACATATATCAAGGAAGCTCCTATAGAAGCTAGGCAAAGTGATATTTACTAAAGAATTACATCTCTTTAGTCTAAACCATTGGCCATGTTTCTGTCGGAATTGATGAAAGAAGACTTTTGATTGATATGAAAGGCACTTCTTTTATGACAAAATAGGTACTCGGAGGTCTTACTGTTTTTGAGTGTCATTGTTTTTGTTAGGGCACTAATCTGGCAGAACAAGCTCCTTTTTTAAGGCCACTTTCGGCTGCGAGCGCCACTTAAGTTTATATAAGCAAATCAAAATACAATTAACATGTTTGTAAAGTCATATTGCTGTTGGAAGGCGAAGACTGTTGATTTTGTGATAATAGAATTATTTGAATCAGAAAAGAAACAAAATGCAAACAAACAAAAATTGAAGTTAAAAAAGTACGCATACGCCTAAGTGTATCATTCGTTTATTTTGACGTGGTCTATAATTTTAAATTAACATCACTTTATGAGAGACTATAACCAGAGTATCAGATCAAAAATACCATAACAAGTTTAATTTTTAAAGAATACAAAAAATGTTGCATCATCTCAGTTGTATAGACTTTGCACTTAAAGTGCGTTAGAGCTAGGAGGTGTGTCAATGTTATCGACCACAAACAAAGTTTATTAAATTCTAGAAGATAAACTTGTTGGTTTACTTTTCCTTTTAAACAAACCCAAAATATTGTTGGCGGGTTAAATAGTTTCAAGTTGGTTTTGTTGCATTATTATATTATTTTCTATAGTAGACAATAAGAACATAAAAATATGCATAAGTATATTTAATGTTGATATGAAAATTGTGGTTAGCCATATTAACTGTAATGCAAAACCAGAAAATCTTGACTTAAATAGAAAATTTTGTCTCAAAAGAAATAAGATATTTAATTTGAGAAAATCTGAATGAATACCCATTGTGTTGTTTTGATGTTGTAATTTTTTTTAATTTTAAGATATTTGGCCTAACTTGCATTTATTACATCGCTTAAACTATTGCCCAAAAATGTAATGAACTCACATAAAATACAGGGTTTTCCAATAAGAGGTTTTAGTTTTATATTAAAAGAATGGATAGTTTTTAAAAAATACATTATGTTTTTACTTAATTTTTAAGAAAAATGTAAGCTATTGTTCACAAAATCACAAATGGCCACAGAATTTTAATCAACTCGTCGAGAAATAACACTGGCAAAAAATTGTTCTTTCAAAACTCCGAACTGCGAATTCTGACTTTAAGATTTTTACTATTTTTGTAAAGTTTCAATGCTTTTATGAAACGTGTGGTATTATATTTTTAGTAATGGTGAAGTTTTTACAGCTTTGAAAGTGACAAATGCCTTAAAGAGCCACAATCAAAACATTAACAATACCAAATGTAAACAGAGCCGCATAGTAAAACTTTCATTGATACATTATACCATAGTATTGAATCATAATTTTGTTGTTCCCTTTGACCAACAAAATCGAGTGCAAAGACATCGCTTGGTGGCGATGCATTATGAGTGGCATAGAATGTATTGTATTACATTGCTCCAGAATGCAAAGTTATGAGTAATAAAATTGTTACAAACAATTTTGTATAATAGAAGAATCAAAGAATATTAATAATCATAAGTGGGGATAGCCCAAATAATTTGTAAAAGAATTTACATAGGTATAAATAGCTGTAAGAATTGTATATAAAAGGAATTCCTAACTTGAAAATCTTCGGGGTAAAGTCTAATAGCAATAGTTATAAAACATTCACAGATTTTTGCAGAAATAGTTTTACAAGCTTTCTGTATTTGTTGTTTTATTTTTTAAACAGCTGTTCAAATTTGGCCCAACTTCTGACACATCATAAATAAAATAAATATTTGATACATTGCTCTTTCACATAGACAAAAATATAAAATTTTTATTTTGAGTGCAATCTTCTTAAAGTTGTATTAAATTTGTTATGATTTGAAAAGATTCAAAAATTGACTTTGTTATCTTTAATGGCTTATTTTATTGCATCGCTAGGTTAGATGATATCATATGGTTAAATAACGGAAACAAATTTTATCTTAATTCTTTGCAAACTTTATAAATTTCAAATTATCAAAAAAAAAAATAAAACTAAATCTGAGCAGCTTTTATCAAGTAAATTGTTGCATTGATTGCACAAGTATGTCAATCCTTTAAAAGTGTTAATTCACACTCTAGAAACATATGTTGAAACTATCTTTATTTTCAAAGCAAAAATTAAGAGTCTGAGATGTGGTCCACACTTATTTATAGGTCGAATTGTCATTAACTTAACTTAAACATTATTTAATTATAAGATATTCGAGAGATTAAACCAATGCGCTTCTAGAAATGCTCATCAGTATACCCTCGAGCCTTACATTGGTCGTACTGTCAAGAACAGAAATTTGTTCTTAAGCCGTATAACTCAAATGTGTTATTCCTTACCACATTCTGTCTTTCCCAGTCATTGCAATATTCAGGAATTCAAAACAAATCTGTACCCACACTTCCTTTCAAATCCTCTTTCACTTTCCTAATGCTCACATTGTTTTTCTGCATAATAAGGGTGTGCTCTTGTTATAAAAAAAAATTGTGCAATTTTGATAGGAATTGAATTTACCTACGTTATGAAAAAACATTATTCATTAAAAAACAATAATCATGGATTCAGTAAAGTTTAATATCTTTCATTTTTCACAATAGATTTGAGTCGAAAATCAAAATGTACCACATTTAGTAGTTTTGTATGTTCTGCAAGAAATTTCGAAAAATTATAGCAGATGTCAAAAACGTTATTCTTCGTTCCGAAAAATTATGTTAGATGAAGACTGTAGATTTTGTGATAGTAGAATTATTCGAACCAGAATAGAAACGAAATGCAAAAAATCGAAAATTAAAGTTAAAAAAGGTACGCATACGCCTAAGTGTGACGTGTCTATGGAAGATTAAACTACTAGTCTAATTTGTAATTGAAATCACCTTATGAAATACTATAACCAGAGTATCAGTGATCAAAAAGACCATAACTTGTTTGACTTTAAAAGAATACAAAAATATTAATATCAAGTGCGTTAGAGCTAGGAAAATATTACTTCTTGTTCGTAATTTTTGTTCTTAATTACAAATTATAAAATAAATACTATTCGTTCATAGCATTATTTGTTTTCGAAATATTTGAATTCAATCAAATTTTTCCTTTTTTAATTTTTTTTCTATTTTAATTCTAGTAAACAAAAAAAAAATCCACTGATTTTTTTAAAAAGTCCTTTCTGAAAACTGAACCTTGAAAAATGTCAACATTTGGCAATGACTTCCTATAGGAATTTAGTAATAATCCTCAAAAAATGATACACAATATTTTCAATATTTTTCGGATTTTTGACTACATTAGTACATTACTACATTAGTTATTTAGGACATAGTTCTTAAATAATATATATATTAAGTACGACAATGAATTTTTGAAATATCAAAGTAAAAACCAGTGAATTTTTAGTTGTAATTTTACTTATAAATGTAAATAATAAGCTATAAGACCTAAACTTCTACAGCGAATCACAAACATAATTTTAAAATTTTCATAATAAATATCGTTATAAATTGCAAATATTTCTGTGCCACAAAAAAAAAAGGACTTAAGTTGACTTATGTCGAATTTGAATTAATTATACTATCGAATACCAAGTAAATTCAAATTATAAAATAACAGCAATCAATATCGTCAATTTTAAGTTGACCTTATCAAACAAAATATTGCAAGCTGTTCTAAGTTAAATGATTCTGTGATTCAATAAGAATTCAGAAATGTACACTGCCAATCACTAGGATGAGGCCACATATTTTTCAACCGATTTTCGGTCCGATACCTGTTGGAATTTGTTTAACCCGGAAAATTTTACTACATGAGAGTAGGTACATATTTTCTTAAAACAAAGTGATACAATTATAGGGTTAATTAGAAAAGACCGTTGGAATTTCCCTACATTAATGAATGAGCTAGCTAAAAAGGATATAAAAAAGTGAGTCACTAGGATGAGGCCATTGCGAATATTTCGTTGTAGAAGTTCAGATCAGCAATTTTTTTCAAAATTTGGGTTACAATATTTAAGAACGTTTTACAAATAACTATTTTTATTAAATTTCAACTACAAATGGGTTCCGGAAAGACGTTGACAGTAGCAGAAAGAGGACAAATCGATGCTTTCAAGGAAATGGGACTCTCAAGCCGAGAAATAGCAAGGAAGCTGAACAGAAGTAAGACAGTTGTAAACAACTATCTTGCTGATCCTCAAAACTATGGAAAAAACCAAAAAGGACGCACAGCCCAAGCAACAACATCCCGAGAAAAGCGGTTAATTTTACGTATTGCTTCAAATTCTACTCAATCAGCTACTAAAATAAGGTCCAAAAGCGGAGTATCAGCCAGTATTTCGACAGTCCGAAGGATAATAAGAAAAGATGGTACTATCCAGAGAAGAAAACTCAAAAAGAAACCTGTTCTAAAGCAAGTACACAAGGAGCTGCGAATGAACTTTGCAACAGAACACGTCTCTTGGAGCAGTCAATGGAAACGCGTCGTCTTTTCGGATGAAAAAAAGTTTAGCCTTGACGGCCCCGATGGTTACAACTTTTATTTCCATGATTTAAGAAAAGAGGAACTAATTTTGGGAAGACATCACAGCCGTACATCAGGTGTTATGGTGTGGGGAGCTATCACCTACTATGGCAAAATCGAATTGGAGTTTCTTTCTCTAACAATGAACGGAAACAGCTACAAATACTTGTTGGAACGCTCATTTCCGAAGATGAAAAATATTTTTGGACCTCTGCCTTGGATTTTCCAACAAGACAATGCCCCTATCCACACTTCCAGGGTTGTCAAAAGCTGGATTTTATCAGAAAACGTAGAGCTTTTGCCATGGCCACCCTATTCACCGGACTTGAACATAATCGAAAACGTATGGGCATGGCTATCTCGAAAAGTTTATGAAGGCGGTAGACAATTTGAAGACAAGGACTCCTTAATTGAAGCTATCCGTGATGCCTGGGACGAGATTTCACTTGACTATTTAAAAAAAACTTTATGATTCCATTCCAAACCGTCTAATAGAGGTCATATCGAAAAATGGGGGGCATACTCATTATTAATTGAGAAAAACTTAATAAATAAATGTTTGAAAACCAAAAACTGTAAACATTTCTTTCATTTTTTTGATATTTTATAAGATTTTTCATGTGGCCTCATAAAAGTGACGCACTTTTTCATACTGTTTTTAAGTAGCTCTTTAATTAATGTAGGGAAATTCCAACTGTTTTTTCTATTTAACCCCTTAATTTTATTCCTTTTTTTAAAGAAAATATCTACCTACTCAAATGTAGTAAATTTTTATTGGTACGAAATTTCCAGCAGGTATAAAGAATGAAAATCGGTTGAAAAATATGTGGCCTCATCCTAGTGATTGGCAGTGTATGTACAATACTCAGAAAATGTTGCATCATCTCGTCCTTTAGGCCTTTAGGGGAAACTTATTTATTTTTATTTTAAACAATACTGGTCGGTGAAAAACAATGTTTAGATTTAGAGTATGTTTGGATGAGTATTACAAATTCAAATAAAATAAAATAGCATACTTTTTGGAGTTTGTAAAAATGATTGCATACTCTTGGCTACTCTCATATTCTTAGCAACATGATGTTTGAAAATGTCATTGTTTTTTTTTATAATAACATTTCTATTTGTTTATAAACATTTGCTTATAATTTTAAATCACTACAAATATTTTAGTATTACACATAGATAGACCAATTTAATAAAATGCACTATATCTTGCAAGTGTGTAAATAATATGTTTATTAAATATTTATACGGGGAATTACTTGTTGTGGTGCTTTAAATTAATTATTAAAAAAAAACGTAGTAATAACATAATTGACCTTTCTCAATTTTGTCTTTTTTATAGTTTGACCTTGTTGAAGCAATTGCATGAGACATTTTAACGTATTTCTTTACTAACGTCAGAGATATTTTCAAACGAAAATACTTCTTTTTCATTACAAAATATTCATTTCGAAAATATTTTAAACTGTTTTTTCCTTTTTTATTCAATCCAGATTTTTTGAGAAATTCAATGTTTTGAGTATATAAATAGCTAAATTATTTTGAAAATTTTAAGAGGGAAAATTTATTATAAAACACTTTATCAAAACAGGTCAACACTAAATTTAATTTTAAAATGAAGTTGTTCATTAATTTTGTTCCGAAAATTAAATTTCTCAAAAATTGGTTTTACCATTTTCGATTCTTCTTAAACTTAATTATTTTTGATTGATTTATCAGATGGCTTGTTTAAGTAAAAAAAAAAAATTTTATTTTGAATGCTCATACTATTTAAAATAAATGTTATACAGCAAATATTGATTGGTCTTCAACATTCCTTATCCAATACCTAAGTTAGAATCTTAAAAATCGTTTATTGGTTACTTATGACGATACTTGTGTTATTAAGAACAAGTGAAATATGAAATTTCATTTCAATCAATTTGTAGACAACCCATTACCCCTAAATAGTGACTCTATAGCAATAGTGACTGATAGAGAAACATCTTAATAGGACTATATTTTAAAACTTTAAAAGACACTAAATTTATATGTATGTATGTATGTTAATTATGTACTACAAGCACTCGTATGGGAAAAAAAGTAGTTTAACGAAGGACAATAAATAAAACATTATATTAAATGTACATTTATACAAAATATAAGGTTTCAAAATTACTATACACTGCACACATGTATGTATGTATGTACATATGTATGTATGTAGACATTATTAACGTATAACATGTCATTAACTTTCGTAATTTTATCGTGATTTATTAAAATGTTCAGTTTTAGAATGTACAATTAAAATAATTTCTTTGTTTCGCAATGTAATTATTCTCAATAATTGATTTCTGTTAACTGTCATTGATTTATCAGAATTAAATAGTGTTCCAGTAATAATTAGCTATTATTTCATTTTTATTATTCAATTTCGAGTATACATACATCATTATATTTTATCAATTTACGTACATATGTACATACATATGTACATATGTATGTATGTTCATATGTACATATGTTATGCGTTATATACAAGTATTTGTGAACTTTTCAACCAACCAACGTAATAAAATCAAAAAATCTTAATCTAAACAGTTGGATAGGAGCAATAAAATAATACAATATTTTTAATAATATATTAACAAGGTCCACAAACTCTCTGCTAAATCTTATATGAAAACGTTAAAACTAATCTAAACAAATGCAGATTAAGGTTTATTGTTGTACCTATACATTTTTTTTTAATATACAAAATCGCCACTAAGTGGGGTAGGTAGTAAACTTGTACAAAATTTAATTTTATTTAACTTTCGAAACCTCGTTTTGTTGACAATCCTGCTTCAAATGAGTTTAAATAATCTTTCAATTTATTAAGGAGATTTCAAATCTATCCTGATACTCGTAGCTAGGTAAGCTTGAATGTAGAACTTAAATTAAAAAGCATACTATCATGATCCACAACAATTCAAATTATAAATGAAAACGGTGTCTAACTTAGAGATGTTTTTCCTTTTAACGAAACTTTTTCTCATGAAATTTTTCAGAAGAATACGTGGATTCCTACTAAGCCATGCTATAAGCTAAATATCTGATTCCTCACAAAAAATAAAATTCTGAAAGTTTTACAGATTGTTATCTTAAATTTGTTTGTTCTAAAAAAGACTAAATAAAGAAATATCCATAACATAACACAAAATTTTCTTTATTGGCTGTATTTTCTTGTGCAATATGATCCGCTAAGAAATAGTTTTCAGCAAAATTGTACAAGATTAAGCTAACGTTTAAAAAGGAATTATAGTGGCCTAAAATGTTATTTTTTTAAAGAATAAAAACTAAACAAGTTGATATTTCTATCTTCCTTTAGATTATAAATCTGAGAAACATTTCTGTCTAAGAAAATTTGTAAAGTAAGTAAAGTTTTCATGTTAAAATTTACTGAACCCTGAAAAAGTTTGTTGAGTAGGAGAATCTTGAACTTGGCAATACATTGTCCAAAATTTATGATACTGAGTTCATTTAAAAAGTTCTTAGGACCACTACAAAAAAAGGTCATGAACATTATCCGAAAAAGTCAAAAGTATTTGAGATAACACATAAAGTCTCTATT
Source organism: Eupeodes latifasciatus (assembly GCA_920104205.1). Taxonomy (NCBI): domain Eukaryota; kingdom Metazoa; phylum Arthropoda; class Insecta; order Diptera; family Syrphidae; genus Eupeodes; species Eupeodes latifasciatus. The sequence goes on along the minus strand of OV049926.1, from coordinate 25,443,339 downwards.
TTGTGAAAAAAATTACTTTTTGGAAGTTATTAAACAAAATGTAAAAGACGAGTATGTTTAATGTACCATGCTAAAACTTGTTTTTCAAATACAAAATATTTTTCTAAACATAACCCAAAAATACAAATTTCTTCACCCCAAAATAAAATGAAAAATAAGAAGTTATTGTAATCAGTACGATTTGTCGAATTGAAAATTTTGAGATTTCTTGACGTTTTAAGGTCCCTAGAAAATAACATTTGAGATTGATTTTTGACTTGAATATCTTGGCAAAAGTTAAAGATATTGCCTATTAGTTTTATCTCATACAATATATTGTTTGTAAAACATTTTAAAACTTTTGGAAATATTCAACAGTCAGTTGGTAAAAATGATGTTCGATGGGTTGGGGTCAAAATACTGTATGGATCATAATACTGTATTTAAAATAATGTACCTCAAAACACTGTATTTCAAAATACTGTATGTACGAAATACTGTATGATCAAAATAATAATACAGCATTTTGACCTTACAGTATTTCAAAATACAGCATTTCGACCCGCTCCCATATTCGAATCGAATATTTTGAGAACAGATGAAGGCATTGACTTCAAAATTATTTCATTCTTTGGAAAGTGTTGTTGGTATTTGCTGTTATAAGAAACAAAAACTGCTCAAAAATTGATACAAATTGTGTCTCGACTAAAAATTTCGGGAACAAAAACAGATATTGAAATTGAATTAATTATATTATACCTACATAATGTAAAATATTGTTGCTAATTTTAGATATTTTTTTAGAAAAAGTTAATTTACATTTTTTTATAAAACACGAAAAATTGGGAGGATTTTTAAGAAAGCGTTAAGGCGTTTAATTTCCTATTGTTAAGTAAGGCCATTTTGGAATTTTCCTAGATCGTTTGGGACCCAAAAAGTTACACGCCCTCGACATCTGAACATCTTTAACTGATAAAGAAATGCATTTCAAACTAGGTGCATCTAAAAGAGAGGAGCACACATGTATTATAAATACTATAATGCAAATATTTATATAGCATATAATAATATGAAAATTCCGATTAAAAATAAAACACACTGATCAAAAATATTGTATTTAAATATTTTATATTATAAACATACATGCACATAGGGACATATTTATAATCTTATTTTAAACCCGAGTCTATTTGAACTGGAGCCTAAATTTAATATCTAGGTTAAACACAGCTGCTATTCATAAGGAATTTGGCAGTTCTGTTTAGTTAGAAACATGTTTAAGGTATATTCTTCTACAATTCTAGTACACAATTTCACTTTAACCTATACAAAATGGCTGGTAGAGTGGAACAAAATAAATTGCGTTAGCTGCACAGCCAAAATCTTTGAAATCCTTGAAATTATTGTGTTTGCTGTTAGTTAAGAAATTGTTTGTAAGTCACGCTGGTGCTGTTAAAACTTGAAAGTACACAGATATAAGCAAACCTTTCATTAAATTTCGATCTTCATTAATGTTAAGAAGGTCAATCATAAACTTGACAGTTTTTTCTCTAGTACAATACCTTATACCTTTCATACAAATCGTCCTCATCTATTTCAAAGGGGTTGATTCGCGCTAAGTATAGCTTTCGTTTTCTGTTAGTTGGTAGCATTTCAAGATCCATCAAAATATCAAAACATTGATATGTATGTATATCCTTAAGTCTTTTGACATTTTAATTTTTAACTTCCCATAGGAAGTTATTGTAATGGGTCCGATTTGTCAAATTGAAAATTTTGACATTTCTCGACGTTTCAAGGTCCCTAGAGTCGAAATAAAAGATTTTTAGAAAGATGTCTGTGCGTGCGTGTGTACGTACGTCCGTACGTTCGCGACGTTTTTTTCGTTGTCCATAGCTCAAGAACCAGAAGAGGTATCGACTTCAAATAAATTTTGTTATACAGATAATAAGGCAGAAAGATGCAGAAAGGGCTCTCAAGAAAATTGCGTGGGTGGTTTTTTTACCATAGCAGTTTAAAAAAAAGGTGAACATTTTGGTTAACCCTTAATATCTTACGAACCAAAATAGCTAGAGACTTGAATTAAATTTTATATAATATATTGTAACGTGATACCAAACAAGTATATTTTTTGAAAAAAATCCAGTTAACAGTTTTTTTTATAAATCAAAAAAACTGAAAAAAAAATTTGTCACCTCGAAAATTTTACGAATACAAAATGATTTTATCTCCAAAACAATTTTGTGCAACGAAGAATAATGTTTTTGACATCTGGTAAAATTTTGAGAAAAATCGAATTGATAGTTTTTTATAAAAAATAAAAACCTAAAAAAAACATTACTCAAAGTTGGTAAAAATTGAATTTCGACTCAAATATCTTTTCAAAACTTTGAGATATTGGCTTAAAACTACTTTTATCTTTCAAAAAATATTGTTGTCAACATTCAGTAAAATTTTGAAAAAAATCGAATTGATAGTTTTCTTACAAAAAATAAAATCTTAAAAGAAAATTTAACAAAAGTTGGTAAAAATTGATTTTCGACTCAAATATCTTTTTAAAAATTTGAGATATTGAGATATTGAGTTTTAACTACTTTTATCTTTTGAAAAATAATGTTGTCAACATGCAGTAAAATTTTGAGAAAAATTGAATTGACAGTTTTTTTTACAAAAAATAAAAACTTAAAAGAAAATTTAACAAAAGTTGGTAAAAATTGATTTTCGACGCAAATATCTTTTCAAAACTTTGAAATATTGGCTTTTATCTTTTAAAAAAAAATTGTTTTCAACATTCAGTAAAATTTTGATAAAAATCTAATTGACAGTTTTTTACAAAAAATAAAAACCTAACAAAAAAACAATACTAAAACTTGGTAAAAATTTACTTTCGACTCAAATAGCTTTTCAAAAATTAAAAATATTGTCTTCAAACTTTTTTTATTTCACAGAAAATATTGTTTTCGATATTCAGTGGTTTTTTATAAAAATCCAACAGTCCATTTTTTCATAAAAAAATAAAATCTACAAGAAATAGTACGCAAATTTGGTAAAAATTGATGTTCGGTTCTTGATATCTCTCAAATTAATTTAATTCATCTAATTAGTAAAAATTTAAGAAATGCTACTAAAATTGGTAAAAATTTGTTTTTACTAAAAATCTATTTAACAAAACTAGATTTTCAAATAAACTATTTCTTTATATGAAAAATATTGTTGGTAATTTTAAAATTTTTAAGAATAATTCAACTGACAACTTTTTTAACCCAACACGAAAACCTACAAACTTTGAAGCAAGACAAATCGACAGACGGGATGTGAAGTTTTCAGTGTGGGTCGCATCCCAGCCTCTTTTTGTTTTTAAATTTCAAATCAAATAAAATTTTCTCAATCAGTTTGTTTATTTTTGACGTTTTATAGATTTAAAAACAGCTTAAACATACATAGGTTCCGTCATGTTTAGACTCCAGGCTTAAGTTTAGTTGATAGACAAAATCAGAACTTATCAAACAACCATGAATATGGCCCATAATTTTTTAAATCTAAAAACTAAAAAACACATATTGAGGAATTTTAAAATTTTAATTTAATTTAAAATTATTATTTATATTTGGATACAAATCCCGCCTGGTTTCATTTTCCATTACAAAAATATATTTTAACGTTTTTTTCCTATTGAATATTTTTTCTACATTTAGTTGAGTTTAACCTTTAGAGCGATGATATGCATGTTGTATCTTAGTAGGTACTTAAAATATTATAACAATTTAATTATATTTATAATACTTTTAATAATAGTCGACTGACACTGTAATTGAAAAATCATAAAACAAACTGTATTTATTTTTTCAACTCAATTTTATAAAACATTAAAAAACTTAACAAAGTTTTTGGCTGAACAAAATATTTATTGTTACTATAAAGTCTAAACTTATGCAAATAATTTAATACATACATATATTAACTCATATTTATGTTGTGAAGGCACCTTCAAATTCCAATACAAAATAATTCACTCCCGCCAAATATTTGTGTTTTTATTTTTGTTTAAGAAAATATTAAAAACATTTGCAACTTATTTAAATTTAAAAAGTGCCACCAATCTTACATTTAGGAATGTCATACAAATTGAAACGTCGATTAATTTCTTTTAAGAATTGTTATGTTTGCAAAACTGGATTATATTTTTATCTTTGGCTAATAAAAAATACATGCCTTACATTTCCCCTATAATTTTTATTTCTTGAGAGACAACTGAAAAAAAGTCCAATTAAAAAATAATGTTTACATACATTTGACTTTGACAGTATTTTCCAAAAGATCCTGATCCTCTCCAGCCATTTTCAACAGAAAAATAAATCCTTTTGGCCGGCCACAAAAATTAACCGAAAGCACTTAGCGCTTTCCTGTATTGAAGGATTTTTCGTCGTTTGTTTTCTTCTACCAAAAGAAAAACTCTGAACAATCAAAAACTATTTTAGGAACACATTTTTTATGATGGGTTATCTCAAAAAATCACAAGAAAAAATATCGACAAAGTTTATTTAATTAATAAACAAAAACTTAAGACAATATTTCACTATTCTAAAATATTTTTGTATCACAATAAAAAAAACTTCCGATTTCGCGTAAGGCACCGCGGTTGTCGCTTACAATAAGTACAATAAATAAAGTTAAAATAAATACAAGTATTTAAGTATCTTTTCGACGTGAGATATGGTATGAGTATAAAATATGGACGCGATGATTCCTCGAGAAGCCAAAAGTTTGCACTGAACTGACTCAATGAAAGGTTCAATCGGGGCTGTTAGTGTTAACTGTATATTGGCGCCTTACCAACGCTCCACACCGCACATAACTTAACGAACTTTTTCGTTATATATTTTGCAAAACACAAAAAGAGGACAGCCAAGCCAACAGCCTTGTTGTGTGCTTTTTTGACTTCTCAGTATATTATATACGAGTACATGTTGTTGATTTCAGAAAGCACGTGCTTCTATTGTTGCTGTTGTTGCTATTTGAGCTTAGAACGAGTGCTTCATCATCATTGTTATCTTGCCCCACTTTTTGTAGCTTGAATTGTGGCCTCCGTTAAAAAGTTCAAAAACAATAATTTCACGCTACGCGAACGAACAAAACGAGATGCATGAAGATTTAATGAAAATAAAAGAGAGAGAGCCTTCGTAAAAGTTCGTTCTTAACTTAGCTTTTATTTACTCGAATGACGTAGCAGGTAAGAAGCAACCAGCCAGACATTTGGTTGGATAGATGAAATATTTTGTATCTCTGCTGCGTATTTTTAAAGATAAATTTGTGTTGAGATTGCAATTTGCAGATGCAGAACGCCAATGCACATTTTTCTCATCATTAACTTTTAACGAATGTGTATTTGTATTTTTGTATTATTATTGAAATCTAATAACTTCAATATTTCATTAAAATCAAACAAATGGGGTATTTATTTAGTTTTAAGAAACAGATTTGTTTAATGGTTCAACATGACGTATGAGTAATATTTTTTTTACGCAGAGTTATGTATTTTGAAGATAAAGAAGTTCCAGGAAATGTGGGATTGGTTTTTTATAAAAATTGCGTATATGTACATATACATACGTATACAATTACACAAATATGATCTAGTAAATGAAGATAAAGTGAAGCTCATAGCCAGTATAGGCATTTCAAAGCTTTTTGTTAATTGTTCTCATACTGTAAGACATCTGAAATGAGCGTGTAAACAATATTATTATTGGCTTATTAAAAAAAAATACTTTTGAAATCGATCTTAATACATGCATAGAATAAAAAATACGTGACAGAATGCTGAGAAAACATCATGAGACATTTCTAGATCTGTGTTTATGTCTTGAATTAGAAAGCAAACCGTGTATGAATTTGGTAATTTATTTTGGATAACTCAAGAATTAAATGCATACTGAATCAAAGGTAACAACTTTTGTATTCAAGGTAATAATGTCAATACAATTTTTAGTAGTTAGGAGTGAGCAATGAATTCAAATATTTAAAAAGAGCCTGGGATGCGAACCACACTAATAAATTCTCATCCACGCTCGTTTGTCCATATATTTTGTTTGAAATAAATAATTTTTGCTCACATAATACTTTAGTCGAAAACAATTTTTATCATGTTTTTGTGGGTTTGAGTGTTTTGTAAAAAAGTTGTTAGTTGAATTTTTCTAAGTAAGAGTTAGCAACAATATTTGATATTTCATAAAATAAGTTTGATTTCAATATCTGTTTTTTGTTCCCCACATTTTTTGTCAAAAAGTAAAATTTTCTAACAATTTAAACAGAATTTTTTTTAAAAACAATAGATTTTTTTTAAAGAACATAATCTTACGTTAACAACAAATTTTTGCACAAAATGAAATAATTTTGAAGTCAATACTTTCATATGTTCTCGAAATATTCGATTCAAACAACAGTTTTTACCAATTTTTCATAGTAATATTTTAGATTCTTATTTCTTGGATTTTTCTAAAAATTTTAATAAATGCTAAGAACAAAATTTTGTATAAAATAAAATGAGTTCTAAGATAATATCTTTGATTCTTGCCAAGATATTCGAGTCGAAAAAATTTGGGGTCAACTAATTCTATTGAGCTGTTAAAAATGTTCCTCTTCGCATGGGTTGTAAATTTTACTATTATTGATTTTAAACATCTCTTTGGAAGTTATCGGTACGATTTGTCAAATTGAAAAATTTCCCATTCCTCGACGTTTCAAGGTCCCTAGAATCTTAATCTATATTTCGGGATAATTTTTAATTTTCGTGGACCATATTTCAAGATATTGACTTCAAATAATTTTTCTTACAGATGAAAACATAAACATATGCACAAAGAACTTTCATAAAATATTAGTGAGAAAAATTTAAATCGACAGTTTTTTTAAACAAAAAATAAAAACTAACAAAAGTCTTACTAAAAATTGGTAAAAATTGAGGTGACGTGAAATAACGCCAATTGAAAATTTGGCCTTATTTAATTTATTTATTTAATCCGTTAATTATCTAACGTTAATATAAACTTATAGCTATTAACATAATTTTTAATTTAAAATTTTAATTAACATAGAAATAAATAATTACTATAACATATTAAAAAAGCTTTCTTTAAATTGTTTACTTTTAACATTGTCATTAACAGATGAAATTAAATTATAAAATTTATTGAAGACTGAAATCAATTGATTTAAAGGGCTATTCATACCATAGTTAGTTCTGATAAAAATTCGGACATAAAGGTATCTGTCTTCTTATGCTAGTTTGACTATAGCTAAAATTTAGACGATTCAGAGCTGTTGCGGATATAATAGAACCATTAATTAATTTTAAAATAAAACAAAATTGGAGATAATGTCTATGTTGTGAAAGTGTAGGGAGGTTTATTAGCAAAAGTCTCTGAGAATAAGGAGGTGGTGTGAATTTTTGGGAAAACGGAAGAAAACGAAGACAAAAACGCGTAAATCTTTTTTGGATACTTTCAAGTCTGTCTATATGGATTGAATAGTATGGTGCCCATATAACACAGCCGTATTCAAGTATTGGCCTGACAAATGATACATAAAGAAGTTTTAAGACGTAGGGGTCACGAAAATCACGAGAAAAACGTTTAATAAAACCTAGAATCTTGTTAGCTTTTTTAACTATAAAGTTATAATGGTCACAGAACGTTAATTTACTGTCAAGAATAACACCTAAATCAGAGAAAACGGAAAGCTTACAAAGGGAGGAAGAATCTAATAAATAGTTATAATCTATAATCGTTTTCAAAAACGAAATAATGCCAAAAAACGAAATAATAGCAATTTGGCATTGTTTAGATTTAAAACTTTACAGAATTAGAAAAAAACTTAAAGTAAAATTATCTTTTGTTTTCTCTCTATGCTAAATTAAGTTCTTTATTCAATTTTGGGAATTACAAAATTCGGTAATTGTCTAGAATAGCTACTTTTGCTAAAAACATAGAAAAAAAATTCGGAAAATAACCAAATCGGTGTATTTTTTCGTAAACTTTAATAAAAAATCGGGGGAAGTGCAATTTTGCAACAATTTTTTTTGTTATTAATTAAAAAAGTTGAAAAATGACAGATACTTGTTGCTCGATTAAAATTTTTGAAATTGGAGCCTAAAACAATTTTTTTTGAATTGATAGCACGGAGTACTAACAGCTAGTTATGTATGTAAGGGGGGGCATGCTGCCCCCCTGCAACCACCCTGCTTGGGATCACTATAGGATTTGGGGTGGGTGCGAGTTTGGGTATATGCAAAGAACACGAATGCGTTGTGATTCTTTCATAACTTTGAGCCATACTTGCTTTTTAAATTTGGGAATTTCTTTGATTTTAGTGCTCAAATGCAAAAGTTCTTTGCATATACCCAAACTCGCACCCACCCCAAATCCTACAGTGATCCCAAGCAGGGGGGTTGCAGGGGGGCAGCATGCACCCCCTTACATACCTAGCTGTTAGTACGCCGTGCTATCAATTCAAAAAAACTTTTTAGCAAAAGTAGCTATTCTAGACAATAAATCAACCATTTTTGAATTTTAAAATATTCGGCGTTGTTTCCATTATTTTTTTGGCCTTATTTCTTTTTATAAATCGAAATAAAGCCAAATTGGTTTTATTTCGTTTTGAACAACGAAATAAAGCCGAATTTGAAATTTGGTGTTATTTCATTTGGCACTATTTCACGTCACCAAAAATTGATTTTCGAATATTGACAAAATTTTAATCCTACCAAAAACTTAAACTTCAATAATTGAAAACATACAACAATTATTATCAGTTTGGGTCGCATCTCAGTCTCTTTTTAAAAGCTTACATTTTCGTTTTGTAGTTTTATTCAATAGCTTTAAAATTCTTACACAACTTTTAATTGAGAACAATTTATATTAATAAAGTATTTTTTTTAACTTGTCTTTACAATAATTGGACCTTTAATAAAAGTGAGAAGAAAGTATATCTTTAAGTTGTACTTGTTTTTTATTCACTTAGATCAAACAAAAACTATTTTTTGTCGATAAATATTTTAATACAAACAACTCTCCATTCAATATACAATTTTGTATTCAGTATAATTTATTTTTTGTACAAAACATACGTATAAATTAGCAATATGGATAAATTTGGTGTTCCGAAAAAAATTAATCGTCATGTCATCAAAGCTATTTACGAATTAACTGATCAAAATGAATCTGAAAGCTCGAATGCATTTGATATTTGTGATAAGGTTGAATTAACAATGAAAAATAATGTCCCTGTTCATAATCTCATGAATGCAGTAAAACAATCATTGAAAAATCTATCCGAATTTGGTGTAGTTAAGAAGCAAGGAACAAATTATTATTTTAGAAGCTCTGAAAATGAAGCATCCTTTTCGGGAAAAAAAAGGAAGTCTAAAAAGGTACATAGTTAAGATATGTTTTATTTGACTAAACAAAAAATAACATAACGATGTGAATTCTAAAAATGTTAACAGGTTTGGGATGAGGAAATAGAAAGCGTAGTTCCTCCCTTAAAGAAAAAACGACGTGGTCTTAATGAAGATTCAAGTGCAGAATATTATACCGAACGTTCAATAAAACTTCCTCGTAGGAAGAAAAATATCAACCGAAAAGTCAAGAAAGGAAAATTGCCAAAAGTTCGAAAACACAATGTTTTTCAATTGAACCATAATGTTGATGAAATTGAGCGAAATTCCGATTCTAGTTCTGAAACGAATGAAAGTGATATAAACTCTGAAGATGAAGTAAATTACTAATTACTAAGTTAACATTAATCTTTTAAATTATTATTGCGAGAAGTTGGAGCAAATTTTGTCACCTGAGGAAAAATTCATAATTTTTGCAAACGGCAGTGACAAATTAAGCTCCAAATTTTATTTGTGTTTTAGTATATTCAGCAATTAATCAGTCCTATCATGAATTCCATCGTAATCGGAAATTTTTACGAATCCCGAAAAACTGTATCATGAAATCCGTTCGTAGTGGAAAATCTCATACAATTTTGCATTACGAACGGATTTCATGATACAGTTTTTCGGGATTCGTAAAAATTTCCGATTACGATGGAATTCATGATAGGGCTGAATATCAATAAAATATCAATTCCGTAACTTAAGACCTTTCACCAACAATCTTAAATTTTCAGAATTCAAATAACATAATTTCTACTCAAACTGAATCGTCATCTTTATATTCAAATGAAATGTTGAATATATCAAAGTTGGATGGATTTGAATCTAATAAAAACTCCAAACATTTACTTCAACTTGACGACAGCAGTTGTAGCCATCAACTTGAAAAATTTGACTATAATTCAATGTATAATCAGAATACTATATTGATGGATGAGAACCAATCGCAACATCAAATAGCTGAGAACGGATATATTTCAGATAATTCTCAATTTGACGTACAAAATGAACCTGTTGCTTTCCCTAATAATAATAATGAAGAAGAAGAAAATATGGATGGCATAACAAATGATTCACAAAATTTAAACAATGAATCAACTACACAAAACAGTGAACATTATTACTTGAATTGATTAAAAATGTATAAAAAAGTAACAAATTGCACTTTGTTGACGTATATTCACATTAAATGTGTAGTCATTGTAAAATTATATGTACATATGTAAATTATTTGTAAATAAATTGTATGTTAAATCGTTTAAAGTATTTTTTTTTAATTGTTCCATAAGACAAAGCGAGTTTTATTTTACAAATAAGATCTTTCATTTTGAATAAACCGTTAATTATGCAACTGTCACTTTTGACGGTGTCATATTTTAACATTTGACAAATTACGGTCACAAAGTTCTGCGACCTTAAACCTTTAGACATTTTTCTGAGATGATAGAAATGTGCAAATTGGATAAGGGCATGGTGTTAAAACCGTTGTTTTTGATGAAATACCTTTATTCTTTACAATTAAATTATTATCATCCATTGATTTATCTTAAAAAAATATTCTCTTCTAATTTTAAAATGAAAGCTCTTTAAGACCTTATATAAATTGACATACTAAATTTTGGTGCTCATTGCTTAAGTTTTTATCGTTTATTGGTAAAGCAAAATTAAAAAACAATCATTCTGTCAGCTGACAGTTTGGAATATCTTATTTCACGGCTTTTCCACCAGTTTCTTTTAAAGCTTCCGGAAAATTTTTGAAAATATTTGTTTCAGGTTCAAATGAAAAGGAACACAAGTCAAATGCAAGAACCCTTTTCTTTTTTTAAATATAACGTCACTATTTTCATTTTTTACAGAACGAATAGTTTTAAAAAAAGAGGCTGGGATGCGACCCACACTGATAACTTCCCATCCCGTCTATCGATTTGTCTTGCTTAAAAGTTTGTCTAAATGTATCAATTCTTACCAAATTTGCGTTCTATTTTTTGTAGATTTTATTTTTTTTTATGAAAAAACGGACTGTTGGATTTTTGTAAAAAAATTACTGAATATAAAAAACAATATTTTCTGTGAAATAAAATAAGTTTGAAGCCAATATTTTTAATTTTTGAAAAGCTATTTGAGCCGAAAATCAATTTTTACCAACTTTTATTAATTTTTTTGTTTAGGTTTTTATTTTTTGTAAAAAAACTGTCAATTCGATTTTTCTCAAAATTTGTCCTAATGTTGAAAACAATATTTCTTATAAGTTAAAATTAGTTAGAAGCCATAATCTCAAATTTTTGAAAAGATATTTAAGTCGAAAATCAATTTTTACCAACTTTTGTTAAATTTTTTTTTCGGTTTTTAATTTTTTGTAAAAAAACTGTCAATTCTATTTTTTTCAAAATATTACTGAATGTTGAAAACAATATTTTTTGAAAGATAAAAGTAGTTTAAAGCCAATATCTCAAAGTCTTGAAAAGATATTTGAGTCAAAACTCAATTTTTACCAACTTTTTTTTTATTTTTTTTTTAGGTTATTATTTTTTGTAAAAAAACTGTCAATTCGATTTTTCTCAAAATTTTTCCTACTGTTGAAAACAATATTTCTTATAAGATAAAATTAGTTAGAAGCCATAATCTCAAATTTTTGAAAAGATATTTAAGTCGAAAATCAATTTTTACCAACTTTTGTTAATTTTTTTTTTCGGTTTTTAATTTTTTGTAAAAAAACTGTCAATTCTATTTTTTTCAAAATTTTACTGAATGTTGAAACCAATATTTTTTGAAAGATAAAAGTAGTTTAAAGCCAATATCTCAAAGTTTTGAAAAGATATTTGAGTCAAAACTCAATTTTTACCAACTTTTTTTTATTTTTTTTTTAGGTTTTCATTTTTTGTAAAAAAACTGTCAATTCGATTTTTCTTAAAATTTTATCAGATGTCAAAAACATTATTCTTCGTTGCACAAAATTGTTTTGGAGATGAAATCATATTTTAGTCATAAAATTTTCGAAGTGACAAATTTTTTTTTTCAGTTTTTTTGATTTATAAAAAAAACCGTTAATTGAATTTTTTTCCAAAAATATAATTGTTTTGTATCACGTTACAATATATAATACAAAATTTAATTCAAGTCTCTAGCGTCATTGGTTCATGAGATATTTAGGGTTAACCAAAATTTTCACCTTTTTTTTAAACTGCTATGGTAAAAAAACCACCCACGCAATTTTCTTGAGAGCCCTTTCTGCATCTTTCTGCCTTATTATCTGTATAACAAAATTTATTTGAAGTCGATATCTCTTCTGGTTCTTGAGCTATGGACGACGAAAAAAACGTCGCGAACGTACGGACGTACGGACGTACGGACGTACGTACACACGCACGCACAGACATCTTTCTAAAAATCTTTTATTTCGACTCTAGGGACCTTGAAACGTCGAGAAATGTCAAAATTTTCAATTTGTCAAATCGGACCCATTACAATAACTTCCTATGGGAAGTTAATAAGAATTTTTCAAAATTGTATCCCTAGTTTCTAATAAAAAAGTTGTTCTTAAACATTGGATACTTTTTAGCCTTAAAGTCCATGGAGGAAAAACACACCATATCGCTTAAGAAACGAAATGCTTCCTCTTTGATGTGCTGAATTTGAAAAAGGACTCAGAATCGCTCAATCGCTTGGAGTTCCTGAAATATTCTTACATAAAATTTCAAAACTACCATTTTTTAACTATATACATTACATATGTACATATGTAACTATCTATATATCTTCTCATGAAAAAACTTACAATGATATCTGAAGGATAAACTTTCATCAATGAAATCTATTTTAATTGATTTCAGTATGAATTCAAGTTTCCACATCTAATTGTGCTTTTACGTGATGTTTCTGAAATATTCTTAAGGGGGCCGTCTAACTTCGCGGTTTAAAAAAATTAAAACAATTTTTTTTTGCATATTTCTCATGTAAAAATAACTAAAAACATGCTCTGTGAAGAATTTGATCGAAAGCATGCTGGTTTACGAGTTATCAAGCCTCAAACCCGGCCCCACCCTGCCTATTTACATTGTAACATTTATCTTTAAACGCGTTTTCCCAAAAGTATTGTATTTTTCAAAACTGTTGGCACGATTTTGACGAAACTATAGAAAATATCCTAAATCTGTAAAGCGTTACTTATTCACAAAACATCTAGGTCTAGACACAAGCTTTTTCAAAAATGCATTTTTTTTTTCAAATCGCTGCAATTTTGTGAAATTTTCAAATATTCAAAAAAGATTGTGTCTAGACCTAATCAACGTTCTAAAAATTAGGTAAAACATTTTTTTCTGTTGTTTTAAGGTTCTGAAGATATCGTGCCAGCCGTTCTACTCGGTTTCACCGGCAGTAGTACGTTAAACAACGCGTCAAGGGCAAATTTTATTAAAAAAGTCATCCTTTTTTGTTTTTCATTAAAGTTCAAGAATTGACTAATCGAATATACATTTTTTTTCAAATATCATGTGTAGTTTTTTGACATCCATCCTTGAATAATAGGGCCAACATTTGAGCGCGAAGGTAGACGACCCCCTTAACTAAATATTTTGTCGCCATATGTTAACTTAACGAAATAATTTTTATTAAAAAAAATACAAACGGCAATTGAAAGCAGTTACTTTTACCTAATAAATCCATTTTCAATTATTTGCATATGTTTTTTTTAAATAAATAATTTTTATTGACAATGTTATTTTTTGGAACTTTAAACGTCAAACTTTTACGAAATTCACATTCTTGAAGCCAAAGGCAACCAATTTTTTACGAGACCAACAAAATTAGAGCAACTTTGTCAGCTTCTAGTTAAGTGTTATGTTCTTATTCTAATCAATGGATCTTACACTTTCAGGTTCAAGCTTTCAATGGAACTTACATATATGTACATATGTATGTATGTACATATGTATTTTAGGTAATTTATCAATCAATCTTAGATCAATTGCATATTTCATGTATGACGTCGTCGGCTAAACGGATACACCAATTGTCGATACGTTATAAGGTCGTCCTAACGGTGTTATTACTATACTACGCACAGTCTGACATTTATTATATCTTTCACACTTTATGGTGTGTCAGTCGTTTTATTTGTTTGAACAATATCGTTATGCCTACTCTTAACACAGAAAATTGAAACAACAAGCAATTATCAGATTATTTTAGTTTTAACCGGTGTTTGTTTTGTTCATGCGTTTTATGTTTATATTTGTACTTCTATCTTCTGTTGGCTTTAGTTTACTCTGAAAGCTCTTTTAATTATTTTCTTTACCACCCTACCCCAAGATTGCGATTGCGAATTCAAATGCTAACGAAAACATGGGGAAAACATTGTAAAACGACTATTAGGAAAATTTAACGAAATCTATAGCCCTCTCAGAGAAATGTGTACATAATTCAATTTCTCAAATTTTATATAGGAAAACAAATAAGCACCACCCCTTAAGGCGCACCCTTCCCCGTGACCATGATATGGTGTACTCTCTATAATAAACATAAATAGTAAATACTAAAAGCACTCTTATATGTCATGACATAAAGTAGAACGATGACGTCGAGTGAGTAATGTCATCAGTTGTTGTTGTTTTTGCTGCTCTGTCCTTGACCAAGACTAAAAATAAAGACTTCCTTAAGGAAAATATGCAATAAAACCATTATGCGTGTATAAGACAATTTTTGAGCGTAATGCGTGTGATAAAAGCTTTTTTTTTTTGAGATTGGATGATTGCCAAACTATTTTAGTTTTTTTACTTTGAAAGTTTTTTTTTGTCAAAACAAGAAGACATTTTTACGTCAGACATGACTAGGGCAATGCGATTGTTTTCTTATATTTATTATCAGTGCCAGCAGATTTAAATGGAAAAAAGAATCAAGTCAGTGATAGATTCTACCTAGCTAGTCTAAGTATTCTCCATAGTTTTGTCAATTTTAATGGAAACCTCTTTTAAGCTACCTTTAAATTTAAAACTAATAAATTCTAAGTATTTGCTATTTTTTTTTTGTTGAAAATGGTACTTAATTAAAATAAAAAAAATATATGTGATTTTTAGAGTTACAGCGCTTAAAAATCGTCTAGTTTGAATCAGTAATTGAAATACAAATTATGAAGTACAATCTAATAGCGTAGAACTTTAAAATATCAACAAAAAACTATATAAGTTATTTAAGGGGCGTGGTATCCTCCCACAACCAAAAATAAAACTTTTCTAACTTCCCATAGGAAGTTATTGCAATCGTTCCGATTTTTTCAACTGAAAATGTTGACATTTCTTGCCGTTTCAAGGCACCTAGAATCTAAATCCGGGATACCATAATGCTTTAGACATCTAATAACATTTTGACAAATAAAAAAAAAAAAACAAAGCAAACACTACTAAAAGTTGGTAAACATTAATTTTCGACTTGAGTATCTTGGCAAAAATTAAGGATATTGCCTTCAATTTAATTACGAGTATATCTTATAAAAAATATTGTTTTAAACATTTATTTAAATTTTTAGAAAAATCAAGCAGTCTTTTTTTTAAATAAGAATCTAAGCTTATTTCTTATCCAATCATTATCCAATCGATATTTTTTTGATAAGAAATAAAAACTTTCAAAAAATGCTGTTAAAACTGTTCAAAACTGGTTCTTTACTTAAAACATTAGGAACAAAAACAGATATTGAAACCAAACTTTAAGTTAGTTTATTAGAAAAAATCGACTGACAACTTTTTTTTTTTCAAAACGCGAAAACCTACAAAAACGACAAAAAACTGATAAGAAATGGTTTTCAACTCAAGTATTATGAAAACAAGGAAAGATATTGACTTATCTCACCAAAAATTTTGACAGGCATGGATGGGAAGTTATCAGTGTGGGTCTTTTTAAAAAATTAAAATCAGTGCAGCTAAAAATAAATACAACTATCGTTTTAAATCCACTATTCTTCATTCGCATTCCAACAAGCTATGGATGAAAATACAGAATTACTAAAGCCAATTTTTGGAAGTATCTCAAGATAGATGAAAATTGTATTTATCCTATTTTCTAAAAAATCAAAAAAATACAAACAAAAATAAAGTGTTAATTTTTCAAGTACACTAAATGGCCTTTAAGCAATAAGCAAATAATTAAGATAAAATAAGCAGTTATTTAAATCAATAGCATTGCGCTATTGTTATTTAATTGTGTTTAAGTTAAATAAAAATTGTTTAGCATAATTGTTCAGCTATTAATAAAAAAAAAAATATTTATTACAGGATGTTGAAATACTTAAATATGTTCTACTTTTTAAACAAGTTTCACTATATTTTTTTAGTACTCAGTTGTGGAATTACATATAAGTACAAACGGATGTAATCGTACAACTTTATAATTAATTTATTGATCTATAGACGTTTAGCTACGTAAGCTACATATATGATAAAATGTATGAAGCAAATTTTATTATAAACCTTAAATAAATATTCAATGTTTATTGTATGTATTTCCTCATCGAAATGATCAATCATCAATGGGCGTATTGTTATTTTGCTAATTTAAATTAAACTTGAAACTAAAATAACAATAGATATTAACATTATTATAAGTAAGTAACTTAGGCTTGCTGATACGAAACAATAAATCCTACTTACAAAAATATGATAACGAGATCATAGACGAGAGATTTTAAAGCCAACAAAAATTGGGTATTGAAATTTGTTTTTGAAAAATTAGATATTTACTTCGAATTTTCTGACAAAGTGGAGAGCATAATTTTGAATAAGTAATAAAATACGAGTATATCAGAATTACTCGAAAACTGCTAGTTTTTCAAAGAGCATCTTAATAAAGCGTTATTTTTTTAATTCCAGGGTATTAGAGATGTCATAGAAAAAGTCCAAGTCCAAGTGACACGCCTTAAAAAAATTCTTAATTTGGAGCGAAGCTATTAAATGTGTCCAAACTACTCGAAAACTGTAGTTTTAACCTTTATATCCAAAGGCACTACAAAATTGTATACAACATAAGTCTTAAAAAATCAAATGTATTTACAATATTTTGAAAAAAGTCCATGGTTTCTAATTCTATTGTTGATAAATTGCAAATTCTATAAATTGTTGTTTCGATAATTTTATAAATAAACTTGATGAGAGTTAAAGAAATTTCGGGATAGTAAGTCAATTTTCTTATGGTAGTACTTTAAAACGCGACTTTTTTTTCGTCTTCCATAGCTCAAGAACCAGAAGAGATATCGACTTCAAATAAATTTTGTTATACAGATAATAAGGCAGAAAGATGCAGAAAGGGTGAAAATTGCGTGGGTGGTTTTTTTACCCTAGCAGTTTAAAAAAAAGGTGCAAATTTTGGTTAACCCTAAATATCTCATGAACCAATGACGCTAGAGACTTGAATTAAATTTTATATTATATGTATGTATATTGTAACGTGATACAAAAGCAGTATATTTTTGGAAAAAATCCAATTAACGGTTTTTTTTATAAATCAAAAAAACTGAAAAAAAAAATTGTCACTTCGAAAATTTTACGACTAAAATATGATTTCATCTCCAAAATAATTTTGTGCAACGAAAAATAATGTTTTTGACATCTGATAAAATTTTGAGAAAAATCTAATTGACAGTTTTTTTTATAAAAAATAAAAACCTAAAAAAAACATTACTCAAAGTTGGTAAAAATTGAATTTCGACTCAAATATCTTTTCAAAAACTTGAGTTAATCTCAAACTTATTTTATCTTATAAGACATATTGTTTTTAACATTCTGAAAAATGTTGAGAAAATCGAATTGACAGTTTTTTTACAAAAAATAAAAACCTAAAAAAAAATTAATAAAAGTTGGTAAAAATTGATTTTCGACTCAAACATCTTTTCAAAACTTTGAGATATTGGCTTTAAACTACTTTAATCTTTCAAAAAAATATTGTTGTCAACATTTAGTAAAATTTTGAAAAAAATCGAATTGACAGTTTTTTTACAAAAAATAAAAAACCGAAAAAAAAATTAACAAAAATTGTTAAAAATTGATTTTTGACTCAAATATCTTTTCAAAAATTAAAAATATCGGCTTCAAACTTATTTTATTTCACAGAAAATATTGTTTTCGATATTCAGTAATTTTTTATAAAAATCCAACAGTCTGTTTTTTCATAAAAAATAAAATCTACAAAAAATAGTACGCTAATTTGGTAAAAATTGATACATATAGACAAACTTTTAAGCAAGACAAATTGACAGACGGGATGGGAAGTTATCAGTGTGGGTCGCATCCCAGCCTCTTTTTTTATTTACAGTTTTGACTAAATATGCTACACTCAAATTTTTCCCATCGTTAACTACTTTCCCACTATGAATTTTTATGCACTCCAAATCTAGATTATTTTTTAGGAAGTACCTAATAGTTTTTTTTTTAAAATAAGAACATATTTTATCTTATTTTCTTCTTTTTAATATCCCCTTGAGTGTTTGCTTATTATAAAAAAAAAAAAAAAAAAAAATGGTGACGATTTCAATTTTGTTGATTTTACCACCTTATTTTCTCCTCCCATTGTGACAAAAATAAAATTACAAAATGGCTGCTTTAATTTTTAGTATGACATTTTCACATTAAAGATACTAATAAAGGTTTATTTATTTTGTAAGTGTAAGTGTCACAAATGTTTCCATATCGTGCTATTTATTCCTTTTTGTGCGATATTTTCGTAAGTAATTTTTCAAAGCCCGTTGTGTATAAATTACATTGCACTCCAATCATTTTCTACAGCAATTTTTAGTTATATGGACTGTTAAAGACAGCGGCGGTGGCGATCACTTTGAACTAATATCGGGTTTTTTATAAGAGCGCTACAAACTTTTTTTTTAAATAAAACAAACACTATTTTTGATATCAATGAAATTCTTTATTCCTGTTTGATGCCATTTGTATGGAACTCGATTTCTTTTGCATGGCCACCACGGACACTCTTGCAGAAGTCCAGACGCTAAACCCAATTTTCGACCCTTTTTAAGCATAAATCGGCCGATACTGCTGTAATTTCACGTTCGATATTCGTACGAAGTTCATCAATCGTCGCTGGATTGTTGGAATAGAATTGACGTTGCCTCACAGGAAAGAGTCTAACGGCGGCGTCAAATCGCACGACCGAGGCGGCCAAGCGACTGGACAATTTCGTGAGATAGCACGTTCTCCAAACTTGGTTTCCAATAAATTGATTGTGGCATTCGTTGTGTGGCTTGTGGCGCCATCCTGTTGGAACCACATGTCCTCCAAGTCCATATCATCCAATTGGGTCCAAAAATGTTCGGTTATCATTGAACGTTAGCGATCCCCATTCACAGTAACGTGCCGATCTTGATCATCACGGAAGAAGTACGGCCCAATGACGCCGCCGGCCGCCGCCGGCCCATAAACCACACCAAACCGTAATTTTTTCGGGATGCAATGATGACTCATGGAGTACGTGTGGATTGCTGCCTGACCAATACCGCATATTTTGTTTATTGACGAAGCCATTCAGCCAGAAATGAGCCTCATCGCTGAAGATGATTTTTCGATGAAAATCCGAATCATTTTCAAGTTGTTGCTCAGCCCAATTCACGAGCAAACGACGCTTCTGGTGGTCAAGCTGCTTCAGTTCTTGGGTCAATTTAATCTTGAAAGGATATAGGACAAGATCTTTTTGCAAAATTCGCCACAACGACGTCGCAGAGATGCCCAACTCTTGAGAACGAAGCGACGTGTGAGAGACACATTTGGGCTTTCTGCAACTGAAGCCTCAGCGGCAGCAATATTCTTGACACTACAGGCACTTCTTTGTCTCACTGGCACGGGAACATTTTGTACTGTGCCTGTGGATTCAAATTTGTCCACTAGACGCTCAATTGTTGATCTGCTAGGACGATTATGACGAGCGTAAATTGGACGTAGCGCTCTTAACGTTAAGGCCACTGACTCCGGATTTCGAATTTTTGTAGTAAATTTTAATAACTTCGACTCATTGGCTCGTATATCTTTCCATAATGAAATGGCAAACCTTATTGAAGAGAAATGTCAACATAGCGGCAAGAAATATGGCGTCGTTTGCTGTCCCTGTCGCTCTACTTTTGTAGCGTCCCTGTTGAAAAACCCTGTATGAGGTGACGTCTTATCGTTCCATCAGTTATTATAGAGAGTGTAGATGGGATACTTTTGTAGTATTGAACTAATTTAAAAGTTTATGACGCGTTACAAGCTCAATTAGTCTTAATTAAAGCTCTAAATTTGTTTTCTTTACGTAAACAGATTCATGGTCAGTCTTAAAGAAAATCAAATAAATAACATTGTAAATAATATTAAAACAAAAAACAACAGTAAATTAGAGGAAGCTGAGAATTTCTATTTTTGAAACTCGTGCACTCTATAAAAAACCTATACTTGATAAGTATAATTTAAAAAAATACATACGGAAATGATTGTAATTGTAAGCTAATTTGGCTTTAGGAAGAACTGTTGGATACATTATGTAACTGTATCAATTTTTAACTTATACGTCTAAATGATCAATTATATTTTCATTGACATCTATACGCTGCAACTACGAGTATTATGGAATAAGTGTTAAATGTCTTGCTAAGCATTCTCAAGGAAACTTAAACTATTTTTGTGTGATACAATCAAATCAGTTATATTTATATTAACTTTATAAACAAATTGATTTAACAAAGGGAAATAAAAACTAGTTAATACAATGTAAGAATTTGTAATGAAAAGTCGCTCGCAAACGAACGCACGTTGCGGAGCAGTCCACTTCTCCATGTTGACACTGAACAACTAAAAAAAAATAAACCTTCAACCGTCTACTTTACTTTCCGTTCTCGCAACCACGAATATCTCGCGTCTCGGTAGGGCGGAGCCAGGGGTCCTTAAAATGTGTCAGGTTTTTATGCCCAACCCTGTATTACATTGCAATATTAGCATCAAAACAATTGTTACCTAAATTTGTAAAGAACTTAGTTTAGAGGATTTATTATTTGTTGTTTGATTTATGATTTGTTTTTTTTTTTTATTAATAATTTATGTGCAAATATTTGATAATAAAAAACAACACTGAATCAAAATATCGCACTTTTGTATCACTAAAAATGTTTGTGTTTTTAATACTGCTGTTTACGCTCTCAAAATAAAAATTTAAATACATTTGTTTTTGTTGCAATTTAGTTTTTTGAAGCTCTTAAAAGTATGACCATGAGTAAATGAAATATTCCTAGTTCGTTTTCCTTAAAACCTAAACATCTCTTCATGGCTAAGATACTTAATTTAATTCAAATAAATTCCAAGTTTTATGCTCTAAAATAGTTTTTTTTTTAAATAATACACAATATTATTTTCTTTATTTCAAAGAAATTTATTTTTAATACAAAACTAACTTATTTTCTTATATCGATTACAGCTTAAGAGTATGTATAATAACAAATGTTTTGTTTGTTTATATTGTGAACTGCAAACGAATAAAAAAAATCATAACCTATATTTTATTTAAATTCTCAGGTAAGATATCAGACTTTAAAATTTATTTTTTTTCTTAATAAGAACGTCTAAAATTATTTATCAATTCCCCGTCATTGATATTAGACTTATACGTCGAGGTGATTCGGAACCTCCTTTAACCGGTTTTGGAATGAAAAATCCTAGAAAACCAGCAATAATTAAGGAAATCCCTGTTGCCAAAAATGCACTCTCACAATGATGACTAATTAGAAGGCCGACTATGTTTGCTCCAACAACACTCCCTAGACGACCCATCATCAGGGATATGCAGACAGCCATTGCTCTATAAAATTTTAGTGAAACAATAAAGGTGATATTTTTTTTCAAAATCAAATAGAAATATTTATAACTTACCTTAGCCTGGTTGGATAGAGATCCACTGTTGCAGCACTTAAGACATTGATTCCCAAACCACAAAGGAGCAAAATAAGATAAAGGTAGATTGCTACCATAGGAAGATTCACGTAAATTGTAATGATCCCACAAATTCCACAAGCTCCAAGAGTAACAACTGCGTTCAAAAGAAAATAAAGAATATATAAAAAATTATGTCTAGAGTTTATATGAATTTGTTTCTAAATACTTACACAAAATCCAAACCTTCCCCACGTTTTTGATTACCGCACCTATAACAGCAAATCCCACTGCATACATTAATTCCAACGTTAAAGAATGCTGATATGTTGAAATTTCCAATTTTTCATTACAAACTTCCTGAGCCTGGTGGTTTTCTTGTTCGAATAGCACAGCTTGTTTATTATAAACAACATCACAAATGTAAGTTCTGTTATTGGGATTTTCTTTGATGAATTCGCCAACACTATTCAAAATATGTGGAAACCACATGTACATTCCATTCGATGTTACAAAAATCCAAAATTGAATTGAACATATCAAAACTGTTGTTCGCATGTATTCCCGGTTGAAAAGTGGTTGAGTTTGTGCCCACATTGATTTGAAAAGTGCTACGCACGGACTTGTTGCGGGCAGAGCCATTTTGGGTCTCATCGAAGAATCAATATCTTCTAAGACACGGGAATACTGAAATGAAAATCCCATTGAAATTTTCGAAATCAAAAAAGTCCTTCATAACCGAAGAATATCTGCAAAATAGTGGAGAACTTACAGGAAACTCATCCTTTGCTCTCCTAGTGTTCCACTTAAACATTGTCTTAAGAATATCCAATGCCATCTCATCCTTTCCCTGGGAAAGCAGAAATTTTGGACTCTCGGGAATCTTGAATAGACACAGGCCACAAATAAAGCCTGGAATACCACAGACTACCATAAAGAGTCTCCAGGGCTTATAGGTTATAGCAAGTAATGGAATCTCAAGACGCCATTCCTGATTG
The DNA here is from genome assembly GCA_920104205.1 of Eupeodes latifasciatus. Taxonomy (NCBI): domain Eukaryota; kingdom Metazoa; phylum Arthropoda; class Insecta; order Diptera; family Syrphidae; genus Eupeodes; species Eupeodes latifasciatus. The sequence goes on along the minus strand of OV049926.1, from coordinate 25,420,042 downwards.
ATGACAAGCCATGCCAAAGCTGGCATTATCATTGCACCTACTCCGAATATAAAAGCAGCACCCATGATAGCTCTGGATCGTGTTTTTTCAGTATGAAATTCTCCCAAATAAGCATAGACTGTTGCAGATCCGCCAGATATGCTATAAATAAATAATTCATTTAATTCTTTCTTCAAAAATCTTCGAACATCAAATCATTACCAAAATCCATTAAGGTATCTCAATATACAAAGAGCCCAAAAGTTATTTGTGAAACTTGAAAGTACAGTAAATCCAAATCCTATAAGTAAAGTTGGTCGAATAATTTGTCTTCGCCCTGTTGTATCAGCTAAAAATCCCCACAAATGTGATGTTGTAATTATCCCCACAAATCCAATGGCACTCAAGACTCCACGTTCTTTAATTGTTAGATGAAGGTCACATTGTGAAACAGGCAATACAAAACTAATCCCAAGTGTTTCGAGTAAAACATTTGAAAGAATCAATCCAGAAATCAGGATAACAAAATAGTTGAATTTGCCGAATTCTTTAATAAATAAAAATAAAACGAAAGTATTAAGATAATTTTAAAACGTGTAATAGGATCAAAAACCCTTTGTTTAAAAAAAAAAAAATGAATTTATAATTATGTCTACTGACGTTTCAGTCTGTCTAGGTTTTGTCTAGTTTGAACGATAAGGTTCAAGCTGTTTGTCAACAATAAAATGTCTTCTATTTCTGTTTTATAATAATAATTTATTATTGTACTACATTGTCTTATTAAATTTTATTGAATATTTGTTTTTGTTCCCTTTAAAATAATACACTTTTGTATTTGCATATTTATTTTCTACTACATTTAAGTTAATTTTATAATCGCATGCGCTTAATTTTAAGTGCCATTTGCAACAATTTTTTTCAGTTGCACAAATCATTGAGCGTGGAGTATTTTATCTGTTTTTAATTTGTGCTTCTTTTTTAAATTGATTTCTCATTTCCTTAATTAATTTGGTTATTGAGAAACGTTAGTACAATATTTAGTATAGCCCCTGATAACAGTCACGTTAGGACGTTTTTCAAAAAGAAGTTTTATTTTGAACAGTCCGTTATTTACGAAACTGTCACTTTTACAGCTGTCATTTTTTGGCATCTTGCACTTGAAAAATAAAGTCTATGCCAAAGCTCCACAAACAATTCAATGCGTTGAAGATGAATTCCTCGAAGTTATCGCGGACATACGAGTACAGCTGAAAATGTGCCAGTTGGCTAATATCATTTTTCAATGTTAATGGTATTCGTTTTTTAAAAATCAAAACAAAAATTCTATTTGGAAAACCATGCATAAAAGCTGCATATAAAAGGCTTATACAGCTTATATCCTACAAAATAATGTAATAGATTACTCTTTTTTATACTTTGTCAAAGTCAAGGTTCCTTTATTGATGCAGAAAACGTTTTTAATACGAGTATAAGGATCAACTAAATGTTAAATAGAGTCTTGAAAAAGCTTTGTATGTATAATTCTAGAACTTCGATATTTTTGTTCAAAATTTTCTATTCCTTGATAAATAAATAATAATTAAAATGAATAAACACAGTGCGACCTGTAAGGAAGGGAGGACAGGGGCCTGATTATGGGATTCGCGCCGAATCGTTTTGCTAACGAGTTTGCCATTTTTCAATTTTACTTTCGCTTCTTCGTTTTGAATTTGATCAATTAACGAATTCGAAGGGGAATTTGAAATGTTTGTTGGCGAGTTAAAATCCGACAGCTTTTTTTTGGCGGCTTCACAGGCGAAAGAGTGTTTATTATTATTCACTGTTCGATTTCGTGGATTCTTTCTTGATTGTAATTATATAAAAATGTGAGTTAGATTTATTTTAATTTTCTTATAATTTATCCACAATCCACAATAAAACATAAAATTTTGAATAAATCACCGCAAATTTCAAAAATTCAATCAAAACAAAATAAAATTTGTGGAAAATTTGTCAAATCACTGGAAAATAGGAAGAAAAAGTCAAACCAAAAGTGTCAAATCACTGGAATATTGGAAGAACTATTTTCGCTTCGCCACGAATTCGTTAATAAGGAAATATGACGCGAGTTGAATTTGAAAGGTCGAATTGAAAACGATCCGCCGCGAACCTCATAATCAGGCCCCAGGATTAGAAAGGAGAAACCGATGCGCATTGGTTTTAAATGTCAGCACATTGTAATGAGTGGTAAATATTGAGTCTGGTAAAGCATTCCACATTCGTGTAGTGCGGCTAAACAAGAAATCTTTGTACTTTACAGTACGTCTGAAATTGGGCTTAAGGGTAAACTAATAAGCATTCCTAGAAGAACGGGTATTACGGTTGAATTGTTTGAGGGGATGAATGCAACTGGCTATTTCACTAGAGCATTGCTCATGAAAATAGTGATAAAATAATGACAAACATGAAACCTTACGAAACGGAGCTCAAAAGATTCAAGAGCTTCGGTTAGACATTGGTTACCTACCATTTTTAAAGCTCTCTTTTGAATTCTATCCGAGAGACTCAAGTTGGTTATTGGAGCAACTGCACAGATATGGTAATTGTACTCAAATTTCGGACGAATGTAGACTTCATAAATTATAACTAGATCAGAAGGGGTAGAAACTTCTTGCATTGAGTTGTCGAAGCAGTAAATTTTACAAGAATTTTGATTCCCCATTGGAAAAACATAAAAACAGAAAAACGTGTCAAAAACATAATTTACTGCTATTTACTAACCAATTCATTATTTAAAACTTGATACCAACTTAATAAAACAACAACAAAACATGGAAAATATTGCAAGACATTTTAGAAATTGTCTCTTATTATAAGAATTAAGTTAAATTAAATTATTACCAGATATTAAACCGCCTAACAACTTTCTGATTGGTAAATGTTTATTCGTTAAATTGATACTAATTTTCTGATCTTATCTACCTACCATTAAAACAATTTTCTATTTAACTTAATTAATAGTTAAATTATACAATGTGAAAATGTTATTCTTGCTTTATGTTGTTAATTAAAGTTTAGCAAATTTTTTTTTTTGATAAGCATTAAATCATTATTTAAAATCTTTTAATTTTTCCAAGCGAATGCGTATCCGCTTGTACATCCCGAATGCATTTATGTGGTTTGAGCTTAAACGTCAACGGAAATTTTAAACTCATATTTAAACAATATTTATTTGCTAAAGCAAAAGAGTCACGATCAAAATTTTGTAAACCTAATAAAAATCATTTAAACATTATAAACACTTATGTATATATGTATATGTATATAATTCATACTTATGTATGTATTGTAGGCGTACCTAACAAAAGTGTAAACAACATCGAATCAAATAAATTACTGTCTGTCAGTTCAATCAGCACTTAAAAATTCGAAATAAATAGAGTCACTATATTCTGTATTCAATTCCCTGTCTTATGAGTTTAATGAAAATGTATTATTTTATGAATATACATTTTTATCTAAATGTTTCATCGTAAGACACTGTGCTTGATCTTTTGTCTCAGCCAGCAAGAAGACGCCAAACAATCTATTAATAAATTCAATTGAAGTGAAGACGCTAAAAAATTAACATACCAAAACAATATAAACTATATACACATCAGTTTGACTTACTTGTTGCTTGTAGAGCATTCTCGAAATATTCAGAACCCTTTGCCGGTTGGGGTTGCCCAGCAATGACATCAGTTCCTAAAGTTATTGTTCTACTTGTACCAATACCAGTCTCAACTGCTGCTGTCCCTCCCGCAGCCGCCACAACTGCTGAATTTGTGTCTAGAAGAAAGGGAGGTACATGTTGGATGCATGTTTTATAAGACTATCAACAAAGATTTTAACTTTATAATGTAGAGATCAATAAACAAATTAAAAACAATATAAAATAAGAAAACTTATGAAGAAGTGACAAATCGATTGACACAAGTTTAATTGAGTAAAATAACCTCTTTTTTTACCCAGAATATACTAGAAGAAATATATACATATATGTAGTATGTACATCCCATGGTCAAGATTCTAATATATCAGTAATTTAGTTTCAAATTGATTATGGATCTTGATTATGAAAGACTAAGAGTTATTGGAGCTTTGATCGTCTGTATAGTAATTCAATAGCACACGTCAAGATACTTAAATGGATGTACAGTACACCCATAATGTATGTTCATTACGTGCATTATAAATAGTTATATGTTGATCATATAGGCTTAGTTTTTGTCTTTAAATGTGTTTTTTTTCGAAATTTGTTCGTGGTTACTTAGGCGTATGAGTAACTTATCGAATATTTTATATACTTTAAAGCAGCAGTTCCCAATCTTTTTTTATCGCGGAGCACTTTTTTCGTGAGAAATTTCACGCGGAGCACTTCCTTGCGCATATGCCATTTTTCGCAGTTACATGTAGCAAAAAAAATAATTTTTTTTTCGAATTTCGTTTATTTTATTCATTCAGGAAACAGTTTCTACAACGAAAAATACAAGAATAATGTTAACTTAAATTAATAAGGAATTAGATAACTATATTATATGCATTATAATTATATGGAGTTTCTTTTTAGTGCGAATAATGTGCCTGCTTATTTTTGCATAAAGCTGAAATATCTGGTTGAATTTGGGACATCTGCAACAGTATATCAGGTTCTTCATCGAGACGGGATCTATATTTTGTTTTGATTCCAACATATGCAGAGAACCCTGATTCGCACATGTATGTTGTTGCAAACGGCAGAAGAATTATTTTAGCTTACTAGGTGGATATGAAACTCATTTAAAATATCATCGGGAATGTCCAAATCTATTTCTTCTTTAAATTCTTTAAACATTGGGAAGCTGTCTAGGTTTCGATTTTTTATAGATTCAGCCCAAAACTGGATTTTATTTTTAAATGCTTCTATTTTGTAACGGGCATCGAAAACAGTTATTGCCTTTCCCTGAAGTGATACACTCAAATCATTTATTTTTTTAAATACTTATATTTGACAGATATGCCAATTTCAATAACCAACGCTCATTACACAACATGTTCCCCAAAACAAAGTTGTCGTCAATAAGGAAATTCTAACTTCAGCTCTTATTTCGAAAAGCCGCTACAGTATGTAGACTACCCATGCCATCACACAATACTTTAAAAGGCCTTGTATTCTTCGGCCGTGATTTAATAAAGTTAATTATTTTCACGCTTTCGTCCAACACCTCTTTAAGGGAGACTGTCATTTTTTTCATTGCGAGAGCATGGCGGTGTAGAACGCAATGCCTACTGTTGCCATCTTTTAACAATTTGCTTTATTCTTGCAACGGACATCGCACGTTTTCCATTCATGGCCTTTGCATCGTCCGTGCATACTTCCACGCAGTTAACCCATGGTATGTCATTTACAATACAAAAATTGTCAATCAAATTAAAAATTTCACCACTAGTTGTAGTAGTTAGCAACGGCTTGCCGAAGACCAGATCTTCTTGAAAGGACTGTAGATATTGGTAGCGCACAAATACTATTAAAATAGCCAACCCAGCAACATCAGTTGATTCATCCATTTGCAGCGCAAATTATGTGACTTTTATTCGTAAAGGTAAGTAAAGTAGCTTTAACATTCTTCGCTAAGTCTCCGATTCGTCTTGATAATGTGTTATTTGACAAAGGAACGGTGTCAACTAATTTGTTGGTCTTTTCACCCAACAAACATTCAACAATGTCTTTAAAACATGGCTTTATTAAGTTTTCAGCAATGGTATGGGTTTTAGAAACTTACCAAGTAGGACGCCATCAACGCATTTCCGTTCACTGTCTTTGAGTGATAATTAATAATTGTTTGAGATTTAGTAAGTTCAGCATACTTTCTTTTGAAGAAATCTAGATGAATCACTGCAAAGTGACGTTTCATTTTTGCTGGAAACATTGCACTGTTCGGCAACACTTTGTCGCAAATTACGCATTGAAGTTTGTTGTCAGCAAATCCAAAATTCAAATATGATGCGTGGTACTTCCTTTTGACTGTTTTTTTTCTGTAGCATTGATCATCGTGGAACTAGTACTAGGCAAACTATCAAACTCAAAAACTTCAGAAATCTCTAACACCGCTGTCTCTATTGCGTCATTTTCCTTCGGACTAAAATAAGTACATGGGAGATGGGAAGCCGAAATTGAACAAACAAAATAAAATCATTGAAATCATTTTGTGCGGTTACATGTTTAAAAAGCAGAAGTTATTAACCGGGGATTACTATTTTAAGATCCAGACTTAAGCCAGCGATTCATTCGAAAATGTTATGTTTAAAAACAAAATAAAGTAAAACTCACGCACTAAAAGCAACTGCAAATTAACTTCACCGTACTACGTTTAAAAGTTTGCATGAATTGAACAAAAACTGTTTCTATTTCATCGTCACTCTTACTAGTCTTCGTGGTATTGTATGAAAATTTATACGAGCAAGATAGAATAAAAAATAGAATTTGTCCATGAATGTATTTTTACTGTTTCAAGTGAATGAAAAAGTGTTCCTTACAACTACAAAATTATACTTCTTTTTGTCTTTTCTCGGTATTCGACTGATTGTGATTGCCTGCAGGCCTTCTATGGCTGCCGTTGAAAAACCAAAAAATATTTGAAATTTGTTTGTAGTTACCTATGCTGATTTTTTTTTTAAATATGAATTTTAATTCGACTGCTGCGATATTTTTTCAAATATTTGGGGAACCCGGCTTCTAAAGTTTAATTTCCACTTTTTGCAGTTTAGAATTTTGATTTAGGTATTGATTTAATAAAAATATTTACTTTTTATCACTATTTAGGTTTCAATAAAATAAAAAGTTCAAATGTGACAAAAAAAGATAAACAAATAAATAAACGACATTTGAATCAAACGATCCGAATAAAAATCGTTATGAAATATTGATTGTATTTTCTTGGACTAATTTGTCTCATAGATAGTTAAGAATTTAACGGCGATTATTTTTAGGCATAATTTTAGCATAAATAAAGTGATAAGAATTTGACTTCATCTTCTACGAATATTCACTTTAATGCCTAAACATCTTACTTACTTACTTACTTAAGGTGGCGCTACAGTCCGGGGCGGACCTGGGCCTCAACCAACATGCGTCTCCAGCCAGCTCGGTCCCTAGCTAGCTGTCTCCAGTTTCGCACACCAAGTTGGTTGAGGTCCTCACCCACCTGAGTGCGCCACCTGAGTCGCGGTCTTCCTCTACTGCGCCGTCCCTCGGGATTGGATTCGAAGACCTTCCGGGCTGGAGCGTTGATGTCCATTCGCTCTACATGACCCAGCCATCTAAGCCGTTGGACTTTTATTCTGCTAACTAGGTCAGTGTCGCTGTACAGCCCGTACAGTTCGTCGTTATATCTTCTCCTCCATTCTCCATCTATACGTACGGGACCAAAAATCACCCGAAGAATTTTTCTCTCGAAGCATCCTAAGACGTTCTCATCTTTCTTTGACAGGGTCCAGGCCTCAGCGCCATAAATGAGAACCGGGATGATGAGTGTCTTATAGATGGTGATTTTAGATGCTCGAGAGAGGACTTTACTTCTCAATTGCCTTCTAAGTCCAAAGAAGCAGCGATTTGCAAGAGTTATTCTTCGTTTGATTTCAGCGCTGGTGTCGTTGCCTGTGTTTATAGCGGTGCCTAGGTAGACAAAGTCCTTAACTACCTCAAAGTTATAGCTGTCCATGGTGACGTTTTGTCCAAGACGTCGTTGTTCAATGTCCTTTTTTGATGACAGCATATACTTGGTCTTGCCCTCATTGACCACTAAACCCATCTTCTTCGCTTCCGTCGCAATGCTCAAAAACGCTCCACTGACATCACGCTTTGATCTTCCAATTATGTCAATATCATCTGCGTATCCGAGTAATTGGATGGACCTTTGGAAGATTGTGCCTCTAGTGTTGACGGTTGAGTTTTGCACAATTCTTTCCAGAACGATGTTGAAGAAGTCGCATGACAGTGCATCGCCTTGTCTAAAACCTTTTTTGACATCAAATGCATCGGTGAGATCTTTTCCGACCTTGATGGAGCAGCGTGCATTTTCCATCGTCATTCTGCACAAACGGATAAGTTTGACAGGGATGCCAAAACTAGACATTGCTCTGTAGAGCTCTTCCCTATGGATGCTGTCATACGCGGCTTTAAAATCGATAAAGAGATGGTGGGTATCGATTTGAAGCTCCTGGGTTTTTTCCAAGATCTGCCGTAATGTGAATATTTGGTCGATAGTGGACTTTCCTGGTCTGAAGCCACACTGATAAGGACCTATCAGGTTGTTGACGAACGGCTTCAGACGTTCACATAGTACGGCAGAAAGGATCTTATATGCAATGTTAAGGAGACTTATCCCTCTGTAGTTGGCGCAATTTAAAGGGTCTCCTTTTTTATGTATCGGACAAACTATGCTGAGATTCCACTCATCGGGCATGCTTTCTTCCGACCATATTTTGCAGATGAGTTGGTGCATGCTCCCTACCAAGTCATCGCCTGCTGCTTTAAATAGTTCGGCAGCTATGCCGTCAGCTCCAGCAGCTTTGTTTGACTTCAGTTTAGATATAGCTATCTTCACTTCGTCTAGGTCGGGTAGGCGGAATTGTTGATCTGCGTCGCCTAAGTTGAGTGGTTCTACCTCCCTTACAGCGGGATTCGGTTCGTCATCGCCGTTATATAACTTGGAGAAGTGGTCTTTCCATATTCTCAACATAGACTGCGGTTCTACTACGATGTTCCCCTGATCGTCTTTACAGGCTTCGGTTCGTGGCTGGTACCCTTGGGAGTTCTTTTTTACCTTTTGGTAAAATTTACGAACCTCATTCCTGTTGTAACATCCCTCTATCTCCTCGATCGCGCGCTTCTCGTGCTCTCTTTTTTTCCATCTAAGAAGCCGGTGTTCCTCTCTCCTCCTCTGCTCGTAGAGCTCGCGAGCAGCTCTGGTCCTTCTGTGCAGGGCCGTTTTGTATGCCTCTTGCTTCGCTGCGTGCGCTTGCCGGCACTCGTCGTCAAACCAGGGGTTTCGCTGTTGTGGACGTGTGAAACCTAGCACTTCAGAGGCGGCATCTCTGATGGCTGCAAGGCAATGTTGCCACTGGTTTTCAATGCTTAATGCATGCAGCATAGGACTCCTTAAGAGGTTACTAGAGACTCGATCGGAAAAGGACATGGCAGTCTCTTGCGATTGTAGCCGTCTAACGTCGAAACTTCTCACAGTACTTCCTTGTTTTGGCTTGGACCGGGATATCCGTAGTCGTACCTTGGCTACAACGAGGTAGTGGTCCGAGTCAATGTTAGCCCCTCGGAATGTTCGGATATCCTGTATACTGGAGAAGTGTCGTGCGTCGATCGCAATGTGGTCAATCTGGTTGACGGTTGATTGATCAGGAGATTTCCATGTCCCCTTGTGGATATTGAGATGTGTGAACTGCGTACTAGCTACCAGAACGTCTCGCCCCGCAGCGAAATCGATCAGCCTGAATCCGTTGTCGGAGGTGGTGTCGTGCAGGCTGTATCTTCCGATTGTGCCACCAAAGATGTCTTCTCTTCCTAGCTTGGCATTAAAATCTCCTAAGACAATTTTAATGTCATAGCCAGGGCACTGCTCATATGTCTTGTCCAAGAGCTCGAAGAATATGTCTTTGGTGTCTTCATCTTTCTCCTCTGTTGGGGCATGGGCGCATATTAGGCTTATGTTGGCGAATTTAGCCTTGATGCGGATTGTCGTGATGCGCTCGCTCACACTGTTGAAACTCAAGACTTTTTGCCTGAGTCTAGTTCCAACAACAAATCCACACCCAAATAGACGCTGCCTTTGTTCTCGGTAGCAGTCGCCGTAGTATATATCGCAGTCTTTTAGTTTGCGTTTGCCCGGTCCATCCCATCGCACTTCTTGGATGGCGGTAATATCTGCCTTGCAGCAGTTTAGGGCTTCCGCTAATTGTTCGGCTGCACGTGGTCTGTTAAGGGACCTAACATTCCACGTACAGATCCGAAGTTCGTTGTCCTTATTTCGTTTGCTTGGGTTGTCAACAGTGAATCCGTCCGTATCCGAGGCTTGTTGGTGCTTCGCAACTAGAAAATTTTTACGTGGTCAGGAAGTCACCCTGACGGCACAACCCCCAACCTGGAGGGCCAGATCCTTAGTATAACTCCAAGGACAGGGAGCCGGATAAACCGCTCCTTATAGGCCTGGGCTCCGAATAAGTCGTAGAAGCCCTATAAGGTGTTCACTAAGTAGTTCAGCCTTACTGGAACTGTAGACGCCACCGTTGATTCCATCTCGAGAATTCGTCCGCTGCCGTCTGGATAAGGAGAGGTGCCTTAGTGGAAACACCTCTCCCCCCCTCTCTCGTTTGCTGCCCCCAACAACTTTCCACTGGGGTTAGAACCCAATCTCCAGTTGAGGTACTAGGCACCCGATATTCACCACGGGGAGGTGAGAGTAGGAGTTGATAGACAGAGGTGGGTTTTGAGAAAAAACCTGTGGACGCTTGTGTCCTCTTGAATGCACATGTCTACCATTTGAACAATGCCTAAACATCGGTTTGAGATAAAATACTTACTTAACTACATACATATATTGATTATACAAAAATTATAACACACTATATTTTTACGTTAAACGAATATAAAGGTGTTGAAATTGTAAGTATTTAAAAAATATATCAATATAAATATTTCTGCATTTCTGTCACTTTTTCTTCTACAAACAACTTGGTAATTTTGTTTATTTTACTGAAATATACATACTTTTAGGAGTTTGCTTCTCATGATTGTGTTTTATTGAAACCGTTAAAATTTAAAATCAAAAGCTCTTTAATGCTAAACAATTAACATCATTGATTATAGACGTATAGAAAATATTCACAAAAAGAATTAAGCCATATGAATAAAACAGAGTAGGCTCTCCAATTAGTGAAATCCTTTTAAAATTTAAATTATAAATGTATTAATATGCATTTAAAAATAAAGAATCTGATCTGAAAATGTAAGTTTAGAAAATAGAATAGACTAGCGCCTTCATATATCCTTATAGAAAATAGTCAAGTCTTGGAAGCCAATTCATATGTCCGTAATGTGAAACTCAGCGGTTACCAAAGATTTCCTTCAATAAATCAATTATTGTGGTACGATCTATCTGACATGTTGCAGAGACTTGTTGAAACCACAGCTCTGGCACATTATGGTTGTTCAATTGATAAAAAATTCAGCAATTATTTCTCTAAAACAGTCGTTATTGACTGTAACATAATGTATCAGCATCTTTTTTTAAAGAAGTAATGACCAATAATTTCATAAACCCATTGATAAAAGAACCATAATTTTCAAAATAAATTTGAATGTTAAAATGTCAAAAACATAAATGGCCCCCAATTAAAATGGTGTTGCTAACTTAAAGTTCTATATTCTATATATTTTATGTATGTATTCCAATCGCTTTACTATGCCAATTATTTTGCATACATATTTTCGAGAAACAAAAGTAAATACTAAATTGTACAAGTGTATAAATCTAAATTCAATGCAGTTTTTTTCTTCGTTTCGAACCCGAATGCACTGAATTTGAATAGATAATATTATGAACGTATGTAGGTACATACATATATTTCTACGAATTTTGCGATATTTTTTAAATGAAACAAATTTTGCAGACGATTTTATTGTTATGGGTTGAATGAGCACATGAGCAGATTGAAAATCTTGTTTCTTTCTTTTAGACTTGTGACGTATACATAAAAGTTAATGGAATCTTCCAAATGTTTGTCATCATTTTTAAATCAGCTGATATTTTTCATATATATATGTATAATTTAAAAGCTTTATATTCAAAATTTAAAAATAAATATTATGAAGTACGAAATGGTCTATCAAAATTAAAATATAAAAACCTTTGCAGAAAACTATGAGTTTACCAACTTTGCCTAATTTAAACAGTCATATCTTCATCCAAATAAAAATACAAATCTTTTAACTGATTTGTATTCCTAAAACTATGCTTTTCTAAAGCTATTCATTAACAATACTTATTACATCGAATTTTCCATAAACGAAAAAAGGAACAAATATTTAAACCAAATTTTTCACTACAATCTCCCCCTACCCCTTAATTTTTTGGCTCTGTATCGTAAATTCAAAATACGATCGCAAAAATCGCAGGATTATACATATATGACGAAGAAAATTTTGATTTTGAAATAAAATGTTAACACTAAAGTTTTGCATTACATAGAGTAAAACCCGCTTTAAAGAAACACGTTTAATATTTCCATTTTCCCGAATATTTATTCAATAAATTCTTATAAAACACTCCACTTGTACGAGTATATGTAAAAAGAAATTCACCTACGAACATACAAATCTAACCGTTCTTTATTTTTCACCAATTGATTAAAGTTCTGTTAAACCAAATTTTCCGTTAAGTGATTTTTTTTCATGATGTGAGAAACAAAAAAAAAACGGAATTTTCTCTTATTTGGGACTTACTGTAGTGAACTATTGTAGCTGCTAAAGACATATTCAAATATAAAAATTTAAATCCAGTATTAGATATATTAGTATTGTAATAAACTAATTTAATACCTCACTATTGACAAAAATACTTATGTACATATATGTATAACACGTGTAAAAAGTGAATTGTGCTAATTATTATATAATTATTTATCACAACTTGTAATTACTTGTGTATTTACATAATGTATTTGTGTATTAGTATACTGTAACTGTCCCGGTAGAATCTTTTATTAGAGGCGAATATAATTAATTTGACCTTGCTGTAAATATCGGGTGATTTTTTTGAGGTTAGGATTTTCATGCATTAGTATTTGACAGATCACGCGGGATTTCAGACATGGTGTCAAAGAGAAAGATGCTCAGTATGCTTTGACATTTCATCATGAATAGACTTACTAACGAGCAACGCTTGAAAATCATTGAATTTTATTACCAAAATCAGTGTTCGGTTCGAAATGTGTTTCGCGCTTTTTTATCGACAAATTTTGTTCAGCGATGAGGCTCATTTCTGGTTGAATGGCTACGTAAATAAGCAAAATTGCCGCATTTGGAGTGAAGAGCAACCAGAAGCCGTTCAAGAACTGCCCATGCATCACGAAAAATGCACTGTTTGGTGCGGTTTGTACGCTGGTGGAATCATTGGACCGTATTTTTTCAAAGATGCTGTTGGACGCAACGTTACGGTGAATGGCGATCGCTATCGTTCAATGCTAACAAACTTTTTGTTACCAAAAATGGAAGAATTGAACTTGGTTGACATGTGGTTTCAACAAGATGGCGCTACATGCCACACAGCTCGCGATTCTATGGCCATTTTGAGGGAAAACTTCGGAGAACAATTCATCTCAAGGAATGGACCGGTAAGTTGGCCACCAAGATCATGCGATTTGACGCCTTTAGACTATTTTTTGTGGGGCTACGTCAAGTCTAAAGTCTACACAAATAAGCCAGCAACTATTCCAGCTTTGGAAGACAACATTTCCGAAGAAATTCGGGCTATTCCGGCCGAAATGCTCGAAAAAGTTACCCAAAATTGGACTTTCCGAATGGAACACCTAAGACGCAGCCGCGGTCAACATTTAAATGAAATTATCTTCAAAAAGTAAATGTCATGGACCAATCTAACGTTTCAAATAAAGAATCGATGAGATTTTACAAATTTTATGCGTTTTTTTTTTTAAAAAGTTCTCAAGCTCTTAAAAAATCACCCATTATAAAGATATACCTTTTCTATCTTTTATTATATCATAAAAATTAAAAATATTAAACAGTGAAAGGAAAGTCCAGGCTAATGCCTTAACAAGAAATTTTATTTGAAATAAAAACCTTCTAAAAATACGTCTTCAAAATAATTCTATAGCCCCTCGTTTTTTAAAACAATTCAAATCTATAATTTCCTTTGTATTTAATACTAGCGGCCCGTCCCGGCTTCGCACGGGTAGACATAAATAGGTACAGATATTTAAGTTATAAGCATGCTAATTAAAACGACCATGAATCACTAAATTAGAAAACATTTGTTTGTCCTATAATTAATACTCTTCGCAGCGTATGTGATGAAAGACATTTTATGGCAAATTTTTGTACACCTTCGGTTGGTTTTAATAGGAATTTCTTAAGATTTCTATAGTAATCTAGTACTAAATATAGCCTTTGTTACTCAGTGACAATATAGCTTTCTAATGAAAAAAGAATTATAAAATTCGGTCCAGTACTTTTTGAGTTTATTCGTTACATACAAGAATACAAATCTTTCCTCTTTATAATATTAGTGTAGATTCAGTTTAAATATTTCAAGTGTTTCATTGATTTTCAAAGTTTAAAAAAGGTTTTAGAACAGCAAAAGGTAGTATCGTTTTAAAAATATTAAAATGGCTTATTCGATTTGAAATCAGTAATAAAAATCAACTATTAAACATCATTTTTCAAGATCATACAATTCAAGTTTTTTTTTCAAAACTTAATATACATGGGTAGGGAAAATAAAAGGATCTCAACTGTACTTTCCAAAATCATTACACAATTTATTTTTAAAAACTTTGTCGCATTTTATTAAAGCCTTACGTTGCTTTATGATAAAAGTTTTAAAGAGGTATATTTCAAAAATGTGACGTGATTGAGAAAAATACAATTAGAAATTTATTTTTTGGTATGTTCTACAGAAAAATTTCTTAACTTTGTTATCTTATATATAAATACCCAAGTTTAAATTGAAAACATAATAAATTTATTTCAATAAAAATTATTTACACAGTTATCAAAACAACAACATAGGGCTATCTATTTTTGGTAATTTGCTTGCCTAATTTAAATCAAAAACAAATATTTTTATAGTTAGTAGCTTTATATTAAAATATTATATTTACATTATTTTATCAGCAGGATTGTTTATTTAAGTTAAAAAAAAAAGCCATTTCAATCAACATTATGACGCTAGAGCTTAGAAACGGAGTATATCTTTGTTGGATTAAAAAATCGTCACTTATATGGCCAAATAAAGATACATTTTTATAAGAAAAACAAAAATAAAATCAATGCAAATATTTTGAAAACAAAAAAGAAAGAGTTCTTGCTTCAAAACAAAGAAATTTTTGGCTTAACAAAGATGCAAACATTTTAAATTAAGTTCTTTTAAGCTTAATTTGAATTAAAATTGAAAAACATATTTTTTGTGGTGAATGGAACAGAAATTAAAATTATAACAGTGTTGAAAGTGTTAAAGTCTCATTCAAATTTATTTTTATTCAAAACTTCTTTCAAAAATAGTTTTAACACAATTCTAACTATAAATTCAAATAACTATCAATTTCATCAATTCTAAAAAAATAGGCCTAACGCAACTGATGAAAATTGTGTTAATGTGATACGTCAAAAATATATGAATAAATATAAATGAATTAACTATCCAAAAGAACATAAATGGGCCTTTTCACAAATTTAAATCAAAAATAAAATTATTTATTTACTATTTAGCACTTATTGGTCATATAAAAAAACTTTCACTTTAACTATCAAACCACTTCACTTTCTAAAAAGAACAGAGAATCAATTTGTTTCACAGCACTTAGTAAATATTTTCATAAATATATTTATCTTTATTTCTAATTACATTAACTAAAATTAAATATCTAAAACCGTTTAAATTTTAAAATGAAGAATGTAGTCATTAATGAAAAAAATTTTTTATTCCAGAAAACATCTTTATATAATTTTTTATTGAACGTTTTTCAATTTCAGTAAATTTCGATTTAATTTAACGTCTTTTGAGGACAAAATTATGCCATTAAACAACTATCAGGCTTTATACTTTTCTAAGTGATGAAAATTTAAATTAAAGACTTTGGGGATAAAGAGTGCTTGAAGCACCCTTGAATTTTGTTAAAATTTAATATGTAATTTAGAACATATTATGTTCCTTGCATTTTCAACACACCTTCATTTTCATTTGTTTTCTCACGATATTCGCACATTTTTCTGTCGTTTTTCTCTTAATATTTACACAACACAATTTTAAAAAAGTTTTTTTTATAGATACGAGTTTTTGTTTTTCAACTAAAACAAATCATCAAAAATCAAACAATGATAAAAAAAAGTAAAAATAATTCACATTTCCAAGCGCACAAAATAAAAAAAAACAGAGGCAGAAAGCGAGCCCTTTTTTCGAAAAATAGTATTTGATGAGTAAAACTACCACCTCCGGTATCTGCCTTAAAACTGATCACAATTTCTTACAGAGTCAATGTTTTTATACCCCAATAATTGGAAGTATCTCACTTCACATCTTCATCAATATAAAAGGGGATGAATGAAAAAAACATCAGGTGGTGGTGGCAGAAGATCTGTTCCTCTTAAGTACATATATGTATACTCGTATAACGACTTGACTATATCGGAGAACTGTTCGAGACACTCTAATTGCCCGCACTGATGGGTAAAAGTTATCTATAGTTATTTTTTTGGAACTAGCTTATGACCCTACTCTTACTCTTAAGTTCATGAACTAACTCAATGTGTCTTGGAAAATCGATTCAAATTAAGATACAAACTCAACTCAATGAACTATAATAATCAACCCCATCCCAAAGTATGAGTACTTATATACACTTACATTATATTTAACGTGCAAAATAAAAAAAAGAAAAACAATTATAGCTGTGAGAATAAACAAAAATTCATTTCATTCTAATGCTTGTTCAAACAATAATCATCTATCTAGCTTACTAAATAAAATATCAAAAAGTGGGAGTGGTGTCAATATTTACTTAGCCTAAACCATCATCATATCTTCTGCTTCTCCGATTGCGATTGCGATTCCGATCCACAGCGAGAAGCTAGAAATAGCGAATTCAAATTCTCAACTTAATCCCCGCGTTTATGCAGTAAACTTTAAGACAAAAAAAAACTCAAGACTTGACTTTAATTTACACCCCCATATTCTCCAAACACCAACCACCGCATATACACCACCTATAAAAGTGACCCACAACCTGCAAAAACCAACTGCAGCTTAAGGAATCTTCATTATAATAATAATTGTAATTATTTATCAGCGGGGTTGGTTTTTTCGTGTATGATGTTGATTTTTCATTCTATTGAATTGATATCATTTGAATATAAACTCATATGTACTCTTATAAGTAAAAACAAAAAATAAAAACAAAAAAAAAGTCTATGAGACTGAGGCTGTTTAATTATCTTGCTGGTTGGCGCAATTTAGTGGTGACTTTCTTATTGTTGTTACTAGGAGGGTTTTGTCATTTGAGGAGACATCTGGGCTTTACTCGGAATTGTAATTTAAATTTGAATTGATCCAATGGCTGGCTGTTTGGCGGTTGCAATTATATAGAGGATTGCTCTTCGTCTTTATTTAAACGATTTGTTTATTTTATAGGATTGTAAATGAATTATGAAAGTTCGATGTATCTATAGGTTAAGAGTTTGAGTAAATAAAACATGATCTCTATTATATGTGAGTGTATTTTATGTTAATATTAAGATGGCGACACGATTAGAACTATAGTACATTGCATCTTTTTAAAGATATTTGAATTCGTTTTGTTAAGTATTTTTATTCAACCTGTTAAGATTTATTTCCAGGATCTCGAATTCAATAACTATCGTCTTAAAATGTATCCTCAAAGCTGAAGTCTAGAATTAATTTATAACATTGGCTATGTTTCTCCATAATGATTTGTATTTGAAGTATATATCCTAAGTTTTGAGAGCATAATGAGGTTGTTTTGATCACATGAAACAAGCTTGGAATATAATTATCAACATACTATTCCCCTTCTCTGTAAAGTTCGGATTTCAACTATCTTATATCCGAATGCTTAATTAAAAAAAAAAAAAAAAAAGTTTCACGGGTAATGCCTCTTGCGAGGAATTGACAAATTCTCCAAGATAATGCTTGTCATGAAAAAGTGCTTTCTCAAATTATCCGTTTGGATTCGGCATAAAACTGTAGGTCCTCTCCATCCCTGCAATTACTCGCACACAGGAATGGTTGAGAGTTGTAAGTCACTAGGCCCTGGTTCTCTACGGACTGTTGCGCCACCTAATTTGTATTTAATTTATTTAATATCCGAATGCTCATCGTGTTCGGATGTTTGGAAGACTTCAACATCATTTGGATCAGACATACTTTGGAATTAGGACGCATCTTGTACATATCTATAAAAAAGATATCGGATAGTGGCACTGTGGTCAAGTTATAAATATGTAAACTAAAATTTATCATTTTTTGTGCACTGGGGCGTATACGTATTTTTTTTATATCATTGAACTTTTACCTAATTTTTCTCCATTTTGTTTTGTATAAAGTCAATTCAGAGTGAAAAACACATTAATTGTAAAAACAATTGTTTATTTTACAAGATGTTATTATGTTTTGTAAGACATGTATGCATTTATGGAAAACTTTCTCCGACCTACATACGGAGGACTGCCATGAGAGGTCTTGGGTTCGAACCCTCGAAATCTAAAGTTTTCTTTCACGGGTACTGCCTCTTGCGAGAAATTGAGAAATAATCCAAGAGTTATTCTTGTCATGAAAAGTACTTTCTCAAATTAGCCGTTCGGATTCGGCTTAAAAACTGTAGGTCCCGTATATCCCTGACAACATTACTCGAACGCAGGAATTTTTGAGAGTTATTGTAAGTCAACGGACTGTTGCGCCACCGAATTTATTTTTATTTTATCCATATTCAGTATTTAGATACAAAAAGTTTGTTTTAATGTAATTTCCTTTTTAAAGTGTATTTTGCTTACTTATAATAAGTAACTTATACATAAGTTTAACATGTGAACCAAAGATGTTACCTGAGCGATCCTGGTGTATATGTATTTACAGATTTTTTGGCTAAACATAGAATTATTTCAGCGCTATTAGTAAACGTTCGAAATATTCTGTTTTTAAAACTCACACCGGAATTTTGACACGATGCATTTATGATAAATGTGATACCAAAGGTATTGTTGCATTTTAAACTGTTGAAATTGTCCTAAAAAGGATGTTTAGACCCTAAAAACATTTCAAAGCCAACCATGCGTCGTTAAGGGTTTTGATTGTTTCTATTTTAGAATTAATATATTCATAGTTCAAAATGACTCATTGTCATAATTTACATATTTTAAGGTTTTTGTTTGCCTTAAAAAAAATTATATAAACACTATAAAGAAAATAGTTATAGTGCTATGGAATAGACATTTTTTATGAGATTTAAATATATCACTTAAAAAAGCTATTTTCGAAATATAAATCAAAAATACCCAACTGAAACTTTTAATCTAATATTCATATTGAAAAACGTTTGCATGGTTTATTGAGTCTAAGATTTAATTCAGCGACAAGCTCGACATTACTTCTGTGTCGTACTTGTTGTGCAGACTGTGTTTTTGAAAGGAAGTTCAGTTTGTATTTATGGCAGGAAAATTATAAAGTAACAACATAACGATTTCTTGAATTCAATTGAGATGCTAATATAATGTACATATGTACATATGTACGTAGGAATGTAGGTATATTATAAACAAATATGTGTGTACATGAATAAATTGATTCAAAAAGATCGTTTTTTTTTTTTACATATCAATAACAGAAAAACAAGGAGATGGTGTGATATATACTGTAAAAGTATAACTTTATAGGTTCAATGATGAGAGTATTTGACCGAATGTGACTTATCTTCTTCTGTACAAGTTAAGCAGCTGCTTTTAATTATAAGAAAATGCTACTGTTTTATATTCAAAATGCTATATTTCATTTCCAAAAGTTCAACATATAAAGACACTGCAAAATGTTTTGCATAACAGAAGATATAACTTCAGTTTTTTAAATTAAGAAAAATAAGTATCGGTTATAATTTGTCGTCTGTCCCTTTATTTTCTTTTATTGTGCAAGCGATAATAAAACCTAATCAATTAATTTACTATCGAAAAACTTTTGAATACTTATTTAAATCTTTACATAAGATTGCATTGATATTCGACATATTTTATTTTAAATACACTTGGTATGTCAAATGAATAGAATATTTCAAATTAACATATACATATTTACATTACCGGTCATGGAATTGCTTATGACAAATAGTGTCGCAACATTTGAGTTTTAGTTAAAGAAAAATTAAAGTTACTACGAATACGCACTTGAAAAAAAATAATAGTGAGGCTTTTCTTAAATGTTTAAATTTTTGGAACAAAAAAGTCGAGTAGCCATGATTGTGTTTTTTCGAACTGGATATCTAGTTTTCCAATAAGAATTTACATTTTGATATTACAAAAAGAGTATCAGTTTTTAAGAAAAAGCTATGGATATGTATTTCACTATAAAAAGATAGGTACCCCATTATTAATGGAATAGAATATCGGCCAAATGGCCACCACCAAGATCAATTCGCACATTTGCAGCTGTATTCACTTGATAACATCCCGAATTCCATATTCTTTTAAGTCTTAAAGCTACCGGAGCATTGGTATCGACCTTTATCTGTTACGTGACTTCAAAGAAAACAGTCTAAAGGTGTTAAATTACAAGATTTCGGTGGTCAATTGTGGTCACATCTTGAAAAAAGTCAGGAAAGTTTTTTTTTGTGAAATTTCGATTGTTTCGTTCCTAGGGTTGGTTTTTTTTCGAAATTGAAACTGCTAAAATGAGAGAATAGTAAGAAATGTTTTCTTCAAAAACGCCACCATTTCTTATAAAAGAAAATTAAATTAGTGCATAGAATTAAAATTCGATGGCTGGTTTTAAGTTAAAATAAAACCGCATAATTGACTTTATGAATGAGGATCAATATTGCAACAAACAAAAATAAAATATCTCAATGAGATGTTTACACTTAAATATCAGGTTGCTCTCGCACCACAAATGATTATTTGACTTTGCTCCTAAATGGCTGAAATTACATGTTTCACGAAGCACAAATCTTCAGATTCCTTTATTTGTGGCACTTAAACAAATAAATTAAACCGTCTATTGAGAACTAGGGCCTAGTGACTTACAACTCTTAACCATTCCCGGTGGTGCGAGTAATGTTGTCAGGGATGGAGGGGACCTGCAGGGCTGATTTGAGAAAGCACTTTTCATGACAAGAATTACTCTTGGAGGATTTGTCAATTCCTCGCAAGACGCAGTATCTGTGAAAAAAAACTTTAGATGTCACAGGCAGGGATTGAACCCAAGGCCCTATGGTCCTTAGTCTTTTAAAAATTTCAAATTTTTTTTTTTAACGGTTTATCAAAACAGCAATTGGAAACATTAGCTTCATTATTTTCTTGAAAAAGATTTTTAGATGATTGCAATATTTAGAAATGCATAGATTCTTTGGAAAAAGAAATAAAATTCGTTTTTAATCCAGAAATTAAAATTTACATTGCGCACCCCCAGAATGAAAGTGACCTAATTCGAAAATTTCAATTTGTGGGAAATGAGCAATAAAGGTTTCAAAAAAGTATAGTTTTGAGTTACTTTGAATGTATCTCTTACACATTTCATTGGAAATGATTGATTTTTTGAGGAATTATATATTGATTGTTTATGTACAATCTGATAACATAAAATTCAATTTAAATGTTTTTTAAATATATTTTTTTAGATTTAATATAAAACAGTTTCCAATTAAGTCACTTTATTGTAAAAATATTTCTGTTTTTTTGGAACTTTTTACGACTTCAGCCCATTTAAGACAAAAGATGCCACAACTCCTGGGGGCATATTATGGAATCAGTCATTATTTTACTATACATTTCCACGAATCTAAGGTAGTACATTAAAACTCTCAACGTAAAAAAAACATAGTATTTATTTCAAATCCATAAAGCAGTCTTCATAATCTTATATCTAAGGTTATTATTAATCAGGTAATTGTTACTGATAATCACATTAAAAAGTTTCTGTTTTTAACAGGCAAATAAACAAAAAATAAAAAATAAACAATTTTGTTTCAGTATAGGTAACTTTGTCTTACAATAGTAGTTTTCTTATATAAAAGATTTATAATAGGCAGCGTAGGCATTTGGTATCAAATGTTTTTTAAGTAAATCACTGAGATCTTTCTTTTTGTTTGTACTTAGCTCAATTGCATGAGAAAAGAGCTTTTGCAGCTCTATTTCTTCAAGTGTTCGCATTTTCTTTCTTTTGTTTCTGACATTAAGTCTTTTGAAATCTTCTTTATAAGATGTTTTGTAATAAATGTAAAACGGATCTTCTTTTACAAACTTCAACATTTTTACATTACCCCAGGTAAATATTTCTCTGTCTTCATTTTCACTATAGTTATAGCCCCATTGATCTTGTAGATTTTTTAAATCATAAAAATAATTATAATCGAGTTCATGAACAACAAATGGTGATCCATGTTTCTTTGCAGTTCTGATCAAGGTTACGTATTGCTGTGGAATATATATGGGACCGGATTTGAGGCTCTTCTTGACTTCCTTTTCGATTAAGCTATGAACATTATCTCCTTCATTTTCTGTGTGGCCTTGTACCAAAAATTTATGGGTGATGGTATTGATATTTTCAAAATACACTACCGCAAATGAACAGAGGCTAGCTATAAATTTATTTTTATTTTGGCCACCACAGTTGTCAGAATAAAAAATAACGTCTACTTTTTTTCCTGTTGATCGCGCGTCAATAGATTGTAAGAAATTAAATAAGCAAGATCCTAATTCATTAGAACCTCTTTTACCTTGTGTTTCGTCCCAAAAATAGCAATTCACATTCTTATAGCAGCAATATGTGGAATCCTTTTTATTTTTTTTCGATTTATCTAATTCTACTATAGTAAAATTAAAACTGTTCAACCTCGATTTATAGTAAAAAGCACAGATATCACCCCTTGGACATTGCATCACTGCTTGAAGATCAAAAACGGCACAAACAGTAGTCTCGCTTACGTTGTCACGATCTTTTCGCTTTTCTTCTCTGGACAAAACTTTCTCCTCCAAATGTGTGTCGTATTTTTCTTGAATATTTTGTCTGTTAGCTTCTGGGCACAGTAGATATTGATTACATAAGTCACACTGGTCCTTCTTTGGTTTAAAGAAACTAATATTAAACTCAGTATTGAATATTTCGTAAAACTTGTTAAACTTTCCATAGGACTTGTTGTTTTGTTTTTGATTATCCACATAATCTCTGTATAATTCTGTGATTGTTCTAGAACCATCGATGTACTCTCGTGTAGTTTGTGCTCTTAAATAATGAGACTCGATCCTGGGAATAGAGTTTATATGGTCTTTCATGCCTTGAATAATATTTGAGCCAACAGTTATGTGTCCATTATGTTTTCCTCTAAGATCTTTTTGTACGAAACCTTCGTCATCTATCTTGCTTTTAATGGTACGAATCACTCGATCAGTAACGTCCAAAGTTTGCAAAAAAAATGTTTTACACACTCGTCGTTTTCCATTATCAACCATAAAATAAAATGCGTGGTTAAATGCTCTTGGATTTGGTGCATTAGAATAACGGTATTTTGGAGCAATTTTAGTCATACAAGAATTGATGTAGGATCGTTGAAGATTAATGTCATTGAACTCCCAAAATTTATTAAAAAGCATTAATCTCTGATCCTCGTTGAATTTTCACGACATTTGAACCTACACTTTTCAGAACACGGAGGTTTTAAGGAGCGTGCCTTAATTTGACGCTTGGATTTAGACATTGACGTGTAAGCTTGACCACTATTTCTCGCAATTTTAGCGGCCGTCTGTTTCCATTTTGTAAGATTAATCTTCCTTTTTCTGCTATTGGGTAAAGAACAGCTGCCATCTTTTATATTAGTGCCTTTGTTAGTCGATCCGCTATTGCAACTGGATGATGAACTGTTTGTAGATGCCGAACTGGTGCTGGATGAAGAACTGCTACTGGATGAGCTATTACCAGATGAACTGCGGCTAGAGGCTTTCTTCTTTGATGAAAATCTGCAAGGAGATGAATTGTTACGAGATGACGAATTGCTATTAGAGGTAGAGGCCATTTTTGTAAAGTTCTTAAGTTTGCTGGAATCCGAGTTCTCTTGCCCAACATAGTACGTAGGATCATTATCGCTTAGATCTACATCGCTTTCATCGGAGTGTATTGGTGATATGTTGTATTTATCAATTTGATTAGATTTTCTTCGTGGACGACAGTCAGATGGAATAGTAGGCAATGTTACACTTAACGTAGGCGACACGTTGTACTCAACGTCAACATCTGTGCATATGTCACGTTTACTATCAATTTTGTTGACGATAAGTGCATCATTATTGGAAATGGAGTTCTGTGACGATGTTTGTACCACATGGTTCTCAAAGCTATCATCTATTACTTCGCTTCCGTGGGTGTCGGTTATCGCATCTCCTACATCAACAGGACAGTCTACCAAAGAATCCGTCTCTTCCTTTTTTTGTTCAGAGTTAAGATCCGTCATTACTTTTTCTGTGGATGTTTGTTTTTTTTTTATGTCATCATCGGAACATTTTGTAGCAATTGATTTCTGCCCTAAGTTTGGAGGCGATATTCCCATCAGACGAAACATATCCTGAACTCGCTTTGACGTCATTTTTAAAGAAAAAAACTTGAACCGCAAAAAGCTGAAACAATAAGATCGTAGCATTATACCACCATCATTAGGATTTAAAAAAAAAAAACGTACATAAATCTAAAATTGCTGCACGCAGCTTTTATTTAATAGAGGCATATTTCAAGAAATGTCTTACTTTCTTTTATTATTTTTTCTACTAAAGAGACTGAATATATAAAACTACAAGAAGTTTTCGTATATGTGTAGTCATAAATAGACCTATTCTTGTAAGTGTTTTTCCTCTTTTATTTAACTTTTGTAATAAAAAGACTTAATCCGAAAACGGTCAATAAAATCTTATAAATATTTTTGTAAGAAACAGACTTATGTAAAAAAGAGTCAGCTTAGCACAAAAAATTAAATGTACTTACCTTCACACTATTTGCAATAAAGAGAAACAATTCAATATCCGCCAGTTTAAAATACGTCCACTCGCGAGCACCTCTAACGCAATACTGACTTGGTCTCTTTCACATAAGATGCAGAGGTGAATAGCGTGATCAACTAAAGTGACCGATGTATAGGCTGTCCCTTTCCTACTCATGATTTGGTGTCTTTTTCACCACAGGGTTTTAGATATCCCTTTTTAAGGTCAGTTTATTGGGAAATCAGAAAAAACTGGAATTTTGAGTTAGGTCACTTTCATTCTGAGGGTGCGATATGTAAATTGTAGATATGAACGTAAATTGTTTACTAAAATTTCTCCCCCATTTTTACAAACCGAGTTGACTTAAAGAAGTAGATACACATACATACATATGTATGTATATCGAACTAAATCAATATATTTTTAATTGCCTAAGACACAAGAAAAAATACGAATTTCTAAAAATATACAATGCAATTATATTAACGTCTATAGCACAACTTTATTGAAACTAGATATTGAAGTAATAAATTCAACAATTCCACGTGTCTTTAGTGTCCATATAAAAACAGATAATAATTATGATTATATGACATAAAAATCCAGACCTATCTTAACAAGTTGCTAGTTACGACTGTTTTCTGAATGAATTTTAAGAGCTTCATTCATATTATAAAACTGGCACGTTGATTTCTAACCCTTATCTATTTTTTTTGTACAATTGCACAAAATGGTTTTTATTATCAACGATATAATAAAAGAAAGTATACAAAATTTGTGACTTTTGTTTATTTAACAAATATACTTACGAATATAGTAAAGAACGTTATTAAAACATTTGAAAAAAATGAAAATGTATACAATTAATAAATAAAAATCTCTTAAATCAATCTAGAAAACTCAGCATTTTATCTAAATTCAGTATTTTATCTTATTATTATTGTGATTTACAATCACACTTCATAATAATATTTATTTAACAAACTTTCCATGATGAGTGTTATAAAAGATACAAAAGTGAGTTTTAACCTTTTGACAAAAAAAAAAAAAAAACAATATTATTTAAACTCAAGATGGGTGATTCTCATTATAAGGCGAGTAATTTCTTAACACCCTCCTTTCTGCACACCCTCCAGGTAAAAAGACTTAAAAGTACAAAAGTGGTTAACGTTTTTCGGAAATTATAAAGTTCGTTCTAATCTGCAGAGATAAATAACAATCTGTTTTGAAGTATTTTTAAGAATATTTAACGAGACAAGACGAAACAAAATAAAAATTTGTTTAAAATTACCCCATTTTACCCTACCTATTGCTATTTTATTTCAAAAACAAGACTTAAAAATAAATCTGTAAATATGGGTGTATGCATATACGAATAGAATTATTGTAGACGTCATACACGTATGTACCTCTGTTTTTTGAAAAATATGTATGTAAGTAGAAGAATAAAATAATACTTTGTAAACTAAAACAACACATAAATCTTTTACTTTATCACTTTATAATAGTTATTAAAAAAAAAAAAAAAACATCGTTATAAAATGAAGTGCGTTTTTTTAGACAAAACTGACGTACTGAAAATATGTTGTTTAAAATATACTAAATTTGTAATCTTAAGGTGGGTGTCCATTTGAGGGTAAACGTGCTGCGAGTCTCTCGAAAGCGATCTCGCAAGTGGACATAGTCTGGAGAGTAGCTGGTGGAGAGTTGACTAATTACTCTCGACATTCGATCTTTTTGAAAGCCACTCTCAAGTGGACACATGTGTTTACCACTATCCGAGATAAGCTCGCGGAATACCAACACAGTTCGTATTTTGCGAGTAGCTGTCGAGTGTAAACTTTGCAAAGCAGTGGACATTGGAGAAAACCAATACTGTTACCAGTATACGCTCGCGTAATGGTATGGCATCCTTTAATTGGGTATATTTTTAAAAATTATGGGTCCAACGTTTTGTATCAAAAGTTCAATTTCACTAACTGACAAACGGCAAAAATTTCGAAACTGTTGAGGATCTTCAATTTGAAGATGCTAAAAAAAAGTACCAGACCACTGACATCACAGTTTGATCTTCCAATTATATCAATATTAACGGCGTATCCGAGTAATTGCACGGACCTTTGGAAGATTGTGCCTCTAGTGTTGACGATTTCCAGAACGATGTTGAAGAAGTCACATGACAGTGCAACGCCTTGTCTAAAACCTTTTTTTTTACATCAAAAAGATCTTTCCCGACCTGGATGGAGCAGCTTGCATTGCATGTCCGTTCATTTGTTCATCTTCATGTTTGTCATGTTAAACAAAATCGTATGTCCACTCTCAAGAAAGAAGTTACCTATTAAGCTTTTCTTTTTTATAGCATCTCCCCCAAAATTAAACAAAAAACAGCTACAATTAATTACTAAGGATGAATGGACCAAGTGAATTCGGTTGGCTACCACTTCCTTGAACGGCTTTAGACTGATGCTTTGACTACAATGAGGTAGTGCTCCGAGTCAATGTTGGCCAATATATACTGGAAAAGTGTCGTGCGTCGATCGCAATGTGGTCAATCTGGTCGACAATTACCATGTCGGAGGTGGTATCGTGCAGGCTGTGTCTCCCAATTGTTCCACCAAAGATGTCTTATCTTCGTAGCTTGGCGTTAAAATCTCCTAACACAATTTTAATGTCATAACCAGGGCACTGCATTTGTTTTGTCAGGAGCTCGTAGAATATGCCTTCGGTGTTTTCATCTTCCTCGTCTGTCAAGGCAAATTTTGCCTTGATGGGATTATCGTGATGAGTTCGCTCACACTGTTGCTAGGTACAGATCCAAAATTCGTTGACTTGAAATCGTTTGCTTAGCCCGTCATCAGTAAATCGGTTCGTATCCGAGGCTTGTTGGTGCTTCGCAACGAAATATTTGTACGTGGTCGGGAAGTCACCAGAAGTTTACTCAAAACAAAACAATGTTTTGTTTTAGGAAAAAATAATCGTTATTTAAATATTTATGTATAATAATATAACTTTAATTACTCTGTAATGCGGCATATACATTGTTCAAATGCTTGTCAAGCATGTGAGAGAGTATTAGTTAAAATGAAACACGTATACAATGTGTGTATGCTTGAAGCAAAATCAAAATGTTTTGATTTTTCTTCAATCAGATAGACAGCATTGATATAATGTATATTCGAAATTGATTGCTTGATCAATCTTTTATATTTTTTAAATGAAATGAAACGATCAAATTCGCAAAAAATATTTTTCCCGATAAAACAACCGCACGTCTATTCACCTCAAAATTAAAATAAATATAAATGATTGAAAGCTTATGCATGATGTGTGTATATGACACGTCAAACAAAATTTACTAATACACTCTCACATGCTTGACAAGCATTTGAACAATGTATATGCCGCTTAATACAAAAATTCTACGTTGACAAAAGTATATTCGGTTCGATTGCATGTAATATACTAAAACCATTATGTAAAATGCATACTTTCTCCACTCCACACTCCACGAAAAATTTAGAAAACTGAAAAGAAAAGAGAATAAACTTTTATAAATGCAAATCCAAGAAAATACTTCTCAAATCATTTTTTTTTACCAACACAGCATTTTCATGAATTGTGCTGACCACAACAACAATTTTACCCTCCAGCATTGCTTCCAAATTAACAATATTCAATGACTCCAATCGTGTATCACCCAATTGCACTGAGGTGAATGGAATATTTATGCTATTTTCGATGCGTACTCTTGAATATTCTATCACACCACGCAAATCAATTGTAGCCAATTCGTCTGGCTTATTTAAGAGCAGGTGGGAATAGTCGTTGGCACTGATGCGTGGGCACATTTCGGATTGTAGTTCAATTAATGTAAGTCCAGAGATATCCTAATAAATGAAAAATGAAACAACAAAAAGAACATAGATAAAATCACACCTTTAAAATCTAAAAGGAAAACATACAAACTCATGAAGTTTTCCTTCTCTGATCACATGTTGTCGGTGGGTTACGCTCTTTGGCGTTGTTTCATACATTTTTTGTGACTCAACAACACAATTTTCCATCACGATGTCAGGCAAGTCAGAAAACAGCAATATACATTCATTGAATCCAGAACTGAGAAGCGTACTCTTGAGTTGCTTCAAGATGGAGATACCAATGAAAAGCGGATATGAGTTATCACCTAGCATCAGCTTATCCCAAAGATGCAGGATTTTATGCAATGGAAATACATCTGAGACAAATATCAAATCAATTATAATAAAAACACAGAAATCAAGGTAATTTACGTGAAAACATCGTAAGAAACCAAGGAATTGCAAAGAGCTCTGGAATGAAATTGATAGCACTGAGATGTTTGGCCAGCAGTGGTTCATGAAATGCCGTCAATTGAGAGAATTTACTCAGATACTCTTTTATGATGGCTGAATTATCCTTCAAAAAGAACCATTGCAGGTATTTTGGGATGAATTTGTAAAGGCTTAGGAATGCGAGCTCTGAAAAATGGTCACAACTTAAACACAGGGAAACAAACTAGATTGGTCTAGATTCTAACCTTCTTGGTTGTAATTGAGATACAAAAACGGAGCTGTAAGCGAATCAAGTCCCTGCCAATAGACATATTGTGGATGGGAGGTTACCCATGCTTTTAGAAGTCGCTTAAGTTTACTATGACCTTCGGGAGATGATAGAAGTTCGTCGTACTGGTGGCAGCGAGGTATATCCACTTCGATCTAGAGATAAAAAATATTCCTTTAAAAGAACATATACAAAAAATCTTCTCTAGAAACTTACTTGTCTATCGGTGGAAGTGGGCGTTACTTTATCGATCTTGTCATAGCTTCCATTGGGAATAACTCCAAGGAGACAAGCCCAAATTGGACCGCGCAGCAGTGGTGGAATATCTACGGCTGCTTCTTTCTCAATCAAATCGGCAGTGAACGGATAGCCCTTTAGAAGTCTTGAAAACAACATAACTCGATAGAACTGGTATTCGGTGTCGCGTTCGCGAATTATTAATGGCAGTTGCTCCATTCCGGAGCCATAGTTGAAAACGAACTTTGGCGAATGTATCAATGGATAGTAGGCCATAGCAGGAATGCCCTTCAACCGCTCGATTAAGTTATTCAGCTTTAAGATCACCACCCGGTCTTCCATGAGATGGCTTTGGCTCCTTTGTGGTCCCACAATTGCCCCGCTCAAACAAACAACTCGTGGAAGTCCCAGAATTGGCGCTTCACTACGAATTAAACCTTCACTCTTCAACTCAGACTGTACATCGCCTCCGGCCAACTGCCACAGATAGTAAATCTGGTCGAGTGGACAACGCAACAGAAGAAGCTTGGGTTTTTCGGGCATTTTAACAGAATAAAGCTCGAGATTCGATTTGAATATGTTGTCTTTTACGAGATCATTGGGAAGAGGACGATTCCCCACCGTTACAGAGAGGCATTTTTCAACCAACAGCCTAAGATCTTTGTCGAGGGCTAAGTATTTGTCGTAGCAGTTATGCTCGCGGGAAATTTTTTCAAAGACACTATTCGTCTTACAGAATGAGAGTATTTTACGACTGATATGAGATATCTTCAGATTCGTCCACAACTGACATTCTAGCAAGAGTTCAGCAATAATGATTCCTAAACCCCAAATGTCACTTTTAATATTGTGTTTGGCACCAGCAATGCGCTCCGGAGCCATATAACGAATGTTTCTAAAATAAAAAACGACATGTTTTGCAATGAGACCGATATCAAAGCATCTCATTTCTACTCTAAACTAAAGTTCATGTGTTACTTTATACATTTTTTATAAATTGTGATGACAAATTTTAACCTACCCAATTGGGAATGGGACGTATTCCCCTCCATTTGTCATATCAAACAATCCGTAATTGAACAGTTTGACATTGTCCAATTCATCCAGGAGCACATTCTTTGGTTCCAAATTGTGAATCGCAAACTTATTTCGATGGACCTCAGTTATTGCACAGGCAATTTGATAGAAAACTCTTAATACTTGTGTGGAATTAAAGGAAACCCGCGATTTGTGTTCCAATGTATCACCAGAGTACTCAGAAACAACAATTGTACGTTCTGCAGAAGAAAAACAATTTACCCATGACATTGTTAGCATTTAAAGTATTTCTATTTGTCCTTTTACCATGTTTCCCTCGAATTATATCCAAGTACTGACACAGATTTGGGTGTTTAATAACTTTTAATCTTTGCGCTCGGCCGAGAATTGCAATTGAATTCGGGGTCAATGGCAGACCGTTGCTGCCACAAACATCTCCGGGATGGGTTTTTGCAAAGAATGTTATTGCACCTAGGTGGGTATTTACTTTCGATGAAATACACGGTGACATATTTTGTTGTCTGTTTTTGTTTTTCACTGAGATTTCATATTTCTTTTAATTTTTTAAAAACTATGTATTTTTCTTAAGTGGGAGGATACTCGTCACAAAAACAAAACAAAGTGCAATATCTCGGTCTGCAAAGTGCAACTGTCAAAGTTTGCAGTTTGGAGAATAAGTGCTGCCAGTTCGAATTCGGCCTTTTCAAATAAATTTAAATTTGGGAATCTAATTTCAGGTCGATTTTCTTAAATAAACCAAATTTGTAACTGACTGTCAAAATTTTCACTGTCAAATATGTTTATGATCGAGCATTTCATCTGTTTAAAGTAGAGTACACAATTTACAAATATTTGTACTTGTTAAGGCTTTATCAAAAGGTTTGTCGATAATGGGTGATTTGCAGATTTGACAATATACATATTTGAATATATCGTAAGAAAAGAAATAATTTTGAATATTTTGAAGGACAAATCGATATTTAAGGAGCATTTTTGAGATTATTAATTTTTTCTTGTAGACTTGAAAAATACAAATATAGGAATTTTGTACACCTTTTAAAATTTCGTTGATATTCCGAGCGGGATCTCATCAGTAAAATTCAACTGGAAAGTGATGTTTGATAGCATGTTGGGTGAATGTGAACGCAGATCACTTTAGTCCTTTAAATATTCTTCAAATAATTTTGATCAAACATATTTCAGAATATGAACTCCTCATGAAATGATTCAATCCATTTAAATTCGATTGAACAATTTTCAATAAGATTAGTAGAAATAATTGTTGTCATGGTGAAATTTTTCATTTTTCAACAATGCATCGAAATACAAGTACCAAAGTCTGTCTTCACCTGACACAGGTTTTGAGTATTATTTAACAAATATCACTTTAGCCGGTTCCAGCTCAGATAAATTATTGAATTATGTTTGCACGGAACATCATTCACGCTTGCGAAATTCAATCCTATTGTACATGACTTATGTCAAGAAATTAGCACTACACTCATTGACATACTAGGTATGAACTGCTAGTCAAAGTCGATACTAATTCTCATACAAAAATCCCCTTAAGGCTAGGCGCCAAATAGTTTGATCGTTAGTTGCCCAAAAGTAATCAACGAAATAAACCAATACACAGGAAACATTTATTCACCTTGACTAAATTTGTCTCCCTTTTGCACTTACAGAAAATTATTCAACGATTTAGTTGAATGTCCGCGCAGTTACCTATAATTCCTTGTGACACAAGCTAAGGAATTTGTTCGAGGTGATCGTCTAGTTTATGTCAAAACACAAACTAAAAAGTTGCTCTAATAAGTGACAGAATGGTTTCTGCATGTGCGCGGACTCTCATATAAGTCTATAGTGCTCAGTTTAGAAACCAAACAGTTTCGAAACTAAAAGTTGCATGTGTGCGCCTAGCCTAAGTTCACATTTAAGTCCGGTATTACACAGCGCATGTTTTTCCTTGCATCAATGAAGTGCGAAAGAGAAAGGAATAAATAGAAAATGAAATAGAAATAAATCTGTCTCGGCATGCACGTACAAGCTCAAAAACACTATATGAAGATATAAATCCTCGGTAGACATCTTGGTTTACCTACAAGCTAAACCGGAAACCAGCCTCATAAAATTATTCTTAGTGTGATTTCTCCTCTAATTTATGAAATTTCCCCCTAAAAACTCAGTAATTGTGTCTATGTATGCGTGAAAACACGTCAATTTTTCTCGTTGAGTATGTCCACATACAACAATGTAAACAAATGGGTTTTGGAGTGTGATACGTACGAAGCATTTATATTTTCATATAGAGTGTTTTTGTACAAGCTATTTCTTGCATGTTTTTGACGTTTGTCTTTCCTTTTCTTCGTATTTTTTCGCATTTGCTTCACTTCGTGTTCGTTTTTAGTAGAGCTATACCTCAATATGGGACACGAAATTGAATTCAAGTGGACGATAGGTATACCCACGGTTGCCACTACTTGAAAAAAAGTTTATGTCCAAATTTGAAATTTATTTAAATTTAGGTAAAAATTACCAACATAATTCATGTCCGAAAAATTTGTAAACACAGATTAATGAATTCATCACATTTTGTTTAACATATTTTCCATATTATGCAGATGAGATTTATTTTTTAATTGCGTACAAATAAACTCACAAAATCCCTAACAAACTTAATTAAATTAGATAAACTTAAATAAAGATGACGAAATATAAAAACAAAGCGTTTTAACATGAGATCACAGTATATAAGTTCTTACAATAATTTTATTCAAAGTAGTAAGGTATCGAACCTTACGAACCTTGAGAATTTTTACGGCTTGTGTAATGCGTAGATAATTCTCTCTGTTCCCTAAGTCCAATTCAGATCAAGAGTTTATATTTTTAATAAAGTTATTATTTATACAAAGTTGCTTAAATGAGTTTAACCGTTGTTTCTGTTTAGCCAAGTGAGTATGTTAAAAGAACGTTTTCGTTACTCAAATTGTCGAACATATTTTTTCGTTTCCGAAAAATATGAACAAATGGAATTAAAAATTAAATTTGGTCACAACGACGAATGTGGCAACGGTGAGTTGGGTACACCGAGCGAGCAACGAAAGTAGAAATAAAAGATATCTGTCAAAAGAATGCACATACTTAAAAATCCAAAAAGTATTCGTGTAATAACGCGCGCATCACTGAATGACACTTCAAAACAAAATAGCCGATTAATGCGCATTAAATACATGCTCTGTGTAATACCGGACTAACTACACATATCACAAGTTTTCTTACGACTAAGATAATGGCATATTTAAAAATTGATTTTTATTTTTGAGAACAAAAGGTGAAGGATTTTATTGTAATTTTAATTGATTCATGCACAAGGCACACCGAAGATTTAGTGCAATATTCGCCTGCATATGAATCGTAAGCTTGTTCAATTATATATGTGCATGAGAAAAATTTTCTGTTGCGTTTATACTCGGCCTAAATAAATAAATTTCGCTCACTGAATTTAAATTAAATCTGGCAGCACTATAATCAAACCTTCCGCCATTTTCGAGTTCGAAATTCGCTTTATCGAAAAATGGCCGTTTTTTGAAGGAAGTTCAAGAATTTTTGTTCATCTTCTCGTTCATTCGGTTTTTACCTTTCACCGATATAACTTCATAACAGAACAGGTAAGCACTAAAAATATTTTGTTTTAAGTTTAAACAAATTGCATTATTGAACAAATAAATTTGTGAAAATAAGTTAAGAAATTAAATGTTTTAATTTGATTTTTATGAAATCTATGAACAAAATTATGAATTTAAAACTTAAATTCTGCGACCACGTGGACAGATTATTAATTTTAAATTTCAAAATGGCGTCTTCATAGCGTTGGTTCTTCATCTTTTTCACATTTTTATTTAAGTTTTTTTTTTTTCATTTAAATGATGAATGTTTTACTTTCCTTTTGCGGTTTCCTCCAGAAGGAATTCTTCATTGAATTCCTAAGGATGGTCAAAGAAGTCTGATTCTCTATAAAATTCAATAACTTCCCTTTGTTGGATTAATTAAGGAATTCGACTTACATTTTCTTTTATTTGTGCTTTTTTTAGAATGGCGGACGCAGCTCCAGCCCGTGGTGGATTCCGTGGAGGATTTGGTTCTCGTGGTGGTGGTGGCCGTGGACGCGGTCGTGGTCGTGGTCGCGGCAGAGGTCGTGGACGCGGAGGCAAGGAAGATTCCAAGGAATGGGTTCCAGTCACCAAATTGGGACGCTTGGTTCGTGATGATAAAATTCACAGCCTCGAGGAAATCTACCTCTACTCGTTGCCAATCAAAGAGTTCGAGATCATCGATTTCTTCTTGGGTTCCGCCCTTAAGGATGAAGTTTTGAAGATCATGCCTGTCCAGAAACAAACTCGTGCTGGTCAACGTACTCGTTTCAAGGCCTTCGTCGCTATCGGTGACAACAACGGTCACATTGGTTTGGGAGTTAAGTGCAGCAAGGAAGTTGCCACCGCTATTCGTGGTGCCATCATCTTGGCTAAATTGTCAGTTGTTCCAGTCCGTCGTGGTTACTGGGGTAACAAGATCGGTAAACCCCATACCGTTCCATGCAAGGTAAGTCTTCGAAAAACCTCGTTTTCGTATAAAGAAAAAAGAAGAACATTGTTTTAAAATGATGACACTATTTGTCTTTCCTTTTGCGGTTTCCACCGGAAGCATTGCGCTAGTGACGGTCAAGATGGTCTGATTTTTTTTTGAACAATACAATTTTCAGAAACCAAACACTGGGAACTGACTTAACAATGATTTTTTTTTTATTTTTAGGTCACTGGAAAGTGTGGTTCGGTATCTGTGCGTCTGATTCCAGCTCCACGTGGTACTGGTATTGTATCGGCTCCGGTTCCCAAAAAGCTTTTGACCATGGCTGGAATTGAGGATTGTTACACCTCAGCTCGTGGTTCCACCGGAACCTTGGGTAACTTTGCCAAGGCCACTTACGCTGCCATCGCAAAGACATATGCTTATTTGACCCCAGACTTGTGGAAGGACATGCCACTCGGTGTCAACCCATACCAAGAGTTCGCTGATTTCTTGGCCGACAAACCAGGTGTTAGACACGTTGAGGCTTAAGAAAGTTTTCTTACGGTTGAAAATAATAAAAGAAAAAAACGTTTAATTGGCTCAAAACCAAACAAAAACAAGTTATTAGTTTCTTTATTTTGTTGTTACCTTTTAGTGGTTTCTAAAAGTTGGGAAGTCATCTGTGAGACTAATTTAAAATGGGGGAATGAGGTGGTTGGGTTCTTTAAAGTTGCACAGAAATTTTTTCATCCAAAGAAATAAAGCAAGGGAGGATTGCGTACGTTAGGAGCATAGAAAGTGCAAAACTGCCTTCAATTATTCTTCCAAAATGCTTACATTTGCAAGAGCTCCAAGTCGAACAGCATGTCTACTTATTGGGCAGTGTCTAGTGTAGACTCCTATAATAGAGCTAATGTGCAATCTAACAACAAAAATTAGATTTGTTGACAAGCAAGTGGCGGTATTAGTCCATCTGTGGGTTTGCTTTCTTTGGCATAAGTTTTCTAGTCCAACTGTGGTTCGATGTTAGATTTGCTACAAAATAAAGGCAGTGTCATCATCCTGTGCACACCTACAAAATTAATTCCAATATCCAAAAGGGGTTAATACCTCAATGTTACATGTTTAAAGTTTAAACGCACTGCGAACTTTAGGAAAATAAGGAAGTAGTTAAAAATAGATACCGGCGCATATTGTTTTTAAAGTTTTCAGTATCAAAAAGGAATGAAAAAATAGATATAATATTATATAATATTCTTGATGTGCGGTTAAAAAAAGAATCTCCATACATGGCAGTACGTTCGAAATTGAGCTCAAGAATAAAATTATGAGCATTCCTGAAAGTGCGAGTAGGTATTACTGCTGAGTTTTTGAAGGGGTGGAACGCAATTGGCTAATTCGACGGAACATTGTTTGTAAAAATATGTGTAAAAAATCACGAAAGGCATGGTCTGTCCCTATAGTATCTCTCTATGGCGGGATGGTTAGTAAAATTGTCATGCCAGAGATTTGGACTAAATCCCTGCCTGTGCCATTTAAAAGTTTTTTTTTTCGCTGCCTCTTATGAAGAATTGACAAAATTTCAGGAAAAGTGCTTCCTCAAAAAAAACTGTAGGTCATCTCCATTCCTGACATTACTCGCACACAGAAATGGCTGAGTGTTGTAAGTCACTGAGACTGAGCACTAGTTCTTAACTTCGCTGTGAGCGACCAAATTAAATTTTAAATTAGTCGTTGAATTTGAGGAATTCAGCGAATTAAAGATCAAGGCTAAAAGATAAGGTAAATTTAATTCTAGGAAGGTTGAGTAACATATTCCAATTAATAACAAAGGCTGGAGACATGAACCTTTTCGTATTGGCTGTGGATTTACTTAGATTTTAGTTATAATTAATAATTGTAAGATTTTTGTTTACAATCAGGCCTATTACGAATTCCATCGTAATCGGAAACTTTTATGAGTTCCGAAAAACCACGAAATCCGTTCGTAATGCAAAATTATGAGATTTTTCACTAGGAACGTATTTGATATTTTTTTTTTCGGGGTTCTTAAAAGTTTTCGATTACGATAGAATTCGCGATAGGGGTGAATAACCAAATAGAAGTTTGATCTTAACTTAAAACTAGTCCATCTTCCAGTTAAGCATCAATCAAGTGGACCCCGGTACTTACCTGCAACCGATAACCAACAAGAACTTAGGTATCTTTTAATTGAAAACGAGAAAAACTCATGCCCTTTGTCATTCTATTTTCTTTTATTTGTAAAGGATTAAAAATACTTCTAAAAAAAATATCTCCAATAAAGTCTTATATAGGTGGTCTGGTATCGAGAGTGTGGTTCTTAGGGCGAACTGGAAATATCATCGCTGGATGACGAGTTCGAAGAAGAAGTTGTGGAATGCCTCTTTTTCTTTCGAGGTAATTTCTTGGTTTTTTTGTGAATCTTTTTCGTTTTGATCTTTTTTTGGGACGACGAAGAACCAGTTTTTTTCTTTTTCTTATCATCGGCAGCAGCGGCGGACGATGATGATGTTGAGTATTCGTCTTCACTGGAATCGGATGAAGATGAATTTGATGGTGACGAGGATGACGAAGACGATGATGATGATGAAGAGGAGTTGCTGCTGCTGCTGCTGCTTGAACTCGATTGTTTCTTTCGTTTTTTCTTATCCTTTTCCTTGTTGTTGATTTTTTTCTTCGACTTCTTAGCGACTGATTTGTGTTCTTCCTTTTTGCGTTTTTTTAAAAGTTCCTTTTCCTGTTCTTCTTTGAGTTCTTGCATTCTTAATTCAGTTAGAGGTGTAAGGTAATCAGTTTCAGAATCACTGCTGGTGCTTTCCACGTCCAGGAGAATCTCTTTGTTAGGGTCGACCTAAAATATGTAAAGGCGCACATAATAAAATTTGATTTTCTTGTTATTAGTTTTATTCAGGGTTGTTAGGCTTTGTTACAATGGGTGGCAGGGGGTGGTTGTTTAAATCGATCATTAAAAAATAAAAACAAAACTTACTTTAAGAAAATTGCGACATTGATATGTGAGATGTCCGGCATAGCCACATTTCTTACATGCTGCTCGTGAGGACTCTTTACCTTGATTATTGAATTCAAAGTTCATTTTAGAATTGTTTTTGAAGAAATACTATGAATTGTTTCTTTTTATTATTTTCGAATTTGATTGAAAATGTTTGATAGGAAAAATAGGGATAATACACTAATTAAAAAAACACCACAAAAGAGGGCATCAAAAATGTGTTCTTTTGCCATATTATGCCAGTTATGTCATATTTTGTGACGTTTGTCAAACGAATGCGTTTCAGGTTGAGACAAAAAATATGAATAAATATTGAGGTAATACGTACATATAAGACGTCGTTCACATTGGATTATTTTGCGGTGACTCATTTTAACGTCCCATAATTGTAACCCTTTCGCCTGAGGCAGACATTTTTAATTTTCTTTTAAAATAAGTGGAAGCGTGATAAAATGATGAACTATTAAATCTCAAATGTAGTCCAATGTGAACACCGTGAGAAAGTGGAGCTAACCACTCACAACCGAGTCATTTCTAAAAAAAAACACAAAAGCAATACAAAATGTGTATGGTCTTTTCGATTAGAATAATTCATAAAAAAGGAGCACCTAAAAGGGACCAGAAATTTTACATTTTTGAGAAAAAATTATGTCAAGGAGCTCAAAGACGAACGTGATTCGTAACTACTTTTATTTCAAAATTATTGAAAAATTTGAAACTGAATTTACTCTTTTCTAAAAGTACATAACATAGTATAGGACATGAAATGAGTTAGAACTAAACGATTGTGAAAAAAACGTATTTTTACTGAAGCTTTAGGTAATTCAGAAAACAAAATATATTTTTTATAGTTTCTGAGACAGCAAGAGTAAAATAAAGACACAAATTCAAAATTTCTGGTATATGTGGCTATCTGACAGACACGTCGCCGTCGTGGTATTGACACATACTAATTTTGGCTCACTCCTCTTGAACAACTCTTGTCAAATAATTTATAGTGTAAAATGAACGTCTAAAAGTACATAACATAGTATAGGACATGAAATGAGTTAGAACTAAACGATTGTGAAAAAACGTATTTTTATTGAAGCTTTAGGTAATTCAGAACACAAAACACATTTTTTATAGTTTCTGAGACAGCAAGAGTAAAATAAAGACACAAATTCAAAGCTATCCACGAATTTCTGGTAAATGTGGCTATCTGACAAACACGTCGTGGTATTAACACATACTAATTTCTGCTCACTCCTCTTGAACAACTCTTGTCAAATAATTTATAGTGTAAAATGAACGTCTATTTTTTAAAACGTTTCGTATTAACATTGCCCAAACGATTTCAATCGGGTTCGAGTTTTGAAACATAAATAGCAGCGTTATCCTTGTGAAAGATACATTCCGCAGAAAATATTTCATCCGTATATTTTTGGGAATTTATTTTGGTAGAAACGGCAGCTTATGGCACCCCAAACCATCAACTTTCCACCTTCAAAATTGCGAGCATTTCTATGCTGCTTCTCGGTTCGTTTATCATGCCAAAATTGTGGGCAACCGTCTGGGCCTGTCTCATTCGAAAAAATTGATACTTTTCAGCTAAAGTCAATCCGTGGTTTTGGTTTCGGGACGCGTTTCACATATTCAATATTTTTACATCTTTCGAAACTTGTTGCACCCGACTTGTTGACACATTAAGGTTTAAATTGTTAAAAATGTTCGCGCGGCTTATCGATTCATTAACGGATAGGCGTTTGATTTCTCCCTAGGTTAATTTAGGTTTTTACCTGAACTTCGCTTCACTCCATATTATTAGCGCAGCTTTAAGAAAATGTCTATTAAAGATTTACGTCTTCAAAGTATGCCACCGATTTGACACTGACCTAGTCTTCCTCTGTTCTCGGTAATCAGTAACAAGACCCCGCTCTTCTATGGATATTGGCTTTCAGGAGGCATTATAATTATAAAATCATAGCGCCGTATTTTATTCTAATAAATTCAATCTATTTACGTGATTTACAAAGTATTTATAACTAACAAACCTTTTTTATATGAAGGTTATCTTATTTTTGGTGCTTTTTAATAACGATTCTTAAATAAAATCACTTGGCCTTATACATTTTTTGTATCGCAATAAAGATCAAAAAATTATTGTTAGACTAACGGTACAAGAGAGAGAAATTTAGTTAAACCATTATAAAAATATAAAATCAAACAAAAGGGTTGCCATTCCTTGATAGTAATTTTTCATAAAAACAGACGGAACAGTAGGGTTGTTTTGTTTGTCCTTATCATTATTTCGCAGAGTGTATATCACTTTCATAATTGTTTGTATTTCCAATTCACACATGTGCTGCTAAATGTCCTTGAAACTTCATGAATTCTGTCTTAAAGGTCTTCATCCATTGTGAATCATTGACATTTCCTCATATTTCATGTGTCCTCAAAGAAAAGGCACAAGACAAAAATTATGACCACTATTTCCAGAAACAAAACTGACAGAAATCAATTCTTGCAAAATTGTGAATGTCAAGTTTTCTCATTTTAACACTTTCAATGCGCTGTTGAAGAGTGTACATATACTTAAATTTTTTGTAATTTTTTTAATTGTTCAATGTCAAAATATGACAGCTTCTAAACTAACAGCTTATTATTTTTAATGAATGAGAGTAAAATATAAATATAAAATGTCAAAATGAGTTACATCAAAAGAGTCCAATGGCTGCGTTCAATCTCGAGTTGGATAGGCTATCCTGGATATGTGAATTTTTTGATACCTTATTGAACCAGTTGGATACCTAAATTAATATAAAATTACAATTTCAATGGACAACTTTAATAATTCAATGGATTTTTACCAAAAAACATACACATTTAAAATTAATTGTCGGGTTCCATCAAATTCAACCATAAGTTGAATCAGATATTCTGTCAGATACCCACATATACCAGAAAATCTTAAATATCTTTGGATTCCTTTTTTGACACCCCAGCTGTTTTGGATCAGCTGTTTCTTTACACATAGGTTAGGTTAGGTTAAAGTGGCTGTTGGTTTGGGACGACCAACACACTTAGACCAAAGTATGGTCCGTTGTGATACCACATGGATCAGTTAATCAGCTTAACTCGTTGAACCAATTGGAGCTTCGAATGAAGCGTAGGAGACAACTAATGTCTGAATTTTTTAGATCGCTGGTATCGTTAAAGTAGTAGTCTCCAAGGTGGATTCTACGTCTGTGTGATAAGGCAGGGCATGTGCACAGAAGATGAGAGATTGTCTCCTCTTCTTCTTCGTCCAAGCAACTCCTACAAAAATCATTTGCAGGGGCTCCAAGTCGAATAGCATGCCTTCCTATTAAGCAGTGCCCAGTCAGGACACCTATAACGTAGCTAATGTGCAATCTACTCAGAGAGATTAATTGTTTTGAGCGCCTTGCGCTAAGAATAGGCCAAATTAGTTTTGTTGCGACACAGGTGGTGGTTTTATTCCACCTGAGGTTTGTTTTCTCTATGGTATCTTGCTTTAGCAGAAGTTTACATGTAGCTAGAGGGATACCTATGTTAGCATTATGACCCAGCAGAGGTAAAGTTGTTCCGCTTTTTGCAAGTTCGTCAGCTTTGCAATTTCCTGGAATGTCTCTATGGCCCGGCACCCAGAGAAGGTGAATGTTGAACTGTGTAGCCATCTCCGTAAGAGATGATCGACAATTTAGGGCTGTTAATGAGTTTGTGGAGACAGAGTCTAAGGACTTTAACGCGGCTTGGCTATCCGAGAAGATGCGTATATCATTAGTTGATATAACGTTTTCTCTAAGCCAGGATAGGACTTCTTTTATAGCCAGGATTTCAGCTTGGAACACGCTACAATGATCGGGTAGACGAAAGGAGAGACTTAAGTTAAGTCTATCTGAGTATACGCCACCACCAACCCCATCCTCCGTTTTTGATCCGTCTGTATAAAAGTTTATAGGACCATCGTTCAAAAATGATGTATTCTCCCAAGAAGATCTGGGAGGTATAGTCACCTTGAAGCTATAGTTATTAAACTGAGGATGGGATATGATGTAGTCAATATTACTACTTATAGTTCTGAACGAGTTCAAAATAGTGGTGTGGCCAATTCCATTATTGATCCACAGAGAGGAGGCTTGAAGCCGTATGGCAGTGTTAGCGGCCGTTTGCTTGCTGAAAAAGTCCAGCGGTATTAGATGGAACAGAACATCTAGTGAAGCGGAGGGGGTGGAGCGAAGTGCTCCTCCCATACACAGGCAGGCTGTTCGTTGGACTTTGCTGAGTTTATCGCGATTTGTCGCTGTATCTAGCGCCGTCCACCATACCGCTACTCCATAAGTAAGGATCGGTCTTATGACCGACGTGTATAGCCAGTGTGTAATGCGGGGCTGTAGGCCCCATTTATTACCAATGGCCTTTTTACAGGAGAACAGGGCTACTGTGGCCTTGTTTATTCTCTCTTGAATATAAGGTTTCCAACTTAATTTCTTGTCTAAAATGAGACCCAAGTATTTTGCTTGATCAGAGAATTTAAGTGGTACACCGTTTATGAGGGGAGGGTCAATGTATGGAACTTTGTATTTCCTTGTGAAGAGGACAAGGTCGGTTTTTTGTGGGTTAACGCCTAGTCCACACATAATCTTTACACATAAAACACTAACAAAATCGTATCCGGATACCCTATCTGTCTGGGATTGAATGCAGCCAATCTAAACACCGACAGTGTGATGACATTTTATGCTTTTTAATCCTTCAGAAGAAATGTCATTTTCACAGTAATCGAAGAGTTGGTCAGATGTCAAATGGTTGATCTTAAAATCGATACAAATTTATTAACGCAGAAAGTGAAATAATTTCCATGTGCATATGTATGTATAATAAAACCTCAAATTATTGAAAATAAACTTCCCACTTTTGAATTTAACGAAAACTTAAGAAATAAAACAATTTATTTTAATATACAATGAGTTTTCGGTTTTATTATTGACCATTCACATTTCTTCATTTTTTTCTTCTACACATTAACACGATTTACATAATATATCGAACCAAAAACAAAAATTTTAAAATACAATTATTTATATAAAATATCATTTTTATCGAATATTATTAAATATACATAACTTCAATTTGTAGCTACATTCAAAATAAATATCTTTTGCAGCTCCCACTTCCCACAATATTTATGATTGCAAACAAAATATTTCAACAATATTATAATTAAATTAAAAATAAAAGAAATAAAATCTGTGCAAAAATATACAAGTGTTTAAAAATTATAATAAAAAAAATTAACATATATGTATAATTAAGTAAACTGTTGTTGTTTAAATTTAAAAATAATCTTATACAAATTAAATGTATTATATTTTAATTCTTTGTTGTTGTTGTTTTTCTTTTCTTTGCATTTAGAATATTATTTTTTTTTTATAGATAGATGTCATTTATTTATTTATTTATTAGAATATTGTTTATTTGTTATTATTATAATTATACTGAACGGTTTTTTGTTTGTGTTCTATCCGTTTTTGTTTTTTGTTTTTCAAAAATGCTTAGTTTCTCGATAATAATTTATTAATTCTATGATATTTTTTCGTTTGTTGTTAATTATAATTTATTTTATTATTTATATATATATAGCTGTGTGTTTCTTTTCTCGATTTTTTCCTTAGTTTTTGTTTTGTTTTTTGTTTACACATCTTAGCACATATGGAAGGAACAAGAAAACTATTTTTGTTTTGTTTTA
The DNA here is from genome assembly GCA_920104205.1 of Eupeodes latifasciatus. Lineage (NCBI taxonomy): Eukaryota > Metazoa > Arthropoda > Insecta > Diptera > Syrphidae > Eupeodes > Eupeodes latifasciatus. The sequence continues at coordinate 25,375,876 of OV049926.1, read as the reverse complement.
CAGAAATTATTTCTTATACGAAATAAAGTGTTTTGTTGTTGTTGTTTTTGTTCAAAGGTATAGTTTTAGTTTATATCATATATTTTTATGTTTTTATAAATGTTTTTTTTTTTTTTTACAATTTGGCATTATTTTTTAAAAATGTTACGGACTTATGTGTAGTTAAAAATAGAATTATGTTGAGCTGAAGATGTTATTTAATATAAGAAGGTATAAGGAAGGAAAAAACCTGTAGGTGGTTAATTAATTAATTATTATGCTCATATAATATATTTTATACCAGTTAAACTAATGTTTTTGTGTTTATAAAAACATAATCATATCTATTTAAAAAATGTATACCAGCTATATAATGCAAAGTATGTATTAAACATTTAAAAAATTGTGCAAGTTATTTCTTTTGTTTTCTTTTTTTTTTTTTATTAAATTTGTTTAATTTTGCAATTTATAAATTTCGCATAAAATTGGTATCATTAATTTATAGTGGTACAAAATGTTTGTATAAAAAAGATATTTAGGTAGGTATGGTTATAAAGGAGTGTATAAGTTTGTTTTTTGTTTTTAATTTTTGTGATTCATCGGAAGTAATTTAGTTCAAACAAAATGTGGTTGAAGAATTTATTGAAATCTATCATTAGGGTCTGGTAAAATATGAGATATTTGAATGTATTAAATTGTAATTTGAAAATGTAAAAACAAAATTGTTTACAGTGATATTTGTATTTATATCCACCTACATTCTCCTTGCATTAATTTATTTTATATTTTACTAACATTTCGCTATAAAATGACGCCATACTAAAATACAAAGTAGACATCTACCGGTAAAGGTACTTAATAGTATAAATACAATAAGGGCATTTAAAATACCATTAAGTTTTATTGGGTTGACACGATTAAAAAATCAAAAGTAGTAAGCCTTGACTAGGATATTATTATAATTCTCCACTTTCTGCAAAGAACATACAAGTACCAAATTCTAAACATCAAAAACGTATATGAATACATACAAGAAAATTGATAGGGGTTTCCGGTTTATTTTTTAGTCTTCGGAACTTCTTTTCTACTCATAAACTGTCAGTTTTATAAACACAGTTCAAAATTTGATTGTGGTTCAGAAATAATTATGCGATTATGACGTTTAATAAAACAAACTTTAAGTCGGCCACACACTCAGAGCCAAAAGGCGTTTTAATTTCTTAGGTCTGAACAAATCAAGGAACTGTCAAAAAAACAAAATGTTTACATCGGAGCTAGCTCTGCGTCAATTTATTTATGGAAAATTGCTAAGTGAGGCCACCTTCACTATTTTTTGAACGACAGAAAAAAATGACTGTTCGGTCAAGTGTGTTTCATAATTATGTATATCAGGTTTCTCGAAAGTGATTTCCTTTGAACTAAAAAAAACTCCAAATATGGTTCAAACGAGCCAAACGATTTAGTTCGTACAATTTGAAAATTCAAACATCCCAAATGACTCAATAAAGTCAGATAAAAGCTGTCAAATTAATTCGGTGAGGCATTTTGTTCATAGAGGATGATAATGGAACGTCAATGAACCAAATGTGTACAGTAGGATTTTTAACAATTAAACAATATAATGCAAAAAAGCAAAAGCAAATAAAGTGTCATGTTCTGAGACAGATTTTAGTTTACATTAGATTCTTTGACATTTCATCTTGATAATTTTAATGTTTAATTTCTGAATCACTACCATATTATTTTTTTAACCAGCATGTAAGAGCGAGTTAAAAAGATTTAATGTGAAATTAAGTCCCCTATCAAAGAGTCCTATGTGAACACCAAGTTTATAATAAAATATATCGAAAATAACAGAATTTCCAAAAACGTCAAATTTAAACATTTCTTTTTCCATGGTTCAAATGCAAAAATCAACGTCATTTATGAAATTATAGAGCAAGTTATCCTAAAGAAGTAGCATCCATCTGAATACTAACCAATTTTTGATCAACCATGTAAACAGACATTTTTATCTGTCAATATTGCCAGACACAGAATTGGCAGCCAATCATCGGCTCAAATTGGCAGACTTCTTGCAATCGTTTGAACTCGTCGAAATACCCAATTGCTTTTATTTTCAAGTAATTGGACTAATGCCAGCTAAATGAATATTGGATAATGTTCTTGCACGACGTTGGCTACGCCATTAAGATGGACGTCAACGAATGTCCCATCTCCTGGAAATTCTTTAAGCCGATTCTCTTTTAAGAAAAAACAAATTTTATAAATTCTTTTTATTCGTATGTACGTATCACCATCCAAAATCCATTTGTTTATATTGATATATTATGTATTTTTAATGTCTATGAAAAGAAGTGAATTCCATTACACACTCCACCCACACTTTGAAAGAACTCCTAAATCAGCTGTTAGTTTGTGGGCAAACCAAGATGGCTACCGAGGATTTCTATAATCATATAAAATGTTTTTAATAAACATAAAATCTAACCTAAAATATGGAAAAGAAAATTTAATTTTGAATCTAAAGCCATCATATGAAAAAATATCCCTCAAAAGTTCTTGAAATGTTTCCAAGTACACAAAAATTATTGTATTATCACCTTGAGAGTCAAGTGTGCTCAATCCCTAATGCCTTGTGCTTAAACCTTAGGTTTGTTAAAACAAACTAAATTTGCAAAATATTCAAATCAAAGAACAAATATTTATTTCTAAAGACAAGACATTATCATTTTGAAGAACTAATTACTTCCGAATAATATTCACAATATAATGAGCAATTAAATTGAATTATTTTATTTTGTTCTTGGCATTGTATTTGTTTTTTCTTTATAAAATAATTATTTATTGTTGCTTATTAGGTTTCTAAAATGTACATATTATTTATTATATATTCTTTTGTTTACATAGTAATGATTACTATATTATTTGTTTTTTGTGTAGTAAAATTATTTCGTATTTCGTATTTATTATTTTAATTTTTTATTTTGTTTCTTTTGCTATTTATACAGATAATTTATATAATTTTATAATTAATAAAATACACAAGTAATTAATATTTTTCTTTTTATTTTATAAATTATTACATATACAATTATGATTTTTGTTTTCGTTTCATTTAATTTATATTTAACATACAGTCATAATGTGTTTTATTTTTATTCTTAAAATTTATCTATAATATAGGTTTTCATGGCTACAAAAATAATTAATAATAATAAAACATTAAAATAAAAAAACAAACAAAATTTTAATCAAAACAAAACAAAGATTAGTTATAGAAAAATAATATCGACAAGAATTTTAAAAAATTGTGTATAAAATATATATTATATATGTATATATCAATATAGTTATAATAATAAAATTAATTAAACAATTTCTTTTTGATTTCGGTTTCTTAGAAGATTTCGATTGTGTGTGTTTATTGTTGTTATTTTTGTTTCGTTTTTATTTGTTAATATTTTTTTGTTGTTGCTTATTTTCGTATTTTAAAATCAGTGGAATGTTGTTTGGTCAAGAGAGAGAGAGAGAGAGAGATATAATGTATGTATGTATTGTCAAATCACGGATATTTTGTCTATTGCACGTTTGTTTTTATTTTGTATCTGAAGACTAACGGTAGTGTGTGTATAAATTGAACAAATTATTTAGTATAAGTTTTTTGTTGTTGCTGTATAAAGATTTGTTTTATAATGTAAACTGCTTTTTATTATAATTTATTTTACTGTTTTTTGTTTGTTTTGTACGTAAATTATGTAATTTAATTACATACAGAAATTTATGTTTTTATATCTATTTTGTATTTATTATAGTTTCTCTTAAAATGTTTGAAGGAATTATTTTTGTATTTATTTGTAATTTTTGTCAGTTTTATTATATTATTTATTGTAAAAGTTGTGTGTTTTTTTTTTGTTTTAATTTAGTTATATTTTTACATCCCCGATTCCGCAATACCTTCATCATCTGGAAAAATAGAATTCAAAAAAGAGTTAAGATTAGTTGAATATTATTGAAAAAGCAAATGAAAGAAGCATTGCAAACATTTTTTGGAATTATTTACAGAAATCAAAAAATAAAGTTTTGTTCATTTTTAAATTATGCCCTTATGGCGTTTTCCATTGGTATGTTCAAATTTTGATTCTAAATTTAATTCTTTTAAATTGCTGGTTAAGATTTTTGGTGATGATGTTTACAATTGATTGTTTTGTGGCGAATGAACCGCAATCGAAAATTAATTTGGTTTGTTTTTCTTTGTGATAGCTAAATTACATTCTTAAGCAAATTTTGTATCTTTGGATCGAAACAAATCAAAAACTGTAATTATTTTAGACTACTTTATGTTTGAAATTTAAATAATCTTGTAATATTTTACAATTTAAAAAAAAATCTAATTCAAGGTGCCAGTTATAGCTTTCATTGGTTTTTATCATTGAAACCAATCATTAGAATGTTTTTGACAAGTTGATGACACGAGTAGCTTTCATGGAAAATTTCTGGCATTGGATAAATATTTCCTAATTTGAAAGTTGAATCAAAAGGAAATACAATCAAATATCCATTCAAAATTTGTACCGAATTCGTTTCAATGATAGGTGTAACTGCTTCCAATCAAGAAAAATGTATCCAATGACAGACATTTTTAATGAAAGCTACTCATATCATCAACCTCAAAAAATTCTTTGTGTGATTTCCGATCGATCAGTAATAATTTGTATTTCTAATCAAAGGCAAACACAGTCAAATATCCATTTTAAAAAATATTTCCGGGTTGATTTCCATGATAGCTATAACTGGCCCCTTAAAAAATTGTCAATAATTGGTTTCAATGACGAAAACCAATGATAGCTAGAACTGGTTCTTAGAATCTAGCATTTGAGATAAGAGTTGATCATTTAATGTAGATGTTGAAATCAATGCAGACATTTTTTTGAATGGATGTTTGAGCGTGTTTTTTTTTTTATAAGAAATAAAGATTATATACTGGTCGATCGGATTTTACATACAGAATTTTTTTTTGAGAAAAAAGTTTAATTGCGCATTTATTTTCCTCTAAAAATTTATTTTTCTATTTTCCGGACGGAAATTCATTTTCCTGAACAGTTGATACTTTTATGTTCAAAAGTGAAACGAATCGTTCCACTGATTAGTGTTCCAATTTCACACAATTCCAATGACAGATTTCTGTCAGTTATTTGTCGGTGGATTTCGATACGGACATTTTTTTTCAATGACATAAATGTTTAATGATAGCTATAAACGACCTGTCAAAAAATTCCAATGTTTGTTTTCAATGATAAAAACCAATGATAGCTATAACTGGCGCGTAACGACGAGAGCTATAATTGACCACTAAAACTGACAGGTGTGAATACAAAGAATGGAACGGTTTTAATGGAACGACTATGTTCCGAAATGTGAAATCAACAATTAGCTGTTCATTAAAAACGATTTAGGGCCGGTTATAGCTCTCAGTAAAATCCATCAGTAAAATTTGAAACAAGAGGAATTTGAAATGTTTTACTGATGAGCGTTTATAGCAATCAGTAAATTTACGTCATTAAATTAAATGTCTTTGAGGCTTCGCGCCTCAGACAATTTTTTTAGGCGCCAGTTATAGCTATCATTGAAATCGATCCGGAAACATTTTTAAATCGATATTTGACGATGTTTCCCTTCGATTAGAAATGAAAATTATATACCGATCGATCGGAAATCACACAAAGAATTTTTTTTGAGAAAAAAAGTTTAGTTGCACATTTATTTTTCTCTAAAAATGTATTTTTCTATTTTCCGGACGGAAATTCATTTTCCTGAACAGCTGATACTTTTATGGTCAAAAGTGAAACGAATCGTTCCACTGATTTGTGGTCCAATTTCACACAATTCCAATGACAGATTTCTGTCAGTAAAAATTTTTCGGTGGATTTCAATCAGGAATTTTTTTTCAATGACAGAAATTTCTAATGATAGCTATAAACGACCTGCCAAAAAAATTCCAATGTTTGTTTTCAATGATGAAAACCAATGATAGCTATAACTGGCGCCTTACTGTTGCTTTCATCAGTAAAATTTTTATGATGTGATCGGAACAGTACAAAATTGGAACACGAACAGTAAAACGAAATGGAATTTCTTTGGCTTTTGGCAGTCAGTTCAGTAAAATGAAATTTCATCATTAAAAAAATTAAAATGGATTTATAAATTAAATAAAACTTTAAATGCATTGTTTCTTTTTCAAAAAAAAAAATACTTGAATATACGATTCATCTTATTGCATCAACCTTTTGCTAGAAATAAATCTGTTACATGTTCTAAAACTAAAAACAAAAACTGTACTGTTGGATTTTACTAATAGCTATAACCGGACCCTTATCATTAAGGAATTAAAAAAGCACTAAAAGAAAAGTTCTGGATTGAATATTGTATTTTTTTAGAAGACAAAATCTGCAGCTCATCGGCTTCAAATGGACACCAAACATAACAAATTTTACTCTCTACATTTTTAATGATAAAACCAAAAAAGATCAATTTAGTCAATAAACGGAAATTCACATTATTGCAGATTAAATCTAAATTTTGATTTGTTTTACCAATGGAAACTCACATTTGTACCCCAAAATAATTTTTTTTTAAACTAAGGGCTAATTTAAAATATTTTAGTAAAACCAAAAAAGATCTGCTGAAATGTTGAGATCTGCTAATTTTATAAAATTTGTAATCGATTTTTCTATTAAGTGCCTTAATGTTAACATAAATGGTGTTTTGATAGAACGAAACAAGCACGAATTATATCTTCTACAGTTTGCTCCACTTGCTTAAATGAAACAAAGTCAAAACTAATATAATTTGTTTAGAAAAATTAAAATATTTTCTTTGAGAATTAAAACATATGAAAATATTATCAAGTGAAATAATTTTAAAAGACCTATTTAAGGAGTTTTCCATTGGTTAAATAAATTGATTTATTTTTGATTTAATTATGTCAAAATGGCGGTTTTCAATTTGTTTGTTTTAAATTGGTTTGGTCATATCATCTTGTCAGTTGGACCTATGTGTTTTGTGATTTGTTCGATTCTGAATATTGTGTCAAAAATATTTTAACAGCTACATCGACAAAAAAATAATGTTCACCATTTGACACAAAAAAGACATATTTTTTATCAAATTCAATATTATCAATTATAATATTATAATATATTATTATTATTATATTATTTAAATTCCATTAAATATACAAACAATGCTTTCGAAAATGAATGGACGTTTTTCAAAACTGTGACATAAATTTTTAATTAAGTTAAAAAATGTTTGCAATATAAAAACATAAGTAAAACGCATTAAAACCAAAAATTAAAATGTTTGTTTGTTAAAAAACAGTTTTTTTTAATTATTCTAAAAACTGTGCAAAAAAACTACAAGAAATGTGAAAAGAAAACAAAAAATAAACAAAATAAAACAAAAAAAACTTTGAATATCAAAGTTTATTAAAAAAAAAAATTAGATATTAGCTACAAACCCAAAAAAGGATTAGCGTATATGATCCCTTCACCAGTGCTACTGCCATTTTTTATCCTAATGACACCTTCATCCCCAATTATTGTACAATCATCGTCATTCCTTGTCCCCAGCAATTGATCATAACAACTAACATCCGTGCTAATAACATCGATATCCTCCTCATCATCATCGTCGTCATCGTCCTTTTCCAAACTATTTCTATTCGATCCGCCCGAACTCGATTGTATTAAATTCGAATCTTCATAGCTTCCACCACCGCTATCATCGTTGGCATTATTAACTTCCTCCAAATTAGTCTCGAAGAAATCTTCGTCTTCTTCGTTGTGCGATGAGGATCTTCTGCGCAGGATATCATCTTCGTTGGTACTATTATTCTCCGCTTCCTCTTCGGTGTACGATTTTCGAGGAGCATTATTTGTGATGATGTTACCAACTCCTCCTCCTCCCTTACCGAAGGTACTATTCATTAGGACTATTTCGTGACTTAGACTATTCTTGATATCACAAGCCGACGAGCTGAACGTTATCATTTGTGACTTCCTGCGCTCGGGCTGTTGTAGCTGATGCTGCTGCTGTTGATGATGCAGCGTTTCCTTGCTGCAAATCATCGAACTAGGCTTATCATCAACCAGAACGATAACCACACTATTGTTGTTGTCGTTCTGGTTGAGCTTATGTCATCTGTCCAGGGTTGCCGCTTTCCAATGGCTTGGTGGTGATGGAGCTGAATGACTAATCTCCTGATCGCTGGCAGTGAGTGGTTGATGCTCATCATGATAGATGATGGCATCGTTTGCAGTGTCAATGTCATCCGCATCGCGTTCGTGGTCGATATGTCCTTCGGCAGTGACAATAATCTCATCACCATTTCCTTCATCTTCGTCGTCCATATTTTGTTGTTCTATGGGTGGTTGATGTTTTATGTTTTTTTTTTTAAGGTGTCGATTGGGTTTTTTAAGTGTTCCAAAGGCCGCAGGATAAGGAGAAAAGAGAATATGATGACATGGGGTTAGTTACAATGTAGGCCCAGCACCTTGGTTAAGTTTATGTTTTTTAGGGACTAACAATTAGTTAAATTAAGAATGTTAAGCACATGATAATGAAAGGATTGAAGATAGGAAATTAGGTACTTTTTTGAATAAATAAAAAAAAGCTCAAGTTTGATAGCTTAAAAACATTTGTTTGCATAACTATTTCTTTCAACAGTGAGTTCTCGTGATGCACCTCAATACCAAAAATTCAAGCCTTTGAAAGTTTGAAGGTCAAGATTGTTTCACCAGCTTATATGAAATAACTAAGCTTAAGCGACTTAAACGACATGAGAAAACGACTTCTGGAGAGTGCTTCTAGATTCTGCCAAGTTTTAAATCCTGGATTGTTGACTTTTTACGGATTTCTTTAATGGTGCTCATCATTTAAATTCATGCAAACAAACGTTTTCAAAGGCATTAAGATTCCTGTAAAATCACCCAACACCAAACTTAATTTAAAAAATAAAACCCATAGGATTAGAGAAAACAGTTATACCAAAAAAAGTTCTTCAGTAGTTTTTTAAAAACACAAAAACATAAATGGAACTGCAAAAAACTCACCTTCATAACCTTCATTATCATGAATTTCACGAGCCGGTCCAATGATATTCTCCTTACCCTCGAGCACAGCCAAAAGACACTGATGAATGCAAATGTATTGTTGTTCCGTTTGCACCATCCAGACACGTTCTAAAATTCATAGATTTGATTATGAGAAAACTTTTCAATTTTGATCAAATTTAAGACAAATCTTACCTTTTCTCATTGCAAAAACTATTCCAAAGATATCAACATGATCAGAAGTATTGATCTGTTGAAGAATTCTATCTAAAGTTATGAAAGTTCCCGATCGTCCAACTCCAGCACTACAATGGACCACAATTGGTCGTTGTTCACTGCCAATACGATCACGGAACGCTCTGACAAACCGTACCAAAGTTTGTGGTGGATTTGGCACTCCAAAATCAGGCCATGTGGTGAAGTGGAAGTGACGAAGAATTCGCTGTTCAGCTCCCTGAGAACACAAACATCAACAAATTAAAGAGAAGGCCAAAGTGAATTCATTTATTAGACTTACCCGACAAAGCATAAATTCTGTCATCACCCAATCCGCATAATGGCTGTCGTTCAAAATTTGAACTTTGATATCCCCATAGAACACAGGGACCGTGTCATGTGGCCAATATTGATCACACTTTTCACGACCTTTTTCGAAACACCTCGTCAACATTACTATCGCTCTCGAATTGCTCTCCCAGCACATGCGCCAGAAATCATCTCGCGTCGAATGCAACGGGCCCTGAGTGACTATGAACTCCCTCGGGGAATTGTGACCAGGCACGTAATTGGCATTGATGTAATCTGATCCTTCATCATCGTCCACGGGCTGAAGCTTAAAGCGCGAATGATCATAGGGTAGAATATTGGTGAATCGATTCTTCGGTCGATTACATGGCAGATCGGCAAAGGTACACGGTTGATCTCTGCCGACGTGTTTGAGCTCTTCGAATTCCTCACTAAATCGGAAATCTGAATCGGCTGACATCAACCGGTAGTGTTCGGCAAAGTTTTTAATCAAAATCGGACGATTGGTTTCGATGACACTGTCTTGCAGTGACATATTGTCATGGGCTCGAGATTCTTTCGTTGTTTTTCGACCACTGCTACGGCGTTTCTTGAAAAAGACTAGGGTTACCAAGAGGATCAGAATGATTGTCATTGGTACTGTGATTGCAACGATCAGCGACGTGTTATCTTGATCTAGAATAAAATTTCATTTAAAAACAACTCACCAAAGTACACGAAAATAAATAATTTTTTTAAAAAAAAAAGGTTCCAAGATTCTTACCCGATGTCAGGAGGCCTTAAAAGTTTACAAAAAAAGCAAGACATATTTTTTGGGGGGTAAATGAGAGAACAATTAAAGCAAAATGCAGATTTGAAAAAAACTATTTTTGTTTTGTATTTGAAGGGGAGAAGAGCAAAATCGTGGGGCAACATCAAAAGCTCAAGAACTTACCTTTCAAATCCTTTGAGTGGGCAGACATGCGATGGGAAAGTTAAGGAAGTAGAAGAAATATTGCTTACCTGTTTGAATTGGGAAGCTATAGGCGGTATCTGTGAATTTATCAGGTGCCGTAAAAGCTCTAACTTTAACTTTATAAGTCGTTCCTGACTTCAGAGGACCGTTACAGTAGCCACCTTGACGAATGTCACAGTTCTCAGCTCCGATAGTGAAATCTTCTATTGAGCTGTTCTTGAATGGAAAATATGGTTCGATAGCCTGATATGGAAGCCAAACACTGTACGATTGTACGTCCCGCCAACTGGGCATTTCCAAACCAGAAGCATTCTTTGTATCGTCTTCCGCAACAATGATCGTGTACATTATAACCTGAAAAAATAAGACTCGTATGATCCCAAGGGAAAGGAATCACCTCTTTTCTTTCTACTTACCGCTCCATTTTGATCGGAGAAATAATTCTTCCTAAAGCGAATCTGTATTGTTGAGGAACTTCGATAGACCTCCGTAGGAACAACTTGTGTAGCCGGTTTTGGTGGAGCTAGAATTGGCATTCGCTGCTTCCATTCCTTCTCCGGGCCAAAGCCGATTGAGGTTTTTGCTTGAATTTTGAAGACATACGTCTTCCCGGGAAGAAGATTCTTGATCGTTCCTCTTGTTTCGTCGGCTTCGAAATCTTTGGTTTGAGTTTGGGTTGAGCCCTCTAGCCCATAGGCGACTGAGAATTGGGTTATCACCCCGTTCGCTTCACTTGTCGGAAGTGACCAATCGAAGACGATTTCACTTGGCTGGACATCTATGGGTTCGAACTTCTCAACACGCCCCGGAACTGCTTCGTTTGTGGTGAAGCTAGCCGACACAGGTGAACTACTTCGGAGAACCGATGATTCTGTACCACTTCGCACTACAACTGTGAAGGTGTAATTTCGATGCGGTCTCAAATCAGCTATCGTTATCGTGTCCTGGGTGGTCAAATTTGAGACGTAGTTTGAATCAGCGTTTAGATATTGAACTTCAAAGGCGTTATATTCGCCCTTGGGGTGATCCCATTTTAGGGAAATTTCAGTATCAGTGATATGAGTTGCATTGATCTGTGTGATGGGTTCGGGATACAGGCGATCTTGTCGCTGAATTGGCAAGCTAGCTACTCCTCCACTGACAGTCCACACAGTGATGTTATAGAGACGTCCAGGGATCAGGCCGGTAAAAGTGACTTTGCGATCGGTGTCGTTGGCGAGCTTTTCCTTATTTTCAATAGAAATGTCACCCAATGAAAAACGATAGATGTCAAATTTGGAAGACGATTGAGGGGTTGGCGTATAGGCTAAGGTGATTGTATCACGTTCCAGAACAATGTTATTATTTACCACCACTACCTCTGACTGAATTAAAGGCATAGTTCGGGTTGACAGATGATTGGTATCACTTGTCAGCCCATAAGAGATGGTATAAATGTCAAACTTGTATTGGGCGCCAGGCATAAGATCTCCAATAAGAACACGAACTGTTTCCGGATCATCTGGAAGAAAAGATACATGAATTATCCACATTCGATACTGAAGTATGCTTAAACTTACCGCGACTGTCTTCGGAAACGTTCTTTGTGTAGATTTTACTCGGACTATCCGATGGCCACCACTTGAGAACATACTCCTCAATTCTGCCTTCAGGGCGTGGCCATTCCAAAGTAATGTTTGTAGAGTCGACGAGGGGAATAATCTCTGAGACAGGATTTGGCCGAACTGTTTGATTAATTTGCAGAGGTGTCGAACTCTCCACACCATAACTCACGGTATTCACTTGAATGGTATACCGCTCACCAGGTGTCATTTCAGTGAGATCGGCTTCAGTGCCTTTGACACTGGGCAAACGAGACCATTGCTTGTCGTTGTCTGTCTTATAACGGACAGAGTATTCGGTGAATTCACTGCGCTCTGGAGGTTGCCAACGAATAAAAATCGAGTTGCTTGTAACCTTTTCAATTGTAAGATTTCGTGGGGGATTGGGAACTACAATAAAAATAAAGATTAAGTATTTTTGCCTTTATATGTCTGGGCAGATAACTTACAAACTGCTTGGAAATAGGCATGCGGTTCACTTTTCAACCCATGACTATCGGCGAAAACTTTAACTTGATAACCAGCTCCAGGATAGAGATTCTTAATAACCAACCTAGACTCGGTTGTAAAAACTGTACGAACTTCTGAAGTGCCATTTCTCGAATAAAGAACTTCGTATTTCTCCTGACGGGAGTTGACATCACTCTTCCAACTTATATTCAATCCCTCTTTGATGCTCTTCAAGTCTTCTATGATAGGAGAAGAGGGTCGAGTCACATCATAAATCGTAGTCTCATTGGACTCCATTTTCTTCGACACTGCTTGAACGGTCAGAGAGTAATTTCTTCCCGGTAGCAAACTCTCCAAATTATATCGAGTTTTATCGGTAAACATTGTGCTGGCATCACCATTAAAAGTCTCCACTTCATGATAACTGATTCTATACTCCTCCTGTGTACTTCCTGGATCTGGATCCCAAGTAAGTATCATATCGTTTGTCTTTTCATCATTGTAAGACTTTAAATTTCTCACTGGAAGAGGCCTTAGAGTGACATCGCCCGTTGCAGGCCATGATGTCACTTTGCCCGACACTGTCTTTACTATCACATTGTACGTTTTTCCCGGTTCCAAATTGTCCCGGAATTCTAACGACGCAATTGCATCATTACTTCGTGGCACCGTCGATTGTCGCCTCGAAGTAGACAATGATACCTGATACTTGTCAAATTCGCTGACACCTTTCGGAGATTCCCATAAGACTTTAAAAGCATTCGAAGTTATAAAGTCTTTATCGAACGTTACATTTAACGGTCTTAACGGAACAGTACGGTATTGAGCTGTTGTTGGCAAAGAGATTTCATCTTCTGACATTGTTTGAACTGATATGTTATAAGCACGTCCTGGTACGAGGCCTTTGAAGGCAGCTTGAGCTGGACCCGGTGGTTCACCTTCTTTTTCAACATAGAGAACACTCTCCAATGCATCGGGTGGTTCGATGGAGACTTTGTAGTGTGTGTAAATACCGGCAGGATATGGTGGCTGCCATAATACCAAAAGAGTAGTTTCATTACGAAACCACACGATAAATTTCCCAGGTGTATTCGGTTCTAGGCACAGAATAAAAATATCATCATGTTAATTAGATTAGAAATATTTTTAAAATAACGAAATGTGTAAGAAAAATTAACATGCAGAGGATTATTAATTTCATGAAATAAATTACATTATGTTTAAAAAAAATGATTACACTTAATTATTTACAGTTTTTATAAACATGCTTATTAATAAATTTGTTTAGATAAAGATTAAATGAATAAAATTGACCAACAATTTAAGTAATGTATGGAAACAACTTTATAAAATTAATTAGTAAGCCCGTTCTAACTTTTCATTAAAAGAAAACCTAAATCTTCTTGAAATACTTACCGTATAGATAGAGACTTTCAAAAAGCCAAAACCTCTTCTGAAAGTTTATTGGTAAGCTATCAAAATCAGTTATTCAGTGCAACGAGTGGTCTACACTTGCGTTCTTGTGCGACTAGCGATTTATGTAGTAACAAAATCGGAGTCAGTTAATCAAAACATATGGTTATTTGACAGATGGTTCACATGTTGCATTAATTGTGACAGGTTGTCACAATGACATTATTGAAATGTGTCATTTTGATCTATAATTACAGGCTAAAACAAAAAATAGGGTGGAAAACTGTACCGCTGCAAATTATCACATGTATGATTGTTCTGACAGAGATAGAAAATATATTTTGACAGAAAGAAAACCATTTTTAAAAGGGAAATTCATTTTGTCCAATTAAAAGCGAAAAAGTGCGTTTTGAAAGATAAAATTCAAAAAACAGATTGACTTTTTACGAATCAAAAGCCTCATAGTTTTAATTAAGCGGATTTTCGTATAGACTATGTCTTTTTTTATTCTGTGGGCTTAAAAGAAACAAAAATTTAAATTTTTAACATTTTATCTTTTTACTCAATTGATTTTTTTTTTATTGATAGGAAACCTTTTGAATTTTTCAAGTTTTCAAATCAAAAAAGCCATTTCTGAAATGTATGTTTTTAAGGAGTTTCTGTATTGAAACTGTACATATTCAGACTACTATTGCGAATGCACCCTTAAACTATTGACTGAACTGTTAATGGCATAAATTCAGTTAAAACTAAATAATTTACTGTCATTTCAAAAATTCCGGCAGCTAAAAGATCGTTCTTGTACTAAACACAAAAAATAGATTAACTAGGTGTGTCAGATTTAATTTTTTTGAATCAATCAATAGGACCTAAGTAAGAATCAATTTTTAAAGGGTTTTCCAATAGGGACGGGCGGATATTGACAGCTCATGACGGCCATGTTGTTTTCTTTACTTTCAGTCAAGATATCTTCTTTTAATCAGTAACTAAAGACAAATCATCGTGGCACGTCACAGAGTTGGCCAACAAGTGCAAATGATAAAACTACATTATCAAAATGGGGGTTCTCTTGTAGCAACAATGCTCACGTTGCTCTCTTTTTATGGGGTACATGGTCGTCCTTCCAAGTCGACTTTGGACCATTTAGTGTCCTAATCCGATTCTACCGGCTCAGTGAACAATTAGCTAACAACCGTAAGTCAAGGAAACGCCGAGGCAGTCAATTATTCGTCGCTCACAAAAACCAAGGACCAAATAGCACTTGGTTGATCAAAGCAAAAACACTCCATATGAAGATATAAATCCTTCGTACGTATCACCCTTCAAAACCCATTTGTTTACATTGTTGTATTTGTAATGTGGAAGAATTCAACGTGTAAAATTGACGTGTTTTCACGCATACATAGACACATTTACTGAGTTTTTAGGGGAAATTTCATAAATTAGAGGAGAAATTACACGCACATTAAGAAATACTTTATGAGGCAAGTTTCCGGTTAAAGCCTAGTACGCTGCTGATGCGAAACGAAATTTTTCGGCAGTCTCCAAGTGCAGAGCGAAATTAAAACGAAAACCACAGCGGAAAAATATTTGTGGAGAGTTCTGTCTGGAAGTTGAAGTTCAATTTTAAGCCTAGTACGCTGCTGATGCGTAACGAAAATTCCCATACAAAAAATGACATGACGAAATCATAAACGAAAATATTCGAAAAATTTTTCAATAAATAAATAAAACGTCAAAATTTCGCAAGCAATTAATATACCGGGCAATTAAATTGAGAACGAAAAGGGTGGAGAATTGTACTACGAAATCTAGTACAGCTATCCACTAAAATGACACATTTCGTCGTTCAGCAGCGTACTGAAAAACGAAAAGCACAGCGAAATTTTTCGTTTATGATTTCGTCATGACATTTTTGTATGGGAAATTTCGTTTCGCATCAGCAGCGTACTAGGCTTTAAGCTTGTAGGCAAACCAATATGGCTACCGAGGATTTATATCTTTACTAGAGTGTTTTTGGATCAAAGTTACTATTTGGTGTGGATTTTGGGCTGGAGGAGTCATCGGTCCGTACTTCTTCAAAAATGATGCTGGTCAGGCCATCATCGTCATCGATGATCGCTATAGGTAGACGAACACCATCTTCTTGAAGCCTGAATTGGATGATATGGACTGGACACCGTAGACAAATGCTTTCAACAGGATGGCGCTACGTGCTACATAACCTCTTTCCGGGGCACTACTAGAAAAAAAATTAAGCGACTTTTTTGTAAAAATAACTTTCTTTAAGTCCTGTTATTATAAATATTATTATCTCTCTCACTCAAAACATATTTTTTTTCTTGTAGACATTGGTTTCAATTTCAATAGAAACGAGGTATTTAGTTTATACCACATCAAAGCATAAACAAATTATAAAAAAGGTGGTACGGTTTTCATACCACCGGCCCGGAAAGAGTTAAGACACAATCGACATTCTGCGTGAGCGATTTCATAGCATGCGTATCTAGCGCCGAGGTGACGTGAATTGGCCACCAAGATCGTGTGATGTAACCCTTTTAGACTTTTTCTTGTGGAACTTTCTTAACACGAAGGTCTATACGAATAAGTAGCAAACTACTGTGGCCTATAAAGACAACAGATAGATAGATAGATAGATAGATAAAATTCTTTATTTCATATACTAATGTTCACAATATTTATTCTTAAGAATAAGGACGTGGCAATTCTGCCGTCTGCCTGAAATGACATTTCATAATAAATTAAAGAAATATATGTACATATATTGAAAATATTTGAATATTTTATGACAAACCAAATTCAGAATAATCAAAAAAAAAAAAAACTTATTCAATAGATACATTTGACATTAAGTTATAAATATAAGTAACAATTTTGACGTGATTTGAAACACAAAAAACATTTTTTTTTTTTTTTTTTTTTTTCAAAATTCATAAAAAAATCTTAAAACATGTTAACAATTTTATAGTGATTTTAAATACAAAAGTAAATAATATACATAATGAAACACAATAATTTTTTTCAATTTTAAAGTGATTTGAAACACAAAATAAAAATCAAAGTGATATAATTTAGACTGCAATAACTTTAAAATATCTCATAGGTAGCTATTTCTAAAGGTCAACGCATGTTTACAATATTTGTATAGGCTACACCAACCTAGGGCACCGTTTAGTATTTCGCGCAAACGAACTGGTGAAATAAAGCTCTCATTTAAATGTAAACGTCGTATCTCTTGCAGAATTGGACATACAGCAATAAAGTGCAAAGTGTCTTCAGCTTCTCGTCTGTTACACAAACCACAAATTTGTGACAGATCAGGGCGATGTGGCATACAATTGAGATTTAGAATTTCGACCCGTGCTCTAAATATTAAGCTTATTGCTTCAGCAGATAATTCATTGGTGAAATAGTTGTCTTCCGATCGCAAGTGGTGATTGAGAGTTCTGTAGACGTTTCTGGATGTCGTGGATGCTGCTCTGGCTTGATGTTGGTTGTATGCTTTTTCGTCTACCTTAGCAATAATGTTGTTAAATATAGCTGGCCATTGGTCCACATTTGAGTCAGTCGGTAAAGAGTTCACTTCGTGAGATAGGGCAAGCTGGTTCCATTCTTTAAAAGGTGTTGAATTGGTGAGCAATAGTCGCAACATGATGGTTTTGTGTAGGCTTCTCTCTTCTCTTTTCATAACTCGTACTATATAATCTGCATTAGTTTTAAGGTTTTGAGTATATATGGGTGTAATACCAGACTCTACATAGATTGCATAATTCGGAGTTGACGTCGGCAATCTAAAAAGGCGTTTGAAAAAAAACCTTTGAACTGCTTCGAATTCTTCGAGGGGCAAGTAACCAAAAACTTGAGCACCATAGCACATACAGGTGTTGACAGTTGCATGAAACACACGGTATTTGGACTTTACATCAACTTGTTGGTTTGCAAAAAACTTGGGCCACATCAAGTTTAAAGCTAGTTTAGCCTCAGAGCTTTTATCTTTAACATGTTTAGAAAACTTCAAATTACTTGTAAGTATGACTCCAAGGTACTTAAATTCCTGTACGATATCAATTGGTATATTGTTGAGAGACCATTGTTCTTCAGGCAATCTCCTTCTTTGGCGTGCTTCAAAAACCATAACCTTCGTTTTTGTAGTGTTTACCTGTAGTCCCCACATCTCGCAGAAGCTCTTGAGTCTATTGATCTGCAGCTGGAGACTGAAAGGGTTTTCAGCCAACAGAACTAAATCGTCGGCATAGAGTAAAACTTTAACTTGAACGTCTGCAAACAATATTCCTCCTGGAAGCGCATCACATATGTTGTCAATAAACAGGGCGAAGAGAATAGGACTTAAGATGCAGCCTTGAGGAACTCCAGTTGTGGTTTCGAACCAGTTCGAAAATTCAGCACCATCCCATACCGTAGCAGTAGAAGACATCAGAAAGTTTAGATACATCAACAGGAGCTTTCGGGAAACTCCTAAAGATGAAAGCTTGTAGATCAAAGCCTGTCTGTTTACCCTGTCAAACGCCGCTTTGAAATCAACGAAGCATGCATATAATTTATTACCCTTCTCTATAGACTTCCTAGCTATACTGGTGAGGGCAAAGATGTGGTCCATAGTCGAGAACCCCGGTCTAAAACCAGCTTGGAACATGTTCAGTAGATGGTTGCTTTCAACCCACCTTGAAAGTCTTTCGTAAAGAATTGAAGCCAAGATTTTTCGCATCGAGTTGAGAATTGAAATCCCTCTGTAGTTTTCTGGTAGGGCTGAATCTCCTTTTTTAAAAATTGCAAAAATTACTGCTTTAGTAAAACTGAGTGGCACATGCGAGTTATCGTAGAGTCTATTAAAGTAAACCAACAAATAGTTTTTCAATACATCAGTACTATTTTTATAGAACTCTGCCGGAATACCATCGATGCCTGGAGCCTTGTTGTTTTTCATTTTCTTCAGTGTTAATTCGAGTTCTCCCAAAGATATAGGATCATCCAATACAGAGATGTTGGTGTTGGGTAATGCATAGCAGAAAGTGTGGTGGTTCTCATCAGCCGACAAAAGAGTTTTAAAGTGAGCTGCTAGTGTCTCAGCTCCGAGAGTATTCACCACACTTCGATTATGACCACCGAGCTCACGAACATTACACCAAAAGTCCTTTGAGTTTGTACAGCTGACTAGATTCCTTGCCATATTTTTCATATACTCGATTTTTTTATCTGCACATACTTTCTTGAACTCTTTGTTTACATGTAGATAAATATTTTTAAAAAACAAGGCATTTGTAGATCTAAAGAGTTTGAGATACACAAAAGAAAGTTTACGAAGCTTTTTGCAATCATTGTCAAACCATTTGTTCTTTGGAGTAAATGAGTTATTATTATTCTCGTTATACGATGCTGAGGCTTTTATCACTTTTACTATCTCCTCATCACAAATTTCAATATAATCCGGGGAATCGGGTGAAGGGAGAGTTCTGCAGTTTCGGTCTAAAAGTGATTTGTACAAGACAGCACGATTCTCGTTCCATTTCAGTCTAAGGGAATTACTGGTATACCTCTGCGTTGTTTCAGTAGTAAACTGTACTTTCACCTCAATTGGCAAGTGCGCTGAAAAATTCTCTAAACCCACTTTGAAATCTTTATATATATTGACCCACTCCATTGAAATAGCTGCAATGTCTATAACAGACTGTCCTTGGCCGCTTATAAAAGTGAATTCTCCAGAAACGTCTCCTTCAGAAGCCCCATTAAGCACAGATAGTCCAAAGTCTTCAAAAAAGTCTATAATCTTCTTCCCATTGCGATTAAGAATATCATCTTTGGAATTTCTGACAACATTAAGAGCAGCATGAGATGGTATATTTTCAGTTGAAGGGTTTTGATATTTGCCGATTCGAGCATTTAAATCACCAATTATCATTATGTTCTCCAAGTTGGATGTATTCACGAAGTCTACTAAATTAGTAAAATCAGTTTGCCAGTTATTGCAGTTTAAGTACACTGGAATAATTGAATATGTTATGTTGTTGCTTGAAATTTGAAAGATAATTCTGTTAGATATACAACAAAGTTTAATAAATTGAGAATCAAAATTTTTTTTGATCCCACATAACATTCCACCACTAGCTCTGCCGTGGACATTAGTCCTGATTGCTGGAGAGCACATAATATTAAAATTTTTAAAATAGCTTAAAAAATCATTTTCATTTTTTTCTTCTACAAAAGTTTCTAAAAGAATAATTATATCAAAATTTTGAATAAAGTTAAAAAAACTAGGTAATAAAAGTTTACTTTTAAGACCTGTAATATTATACGAGCATATAGTTAAATTTTGAAAATTATTGTTAATTTGGCAGACGGCAGATAATTCCTAATGTGTTTGTAACCTTAATGGTTGTGAGAGTTGACTCATAGGTGGCGTGTAAAACTGTAAGGAGTTAGATGTTGATGGAACAGACGCACTAGAAGGATTATCTTCTCTCTCTCCCTCGCTGCAGTCAAAGAACTCTGTTGATCTGTCACCGAACATATGTTTGACAAAAGACAATTCGGTAGGAGATTTGACAGTCAAACCTCGTGAATACTTGTAAACAAACAAATGTTGATTGATTTGCAATTTATCTCCTTTAACAAAAATTTTTGCGTTCGGATTAATTTGTAGGAGTTTGTTTCTGAATTCAACCAGTGTTTGTCTCTTTTTGCGATACATAAGCGATTGCTCGCGGAAAATACTGATCCCAGTGTTTTTAAGTTTATGTGACGCAGCAATAATCTGGTCTGCAATCTGTGCCGAGAGAAGTTCGATTTTGACAGTACCCCGCTGTGCGTTGTTGTTGTGTATTTCCTTAGATCGTTTAATGTGAAAATTATCACCTTCGTTTAGCTTAAGAAGCCCCTTGCAAGTCTGTATAGCGAATTGAGTTGCATTGGTTTCTGCATTTAAAGGAAGGTGAACGACAATGGATGATTCATTAGCTTTTCGTGAGATAATTTCCAACTGGCTTTCAAGAAGTTCGCATCTTTGTGACATTTCAGTGAGTTTGTGGTTAAGGTGAATGTTTACCGCCCTTAAAGAGCCAATTTCAGTGTAAAGTTGATTAAGGTCTTCCTTTGTTACAAGACTCTTCAGCTTCTCACTGAGAACATTATTAAGAGTGGTTTCTAGGATGGATTTCAAATCATCAGTAGATAGATTTCCTACACCCATTTTGAACATATTCGAAGAGTTTTGGTGTTTTTCTTTTTTATTCTTTGTGAATGCTCTGTTCGGATGCGGTTTCAGTTATATTGCACAAGAATGTACCGTATAGCAGCAAATTGATCTACTTGTGAATTTAAGCAAGATTTAACTTCGTACCTTTGTTGTAAAGTAATAATTTTCCTTTCGGTGGTATGAAATCACGTCAAAAAGTGTTAAGCAACTTGTTTATATAAAAAAATCGTTACTTATTTTACATTTAATTTAAAAGTTTGTCAGAGACCAAAAAATTTTACACTTTCACTTTTGACAATTGAAATGTCACAAAGACAACATAATCAATGCCATCGGTCAAATTCAGCCTAATTTATGCACAAAAGTCATGGAAAAATTGATTTTTTGAATGCGCTGCACCCAGAGAATCCACGGCGGCCATTTAAACGATGTTATATTTCACAAATAATTTTATTGACAAGGCTTTAAAATAAAGATAAAACCTTTTTTTGATATCTCATATACAACTTGAATCAATTGTCAGCAACTCAATTGAGTCAATTAACTCATCACCTATAAATGACCTCCAAAATGAGTATTCGCTGGAAGATACCAACATTAGGTTTAAAATACTTGCAAGTGTTATTTAATTAATGTCTTAAAATTGGCTATTTTCCAAACAATTGGGAAACTGCAAAGATAATACCGATTTTAAAACCAGGTAAAAATGCTAATCTACCTAATAGTTACAGACCCATTAGTTTGTTGAGTTCAATTAGTAAATGTTTTGAACAAGTTATTAAAGCTAGAATAAATTCACACTTAACCAATAATAACATTTTACCAAACGAGCAGTTCGGCTTCAGATTGCATCACAGTACAATCCATCAAGTACATAGGATTACTAAACACATAAAAAGTAACTTAAGGTCTGGTAAAAGTACAGTATGGTACTTCTTGATGTCGAAAAAGCATTCGACACGGTCTGGCATAATGCGCTTTTACACAACTTGTTGATACTCAACTTCCCAGTGTTTTTAATAAAATAAATTCAATCATTTTTACTTCAGAGGAAATTTAAGGCTTCAGTCAATAACTGGTTTTCTGAAAAATGTAATATAACGGCCGGTGTACCACAAGGATCAGTTTTAGGCCCAATTCTATACTCAATATTTACTTCCGATTTTCCATTACTTCCTTTTTGTAAAACAGCAATTTTCGCTGATGATACTTGCATTTTCTCTTCGGATTCAGTTGGTTTCATAATCGAAACTAATCTGCAATCTAGTCTAAATGTTATACAAAACTACTTCCATGACTGAAAAATAAGAATCAATGCTTCAAAAACGCAGGCAATCTTTTTCATTTGAAAAAGAAAAGCCTGCTTTTTACCAAGTAATAATCTTATTATGGATGGCACAAGTATAGATTGGAAATCTGATGCAAAATATCTCGGAGTGCATTTAGATAAAACATTAACATTTGGCTTACATATACAAAAAACGATTCAGAAAATAAATCATACAGTTAAAATTCTTTATCCTTTCATTAACCGCAAATCAATGCTTAGCACCGATAATAAGCTTCTAATATACAAAGTTGTTTTCCAAGCTATCATGTACTATGGTTCACCAGTATGGGGTAATTGTGCAATCTCTAATATACGACGGCTGCAGATAGCTCAAAATAAGATTCTGAAAATGATTCTGAAATTTCCATGGTCATTTTCAACTAATGAACTTCATATTTATTTATTTATTTATTTATTGATGTATTTATTTTAATTATTTCAATTAATTTATTCTTTTCTGTTCTATATCTATATTCTACATATTTTTACCTACTTGTTGTAAGACTTAAAGCTTGGTTTGAATCTTTTGTTTTTTTTTTTCCACCGCCCACCTTTCTTTCATTCTATTTTCTTAGAGCCCGTTCACACGATGCCGAATCGGTGGTTTTGCCGTATCGGCGATTTTGCCGTATAAGCCAGTGGCAATATAATTTAAATGAGTATATTCAGACGATACGGCATTTAACCGTATACGGTAAAATCACCGATTCGGTCGATTTTGTCATTCGGTTTTGTCACTGCAAATCGTTTTCGGTCGTACGGCAAAAAAACCGATTCGGTTTATAGTGGCAATGTATTTACATACAGTGCGTTCAGACGATTCGGTATTTTGACCGAAAGTGCGTCATTTTTCGTCTGGGCTACTGTGGAATAATGTATTACTAGTATATAGTCGTTTTTGTGTTTTACACCGAGTACGGTGTAGGGTTGAGTACGGTGTACGGTTAAATTACCGTACCGTCTGAACACTCCAACCGAAAGACACCGAATCGAGAAAATATCCGATACGGCGAAAATACCGAATCGTGTGAACGGGCTCTAAGAGCCCGAATCGGTGATTTTACCGTATACGGTTAAATGCCGTATCGTCTGAATATACTCATTTAAATTATATTGCCACTGGCTTATACGGCAAAATCGCCGATACGGCAAAACCACCGATTCGGCATCGTGTGAACGGGCTCTTATTGTTTTATATGAAGGTTTTTATGTAGCTTTTCCTTCAATATTATTTCTCTTTGTATTCTTGGTTGATTGATGTAATAATTATTATAATATTGACATTAGTAAGGTAGCCTTATACCATGTCTCTGTAAATTGTGCAATTTAGTTTAAGAAAAAAATATTATAACATTGATGCTACAATAAAGATAAAGATAAAGATATACAACTTGTTTAATTAAATTTAAAATTCCACTCTTAATGCACAAACCCTTAAGTGTTACAAAAACTTGATTTTCTTCAATTTTTAACAAATTTATGACGTTAGTCATTTGAGAAAAGGACTACCTTAAATAAAATTTCTCTGAAATTCTGAACTTTTATCCCCAAAGCACGAAAGATTTATGAATTGTACACTTGTCTGTAACCAATACATTTTTTTTAAAGTATTTGCAGTTCCACATACGCAGGTGATTACCTATCACATATTAATTTTAGTAGTCCTTAAAGAATTATAGCAAATAAATAATTACAAAGCAAAAAAGCATAATTGCACAAGCGTCAGGCTTATATTTTGGCGAAAGTGTAACTTTTGTAATATTTATGTAAAAATTCATGCAAATTAAAAAGCACTCAAAAAACACACACAAATTCGTTCATATTTATATCGATTTTAAAAAATCATAAAAAAGTACACCTTAAAACATTGTTTACCTCTAAGTATTTTAATATCCAATAACTCCTTGTGACGTGTCCTTCTACCTTTTTTGTGTAATTTTTTGTTTAAAGGTTAAGCAAAAAAAAAATCATTTTTGTTTTGTTAATTGCATGAAATTTGAGACGATATTATTAATAACAAAATATTGACGAAGGATTTGACAAAAAAGTATAAAAGTGAAGCGACAAAAATAAAATAAAAAAAAAAACACAAAGTTAGTCTTTTTCTCCACCAACATAAATAATAAAAAAAAAATGAAAACAATTAAAAAAATTAAAATAAACCAAAATTATGATAAACCCAACTATCAAATCAATAAAATATAAGTTTATAAGATTTATGTATTATAAACGATTCTTACTTGTTGTAAAATTACGACTTGTATATGCAACAGATTCTTTATTGTCATAAATTGTATAAGCTTGCACTTGATATGTTGCTCCGGGCGTTAAGTCTCTTATATGATATTGGAATGCATTGTCATCAATTAAAATCGTACGATTCGTATCGTACGCATCCGAGAGTCCTAAGACCTTTATTTTAAAGGACGAATAGTTTCCCTGGAGCGGTGGGCTCCATGTTATAGTTGCAGTCTTCCCACTGCGTACAGCTACCGATAGATTTGAGGGTGGATCAGGAGCTGAAATGAAAAAGAAGGGAGAAAGCAAAATTGAGTAAATTAAATCGTTGTTTTTGATAAAGAAGAAGAAAACAAGAAACACAGAGACATGAAAAAGGAAGGATCGATTACCGAAGAACAGGGATTAATTAATTAGTTCCGTCTTAGAGTTGGAAAAGTTGTATAAAAAAAAGTTTTTTCTTATGGACTTTATTTAATCCACCCCTATAGAGTATTTCAAAACTCACTGCACAGACCTCACCTCACACTTACCGATATATAATTATGGTTTTTCAAGTATATTTTGCTAATGACCATGCAATGATTTACACGACTCTAAAACTTCTTCTGTTTGTTTTAGGGGGATGAGGATTAAGGAAAATGGACATTTCTGTTTCTTGAATCAATTCCCTTGAGGTTTTTTTATTTAAGACATAGCTTTGTTGCATTTCAGCCACAGGATACTTCGTAATTAGACTCAAACATAAGGAACACAAACTATATAGGAAGTTGTACATATGTATATAATGTCCTGTGGCATGAAGATGACTTATTTTTGTTTTCTTATTCGTCGGTCGGTCATCCTCAATTAGAACCCCAAAATAAATAAATAAAAACCAAGTAAGATTACGTTTTCGAGTGGAGAATAAGAGAGGATAGTAAGAGTATTGCGCTTGAGGCATTAAAGATTTAGACTTTCGTCCTTGCATAGAGGAGATTTTTGTATTCTGTCGGCCGGCAATTGTTGTTGTTTTAGTTATTTTCTGCTTCCTTATCCATCTCCTAAAAATATAAAAAAACACTCCACTTGTATTTTAATAAAAATCCATTTCCTTAAAGCCCAAGTAGGAATGATATATATGTATGTACTTACATATATATGTAAATGTATAAAGTAAGGAAAGGACTTAATAAAGTAAAAAAGAAAAAGTTAGACTGAGTTTCTGGTGTGATGGTAAATAAATCCTTGAATACTTTTTTTCAGCACATTGTTAAGTCGGCTTTTCGTATATAAACGAGTAGAGTACGTATAGTTTCAATTTTGTATTTTTAAGGATTTTTTTTTCTACTGAAGTTTATTTTTATCCTGCAAGACTCAAGTGGCCTTATGTTTTTTTCTTTCTTATTTTTATTCTACATATAAAAATGGAATTGTGAGCAGAATGTATCCAAACTGTTAAGAGTCATAGTGAAATAGTATATGTTTGTATGTATGTACATGGTTTTATATGCGTTAGCATAGCGTTTGGTAATTAATTTTAGAAAATGAAACAGAGTCCTTGGCAGGACATTCAAGAAAAAAAAATGTATATAGTGCTCAGTCAGAAGGATTAAATAAATAGAGTATGATAATGAAAATATATTGATCGAGTGTGCTTCTTCTAATTTTCTTAAGACGAGAAAGGACTCAATAAGACGAATGTTTTTTAATCATGCCTCTTAATTTACTGGCGCTGGCGTACACAAACATATGTAGTGTATTAAAGGATAAATGGGACATAAATTACTTTTATTTTAGCTCAGTTAGTTTGTATTGCTTCATGTTAAGTTTCAGGCAAAATAGTTTTTTTTAAGGAATTAAAATATCAAATGAAGAATTTGATACTTGTAAGAATAAGAATAAATTGTAGAATGAATGTTTTAAAAATTAAAAAGCATAGTTCTGAAGACCTATATTGTAGGTATTTATTTAAGTCTTTTTCCAATTTCAAATATTGAATAAAAGTTGCGTTAGGTTTTATTTTTGTATAAAATAAAAAATATTAATTGCATCGGCCGGGAATCGAACCCGGGCCGCCCGCGTGGCAGGCGAGCATTCTACCACTGAACCACCGATGCTGATGAAAATTCCATCAGTTTGGAACTATTATCATTCGATAAGAAAATTCATGAAACTTTGATTTGAATTTGTTATAAAATTAAAATTATTTCAGAGTAGCGAAAATATTATATGCATAATTTAAAAAATAAAACAACAACTCGGTATTTTAGCAGAAGGCCTTGTAAGTCAAGGGCGGATCCAGAGTTTTCATCATTCAGACACTTAGATGAGTTTTTACTCACCGTAGAAACGTGAAACGTAGCTTTTTTTCAAAAATAAAATATACTTTTTTTGTATCCATTTCTATTTATGGTAAGAACGCTAAACAAATTCATAAATCCAGAAAATGAGAGAGGATCTGATATGAAGAAATGTCGGGCTTTTTTTGACGTAGTTTTTTCGAACTCAATTTTCGGTAGTCTATAATAATTACTATCGCTATCAGTCTGCTTACTCGTATTTTGATCTTAAAGGAGTCAACAAAACTTGAACATTTTAGAGAGAAAAATGTTTGGTTCTTGAATTTAAGGAATTAGGTGCATTTAAGTACATAATTTCTCTAAAAAATTGAATTAAAACAAATTAAGGTTAACAAATAAGCTGGGAAGAAACGTTTGTGTGGCACTTACAATTAGCCATTAGTTTAATAAAAGTGTCACTTTTGGTGTTTTTGGGACATTTATATTATTGAAATTTGTGTTTAAATATTAGTTCTAGAGCATCCAAAGCAAATTCACCTCAAAAGTAGATTTATTTAATTTTTTAAGATCTTTTGTATTCAACAGAAAACCAATTTTGAAAGAAATAAAATACATGACTGGGTCGCTAGAACTTTGATCACCAAAAAGAGCTTGCACAAAAAGAGAAAATTATTGAAATCAGTCCATTAGTTCTTGAGAAAACTTAAAAACAAAATAAAGATTTTTGAGGGGTACTCTTCTGGAGCAATACCAAAATATGTTTTTCTTGTAGAAAGAAGCCAAATTAAGAACACAAAATTTAGAGAAAGTTTTAGAAAAATCACATGTTTTACCAAAAAATTTGTATGGGGACTGCTGTTATTTTTCGTATAAATAAAATGAAAAAAACGCCTTACGCTAATCGGCTGAAAACCTTGATTTCAATCAACAGAATTGTTTGGACTGTATAGGAGCCAAGAAAGGCAGACAGACGGACGGAATCGGAGTACCCACTTTTTTCGACTTCTCTACCGTCGTTATGTCATATTTGATTAAAAGCTCTAGTTCGAAATTGTTTACTAATGCAAAACTTGCTATATAGTTCCTTTATGTCGCAAGTAAAAATCACTTCAATATTCACTATTTATATGTGTCAAAAAAATTTAATAATAAAATTGAAGGCTAGTTTTAGGAATTTAAAGGCAACTTAATATAAAATCTCTTATTCAGGGTTTCTTCTTAAGAACCTGACTATTTGCTCTTTTTCTTTGAAACAATTTTTATGAAAATAATTTAAAGCATTACTAAAGTTTTTTTTTTAAATTCTAAATTGAGTGAAAACAAAAATTTTAGCTGTTTTTGACAGCAAAACACTTTTAGTGAATGTCGTTAAATTACTAATAAATTTATAGATGAAATCTTTACTTATACAACTTAACTGTTTAAGCTTTATGGCTCATATGACCCCCCCCCGTCAGTTGATCAAAAGTTGATGAATTTGTGCTGCGTTTTTGGAATAGGCTGAATTTCCGATTCATATTATGTTCTTGGTCCAGTCCTCATTTAAAAGTAGTACTTTTAGCAACAAAGTTTAAGGAAGTAAAATACAAATGTTGTTTTCATATACATACAAAAAATAAATAATTCAAAATATAATGGGGGTCATATCCATTAACGCAATACGATTAGTTTTGAATTGAAGGTAATTCCTACGAAAAAGCAAACAAATTATCTCCCAGGGGGGTCATGACTACTACGACCCCCCCCCCCTGGATCCGCCATTGTTGTAAGGTCTGTGCATCATGGTTTCGCTCGTACCACTGACAATATCACTGCTGTAGTGACAGTGTTGCCGAAGACCCGAATATGTCGATTCCTCGTTGATTTCAGGAATTAGGACTGTCTTACGGCGGCGCATTATGGGATACCTCATACCTACCATATAAAGTCCTACCATATAAAGTCCAGCTCACACAGCAATTGAAGCCAGCTGACCATTCACAACGTCGTAGATACGTAAAATGAATGCTGCAAACAACAGACGATGGACGGGCGGCGATTTTTCGAGCCTTATCTTATGACCAATTATCTATTTTTGTTATTTTAGAGTAAACTCGTCGATTTAAAAAAAAAAATAATTTAACCTCATTTTTGGAAAACTGTATTCTACAAACTGTTACATTTACAGACACAGCATAAGGCTCAAATTTTAGTTTATTCATTTTTATCAAAATCGTAGGACATAATAAGCGAAAAAAGTGCGAAATGTTTGCTGTTTTCCTGATTTTTTAACATGTTGCGTTCGACGCTTGAGGCCGGAAACTTGGATTATTAATTATACCATCATCATAAACAAGAAACCAAGAAATCACGAATACCGGATTTAAGACAAGGTCTCCTTCCATTCAAATAAGAAAAACATGCTGGAATGCGACCCACACTGATAACTTCAAATCCCATCTGTCGATTTGTCTTGCTTAAAATTTTGTGGGTTTTCGTGTTTTGTTAAAAAAGTTGTCAGTTGAATTATTCTTAATTTATTTTTAAAATTTAAAAATGACCAACAAAATTTTTTATATAATGAAATAGTTTAGTTTCAAAATCTAGTTTTGTTAAATAGATTTTTAGTCAAAAACAAATTTTTACCAATTTTTTATTTCTTATATAAACAAATACAAATTGGATGAATGAAATCAATTTGAGGGCAAGAGTACGATAACTCAGGCGACAAGATATTATAACGGATTTTTTCAGAATAGTTAAAAACAAGTATTTTTTTACTATGGGAGGGGGGTTCTATCTCCCCCCGTTTAGGCGGGAGGGGCAATTTAAAAAAAAATATTATTTAAAATGGAAACAAATAATTAAAAAAAAAACGGTTATACTTACAATTAAGTTTTATACATTTTTTTAAAGCTAACATTCTGTTCTATTAGCCAGTTTTCAAATCAAGTGAAAACTATGCCTAGTTTTTGAAAAAATTAATTTTAAACTCAAAATTTGAGTAAAAAAAGTTAAAAAAAGGTTTAAAGTGTAATTTTTCAATACTTCAAGATTATCTCCCATTGTTTTTATTTCAGAATTTATTGCTCTTATTTGTTTTTGATCAAAAACTGAAAACTTGATGATTTTATGTCTTTTTGTTTTTGAGAAAATTGAAAATAACCATAACTACTATTTTAATTTAATTTTTTTTTTTTTTTGCTTCAGTGGTCTTATTTTGATAGTAATAATGGTAGGTGCGTGCGGGTTTGGGCGTATGCAACAGTGGGATGTGTATATTTGATTTTTCTCAAAATTTTACCAGATGTTATTCTTCGTTGCACAAAATTGTTTTGGAGATGAAATCATTTTTCATTTGTAAAATTTTCGAGGCGACAAATTTTTTTTCAGTTTTTTTGATTTATAAAAAAAAACGTGGATTGGATTTTTTTCCAAAAATATACTTGTTTGGTATCACGTTACATTATAATAGATTCGATTTGATTAGATTATAAAAATGTTTTATTTTTCTTTAAGTCTTATACAGATTATATATATGTATATATAATAATAAACTAACATTTTTAGAGCATGCAGATTTCCGAGCGTTCTTCTCTATGCGGCATAAAGTTGAGTGGCAGCAACTCTCCTCTTGTTTTTAAAACCAGTGACATAAGGTCGGATGAGTACTCTTCCTTGAAATAACTTCTGGTTGCAAGATTGTAATCGAGCATTGTGTAAATACGTCTGCTTGTCGACTCTCTAGCTTTTGTAATGAATTCCTCTCTTTTCTTCACATCAACTGCACTTATGAGATCATAAAGTTCAGCTTTCCATTGATCTGGCCTATTTTCGTTTATAGTTAGCTGACGGTCACAAAGAGTAGCTAAGCTACTCCAGCTCTCGAACCAAGATGACTTCCTTCTTAAAATGACCATAGTTATTTTTTTGGGCAGCCTGTTCTCGTTCATGGTTAACGTCTTTATTATGTAGTCTACTTGCATTTTAAGTGTCGAAATGAATAGAGGAGGAAGACCCGTCTCGAGCATGAGAATGTGATTTGGAGTACTGTTTGGAAGCCTCAAAGTTCTCTTTAGAAAATATCTCAAAAGATGTTCCACCTCACTGAATTCTTTGTGACCCCATACTTGTGCGGCGTAGCACATAACTGCCTTCGCCGTTGTTTCAAAAATTCGGAACTTTGAATTGAAATGAACGTCTTTGTTGTGCATAATGGACTTCCACGTTGCATTTAGTGCATTTTTTGATTTGGCTAGTTTCTCTACAATGTGGTTTCTCAGATTCAGATTTCTTGATATCTTTACTCCTAGGTAGTTATAGTCACTTACTACTTCGATTTCCTTGCTATCAAATCTCCACTTTTCGTTGCGACAGTTTGGGCCTCCACCGTTACGAAAGATCATAACCTTGGACTTGCTAAGGTTTACCTGAAGCCTCCATTTGTAGCAGTATGCAGCTATTCTGTTTATCATCAACTGGAGACTTTCAGGCGTTTCTGCTAATATAACAATGTCATCGGCGAATTTTAAGGATTTCACAAGAAGATTTGCTGTAACTTTTGCTCCACCCTGTAGATCGTCCTCCATGTCGTCTATGAAGAGTGCAAACAAAAGAGGGCTTAAGTTGCAACCTTGTCTTACTCCTACTTCCACTTCGTATGATTCCGCTACATCGTTGTTGAAAGGGATTGCAGATGTTGTAGATTCATAAAATTTTTCCAAAATTCGTCCAAATTTTGTTGAAACACCTTTGTTGTAAAGTTTAAGCATTAGAGCTTTTTTGTCGAGGGCAGCTTTAAAATCTATAAAGAAGGCATACAGCTTCTTTTTATCTTTAATGAAAAACTTTTAAAATAAAAATACTTGTTTTTATTTTATTTGGCAGACTTTCGCAATTATTAATTAAAATACTTTAAGTTTTTATTTCCAAAATTTTTAACCTGGTTAATGTTATGACTTACGGTTATCACGCAATTATAACACAAAAAACAACAATTATTCAAATATTATAATTTATTATTATTATTGTTCGATCGAAAAACGATTTTTTTTAAAAATGTATTTGTTAGTATCAGTCAATCTTCAACCTGGGACATTTTTACGTCAAGATTTCGAATATTAACTGAAATAAATGGAAATAATTGATTAAATTCCCACTAGGCATTGAATTAAAAAATTGTAGCTCATTTTGAATAGAAGTTATTTTTTAATTTTAATTCAATTAAACTTGCAATAAAATAATTTTTAGTTTAATATTGATGGCAATAAATTAAATTTTTAATGGGTAATTCATAGATGTACAATTAGCATTATATATTTTATTTCAGTCAAGAACAATATCCATTAAAAAATTTTGAGTAATGCATTGAATTGACATTGGAATTTTTGCAACTCTGCTTAAGACTCACCAAGGAGATGATTTGCTTGAACCCAACCGTAGAGTCTTTTGTATAGAAGCCTTGTCAGAATTTTCATTGAAGTGTTCAGCAAGGATATTCCTCTATAGTTTGCGGGATCAGTGCGGTCACCTTTCTTGAATATGGGAGTGACGATGGAATCCTTAAAATAAGTAGGTATGCATCCGTCTTCGTAAGCCTGGTTAAGCGCTAGAGTAAAGTGTTCGATGAATGAGGGTGTGCTGAATTTGTAAAATTCCGGCGGTATACCGTTGGATCCTGGAGCTTTGTTACATTTCAGTTCATCCAAAACTGCCTTTACCTCTAAGATACAGAATGGGGCGTCCAAGGCGTCATCCGCCTGAAAAGGGATAGCAAATTGGAAGCTCGTAGTAAACTTGTCCTTTGTGAGGTTTTTGAAATGTTCGCATAAATCCATCAGCTCGATCGGTAGGCAAGGTCGCGGTAATTGACTGTCGTTGTTTATAAAGCGTACTTTGCTCCAAAACTGTGACGCGTTCCTGCAACTTGAAAGATCGTGTGCAATGTTCTCAAAGTATGCTTGACGCTTAGACTTAAGCAAGGCTTTTAAAGTTTTGTTAGCGGACAAATATTCTCGCTTTAGAAAGGGGTTTTGAAGGTACTTCCTTACAAGCTTTAACCAAGCAAATGATTTTTTCCTTGCTTGTGAGCTGTCTCTGTCATTATAATATAAAATTTAGTTCAAGTCTCTAGCGTCATTGGTTCGTGAGATATTTAGGGTAAACCAAGATGTTCACCATTTTTTTAAACTGCTATGGTAAAAAAACCACTCACGCAATTTTCTTGAGAGCCCTTTCTGCATCTTTCTGCCTTATTATCTGTATAACAAAATTTATTTGAAGTCGATATCTCTTCCGGTTCTTGAACTATGGACGACGAAAAAAACGTCGCTAACGTACGGCGCGGCGTACGTACGAAGTTCATCAATCGTCACTGGCTTGTTGGTATAGACCATAGACTTGATGTAGCCCCACACAGACCATTTCGTGAGATATAACACATTCTCCAAACTTGGTTTCCAATAAATTGATTGCGACATTCGCTGTGTGGCTTGTGGCGCCGCGCGCGCCGCCGCCGTTCTGTTGGAACCACATGTCCACCAAGTCCATATCATCCAATTGGGGCCAAAATTATTTGGTTATCATTGAACGGTAGCGATCCCCATTCACAGTAATGTGCCGGTCTTGATCATCACGGAAGAAGTACGGCCCAATGATGCCACCGCGCTGGCCCATAAACCACACCAAACCGTAATTTTTTAGGGATGCAATGATGACTCATGGAGTACGTGTGGATTGCTGCCTGACCTATACCGCATATTTTGTTTATTGACAAAGCCTTTCAGCCAGAAATGATCGCTGAAGATGATTTTTCGATGAAAATCCGAATCATTTTCAAGTTGTTGCTCAGCCCAATTCACGAACATACGACGCTTCTGGTGGTCAAGCGACTTCAGTTCTTGCGTCAATTTAATCTTGTAAGGATGTAGGTCAAGATCTTTTCACAAAATTCACCACAACGACTTCACAGAGATGCCCAACGCTTGAGAACGACGTGTGAGAGACACATTTAGGCTTTCTGCAACTGAAGCCTCAGCGGCAGCAATATTCTCGACACTAGGGGCACTTCTTTGTCTTACTGGCACGGGAACATTTTGTAGTGTGCCTGTGAATTCAAATTTTTTCACTAGACGCTCTTAACGTTCAGGCCACTGACTCCGAATTTCCGTAGTAAATTTTAATAATCTTTCCAACATGAAATGGCAAACCTTACTGAAGAGAAATGTCAAAAGAGCGGCAAGAAATATAGCGTCGTTTGCTGTACCTGTCGCTCTACTTTTCTACCGTCCCTGTTGAAAAACCCTCTATTTAAAAATTTGCTTATGTTTTTGTATTTGATTTTTTATGTATTACCAATATTTTGAAAATATTAATTTTTTATAACTTTTCAAAATCCTCAGAAGACCCTGTCAAAGTCCTTTTACAAAATCATTCTCAACAATGGTTTAGTAAGACAAGGATAAAAAACATTAATTTTTATTTCTATATAAAAGATAATTGGTTCGACATTGTTACACTTTCATCAAAGCTTATCACCTCTTAATCTTTAAGTCATTAGGAGAAAGTTCATCGAACTTTTAAACTTTAAATAACCCATAAAGTTTATTAAGTGGGAAAAATTTCGAAAACTTTGAATGACATTAAACTAATAAAACAGTTCTTATAAAGATTTATGATTTGTTAAATTTTTGGGATAATTTAACCTTTTTTTCCATCTTCACGCATTCAATATCTATACCTACATATACTATATGCGTAATAAGATCTTTTTTCATTGCTCCCTACTCCCTATTCTATATTAAAACTGTTTCTAGTGCTTATCCCTTAAACCAGGAAACTCTATCAAATCAATTTATTTTCCTCAAGAGGTAAATCACAAGCTTAAGGTATCCCCTATTATTCCACTCTAAATATCTATACAAAACGAAGTAGGTCGCTGTGGGTTATTCAACTAAAAAAAATCAAGAGCTATAAGATCCAAGAGTTACCTTTAGCTATATAGGTAATATAGCTTGAGGTATACTAAACCTTAAGAAAAGGAAATTCTCACTGAAGTGGAGACTTGTCAAGATTTCATATAATAATTACAATCATCGTCATCATTATTTCTTTTGAAGGACTTTTTCAGTCGTTCGTCGTCGTCGTTGATGATGTAGGTTGGTTGGTTGGTTGGGGAAAAAAAGGCTAAACTTTATTATAGCTTAACATCAATCCTAATCCTTCGCAATGAACGAAACATTATAGAAATATCGTTAGTATAAAGATTGACAAACCCATCAACTGAACCTAACCGAACCGACTCAAGTCTATAATGTTCATTTCTCTCGGCTCTAATGAAAGGTTAAAGAATGTTCATTGTTATACTCACTCGTACTCGTAGTCGTAACACGACATCAACTATTTATGACAATTTCATTAGGGAGCTTCTTATAAGGAGTCTCACTTCTTCCGACTAACTATGTTTTTCTTATAGTTTGTTTGTTGTTGTTAATTTAGCTGTTGTTTTAAGGACAAAGAGCGAAAAAAAGTGTCCTGAATTCTTGGAGGCAAAACTGCAGGACGACAACGCACATATTCCAGAAGATTATGCATGTTTAGTATACGACAACAAGACGAGTATGTTAATTTTTAAACAAGCTCTACATATATGGAGCTGGGAATTACAACATACATACATACATATATACTCATATACTATATACTATATAATTATTCCTTATGTGGTATAAGAAATTATAATACAACTACTTTGCTTGCCTGATGGCTGTGGCTTTGCCTTCTACTGCTTCTGAAAAACTCTCCCTGGGGAGGATTATTCAATTAGAGAGTGTTTTAAATGTAAACGTTCTGGAATGAAGGGCTCTTCGTCCTTTCATGTGTGTAAATATATAAAATTCAAAACGAGAAGGTATTTCCTGTATAGTTTCGAACGAGGTCAACTATACACACATAAATTATATTGAGGTTTTGTTGTATATTCATAACTGTTTGTTTTTGGTTTTTGACGGCAATTAGCATCGTTTAAGGGGTAAACGCGCAATTTTAGGATGTGATAGTTGGCGTGTTGGTTAAGGCGGAAATAAAGATGATTTTAGATATTAATATTGACACAAATTCGTAAAATCAGGTATAGGATAATTCATTTAGTGGTTTCAAGTTTGCTGTGCTGGCATTTGACACCTGTCAAACTCAGCTGTCATTTGAAGTTTCCTAATATTAGCTAAATGTTTTCCGTTAATACGCTAATGGATCGCTTAACAATCGAATAACGTATTATCAACACTTGCTGATGTCGTGAGTCCTGTTGAAAATATTGCTGCTGGAAGGGTTACTGATGATGCATATGTATGGATTTCTTTGCATTGATATTAGATAATTTGGAGTTAAAATAAGGCGTTTGATTTTGATCTGTGTTTATGCGAATAATCAAAATATGGACAAGATATCCTCCAGAATGTTCGAAAAAGTGGTTGAAAATTAACTTACAAAATGCCATTCTGTCATTTGATTTTGATTTTGATTAATTGAGCACGTTAAAATCCTAACGTTACAGGTAATTATAAATATAAATAACTATAACAATAAAAATGAATGTATATATATAACAAAAATAATAAAAAAAAATAACACAATTAAATTTCTAATTTGCAAAATTAACGAAAAATCTAATTTTAAACTGTTTTGATTTAATATTTACGTTGACAGAGTCAATTAAGTTATAATGTTTATTAAAAATATTAATTAACTGATTAATCGGACTGTTAGACCCATAGTTCGATCTGCTAAAACTGGGACGTATTGGCAAACTAGTTCTTAACCCAACACGGGTTAAAGTTCAAACGACCCAAAACTGAGAAGGAGGAAATAGATCCATTCATTAATCCAACGATATAGCAAAGCTGTAAAAACTCTCTATGAGCAGAAAGGGATGGGATATTCAAGAGAATTAGGTTCTGAGGGTAGGAAGGCCATTCAATTAAATTTGACCGAGGAAGAAATCGAAGGTAAAACTTTATGAATTTCTTTTGGACACTTTCAATTCTATTTGTGTGAACATTGTAATAAGGGGCCCATATAACACAGCCATATTCTAATACAGATCTGGCAAACGAAAAAAATAGACATTTAATTACGAAGGGATCACGGAACTCACTTCCAAAACGTTTAATAAAACCGAGTGATCTATTAGCTTTTTTGATTATTGAATCGTAGTGATCAGTAAATGATAACTTTGAATCTAGAATTATACCCAGATCAGAAAAGCTGGATTGGACGTGTAAACTAGAGGAGTTTTACATATAATCAAAAACAATGAAATCATGCTTGCGTGTGAAACGCATTGTCTTGCATTTGTCAACATTTAAAAATAAACGATTGTTGTTGCACCATTCCCAAAAACATAGTAGGTCATTTTGAAGAAGATTACAATCATTCAATGAATTTATTTTCCGAAATATTTTAACATCGTCAGCGTACATTAATGAAGAAGAGTTTTTTAAAAAAGATGGAAGGTCATTTATGAATATGACAAATAATAGTGGTCCCAAATGACTAACTTGAGGTACACCGGAGTTGACTACAAACTTATTTGAGTGATTATGTCTGAAAATTACACTATAATGTCTATCACTGAGGTAAGAAGACAACCAATTGATAAAAGAATCATTTAGTCCAAATCTTGACAGTTTATTTAGAAGAATACTATGATTAAGCTTGTCAAATGATTTGCTAAAATCGGTAAAAATGCAATCAACTTGGAGATTTTTTTCAAAAGCGTCAAAACAGAACGTTGTGAATTCTAATAAATTAGTGACAGTTGATTTCTTTTTAACAAACCCGTGCTGATTTTCACTAATGATAGAAGAACAATTAAAAGATAAGACATCACAAACTAACAATTCGAACAATTTAGGTATAACAGAGAATTTGGCTATGGGGCGGTAGTTAGTAACTAAGTGACTAGGACCTTTTTTATGAATAGGTTTAAGAAAAGCATATTTCCATAGATCAGGAAATGTAGAGTACTTAATTGAGTGGTTAAAAAGAATAAATAGTGGTTAAGATAAATGATTTGCACATTTTTTTAACATGAATGACGGTAAACCGTCAGGGCCAGAACTTAGACTGTCGTCAAGTTTTAAAATTTGTCCACGAATTGTAGATTCAGTAATCGAAAAATTTATTAGTCCTAAGTGGGCATATTGTTGAGATGTCAGAGGGGATCGAGGGTCAGATGGGAGAGTTTCCTCAAAGGACTTCATAAAAAACTCCGCAAACATGTTGGATATAACTTTAGGATCTTGGCTAGAAAATTTATCAAACACCATACATATTGGGTAGCCATCAGTTTTTCTTTTAATATCAACAAAATTCCAGAATTTTTTAGGATTTATTTTAAAATAATTTCCAGTTTTGGTTAGGAATTCATTGTAAAGATAGTTGGAATAGTTGATAACTTCGTTTTTAAAATCAATATAATTTAGTAGGTCGCTATCAGTTTTAGTTTGATTGAACCTTAACCACGCCTTATTTCTTTTGTTTTTCAAGGATTTCAAATGCCGATCGAACCATGGGGGATAGTTATCTTTAGTTTTAACATGACGTAAAGGGATGGTTTCTAAAAAGCAGGCTAATATTAATTTATAAAACTTAAATAACTTATTATCTAGGTTTGAACCACTAAGCAAAGTATCCCAATCAATGAGACTTAATAGATTAAACAATTCATCAAAGTTACATTTTCTAAAATTGAATTCAACAAGATTACAAGCATTCGAAAAGTTACAAACATTCAAGTTCAAAAATATCGATAAAGCAGGATGATGACGATCTTCGATGACAAGTTTTTCATTTAAATGACATTGTTTTTTACATTTATTGGTAAATCCAAACTTCATAATTAAATACAAATTTTATCAAAAATTTACCACTATTCGTTTAAATTTACTTTCGAAACCGAACAATAATTGACCCTGTGATTCTCGGTGGCAACAAAAATTGAAATTTGTACCATTTAAAAAAAAATGGTACAAATTTGATGGTAAAACATTTTAATGTTTATTCTATAAAACATACATTTTTTACAGGACAGTGGGGTATTTTATTTGGGAAACCGGCAAAAAAATACATACAAACTTATGTACCCAATCGATTTTTTTTTAAAGTTTCCAAGAACTATAATAATAATAAACAATGCCAAGAGGATCTACATATAAGCTCTGCCTACTGCCACGCCCATTTTCCATTTTGTTTATGTTTTTGGTTAGGTTTTACGCCTTTTTTGTCGTCTTTGTAATTTGGTTTGGAATACTATTGTGCTATGAAGTTGAAATTATCCCACCTTTTTATGTAAGCTTTGTGCCTATAAAATCGAAATTTTTAAGTTTGGAAGAAATTAGGAGGTGATTTCCCTAAGTACCTACAACAATACAGTTAATTTA
This sequence comes from Eupeodes latifasciatus, assembly GCA_920104205.1. Taxonomy (NCBI): domain Eukaryota; kingdom Metazoa; phylum Arthropoda; class Insecta; order Diptera; family Syrphidae; genus Eupeodes; species Eupeodes latifasciatus. The sequence continues at coordinate 25,336,340 of OV049926.1, read as the reverse complement.
GTTATTTGATAACGTCCAAAATCGTAACTTTTATGTCAAAAAAATTAAAGGTCCTTTGAAAGGGGAATATTTAAGCCACAAACAAGTTCTTGATATTTTTTCTATAAAAGTTACAGTTAGGAAAATAGGTGACATTTTTCAAAGTGTTTCGGGGATCTTTGAACCCCTAGAAAATGGTTCCAAGAGGAATTTTCAGATTCTGATTGTTTTGGCAGTTCCTGAATTTAAATAAAATGTCTTAAAAAAAGTTTCGGCGGTCTTTGAACCTCTAGAAAATTGTTCTAAGAGGAATTTTCAGTATCTGTTTTTTTTGGCAGTTCGTCAACTTTTAACTGTGAAAGCTTTTCGGTGGTCTTTGAACTGTTAAAATCTTTATTAAGAAAATAAATAATATTTATATAAAAAGCATTTTGGGGGTCTTTAAACCCCCAGAAAATTGTTCCAAGAAAAATTTACAGTTTCTGTTTGTTTTGGCAGTTCCTGAATTTCTAGCTGTAAAAATTACTTTTAAAAAATAGATAATATGTCTTAAAAAGGGTTTTGGGGGTCTTTGAACCCCTAGAAATTGTTTCAAGAGGAGTTTTCAGTTTCTGTTTTTTTTTGGTCTTGAATTTTTAATTGTTAAAGTGTCCATTAAGTAAATAAATACAAAATTTTTAAAAAGCGTTTCGGGGGTCTTTGAACCCCTATTCCATGAGGAATTCCAATTGCCTCCCTAGATGTTATATCTTTTAATTAAGGAATTCTACCAAATATCCTATTTTCACGTCATTTATCCTATTGTTGACCCCTTCTTTGGTATACGCATTCCCCCTCCTTCCTCATGAAAACATTTCTGCTTGCGCCTATGGTGACATCTTAATTTTTTTTAATTATATGTTTTCAACGATTAATAAATTCTGAAAGTATTAAAAAAGTATTTAATTTGTATAAATCCCATGGAAATGACGTTATTCCTTGATACTGAAGGTATATGGACCTGCTTTACATTCTGGATTTCATTTAATTTAAGCATACAAAAACTCCAACACACTCAATTTCCCAATTAATCCCTGTTTGATCAGTAAAAAAAATAGCATAACATACTAAAAGTACTTGATAGCTTTTGATCTTTTAAACGTTAAATATTTGCCATACTCAATCCATCCAATTTACTTCTTGTTTTTTTGAAAATTCAACAAGAATAATTAAATGTTAAATCATTCTTTCGTGTTTCGTTTTATCGTTTTTTTTTTTTTGGTTTTAATAAATTAAAAATGTAACTTAAAAAAACAAAAACTTACCCGTTGTATTGGTCACTGTCCACGTTAACCAATCGTGATGCGTTGAATTTGTGTAGTATAACCAAAAGTTATACGTTGTCCCGGGAAGCCCATGGGAAAATTGTATCTCATCGCCAACATCCCTTGATGCGATTGTCGTATTTGCTTCGGGATAGCCAAAGGGAGGACTATAGTCCAAACGGTAGAAAGAGTCTTCCTGTCCCAAATTGCCTGGAATCTCAATCACTAAATCAGCAGCTCGTGCAGTCTGTACAAAAAAAAAAAAGAATAAACAATCAGAAAAAATGAGAAATCCAATCATACGAAGTTCTGGACAAATCAGGAAGTTAAAAATGGAAACAAAAAATACAAAATAAAAATGAAAAACAGGAAAAAACCATCAACGAGATATCGATTCAAGGATATTATACTGTTTTTTCTTAAATTCAACTATATCAGTTCCATATATTGGCAGAAATTCAATGCTACGTCAACGACGACGATGTCGTTTGTCTATATAAAAACTTTACAGACAACGATGACACTTACTTCTCTTTATTTCCTCACTATATCAGCCTTAAAGCTCACCAGCCCCTCCCACTTTTTTGCTACTTCCATTTCCGAACGTTTATTTCATACAGATGCAAAACGAACGCCTCGATAGAGAGGATACACGTCGATTTGAATATCATGAAATATTCATTTTACATTAAGAGACATGCCAAGAGGGGATGGTTTTTCAACAGAGAAACTGTAGGGGGGGGGGCTGTGAGAAGAAGAGGAGGTGGGGGGAATTGAAGTAGTAGTTTTATAGGTTTAATGCACACACTTCTTTACTTTACTTAACTCCAAGAGTGCGAGATCTCTACAGGAGCATCAGAAACCCTTGTGAATGGATGGCGCCCAATGCGAGGCACGAAGGAGACTTTAGTAATGGAGTGGATTTTCTTAAAATGATGTGCTTAAGTTTGTATGAAAGATGAGTGCGGCAGCAGTCTGGCAAGCAGGGCATGAGCTAAAGAAGACTTAGACAGCTAAATGGGTTTTCAATTACCCATGTAGCTTAAAGTGTAATTTTAGTTTTAGTAAGTTTGTAACAAAGTTTAACAAAGTTAACCCCCATTGAATGCCACAAGGACAGCTAATTAAAATAAACAAACTAACCTAACCTGAGTAGTATAGAACAGTACACCTAAGAGGAAGTGTTAGGTACATATACAAACGTGTGTATACTCGTACATGTTCTTGTTTTATAATAAAGTAAAACAAACTTGTAATCCAATAGCTTCCCTGGTAAATTCCCATTTTCATTCCTCTATTATGATGACAAAGAGTTCTCGTATATAGTGAAGCGCGTTATTTCGTGACTTGGCATCAGATGACATTTTAGTACGAATTGCACTGCTATCAAATTAATTGCACTTTTCCAGATGACGGCTAACGACGACGATGACGAACAGGACGCGATGAAGGGAAACATTATGCGAAATAATAAACAAAAAGGGCATAAAAAAGCGAACAAAAAAAGAACGCCTTTAAAAAGCTTTTATCGTATATCGTTTTATGCGCCTTTCAAAAAGTTAAACTTCTTTTTGAATTTTTGTGCACATTGACTCTGGTGCTGGAATTGGTGATGATGATGGTGATGGTTGAAGGTGGAGGCAGATGGATAACAACGCGATGACGCGAGTGATTTGAATTGGTAAGCGGATTGAATACCCCTACAACATTTACTTGTAGTACTCTACGCCTATGCCCATAGACAAATCGAATGCAAAAGTCATTTCTACTAATGAATGCAATTAGCATGACAGTTGATTTGTTTTCCTGGACGAGTTGTATGAATGCCAAATGAGTGTATAGCCTTAGTCAGGGACATGGCAGGTATATAAGGTATACGATGCGGCTATAAATAGGTGGTAGATTTATAGACGGTAAAGTGGGTGTTGAGTTGGTTATACGTTGAAAACAGTATATGATAGGCATATTAAAATATACCCAAGGATGAATTTAAACTGAGAGGAAGAGGAGGACTAGGAGTAGAAGGAGAATACACGGATATACAATTTCCTGAGTCCATTGGCAAAGATATTTCCGTTTGAATTGAAATTTATTAATGATGTTGATGATGCAGGAGAGTTGATGCAGGAAGTTTCTTTTGAAAGGTGATTTAATGGTTAAAACATTAATAAGTTGTGTAGTTTTTTTTGTTTGAAGATAGAAAACACTTTTGATGTTTTGAAAAGAGGGAGGACGGAACTCAAAAACTGTGAGATCATAAGCGTCATAAAGAAGAACTGTTAGTACCTAAGTTAGTCTTGTGGTTAAAAATTGTGTATCTATCTATTAAATTTGGTCGAATTTAAAGCAGTCCCAATAACCATCTATAACATTAATTGAAAATTTAAAACGAAACAATGAGTTTTTTGAAAACACCGAATCCAATAAACAAACTGACCTTAGCTTAACATTTATTCAAATGTCAAAGTGACAGATGAATCGATAATAAAAGCACTTTTTTAATCAATAAATATTTACATTACTTTCCTCTCTCACTCTCTCTCTCTCTTTAATTAATAAAATGGAGTAAGATAAAGTGATGGGACGTCAAAATGAGTCAGCTCAAAATGTAATGCCACCTGAAAACTGCTAAAAGTCACATTACAAAAGTCAGTAAAAGGTATGTTTGTTTAGTTTTATATGATACTCAGACCGAGTTTTGTAATAAAATTGTTTTAAATCAACTTTTCCCTGCATGACAATTAAAATAAATTATACAAGTAATATATGTACGTATTTATAAAACACTGCCAAATAAAAAAAAAAAGTTATATTTTCTACACGACTAGAAACATTTATTCTGGTGAACCGTCAAATTTATGTATTTGCAATTCACTTGACAAATAATAATTAATTCTTTCAAATCTACATCGAAAATTGAAATATTTGCTTTGAAAATTTGCAGATGCTCATCTGAATGAAATTTCAAAATTCGAGCCAAAATATCTATTACTAAAATGTTCTCAATTCCGTTTTTTTTTAACCTCAGATTTAGCTAACTCATAGAAAAGTTGATTTAACCTTAAGTCACATTAACAAGATATCAAATTATTCTCCTATTTTAACTTGACCCTTGACGAACAAGCCAAATTTCCTTGTGTGATGACTGTTACCACTTCTTTCTAATGTTTTAATTATCTTCAACTTAATAAAACCAATTAAAAATAAATCTTGAACCACATTTCTTAAAAGCTTCAAAATTATGACAGAAAAAACATTATATTTTGACAGTTTTTGTTACGTAAATGTCAAATTTTAAAAATCATTTAGATTACCCTTTTGGAGTATATTTTCGTTGTGTACTTTTAATCGACTTTTGTGTAAAAAGTTTTTTAATCTTGATATTTTTTGGAATAAACGTTCATTGCTAAAAAAAAAAACACAATTAATTATTTACTTTCAATTTGTCTATTAGAAACTCCCATTTAGCATTGAACTGAATTATAAAAAAAGGGTGTGTTCAATGAAAGTGTTTTTCTTTTTTAGTCTTTTATAAACTTTAATTGAAGTAAAGTAATTTGAGATGATTTAACAATAAATTTATACACGTTAGTTTATAGTAAAATGATCGTTTTTGTTTAATGTTAAGTTTTTTTTTCTTTTATTATGAGTCATTCAAACTCGAATTGAGTTGGAAGTCAATTTTTTTGCTGTCGTAACTAACTGATGGGGCTAACAAAGCGATGAGTCAGTTTTAAACTAATTTTATTATTTCACATCTAAACAAAAAAAACTTACAAATAAATTAAAAAAAAAAAACAATATTATAGTATCTGGTTTATTGTTTTAAGAGGTCACAAAACACACAAACTGACAGCTGACAGTTAAGTTTTTAACACATTTTTTTTTTTAAAGAATCTAAAACGTTGCATTAAGTATGATTGCATTTTGAGACGACATACAGCAGAGGTTAAGTGTAGTTTCATTTTAAGAGTCATTCAAGTATGGTATTATTTTTTGCTGACAGTTAATGTGTCACAAACATTGAAAGTTAAATTTTCAAAACCAAAAAGAGAACGATAACAAAAAAAAGATAGACTGATGAGAAGATATATTGGCTTGATTTCATTATACTTTTATACAAAAAAGAATTAAATTAATTTGAATTGACAGCAGCGGCCGGCATCGTTTTGGGTGTTGAAGCATCAACCCAGTTCCTAATTATTTTGCTGTCTATTTCTACTTAAACGTATTTGTTTGTGAACTAGCCTATAATGTCATATGACGTACATTTATATTTTGTTGTTATACATTTATTGTTGTTATTGCCTGAATGTCGCCATTATGTCTCAGCGTACGGAAACTCACTCATGGTTGATTAACTAAATTGAAAAGAGCTGCTCACACTGGTTTTGTGAAATGATGCGACGAACAACGACTAGGAACGTCGACGTCGACGATGGATGATGGTGATGGGTCTAATGGTGGAAACAGAATGGAAGGTGTGGCGGGGACAGAGAAATACAATATGTCAAACATTAACTTTCACTTAAAAAGAGATAACATGCACACTGCATAGCACATTTATCCAAACAGTATACAGACATTGCTACTGCACATATTAAGCACTTGTGGTTAAACCCCCATCCACAAGCACTATATGAGTATAATATGTACAACATTGAAAATAAGAGAGTGCGGAGAGTGGTTTCGAGAATACTCGTTGATTTTTGAAATTTCAAGTCGATTGGGTCTGGCCTGTCATGTGGAAGAATGAATATTGAATTTTAAAATGTGCTCTGCAAAATGTGAAGTGCCAAGAGTTTTTTTTTTTCATTTTTAATTTTTTAGTTGATTTTTTCCTCAATTTTATTTTTGTGTTGAATTGTAAACGAAATTAAATTAAACATTCATGTCTCTGGGCTATAAGCACTGATAATGGGTTGCGGGGTGTTTGGTATTTTGAATATGGGTGCGTTCTTTTTCATGTGGAGTGTTGCCACCGCCACCGCCGTTTTATACAGTCAGTTCATTTGTTTATGCATTTTAGTAGTGCATTCAACCTATTTTCTCTAAATTAAATTAAAAAAAAATGTTTTGTTTTGATATTGTGTAGTGAGCTCACAGGTGAAAAGCAAAGATAAACAAATAAACATGTCTTTTTAGAAAAACAAGGAAACATAGTGTGTTGTTTATTTAAGATGGAAGCAATGCAAATGTGTTCTAGAAACGAAATATTTTCTGTGTTTTTAAAAATGTTTACATTACAAAATTGATTACAAATAGTTTTAAAAGAAATTTTGAATTACCAACAAAAAATATTACACGCTGAGCAGATCAGTGTAGACTGGGTGTCATCTTAACTAATTTATTTTGTTTCATTTTACTATAGTATAGAATTAAGTAGAAAATGTATGTACATAGGTCAACTGTCATAGTAGAAGATAAGAGTTTTGTTTTAAATACCTAATGATATATGTACTTACAAATTTGCTTTGACAGATTACTTCTGTTCTGTTCTGACGTTCAAAGTTGTTATTTAAACGTTTTGAAAGATCGGTTATAATGACATACTCCTTCGTTTTGACAGATGAATGCATTCACTCAATTTTGAGATATAAACAATAAATTAGAACTTAAAGGCAATAAAAAGTGTCATATACATATTACTGACAATTATCGACATTTGGTTGGAACTAATTTATCTTTTGGAAGGTAACACTGCACTAACTCCATTTAAACACTTGATAACTTAAATAGAAATTACTGCAAGCTGTTGGCAGCATTCAGTGATGAAAAAGGCAGAGAAATGTGGATCCTAGGCTTTTGATAAATCCTTTATAATAACGTAAACGTTTGTTTTGATAGTTAAATACATTTAATGAATGTTAAGATATAATGGCAAACATATAACGTAACGCATCCAATTGGTAGCATATGTTGTTGAAATTTTTATTTGAACAACTAAGTAAACTTCTATTAACAGATGACTGCATTCACTGAATTTTAAGTTTTATGACTAAATTAGAACTCGATGCGAGTTATTAGCCAAATACACAGTGATGCCAAATTGATTCGATTTCATTATTGAAAAAAGAGGATTGAATGCGATTCACACTGATAACTTTCCATCAGTGCCCTTCTGTCGATTTTTATTAAACTTTAACAAAATATTAATAACAACATTTCGTGTGACATTAAAAACCTTGAAGTCAATATCTTTCTTTGTTCTCATAATACTTGAGTCAAAAACCATTTCTTATCAGTTTTTTGTTGTTTTTTAAAAAATAGTTGTAAATTGAAATTTTCTTGAAATTTTCTTAAAATAAACAATAATATTTTGCAAATGAAAAAATAAGTTTGATTTTAATATTTGTTTTCGTTTCCGAAATTTTTAGTTGAAAACCAATTTTTACCAATTTTAGCAGAATTTTTTGAAAGTTTTTATTTCTTATAGAACAAATTTTTTAAGAACGTTAATAGCAAAATTTTACATACAATAAAATAATGTAGTGATCAATAGGTTCATCTATTCTTAAGATTTTTGATTATCAGTTTTTAGCGTAGTATTTTTCAATAGATTCTTATTATTTATAAAAAAAACTGACTGATAAAGTTTTGTAAAATTTTAAATAAATATTGAAAACAATGTTTTTAACAACATGAAATTAGATTAAAGGCAATATGTCTCATTTCTATCAAAATATTCAAGTCGAAAATGAATTTTTACTAGGTTAGGTTAAAGTGGCTGTCCGTGATGGAGTAGGACACACTTAGGCCAGTTTAATGGCCCATTGTGATACCACATGAATCTTGAGGCTTTCTTCTAAGCTCAATGAAACCAGTTTGAGTCCCTTAAGAAACGTGAGAGACTGATTATGTTAATATGATTTAGATCGTTTAGGTCATTATAGAAGAATTTTCCTATGTAATTCTTGCGTTTTTGAGTTAGAGCAGGGCATGTACAAAGAAGGTGAAGAACTGTTTCCTACTCTTCCTCATCCATACAGCTTCTGCAAAAGTCATTTGAGAATACGCCTAGCCGCGTGGCGTGTGTTCCTATTAGACAGTGCCCGGTTATGACAACGATTATCGAGCTTATATGCGATCTGCTTACAGATAGCAGGCACCTTGATCGCTTTAAATCTAGTGTAGGCCAGATGATTTTTGTGACCTGACACGTGGTGATGTTATTCCACCTGGTGTTTGCCTTCTTCATAGCGTACTGCATTAGCAATAATTTACATGTATGCCAGCATTTGCCAAACGTGGTAGAATGGGTTGTACTGTACCGTTCCTGGCGAGTTCATCTGCCATAGAATGTCTCTATGGCCCGGCACCCAGCAAAGGTGAATATTAAACTGTCATGCCATCTCCAATAGAGATTATCGACAGTTATGGACTGTTATAGAGTTTGTAGAAATAGAGTCCAGAGATTTAGTTGCGGCTTGACTATCTGAGAAAATACGGGTATTAGATGTTGATATCAAGTTTTCTTTAAGCCAGGACAAGACTTCGCCAAAAGTTCCGCCTGGAACACGCTACAATGATTGGAAAAGCGGAATAAGAGACTTTATTTTAGTCGTTCAGAGTACAAACCTCCACCAACTCCTTCTTTTGTTTTTGATCCATCTGTATAAGAGTAGACCGACGCGTCTTTCAGGAATCCTCCCAGAAAGATGTGGAAGGTATAGATATCTGGAAGTTTCTGTCGAACTGCAGTTGGGGTGTGTGCTTTTGAATTGATTCTAAATATCTAAGAATTACGGAGTGGCCAATGTTGTTGTTAATCCACTGAGACGAAGCTTTGAAGCGAATAGCAAAGCTTGCAGCTATTTGTTTGCTAAATAAATAAAGAGGTGTTAGGTAGAGTAGGGTGCCCAATACCGTTTTTTTACTAACTTTTAGGTATTATTTAAAAAAAAGTTACTATCGATTTTTTTCATAATTTTACCAGATGTCAAAATCGTTATTCTGGAAGTAATTATCATTTTTGTTCGAAAAATATTCTAGGTGACCAGTATTTTTTTCCAGTTTTTTGATTTATACAAAAAAAAAACGTTGATTGATTTTTTTTTTCAAAATTGCACTACTTTGGTATCACGTCACATTATGTAATATATGTATGTCGCTTGCGTTATTAGTTCGTGATATATTTGGGGTCAACTAAAATTTGTATTTAAATTGCTATAGTAAAAAAATCACCCACTTATTTTTTTAAAAGTCTTTTCTATATTTTTCGATGTTATTATACGCAAAAAATATATTTGAAGTCGATATCTCTACTGCTTCTTAACATATGGAAGACAAAAAATGGTATCCCGAATGTACGAACTTAAGAACTCCACGCACAGACATTTCTCTAAAAATCGATTACAATAACTTCTTATGGGAATTTAGTAAAAAAAAAAGTTTTCATAGATTCGAAAACATGACATTTACTTTGACATATGACAGAAATCACTTATTGACTCCAATATTGGCATTCAAACGATTCAAGATTTTTACATAAGCTTTTTGTGGATGACAGTTATGAGTGTTATGACTTAAATGGAGTTAAATATAATCAATTAACAGTAAACAGACGTAACAAGCCAAGAATTGTTTTTGAATTATTTTTAAGAAGATACAATATTTTTCTTCATAAGTATTCATATGCAGACACATTTTTCCATTTCAAAAGCCTTTAAATAGTTTCAAAATCCTCAAACTTTGTATGTGCCCTCGCTGGCTGACTGATCCCGCAGTAAACGTAAATTCTTAGGACTCCAAGCTATATGTTACTAAAAGCACTTAATTAATTGCACAGTATCAACTATTTGCTATCCATTATATTATTAATTTAACCACTCAGCCAATTACAATCGTATGTATTTCATGAACCAAAAACAAAAAGAATATTTTACTTATGATTCCACATGTACATATGTCATTTACAATTCAACTATAACTCATTTCGAATATGAAACCACAACTTCCTACACCGCATTTATACTGCAGCTTCATATACGACTATGGAAACCTAATTTTAAGCAGTTCAATATATCCATGTAGATAGTGTCTCTTGCAAAACTCCTTCATCATAACACACAGCATAGAACAAACGGAACTCGATATGCCATTTCCTGTTTTGCGCTCCCTCTGGCGGTGGTCTCTGATCGTCGTCGTTGCTGCATATCTATCAAATGCTTGCCGCGAATCCTGACAAAATGTGAACCATGATGGATGATCCAATTATTGTTCGACTGCAGGCACACTGCACTCAAGCCTTCATATTCATGCACTTTTCCATCAACCATCAACCCACTGGAAAAATTAAGGGACGGAGGGGAGTTGTGTTGGTGCCGCAAAATAATAATAATAGTCTGGCCAACCCCCGAAATGTGGTACAATGTCCTTGCTTGCTCGCTTCTACTTCTAGGATATAAACCGAGGGAAAAGCCATAGTAGTACATAAACTTTTGTTGCTCCATAACAGATTAATTGAACGAAATAACTGGATCTATAGAGTTGTGCCGATGAAGCGGGAAAGATGAGATGAGCCGGGGCGCGTCGGCGGGTGGCGGGATGAAATGAAAAATAGCACTAGTAGGTATTTGTAGATTGTTGCTACTTTTCCCATGCAATATTCGTTGGTACTGTGGGGATATCGACTTATTTTCATTTTTTAATTTTTTTTTTATTTTGATTAAAATTGAAAATTTTCCATTCAACTGTCAGAGGATGAGAAGCTTTACTGTATCTCTTTTATCTGGGTGTGCATTCTTTTTTTTTTGTTTAACTTTTTATTAAAGTTGAATGTGACTCTGTGGCTATAATTTAAATTTAAAAACATAGTAATGTAATTTACGGCGGCGGCGACACACAATATAAAAGAACAAAGAGGCGCATAATTCTAGTAGCTTTGTAAAAAGGAAACTATTCTCTGCTGCACTGGTTTAAAATGTAATAGAATTATAGCCCATAGAGACTCTATGTTATACCTACATATAAAGTGAAAGAAAGAAAGAGATAAAAGGAGCTTTTATAGTTGTTAAAGTGTTGAAGGGCAAAAAGGAGGCTATGCATAGGTTTAGGTTCAAAAATATAGATATAGTTATGCTAAAAAAGGATTGGATTTTGGCGGCGGAAGTCCTTAATGCAGCAAAATGAATTGAAGTTTTATGTTTGGAAAAGTTTTGTGTTGTTGTTCAGCAGAAGCATACTGGGCTATGGGTTGTTTGGCTGGCCGGAGAAGTTTTAGTGAAACTGTATAAATTTATTATTATAAAATTTTGCACAATGTGCTTAGTAAGTTTTATGAAATTAATGTGCTTTTTGGTACTTATTATAAATGTAGGTATATAAAATAGGAATGTTGTAAACGAAGGTGTTGTGGGCAATATTTTCAAGCCCTGAACAGTTTTGTAAGTGGTTTTGGAAATCGTGAAGTTTTACCTATGGTTCGACTAAAGAGGCTGTGCGTGTAGTAGTGGAGTGAAAATATTTTGTTTTAATGGACTTTTGAACTTTGACCATAGCCATATGTAAAAGGGTGTTTTAAAATAAACTCTACCCTTTGTCAAGTTATATGTAATGGTAAACATGAAATATATAGCAACAATTACTAACAAAATAGTCATAGCATAATAATATACAGCTAACAGTTAATGGTTAGTTGTTAATTAATGTTTCATATTTAAAATTTGGCCACATTTCAAAAACTTGAAGTCTTGAGGGAAAATTGATCTAATTTCTACTAGAGTTAAAATTTCAGAGAGACTTGTTTAATTTCTGATCCTAAGCCAACAGGGCATCAGGGTGTTTGCGATAATCCAATAACATCGTACTTAAATCGTTTTTTAATCTTAATTAGATTTTAGGACACCCTTTGTTAGATCTAACTGATTCTTTTTATTTGACCTTAAAAATTCCTTCAAATAAAATTTTTGAAAATTCCTTCAATAAAAGTGCAAATAATGAGCAAAATATGGGTGAAATAAATAGATAAACAGATGACAATACTGTCAAATTATCAATTACAAAACTTGACATATATGAAAACCTGTCCCTTATTAGATATTTAGATCATTGAATTTGTTGTTTTTATCACTGGTATTGTTGCAACTTTCTTTTAAATGCACTTTTGCAACTGTTAAAGTTACAGATGACTGCTTTCAAAATATTCAGAGCATAATTGCTCATTTCATCGTCGTGTAACGCTTTAAAAATGTGTAAGTAAATTTGACAGCTCGTGGCGGCCATATTGTTTCTTCTAATTTTTGTCAAATATCTTCTTTTAATCAGTCACTCAAAAGAAAAATTGTCATGGCATAAATTAAAACTTTATTATAAAATTGGGTATCATCTAGTAGCTCGCGTCGCACCCTTTTGTGAGGTACGTGTTCGTCCTTCCAAGTTGATTCGAGTTGATCGGCTCAGTGAACAATCAACTAACACCCGTACGTCAACGAAACGCAAGATCTGCCAAAAACATCACCTCGGTTCATGAAGGTGTGCACCAAAGCAGTCAATTCCGTATCGCTCATAAGAATTTGAGTGGTGATTTGGGTTTCCACCCACACAAAATCCATGTTCGTTAAAAGTTGAACCAAATTTTGAAGAAAATCATCTTTAGCGATGAGGCCCATTTTTGGATAAATGGGTATAAATTGGGGCAAAATTTCCGGATTTGGGATGGCACCAATCTTCGCGAATTTCACGAGGTACTAATGCTAATGCATCCAAATAAAGTAAATGTTTTTTGTGGATTTGAAGCTTCGAAAATGATGCTGGTCAGGCTATAACCGTCAACGGCGATCGCTATAGGTCGACACGGTCACTAACTTCTTCTGGCTTGAATTGGATGATATGGACACCGAAAACATATAGTTTTAACGGGATGGCGCTAATAGTTTAATGGTATAACTATATCGCGCTGATGCAATATGAATTGGCCACCATGATCGTGTAATTGGACCCCTTTAGACTTTTTCTTGTGGAGCTTTCTTAATTCTTAAGTCTATGCGGCTATAATCGGGATTATAACTAACTTTAATATATTAAAACACAGAACAAGTGGAAGAAAGAGAAGGATTTAAAAGCACATTGTTCTTAAATTTTTGAATATCAAAAAAGGAGGGAACATTTGGTTAATGTATTCCACATTCTTGATGTGCGGCAAAAAACACAACCTTTTATTTGACAATACGTTCGAAATTGAGAAGATTACAGTGGTGTTCAAGGACTATGGTAATATCTTCGAATTGGTAGAATAGACACTTATAGAGGGGAAAGGAGGTTGATTCATCTGGACATTACTACTTTTTTGAAGAAACGTTTTGTTTAGAAATTTTTAAATAAAATGCGTCAATTTTCTTGTCTTTATTCTATCGTTTGCACCTTCTTGAATAATTTGGAATTTTCATTCTAAGTTTTTGAAATGGTTGGAATCTTATCTTAAGGGTCGAGTTCAATTTGTTTGCATTGACGAAGTTCTCTCAAAACCAATTTTGGTTTTATCTGGTGTGCCCCAAGGTAACTATCTTTGACCCCTTCTTTTCCTAATTTTTATAAATGATTTACCTAGTATTTTCCTCAATTCTAGTCAACTTCTTTTCGCCGATGACTTAAAGTTTTTTCATTGCATACAATCTATTAATGACTGTCATCTCTGACAAGACGGTATTTCGAAATTATCCCAATTGTGCACGAAAAACAAATTATATTTAAATGTCGCTAAATGTCAATGTTTTTCTTTTTGCCGCAAATTTTCTGAAATCATTTTTGACTATTGAGAATCAAGTTCTGGAAAGAGCAATAGAAAAGAAAGATCTTGGTGTATCTTTTGACCCTAAACTTAACTTTGTTAGGCACATTGAATTTAGTGTATCCAAAGCAATTTTACTAATTGATATTTTCTATCTTAAGTTATAGTTCAGCTAAACTGTCACCTGGCGTTTTTCTTTTTTAGTTCAGAGCTGAGCACTGAGCAGAGTCTGAGCGAACAGAGTAGAGTAGAGTAGAGTATCATTTTACTCCCTTTACTCTGTTATTTTATTCTGAGCTCACAGAGCGCGCTCTGAACATGTTCAGAACTAAAAAAAAAAAACACGAATTTGAAGCTCTGAACGATCAGAGCTCAAAAAGAAACACAATTATTTTTTTGACAGTTCGAGCTCTGCTCTGAACTAAAAAAGAAAAACGCTTTTTATTTACAAATAACATTTTTATTAATTCAATCTTAAACTTATCTTAAAGCTAGACAAAAATTCATAAAACTAGCCTAATTAACCATAACTTACAACTTATTTAATGGTCCCATACGGACCATTCGCTTATCCAGCAGCGATGAAGATATTGTCCTGATTCAAGAACCCTGGATTGTTAAATCTATTGTTCGAGGAATCAGGACTCCCAAATACTGCGTGCTATATGCATCAGGTGAGGATGAACCCAGATCTTGCATATTAGTAAAACGTAGCCTAAATGTATATTTACTCCCTAATTTCAGCAATCGAGATATCACCGCCGCAAGTCTGGAAACAGCCAGAGGAACATTCTGGTTGGCGTCGGCGTATCTCGGCCACGACCATCTTGGCCCTCTCCCGGGTGACACTCTGGAGAGATTAATAGCTGAAGCGCAAAGGCTCAACATCGGCCTCATCATCGGAAGTGACGCTAACGCCCACCATACAGTGTGGGGTAGCACAGATATAAACGACAGGGGTGAGTCTCTTTTCGACTATATTCTAAGCACTAACCTATTCATAAGTAACGTTGGCAAAGAGCCAACCTTTATTACTAAAAATCGACAAGAAGTTTTAGATATAACTCTGGTCTCCGACTTCATTTATAATAATATTTTGAACTGGAAAGTATCTAAAGATCACTCCTTTTCTGATCATAGATACATCCAATTTAACTTTTTAAATGATCCACCTTGCCAACCGATCTTAGAAAAACCTAAAAAGAACAAATTGGCCAAAATACAAGAGAATGTTAAATAGTTTAGTAAAACCAGAACTTTTTAACACCCCCTCTAACACTGAAGATCTTGACAACAAAGTCAACAATCTAACATTAGCCCTAAACAAAGCTCTAGATACTACATGTCCTCTTATACAAGTAAGAGGTAAAAAGAAACCACACTGGTGGAACTCAGGGCTGGATCCACTTCGAAAAGAATGCAGAAAACTTTTTAACAGAGCAAAAGCTTCTAGAGACATGTCTGACTGGGATTCATATAAAGAATCACTGAAGATATATAAAAAAGAGCTGAGGAAAACCAAACGATCGTCCTGGAGAAACTTCTGCAGCAACGTGGAAGATTGCTCTGAAGCATCCAGGTTGCGCAAAATCCTCTCCAAAAATCCAATCATGCCAAGCTGCTTGAAAAACGCCTCTGGCCTCTGGACCAATTCAAGCGAAGAATCGCTCAATTTGCTACTAGACGTTCACTTTCCTGGTAGCTCTAATATTATTAATAACATTGCACCTAATAATGGTGGCAATACTTTACAACCCCCACAAGGTCTAGTCACTAGGGAAAAACTCAAATGGGCTATTAACAGCTTTAAACCATATAAATCTGCTGGTCCGGATGGTGTAATTCCAGCCGAACTGCAAGAAAATGCAAGTTTTCTAATACCCATCCTAGAAAACATCTTCAAGGGATGCCTTAATTTGGCATACATCCCGATGTCTTGGAGACAAGTTAAAGTTGGTTTTATTCCAAAAGCTGGAAAATCCAGTCACGTAAACCCTAAAGACCTAAGACCTATCAGCTTATCATCATTCCTTCTCAAAACTTTTGAACGTTTGATCGATATCCACTTAAGGGCAAGTATTGATAAGTCCCTCCTTTCAAAGGCTCAACACGCCTACAACAAAGGGAAATCAGTTGAAACGGCTCTACACAGTATAGTACGTACAATCGAATATTCCCTCCATCATAAAGAGTACACCTTAGTTGCCTTCTTAGACATAGAAGGTGCATTTAACAATGTCGACACATCTGCAATTGCACGTGTATTGACATCTCTGAAGGTAGATAAGTCGATCAGCGAATTGATTAATCAGATGCTGATAAGCAGGATTATCAATTCAAAACTGGGCGATTTTACTACACAAAGGGGTGTCAGCAGAGGTACGCCACAAGGTGGTGTCCTATCCCCTCTCCTCTGGAATTTAGTAATAAATGAATTACTAACTACTCTAGAAAGAGAGGGATACAGAGTGTTTGCCTATGCGGACGATGTTGCTATTGCAGTAACGGGTAAACATCCCAATATACTAAAAGAACTCTTACAAAACGCTTTAAATAAGCTCACCAGATGGGCTAATCGGTGTGGACTAGGCGTTAACCCACAAAAAACCGACCTTGTCCTCTTCACAAGGAAATACAAAGTCCCACACATTGACCCTCCCCTCATAAACGGTGTACCACTTAAATTCTCTGAACAAGCAAAATACTTGGGTCTCATTTTAGACAAGAAATTAAGTTGGAAACCTAATATTCAAGAGAGAATAAACAAGGCCACAGTAGCCCTGTTCTCCTGTAAAAAGGCCATTGGTAATAAATGGGGCCTACAGCCCCGCATTACACACTGGCTATACACGTCGGTCATAAGACCGATCCTTACTTATGGAGTAGCGGTATGGTGGACGGCGCTAGATACAGCGACAAATCGCGATAAACTCAGCAAAGTCCAAAGAACAGCCTGCCTGTGTATGGGAGGAGCACTTCGCTCCACCCCCTCCGCCTCACTAGATGTTCTGTTCCATCTAATACCGCTGGACATTTTCAGCAAGCAAACGGCCGCTAATACTGCCATACGGCTTCAGGCCTCCTCTCTGTGGATCAATAATGGAATTGGCCACACCACTATTTTGAACTCGTTCAGAACTATAAACAGTAATATTGACTACACCATACCACATCCTCAGTTTAATAACTATAGCTTCAAAGTGACTATACCTCCCAGGTCTTCTTGGGAGAATACATCATTTTTGAACGATGGTCCTATAAACTTCTATACAGACGGATCAAAAACGGAGGATGGGGTTGGTGGAGGCGTATACTCAGATAGACTAAACTTAAGTCTCTCCTTTCGTCTACCCGATCATTGTAGCGTGTTCCAAGCTGAAATCCTGGCTATAAGAGAAGTCCTATCCTGGCTTAGAGAAAACGTTATATCAACTAATGATATACGCATCTTCTCGGATAGCCAAGCCGCGTTAAAGTCCCTAGACTCAGTCTCCACAAATTCATTAACAGCCCTAAATTGTCGATCATCTCTTACGGAGATAGCTACACAGTTCAACATTCACCTTTTCTGGGTGCCGGGCCATAGAGACATTCCAGGAAATTGCAAAGCTGACGAACTTGCAAAAAGCGGAACAACTTTACCTCTGCTGGCTCACAATGCTAGCATAGGTATCCCCTTAGCTACATGTAAGCTCATGCTAAAGCAAGATACCATAGAAAAAACAAACTCCAGGTGGAATAACACCACCACTTGTGTCGCAACTAAACTAATTTGGCCTATTCTTAGTGCCAGGCGCTCAAAACAATTAATCTCTCTGAGTAGATTGCACATTAGCTACGTTATAGGTGTCCTGACTGGGCACTGCTTAATAGGAAGGCATGCTATTCGACTCGGAGCCCCTGCAAATGATTTTTGTAGGAGTTGCATGGACGAAGAAGAAGAAGAGACAATCTCTCATCTTCTGTGCACATGCCCTGCCTTATCACAAAGACGTAGAATCCACCTTGGAGACTACTACTTTAACGATACCAGTGATCTAAAGAATTCAGACATCACTTGTCTCCTACGCTTCATTCGAAGCTCCAACTGGTTCAACGAGTTAAGCTGATTAACTGATCCATGTGGTATCACAACGGACCATACTTTGGTCTAAGTGTGTTGGACGTCCCAACCAACAGCCACTTTAACCTAACCTTAACCTAACCTAACCCATACGGACACTCTAAGTTAAACAATAATACTTAATGCTAATGCCTTTCGGCCCTAAGATCTATTTAACTTCAATTCAATTTTATTTATTTTTTTATTCATTAGAAAATTAAAAAAAAAAACTAATATCAATATCCTTTTTTTTATTTTTACTTAAAAAACTACTTAAAATAAGGTCCTTAATATAAAACTTAAAGCTGACTTAAACTACCTATTCTACCTATAAACTACTTAAAACTAGAACAACCACAGCAGCAAATCTAACTAACATTTTTTGTTTTTCATATTTTGGTCTTTTTTTTTTCTTATTCCATGTTTTTTTTTATTTTTTGTTTATTATTTTTTTTGTGTTTTGACTACCCACTATCAAGTGCCAATTGAAGCCACCAAAACTGGTTCTCCTGCTTCACCCTATCAGTTCGGTCCGGTCGGACACAGCCCTACTGAACCGAAGGTGCTCTGCTCCGCCTTGTGCCATGACGTTCCGATTGTATAGGAGTCGCCTATTCACGGTTCGTCGTCTGACGTGGTAGATTAGCGGAACTGCCAATCTATCCTGTATCAGACCGCATCTATCTACAAAGATGCACTTTCAAAATACTCGTGCGTCGTTCGGATAGAATGCCCCGAAAATTAAATTGTTGGTCGAAGACATAGCTCTTGCAATGTGACCTCGAACGAGTTTTATCACGAAATT
Source organism: Eupeodes latifasciatus (assembly GCA_920104205.1). Taxonomy (NCBI): domain Eukaryota; kingdom Metazoa; phylum Arthropoda; class Insecta; order Diptera; family Syrphidae; genus Eupeodes; species Eupeodes latifasciatus. The sequence continues at coordinate 25,317,423 of OV049926.1, read as the reverse complement.
GTCAATTCTGTTGATTTGAGCCCCGTTGTATAGGACCTCGTTGGAAAAGTAATGCACGTAAGAAGATTCGGCTGTTCGATATAAGCCGGTACAGCGTCGTAAACACTGCCGCTCGAACACCCGAAACTTCTCCATCTGGGAGGGAGAAACGTTGAACCACACAGGACAACCATAAACGATCATCGGCCGTATGAGGGCCAAAGAAAAACGCTAACTATTGAACTAGTTAATGTATTGTTTTGCTGTCAAATTGCTTCGATAAACATTCAAATTCCTAGACTATAAGCGCAAAACATCTAATAACTCAGTAAATCTCAACAAGAAAATACATTATTTTATGCCTTTACCATAATTGGTCGATCTTCAGAAATTCAGACATTCCTACAAACAATTCATAATCAAACAGACCCCTTTATGCCGTCTTCGTGCGTCACTATGTCACCGCCGCCACGCCGGTTAATGTGCCCTGATAAGAATTTATGACAGAGAGAAATAAAAATTAAATCAAAGCGGAAACTGTCACCTGCCTTGGCATTGGCAATGCAATGGTATGGCCGAGCCCTTATGTCCATGGATTCGTGTGCCATGATACTGATAAAGGAAAATTCAGTTTAATTCTGTCTGAATGGGTGGGGTGCAATGATAATAGGGAATTCCGGTCCAGACTCCGCACACACAGAAGGGTGGGCTCATGGCTACAGCCAGCAGTGTGAAGGTTATAGTCAGAGAGTTAGTGTTGAAATGTTGGTATATATATTAAATTGACAGACAAAATTACAACAGTAAAACAAATAATCGAATTTGAATCCATTTTGCCTTTATTCATGACCAAAGTTATTTTCGGATTTAAAATTTATCAGTTTATTTTACAAAATGACGTTTATGACAGATCGAAAACTGTTAGTAATCTGTCATTTAAATCCAAATAAATTTCTTTCGACATAAATCAACAGTTCAGTTAAATGTCAAGCTGAGAATTAAAAACTAAAAAACAATCATATTGTGGTCCTTTTCCCTTAAATGACATATAATCTAAAATAATTTGGTTTTGTATGAAACAATTGTTCCTGAAGATAATATCACCGTCCAGTCCATCCTTTTGATTTTGGGTTTCGGTTTCGGTTTTATTTATGTTTTTTTGTAATGTTAAATTCAAAAGATCGAAAAATGACACATTCATGTCATATTGTAATATTTATTTTTATTCTTTGGTCAGCTGTCAATTTGCATAAACTTAGGGTCATTTAAGCAGCCATTTTTAATGTTTGGCATTTTGAATTTTGACAACTTGCCAAACGAACATTTGTACATTGAATATTTAACCATGTCTGTTTGCAATATGATTTCCCTGGCTATAATTCAATTTGTGTTAGCATAAATTCAAGTTTATTTTATTTGTATACATTTAACTTCATCATTAGTTTGAATTTCAATTTCAGGTTTTTTATGAGTATGTACTTTATTTGTACGTCATTTATGCAAATAAAAAAAATATATTAAAATAATAAATTTCGAATCGATATTGTTTTTTTTTTATATTCATTTTTATTTTAATATTGTTGAAATTTTAAATAACTGAAGCATGACCAGATGCAAAGCATGAAATTTTGCCAATTAATTTGTAGCTATGCATATTTTTGTTATATGTATGTAATTGAACTACTTATAAAAAATAAAATTTAATTAATTAAAGTATTAAATTTATTTTCAATTGGAATAATATGATCTTCCTATTAACAATAATAATTTTTATGATATTATCTCAAATAATTATGTATGTATAGTTGAAATATTCTCGTATATATAAAGGGTGGGCCAAATTAAAGTTTTTTTTTTCTCTAATACATTAAAATAAATAAAATGACAACCAGCCAACATTCATATTAATTAGTTAATGGAGCACAACTGTTTTCGTAGTAGCACATTTTATGAATCCAATTTTTCAAGACTTTATTGATGCTTTTGGGCTATAGGTCAAGAATTGCTTGGATGATATTGGCCTTAAGTGTTTGAATTGTTTTCGGTCGGACTTTTGGCATAAAATCGGACCGTCACGGTTCAATAGAACAAAAATCCAAAGTAGACAAATCGCAGCTTCAATATAGCCAATTGACATCGTCTTAACGGCAGATAGAATGATTTAGGAATTTTATTAGCAATTAGATCGATTGCATGGCGCACCATCCTACATAAACGAAATGTCTTTCAAATCGAGGTCTTCGATTTCAATAAGAAAAAAGTCGGTTAGTATTATTATTAAGTCTCACAATCTCGACAATGGCAGGAGCAGCCTCATTCTAGTTAAATGTGCACAGTACGGCGACGGAAACCATGAGTGTTGTCGAATAGCAGGAGCTTCATTTTTTCAAAACTTCTATGTAAAAAAACGTACACAGAACTCACTTTGAGATAAGTTTTCAATATTTTCCAATCTTGATTCAAGCTCAACTCATAAGCACCTTTACTTTTGTTAAATAGGAAGATCGAAGGATTCAAGTATGCAACCATTTCTTGTTTTGGGTGACCAATGTAGTTCCTAATCTCTTCTTTTGAAAGTTTCTAAGAAATGCATACTTTTCGAGTAATCTCTTCAAAGTTTCTTTTGCTAGTTGTTTAATAATAAATTCTTAATAATGTTTTTAAAATTTTTGAATGAGAGAAATGAAAAGAGCCGTTCGAAAAACTTATAGTAGTTATTTTTGTTTTAATTAAAAACAGTTGAAAGATATGCCAGTAAAATTTCTTTAAACAGACTTCAAAACGACAATTGTCTTCTATATAGTAAAAACCTTTTAAAAACACGAACCTTTTACCTAAAATGTATGTGTTAATATACACAAAATACCAACATATCTTTTTACATCATGTAATTAAATGGCTAATTGTTTTTGATTACCTAGAAATTTCAGTACACAAAAAATAAGTAATTTATCCTTGACAAAGCACACGCAAAAACTTATTTAATCTTCGCTTAACTTTATATTTTTATATGAAGCTTAACTTCCCTTATTATTCGCTAATCTGTTCACTATAATTGCACGTTCAATTTTCCGCTATAATAAACTCTAACAATAAGATCTCAATTTACTTTTCGTGTTTTATTGCTTTATCCCTTCACTATCAAAAAATTCTTAGAAATAAAAAAAAAGTTACGTATACGCCACCGATGGCATTATTATACTTTTCACTTGAACTGCTACCAACGAGTTAGTGGACTTCATATAGAGTTTTAAAAATTTTTGTTTCTCTCTCTCTCTCTCTATTTATTCTGACGTCAATTTCAATTAACCTCAAACAACAACAAAAACAATGAAAGGACATCAAGACGAAATAAAATATAAAGTAAAGGATTGCTATTTTTTGTTTTCTCTTGTGGATGTAACATTTCCTGAACATTTCAAAAACTGATGGAAAACAATTTCCAACACGAAACATCGCCTGATATTTTGCGTTTGTGTTTTCTTTATTCTTGTCGGAATTAAGTGGTCTCACATTTATGTAAAATGATAGCCCTCTTTTGACAAATAAGACATTTTGGACTTGAATTTAGAGTTGACCGCTTAGTTAAAGTGAGTAAAAGAATTTAATGAAATGGCTTTGTGGTGATTTGTCTCCTTGTTTTTTTTATCGTCCTTCACGTTTCGAACAACTATGACACTTATTTTTGTGTTCTGTTTTAATTAACTGATAAACATTTAAAACACGAAGCTATACCTGTTTTAAACTAAAGACAAAATTAAAATATAAATTCAAAAAAAAAGTAGGAACTTGTACAAATACTCTCGAATAAAATTAAAGGATTTCCCTAATGAGAAAAAAGAGAAGTATTTTCTTTTATTTTTCTACCTCAACTCAACCAACAACTGTCTCTGTTTCAACATATAATTAATATATTTTCACGCCTCGGCTTTGGCGCTGTTGTCGTCGTCGTTTTCGTCCTCGATGTCCTTGTTTTATTTCCCCAGAGATAGTGCGGTAGCTAGCGGTGCAGTCAAAATGAAATTAAACTTTTTTTTTTCTGGTTTTCTTTCTTCTTTATCTTTATTCTTCTTTCATTTTTGTGTGTACCTTACCTACTCGTACGCTTGAAGCTGGCTGGGGTCCTTATATATTTTTTCCCGGTACATCCTTTATGGGTAATTATGTACAGGACAATTATTATTATACAACGAACAGAACTTGAGGGAATGGTCATTTCATTTCATTTCAGTTTAAAATAGTTTCTGTGGACACTTTATTTCGATGTTTTCGACTTTTTCTTCCATTTTGTTTGTATGTTTTATTTTCATGTTCCCATTAATGAATGTTTTTATAATTTTTTTTTCTTCGTCCTTTTCAAGTCTCAAGGATATTTTGCAGAGATGATTTCATTTGAATACAAAACAAGAATATAATTGAGATATTAAAATAGAAGGTGTTTTTTTTAACAGCAACATTTGTGGTAGAATTAAAAGTGGGGTCATGGACTTTTAGAGGACTGCCAATGAAACTTTATGAATGCATATTTTTATACATAAATAGAAAATATTTTAGAGGCGCTCTTATATACGAGTACAATTCATATTTTATTTTTCTTTCTCTGCGCTCACTTATCATGGCATCGACTTTTTGTCATTGTTCAGGAATAGAATAATCATAATAAAATATTTTGATGAGTTTTTTCTTATCTTTAAGATGACAGCTTAGGTATGAAAATGATTTTAAAAAATAAAATTGTGGTATTTCAAGATAGATGTAGAAAGGCACTTATCTTTTAAAGGAAAATAATTTTGGTGAGTAAGTGAGTTGTATAAGGGTTTCTAAACTTGTTATACATATTTCTGCAACTTTAGCATTTAAAGAATTTTATAAATGATTACCTTAGCAGAAATGTTTTTTTTATAAATGATAACCTAAGCAGAAATGTATTTATTACTTTAAATCGAACTAGTAGGAGAAGTTTATGTATGAGACCCTAGTGCACACAGAAATGTAGCGCCACCTTAGGTTAGTAAAGAACAGCTAAATTTGATAGGTGTCAAATGCCAGCACTACCAACTTGAAACAACGAAATGAATTACCCTATTCCACTTACATACAGTTAAAACGTGATTGAACTTCCATCTAAGATAATATGTCACTTAATCGTAGCTTTAACTGGCATGCGTCTAAATAAATTAACTCTAACTGTATCATACTTAGACTTTTAAAGGCGTTTTTCTCAAAGGTATTTAAAATTATATTTTTAAACTTATAATATCGGTATCACATCCGTTAAGGAATTCAAAAAAAGTTTACTTTTGTTTGTTTACATTTAATTTTTAAGAGTCAGTTTGTTTTGTATTGTTGGAAAATTTAGTATTTTAATCACGTGCGTCTTTTGTTTTGCATGGAATGCCTCTGTTATTCCTTTTATTCCGTTTGTTTCGTTTTTAAATGCACATAAAAGAAACTCACAAAAACCAACTATCTACTTTTACATATTGATAGAAATTTATGTTGAATATTAAATTTATAACGCCGCCACTCGCCGCCGACGGAATATTAACGTTTGAGTACATATTCACATTTTACAAAAGCCCCCAGACAAAATGACACTAGTGTTGCGGCAAATCGTTTGAATTTTCTAAACAGAAATAAACAAAATAAAAACACCATCGTTCGGCAATATGGACCAATAATACACACTTTTCGCATTTGAATTGAATTTTCCTAATAGATGGCGTGACAGTAGCATTGAAGCGCCGCAAGTAGTGTAAAAAAGTTTCTTATACAAAAAGAATTTCTAACTAGTTTGTCTGTCATCTGCATTGCCATCGTTGCACACATAGTTTGTCGGTTGTAAACTTTTATCCTGCCTGTGTATCGTATCCTTATCCGTTTGCCTGATGAATAGAATTTGGAAAATGTTTAAGTGGTAGCCACAGGTGTTGCTGCAAAAACGTATGCAACTGACACTTTGGAGACTTCTTTTTGAATGTATTTACAACTTGCAACAATAAACCTACCCATCAGTTTTCAGTTTTCTATATGTGCATCAGGAAACATAATGAAAATCCTTCGAACAACGTCTACAACGACGAGCGATGTTCTATATAAAATGTCACCTCAAAGGTGTGTGATTTTTCTTCCTTATATATACATATATGTACATATATCGGAGGAACCTGTTACCTGCTGGCAGTAGCAGTTCATTGTGCTGATGCAATTGACGTGTTACCCTTAGAAAAAGGATGTGTGCATTTGCAGCTTTGACAAAATGAGGTTTTATTGTGAAGGAAATGTATCAAAGGAGCTTATGTGCAGTATGGGTGGGTAAAGGCACATAGTTTTGTTTGCACCCATAAATCACAGAGCTCCTGATGTGCAGGAGTGAAACCAACGTATAGTGCATTGTAGTTTGGATATCCTTTGTGCTTCATATATAGAGGGAAGTTGTTTACCTGATGCATATGGGATGTTTGTAAAAAGAGAGATTTGCCTTTTATTTTTTTTTTGTAAAAGTGCGATTTGCATTGTGACAGTTGATTGATGTAACCGAAATGAAAGATGGGGTATTGAGAATAAAAACAAATGTTTTTATGTCTTTTTTGAAGTTTTTTGCAGCTTTAAACCGTGCGTCGCATCTTGGGTTAATTTGAATTTAATATCAATAGAACCGGTGGCGTTTAGAAATCACATAACACTTTTAAAGTTTGGGAAACGTTCTTCGTTCGTAACTTCATTATCATCTATTCAGAATTTTTAAAAGAATCGATTTTTCGTTTTCGACGAAATCTTAAAGTATGAAATTCTAAAAATAATCGCCGAAAATTGTGTGTCGCTCCGTTCCACTTGTACAGCTTTTAAGCCGTATATGCGTGACTTCAATGCGTGACTTCAAACCTTAAGCGTGTTTTCTTTACAAAATTGATAACCCCGGTTCCACTTGTATAGCTTTTAAACCGTATATGCGCGACTTCAAACCTTAAGCGTGTTTTCTTTTCAAAATCGATAACCCCGATATCCAAATACTAAATGAAGTGATTTGCTTTAAATTTTGTATTTTTTTTTTAATGGGTGGCACAACAGTCCGTTGAGAACTAGGGGACTTACAGCTTTCAACGATTCCTGTGTGCGAGTACTGTTGTCAGGGATGGAGTGGACCTACAGTTTTTTTTAAGCCGAATCCGAACGGCTAATTTGAAAAAGCAATTTTTCATGACAAGAATTACTCTTGGAGAATTTGTCAATTCCTCGCAACAGGCAGTACCCGTGAAAAAAACTTTAGATGATATAGGCAGGGATCGAACCCAAGACCTCTGGCATGACAGTCCAACACAATACCCATCATGCCATGGGTACTACATTTGTGTACATTTTTATATTTCAAAAGGCAGTCTTTGATAGAAAGGAAGACTAGATAATACAACTTCATATGAACGGTGGAAAAGTAACAGTGGCCACCATACTGTGGAAGGGTTTGTTTAGCAGGCGGCGGCGAAGGTCTGGGATATACAGTCACAGTCAAGAAAATTGCATTGATGTCAAAAGTTCGAAATATTTTTAACAATAATCAATAGTGGCAAGAGCTGTGCAGTATGTTAATCCATCTTGTTGAAGCCACAGCTCCTGTCAGTAATCATGGATCTATAGTGGTAACCATTGACTGTAGCATTCTGATGAGCATCGTTTTTAAGGAAGTACAGACCAATTATTTCACTAGCCCATAAAGCACACCAAACTGTCAGTTTTTATCATCACTCCAAACACGGAAGTATCCATTCAATCAAAAAGGAAGCTTCATAGTAAAACAAAATTGGGATCAACGTTTTTGGCACATTCACCAAATCTACGCATGGCCAGGTGACTAAAAATAAATCACTTGACAGAACAATTTATTAAAATATTATTTAATATAAATGATTTGAAAATGTCTCTTGAACAATTGGAAAACAAGAAGGCATACTTAGTGAAATTCTTTTGAACTCTCTTGATTCTATCACTAGAATTATTATAATAAGGATTCCAGACAATACTCCAGAATCGACCTTACTAAAGAATTGTATAGTGATTTTATGGTATAGGGATCTGAGAATTATCTAGTATTTCTTTTGATAAATCCAAGCATTTGATTGGCTTTATTTACCATATCGTCATAGTGAGGTAAAAATGACAAGTTGGTATCTAAGATAAGTGCTACGTCTTTCTATTTTCTCACTCTTTCTAAATTAATGTGATTGATACTATAATCAAACAAAATCGGGTTGTAATTCCTGAAGCACGACAAGACTTGACACTTTCAAATATTAAGAAAAAGGTGATTTCGTTTACACCAGTCATCTGATCTTGATAGATCTTTCAAAAGAAGAAAACAATCAGATTCACAGCTTATTTTACGATAAAGTTTGAGATCATCCGCAAATTAGGAATGTCGTTTAGAAACAACAAAAAAAGTAATGGCCCTAAATGGCTTCCTTGTGGAACCCCTGATGAAACAGTGATGTTATATCTACATGTTAAATATGATTTTAGCCACTTCAATAAAAAAGAGTGAATACCTAAGGAAGATAAATTTATGGAGTAATACTTTATGATTTATTCTATTGAATGCTTTCGCAAAATCTGTGAAAATAATATCAGTTTGGCACATCTTTTCTATATTTGATATTATTTCATGAGTTATTAAAGCTAAGTTTGTTGCGGTTGACCTACCTGACATAAAACCATGTTGAAAAACTTATATGTGACTACGAAACAAATCTGAAAGTTTGTTATAAACTAATTTCTCGAATAATTTTGGTAATGCAGGAATTTTACTTATTGGTCTATAATTAGTGATTTCCTGCCTTGATTTAAACACCGGAGTCAAAAATCCAAAAATTTGCCTTCGGCAAGTGAAAGTTTAAAAATTATCGAAACTGGTTCAGCTAACGCAATTGGACAATTTTTTAGAAGACTAGCAGGAATATAAGATAAGAAATAATCACCCATTGCATCATAGACAGCTTTACGGAAGTAATAAACATAATTATCAATAGATCTTTCTTTCTTTAAAAAGTGATAAAAACAACACAATAACTTTACTTCGATGCATTAGCTGCTCGTGAATTCGGTTTGAATTCATGTCGTCCCGAAGCCCGCAATTTCGTTTATTCACGTACCCATTTATCCAAAAATGGGCCTCAACGCTAAATATGATTTTTCAACCAAAGTTGGCATCAACGTCGTATACTGCTTCAAAATCAAATGGTTTGATCATTTGCATGATAAAAAGACGATATTTTGACAGAAAGTACAAAAAAAAAAAAAAAAAAAATGGCCGCCACGAGCTGTCAAAATCAACCCACCCCAATTGGAAAAACCTATTCATCTTATCTTGGGAGATGTCCGATTGAAAATCTTTGGGCTGACATAAAGACGGGAGTGTCTCCGTGCAAAGCTCAAGTAATATTAAGAAGTTAAAGTTTTGCTGGGTTGTAAGATTTGTTCACTTCGATTTTTTTACCAAAAAAATGTACGCTACCAAGAATAAAGTTCTTGAAATTTAGTGTAGTGTTTTGAAAAATCTAAAAATATACAACAAAAAATTTTAAAAATCGATTTTTTACTCACAAATCTTTAAACCATATTTTATACTATACTAATATTATAAATGTGAAAGTAACTCTGTCTGTCTGTCTGTTACTCAATCACGCCTAAACTACTGAACCAATTTGCATGAGAAAGGACATAGGCTACTTTTTACCCCGGAAAAATAACGCATTCCCATGGGAAAATTCAGGTGGGCCGATCGCTTTTACGCCTAAACTACTGAACAGATTTAAATGAAATTAAGTGAGGAGATAGTTTGAGACTTAAGAAAGGACATGAGTTACTTTTGACCTCGGAAAAAAAACGCATTGCTATGGGAAAAATTACTTTCCGGGGAATCTGATCGCTTTCACTCATAAATTACCAAAGCTTTGAGTAATATTTGGATAAAATTGGTATTACCGGAAAACAACGCATTCCCAACCCATATGAAATAAGTTGTCAAACATGTTAAACTTATCAACCAGTATTTACAATAACAATAAATAAAGCTCAGGTGCAAACGCTGAAAGTTGCAGGTTTAAATTTGGAAAAAAACTGTTTTTGCTCACGAGTCTCAAACCCACAAAATCTTTACGTTCTTGCCAAGGAAGGAAAAACAAAAACCTATCTCCTTCTTAAAATAAGTGCGTTTTTTTCGTATTCCATATATCGGGTGATTTTTTAAGAGCTTGAGAACTTTTTAAAAAAAAAAAACCCATAAAATTTGCAAAATCTCATCGATTCTTTATTTGAAACGTTAGATTGGTCCATGACATTTACTTTTTGAAGATAATTTCATTTAAATGTTGACCGCGGCTGCGTCTTAGGTGGTCCATTCGGAAAGTCCAATTTTGGGTAACTTTTTCGAGCATTTCGGCCGGAATAGCCCGAATTTCTTCGGAAATGTTGTCTTCCAAAGCTGGAACAGTTGCTGGCTTATTTGTGTAGACTTTAGACTTGACGTAGCCCCACAAAAAATAGTCTAAAGGCGTCAAATCGCATGATCTTGGTGGCCAACTTACCGGTCCATTCCTTGAGATGAATTGTTCTCCGAAGTTTTCCCTCAAAATGGCCATAGAATCGCGAGCTGTGTGGCATGTAGCGCCATCTTGTTGAAACCACATGTCAACCAAGTTCAGTTCTTCCATTTTTGGCAACAAAAAGTTTGTTAGCATTGAACGATAGCGATCGCCATTCACCGTAACGTTGCGTCCAACAGCATCTTTGAAAAAATACGGTCCAATGATTCCACCAGCGTACAAACCACACCAAACAGTGCATTTTTCGGGATGCATGGGCAGTTCTTGAACGGCTTCTGGTTGCTCTTCACTCCAAATGCGGCAATTTTGCTTATTTACGTAGCCATTCAACCAGAAATGAGCCTCATCGCTGAACAAAATTTGTCGATAAAAAAGCGCGAAACACATTTCGAACCGAACACTGATTTTGGTAATAAAATTCAATGATTTTCAAGCGTTGCTCGTTAGTAAGTCTATTCATGATGAAATGTCAAAGCATACTGAGTATCTTTGTCCTTGACACCATGTCTGAAATCCCGCGTGATCTGGTCAAATACTAATGCATGAAAATCCTAACCTCAAAAAAATCACCCATTATAATACAGTGAGAAATTGCCAAAAAACGATCCGCAGTAGTCCGGTTTTTATATTTGAAAGTTGATACAACTGAATATTTGCCACAATAATTTATCAAAAAATTCCAAAAAATAGCGAAATTCAGACCAGGGATGAAATCGTGTAAGCTGATTTTTGATAGTTGACTATCTAAATCAAGAAAATACGTCTGTGTAATGTGATAGTCGATTTCAAAGTTTTAACCAAACAATTTGACATAAAATAAAAATTTCAAGAAAGGGGTTTGTTCGTAGACTACTACATTAACATGTGGTGTTGAAGCGAGCTTGAAGCTCGCCTAAATTCTTTGTATACCTGAATCGAGTTGAAATGAGCTTGATTCGCCTCGATTCTGGTCGGGGATCGGAGTCGAGTCAAAATTTGTGAAGAAAACCTGTGTGGAGGAGTTGTTTTTACAGAAAATGCATTATGGTTTATTATTATGTTTATTTGCATGTTTGTACAAAAAAATATAGTTTTGTTTTAATCAAATTTAAAAGAAAAATTGCACATGGAGTAGGTAGCATATTTAGTTCTTCATTGTTGAACACGAATCAAACTATCTCACTTGCACTTTATAAGAAACATCGAAACACCATTTGCATTTTAGAAAGTGCTGTCAAACTTAATCATTTTTGAATCTTCTTGTGCGGTGGAAACATAAAAAAGATTTATCTAATCTAAACTGAGATAAACCTTTGGTGGAAACATAGCAAAACATAAATATCTTTTCTATTGTTTTCTCTTGCAGAATAAGCCCAGTTAGTCCAATATATCAACAATAATATCAACATTAATAGATTGATTTTTTCCCCAATGGAAAACACACATGATTCTAAATTCACAACTACTCAACGAACACAGCCATCGAGATACAAATGCAATATCAATCGTACCAACATTTGAGAACGAAATCACATAAGATCCATTCGAGACTCATATAAATGTCAAAAACCCATCCATAGTAAGATTCTACTATAACTTTTATCGGTAGTATTCATACTATGTTTATTGTTTTTGTTATTCGTGTAAAATTCTACTATACTATGGATAGATTTTCCTACAAAACACGGGTAATGTAACCTAACCTAACCTATGACAATCGCACTTAGTATGGCCTCATCCCATCTCGGCACAATTCAAACATTGTAAGTACAAAAAAGTACAGCTCAGGTTTTTTCATACTACTATCAAAAAAAACTATCTGATGCGGACGAAGTCGCGGGTAAAAGCTAGTATTTTATATAAATTAGCAAAATATTTCATAAAATTTTAAGAAAATATTCAATTGACAACTCTTTTACAGCGAAATTAAATCCTGCCGTAAATGTAACACTAAGTTGACTTAAAGTGGCAAATATCTCGACAAAAAGTAATCTAAACTTCATTTATTGTTTGCTTTGACTTTTCAAAGATCTTTTAACTACGAATTTGCTTATTGGATAAAGCAATGGGGAGCTATCAGTATGCATCGCACCCCACCTTTTTTTTCACATTAATTTTGTCATTGACTATTGTAGTTAACTTCCCATAGGAAGTTATTGTAATGGGTCCGATTTGTCGAATTAAAAATTTTGAAATTTCTCGACGTTTCAAGGTACCTAGAGTCAAAATAAAAGATTTTTAGAAAGATGTCTGTGCGTGCGTGTGTAGTGTGTACGTACGTTCGTACGTCTGTACGTCCGTACGTTCGCGACGTTTTTTTCGTCGTCCATAGCTCAAGAACCAGAAGAGGTATCGACTTCAAATAAATTTTGTTATACAGATATAATAAGGCAGAAAGATGCAGAAAGGGCTCTCAAGAAAATTGCGTGGGTGTTTTTTTTTTACCACAGCAGTTTAAAAAAAAGGTGAAAATTTTGGTTAACCCTAAATATCTCATGAACCAATAACGCTAAAGACTTGAATTAAATTTAATACATATTATATATTGTAACGTGATACCAAACAAGAATATTTTTGGAAAAAAATCCAATTAACGGTTTTTTTTATAAATCAAAAAAAACTGAAAAAAAAATTGTCACCTCGAAAATTTAACGACTAAAATATGATTTCATCTCCAAAACAATTTTGTGCAACGAAGAATAATGTTTTTGACATCTGATAAAATTTTGAGAAAAATCTAATTGACAGTTTTTTTTATAAAAAATAAAAACCTAAAAAAACATTACTCAAAGTTGGTAAAAATTGATTTTCGACTCAAATATCTTTTCAAAAATTTGAAATAAAAGCTTCTAACTAATTTTAACTTATATGAAATATTGTTTTCAACATTACGAAAAATTTTGAGAAAAATCGAAATTACAGCTTTTTTACAAAAAATAAAAACCTAAAAAAAAAATTATAAAAGGTGGTAAAAATTGCTTTTCGAACAAATAACTTTTCAAAACTTTGATATATTGGCTTTAAACTACTTTAATCTTTCAAACAATATTGTTGTCAACGTTCAGTAAAATTTTGAAAAAAATCGATTTGACAGCTTTTGTACAAAAAATTAAAAACCTAAAAAAAAATTAACAAAAGTTGGTAAAAATTGATTTTCGACTCAAATATCTTTTCAAAAATTTGATATAAAAGCTTCTAACTAATTTAAACTTATATGAAATATTGTTTTCAACATAAGGACAAATTTTGAGAAAAATCGAATTGACGGTTTTCTTACAAAAAATAAAAACCTAAAAAAAAATTATAAAAGGTGGTAAAAATTGATTTTCCACTCAAATATCTTTTCAAAACTTTGAGATATTGGCTTTAAACTACTTTAATCTTTCAAAAAATATTGTTTTCAACATTCAGTAAAATTTTGAAAAAAAATCGAATTGACAGCTTTTGTACAAAAAATTAAAAACCTAAAAAAAAATTAACAAAAGTTGGTAAAAATTGATTTTCGACTCAAATATCTTTTCAAAAATTTGAAATAAAAGGTTCTAACTAATTTAAACTTATATGAAATATTGTTTTCAACATAAGGACAAATTTTGAGAAAAATCGAATTGACGGTTTTTTTACAAAAAATAAAAACCTAAAAAAAAATTACAAAAGTTGGTAAAAATTGATTTTCCACTCAAATATCTTTTCAAAACTTTGAGATATTGGCTTTAAACTACTTTCATATTTCAAAAAATATTGTTGTCAACATTCAGTACAATTTTGAAACAAATCGAATAAACAGCTTTTGTACAAAAAATTAAAAACTTAAAAAAAAAATTAACAAAAGTTGGTAAAAATTGATTTTCGACTCAAATAGCTTTTCAAAAATTACAAATATTGGCTTCAAACTTATTTTATTTCACAGAAAATATTGTTTTCGATATTCAGTAATTTTTTTATAAAAATCCAACAGTCCGTTTTTGCATAAAAAAATAAAATCTACAAAAAATAGTACACAAATTTGGTAAAAATTGATACATATAGTATAGACAAACTTTTAAGCAAGACAAATCGACAGACAGGATGGGAAGTTATCAGTGTGGGTCGCATCCCAACTTATTTTTATTATTTTAAAGTTCAAAATAATAGCTCAAAGTGAAAGTTTAAGTTTCCAAGGGACAATTTGAAGCCCCTTTATAAAAAAAAGAGTCAAAAACTCACAGTCTAAAGAAAGTAAAGGAACTGACTAATTGAACTTTCTTGTATAATGAAGTAAAACTCGTTAATAAATAATTCTATTGATTTGCAATAGAGCGTAAAATTTGTATGAAACGTGCAAAATTTTATTAGGTATTGTGTAACTACTTAAAGGAAATTAATCGAAAGAAAATAAATTATTATTATTATTAATCTCATCAATCGCACCTTGATGATGATATAATCGACGGAGTAATGAAAAATTATACCGCATTGTAACTAACTATTGGTGTATAAAATAATTGTGTGAAAATCTGATTTATTATTATTTTCATTTTCAGTTGAATTAACTATAATTATACTTTGGGGTTTTCTATTACGAAAAGCCACATTTTCAATTATAATTCTAATAATTTATACTAAGAATGATAGATAAATATAACTTATATAATTTACAAGGTATAGTGCCTTCAAATATTATTGAATTATCATATAATCGACCCAGGTTCAAGTTAGCCCAAATTTAAGATCTAATAGAAATAAGAAAAACATAGTAGATTTAAGGATAGCGCTTTAATTAAAGTTTATTTTGGAAATTTAAAATGTCTTTTCGAAAATAAATTTTATTCATATTTAAAAAAAAGAGTCACACTAACGAACTAAAAAAAGAATATTTCTAAAGCTCATAAATTCATAGTTAAAGCGAATATGTTTTTTTTCAATTTAATTAAACAAACAAAAGCCGTCTGGAAAATCATTCTATAAATCCGACAGGTCAGACATGCATAGCATATGTATAAAAAAGGATGAAGAAATGAATGAAAACACGGCGGCGGTGGGCAGCATCAGCATCGGTACCCTTTGTCGGGGGTGGGCCAAAAAAAAAAACAAAATAGAATGGCATAACAAAGTTAACGAGCTGTCAGTGAGCTTAGTTATATAAAGTGTGAAAACTTCACAAATATGTTTGAAAGGTATAATGAAACATGAAAACGATTTAACACCCCCATCAAATTTAACTTAGTTACAAGCATTTTAACATATTATAGGTTTAGGTATACGAGTACATCAGAATTTACTGAATAAATAAATTCTATTTTAACACAAACTAAAAAAAACAAATGTAAGGATGATAAAATGGTATTTTTTTAATGTTCAACTCGTCAGAGTAATATTATTTTTTAGACGGCTCGGCTGCTACAACATATTTGAAGAGATTGATGTACTTTGTTATGTTAAATTTAAATATTTTAGTAGATTTTTATTTTGAATCAGGAAAAAAAAAACACAAAACTACATAAATGTAAACATTTTTTGCAGATTGTGTGTTTTATATAAAAACCTGGTTGATGATGACTTTTTTCCTTTCCTTTTTTTTAAATGCATATTTTTGAAACATCGAAAGTGTTAACGTACCTGAAATATAAAAAGAGAAAAAAATTACTTTAATAAGTTTTTCTAGTTAAGTTTTTAATAATTTAATTATAATGTAAACATTTTATAACCATTTAATTTACAAAGTGGTTAAGTAAGATTTATATACTGTTAAATGTATAAGTACTTAGTCATAAGAGATAACCTAATTTTGTCTGTAAAGGCAGCTGGTTCTTAACGTTTATTTACATTGATATAATTTTGCATCCCTATTCTATAAAACCTCTATAGAAACAGAAATATAAACATTAGTATGGTACACCCAGGCGTATACGCACTATTTGTTTGTTTGACGAGGTTTTAGCAAATGTTTATATATATTTGTTTATTAGACCACCTATCTACTTGAATGTGAAATATAATTAAAATAAATATATTCAAGTGAATACATATTTACATATTTTATCATTATAACCAGTGATCAAACATTTGAGCATAAATCGAATTAATTAAAAAAGTTAACGAGAAAAAAGACGTGTGTTCGTTGTTTAAACAAGCTTTGTTCAGTTGTATTTTTTTTTGCATTATATTTGAAGTTTGTAAACAAGTGGCCTAGATTTTACATAACATGTGTTAAAGATTTTGTCAATGTGATTAAAACATTTTAAAAACAAAAAAAATTGTTTTAAATTCTGATCTGAGACATAAATCGACAGTTCAGTTTTGAATTTGGATGAATATTGATATTTTTTGCCTTTATATCAATCATCAAAACATTCCACCGAATTTTTAAATTTCTTCATAGAAATTGAAATCAAGTTTTAAAGTCTGATTTTAAATTGTATGTGCCACTATTGTTTTGCGTGATGTTGTTAATTATGAAAATCGATAAGATACAAATTATATTTAACAAGAACGGACTAAAATCACTTCAGTCTAATTATAGTTCTGGACCAGACGGCATTCCTTCGGCAGTGTTAAAAAATTGTTGTGATTCCATCTGTGCTACTTTACTAAGCATATTTAACAAGTCCCTCCAAGGTAAGGTATTTTTATTGATGAATGGAAACTTTCTTACTTGGTCCCTATACACAAATCAGGTTCTAAAAATGATGTAGGAAATTATGGGGGTATTTGTAAACTCTCCGCAATTCCCAAAGTGTTTGAAAGCATGGTGAAAATAAAGCTTGATTTTCTTACAAGTGAATATTTATCAGAAGTACAGCATGGTTTTGTATCCGGTCGATCATCTGTTACCAATTTAACTTATTTCACTTCGTATGTCTCTAATGCTATGGAACAAAAATCTCAAGTGGACGCAGTATACACTGACTTTAGCAAAGCCTTTGATTCTGTGAACCTCCAAACACTTCTGAAAAAACTTGAGATTTTTGGTTTTCATTCTCACTTTCTTCGTTGGTTATCGTCATATTTATCTTGTAGAACACAACAAGTTAAGATTGGAGATACATACTCAAAGGAAATTCAGTGTACATCAGGTGTCCCGCAAGGTAGCCACCTAGGTCCGCTCTTTTTCATAATGTTCGTTAACGATATTGTCTCGGTCTTTAATTATTGTGAATGTTTATTATATGCTGACGATCTGAAAATATTTTCAAAAGTTTCGAGTTTGGGCGATTGTCAACTTTTGCAATCTGACATTGATTTTTTATCAAATTGGTGTCACATCAATAGCCTTAAATTGAATATCAAAAAGTGTAACACGATTTCTTTTTCCAGAAAATCTCATATTTTGTTATTCAACTATGCAATTGATTCTGTGGATTTAGATAGGGTTTCAAGCATTAAAGACTTAGGGGTTATTCTTGACTCCCAACTTTCTTTTAAAGGTCATTTCGATTATTTGGTTCCTAAGGCCAACTCGCTGGTAGGTTTCATAAAACGAAATGGAAAAGACTTACTTTAAAGATCCTTTCGTGTTATTATCCTTGTATATATCTCTCATCAGATCAATTTTGAAATACGCAGATGTTATTTGGAGTCCTATTTATACAGTTAATTCTGATCGGATTGAAAAGATTCAAAGACGATTTACAAAATATATATTTAAGAAAATGGGTTGGAACTTTAGTCCTAGTTATGAGGCTAGATGCCAATTACTTGGAATAAAGTCGTTACAATCAAGAAGAAAAATTCATAGTGTAATGCTTATTAGAGACTTACTATGCTACCATATTAAATGTCCATCTCTTCTTGCCTTGGTACCAATCCATGTTCCCGCTAGGTCCATGAGAGCTAGATTCTTCTTATTCCAAAGAATTCACATGACAAATTATGGTAGTAATGAAACTTTATCAAGATCTATTGTATATTTCAATGAAGTGTCTTCAAATATTGACTTTTTTAATCTTAATCGTAATAAATTTAAAACTGAAGTATTGTATTTATTCACTTTTTAATTTGCTCTTGGAGTGCTTATATCTATAAGCTGTAATATTGCTTGTAGATTAAATAAATAAAAAAAAAAGAACTCTATAGCACAAAAAAATGTTTTTTTTTTTGCCAAGAATTCATTGCCATAGCTACCATTAACCTTTCTATGTTTTCCACCTTTACGATTGTGGACCTTCTGAGCTTCAAAGAAAAATTTTAGAGGTGTTATAACAGAAGATCTAAGTTGCAAGTTGTTATCACTTCTTTAAGAAATAAAACGGTCAGGAAACTTTTCTTTAGAACGTAGCGCCATCTGGTTGAAAATAAACGTGATCCACATAAAAATCTTTCAATTCCTGGCCATAACAAATCATCAACCATAGCTCCGTAGTGCAAGCCATTCATCGTTGTAACATTTGCTGCAGCAAATCCATTTTCAAATAAGTAATCAGCCCTATCATGAATTCCATCGTAATCGTAAATGTGTTCATGAAATTCATTCGTAGTGGAAAATCTGCTACGAATTTCGAAGTTCGTGAAATTTGGTATCACTCAATCTAAATGAAACGGAAATTTTGCCTCTTTTTCTACGACAAGTAATTTGTGTCGGAATCGTTGGGAAACAGTTGTGTTTTTTGTAAATATGGAAGTACTTTCCAATATCTTTTTCTTTAAATAATATTTGTTGCTTTGAAAGGGCAAAAACAACAAATAAGGCACAATATAAACGGCTTAATCAATTATTAAATGAGAAACCGGACATAGCTCAAGGATGGACTGAATCTCTAAAGGAAGATGTGAAGCTGTTCTGGGAAAAAGTTAAATCCGAACTGAATGCTCTTGGGCCACCTTCCAAAGAAGCTTTAATTTGGAGAAAAGTATGTACGTGGAAGATTTTAATAAAACTAACGGAAGATATTGCTGTAAACACAAAAAGAATATAGAAAGGAATAGACAGACTTTGTGACATGAAAAAAACACAAATTGTAGAAACAGGAAGACACAACAAAATACAAGAAGAGCTTCTGCAAAAAAAAAGTTGAAATAGAACTTAAAATGCTACAAATGGAAGAGGAAAAGCTTAATCGCCACAGCCTGGATTAGTTTATGATTTTAAAAAACGAATTTGATCCATTTTAAAAAAGTTTCTATTGCCATGCTATGAAAGCTTTAAAATAAGATTGGTTTTAAAATTATTTGGACTGTGAAAGTAATTTTTTATTTTCAATAAATTTTCTTTATTTTATACAAATGTGTTCCGAATATTATCCCTCATAGCGTTTCGAATATTTTTGTAACTATTCGAATCATCAATGCTGGTCTTCAATATCAAAGTGAGGAATATTCATGTAGTCCAGGACACGATAATGTATGCAGATATTATGCAAGTCACAAGCCAAATTGATAATCTGTGCTGCTTTTTGTGGACTGTAATAAAGTTGACGTGCACCCAGTGTGCACCGAAATCAGTTTTTCATAACTCCTATAGATCTTTCCACAACATTTATGTCAGTACTCTTCACAAATGACAATGTTTGACACGAAACAGCTGATTTAGAAAATTAAAATGAAAGCGGCTAATGAGGCAATGCCTTTTTGAATTCCATTCGGATTTTGTGACGTTAACTTTTCGTAATTCGTAGCGTAGATTTTGTTCAGAGATTTTCTACAAATGGATTTTGTGATATGGCTGAATGTTTAATCACACATCTAGCCCGAACAGTGAAACGTATAGGATAAGTAGTCATTTTAACAAACATTCGTGAAGTTTCCCTAAAAACACGGGAGTTCTGCTAATCAAGGTATAGTCACAGAAATCAAAATGCTTGCCTCATCACTGAAGACGATTTTTCGGTGAAAATCCGAATAATTTATTTCAAGGACCCAATTTGCGAAAATACAACGTTGCTGGTTATCGACCGGCTTGAGTTTTTGAGTTTACTGATCTTTAAAAGCTTAAAGACCTAAATCCTTATGGAAAATACGGTGTAATGTCTTTTGTGGAATGGTTTATTCCAAATTGATCATAGATCAATCACATCACTAATTTATCCCAACAGCTCAAATTTTAAACCAGTTTTACTTTTGCCGGCTGAAAGGGTGCTTCATAACGACTTAAAACTTCTTCAATTTTCCGAACTGTGACTTCAAAATGTCCCTATTTTTGTAGTGAATTTCATTAATTTCAATACGTTTTTGAAGGGTGTATCGTTCAGTTTTTATTTATAGTGTAGTTCTTATCCATCAAATGTCAAAAATGACAAGTTCTATTGGAAAACATTTTTCAATAACTTCGCCTTGATCTTTAAGTACTTTTCAAAGCTCCAACCAACGAAAAATCAGCACGAAACCGCAAGCCGTGCATTCCCTTCCCTTCCCATAACATTCAAACTTTTATACTGTCGGTCTTCTAGGAATGACCATAACTTTACCCTTGAGCTCAATTAAATACGTGAGATTCTTTTTCAGCAGCACATAAAGAATGTAGAATGTTGTTTTTACCTCCCGTATTGCACTGTGATTAAAAATTAAACGCATCATGGGTAGTCATTACCCTTTTTATGTGCCTTAAATATATACATATGTATGGTTTTATCAATTTTTTTTCGAAAATCGTTAGAACGTTTTTTTTTTTAAATAAATTTTGTATGCATTAAATTTAAAATTTTGTCTTAAAAATATTTATTGTATGCAGTTATTTAGTACTTATAAGTTTACATTTAACATTTGAATTTCGTTAAAGATGTCGAATTTTGAAAAAAATGTTAAATATTTCTTTTTTAAATCCAAACAAAAAATAAATAATAATAAAACTTTCCGTGAATAAGCACATCATTCACTATTGTTTCCTTTATCGAAGCCCAAACCTGGACAGACTTTCGACTTCTCAGGAATTTGATGTTCTGTCTGACTCCATTCAAAGAATTGTCTCCCTGTATCCTCACACTGAAATCGTTTTTACGGCGATTTCAATGTACACAATTCTTCATGGCTTCATCATTCAGGCCAGACAACACCAGAAGGAGTGTGTGCTGAGATCTTCGCTGAGTTGAACCACCAACTCAACTGGTCAACGAGCCCACTCGAATATCAGACGAAGTAGGTCGAGCAGAAAAGACTCTTGACTTGTTTCTTACCTCTGACCCAAGTAAGTACACTATTAGTGTTCTATCTCCTCTAGGCTCATCTGACCATTGTGTCATATCAGCAAATTTCTCGTGTCAAAACTCTCCAGTTAAAGAAAGAGCTCCTAAGAGAACCGTTTGGCAATACGAGAAAGCCAACTGGGACGGTCTCAATAATTATTTTAGGATCTTTAACTGGTCACTATGCTTCCTCGATAGTGACGTTGACGCCAGCGCTGATATGATCACAAGTTTGATTCTCCTGGGAATGAGAATTTTTATCCCGAATAGGGTTAAAAGCATCAGACCTAAGGAAAACACATGGTTCGATGCGAGCTGTAAAGAGGTTATTAGGGTCAAGAAGGTAAGTTTCCGTTGTTTTAAAGCCAATCCAACTGAGGAAAACCGGAATAAGTTCAAGCAAGCCAGGAAGGCCTGCAACGCCCATATTTGACGGACCAAATTTTTACATGACCAAAAATTACGGCAAAAAATACTGCAATGTCCCAAAGGCAGTAAAATTTTTTGGTCATTTGTAAAAAACATGAGGAATTCTTCCTCTTCGTCGGTTCCTACGCTCGTTGTCAATGACACTCCACTTGTTAGCTCTTTAGAGAAAGCTAATCTCTTCGCTAGGCAGTTCGCCGCCAATTCAACGCTGCCAATGAGTGTTATGACTCCGCCTGTCATCGAGCGCGTTAGTGATTCTATGGGTCCAATCTTTTTTCGCACTCGTACTGTGGCGAGAGTCCTAAAAGATCTTAACATACACAAATCCGCTGGTCCGGATGGTATCCCCGCGATTTTTCTGAAGTGGTGTTCTTCAACGCTGGCAAAACCACTGCGTAAGCTTTTTCATCTGTCCTACTCCTCAGGTCTCGTTCCGAGTGGATGGGAAACCGCATTTGTCCAGCCTATTCCCAAAAAAGGCGAATCTTCCTCACCCTCTAATTACCGACCGATTGCACTTACGTCCCTTCTTTCTAAGGTCATGGAAACGCTGATTAATTATCAGCTTAAGAAATATCTTGAGGAACGGAAGCTTCTTAATGACCGGCAATACGGCTTTCGTAGCAATAGGTCCACTGGTGATCTCATGGTTCATCTCACCGAACAGTGGAACAAATCTTTACATCGTTTTGGAGAAAGTAAAATTATTGCACTTGATATTTCAAAGGCATTTGATAAAGTCTGGCATCTTGCTCTCTTATCGAAAATGCGTGCTTTCGGTATCGACGAATCTCTTCTTCGTTGGATTAGAAATTTTCTTTCGAACCGTTCAATACAAGTATTGTATTGTATTGTATTTATTGTAGCAGAATATTCTTACATTTTTTCTTAAACTATGTTGCACAATTTACAGAGTTACGGTATAAATCTACCTTACTACTGACAAATAATAAATTTTTTAATACAAGTAATGAAAAGCAAATAACAGTATATTGAAGGAAAAACTACATAAAAACCTTCATTAAATTGTTTTGAGGATTTAGAGAGGAGAAGGGTGGGCGGTGATGTATTTAAATCAAACCCAACTTAAAGTTTTACATATATTCATTATATGATAAATAGTTAACAAATGAATTAATACATAAATAAACAAATAAATAAATATATAAACAAACAATTAAATAAATAAATAACAAAATATATATAAGACAATTCAAAAACAAGCAAAAAAAAAAAGAAAAATGAATAGTAAATAAATTAATGAACAAACAATAATAAACAAAAAATAATAAATAAAAAAAAAATTAAGTAAATTAAATAAATTAAACAAATAATTGATGAAATAAATAAATAAATTAATTAATTAGCTATCAAATAAATAAATAATTAAATGTATAAATAAATAAATAAATAAATAAATAAATAATAAATAATTAAATAAATAAATTAATAGATAAAGAATAAATAAATAGAAAAATAATAATAAATAAATAAATTAAAAAGTAAATTATAAAATTAATATCACAAATAATAATTAATAATTAATTTCAATAATAATTATATATTTCTAGGTTTGAAATCAATATGTTATCTGAAGATAAACAAGATAAATTATAGCGTACATTGATTTTGTCAATTCTTTGCAATACTGGTTCTATGTTTGACATAGCGTGAAGTTCAGCTGTTGAAAACGACGATGGAAGCTTCAGAATCATTTTTAAAACTTTATTTTGAGCTATTTGAAGTCTTCGAATATGGCTTTTTGCACATATCCCCCAACACGGTGAACCATAAAACATAATTGCTTGAAAAACTGCTTTAAATATCAGGAGCTTATTATCATTACTCAGTTTAGATTTGCGGTTTATAAATGGATAGAGAGTTTTGATAGTTATATTAAACTTCTTGATTACTTCTTGTACATGCAAGCCAAAAGTTAAAGTTTTATCTAAATGAACACCAAGATACTTAGCACTTGAACGCCATTCTGTACTTATTCCACCAACTTGAAGATTATTGCTTGGCAAGAAACAGGCTTTTCTTTTTCTTGAGAAAAAGATAGCCTGAGTCTTTGAGGCATTTATTAACTTCCCATAGGAAGTTATTGTAATGGGTCCGATTTGACAAATTGAAAATTTTGACATTTCTCGACGTTTCAAGGTCCCTAGAGTCGAAATAAAAGATTTTTAGAAAGATGTCTGTGCGTGCGTGTGTACGTACGTCCGTACGTTCGCGGCGTTTTTTTCGTCGTCCATAGCTCAAGAACCAGAAGAGATATCGACTTCAAATAAATTTTGTTATACAGATAATAAGGCAGAAAGATGCAGAAAGGGCTCTCAAGAAAATTGCGTGGGTGGTTTTTTTACCATAGCAGTTTAAAAAAAAGGTGAAAATTTTGGTTAACCCTAAATATCTCATGAACCAATGACGCTAGAGACTTGAATTAAATTTTGTATTATATATTGTAACGTGATACAAAACAATTATATTTTTGGAAAAAAATTCAATTAACGGTTTTTTTTATAAATCAAAAAAACTGAAAAAAAAAATTTTGTCACTTCGAAAATTTTACGACTAAAATATGATTTCATCTCCAAAACAATTTTGTGCAACGAAGAATAATGTTTTTGACATCTGATAAAATTTTGAGAAAAATCGAATTGACAGTTTTTTTACAAAAAATAAAAACCTAAAAAAAAATAAAAAAAAGTTGGTAAAAATTGAGTTTTGACTCAAATATCTTTTCAAAACTTTGAGATATTGGCTTTAAACTACTTTTATCTTTCAAAAAATATTGGTTCCAACATTCAGTAAAATTTTGAAAAAAATAGAATTGACAGTTTTTTTACAAAAAATTAAAAACCGAAAAAAAAAATTAACAAAAGTTGGTAAAAATTGATTTTCGACTTAAATATCTTTTCAAAAATTTGAGATTATGGCTTCTAACTAATTTTATCTTATAAGAAATATTGTTTTCAACAGTAGGAAAAATTTTGAGAAAAATCGAATTGACAGTTTTTTTTACAAAAAATAATAACCTAAAAAAAAATAAAAAAAAAGTTGGTAAAAATTGAGTTTTGACTCAAATATCTTTTCAAGACTTTGAGATATTGGCTTTAAACTACTTTTATCTTTCAAAAAATATTGTTTTCAACATTCAGTAATATTTTGAAAAAAAATAGAATTGACAGTTTTTTTACAAAAAATTAAAAACCGAAAAAAAAATTTAACAAAAGTTGGTAAAAATTGATTTTCGACTTAAATATCTTTTCAAAAATTTGAGATTATGGCTTCTAACTAATTTTAACTTATAAGAAATATTGTTTTCAACATTAGAACAAATTTTGAGAAAAATCGAATTGACAGTTTTTTTACAAAAAATAAAAACCTAAACAAAAAAATTAATAAAAGTTGGTAAAAATTGATTTTCGGCTCAAATAGATTTTCAAAAATTAAAAATATTGGCTTCAAACTTATTTTATTTCACAGAAAATATTGTTTTTTATATTCAGTAATTTTTTTATAAAAATCCAACAGTCCGTTTTTTCATAAAAAAAAATAAAATCTACAAAAAATAGAACGCAAATTTGGTAAGAATTGATACATTTAGACAAACTTTTAAGCAAGACAAATCGATAGACGGGATGGGAAGTTATCAGTGTGGGTCGCATCCCAGCCTCTTTTTTTTATCTTCCAATCAAACAAATAATCTTGAACTACATTAAGTGCAGATTGCACATTTTTATAAATGATCTCCTGTCTGTTACTTCTAATCCAATACATTGTTTCGCTGACGATAGCACGCGATGTTGCCAAAAATGCCGCAAGATGTCTAGGTTTTTTGAGACGTTGCAAGTAATTTTTCTCTCCGTCTGATCTGGCTACAATCTACAAAACCTATATACGTCCGAAACTTGAATATAATTCTCTTCTCTGGGCTGGTGCTCCAGTAACTTATTTAAGCCTCTTGGACAGTATTCAAAGTAGAGCTTTTAAAATGATTGGTGACATTAACATCATCAACTCGTTTACGTCACTCGAACATCGACGCAAGGTTTCTTGTCTAACCCTTTTTTACCGTTATTTTAACGGACTATGCTCTAGTGAAATAGCCAGTTGCATTCCTCCCCTTAAACAATTTAACCGTAATACCCGCGCTTCTAGGAATGCCCATTAGTTTACCCTTAAGCCCAATTTCGGCCGTACTATGAAGTACAGAGATTCATTTTTAAGCCGTACTACGCGAATGTGGAACGCCTTGCCACGCTCTATCTTTCCCTATCATTCAATGTTCAGGAGTTCAAAATCAATGTATACCGACACCTCCTATCCAACCCTTCCCTCTTTTCCTAATGCTCACACTGTGTCTTTGGCATATTAAAGGTGTAAAAAAAACCTTTTAGTGTTCGCTAATTATAAAAAAAAAAATTTGGGGACCCACCTTTTTCGACTTCTTTACCATCGTAATGTCATGTTTGATGAAATCTCAAATTCGAATTTTTTTACGAATGCAGAGCTTGCCATATTTCGGAAGTAAAAATGCTTTTTGTAATGTGGAGCGATTACAAAAAGCATAGTAAAATATCCATGACGGAATTCAACATACATAACTAATTAAGGACAAATTACATATCGATCAAATATTCGGTCGGTAAATTTTTATTTAAAATGTAAGTTTAAAAATAGATCTAATTTCGCATAAATAATTTTGTCAAATTTTTAGAAATACATCGAATTGGCAAATATATTTTCAAGAAATCTTATTTGAAACTCATTCATGCACTCAAATGAAATCCTTTACAAAAGAAAAACACACTACAAACGAGCGACTTTTTTCCGTTATAAGTTGAAATCTGTTTGCTTTTTTTTTGAGAAGGATTCAAAAATTTGCTTCATGAAGTTTGAATTCTTAGAGGAGGTAATATGGGAAAGAATTTGCCAGCAAAATGGCTGCTAAATAAAACAAGAACAAAATTCTTATCAGGATACATATTTCTTTTTTATCTTTTTTTAAATTGAAGCAACAAATCGTCAAGAAGAGGACACACAAAAAAAAGGATTGAAAGGATGATTTTTCTTTATTTATGTATATCAATCAAGTTAAAAGGAAGGTATTCTGCAAATAAGTCCTTTTTTTATGAAAAAAGCAGCAAAAAGAACAAGAAAATGACCTAAATTTAAACAAAAAATAAATACATTTTTTACTTTTATCGTATTTGTTTATTTGGGTAAGATAAAAACCCCTTTAATGTAGACTTTCAGACAGTTTTGAATCGTATAATATATTTTCCACTTGAAAAAATTATGATTTAGAGAGGTACGTATGAGAGTGAGAGTCCTTGCTGTGAAAATAATATCCCATATTCCCATGTCTGGGTTCATGATATGAAAAATATAAACGAAAGAAAATTAAATTGGCGTTCATATGAAAGGACATAAAGGCAATTTATTAATAAAAAGAAAAAAAGGTAAATTTTTTGCACTCAGTTTGCTGTCTAGGACTAAAATATCCCTTAACTGGCGACAACTTACACATTATATGGCTGTCAAGAAGTATATACTTCCTTCCGATATAGCAACAACATACACATATTTATAGGTACGTTCTTGTAGTTGTATAAAGTATTTCGTGTACATTTCGATGCATTGCTATATCCTTGCCAGAGTATACTCGTACAATACAAAATAAAAGGAAGAATTTTAAGGACTTTATGGAGTTCAGCCAATATGTACTCAGTCGGCAGGTTCAGGTTATTGAAAGAATTTTAAATGATTTCATTTCATTATAGGTTTAGGTAGTTGAAGTACGTTACAGAGCTCAAGCTCAGAGAGTGAGAAAAGATGACAACGATAGGAGATTGCAAAGATACCTTTTTATTCAACGCTTATGTATCTATAACTACATAGCAATACGTTCACTGAAGTGAGTAGTGACGAGTCCTTATTCTGTCATCCTTTTTCTTTTCCATATTTTTGCTTCTACTACTATAGATACTATTTTGCCCATCCTGTGTTGATATTGTAAATAATTTAGAACAAACTTCTCAAGAATGTCAAGACACTCAGACTCAAAGGACTTTTCTCTTTCTTTAAGTATAGTGATCCTTGAGTTTTATATATTATACACATATTATTTTTCCTTTCTTAATTATATAGATATACAAATATTATATAAAGGAAAAAAGAAGACGCATTTTATAAAGAGGGATTTTAAAAGTTGTTTCCTTTGAAATTGTTGCTTTTATTTATAGATCCTTGAGAAACAGAGAGACAGAATTTGTAAGGTTACACGTCCTTATGTTTCAGAACATATTATTATTAACTCTTTTTCTATGCACGAAGAGAAGACTTTTTGTACGATTCTAAGACGTTAGTAAGAAGTTCCTTTGTACACTACACATATTGCACAATGTAGCCAAGCATTTAAATTCTTTAACTAGAAGCTTAACATACTTTGATCCTTTTTTGCACTAAAAATGTTTAAGAATCTTGCATCACTGTATAAGTATAAATTTGAAGTTTTGTAGGAAAACGAGAAATTTTGAAAACAAAATTGTGCAATAAGTTTTAATCAAGATCATCAAGAAAATTTTTTCATCATAACCCACGTTAAGTTAAAGCTTCTGTTTCCAGATAATAGACATGACAATTCGGAACTTATAGAAAATTTAAGTGGGTAGATAATAAAAGGCATTTTAAGCTACCCACAAACAATTCAATTCGAAATAATGCTTACGAAATTGAACTAGAAACAATCATAGTTATTGGAAAATTATGCATCACTTACTATTTGAAATTCAGTTTATAGGAGTGCTTCGTTCCTGGAAAAACTATATAAATAAATGTTTTGGCTTGCTTCAATATTATAGCACTGATTTTCATGAAATATTCATAAGCAGTGTTGTAAGTTGTAAATGTTAATTTTTATATCTTCTCAAAATGGATGTAACAGTATTGCGATAAATAAAACAAAAATAGTCAGATGTGGGCTATAGAAATTTCTTTAATCCATTAGTATTCATTATTCTGTGCATTGTGGATGTTTCAAAGAATAACATTAAGCTGAACTACGATAATTTAGTAGTTGAAGATAGTTTTAAGATTACATTCACTGGGAACAAAACAATTAAGCCAATGACTAAATCAATCAAATGAATAAAAACAAACAGTTCAAAGGAATGCAATCAATTGAATGGGGCAAATGATCCCATTCAAAAGAGAATTCAGTTAAAATTAAATATTAAATCAATTTAAAAATTTCAATAGTTAAATTGTATGGACTTGACTTTTGTAGGAACGAAAAAATTTAATTTGTGAAAAACTTCAGTATTGTGATAAAAGATTGTTATTACAAAATACACCTTCATTTTTGCACCCTTGTAATAAATTTTAAAATATTTAATTTCGAGTTTAAAGTTTTTTTTTCAAAAACTTAGAACTAGTAAGATTTGATTGACATTTAAATCAAGTTTCAAAAGAAACTTAAAACTTGAGTGAGTACTCAAATCTAGCTTTGCCGCAATACCAGTTTTGAAGAAATTTCATAAAAAAACCTTAGTTTTGAGATTCTTAAAATACAAATGAAACTTTATTTTGTTTCAATGGGTCGCTATTTGGACAGCTGTTACTTTTGAATCTATCATCTTTTGTAATTTCACAAGTAAAAATTATACTATTACTTAAAACAGAACGATACAAGCTTTTTGATGCATTGAATTTTTTTTAGATTTTCCAACAAAAATGGTAAACGTTTTGCAGCCGCTGTTTGAAAAACTAAATTACTTTTGGGTCGTAGTAAAGAATTTTCTCAGACGTGTTCCTGGCCGTGTTATTTCTCAAAGGCTCAATCTCGACTGGTCTTCGAAAACTTGTGACTTAACATTTTGTAGACTTTTTTGTTTGAAACTAAGATTTGTTCACGAGATATCGAGAACTGAAAATCAATTTCTACCAAATT
Source organism: Eupeodes latifasciatus (assembly GCA_920104205.1). Classification (NCBI taxonomy): domain Eukaryota; kingdom Metazoa; phylum Arthropoda; class Insecta; order Diptera; family Syrphidae; genus Eupeodes; species Eupeodes latifasciatus. The sequence goes on along the minus strand of OV049926.1, from coordinate 25,287,388 downwards.
TACGTACTATTTTTTGTAGATTTAATTTGTTTATGAAAAAAAGAGGCTGGAATGCGACCCACACTGATAACTTCCCATCCCGTCTGTCGATTTGTCTTGCTTAAAAGTTTGTCTATATGTATCAATTTTTATAAATTTTGCGTACTATTTTTTGTAGATTTTATTTTTTTATGAAAAACGGACTGTTGGATTTTTATACAAAAATTACTGAATATCAAAAACAATATTTTGTATTATTTTATTTTTTTTTTATTATTTTTTGTAAAAAAAACTGTCAATTCGATTTTTCTCAAAATTTTATAGAATGTTGAAAACAATATTTCTTAAAAGATAAAATTAGTTTGAAGCCAATGTCTCAAATTTTTGAAAAGATATTTACGTCGAAAATCAATTTTTACCAACTTTTATAATTTTTTTTTTAGGTTTTTATTTTTTTTTAAACTGTCAATTCGATTTTTCTCAAAATGTTTCCTAATGTTGAAAACAATATTTTTTATAAGTTTAAAGTAGTAAGAAGCTATTATCTCAAATTTTTAAAAAGATATTTGAGTCGAAAATCAATTTTTACCAACTTTTATTTTATTTTGTTTTTTATTAATTTTTTTTTTGGGTTTTTATTTTTTGTAAAAAAACTGTCAATTCGATTTTTCTCAAAATTTTACCGAATATTGAAAACAATATTTCTTATAAAACAAAATTAGTTTGAAGACATAATCTCAAATTTTTGAAAAGATATTTAAGTCAAAAATCAATTCTTACCAGTTTTTATTTTAGTAATGTTTTTGTTTTAGGTTTTTATTTTTTATAAAAAAAACTGTCAATTTCGATTTTTTTCAAAATTTTACTAGATGTCAAAAACTTTATTTTGGAGATAAAATAATTTTATGTTCGTAAAATATTCGAGGTGAAAAACATTTTTTTTTTCAGTTTTTTAACTTCCCATAGGAAGTTATTGTAATGGGTCCGATTTGTCAAATTGAAAATTTTGACTTTTCTCGACGTTTCAAGGTCCCTAGAGTCGAAATAAAAGATTTTTAGAAAGATGTCTATGCGTGCGTGTGTAGTGTGTACGTACGTTCGTACGTCTGTACGTCCGTACGTTCGCGACGTTTTTTCGTCGTCCATAGCTCAAGAACCAGAAGAGGTATCAACTTCAAATAAATTTTGTTATACATATAATAAGGCAAAAAGATGCAGAAAGGGCAGCATAGCAGTTTAAATAAAGGTGAACATTTTGGTTAACCCTAAATATCTCATGAGCCAATGACGCTAGAGACTTGAATTAATACAAAAGAAGTCTATTTGTGGAAAAAATCCAATTAACGGTTTTTTTTATAAATCAAAAAAACTGAAAAAAAAAATTTGTCACCTCGAAAATTGTACGACCAAAATATGATTTCATCTCCAAAACAATTTTGTGCAACGAAGAATAATGTTCTTGACATCTGATAAAATTTTGAGAAAAATTTAATTGACAGTTTTTTTTATAAAAAATAAAAACCTAAAAAAAACATTACTCAAAGTTGGGAAAAATTGAATTTCGACTTAAATATTTTTCAAAAACTTGAGACTAAGGCTTCAAACTTATTTTATCTTATAAAGATATTCTTTTTGACATTCAGTAAAATTTTGAAAAAAATCTAATTGACAGTTTTTTTACAAGAAAATAAAAACCGAAAAAAAAATTTAACAAAAGTTTTTCAAAAATTGAATTTCGACTCAAATATCTTTGCAAAAATTTGAGATAATGGCTTCTAACTAATTTTAACTTATAACAAATATTGTTTTCAACATTCAGTAAAATTAATTGAGTAAAATCGAATTGACAAATTTTTTACTAAAAAAAAAAAAACCTAAAAAAAAATTTTGAAAGGTGGTAAAAATTGATTGTCGACTCAAATATCTTTTCAAAAATTTGAGATAATGGCTTTTTAATAATTTTAGCTTATAAGAAATATTGTTATCAACATTAGGACAAATTTTGAGAAAAATCGAATGGACAGTTTTTTTTACAAAAAATAAAAACCTAAAAAATAAAAATTATAAAAGTTGGTAAAAATTGGTTTTCGACTCAAATATCTGTTCAAAACTTTGAGACATTGGCTTTAGACTACTTTAATCTTTCAAAAAATATGGTTGTCAACATTCAGTAAAATTTTGAAAAAAATCGAATTGACAGTTTTTGTACAAAAAATTAAAAACCTAAAAAAAATTAACAAAAGTTGGTAAAATTGATTTCCGACTCAAATAGCTTTTCAAAAATTTAAAATATTGGCTTCAAACTTATTTGATTTTACAGAAAATATTGTTTTCGATATTCAGTAATTTTTTTTATAAAAATCCAACAGTCCGTTTTTTCATAAAAAAATAAAATCTACAAAAAATAGTACGCAAATTTGGTAAAAATTGATACATATAGACAAACTTTTAAGCAAGACAAATCGACAGACGGGATGGGAAGTTATCAGTGTGGGTCACATCCCAGCCTCTTTTTTGATTTATAAAAAGAAACTTTATTTGGATATTTTTTCCAAAAAATATACTAGTTTGGTACAACATTACAATATATAATTACAAATTTAATTCAAGTTATTGCGTTATTGCTTCGATAGATATTTTGGGTTAACGACAATTTTCACCTTTTTTTTTAAATGCCATGCTAAAAAAAACACCAATTTAATTTTGTTGAGAGTCCTTTCTGCATCTTTCTGCATTATTATCTGTATAGCAAAATTTATTTGAAGTCGATATCTCTACTGGTTCTTGAGCTATGGACGACGAAATAAACGTCGCGAACGTATGTACGTACACACGCACGCACAGACATCTCTCTAAAAATCTTTTATTTAGACTCTAGGGACCTTGAAACGTCGAGAAATGTCAACATTTTCAATTTGACAAATCGGACCGATTACAACAACTTCCTATCTGAAGTTAAAAATAAATATTAATGGAAAGTTTTGTACCTAAGGTGCACTTGATTTGACTTTATACTGAAACTTCTCGACTTCGTTTTAAATGCGTACTAATTTAGTTTAAATGTAGTACCCGTGGCATGATTAGTGCGTTGGACTGTCATGCGAGAGGTCTTGGGTTCGATCCCTGCCTGTGTCACCTAAAGTTTTTGTCACGGGTACTGCCTCTTGTGAGGAATTGACAAATTCTCCAAGTGTAATTCTTGTCATGAAAAAGTGCTTTCTCAAATTAGCCGTTCGAATTTGGCATACAAAACTGCAGGTCCCCTCCATCCCTGCAATTACTCGCACACAGGAATGGTTGAGAGTTGTAAGTCAATAGGCCCTGGTTCTCTACGGACTGTTGCGCTACCTAATTTATTTATTTAATTTAGTTTAAATTCTTGGTTGTTGGATCAAACATATAATTTAGGACCTAAGGAGTTTCTGAAACGACTATCTTGGTTAAGAATTCAAAAAGGTTGAATCTTTTGGCAGGAATATAATTTTGAATAAAGTCGAAGACGGGTTGGTGATAATATCCCCCAAGATATAATCCCCAAAGGAAAATCCCCAAATCCATAATCCTCAAAACGAAATCCCCAGCAGCAAAATTCCCAAAGAGAAAATCCCCAAGTGAATATCCCCAAAACAATTATGTTCAAGTAGTGAATCATGCGATTAAATCGCGCGCGCAATTTAATCGCATGATTCACTACTTGAACATAATTGTTTTGAATATATTAAATTTCATTTATATTGCATGAAATGCAAGCAAAAGATTTGGAAACAATAACATCATCCATTTCAATTTTTATTTTAAAATTAAAGAAATACTCGACACTACAAAACAACGCTTAGACAGCACTTAGCAAGCACTACGAATACAATGATTCTCTATCAATACTAAAGTCAGACTGAGAAGTGCATGCCTTCATAGTGATTTTTTGTTTAGAAACTGTTTATCATTATAATTTATAAATATCACAATAAGAGAATTTCATAAGAGTTTTTCTAAAAACTGCATGCATAAATGAAGATATGCGCGGATACTGGGGATTTGGAGATTTCTTGGGGATTTTGGCAAAATAAATTATTTAGTTGGGGATTTTGTCCATTTGTCTTATGTCTCTGGGGATATTATCAAAATGGATTAAATTTGGTTGGGGATATTATCCCGTGGGGATTCTTTTTTTTGGGGATTCAATACGACACCCGTCGAAGACATTTAAACACATAATTAATAACATTAGATGATAGTATGGTTCTTCTAAATTATTCTTTTAATTTCGGCCCTGGAATTGTTTCGAATTCATTTCAAGGTTATACCAATAATTTGTATTATAACATACGTAACTCTAACTTCCAAAATTTCTTCACATACTCGTGCATAATATGCATTCGTTATTTGTTTTAAACTTTTTCTTTCTTTAAGAAATATTAAATCCACCTATAAAGACCGCACTCAAAACTTTACCCTTTTAAATAATTAATTATACTTCAACCACTATTGCCTCATTCCCACAGGTAAAATTTTCAACCCCCTTTTATGTAACAAATCTATACTAAATTCGTTTACCCTGCCGCACCGCATATTTAACCAAAACAAACCGAAACATATACCTCTATGTAACCCCACACCGAATTAACTATTCAACACATGACGAAATCCAATGTGTATCCTGTATTCCCGTACATTAACTCCCGCAGGAGTGTGTTTGCAATTACAAAGGATTCTCACTCCAATCCGTCCGTGCAAAAGGAACAAACACAAAATCTTCATTTTAACGCCTGTGTTTTATGCATATCCAGGAAAGGGTATTATTTCCCACCCCCATAAATTTAGAAACTGAAATAAAGATGAGCGAATGTCAAAAAATCTGAAAAGTTTGATATTTCTTTCATTTTACTTCTTTTTGGTTTTTGGCAACTCATCCCCATTTCTTTTCTGTTTGGGGTGTAAATGTGGCAAAATAAATTGCCGACAAACTTATGGACTTTGGGGGAGCGGTAAGGTTTGCCTACTCATATGTACCCCTTTTTGAGAACACGTATAACTAACGTATGTCACTTTCATATGGTTTCTGGCTACAAAAGGTGTATGACTTTGAAGCCCCGCGTCAACACCTCTATGAAGAGTTTATGAATTTCACACGAAGTGCAAAAGTTCATTTAGAAAAGGTATTCACATACATTTATATGACATGACATCATCACCCAGGAAAATGCTCCCATGACTTGAGTTTAGATAAGTTCAGTTCTCCAAAAAACTGAACACTCTTATAGAATTTCATTATGCACTCGTACACCTGTACAAAAGTGACTTTAGTTGTAGGAACGTGTCTTTCTGTACCTTGTCTATATGGAACTGACGTGTGCACTGGTTTTAAATTGCATTGTTAGACTCATTTGTATATTTCAATTTTTGTTACCTGGCTTCTTCTAAGTTTTAGAGACAAGACCATGTTTGGAATGTTTTATGCAAAAGTCATTTGGTCTTTGAATGAGTTTTCAACTTAATTTAAAGCTTATTTTACCCATTTTTGAATACAAAGTTTATGAATTTAAAGAATCTGTGCATAAGGCGGGCCGTAGACACTCGAAAATAGCGCGAGTAAATTTAGTTCAAGTAAACCTTGCAGATGTTTAGACCAATTTGCTGGAACTGGAATTTTTATTTGCATACTTCATCATAATTGCGCTTCACACTACTGAAATTTTTTGAAAATCGAGCGATAGAGTAAAAGTTAACAACCTCGAAGACACTGGAACTTTATTCGATAAACCAGTAGAACCACCATCGAACATTAGAAAATATCAAACTTCATTTAATATTGCTAAAATCAAATGATTGATTAGAACTATCCATAAAGTTGGTTCTCAAACAAGATCGCAGACATGGAAACATATTTTGCACACAAAATTTACTCGCACCATGTTCGGGCGTCTACGGCCAGCTTAAGACGTTGATGTTCACAATGGAGTCTTTTGAGGCAATAAGTTTCGACGTTTCATCATTTTATCTCACTGATACATATTTAATAAACATTTTATTATATAACAAATCTTAGACCTAGCCATGTTAAAATAATCATTCAAATTATTGACTGAAAGATATTCACAGCATGCAATTATTTTCAGGTAATTTTGAGCCACTTTTTCGTACATTTCAGTTGGTATCTCAGCCGTAATTTAAGTAATGTGTGATTTTTAAAGCGTCAGACCTCCAGACGTAGCCCATTAGCGTAGGCACGATTTTTTCTAGTAGGTTTACAGTTTAAAGTCGACGATGGCGAATCGCACGATCTTGGTGACCAACTGACGTCTTCAAACCCTGAAATAACGTGACCAAGGAACTTCTCACGCAATAAATCGATAAATTTTGATTATAGGAACTCTTGGGTGAGCGGCCATTACGATGATAGAGAGGCCTTATGACATCAGTATTCAGTAACGCCTACACTTTTTTCAATTTCTTTACAATTTTACAGAAAGCTTACGTGAAAAGTGTCTTTATTTGAATTCAAAAATAGAATAATTGAATTCAAATAAAGATACTTTCATCCAAAAATGCGCTTCGTCACTAAAGATGATTTGTCGGCCATAATTGGGGTCCTCTTCCAAACGATTCGAAGCCCAGTCAGCGACCAAACGGGCGCGGGCGTTGTCTGTGGTCATGAACTTTAAGCCCCTGGGTCAGTTGGATCTTGTATACGGGTGTAGGCCCAAGTCCCAACGCAAAATTCGCCAAGTTAAAGTCTGCGAAAGGCCGAGTTCTTGTGCACGGTGAGGAATAGACTGCCAATTGAAAAACCCTTTATCATAATACCTTAAAAAATGGTGAGTTTGGCGGGTATTAAATGCCAGTGGTACCATCATGAAATGAAATCAATACTTTTGTAGTATTTTTCCATTATTAAACAATCCATTATTGAAAATGGAAAAAATTCAACCTATATCATGACACTATACAAAGAAAGCTGAGTTTGACAGGTGTTAAATGCCAGTACTACCAACTTGAAAAAACGATTGGCTTCCAAAGACTAAAATGTGAACAGCGTCTAAGAAACAAACTGATATTTGCGGATCTGTTTGTAATTTTACATCAATGTCACTTACAAACAGGCCTTAATATATTTCACTCAGCTGTCAATTATGAATCTAAAGATGAATGGAGAACAAATCAATTTTAAGATTAAAGGAACGAAAGGCAAAACGTCAATATATTGACAGCAGTAGCTTTAAAATAAGGAATTCACCTAACAACAAGAACTGGTGTTCATTTCCAATAGTTCACATTGTAAGAAATTTGGGGGAAGATTACATTAGGGCAAAATCGAAATGCAGAGAGCTTACGAGTCTGCGAAAAAACTTTATAAGTCAAAACTAATATTGTGAGCTGTTTTCTCTTTTTGTTTTTAAGTCAGAACTTTCTCCATACCACACTTTTTACATTTCTACAAAAGTACATGAACTGAACATGAATATCTATGTACGTACATAGTTATTTTTTGAATTAATCTAGAAAATCAATTTGTCAGCATAAAATTCCTGCATTATTGTCTGTCAATTGTGCGCCTCCAATTCAAATTAAATCCTGATACCATTTTGATTTCATCTCCTCTTTGATGAAGAACATCATATTCTTCGTCATCATAGTCGTTATCATCGTCATCACCCAGGATGATCAAATAATAACAACCATTTGGCTTCAATTATATCATCAGAGCATCAGAAAACACTCCTATACAATTCCATCCCAGAGCCATAGTCTGGTTCTGGATCTGGATCAGAAGGATATGATAAAGCGCATCGTGTTCATGATGTAGTTATATGCTATAAGAAGTAGAATCCTCATTTTCCAAACACTTCCCTTTCTGACTTTATAAATTGTTGATTCCTATTGAACGCCCAGCCATAATGGAGCAATCAACCGCTAGTGGCAATGGTATGTGGTTTGCACAGAACCAAAGCGGAATGGAGCGAAGAGGTGCTGGGCGGTGTGGTTCGACTTTATATGAGCTTTTATTGTGAATGAAAAGACGACACAGTGGATTTATTTTGTCGCACTAGTGTTTGCTGCTGTTGCTGGAATTTTCCGCAGGGAAAATAATTCCCTTCTTCTTCACCATCTCCATGATCATAGGTACGTAGTGCAACCACATCCGCCCACCATAATCTATCTAGTAGTATACTGTGTCTCATTGTTGTCGCACTCTGTAAAGGGTTCAAGCAAACATTCAGAACCGCACAAGCGAAGAAACCTATTATACGACCTACGATGAACGACGACGACGTCTGACGCTGCGGAATCCAATTCCAGGACTTTAACAACACGACACAAACTGCAGCATATAGTCAATAGACTCTGTGCCTACCGGTAATTTATCTAGCTGCCACCAAAGAGTGACGCACTAGGAAAGATGTCTACGACGACGACAACGAGCGACGTTCAATCCATGAGGAGTCGAGAGACGAGTGACAAAAAGAGAGGTAAGCCAAAGACGATATGTTGCATGCAATAGTTTATGCACTATACCCACATAAGCACCTTCTTCGCTTGCAAACTCAAGCCAGCCACTGTAGGGGTAGTGCAATGTTGAAGTGTCACCTCGTATTTAATAGGAAACATTTGAGGATACACCAACTATCCAGTGACAGAATACTAATGACGAAGAAGTAGAGGTAGTAGTTTGGCGTATGGCAGAGAAGACAGAGGTGCAGACGGAGATGGAGACGGAGACGGATACGGAGACAGCGAAAGCGAAGGCGTCAGCAGTGTCAAGTGGCCGGAGACTTGTTGGACTAGTTGTTATGCATGCAGATTTTCGTTCTTATTAATAGCTTTCGATTTGTCTTTAAGCTTGCGTTTTTTTCTTTACAAGATTATGCTAACATAGTTGAGTGAGCACACACTTAGCATGCTTCACTGATTTTGCTTTAGGCAAAACTTCTTCACTTATGAAACCAAACAAAAATAGTTTTAAATTGAAGAAGTGAATTAGGAACAATTGCTTTTTCAATGAAGTGAAGACATTTATTGTGGGTTTTTAAAAATTGACATTCAAAACTGTTTTTTAAATTGTATCTTTTGTTGACTAAAAATAGGATAAAAAAGGAAAGGAAAACCTTGAGCTTGATTTTTTAAAAAGAAGACTCACGGTAAAGTCGATTTCTTTTCGTCCCATAAGTGAAGGTGAAGTTCTCTACATTTCTATATTTTTATACGATATTTCCCAATTAAGTAAAAATGTTAGGGTATACACGCCCTAAAGTTAATATACTAATGACTCAAGGTGATTTACTACGGAGATCCGTGTTAAAGGTTACTTAATTTGCCGTTAAGTACAAATGTGTTTTAACATCCGTATATTTCAATTTTTGGTAAAAAATTAGATTCAAGTCCACAAAACCACAGTATGTTAAACTTTTAACTTTGACTTACAGTGAAGATAAGTGTAAACTTCCGTATTTTTCAATTTTTAGATGAAATTCGAAATAAAGTATGAAAATATAACAGAAGTCTTTTAGACGTGTGGTTTAAAATCAGAATACCCCTTTTTCGGGGCGTTTGGTCTTTTCGCCCAAATTAAAAATGTCATAACGCCCAAAACCATTTTATGAACATTTTGTTGTTGTACAACTTCAGTAATATTACCAAACCTTTCTTGGGTTTTATGAAATTCCAAATAAAAACAAGCCTTTGGCCTTATTGCCCAATAAAATAATGCCAAGATATTAAAAATGTCATATCGCACACAAAAATTTTCAGAAGTAAAAGCCACAAAGTCCATAATTTATGTCATATTGCCCAAATCAATTTTAAAATATCATAACGCCCAAGTTAATAACTGACATATCGCCTAAAAGATGTTTCAACATTTGGGCATTTTGACAAAATTTTGAGTTTTAAATTGTATTGAATAAACGAAAACATTAAACAAAAAATGTCAGAACGCCCAAAAATACGGAACGTCAAAAAAGCGTAACAATAATGTTTTGGTTTTATTCCACTTTTAAAAAGCGAAGTAAATTTGGGCTTTTTGGGCTTAATGTCATTTTTTAATTTGGGTTGTGTCGTTAGTTAAAAACAATAGAAATCATAATCATATTAAAGTACAATATAAATGTCACAAGTCCCAGCCGTTATGTCATAAAACCCAAATTAAAAATTAAAAATTCTTTTGAACAAAACAGCAATTAACAATTTGGACGTTCTTTTATTTAAATTTTTTTTTGGCGGTACGATATTCGCTTAGGGTTTTTTGTCATTTTTTTTTTAATTTTTGGGCTTTGTGACCAATTTTGGGCTTTATAACCATTTTATGATTTTAGCGTAATGGTTTTGGGCGAAAAGACCTAACGCCGACTCACGATGAAAATGAAAGTACCTATGACTCACAATGGAGATCCATTTTTTAAGATTTTTTATAAGAAATTTACGGCTGAAAATGTGCTTAAACATTCGTATTTTCAAATTTTTGGCAAACTTTGCATAAAAGTACATAATTAAATAAATAAATAAATTAGGTGGCGCAACAGTCCGTAGAGAACCAGGGCCTAGTGACTTACAACTCTCAACCATTCCTGTGTGCGAGTAATGTTGTCAGGGATGGAGGGGACCTACAATTTATATGCCGAATCCGAACGGCTAATTTTGAGAAAGCACTTTTTCATGACAAGAATTACTCTTGGAGAATTTGTCAATTCCTCGCAAGAGGCAGTATTCATGAAAACTCTTTTTTTTTTTTTTTTTTTTTTTTTAATTAAGGTGGCACAGGCAGGGATTGAACCCAAGACCTCTCGCATGACAGTCCAACGCACTAACCATCATGCCACGGGTACATAATTATCACATGTAAAATTTTGGGGAACACTTATAACTTGCTGCCAATTTCAAGTTTTGGTAAAAATTTAGATTAAAAAACAAAAAATCAGTAAGTTTGGGAGTTCCTATGACTCACATTGATAATATGGCTTAATACACGTATTTTTCAAATTTCGAACAAAATATTGGATAAAGTTCAAAAACATAACTTAAATATTTTTCAATTTTTTGACAAAATTTGGCACAGAGTACATATATATAATGGTTGTTTTTTTTTGACGTGTGGTTTTAAATCTAGCAATACTTTTTCCGGAGTTGGTATTTTTGACAGCTGTCACTGGATTTATGCTTAGTTTTGAAAGCCATTTCATTTACTTTTAATTTAATTTATTGAAGGGGCATGTGGTTTGGCCTCCAAGATAGTGCGATTTAAAAACGATGGAGTGCAGATAAGCTCAAGACAATTAACACCTTGGAAAAGTATATTCTGCAAGTTATTGTTTACATAGGGTCTCAATTGCTGCAAAAAGTGGTCACAAATTGGGCCCTCGGCTGGAATTTATTTGAGCCGGCTGCTGTGGCCGCTTGCCCGTAATGTTTTCTGAAACATACACTGTCGGACAAATTAAAGTGCAAAATTAGTTTTATCACTGTTATTTAAAGATCATTTATAGCTCCATTTCATGTTCTGACGTCACATAATGTCATTTGTTTGACGATCTGTAAAAAGTATCCCCCCGTTAATTGCTTTGTCTATTTGTTATGAGTTGCTTGAATATTGAAACATATGAAGTTGAAACGCTACAAAATAAAGTGCAGTTTTTGTTTTTGTCTCTTATTTATTGCCAAGAAAATAATAATTTTTAAGAAAAAAAACTTCAAAACGAAAAGATATTCAAAGGAAGAAGCATTAATCTAAATTAATAATTATTTGAGTGAATAGTTTCAATTAATTTGTTAAACACTTCAGGATGAAACCGCTGATGCTGGAAGTGAAGGAATTGTTTGTTTTGGATCATCAACATGGATTGACATTCCATAAACTGGCAGAAAAATATGTCTTAAAAGTGTATCCCTATCTTCAGCCAGAAGTATTAAGGAAGATCTCCAGTCAAACATTACTGAAAGGACGGTTCTAAGGCGACTCCATGAAAGCGGTTAAAAAAAAGCCATTGCTTCGAGCAGTCAATATTCGAAAACCGAAAAAAACCGAAATTATGGGAAAGTTTTATTTGGTCAGATGAGTCCAAATTTGAACTAAAAAACTCAAGAGCCAGAAAGCGCTGGGAGCTGGGTCGGTTATGGTTTGGGTTTGTTTCTCCCTCAGTGGCGTTGGAAATATTGTCAAAAGCGACACCAAAATGATGGGGCGTTGGTTACGTCAATATTGTTAAAAACTTACCTACTTCTGCTCGTAGAATGTCTTTGGAAAATTATATTTTCCAACAAGATAACGACCAAAAACATACGAGCAGAATATCCAAGGAGTTTTTTTTTCCGAAAATAATATTGACTAACTAGAATGGCCACCTCAATTCCCAGACCTTAACCCAATTGAACAACTTTGGCCAATTTTAGACGATATGATACCAGTAATGAGCGTTGAAATTTACCATCATTTTGAGGAAAGCCTTCAACATGAATGGGAGAGAATTCCAGCTGACATCCTAAAAATTTGGCATGCCCAAACGTCTTGTGGCAGCTATTCAAAACAAAGGAGGAGCTTTAAGATTTTTGTATTTGTAGGGCTTTTTTTTTTTTTTTTTTGATTTTTTTTTTTTTTTTTTTTTTTTTTGAATTTACACTTTATTTTGTCTTCTTTATTTGTTCACGATGTTGTGATATCATTTTATTTTGTACACAACCTTTCACTACTACTTATAACATCTTAAAATAGGCTTAAGATTAAAAATTAATTATTTGTTCGACTAAAAATGAATTAAAACATTCCAAAAATAAATAAATATGAATATGAATTTGACTTTTCACTTTATTTTGTCCGAGAGTGTAATTTTTTTTTTTTTAGATAGATAGATAAATCTTTATTCATTAAAAACGATACATAATAATTTACAATCGAAAAAAAAAAACTTACAAGCATGGCATTAGAGCTGTCTATCTATCTATCTATCTATCTATCTATCTATCTATCTATCTATCTATCTATCTATCTATCTATCTATCTATCTATCTATCTATCTATCTATCTATCTATCTATCTATCTATCTATCTATCTATCTATCTATCTATCTATCTATCTATCTATCTATCTATCTATCTATCTATCTATCTATCTATCTATCTATCTATCTATCTATCTATCTATCTATCTATCTATCTATCTATCTATCTATCTATCTATCTATCTATCTATCTATCTATCTATCTATCTATCTATCTATCTATCTATCTATCTATCTATCTATCTATCTATCTATCTATCTATCTATCTATCTATCTATCTATCTATCTATCTATCTATCTATCTATCTATCTATCTATCTATCTATCTATCTATCTATCTATCTATCTATCTATCTATCTATCTATCTATCTATCTATCTATCTATCTATCTATCTATCTATCTATCTATCTATCTATCTATCTATCTATCTATCTTTCTATCTATCTATCTATCTATCTATCTATCTATCTATCTATCTATCTATCTATCTATCTATCTATCTATCTATCTATCTATCTATCTATCTATCTATCTATCTATCTATCTATCTATCTATCTATCTATCTATCTATCTATCTATCTATCTATCTATCTATCTATCTATCTATCTATCTATCTATCTATCTATCTATCTATCTATCTATCTATCTATCTATCTATCTATCTATCTATCTATCTATCTATCTATCTATCTATCTATCTATCTATCTATCTATCTATCTATCTATCTATCTATCTATCTATCTATCTATCTATCTATCTATCTATCTATCTATCTATCTATCTATCTATCTATCTATCTATCTATCTATCTATCTATCTATCTATCTATCTATCTATCTATCTATCTATCTATCTATCTATCTATCTATCTATCTATCTATCTATCTATCTATCTATCTATCTATCTATCTATCTATCTATCTATCTATCTATCTATCTATCTATCTATCTATCTATCTATCTATCTATCTATCTATCTATCTATCTATCTATCTATCTATCTATCTATCTATCTATCTATCTATCTATCTATCTATCTATCTATCTATCTATCTATCTATCTATCTATCTATCTATCTATCTATCTATCTATCTATCTATCTATCTATCTATCTATCTATCTATCTATCTATCTATCTATCTTTCTATCTATCTATCTATCTATCTATCTATCTATCTATCTATCTATCTATCTATCTATCTATCTATCTATCTATCTATCTATCTATCTATCTATCTATCTATCTATCTATCTATCTATCTATCTATCTATCTATCTATCTATCTATCTATCTATCTATCTATCTATTTATCTATCTATCTATCTATCTATCTATCTATCCGACAGTGTAATGCCAAACCCTTATTTTCATAACACATCTAAATAACACCCTTTTTTATTAGGTGGCGCAACAGTCCGTTGAGCACTACGGGCTAATGACTTACAACTCTTAACTATTCTTGTGTGCGATTCATTTCAGGGATTTAGGGGACCTACAAATTTTGTCCCGAACCCGAACGTCTAATTTGAAAAATGCAATTTTCATGATAAGAATTACTCTTAGAAAATTTGTTAATTCCTCGCAAGAGACAGTACCCCCGTGAAAAATGTTTAGATTGCACAAGCAGGGATTGAAGCCAAGACCTCTGGCATGAAAGTCCAACGCACAAACTATCACGACACGGGTACACCCTATAGTATCTTAAAATGAGGGATTAGGTATTCATGACTCACGGTACAAGCTTTGCTCGAAATAGTTAAAGTACAGCTCAGCACAAAAAAAGTTCTAATTTTTAAAAAATAATTCGGCGTTAATAATATCATATTAGACCGACACTATCCAGAGTCCAACACAAATTGTTAGTCTAAATAAAACATTATCACCAGGAATGTGAATACCATCAGAAAGTTGTGGGCTTATTCTAAAAATCTTAGAAAATATTGTCCTTAATAATATTATAGAATAAGAAAAAAAAAACCTCCTTGTGTCAAGGAAAAAGAAAAACCTAAATCTTCCTTTTTTTCAAAAGGTTTTCATCAAAACCTGATAAAACCTTTAACATAAATACAAAATACACAGATCTCAACACACATGGGAATTAGGGATATCATTTTATCCTCAAAAATAAAACTCACCTAAAAAGAACATGTCAAGGACGAAACACAAAAACCAAATCCTGTCAAACCACAAATCAGCAACAAAAAGCCTGACACAATTTTTTAATCACTTTTTTTTTTTTGTGTTCAAGGTAACCTGCAACATTATCCTATACTTTACCTACATACATATTGCAGAAGAAATGTTTGTATGTATGTCTAAAAAATTAGAACACGCAAGTTAAAGTCGAATGTGTTTGTATCTTTTCGTTATCTTAGTCGAGTATATTTTGCTCAAAAGATTAAATCTCAAATTTAACGAGCATAGAACACACATCAGAGAAAATACATATAAAATGTATTTAATGTGGTGATGGGGATAAAAATCTGCTAAATGTATCCTTGAGTTAGATTTTTCCGTTTGAATCTTTTTTTTTTTCTTTCATCCCCCATCACATCAGGAAAACATTAGACGACACCTTCAAGGCGATAAATTTCCAATTAAACTAGTCCATAGCAAAATATTGGCTTTCGCATCACATCAGGCTGATTTATTTATCCTCTTTCTCAAAGTATACTTTTATGTACTTGACTGTGTAAAAGAATGAAATTTATCTCTGCCCCATCCCCCACTGCTCCCCTTCAACCCCCAACTAAACGATATAACTCTAACCACTGATTCATTGATATAATCCCAATGGAAAATACGTGCAGAGCAATAAATAACAATGCGTTGTTTATATCGATTTTTCACACAGCACAGGTTTTCATTTAAAAGGTACATAAAAGGCAATTAGTAAAAGAATCAAAATATCCTGTCCTTGACTTTTATTTTTATTCAACACATCAATCTAAATATTTATCTTACAATCATGATAAACGACGAGCAAAAAGGAAATACAAAGGTATTAAAACAAAAATGGCGCCCAAATATAAAACAAATAAAATTTTAATAAATTCAAGGACGACGATGATATGAGTAAAGATATGCGGTAGCAATTGCCATCAGCAACAGCAAAGAGCAATGTTGCCAAATTTTGTTCAATATGAAAAAGTCCTTGAAAGCTCTCCTTCAAAATTCGAGCACACCATACTCGAATTTCTCTACACCAAAGTATACCTTACCTATAGAAAGAAGAAAGAGAAAAAGTTAAATTTGGAAGGATAGAGCAGCAGGAGCAGGACCAGAACAGCAGCATCGTCCATCGGCACTGATATTTCCGACTTCCGAATTCATTGGAGTCGAAAAAAGAAGAAAACGAAATACATTATTATAGATTTATCCTCTTTTTTGTGGCTTTTATGGGGGTTGTTGAACTTTTTTAAAGCCATTTTGTGGTTGTGCTTTATAACCTACCCTGCCCTGCCACATATTCCGCGTTATATGTTAAAATATAAATCTCCGTAACAAGTCATCATCCAACAAAAGATGGAATGCAAATTCCATAAACTACTGTTGCAAAGGAATTTCCATTGAAATATATGAAAAATGCCTTCACATGTTCACATTGTATAATTCCAAAGAGGAGATCCCAGCCCTGGCTAGACACTATATTCTACAGGATATGGTATATGTGGCGTTTAACACTTTTAAGATGAATGCATATGAAAAGGATTTTCCTCCTTAGGACACACATTCAATGGATAGTGTTGTTTTTTTCTTCGTTGTTGTTGTTGTTGTTGTGTTGCAAAAAGATGGAAAAGATGGTTCAGAAATTTTCCAATTTAACGCGATGTATTCATTTTGAGAAGTGCTGCACTCAGAAAATCGTCCTTTTTTTCCTTCATTTATATATAAGGTTTATACATATGTACGTATTTGTTCGTCCTGCTGGAGAACTGTTGCTTATTTGCTGTTGCTTGAATTCTGTGTTTTTGCTTCTGTCTGTTTCTGAGATAGATGTGATGTTGGCTTGGCTGGTTAGATACATTCTCTCTGACGATGATGACGATGATGATGGGATATTGTTTATTTCCTTGTTTGTTTTTTTCTCCTTTTTATAGAGAAAAGAAAAGTTGTTAACCTTACTATGTTCATGCATAGGAAGGTATACAAATGTATAAAAATAGTTTGTAAAGGATGTTATCGAAACAAAGCAACAACAGGCGAGTGCATAGCCTATAGCCTACATACATATATGTATATGTAAATGGGATTTCTGAAAAGGATAGATAATAATGATAAGAAAAACAAATTGTTTCCTTGGGATAAATATAAAGAAAAGAGGCCTTTTATCATTTTTCGTCCTTATAGAGTATGTATATGTCCACATGTGTAGATATATTGTTGTTATATCAGCTTTAAGGAGTACCTAGTGTACTTGACGGCTGTTCTTTAACAAGTTGTAAAAGTGCCTTAGGTTTTCGTAGTATTTCCTTAACAAAAACTGATATTTTGATACAAAAAAAAAACGGCTTTAAATACTTGAAGAAAAGCTGTGCTGTTGGTATTTGAGTATTATAAAAGAAGGAACCATTTAGAAAAGTATTGAGAAATAATTATTGTTCATGTGATTTCTTTGATAAATCTATTATTTTCGAAAAGATCATTTCGAGTACCAGTTTCTCTACGTTATCGTAAATCACATGAAGGATTCACTTATAAAGGGTTCTTCAATTGGTTAGGATAGATTTTGGCACCCCGTGGCGGCCATTTTGTTTTGGTGACATCTGTCAAATCTTTTGTTTATTATTCAGTTGTTTGTGCCACATCATCATGGCGAGTTACACGATTGAACAGCACGTTCAAATGATAAAACTTTATTATCAAAATGAGTGTTCGTGAACGGTAGACGTGGTGGCAAAATTCGATACGACCGGTTCAGTAAACACTTAGCCAACACCCCTACGTTCAAGGAACGCAAAATCGGCCGAAAACATCACCGCAGTCCGTGAAAGTGTACAGCAGAACCCAAGGCAGTCTATTCCTCGTCGTGAACAAGAACTCGGCCTTTCGCAGACTTCAACTTGGCGAATTTTGCGTCGGGACTTGGGCCTACACCCGTACAAGATCCAACTGACCCAGAAGCATTTTTGGATGAATGGCTGTGTTAACAAGCAAATTTGACGTAGGTATATGGGACGACACCAACCCACGTGAGGTTCACCGGCGTTTGGTGTGGATTTTGGGCCAGCCAAGGCGGTCACTGTCAACAGCGAGTGCTACATAACGATGGCGCTACGTGCTACACAGCAAACGCCATGATTGACATTTTGCATGAACGATTTGAGGGTAAGGTTATCTCTCGCAGGGGTGATGTGAATTAGCCAACAAAACAAAACAATACCTCCAACACAGCTTGTTTTATTCCATTTCAACATCTACCCGCCCTTATTGAAAAACCCTTTAGTTGACAAAATTAATGTTATTAGATATTTCATTTTAGTGTTGTATTAATACCTAACTAAGCATGTTACGAACACAACGAAAAATCTACAACCAATTAAATTATATAAGGTTTTTAAAAGACTTTGGGTCTCGATTCGTCACCAATATAGCTTACAAAGAGCTGCATACTTTATCTATTGATTAAAACACTGCACATCCACGATTGAAGCATCAAGAATTCTGTGACATAAACGAAATTTTAACGAGTCGTAAATTCAATATTTTGAAAGTAACTGTTACTGTTAGTAGCAGTTTCATTTTTAATGCATTCAATAAGTAAATCAACACGCCATCAGTTGCTGATCAGATGCATTGAAGCATCTTGCACATGAGCTACGAACTGCGAACTGTGGATGTTCGCATATTTTGACTTTTCTTTCACATGAGCTTTATTTCTATTCGCAGACAGCGACGAATTGTCAACCCTTTTCTCCATATTTTCCTCAGCCATGATCTTTCACACAAAAACAAAACAAGAGTGGTATAATTTTGAGGTTAAGTTGAGCGCGAACAATTTATTCGTTGCAGTGTGGATGGCAAGGCGAATAGAGTTTGACAGTTCGTAGCAACCACACTGCAATTCGTTACTAACAAATTGTTTTTACAAAATTGTCTTGTTTTAGAGAAAAAAATGCAGATTTTATTATCCGAACATTATTGTCAATTGGTTTCTTATAATTTAAATGTGTTTTTGTTTGGAATTGACTTTTTGAAATGTGTAAAATCACGTTTGTTCGTCCATTCGTTCATTCGTTGTTCGCTCTCATGTGCAAGGCCCTTAAAACCACTTTTTTTATTTAAGTAGATCTAAGTTGTTGGTCAAAGATTAAATGTGTAATGCTATAAGACCCAGAACTGAAATGGGGAGAGACCACAATTATCGAGCCTTATTTTTTACCGTAGCTAGTTAATACGAAGGATCTAGACTCGCACTGCTATAGTTCTACTAGTCAGGGCTATTTTCTCAATCTCTTTTTTTAGTATAATAAAATTTTATTTTAATTTACTGATCGGAAACATTTCTGCTAAATTCTCGGCCGAATAAATAAAATTTTGTATGGATTCAAAAATAAAAGCAAATTTTTCTAAACTATACTTATTTCAAAAACTCTCTTAAAATTTTGATTTTGAAATATCAACTTTTATTGATTTTGGCAAACAAAGTCCTGATATCCAATACTTATTTTTGCAATATTTTTACATGATTTAAGGTGGTCTGAGACCTTAACTTTAAGTGAACATAAACTGTAGAAAAATCTTTCAGAAATACTTGGAATAATCGGAATGATCTCATTGATGTTGACTGTGACGAAATCAACAATAAACTTTATTTCTTCTATTTCCTGAGTCTTCATTTGTTTTGATTAAACCTCTTATGTAGTATCAAATTGTCCTTCATTTGGGTTTGAAGGAGTGTTAGTTGATGAAGTACTTGAATGTTTTTTACTACTGAAAACAATGCAACAGGTTCTGAAAACTATGATCATATACTCATTAAAGCAACATTGTTTGTAACCATGTCATATATGTATAACACACACCTAAAAGACAATTCTGACGAAAAGGACGTTTTCTAAGCCTTTCCTAAAAATAGCTCCAACTCCGAATTTCGTACGATTTCAATCATTCCTTTTCTTTAGAAAATGTTTGTTAAAATCATGCAAAAACACTTACAAATACATTTTTGACTCAAAATAATATTTCAGGGCCTGGGAAATCAGGTAATAAAAGGCCCTCGCCGATAACCATGTCACCTTTTGACTCTTTTGGACAATTCGAAATATTTTGATAAAATTAATCATGAATTAATGATTTAGAAACTTTTAAAGATGCACAACTTTTCTCTTGATGTTACTTAACCTGTTTTTTTATATCTAACCGAAAAAAATAAGTTGTTGCTGTAAGTGGAAACATTTCAAAGTTTTTGCTTCTCTCTTTAGGCGTACCTCAGGGCTCAATTTTTTATCCCACTCTCTTTTTTTGTATGTTAACGATTTTCCTAAAGTAATTCGATACTGTTCGTTTTACATTTTTGCCGATAATGTTCAACAAACCAGGAGGTGCCCATTCGAACTGATCGAAGATTGTGCTGCCGAGGTTAATGACGATCTTAAAAATATAAATAAATGGTCTAGTAGGTGTGGTCTAATTCTCAACCTTCAAAAAACTAAATTTTTAGTTATTTTAAAAACACGTCTTAATATCTCTTTACTTCCCTTCTGTTAAACTTAATAAAGTACAAGTGGAATCAGTTGAGATAGCAAGGAATCCTCGTGTATAGTTTAACAGGACAAACAATTGAAACAACCATATTAATTAAGTTGTAGGAAAATCTTATGGTGCGCTAGAAAATTCACTCCTCTTAATACTAGAAAAATATTGGCAATAGACCCAAAATTTGTTTTATATTAATGTATGATGGATGCGATATATTTAACTGTTTAGATATTTACAATTGAAGAAAAGTTAAAGAGTCTTTAATTGTGTTGTTCGTTATAAACTTTCGCCTTAAGCTGATATGATCGTATTTCGTCTAATGCTAAGAATATTTAAGGGATTTTTTTTTGAAAATCTTTTAAATGTTAGAACTTTAAATCTACTTTTTAAATTACTAGTTACAGGTGGGAAAAAATCATACTCTTGTCATCCGGGTTCTTTACCTTAGCTCTGGGCGTCAATTTAAGTACTTGATGCTAAAAAGAATTAATCTAAGATTTTAACTAACTGCTATTTCTGAAATTAAACATCTTTAACAAAACTATTTTCCAGCTTTAAATTTTGAGTAAGTTAAAGTTTTCTGAAAATTATGATCAAAATTTTTAATTTTACAATTTTAGAGTACTTTGGAAAGACTTTCAGTGGAATATCAAACAAAAATTAGATATGTAAATAGAAAGTGGATGCTGCATTCCTTGAATTTGTTATTTCATAAGCAGACCTATCGTATATAATTAAAGTAAAACTTATGATACCTTCAATTAATATTTTATTACAAAATTGCTACAATAGCATTCTTCTCAAGGGAAAGTTTAAAGAAGAAATTGGAGTATTAAAGCAACTTTTAAATTTAAATGCTACTCGAAACACAACTTTTACATCATTTCCTTATAAAACGTTTGAAACTTCAATACTATAAAATCTAAAGTTTTGCTAAAGTTAAAAAATTCGAAGTTGAGCAATTTAAAGTTCTTGCATACAAAAAAATTAGTTCATGGAAGAATTACTTCAATTTCTTGGAGTATATAATATCAGTAAAATTGCCAACTAAAGTTTCACATTATAAAATTTTTGTGCGTAATGGTCTTTTCAAAACTCCTTGTGATATCGCCTCAAAGTTTCATATGAGTATTATTATTTTTACACATACAATATACATACATACACACAAACAATGCATTTTATACACGCTCCGTATAATAAATTCAAAACCATCAACAGACATGAAGGATACTATCGTCTTACCAACCAACCCACCAAATCATCAGCGATAAAGATGACGACGAAGACGACTACAACGGGGACGCAAAGAAATTGAAGTTGTCGATGGTTACATACAAACGATATCCTG
This sequence comes from Eupeodes latifasciatus, assembly GCA_920104205.1. NCBI lineage: Eukaryota > Metazoa > Arthropoda > Insecta > Diptera > Syrphidae > Eupeodes > Eupeodes latifasciatus. Next base: position 25,265,362 of record OV049926.1, on the reverse strand, counting down.
AAATTCCTTTCTATATGGATACATCGTCGTTCATTCTTCTTGTGGCAAATAATATGCCTCTTTTGCAAACCATTAACAACAAAAATAAGAGAAAAACTGGCGCTCTTTCTTGGGTCTTATTGAAATTCCCTCTGTTTATGGTGTGGAAGTATTCTTACCTCCTGATTCATCAAAGGAAGCCCATTGTGTGGGGAGTTTTTGAATATTGCTTTTAAAAAAATATTCATACATGCAGGATTGTATTTTATACAGTACTGTGTAAAAAATAATACCAATAATTTTGTTTATTTAATAAATAACTCCCCGAAAATAAATCTTTACGAGCTAAGCGATTTATTTACTCCTCCTCCTTGAAGACTATTAACAATGTTTTTACTTGACATTTTCCATCATTTAAAAAAAAAATGACGCCATGCGGCCTTTTTCACCTCATTCCATAAAGTAATAATACGAGAAAAGAATGATGTACCTAGGCGTATACGCACTATTTTTATTAACTTCCCATAGGAAGCTATTGTAATGGGTCCGATTTGTCAAATTGAAAATTTTGACATTTCTCGACGTTTCAAGGTCCCTAGAGTCGAAATAAAAGATTTTTAGAAAGACGTCTGTGCGTGCGTGTGTACGTACGTTCGTACGTCCGTACGTTCGCGACGTTTTTTTCGTCGTCCATAGCTCAGAACCAGAAGAGATATCGACTTCAAATAAATTTTGTTATACAGATAATAAGGCAGAAAGATGCAGAAAGGGCTCTCAAGAAAATTGCGTGGTTAGTTTTTTTTACTATAGCAGTTTCAAAAAAAAAAGGTGAAAATTTTGGTTAACCCTAAATATCTCATGAACCAATGACGCTAGAGACTTGAATTAAATTTTATATTATATGTATATTGTAACGTGATACAAATCCAATTAACGGTTTTTTTTATAAATCAAAAAAACTGAAAAAAAATGTCACCTCGAAAATTTTACGACTAAAATATGATTTCATCTCTAAAACAATTTTGTGCAACGAATAAAAATGTTTTTGATATCTGATAAAATTTTGAGAAAAATCGAATTGACAGTTTTTTTATAAAAAATAAAAACCTAAAAAAACATTACTCAAAGTTGGTAAAAATTGAATTTCGACTCAAATATTTTTTCAAAAGCTTGAGATTAAGGCTTCAAACTTATTTTATCTTATAAGAAATATTGTTTTCAACATTCTGAAAAATGTTGAGAAAAAACGGATTGACAGTTTTTTTACAAAAAATAAAAACCAAAAAAAAAATTAATAAAAGTTGGTAAAAATTGATTTTCGACTCAAATATCTTTTCAAAACTTTGAAATATTGGCTTTTAACTACTTTAATCTTTCAAAAAATATTGTTGTCAACATTCAGTAAAATTTTGAAAAAAATCGAATTGACAGTTTTTTTTACAAAACATAAAAACCTACAAAAAAACAATACTAAAACTTGTAAAATTTTACTTTCGACTCAAATAGCTTTTCTAAAATTACAAATATTGGCTTAAAACTTATTTTATTTCACAGAAAATATTGTTTTCGATATTCAGTAATTTTTTTATAAAAATCCAACAGTCCGTTTTTTCATAAAAAAATAAAATCTACAAAAAATAGTACGCAAATTTGGTAAAAAAAAATTGATACATACATATAGACAAACTTTTAAGCAAGACAAATCGACAGACGGGATGGGAAGTTATCAGTGTGGGTCGCATCCCAGCCTCTTTTTTAATTAAATTTTCGTACAAATTTGAATACAGTAAAGGATGTTATATTTTTGTGAAGGAAAAGAAAGCAAAACTCTTAGTAATAGTGTCACTTACATATGTTCAGTAAAGAATGAGAATTTTTGTAAAGAAATGGTTTCAAACAAGGCTGCTTCTTGGGACCGATACTTTTTCTTTTTTTTTAAGTAAATAAATTGTAAATAGTCAATTTTTATCTTTCAGTATTGTGCAGTGCAGAAAGTTACAGATTTTGAATAGAATCGTCAGCACACACTCAGTGGTTGACTTTTCCTGCACAAAGAGGATATTTCTCTATATTCCATCCATGTTTGTAGTACTCGTATCTATATGTGGGAGTATATTTGACTCCTGCACAACACACAATAACACAATATACTCATACAGTGAGGTACACACCGACCGGTAGGAAAAATAAAGTTTTGGTTTTGATCCTTTATTTGATTCAGTTAAGTGAACACAATATAATGTGTATAAACATATTCATGTGTTGTGAATTCACCACAACTTATACACTCTCATACGGTATTGTTTTGTGTGTGTGCTTTGATGGTTTTGATTGTGATTGTATAATGATGTTTTCATCCTTTGTTTGTGTTGGTTTAGGGAGTGCAAAAAGGGTTTTTTCTCTGCTCTGACTTCTCGTGCTCTTGTGCTTGCACAGGCGACGACGACGCCAAAACTGGCGAAACAATTGAATACCATTATTTGTTTACCACACCGACCGAATGTGTCTGCATATTTTATAGCAAGCTTTTGGGAGTTCACATAACCGCCTCGGGAACAAGGATCAAGATTCATGTTAATGGCGTCCTTTGTGTTGCATGGTTTGTATATTGTTACTATAGGTATGTACGATATATGGAATGGAATTTATACTATGCGTTAGTATGTAAGAGTATAATGAGGAAAACTGATGGAGGCCACTAGGGTCTTAAAAAGGAAATAGAAGCAATATAGCATAGTAGACGACATTTCAAATCTCTGTATTATGTTGAATGTCCTTTGACAAAAAAAAAGGGTGAATCGTCCATCATGAATGTATGTTTCAATCCAATAATAATAATAATATTTTTGTTTGTTTTTTAGTATTTCATAAGGATACTCATTTATTCCGTTTTTTTATTCTTTTGCAAATGAAGGATCGACAAAAGGACCTTCTTTAGATTTTTCTTATGCTTGGAACAATAACTTTTCCTTTATTATCCTGTCATAGACAGGCAAGGCGGCGGCAGCTGCTGTGGCGGAAGGAGAAAGACGACTTTGTTGGCGGTCAGGAAGTTCTATGCTAAAGAAAACAGGACACTTACAGACACAAAGGAGAAAGTTTTCTCTGACATTAAGAGCGACCGACCGACGACCAACGCAGCAGAAAACTAGACAAATGGCAATGACTTTTCGACGTGACACTCGCATCTAGGATAAAATAGTTTACGGGTTTTTCTTTATTTTGAATTCTTTTTGTCTGTCTGTTTCCAGATATGTATGTATTACGAGAAGGTATTGTGGGAGGTATTGAAAGAAGAATTGGATAAGGATATATCTGAATAAGGACATGAAGGTGTTTTATTTTTTCTTAACTTTGTTAAGAGTCTGTTGGGAACATGGCTGGCGCAATATAAAAGGAAATGATTTTGAATACCAATGAGATAGGATGTTTTGTTGTTTATGTTTGTCTTTATGTTTGGACAGGACTTTAGTGGCATATCGATGTTTTCTGTCTGTGGATTTATTTCAATAAAATTAGGTTAACGGACCGGACAAGAGGTGCTTTTCCGACAAATGGCTCGGAATGAGGCAATATTTATAATAATATGCATCTATAGACAGGATATATGGTAAAATTTCTTCGGCTATGTGAAAGATTGTTTGTTGTTGTAGTTCAAGAAGTTAAGAATTGTTGGCCGCTAAAGTTGTAAAAGAAATGTTATTTCCTTGGGGAGTGATTTTATGTGCGTAGGTGCCGTCGTAGGAATTGATTTATTAGTTTTTTGTAACTTTTTTCTTTACAGGTTTCAAGATTTTGTTCATTCCTGGTGTGTTGGAAGTTAAGGTGGAGTTAGTCAAAGTGAAAACTTACGAAAATAAAACAAATAGAATCTGATTATTGAAAAAATGTTACCTAGAAAGTAAAAGGGTGAGTAGTACGTTCTGGGTAGTATAAAGACCATTTAAGGTGCTTATAAGCAGAAAAATTATTTCTTGAAAGATAACTAATTATGTGTAAAATTGGATTTTGAAGAGTTTCAAACATTGGGTCTGTTCGTTTCTTAATTCACTTAAAAATTTAAGTTAGTTTTTTTTTCTATTAGTTTGAAGCTTTATACAGAATTCTTTATTTTTTTTAGAAAAGAAATTCGTATTTCGTGCCTGTAAGGTTTATAACAGCATAAATCATCAAAAATATAATCAGTCTGGCCAACCATTTTTCACGGAGTTTTAAGACAATCTGGAGTTTGGAGAGAGGTTTTGAGGAGGATTTAGTTTTTTCTCAGATAATATAATGGCTTATTATTTATTAAGTACCTATTAGCTACTTTTTCAGATTTATTAAAAATGACGACATCTTCGGAAATTGAAAAATCCTTAACCCCTATATTATTGAGTTTCCACAAAACTAGTTTCTCAAACTAAATTTTTAAAGTTTAAAATTGTTCAGAAAATTGAATTAAATGTCGTTAAAATTATTCAAATAATGTTTTTAAATTTGTTTGACAAACCTCTTTGAATATAGTTTTTCGGTAAAACTAGTTTTGAAGAAACTCAATAATATGGGCGTAAGAGTTTTAAGTAGAAAATACAGGGCCTTGAAAACAGAAAGATTAATGAGTTATTAGGTAACTTGTATGCTGTTGGAAAAGTGGGGAACTCATAATAGAGGTCAAAAGCTTGGTCACCTATAGCCCTTAATGACAATGAGATCAAGAATTTGAGCAGTATTAGTACTCTTTATGGGAAAAGAGTATTTCATTTAAGTTGATGAATGACATTTCTATTATTGGATCAACAGACAAGTCTTAAAATTAAGAAACAATGCCAAATATACATTTTACAAAGTATGTCTAAGTGGATTTCTCAGGTTGTGGTTTGGTTGCATTTCGATCATAGAAGGCCATTACTACTAGAAACCTGTGGTAACTTCCTTGAATCAGATTTACAACGCTCAATGGAATCACTTTTTGCTCCTTAGAAACGATTTTTCGTTGGTTAAGATCAGAAGCTCCTTGCAAGATAGATAAACCAAGCTAGAGCACTTAGATAAAGTACCAAATTACTTGAATGACCTTAATAGTTTCTAAAATACTAAACAATTATTTCTGTCAAAACTGAGTGTGAACTATGAAGAATGAATATAACGAAAAAGCTATAGACTTACAGTTGGTTTTGCATTATTACTTTTTGATTGTAATGCTGCTAAATAAATTTTCTCCAAAAATTACAGCTTTTATATTAGGTTTGAAAAAAACACTTTCTTTTATAATAAACAAAGACTCAAGGAGATTTTTGCTATCCTTATTATGCCAAGATACAGTGTTAATATTAGGGAAAGGAGATAAGGTTTGAAACTAGGTGTCGGTGTACATTAGTTTTGAATTTCTGAAAATTGAAATTACTGAGAAAAACAGTGTTGCAAAGCATTCCACATTCGTGTAGTACGCCTAAAGAACGAATATCTGTACCTGAAAGTACGACCAAAGTTGGGCTCGAAGGTATTCTGATGAGCATTCTTGGAGGCGCAAGTATTACACTTGAATTCTTGTCAACACTAGACAAAAACTCTGTATTTGAAAACTATGCGTAGGTTGGGTTAGGTTAAAGTGGCTATCCGTCATGGAGTAGGACACACTAAGGCCAATTTAATAGTCCATTGTGATACCACATGAATCTTGAGGCTTTCTTCTAAGCTCCATGAAACCAGTTTGAATCCCTAACGAATCGTGAGAGGCTGATTATGTTAATAGGATTTATATCGTTATAGAAGAATTCTCCAATGTAATGTTTGCGTTTTTGAGTTAGAGCAGGGCTTGTACAGAGGAGGGGAAGAACTGTTCCCTCCTCTTCCTTATCCAAACAGCTTCTGCAAAAGTCATTTGAGAATACGCCCAGCCGCGTGGCGTACTTTTTTATTAGACAGATCCCCGTTATGACAACGATTAACGAGCTTATATGCGATCTGCTTAGAGAAAGCAGGCACCTTGATCGCTTTAAATTTAATGTAGGCCAGATGTTTTTGTGACCTGACACGTGGTGATGTTGTTCCACCTGGTGTTTGCCTTCTTCATAGCGTCCTGGATTAGCATAGTTTATGAGTAGCGATTGGTATGTCAGCATTTGACAAATGTGGTAGAATGGGTTGTACTGTACCGTTCCTAGAAAGTTCATCTGTCTTACAGTTTCCTGGATTGTCTCTATGACCCGGTACTACCCGGTGAATATTAAACTGTTGTGCCATCTCCAATAGGGATGATCGACAGTTATGGACTGTTATAAAGTTTGTAGAAACAGAGTCCAGAGATTTGATTGCAGCCTGACTATCTGAGAAAATACGGATATCAGATGTTGATATCACGTTTTCTTTAAGTCAGAACAAGACTTCTTTTATCGCCAAAAGCTCTGCATGGAGCACGCTATAATGATTGAGAAGGCGGAATGAGAGACTTAATTTCAGTCGTTTAGAGTACACACTTCCACAAACCCCTCTTTTTGTTTTTGATCCATCTATGTAAAAGTGGACTGACTCGTCTTCCAGGAATGCCCTATCCTCCCAGAAAGATCTGGAAGGTATAGAAATCTGGAAGTTTCTGTAGAATTGCAGTTGAGAGATAGTGTGGTCGGTGTGCTTTGGAATTGATTCTAAATACCTAAGAATTACGGAGTGGCCAATGTTGTTGTGAATCCACTTCAACGAAGCTTTGAGGCGAATAGTAGAGCTTGCAGCTATTTGTTTGCTAAATATATCACGAGGTGTTAGGTAGATTGGGGTGTCCAGTGCCGTAGATGGGGTCGTGCGAAGCGATCCGCTTATACATACATAGGCAAGCTGAACTTTGGACTTTATTTAGCATAGATCAACTCATCTTTTTTTTTAAGACGTTAGACTAAAAATAAGTTTAATCTTTTTACAGCAAAAATTGTATTTCGTTAAAATCATGATAAAAAGTTGTATCCAAAATGAAAAAAGATCAACAAATAGACTCATTTACTTAAAATTCTTAATACATATAGAAGTCATTTTTTAATAAAATAATCAGCATTGTCTAGAGAAAGGGGAAGCAGCTTTCATTCCTGTTACAACTTTATTTTTAAAAAATAGTACCTTTTAGAACTAATACCAGTGCTGTCTTTTGAGAAAATTTTCGAAAAATTACATACCAAAAAATACTTTGTTGCTATTTTTGCGATTACTAAAATTTTAACTTAAAACGACTAAGAAATCATATCATTTGTAGGTCTTTTGACAGATCTGTTATATGTCTCTTAATACTTATTTAAAATATAGAAATCATTGTACAATTTACCAAAAGGTTTCACGTACATAAAATATAACTCTAAATTTAAACATTTCTGTAGCAATACAACAAAAGAGAAAAAAAAAAACAAAAACGAGTCGAATTGCACTTACGTCCCTTCTTTCCAAGGTCATGGAAACGCTGATTAATTATCAGCTTAAGAAATATCTTGAAGAACGGAAGCTTCTTAATGACCGACAGTATGGCTTTCGTAGCAATAGGTCCACTGGTGATCTCATGGTTCATCTCACCGAACAGTGGAACAAGTCTTTACATCGTTTTGGAGAAAGTAAGATTATTGCACTTGATATTTCAAAAGCATTTGATAGAGTTTGGCACCAAGCTCTCTTATCGAAAATGCGTGCCTTTGGTATTGATGAATCTTTTCTTCGTTGGATTAGAAATTACCTTTCTAACCGTTCAATACAAGTTGTATTGGATGGTTTCAAGTCTGAAATTCATAAAATAAATGCTGGTGTCCCCCAGGGCTCCGTTTTGTCTCCGACTCTCTTCCTTTTATTCATAAATGATCTCTTGTCTGCCACTTCTAATCCATTAAACTGTTTCGCCGACGACAGTACCCTCAGCTTTTCATACTCGTTTTTAGATTCACATCCTTGTCCTTCGGATGTGGAACTTCAACGGCAGCGTATGATAAGCTCATTAAATTCTGATCTTGACAGCATTGTCCAATGGGGAATCAAAAACCGTGTAGAATTTAATGCTTCGAAAACTCAATGCTGTCTCCTGTCGTTAAAGCGTAACATACCCCCGATGCCGCTATCTATGAGTGGCACTTGCATCCAGGAAACTAATCAACTGTCAGTACTCGATATGTGTATCACAGATCACCTTTTATGGAATGATCACATATTCGACATCGCCAAAAATGCTGCTAGGTGCTTAGGATTTCTCCGACGATGCAAGAAATTTTTCACCCCTTCTGATCTGGCTGTAATTTACAAAGCCTTCATCCGTCCAAAGCTTGAATATAATTCGCATATCTGGGCAGGTGCCCCTAAAACAAGTTTAAATCTCTTGGATAGAATTCAAAAAAGGGCTTTAAAAATGATAGGCGACAGAACTATAATCGAAACACTTACATCACTAGAACACCGCCGCAATGTTTCATGCCTTTCGTTGTTTTATCGATATTTTTACAAACAATGTTCTGTCGAATTAGCCAGTAGTATTCCACCCCTTAAACTATTCAGCCGTAATACTCGCACTTCTAGGAATGCTCATCAGTTTACCCTTGAGCTCAATTTCGGGCGTACTGTCAAGTATAGAGATTCTTTCTTAAATCGCACATCGAGAATGTGGAATGCTTTGGCCAACTCTGTTTTTCCCTCCCATTTTGATGTTCAGAACTTTAAGACCAATGTGCACCGGTATCTCCTTTTAAATCCTTCCCTATTTTCCTAACGCTCGCACTGTGTTTAAATATAAACATATATAGGGTACTAATAACCCCTTGAGTGCTTGTGAATTATAAAAAAAAAAAAAAAAAAAAAAATTGTTATCTCAAAAGGATTCCTTTATAAATTATTGGTAGAGCTTTTTTAAACTTTACCATAGTTCTTTGACCGTTATCATTATCAAGAACAAAGATAAACATTTCAACAATAAAACAAATCCAAAAATACTTTACTATCGTTTAAATGTTCTATTTTTTGTGTCTTTTTCAACCCTTAGAAAAACTTTGAAAAAAAAACCCTAAAGAATAGATCCTTTTCAACTTAATGACATTAGAGACCGAATAGATTTCCCATTTGTTCTGTTTTATACTATACTTAGGTATACCATACCCCCTATCTTTTTCTTTTAGTATTATAAAACGACCATAATAAAGACGTTTCAAATGGTATTTTTACTATTTTCAAAAAGTCAAAGTTCTAACCCCTCGCCCCACAATTTCGAAAAATTTATTCTCAAAAGTTTTGATAAAAAGGCACACGATAAAATGAGAAATGTAACGAATAAAACAAAACTCCTTCCTGTTATTTCTCATTTTCCTAATTTGAATTTGAATTTGATTACTTTTTCTTTCTCTGTGTTTCAATATCCTATAATGTCCTTTTTTCTATACTCAGACAGAAAGACAGACAGACAAGAGGAGATGTTTCAAGCTCGATGAAGTTTGTTTTTTATGTGTGTGTGTGTTTTTGAATTGAAATTACTTCCTTATTATTAAGTCGAATAGACAATAAAAACCATTTCAACTAATGTGTACCTGATATATGTAGAGTATAAGTATAAAAGTTAGAACAACGAGGAAATTATCCAATTGCAATAATGCAAAAGGAAAAGGCATCCTTTCGAGAATTTTGCACATTTCTGACTTTTTTTTTAATAGTTGGCCTAGTTTTGGGTCACTTGAATACACAAATACTCCATTATTATTTCAGTAACCTGGCTTTTTGTGCATTTTATAACTTTGTCGGTCGTCGCAATTTACTATAGGCATACACAGTACTGTAGGTATACTATACTTATGCTTCTCTGGATAGCTCCAGAGAGGTATTCTTCGTTGGAGATGGAGATAAATGTTCATTATGGTCTGGTGACTGTTCAACATTTTTCTAGGATTCTATTCTGAATGTTGTATTCATAGGAAAACCGTATTACTCTTTTTCCTATATACTATAAAAACACTCGGGATAATGTGCAGTCTAATGTCTGATAAGAAATAGGTACAATAAAATAGGAAAAAATATTACAAATTCCCACTTTGTTTCCTTAAAATTAAGTTGAATTTCACCAGAGATGCTGGTGTGCTACAGGGCTCTGTTCTATGACCGACACTCTTTTTCATTTTTACATATGAGCTCTTTATAAAAGTTTTGATAAGTCCGTGACTTTTGGAATAAAACACAGATTTTGATAAAAAAATAATTTTATTTTTCAACGTAGTCTCCCTTGAGCTCTATACACTTTGTCCAACGCTTCTCCAATTTTTTTTATCGCTTCCCTTCCAAAAAAAATGATTTGTCGAGGTCCTCAAAATAGGCCTTTGTTTGCGAAATGACTTCATCATTGGAGTCAAATCTTTTTCCACCAAGCCATTTCTTCAGGTTTGGGAACAAGAAGTAGTCGCTCGGAGCCAAATCTGGAGAATAGGGTGGATGTGGGAGCAATTCATAGCCCAATTCATGGATTTTTACCATGGCAACTGCACATGTGTGCACCCTTGCATGTGAGCAAACGCGGTACCCATCTTGGGGAAAGCTTTCTCATGTCCAAGTGATCATTCAAAATTAAAACCACTGAGCCATGCGAGATCCCTAAGGCTTCCACAATCTCTCGCACTTTCAATCTTCGGTCGGCCAACACCATATCGTGAATTTTTTCGATTGTTTCGGGTGTAGAGACCTCAACTGGGCGTCCAGGACGTTCGGCATCTTCAGTGCTTGTACGGCCACAACGAAATTCAGTAAACCACTCTTTTACCATTGAAATCGATGGTGCAGAGTCCCCATAGCATTTATCAAGCTTAGCCTTGGTCTCGGTAATGGTTTTTTTTCGCAAGAAATAATGCTTAATAAGCACACGAAATTCACTTTTTTTCCATTTTCTCCTCAAATTAGTGAGTAGTCTGATAAAAATAGCTGTCAAACACAAACTAATTGACGCAGCAAGTTTAAATTTTGACAGGAGTCAACTGACAGATGCCTATTGACAGGAGCAGTATTGCTGTTTCAGTAAAGAGGTCACAAATTCAAAAAGTCACGGACTTATTGACCCGCCCTCGTATACTCGTAGTATAAAAAAGCAATAACAGGTAGTTATATGTTCAATAAAAAGTGTGACTTTTAGTTTAGTCAAAACAAAAAAATTAAAGAAAAAAGAAAAATATTGGTAATGGGCTTTTAGTTTAGCTAAAACAGATAATGATTTGTAAGGGGAGCGGGTCGAAATGCTGTATTTTAAAATACTGTATGGTCAAAATTCTGTATGATACTGTACGATACTGTATGGTTAATATTCTGTATTTCAAAATACTGTATATTTAAAATACTGTGTCTCAAAATGCTGTATTATCAAAATACTGTATCTCATAATACTGTATAATACTGGAAGTTTTGACAGATCATTAAGTTTGGTACAATTGTTGATTATGAAAGGAAAAATTCATGTAAAAATGTGAGAGAGATACAAATAATTAAGAAGAAGAAAATGAGAAAGAGAAAATAAAAAGAAGATACCATTTATATTATTTTTGCTTTTATTATTTCAGAGACTTATGAATTATCATAGGTGCATACATATATTATTGTTCAAGGGAAGTATATTAGAACATTATGCTAATGAAAAATTATTATGATGGTTTCTTAAAAAAAGTATTGTGTTTTCAAAATTCTGTATTTCAAAACGCTGTAAATAAGGCTAAAAAATAAAAATCGTTTTGATAATGTAAAAAAGGGCGCACTTGTTTACATTATCAAAACGATTTTTATTTTTTAGCCTTATTTACAGCATTTTGAAATACAGAATTTTGATATACAGAATTTTGAAATACAGAATTTTGAGATACAACATTTTCATAATGCAGTATTTTGTAATACAGTATTTTAAAATACAGTATTTTGAGATACAGTATTTTAAATACAGTATTTTGATCCATATAGTATTTCGAACCCAACCCTTTGTAAGTGAGAAAAAAAATAGGAACAAGGAACCGCATATTCCTCAAGTTTTTTTTTTTTTTAATTTTAAGGGCTTTTAGTTTTGTTAAAACGAAAAAAAAGGAGAGGATACAATCACTTTAACATCTTGTTACAACTCAAAACAAATTCAAACACTCGTTTCGATATTTTCTTGCATGTGAGACATAGCGTATAAGAGGCTTCCAGCCACGATCTCCGTTTAGTACACCGACACATTCCTCTTGGGAAAGAAAACTAGACTAAAAGTAGAGCCTTCGGATTTCCTGTAATATTGGACAAAATGCTAAAAAATGCAAAACATCTTCGTTTTGACCAAGGTTGCAAAGGAAACACACAGGGTTTAAGTCTGTTCTATATGTGGTCTATAATTCAAATCGAGCATTTCCGTTCTGATCTTGAAGATCAAGCTCATTTCCGAAACTGTAAACTCTTCTCTAAAATAGATTCCTTCACCAAGTTTCAGATTAAGTTGTCTGTATATATTCCTGGATGTTGATGCAGTCCCTCGCGCAACACAAAACCTATACATCGAGTCACCTATATCAGAGATACATTCATTTAATGCATTTTTTAATGCTAGCATAATAAGAAGTGTTGATAGGTAACCTAAAAATTCGCTTGAAAAAATTTCTAATGTTCAATTTTTGTCTTTGGCAAAACAAAATGTACTTAAAACCTCGTGATGGTTATAGTGTGTAGGACTGTCATGCCAGGGGTCTTGGGTTCAATCCTTGCCCCTGCCACCTCAAAGTTTTTTTCACTGGAACTGCATGTTGCGCGAAATTAAAAAAAAATCCTCCAAGAGTAATTGTTGTCCTGAAGAGTGCTTTCTCAAATTAGCCGTTCGTATTCGGAATAAAAACTGTAGGTCCCTGAAATGACTCCCACATAGGAATTGTTGAGAGTTGTGAGTCACTAGGCTATTGCGCCAGATAATTTATTAACTTATTTATATAAAAACCCTTTGATACAAATTTTCGATCTCAAAAGTTCTCCTTGTGAAATTCACATTTTTGAACATACTCTAACATAAAAGCTCTCGGGTGTGAGTATAAGAGAGTAGAAACTTTTATATGGCAAACGTCATCCAGTTAATGGCTCTGCGACTGCAACCTGCAAAAGAAACAACAACAATAACAATGTATAAAAGAAAAAAAAAAACAAAAAATAGCAACAGCATCCCAACATCATTAAATGGAGTTCTGATCCGGAAGCAGATCCGGCATTGCGATTCCTGGATGAAAGAATGGATAAATATGCGAAGCCTTGTGTTTGTTGTGACAACAAAACGTTAAAGGAGGGAAAAACATCGAAAACTACATCCAACTGGAGAATGGCCAGAAATGAACAGCATAGCACATAGCACACAGAGTTCCCATACCCTACCTGCCTGCCATACCTACTCGTTGTGGTAGAGTAATAAAAATAATAAAAAAAAAAAACAAAATAAAAGCCCTGAAACTGAAACATCCACAAAGCCAGAAAACTAGATGACAACAGAAGGAGCCAGCAAACAAACGTGCGGATGACCTAAAAAAACAGGGTTACAATTCACCTTAATCCATGTATCCTCTGCACCGACCCTCACCTCCCCTCATCCTCCATCTCTTGCTCCTTCAAACCACCCCATCCCACCCTTTTGCACCACCTTTTTTTCAAACCCCAGCTTTAAAGTTCTGTTTGTTTGCTTTTTCATCTCTTTGTTGTTAGTTTTTCAAGAACTCAACTCATCTCATCTCATTTCAGGATCCATCGCAGTGAGTGAAGGAATGAGTAACGGATTGAGGCGAAATATTATATACCTACACTGTTGCTATATTGCTACCTGGGTGTCCTAGTTTCCTTTCGTCGTCGTCGTTGGTATTATTTATGGCCCGGTACCCTAAATGGTCGTCCGCACTAAACATTTTTATTTGTCCGCTCGTTCAGATGAAAAAAACACAAAATCACTGAATAGAAAGATGATGAAAGCGGGGGCAAGTAAAGGCGGGAGGGGGAAACCGAGGGGGGGGGAAATAGGCAAGGATAACTGTCAAAAAGAAACTATTTTGCCAACGGGAATTTTTCTTTCCATCCAACCATATGTAAGCTAAAATGGAGGTTTCTGTCAAATAGGCTTAAAGAAAATATAATATCCCATCATCATGCTATAACTATATACCTACCTATCTACCTAGTCCTGAGCCTAAGCCCATCATCAGGTTAGTTGAGCCTGGGAAAAAAAAATATAAACACAACTCAAATGCAAGGTATACAAAATAAAAACATCAAAAAACATCTTTTGTTCGGGTTTTTGATGAGGAATGTTAGCTAGCTCGTTTTTGTACATAAAAGACTCAAAAGAGTTTAAAGAGTCTAGGCTGTGTTGAATCTGCACACACAGAGTATATATCTATCTATAGAGAGTTAAGTTTGTACTTTGCCTTGAAGCTAAGAAGAGAAAAGAAAACATATCTAACCATAACAAAGTTGCTCGGTATACCTCTAACTTATCTATAAGCTGAGTAAATAATGAATTTCAAATTTTATGCGATGCGAAACAAGCTTAGAAGTTTATTACAATTTTGAATTTATGAATAAACTGTTATAGGGCACTCTTGAATTTTGATTTACCTATTTTAATGCATAGAAGGACATTTTTGTATGTTTTAGAGTGAATCAAACTTATTGCATATTTATGAAACTTTCTATTCCCTTAAGCCTGTTTAACTTTAGAATATATTTCATTTGACTAAACTTTTATATTTAATGATCTGTAAAAAGTTCATGGTAATTGGCCCAGGCCAGGTTTATGTTTCTTGAGGCAAATATTAAATAAGATTTTATCCGTTGACTTAGATTTTAGCGCTCTGTGGTTTTTGTAAAATCAACTGAAACTGAAGTTCAATCTGTGTTGAAATATGTTACACTATTGGATTTTAGGTTTGGCTGAACACCTCAGTATATCCACATAACTTCTTGATATTAAATCTGAAGCCGAAGATAAAATCGCTTTTACTAATAAGGTCCAATCTTCAGACATCAGAGTTATGTAGTTAAATCAAGGTACTGAAAGTTTTTAGGGGTGTTTGCATTTTGTTTCCATTATGTCCAGCTTATTTAGTGCTATCTCACAAAAGCTGGTGATTTAACTCAGGTTTAACATTATTTTCGCACTGAAAAGTTAGACCTGAGTCAAAGTTTACAGTTCAAAATTTTATCCGTGGTGCATTAACTCGTCGATTTTGGGGGACTAGCTGGGATTCAAGTTCTCATGATGCATATAAACCTTAAACTAGGTTTAAAACTTTGTTAACCCATGTTAATTTTATCGGCCATTTTGCAATTCATTAGTTTTGGTGGATTAGTTGAGATTCAAGGCTTTTGTTAGGTATATGGGAAGCCTTAACCTGGTTTTGGACCTTAGTTAATACACTTAAAGTAAATGGTTCAAAATTTAATCTGAGGTTCAGCAATTTATAGATTTTTGGGGATTAGCTGAGGTTAAACCGAAGGTTAAAGACTTTGATTATGTATATGGAATTTAAACCACGTTAATCTACTTAGTAGGTGAATTAATTAATATTACTGAGCCAGGAAGAAAAAATTAAATCGAAATTATAAAAATGGACCTTGTTTTTCAGCGCTAAATTCAATCCGGACGTTTTTTAAACACAGAATTAAAACTCTAAGATTGCTTATTGGTGGATTAATTCAAGCTTAAAGCTGTAAAAATCTTATTGACAGTTGTTAGAAATTCTACTTAGTTTAACTTAGCGTTACCCTGCCTAAGTATTATCCAAAGTTAGTTTATTTAATTCACATAAGCTTAAGAATTTTTGACAGAAAATTTGTCAAAACATGTCCAAAACTGATTTTTCACATAAATGTGATAGATGTACAGTACTGTGCAAAAAATTTGCAACTAGAACCTCCAACATTTTTCATTAAAAAAAATTGTTTAGAAAATCAAACAGGCAAATTCTTTCTTTAGTTTTCTAAACTTTTTTGATATTACGTTATAATTGTTGTTGGAAAAAAATTAATACTCTTCACTTAAACAAAAAATAAATCACTAAATACTTTAATAGTTGGTAAAATTGCTGTGCAAAACATTTGTAACTTAGACCTCGCATCTAAATTTCAAACTATTTTCTTACTTTAAGACAAGGAAATGTTAAAAATTAATTGCGTAACCTTTATTTTTTATAACGGCTGTATATCTTCCGGGCATCGAAGCTATAAAGTTATTAATAACCGTTTTTAGAATGTCTTTCCACTGCCTCTGAATTCCAGCGAATAGGTCACTTTTGTACTTAAAAATGTTGCTCCCAATTCTTCCCTTCACAATTTCCCACAGGTTCTCTATTGGGTTTAGGTCTGAGGATTGGGCTGGCCATGGTAAAACCTCAATCTTTTTTTCTGTAATCCACTTTGTGGCCAACTTCGACTTGTGTTTGGGATCATTGTCGTGTTGGAACGTCCATTTACCAATGGGCATAAGGCAGCATGGGGTTACAAAGATGTCTATATAGTCTTCAGACTTTATTATGCCCTACAATTGTCGAATTTGCCCGATTCCTTGGCCAGAGAAGCAGCCCAAGACCAAAATTAAACCACGATGTTTGAACGCCCCTTTAGTGTATTTTTGATTTATTCACTCACCTCTTGGCCTCCTGACATGTTGTTTTCCACCCGATCCGTGCATATTGAACTTTGATTCGTCAGAAAACAAGACTGTTTCCCATTTTTAGGGACTTCAATTGAGATGAGTTTTAGCAAAAGCCAAACGAGCTTTCACATTTTTTTTTGAAATAATTTGCTCTTTTGCTATCTGAAAACCACGCAATCCGGCCTGCAGTGCGTGGCGTCTGATAGTTGATGGGTCAATTGGTAACCTAAGTTCAATCTTTGCTTCCCTGGATGATGCCGTGGGGTTTATTCGGATGAAATTTATAATTTTTAATTATCTTTTGCTGTGGTCCTTCGAGATGGCATAACACCTTTCCACTTTTGATGATTCTACAAATAGTTGATTTGTGAATGGAATAATAATGATCAAAATAATGTTGCCTTATTTAATTTTTCGAACTTTTGTATAGTGCAATAAGGCAAATTCTTAAAAGTTGGTCTTATTCACTTGGCTTTATTTCACAGCACAGACTTATCTCTCGAACGTTATTAAGAGTTTAAGGTGTTTTTGACTGAGCACCCAAGATTCGGAAGCAGTACCCGTGGCATGATGGTTAGTGCGTTGGACTGTCATGCCAGATGTCTTGGGTTCAATCCCTGCCTATGCCATCCAAAGTTTTTTTCACGGGTACTGCCTCTTGCGAGGAATTGACAAATCCTCCAAGAGTAATTCTTGTCATGAAAACTGCTTTCTCAAATTAGCCGTACGGATTCGGCTTAAAACAGTAGGAGTTGTAAGTCACTAGGCCCTATAGTTCTCAACGGACTGTTGCGCCACCTAATTTTTTTTTAACCCAAGATTCGGATCCTTACCTAAGTGAGAACTGGGTAGGACCATAGTCAAAGCACCGGTTTGGAAGTTTTGGTGAGATTTTTGAATTTAAAGAGTCTTGATGTAAACTACAGTAGGTTCTGTTAGCTTTAAGCAGACGCCTGAACTCCTGATCACCTACCTTTATTGCTGTTGGGTTTCCAATGTTTATCGCAGACGAAACCACCATGTACTTTGTGTTTCCCTCGTTTATGTGCAGTCTCAATTTTTTGTACAGCTTGTTGGGGTCTTCCAAAGATGTCAATGTCATATGCGTAAGCAAGTAGTTGTGTGGACTTAGTGACGATTGTCCCTCTAGTAGATGTTTCAGATTCTAGTATTTCTTTCTCCATAGGCAGCTTAAAGAGGAGGTAGATTAGGACATCCCCTTGTCGGAACCCATTGAAGAAGTTGATGATAGAAATCCTAATACCTTAATTAGGTTTGAAAGGTTGGGCATGGTCATCCTGCATAATCTTATCAGTTTGTTTAGGATGTCGAATTCTTGACTTTATAAAGTTCTACCCTTGCCAAGTTGTCATAGCCAGCTTTGAAGTCTATAAACAGATGGTTTGTTGGGATGTTAAATTAATTACATTTTTCCATCGCCTGCCTAATGGTGAACCTTATTTAGCTCATATTTATTTGGTACAACAGATTTTTTGAATCTTGTTTCGAAAAAATTCACAATAATTTTTTAATACGTTCGGCTTTTTGATCAATTATGATCGATTTCGATTAGGCCTCTTATTTTAAAAAGTTTCGCTTACAAGCTAAACATTTACTAGTATTAATAGTTTGACTAACAAAATAGATAAAAACTATAACAAGCACTATTTCTGTTATTTAATTTATTTTAATAAAAGTATTAAAAATCCTAATTTCTGAAAAAAGACAGTGAAGTCTGCTTTAGAAAAACGGCAAAACACAGTTTTTAATTTACTTAACCAAGTTTTTAACTTAAAGATAAATAAAATAAAATAAGAGGCTGGGATGCGACCCACACTGATAACTTCCCATCCCGTCTGTCGATTTGTCTTGCTTAAAAGTTTGTCTATATGTATCAATTTTTACCAAATTTGCGTACTTTTTTTTGTAGATTTTATTTTTTATGAAAAAACGGACTGTTGGATTTTTATAAAAAAATTACTGAATATCGAAAACAATATTTTCTGTGAAATAAAATAAGTTTGAAGCCAATATTTGTAATTTTTGAAAAGCTATTTGAGTCGAAAGTAAATTTTTACAAGTTTTAGTATTGTTTTTTTTTTAGGTTTTTATTTTTTGTAAAAAAAACTGTCTATTCGATTGTTCTTAAATTTTTATCGAATGTTGAAAACAATATTTCTAATAAGCTAAATTAGTTAGAAGCCAGATATTTGATTCGAAAATCAATTTTTACCAACTTTTATTGATTTTTTTTAAGTTTTTTTTTTTTTGTAAAAAAACTGTTAGGTAATTCTATTTTTTTTAAATTTTTCCTATGGTTGAAAACAATATTTCTAATAAGTTAAAATTAGTTAGAAGCCATTATCTCAAATTTTTGAAAAGATATTTGAGGGGAAAATCAATTTTTACCAACTTTTAATTTTTTTTTTTTGGTTTTTATTTTTTGTAAAAAAACTGTCAATTCGATTTTTCTCAACATTTTTCAGAATGTTGAAAACAATATTTCTTATAAGATAAAATAAGTTTGAAGCCTTAATCTCAAGTTTTTGAAAAGATATTTGAGTCGAAATTCAATTTTTACCAACTTTGAGTAATGTTTTTTTTAGGTTTTTATTTTTTATAAAAAAAACTGTCAATTAGATTTTTCTCAAAATTTTATCAGATGTCAAAAACATTATTCTTCGTTGCACAAAATTGTTTTGGAGATGAAATCATATTTTAGTCGTAAAATTTTTGAGGTGACACATTTTTTTTCAGTTTTTTTGATTTATAAAAAAAACCGTTAATTGGATGTTTTTCCAAAAATATGCTTCTTTTGTATTACGTTACAATATATAATATAAAATTTAATTCAAGTCTCTAGCGTCATTGGTTTATGAGATATTTAGGGTTAACCGAAATTTTCACCTTTTTTTTAAACTGCTATGGTAAAAAAACCACCCACGCAATTTTCTTGAGAGCGCTTTCTGCATCTTTCTGTATCTTTAGTATCTGTATAACAAAATTTATTTAAAGTCGATATCTCTTCTGGTTCTTGAGTTATGGACGACGAAAAAAACGTCGCGAACGTACGGACGTACACACGCACAGACATATCTCTAAAAATCTTTTATTTCGACTCTAGGGACCTTGAAACGTCGAGAAATGTCAAAATTTTCAATTTGACAAATCGGACCCATTACAATAACTTTCTATGGGAAGTTAATAAAATAAAATAAAATGAATGGATTTAAAAATTCAACTAAGTAAAAATTCAAGGAAATGTATTTTAATGTTAAGCTTGTTTTTTTTTACGAAATACAAGTTATTTTTTACCAAACACATATTTATCTGAAATATTTACTTTAAGAGTTGGTGAGCGGCCTTTTCAAAACTTAAATTCTATAAGAAACTAAGACGTTTATTAGAAACAGCTATGCATGTGTTAATCAGATTATTTACTCTCCATCTTATTTTCATTTCTACTATAAGGACCTTATTTATTTTCTTCTATATCCTTTTGAACCCTTTTCCAAAGAATAACAATTTAAAGGGATAACATAAATCCACACGTTTTTTCACAAATACTTATCATCAACAATCTGGAGTAGTTTACTTTCACCCTTTGTTTACACAAACACCAAAGATTAAAACTGATGTTCCACAAGTTACCCTCCTTGGGCCAGTATTTGTTTTTTGTATCTCTATAATTCGCCTTTAAGTGTTTTAACCCCACTACACAATATACCATCCCCCAAAAAAAATTGATTATTCTATCAAAAAATATTTATTTATTTTACTTATGATTCCTTAAATTATGAGCATCTGTTATGGCAGTGTCCTTTGTTTAATTATTTAAGAGTAGCGCAGCACTTTTATACTTATTTTAAACAAAAGCAAAACAAAGGATGATTGCACGATTTATTTATGCATGGTGTTTCGTTGCGTTCGTTAGGGAAAAAGGCAATGAAAACCTTATTAAAATAAATGCAAAACAAACTGCAAGTGGATTTCCTGGAGGTTTACCTACGCACTGGTTGCCGTTGTCATTTGCCTGGTGTTGGTGTAGATATGTCATCGGCAGTGGTGAAAATGTGAATGCACTTTGGAGAGAGAGTGAGTTTTTGCATTGCATTTGCATTTTGATAATAAAACCGCACTGAATGCACTCAAATTCGAACGCGTGTGTCGTGTGTGTGTCGCTAGTGACACAATGTACGTGACATTTACCCGGACTTTTCGCATATAAATCGAGTGAGAAAGTGTGTTCGACGCGTTCATTTGAAAATATACAAACATATACATAGGTAGGTATATATTATAATATTAACCCTCTTTCACTTCTGACACCCACTCTGAATCAATTTTGATGCATGCAGTGGGAAAATTGCATGAATTTGTTTAATAAAAGGGTCTATATAGTCTGTCAATGTAAACGTCATCGTCACGGTCACGTCACGTTTGTTATATCGAAGTGATTACCTTTCATGTGGTCATCTGGATAAAGGGTTGACACCTCACTTCTTCGATTTCGACGAAATCGTGGTCTGCCTCAACGGTAATTGAGTTACAACTAAATTGAGGCTTTATTATTAACTTCCCCCTCCGTTTCTGTTTTCATTGTATTGCGCCTATAATGCGTATTTCGAAGCTAATGAAGTTTTTGGTATATTGAAGGACTTTGCGCATAGAAATCACCGAAACCACTTAATGTCATCAATCATCCGCCTTATTCATCAAGACCGAGATAACAGAGAGATTGCTGAGTGCCTGCAAGCACTGCTGCTTATGACATCCGGCGGCGGCGGCGGCTCGGTGTAATGATTATTTCAGGATGCTCTTCAACAGGACTAAAAATAAATAATTACGATTACGACCGACCTTTCTTTCAAAAATAACAACGAACCAAAAATTCACACAGAATGAAGACGAAAAAAAAGATAACATCCTTTGCAACGTCTCGATCTCACCGTAACTAAACGAGAGAATGTTTTGGTTTCGGTTCGATTCGAAGATATTTTAATTTTTGAAATGCCTTGAAATAACAACAAAACATATCAGTGACAGTGAAACCAGCCGTGCTCATTAGGACAAAAATGTAATGCTCTCTCAGATGTTTATCCTATTTTTGGAAATAAGTAAGTACGCATCTTTTCAAAATGAGGGTGGTACACAGTCTACACGGTCACACTGTAACGTAACACAGGCAGACGCTCATTCGTATCCGCGTGACTTCTTTTAGATAAATGACTAAAAATATTTCAAGATTGCGATGAGAAGATGTTTATGGAATTTGGCGGCCGACATCGAGTTGTAGCATATTTCCTATCTATGTACATTTTTCGTTATGTTAGTCTTCATGAGTTCTGACTGAAGTCGTCTGAATTTGAAGATATGAAAATGGAGAGAAGGCTGAGAGAGATGGTTTTTGAAAATGATTTATAGCCGAAGCAGCTTCTATATCAAGGGTTCGTTGACAGTTGGACATATGACGTTGTTACGGAACAATATTACGAGAGACAAAGACAAAACAACTCAAACACAAAAAGATGTCTAACATCTAAGGGAGGAATTCGAGTATTTTGAAAAATTAATAAAAATACAAGTCTTGACTTTTATTGCATCTATTGGCTTGTTCCATTTAATTCGATTGTGTGATAGTTGTTGAATGGGTGTGTGTTGTTTTTGGGGGAAGACAGACTTTTTTTTTTTTCAGGAAATTAGGGGGCTATTAGTTTAAAATTAGGATTTTATTCTTTTTAATTTTTTTTCGGTAGGTATATAAGTTAAGATTTATTTTATAGTGAATTAGCTATAATGGTTCTATATTGAGGGTGACTAGGTTAAGGAAATTATGTAATTTTAGCTTTTTTTTCGGATATAATGTTCGATTTTTTTAACTTCCTCAAAATGAATTTCGACAGATTATTATAGTTCTAAAGTGCGTATTACAATTATTTCCAGTATCTTAAGAGAAAAAGCCATTATCCTTGCAATTTTTGTATTTGATTGACGAGAAAATAATTGTATGTGTAAGTAGTTGTTATTTTCTTGCAAAATTGAGAATAAGCGTCATCCACAATAATATGATTGATGATTAAGCCTCCGAAGTGAAAATTGATTTCATCATTGAAGATGATTTTTCGATTAAAATCCGAGTGTTTTTGGTGTATTTCAAGGAACCAATCTTAGCGAAGATACGAAGTTGGTGGTGATAGGTTGGCTTGAGTTATTTTGGTAACTGAACTTTAAGATCTTTTAGAGTTTAGTTTAAACGCAAAATAGAGTTTTATGTAGTTGGTGAAATTCTTTATTCTAAAGATCAATAACAAATTCAGGCTTTAGTTTAATAATAATAAATTCTGTACAACAAAGTTTTCTTCACAGCTGAAATCCCCTCTTCTTTTAAAAAGTCTGTAATATTTCCTATTCACAAAACAACAGGACCTTTTGACGTTGTGGAAAATAACAGAGGAATTTCTTTTATGAATGTAATAGCGAAAATATTCTGTGGCGTTCTTGTAGAGAGACTTGAAAAGTGGGTCGAACGGAAAAATATTCTATCTGATCTTCAAACTGGCTTCAGAAAAAATTATTCAACCATTGATCAGATATTTACGCTGTCATCCATTGTCAAAGCGTTTCATGCCAGGAACAAAAAAGTTTACTCATTTTTTGTTGATTTTAAAGCTGCCTTCGACCTGGTTAACCAAAATGCGCTCTTCTATAAGCTCTCACAACTTGGCATATCTTCTAACTTCATTAGAGTGATAAAAGAAATGTACACTAATACAAATGCAGCAGTTTGGGATGGCACATCCTATTCAGAATGGTTTGAGACAAATACTGGCGTGAAACAAGGTTGTCTCCTCAGTGCATTGTTGTTTTCTCTGTTTATAAACGACGTAGTAGATGATCTTCCCGGAGGAGTAAGAATTGCAAATACTACCATTAATGTGTTGTTATATGCAGATGACCTTGTCATACTCTCTGAATCACCAGAACATATGTAATTGATGATTAATCGCTTATTGTGTTACTGCAAAAGATGGGGACTAACAATTAATACAGAGAAGTCAAAAATGATGGTGTTTGCGCGATATCCAAGAGTTCACAATAAAAGGCAATGGACTTATGATGGTCATTTTCTAGAAACAGCTAAAGAGGTCAAATATTTGGGAGATAAACTAAATCCGGCTTTAAATTTCAACAAACACCTAACCGAAAAAGCCAATAGCTCTCAAAGCTTGCTTAACCTATCATGGAAAAAAGTGTTTTCCAACAAAAGAATAATTTTATCTGCATAATATAAGATATTCAATGCAGTAGTTAAATCAACTCTTTGCTATGCTTCTCAAGTTTGGGGGTCATATGAGTACGTGGAAATTGAGAAATTCCATAGGAATTTCATAAAAAAGCTATTCAATCTACCCCAAAATACGCCTTATTACGCTATATACTTGGAAAGCGGACTACCAAAACTCTTAACAAATACACTCAAGTCACAGGCTGACTTCATAATAAAGGTATGCTGTCATTATGAGGAATCAAGGCTTTCAAAAAAACTACTTTTGTATGAGTTGCGGAATAAGGACTGGTGGTATGAAAGATGGCAATCAATTGGCAACGCTTGTGGGGAAACCTTACATATTGATGTGAACAACCAACGTAATTTGAAAGACCAACTCTACCGAATTATTCAGAAAAACGAAGACTATTCGAGATGCCTTCATCGTTAAGGCTCGGAATTCTGAAAGTAGAATTTTATACAGTCAGCTTAATTTCAATCTAAACAAGAAAAACTTCTTTCACGACTCACTTAGCTATGATGAAATATCCGTGATATTCAAAGCAAGGTGTGAGCTCATTGCCTTAAATGGTAACCCTTATAATGGAAGCTTTAATCAATTCTGTACGCTTTGCAACCTAAAATCGAAAGAAGATTGCTTTCATATCATAAGTATATGCCCAATATTCAAAGCGCAAAGCCAAATTTCCTTTGGAAAACAATCACTAACCATGCAGGAAACTATCCAACTTCTAAACGAGTGTGACTGGAAAACCCTTAGCAATTTCTTAAAAACAGTTTACAAGTACAGGATGTTATTAATATCAAAATACGTTTGATACTTTAGTTCTTTTTTTTTTGTTGATTATTGAAAATTTAATTAAATTTTAAAATAGACATTGACGGTTGACGGTTTAGCAATAGCTCTTAAATTCATGATTTGTATTCTATTTGTTATATTGAAATGTAAATAAATGAATAACTTACTTACTTACTTACAGAAGCAATATTCTCAGTTGTTCCTGATCAATGCATCTGATTTTGAATTTTTTACATTACTTACTTTTATCCCAAGAGCTCAATTTTGTTCACCTATTCTTTTATTGCCGCCACCCGAAAAGGTATACTTTACAACTTTAGCTCGGCCACAGTTTACAACATTTTTGTATAGAATTTTAACAATCTCGATGGGTTGTTAAATCATGTATTGTTTTACTTTTAGTAATGGAATTGTATTTTTCGTTGATCGAACTATTTTGTAAATTTCGATTATTTAATTTAAAAAAAACGTAAAATAGGTCGAGGAAAATTGTTGACCGAGGCGGAAAAAGGACAAATCAAAGCATATAAGGACGCTGGCTTATCTATTGCCAAAATAGCTAAAAAAGTCGAGAGAAGCCGACACGTGATATCCAAATTTTTAGGTAATGAGCTTAAATATGGGAAAAACATAAAAGGCCGCACAGACAGTGTGCTTACTAATGCGGAAAGGCGACTTATATTAAGAAAAGCGTCAAATTCTCACGACTCTTTGGCAAAAATCAGGGAAAAATGTGGTGTTAAAGCAAGTCTAACAACCATGCGTCGTGTTATTTCGAAAGCTAAACACATAAACAGACTTAAAATCAAGAAGAAACCACCCCTTAACCCAGTTCGAAAAGAGCAACGCCTCAGTTTTTGCTGCGCACATGTTACCTGGAGTTCTGAGTGGCATCGAGTGGTCTTCTCCGACGAAGAAAAAAATTTAATTTGGAAGGTCCCGATGGATATAGATACTATTTCCATGACCTCCGCAAAGAAACTCATTATCTGGACCGGCTGCATAGCAGAGTTGGAGGTGTAATGGTTTGGGGAGCTATTTCCTATTATGGCACCTGCAAACTACATTTTCTGTTAACAACAATGAATGCGTTGTCTTACAATGGTATATTGAAAGAGGCTTTTCCATACTTTCAAACCCTTTTTGGACCTCTGCCCTGGATTTATAAACATGATAATGTGCCAGTACACACAACCCGGGTAGTTAAATCGTATATACAGAGCCAAAATGTGGAGCTATTAAGCTGGCCGCCCTACTCACCGGACCTGAATATCATACAAAATGTTTGGGGATGGCTGACACGTCAAGTATACGGATCAGGAAACCAATATTCAACTATATCCGAACTAACCCAAGCCATCGAATTGGCTTGGAGCTCGATTTCGCTAAATTATTTGGACAGTTTGTATATGCATCCCTTTCAAACAGGATGTGTGAAGTTTTGGAGCAGGAAGGTGGCTCAACACACTATTAAAACATTTTTGTTTGTTAAATAAAATACTCCAGTTACCTCCAATTAATTTGGACCTCGCAGTTTGCCTGTTTTTGATCAATAATTTTTCATTAATACTTAAATCCTTAGCTCAAGATTAAATAAAAAAAAAGGTCTCTAGCATGTTTGGTTTGGGAACTATGGACCTAAAGGGTGTCCTATTCATGTGGCGAGGAGTGTACATATATAATAGTGCTTCCTTATCCTACATAATCTACAAAAAAAGTTTAAATCTCTCTCGAATTATTTATATATACATTTTTTTTATATTGTGCGCGCACTAAAGGGGTTCTGAATACCCTTATAATGATTATTAAACACAGTGCTAGCAATTAGGAAAGGAGGATAAGATTAGAAAGGAGAAACCGATGCACATTGGTTTTGAATGTCTGCACATTGTAATGAGTGGGAAATATTGATCCCAGTAAAGCATTCCACATTCGTGTAGTGCGGCTAAAGAAAGAATCTCTGTACTTAACAGTACGTCCGAAATTGAGCTCATGGGTAAACTGATGAGCATTTCTAGCAGTACGGGTATTACGGTTGAATTGTTTAAGGGAAGGAATGCAACTGGCTATTTCAATAGAGCATTGTTTATAAAAATAACAATAAAACAATGGCAGGCATGAGACCTTGCGGCGGAGATGTTCAAGAGAAGCAAATATCTCGGTAAGAAAACGTTCTCCAATCATTTTTAGAGCTCTTTTTTTTCAATTTTATCCAGAAGATTCAAGTGTGTTATTAGAACACCAGCCCAAATATGAAAGTTATACTCAAGTTTTGGACGAATGAAAGCTTTGTAAATTTTAGCCAGATCAGAAGGGGTAAAAAACTTCTTGAATCGTCTGGGGAAACCTAAACACTCAGCAGCATTGTTGGCGATGTCAAATATGTGATCACTCCACAACAATGGTTTGTGATGCACATAGCAAGGACTGATAGTCTCCTCGATGCAAGTACCACTCATGAAAAGTGGCATTGGGGGAGGGTTACGCTTTTGCGACAGTAGACAGCATTGAGTTTTCGAAGCATTAAATTCTACACGGTTTTGATTCCCCATTGAACAATGCTGTCAAGATCAGAATTTAATGAGCTTAGCATACGCTGCCGTTGGTAGTCCACATCCGAAGAACCAGGATGAGAATCTAAAAACAAATAGGAAAAGCTGAGGGTAATGTCAACAGCCAAACAATTTAAAGGGTTAGTTCAGTCCCTGGCCATATTATTAGACGCACTGCAGAATTTTTATAACAATAAGGTTATACGCAATATTTTTAAATATTATATTAAAAAAAAGTCTATAAATCTGTTGTTTTATTTTTATGAAAAAGTAGGAAATAGTTTATATGCTGCATACAAAATAATTTTAATGCATTACAATATTCGAAAACCTGATTAAAAAAGCTGAAAATTGAGATTTTGCATAAAATCTAAAGTGCGTCTAATAATATGGCCAGGGACTGTAGTTTCAGACAAAAGATCATTTATAAAAATAAGGAAGGGCGTCGGAGACAAAACAGAGCCCTGGGGCACACCAGCGTTTCTTTTGTGAATATCAGATCTGAACCGTCCAATACTACTTGAATTGAACTGTCCGAAAGGTAATTTCTAACCCAACAAAGAAGAGATTCGTCGATACCAAAAACACGCATTTTCGATAAGAGAGCTTGATGCCAAACTCTATCAAATGCCTTTGAAATATCAAGTGCAATAATCTTACTTTCTCTAAAACGATGTAAAGATTTGTTACACTATTCGGTGAGATAAACCATGAGATCACCAGTGGACCTATTGCAACGAAAGCCATACTGCCGGTCATTCAGAAGCTTCCGTTCTTCAAGATATTTCTTAAGCTGAAAATTGATCAGCGTTTCCATGACCTTAAAAAGAAGGGACGTATGTTCAATTTGACGATAGTTAGAGGGGGTGGAGGATTCGTCTTTTTTAGGGACAGGCTGGACAAATGCAGTTTTTCATCTACTCGGAAAGAGACCAGTAGAATAGGACAGATAGAAAAGCTTACGCAGTGGTTTTGAAAGCGTTGAAGAACACCTCCTCAGAACAATAGCGGGGATACTATCCGGGCTAGCGGATTTGTGAATATAAGATCTTTTAGTATTCTAGCAACTGTACGAGTGCGAAAGAAGATTTGTCCCATAGAAACGTTTACGCTTTCAAGTACAGGAGGAGTCATGTCACTCATTGGCAGCATCGAATTAACAGCAAACTGTGCTGCAAGTAAATTGGCTTTATCGATCGAGCTTACAAAAGGAGTGTTATTAAAAACGAGCATAGGTACAGACGATGAGGTAGTGTTGCGCACATTTCTTACAAATTACAAGAAATTTTTACTACCTTTGGGACATTGTAGTATTTATACAAAATGGAAATCTGATGCTTTTCCAGTAAATTTATCTAATAATAAAGATAGCTTAGTTAGTACTCCAGAAATTTGTAACGATTTTTGCTAACAACTTTCAACAATCATTCATTGAAATTGAAGTACAAAAAAATGAGAATTTATTTCTTTAGCTGCGAGACTTTCCCCAGACTTCCTTAAGTAATTTTCAAATAACGTTAGCCAAAATCTTACGTTACTTGGCCATACTTAAAGATGATTATTCTTTTAGGCCATATGGGGCATTTCCCCTTCTTCGCGTATTTGCATTATCTCTAAGCTCAGGTAAATTTCCAACCCTATGGAAGAAGGTATTTACTACACCAGTCCATGTAACAGGGTAACAAGTCTGACATTAGTAATTAAATTACAAACCAATCTCTAAACTGTCTTGTATTTCCAATTTGTTTGAACTAGTTGTTTGTGATTGTTAAAATTTCAACTGCAAGAATATTATATGTTATCAAAAAATTGGTTGTATGCGAAAACGCTCGACAATTAATAATCTAAAGCTTTTGAAGAACTTTCTCGTGACATTATCACATTTAAGCTGAAGGCAATTGGGTTTCTACCTCAATTCATCACATGGATATCTTCTTAATTTCAAGATAAATCACTGCAAGTAAAATTCAGAATTTATTTCTCCAACTCTTTCGTTGCCAAATTTGGAGTTCCCCAGGGTTGTCATTAAGGACCTTTACTCTTTATCTTAGCTTTCAATGATGTACATACACATTTCTTTGTGTACGATATAGTAAAATTTTAATCTATGTGGATGGTATGACCATCTTTAAAAGCATAAATTCTCTAAGCGATCGATTACAACTTCAAGAGCATATTAACAGTTTTGTTATTCGGTCCAAAAAGAATGGGTTAATTCTTTACCCTATTAAATATCAGGCAATAAATTTCACTAAAAAAATGTAATCCTATTTTGATTGATTATAAAATATTTCAGCACTTTATACATCGCCTTCATAGTTTTAAAAAACTTGAGAGTTCTTTTTAATTCTAATCTTGATTTCACGGAGCATATTAATTCGATTACAAAAAAGTGGTTGAAAATTGCACACTTTCTTCAGTCTGTTTTCAATTAAATTTAAGTCGTATGTAATTCCTAAAGATTCGAGAAACTTTCCAAATCCAAAATAAAATCAATCATTACGTGTTTATAGCAAAAGTTTTGAACCTAAATCAATATTTCTTCTTAGATCTTTCGATTGTTTCTGCAGCAGTTAGGTAAAGGCAAAGGTACCTTACCTATTAAGGCAACATGTGGCATCTGCAGCAGCAGTAGCAGTAACAGTAGTAGGAAAACCAATTCAGCCATCTCATTATATAGATTTGAAATTGGTTTTCTCTTATGATTGCTATGGGTTTGTGTTTTTTTATTTTATTTTCTCCTCAAACATTCACGGAATATGATTGGTAAAATTTGTCACGTTTTTTCCTTTCCGTTCATATCGAACATAAGGATATTTTCATGGTTACTTTCGAAAGTACTTTTGGAGTTTGTTTTTGGAGCTAAATCACACAAAACTACAAACGTAAAATCGAACTTCGTTACGGTAGTTAATAAATTTGAAACGTAGCCATGTCCTTACATACGAATAGATTTTCCTTCGACTTTGCTCCCCTATTTCGTAAATATTTACCAACTCTGCACCTGGAAGGAGTTTTCTTTTTTTCTTGTAAATATATGAAACCACTGCACCCGTCAAAGTATGATTATCAACATGAAAAGCAGCCCAAGGAAGATGAAGTGGGCACAGAAGAAGGATATACCCCCCAAACCTACAGAACGTAATATCGATTTTCATTTTCAGTCTATGTCTAGTTATGCGAGTTTCAATTTCCTTTTTCATAGGTTTTTGTGTTGTTTTTTTCTTTTTTCTTTTCTGTTCATCACTTTTCTTTCTGTTTGCTATTATTTTTCCCTAGGTAGTCGTATTTATGTCTGCTGTGGAACGAAAGTTATGGTATGTACCTTTAGATATGGTATACCTACGTTTATCCTTACCAAAAAATAATTTGTTAGAATATGAAGAGCAACATCATGGGTGGAAAGCAATTTACATTAATTTCCAACAAGGACCTTATGAACGCTATACCTATGTTCGTCTACAATATACCTACAATGCATATACCTATGTACCTTTAGGTTTTTGGATAGAAAAATGCTCTTTGCCTTTGCTTTAGCTTTTGCTTTTGCTTTTGCCGTTGCTCTTGGGTTGTTGCTGTTTTTGAGAAAGCGAAAGCAGTTATCCCTTCAACTTTGGTTAGGTACATATTATATAAAAATTCGTTCATTTAAAGGACTCTGAAGATGGTGTTTTGGATTTGTAAATACAAAAAAAAAAACTAATACTGTGTACAAAATTTCAAGTGTTAAAAGCGTATGAATAAAAATTGCGGGTATATAGAATCTTAATAATTATATAGGCCTTCGCGTTGGGCGCCATTTTGATTTAAGAAAAAATGTTTTTTATTTAAAAAACTATAGCTCATAGTATATTTAAGTTTTTGAGACTAAAATAATTGTTACCTATCAGTATTATTCAATGTTTTTCGAAGAAAGAAATAAAGTTTAACACAATTAAATCAACTTAATGTTTTTTTTTTAATTTATTCATTAAAAGTTTAAGAATCAACATCAAATAGTATATAAATTATTTATCAGAATTGTTTATGTAAATTAAATAATTAATGTTTGTTTGTTGTGATAATTCGAGTTTTTTCGTTCGATGTTTTCTATGTTTTTCTTTTTTTTTGCGAATTTGACATTAGTACTTAGCGCAGAATCACTGAAACTACTTAAAAATTTCTTTTCTGTGAAGAAAAATATTAGAAAATTGGCGTTATTGTTTTTTTCCAATGTTTTCTATGTTCATTTTTGAATAAATCAATATTAACTTATTGATGCATTTTAATGCAGAAAACGAATAATCTGAATTTTTATATCAAATAATTAGACGTTTGTTTGCTGTGAGATTTGAGTTTTTGAGTTTTTTTCGTGCGATATTTTATATCTTTTTTGTTGGACTTTGTTTATTTGATATTATTACTGAGCGCAGAACTCTAGAAATTTGTTAAAAACTTAACAAGGGAAAATTTAGAATATTGTTGTTATCGTTGCCTTGCAATATTTTCTATGTTATTTTTAATCACTGGATATTAGCTTGTTGAAGCATTTTCCTGTAGAAAACGAGTTTTCAGAATTTCTATGTCAAATAATAAGATGTTTGTTTGCTGTGATATTTGCGTTTTTTCGTGCGATGTTTTCTATGTTTTTTTTTGGGTTTTGTTTATTTGATATTATTGGTATTACTAATTGCAGAACTCCACAACTTGGTCAAAAACATATTATACATGAGAAGGGAAAATTTAAAATTTTGCCGTCGTCGTTGTCTTGTGATGTTTTCTTTGTTCTTTTTTATCACTTAATATTAATTTATTGAATCATTTGCCTGCAGAAAATGTGTAATCAGAATGTGTGTGTCAAATAATTAGACGTTTGTGAAATTTGAGTTTTTTCATGCGATGTTTCCTATGTTTTTTGTGAGCTTACTTCAGAAACTGGTTAAAAACTTCCTGTATACATATGAGAAGAGAAAATTTAGAATATTGCGATTATCGTTGTCTTGCAATGTTTCCTTTGTTATTTTAAATTACTTGATATTAACTTATTGAAACACTTTTCTGCAGAAAACGATTCATCAGGATTTGTATTGTATGTCAATTAATTAAACATTTGTTTGCTGTGAAATTTAATTTCTTGTGTGCGATGTTTTCTATGTTCTTTTGGGTCTTTGTTTATTTGATATTATTACTAAGTGCAGGACTCCAGAAAATGCTTTAAAACTTCATGAGAAGGGAAAATTTAAAATATTGCCGTTATTGGTGTCTTGTAATGTTTTCTATGTTATTTTAAATCACTTAATATTAACTTATAACGATTAAAAATACTGTTCTTTGATAATTTTACATTATTTGATACTAAAATAGTTTTTATGTATTCAAAAAATGTGTGCAGAAATATTCTATGTTTTCAGATCTTATTGCTATTTTTGTTTTAACAAAGCAAAACATTGCATTAAAAATGGATGATAATATTTTAAGTTTTTGACTTGTTTATTGCTATAGAAATTCTCAATTATAAGTCCTGAAATTGTCAAAGCTAATTTTTTACAATTTCAATGCGTTATTTTGTCGATGTTTTTTTTTAATAGTCTAATACTTCATTTTTCTAAAATTTGCCGTTTATAGGTTAAGAAAATATTTTATAGGTGTTGGTATTGCTATGTTATGTTTTATGTGTTTTTAAATTTTGCAGGGATTAAAAGAATACCATCATCTTCTTTTTTAACCTTGTTAGAACTAAAACAGGACACTGAAAAAAATATTAAGTTTGATCATCAAACTTAATTTTTTTGCTAAATAACGGGAAATTATAAGACAATAAACTCCTTATACAAACATTTTATATTTTCTATGTTATTGATTATTTGTGTAAACGAAACAATGACATCTAAAAATTTTAAAAAATAAGACGAGACAAAATTTTATTTTTAAGACTTATTAATGGTATATTAATCGTATTAAGAAAGTACAAGAAGTTCTTAAGAACTTAATTTTGAGCTGGTACCTACTTTGCAAATTGTATAAAATCGTGTGAATTATTAAAATTAAGCTATCGAAAAACTCAAGATTCCTTTATGAAGCTTTCGTTTTTGCGCCTTCTTATTATTTTAAAGCTGATTTTTTATATGCAAGGAAATAAACACAAACAAATTTAAATTAATTTTGGTTAAACGATCAAACGTTTCTATTTTCCATAATAAGTTAGAAAATATCAGTTCTAGAGAAAAAAACATTATAATGAAAGTTGAAGATAATTCAATTTTGAATAACTTTTATTAAAACCATAATCTCGTTTCAGTTCAAAACAAGAAAGTAATTTAACAAAAACTAATTCTCTTCAAATTCAAAATGGCGCCCAACGCAAGTTCCTAAAGTTAAAAAAAAACCTATACCACCTTTCTCTCTCTGAATTAAACAGTATTAAGTGGTAAAAATTATCGAATTAATTTTGATAAAACTCAATCTGTGAATATAGTCCTGAGGACAATCTCTACCAGCCAGTCCTTCCAACTTCATTTTACCCTAAAAGACAAACGAAAAAATAAATGTCTGCACTCTTGTTCCTCTTCTAATCAACACACTCTTCTGCAGAGGTTATTTTTTTTTATTTTTATTATTCTATATTTTGTTGTTTGTGTGGTTGAAGTCTTTTCCATTTTGTGTGCACCTGTGGGTGGTAGTGGTGGTGGTGCTTTTGTATTCAAGGACTTTTGTTTTTGTTTGGTTTCCTGCTTCACAATCGAAAAGGCCACCTGTCTCCCATCACTGTGCGTTTTTCTTTGTTTTTGATGTTTGTTTTCGAGGACCGATGATGATGACGATGCTGATGCCGATGGTTGGATGTTGGTTGCAATACCAGAACTCAACATGGTCTCGGTCTGGCTGGTCCTTTTTGTTTTTCTATCTCCCTTCCCTTTTTGCATTTTAAATTGAAAACTGAAGTTCATTCAGTCATTTCAATTCGCTTAATTAACAAGAAAATTTTTATTGAAGAGGAGTTGACATTTATTTTGAGGGTGAATAACATATTAACAAGGACTAAAACACATTCGGTTCTTATATGCATTTTTGTTTTTTCTAAAACGTTACATTTTTTGAAATCAAAATATTTGGCAATTATTAACCTTTCGTCTTTGAACTGCGACACACACATATGTTTTTCAAGGACATCCTTAAGTTCTCTTTAAAAATATCAAAACAAGGTGTGTTTTCCGCGCGATTTTTTTTTTTTTTTTTAAACAACATCCTTGAAATGGTATTTTCTTTCCGGCCTGAATTCGTACAACAGTATATCCTTTTTTTCTGAAATGGTTAAGCTTGTTTTTTAAAGCGCACACAGGTGGCTGTGTTCGGTGTGTAACCAACCGACCAGTCTTTCAATCTTAGCCATATCCACCATCTATCCCGTATATACTCCACCCTTCACAGGACTCATGGTTATGCATAATGTATGAAGTGAAGGAGTGCAAGGACCTGCTGCTGTTGTCGTGTCGTGTCGTCTGTTTCTAAATCTTTTCTATTTTCTATTTTTTACTTTATTTTTGTTTTGTGTGTTGTGGGGCTTCTCGAGTGTTATTATTTTTGCAACATCTATGTGGGGATGCTGTTGCTGCTAGTGCCGGTTGTAGAAGATGAATTTAACGTTCCACTGCTTTGGCTCGGGCTCCCCCACCGGTATAGCTGTTGCACTCACTGATACTGCTGCCAGCAGCCAGCAACCAGCAGCCACAACTAAAATGAGACGCATTTACATTGCACTCCAGAGAGTTAGCTACATGCCTCTGGAAATCTGAATGAAGCTGAAAGCTGAACTAAACATCCAATGTCTCTGGGAGTCCTTCAACAGCTGCAGCCGGCAAACAACAACAATAACAATGTCAACTTTGCACAATAATGAGTATGCCTACCTACAACTTACGATGTAAGGACTCTGTGAAGCGTATGTGTTCCTTGGTCTTGGTTGTAGATGATGATGGCGCTGGCTGATGATGGTGGTGTTGCGATGCCGCTGCGCGCCGGCCTCCGCCACTGTTGCAGCACATGAAACTGAAGAGGTATTTAGCGAGAGGTGATTTTGAAAATTTCTAGATGATGGATGATGAGGATGCAAAAGGATTATGAACCACACTTTACTATGTGGGTGAGGCTTATGGAGACTGTGTGTTCAGTGACAGGGTGGCAGTGAGATATGGCAGCAGTGTCGAATGCATCACCATGGTTCTGATGACAACGCCGCCGCAGCGCCGCCGCCAGCATCTCGACCAGGACAAAATTTACCCAGTGATTTGGGAATGAGATTGTGTCTTGATTATGTCGACGAGTATACAAGAGAAGAGCGACACAAAGCCAAAGCATTAGAATGCACGCGGTGTTGACGAGCGAAATTATTCTGCAACGCACTGCACTGCATACTGTACTGTTCTGCACTGTACTGACTAAAGTGAAGACACTGATTAGACAAGGGAATTCAAGTGAATTTGATTGTGAGAGATGCGAGACTGGAGACTGTTTTCGATGAGAATTTTAGTACTTTTGGAATTTGCAATTTTAAAGTTTTGTCCTTTTAATAGAGTCGTGAATTTTGCAACTGATTTGGAATTTTAAATAACGAAGGCCAGGAATAGGCATGTTTTGGAGATGCATAAAACCCCGCTTAGGAGACAAAAAAATAACACAGATTTGTATTCGTAATTCGTTGGAACATGTTCGATGCAACATTGGACATTGAAAATGTCCGATCCAATATTTTTGATGCAACATTATCGATGCAATGTTTGACACCGGAAATGTTTAATTGAATATTGAACTTGTTCGATACAAAAATTGTATACAACATGATGATCGAATTTTAAACATAATTGATGCAATTTTGTTCGATGCAACATTGTTGACTAAACATCAAACATGTTCGATGCAACATTTTTCATGTAAAAAGGTAAATGCAACATAAAGAAATAAGTTAGATGAATAAGTTAATTTTTCGTCAATATTTAAGTCTGTTACTTAATGCTCTTATACAAGTTACAATTTTACCGATTTTTAAAAATTTGAACTTCAGTTGAAAGATTTCAATATTAAACTTCTTTGATTTTGTAAAACTAGGATCAAATACATACCGAATATTAAATAATTTTTATGAACATACCTGAAACAAAAGAAAAAATTGTATTAGTTTGGTCAAATATTTTGTATTTTGTTTTTGTTGAGAGAAATAATATGACAGTTATAAAACAAAGAAAAAGAGACTGTGACCCGACACTGATGGCTTCCTTACCTTTACCTTTTAATATAGAAAACGATCTTTAAACTTATTTGAAAAAAAAATAATCAATTTAGAAATAAAACAAAAACAATAACTATGAAGGAAGAAATAAGTTTCGTTATTTTATTGTTTTTGTTTTCAAAATTGTTTATACTAGACGAAAATCGATTTTGAAATATTTAGTAATATTTTTTTAAGTTTGTTTCTAAACAAAAAAGAAGCTGGGACGCGACCAACACTGATACCTCCCCATCCCGTCTGTCGATTTGTCTTGCTTAAAAGGTTTGTAGGTTTTGGTGTTTTGTTAAAAAAGTTCAGTTAAATTATGCTAAAATTTTTTAAAATAACCAACAATATTTTGCAAATGATGAAATAGTTTGTATTCAAAATATATTTATGTAAACGAGATTTTTTAGTCGTTAACCAATTTTTAGTAATTTTAGTAGCATTTCTTAAAAGTTTTTATTTCTTATAATGGGTGATTTTTTAAGAGCTTGAGAACTTTTTTTTAAAAAAAACGCATAAAATTTGCAAAATCTCATCGATTCTTTATTTGAAACGTTAGATTGGTCCATGACATTTACTTTTTGAAGATAATTTCATTTAAATGTTGACCGCGGCTGCGTCTTAGGTGGTCCATTCGGAAAGTCCAATTTTGGGTAACTTTTTCGAGCATTTCGGCCGGAATAGCCCGAATTTCTTCGGAAATGTTGTCTTCCAAAGCTGGAATAGTTGCTGGCTTATTTGTGTAGACTTTAGACTTGACGTAGCCCCACAAAAAATAGTCTAAAGGCGTCAAATCGCATGATCTTGGTGGCCAACTTACCGGTCCATTCTTTGAGATGAATTGTTCTCCGAAGTTTTCCCTCAAAATGGCCATAGAATCGCGAGCTGTGTGGCATGTAGCGCCATCTTGTTGAAACCACATGTCAACCAAGTTCAGTTCTTCCATTTTTGGCAACAAGAAGTTTGTTAGCATTGAACGATAGCGATCGCCATTCACCGTAACGTTGCGTCCAACAGCATCTTTGAAAAAATACGGTCCAATGATTCCACCAGCGTACAAACCACACCAAACAGTGCATTTTTCGGGATGCATTGGCTTCTGGTTGCTCTTCACTCCAAATGCGGCAATTTTGCTTATTTACGTAGCCATTCAACCAGAAATGAGCCTCATCGCTGAACAAAATTTGTCGATAAAAAAGCGGATTTTCTGCCAACTTTTCTAGGGCCCATTCACTGAAAATTCGACGTTGTGGCAGATCGTTCGGCTTCAGTTCTTGCACGAGCTGTATTTTATACGGTTTTACACCAAGATCTTTGCGTAAAATCTTCCATGTGGTCGAATAACACAAACCCAATTGCTGCGAACGGCGACGAATCGACATTTCACGGTCTTCAGCAACACTCTCAGAAACAGACGCAATATTCTCTTCTGTACGCACTGTACGCATTCGTGTGGTTGGTTTAATGTCCAATAAAGTAAACTGAGTGCGAAACTTGGTCACAATCGCATTAATTGTTTGCTCACTTGGTCGATTATGTAGACCATAAATCGGACGTAAAGCGCGAAACACATTTCGAACCGAACACTGATTTTGGTAATAAAATTCAATGATTTGCAAGCGTTGCTCGTTAGTAAGTCTATTCATGATGAAATGTCAAAGCATACTGAGCATCTTTCTCTTCGACACCATGTCTGAAATCCCGCGTGATCTGTCAAATACTAATGCATGAAAATCCTAACCTCAAAAAAATCAGATATAAACAAATACAAATTAAATGAATGAAATTAATTTGAAGTCAATATCTTCATCAATTTTTACCAAATGTTCGTACTGTTTTTTGTAGATTTTATTTTTTTATGAAAAAATGGACTGTTAGATTTTTATCAAAAATTTACTGAATGTCAAAAACAATATTTTATGTGAGATAAAATATGTTTGAAGCCAATATTTTTAATTTTTGAAAAGACATTTGAGTCGAAAATCAATTTTTACGAACCTTAAGAATTGCTTTTTTTAGGTTTTTACTTTGTGTTAAAAAACTGTCAATTCTATTTTTCTCAAAATTTTACTGAATGTTGAAAACAATATTTTTTAAAACATAAAATTAGTTTTAAGCCAAAATCTCGAAGTTTTGAAAAGATATTTAAGTCGAAAATCAAATTTTACCAACTTGGAGTAATGTTTTTTTTTAAGGTTTTCATTTTTTATAAAAAAAAACTGTCAATTCGATTTTTCTCAAAATTTTACCAGATGTTGAAAAAGTTATTCTTCGTTACACAAAATTGTTTTGGATATAAAATCAGTTTTTATTCGTAAAATTTTCCAGGTGACAAATATTTGATAATTTTTTTTGGTATCACGTTGCAATATGTAATATAACATTTTATTCAAGACTCTAGCATTATTGGTTCGTAAGATATTTAGGGTTAATCAAAATTTTCACCTTTTTTTTAAACTGCTATGGTAAAAAAAACCACCCACGCGATTTTCTTGAGAGCCCTTTCTGCATCTTTCTGCCTTATTATCTGTATAACAAAATTTATATGAAGTCGATATCTCTTCTGGTTCTTGAGCTATGGACGACAGAAAAAACTTCCTATGGGAAGTTAAAAATTGCCAAGTTTCTCAAAAATGTTACCTTTAGCCAAATACGTGAGTTTTGTATTCGCAAGGTATAACATTTTTCATAAATAGATATATATTTAAGGGAATTTGAAACGACTATAAATTTCAAAATTTAGTTGATTTTAATAAGCTTTTATACCCTGAAAAATATTGAACATCTTTTCCCTTCCCTTGTAGAATTTCTGCCTGTAGAACTTTCATTCTGTCATGTTTTTTGCGGCTACAAAAGTATTTAATTTCAAAACCGTATAAATTTAAATCCCAATTTACAATACAAGAAACTGAATGTAAAACTTGAGCAGATGTTTAAAAAACAAAATTCGACATAGCTAAAGTCAACCGCAATAAATTGCTCAATTTACCCTACACTTTATTGATTCCTTCCTGATGATGCTCAGACTCAGAACTAATGGTTGAATAAATTATTATTACCTTATTCCCTTCATTCCTGTAGTATAGCTTCTATAGGATAACTTTTAACACTTTAAACACCATAGTTTAGTTATTCAAGGGGGAGAGAGAGAGAGAGAGAGAGAGTGAAAGATAAAGAAGAATGAAAAGACTTTCGTTCCATTAATTAACAAACACTACCGATTCCAAGGCGTGACCATACTATCAACGGATCCAGCAATTTTCACACCATCCTCTCACGCCCCCCCCACTCTACTCCCTTAAATCTCTCCTCTGCTCCACTGTCATCGTTTAATCGAGGAAAGGTCAAGTGGAAAAATGTGGAAAGAAAAGCTTTTAGTTTTGTATTTTAGCCTGGCTAACGTTTACGTTATTCAACCCCTCATTAGTTTTTTCAAAAAAGAAGGATTTCAATATTCAAAAGTTAAAAATATAAAACCAAACCAAACCATGGTCTATAGTCTCAATTGTAGTATCCTATGGCAACGTCAAGATCAGAGCTTAGGCAAGGAACACAACGACAGAAAACAAAAAATATAAAAGAAGCAAATAAACATCCTTCATGAATATTCAATGGAACTGATGGCAACAGCAACACAGCAAAAGACGAAAAAGAAGTCTGATCCGGAGAGATAATTGCCTGTGGCGGGTAGAAAATACCCAACTTCCTCTTCACTATCTCCCCCGCATGTGTAGCGTCCGTCATGGAACTAAAACTTTAGATACAATATCCTTTAGACGAATGTATATACCTACTCCATCAGTAAAAGTTTTCGTCCCAAAGCGACATAGACGAACGACCGACCGACCAACGTTATGGTACCAAGCCATCAAATTGAACATAGGTTTAGATAGATATATAGCTATAATAACACTCCTGGTAAAATCTATATCAGGGAAGAATATTGGCCAGCTAGCAAGTCGAGTTGAGCTATAAGCTGTTGGAGCTGAAGCTGAACTGAACAGAGTCGAGTCAGCCAATCGTTCCTAAATCAATTTCACCATTTCAAATTTCATTGTGTATCTTTGTGTCTTCTGGCGTGGAAGGCACGCCTCTGGAACTGTATACACAATACACATATCTCAACAGCACACATGATGGTCTTCCACCATGGATACTATGGATACCAAGGATATACCATCATCCAACAGCAACAGCAGAGGGGATAATTCTTATGGTATA
The DNA here is from genome assembly GCA_920104205.1 of Eupeodes latifasciatus. NCBI lineage: Eukaryota > Metazoa > Arthropoda > Insecta > Diptera > Syrphidae > Eupeodes > Eupeodes latifasciatus. Next base: position 25,224,676 of record OV049926.1, on the reverse strand, counting down.
TATACATAGAGAACTTCAAGCTTCTTGGTGGACTTTGTCATAGATCATTTAAAAGCAACCAACGACACGATGCAAACATTTAGCTATTTCTTTTGGATTTTGGTAGACACACATGGTTTGGTTACGATGACGATGAGACTTGGGCATGGAGTTTTGTTTTTTGTTTTCCGGAAATCCGCTTTATTCGTGTTCAGATTTTAATGATTAACTTTTCCCGGTATAGATAATGGTGGAAACCTTAGGTGTTGGCTTTTTGAAAGTCTATTTTATTTTTCTTCTTGTTTTTCCTTAAATGTGTTCGGTAGAAGAATATTTAAATCTTTCGAAAATGTATTTATCCGACACGGTGTGATGTTTGAGGAGGAATCAGAAGATTGAATTTTGGAAGTTTCTTGTGTTAACTTATATAAAAAGTTCAAAACGAGATGAAGTTCAGAAAACCATAAAGGAAAGTTGAAAATTGTTTTTCTAGCAAGAATGAACTTACATATATGACTTTTGATAAATTCAAAAATCAAAGATATTGCCTTCAAACAAATTTCATCTTATAAAAAATATTGTTTTTAACATTTATTAAAAACTGTAAGTTTTTTTTTTTTAATAAGTAGCGACTTGCATTCGTACAAAATTTCGAACTCGAAATTTCAATCAAGCATGACATTACGAAGTAGAGTAGGGAAGTCGAAAAAAGTGGAACAATCGATTTCGGCAGTCTGTCTGTCCTCGCCCCCACAGCCCAAATAATTTTGTCGATAGAGTTCAAACTTGGAAATTATGTTTTAAAGCAGATTCGCGTTAGGCTTTTATTTTTTAAGACTAAAAATAACAAAAGTTCCCATACAATTTTGTTGGTAAAAAATTTGAATTTTCTCATAAACGAACCAATAGATAAACCTTGACGATGGGTCATCATTTTTTTTTTTCGAAATTTCAATGTAAAACGTATATCAATATGCTCTAAATAAATGCATACTAAAAATAATTTTTTAACTAAAATTGAAAAATATTTTATGTACAAAATTAATTTAAAACGATATAACGATTTTCAAATAAAAATTTTGAAAAATTAAGGTTTTTTAAATTAAAAAAAGAAACTTTTCTCGCAGGTACATTTTTAAATCTTAATGTACAGTAAATATTTTTAAACAGACTCCTTAGACACATGAGCAAGTTCGTGGGAGCGAGTCATGCATTTTATTTTTATAAGAAATGTCGGAAACAAAACCAGATATTGAAATTAGACTTTTGTTATCATATGCAAAATATTGTCACTATTTTTAAGTACCTACATTTTTTTGTACAGAAATTTAATTGAAAACTTTTTTTTTACAAAATGGGAAAATCTATTAACACAAGCAAAAACAGATAATAAATTGTTTTTAACTTAAGTCTTATGAGAACAAAGAAAGATAAATATGACTTCAATTTCTTTTATATCGCACAAAATATTGTTGTTTATATTTTGTACAGGGTTATTCATTTTGCGGTGTCAAAAGTAAACGTTAATTAAACTCATATAAAATATTTTTGTCATGATATTTCTTTTTTAATATAAATTTTGAACGTTGCGTTGATATTATGTGTGAAAAACTAAATTTTTTAAATGACCGCCACGCGAATCGTTGCAAGCATCGATTTTTTGTGTGGTAATTTTCGACCACTTTTTGACACATATTGGGCGGTATCTCAGCCATAACTTGACGAATCTTGGTTTTTAAGTGCTCAAGATTTAAAGATTTATCTGCATAAACACTGTCTTTCGCATAACCCCACAAAAAAAAGTCCAGCGTCTCCGCGACGAGAATTTACGCGGCCAAAAAATGTCTCTTGCAATAAAGCCATATTCGCTCGAGTTATGTAACATGTGGCACCGTCTTGTTGAAAAGTCGGTTATCATATGACCCAACCGATCCGAGTCGACGGTTATAGTCGTTCCATCGTCTTTTTCGAAGAAGTAAGGTCCAATCACACCCCCGGACCAAAGAGCGCACCAAACAGTGACTTTTTGTGGATGTTATGGTGTCTCTGCAATTACTTGAAGATTCTCAGAACCCCAAAATAGGACAATTTGGTTTATTAACATGCCCACCGAGTGAGAAATGTGCTTCGTCACTTAAGAAGATTTTGCTCGAAAAATCGTCCACCGCCCCCATTCGACTTATCTACGACGACGTTGTGAATGGTAAGCTGACTTCAGTGTTTTTTTTTTTTTTTTTTTTTTTTAATTTCTTTATTATTCTTTAATGTTGAGATTACAAAATTTTTCTGCGACGCCTTGGCTTTTCTGCAGAAGACTATTTTTCTTTTTAATTTATAATAACAAAGTGGTGAGCATAAGTTATATAAAAAAAAGCTATACAATTCAAAAAGCTGTTTAAAATTAAGCTGTAAAAAACACATACAAAATATTATTTTGTTTGTTTTTTTTTTTTTTTTAAAGGTTCATAATACATTTTGAGTTTTAGGAATGTGAATTTAAATAAAAGTTTTTTAAAAGTTTTTTTTCTTGTTTTAAAATTTTGAATATATTTTAGTTCTTGAGGTAACGAATTCACTGTTGCTGGTACAATATGTGCTAGTTGTCTTCCTCCGTATTTGTTGTAGTGTCTTGGAATTTGGAGAACATTTTGAGCGCGTTGTCTGGTGTTGACTTGATGGTCTATTGGTCTGATGAATTGATTGTGGTTCTGGTATTCCAAAAGTAGTGCCATCTTATAGATTTGCTCGACTTTCAGAACTTGAAATCTGCTGTCATCGCTGCGCCTGTTATTTCCTTGAATATGTTTGAGTGCTGAGTTTTGCAGTCTTTGGAGTTGTGCTATGTGAGTTGCTGATGTATTGCCCCAAGCAAGTATTCCATACCGGAGTCTTGACTCAATTAACGAATAATAGATCTGTCGTAATACAGGTTCATTGGTGTGATATTTCAGGTGAGAAAGCGCAAATAGACCCCTCTTCAGCTCCATACGCAGCTTGTCTACGTGTTTATCCCACAAGAAGTGAGAGTCAATGATGACTCCGAGATATTTATAGCTCTCAACTAATTCAATGCATTCGGTGGACGTGTTTGGACAATGTTCATTTCTGAAGTAGATTTGTTGGTCGTTTTTTTTTGATTTGTGGGCTTCGGATATGCATTAATTTAGTTTTAGTAGCGTTTATAACTAAGCCGTGACTAACGCATGACACCATATCGTACAGCTGCATTGAATTCTTCCTGCATGAGCACTGTCACGGTTTCCAAAGACCTCTGGCGCACAACAATTGCGGTATCGTCAGCAAAAGCAAATGGTGTACTATTTTTGAAGATTCGAAGAAGTTCGTTCGTATACAGGATGAATAACAATGGACCCAAATTTGAGCCCTGTGGGACTCCATATTCAACGTTAGTCTCCGCGCTATACACATCATTGATCTTGACGCAGAACCTTCTATTTTGAAGATAATCTGTCATCCAGTCAGCCATCATTCCTCGGATTCCAACTCTTCGAAGGGCTTTTAGTAACGTCTGATGGTTTAGGGTATTAAAGGCTTTGCAAGTACATGATGGTCTCTGTTTAGACTCTCATTTACGCAATTCGCAAATTCTCCAAGCAATTGTCCTGTGTTCCTGTTTTTTTGGAACCCATATTGGCTTTTGCTTATATAAGTGAATGTTTTTCAATGAAGCTCTGAAGTCTTTTTACAACGACACATTCCAAGCATTTTTCAATAATCGGTAATATTGAAATCGGTATGTAGTTGTTAAATTCATTTTGTCTACCTTTTTTTATAAATTGGCCTTACTACAGCAGTCTTTAAGGTTTTAGGAACACTACTTTGCATAAGACTGAGATTAATGATTTTGCACAAAATTGGAGCAAATAATTCAGCATGCTTTTTTATGTCTGTAGCTCTGATGCGCTATCGATTCTAGAAGATTTATTCTCCCCAAGTGATTTAATGATCAATACTACTTCATTCAAATTCATTTTTTCCATAAAAATTGAGTTTTCTACAGTCCGATTTGTGTTACTTGAAGTTACGGTGTTACATTGGTGTAGAATACTTGCAGTTTGGGATGAGAAAAACATAGCGAATTCATTTGTAAGTACTTTGGTTTCTTTTTTGAAATTATTATTCATTACTCATAGTACCCGTAGCGTGACGGTTAGTGCGTTGGACTGTCATGCAAGGGGTCTTGGGTTCAACCCCTGCCTGTGCCACCTAACTTTTTTCACGGGTACTGCCTCTTGCGAGGAATTGACAAATCCTTCAAGAGTAATTCTTGTCATGAAAAGTGCTTTCTCAAATTAGCCGTTCGGATTCGGCATATAAACTGTAGGTCCCTTCCATCTCTGATAACATTACTCGCACACAGGGATGGTTGAGAGTTGTAAGTCACTAGGCCCTGGTTCTTCATGGACTGTTGCGCCACTTAATTTATTTATTTATTATTTATTCATTATTCAATAATAATATTTTGAGTTATCCAAGGTTTGATTTTTCGTTTATTTGAATGTTTTTTGATAATTGTTGATTTTGTGTAGATTTCTGTAAGTTTAAAAACTAGTTTTTCGTACATACTTTCAGCATCATCCTCTTTTCAAAGAGAAATCCAATTGTTTTCTAAAATGAGTTGGTTTATTTTTGCATTGCAAATGTAAGAAGAAATCTCATCTCGTTTAATTTGATGGCTTTTAACTTTTGTAAAGTATAATGTCGCATAATGATCAGAAATGTCGTTTTCAATAACTGCGGTATAAATTGGATTCTCGATGTTGCTTACTAGCACATGATCAATTAGCGATTCGGTTCCCTTGTTAAGATCAACTCGTGTACATTTCGTGATTAATCTTTCACATAATATGAGCTTAAATTTGAAGTTTTAACATCAATATTAATATCACCATCAAAAAGAGCTTGCACAGAAAGAGAAGATTATTGAAATCGGTCCATTAGTTCTTGAAAAAAGTTAAAAACAAAATAAAGTTTAAGAAAAATCACATGTTTTAACCAACAAATTTGCATGGGGACTGCTATTATTTTTCGTTTTAATAAAATGAAAAAAATGCCTTACGCTAATCGGCTGAAAACCTTAATTTCAATCAACACAATTGTTTGGTCTGTAAGAGCCAGGAAAGACAAACAGACGGACGGAACCGTCGTAATGTCATATTTGATTAAAGCTCTAGTTCGAAATTGTTTACTAAAGCAAAACTTGCTATATAGTTCCTATATGTCGCCAGTAAAAATCACTTTAATGTTCACTATTTATGTGTGTCAAAAAAATTAAATAATACAAATTTAATAATAGAATTTAAAGGCAACTTAATATAAAATTGATGATCTCATATTCAAGGTTTTTTCTTAAGAACCTGAATATTCGTTCTTTTTCTTAGAAACAATTTTTATGAAAATAATTTAAAGCATGACTTAAGTTTTTTCAAATTCTTAATTGAGTGAAAACAAAAATTTTAGTTGTTTTTGACAGCAAACCACTTTTTGGTGAATGTCGTTAAATTACTAATAAATCTATAGATGAAATCTTTACTTATACAACTTAACTGTATAAGCTTTATGGCTCATATGACCCCCCCCTGGATCGTCAGTTGGTCAAAAGTTGATGAATTATGCTGAATTTCCGATTCATATTATGTTCTTGGTCCAGTACTCAGTTCAAAGTAGTACTTTTAGCAACAAATTTTAAGGAAGTAAAATACAAATATTGTTTTCATATACAAAAAATAAATAATTCAAAATATAGTGGGGGTCATTCGTACGAAAAAGCAAACAAATTATCTCCCAGGGGGGGGGGGTTCATGACCCCTACGACCGCCCCCCCCCCTCCCCTGGATCCGCCATTGCTTGGGCAACACTTTCACTTACAGCAGCGATATTTTCAGTGAAACGATGATGCACAGGCCTTACAATATATGTAATTCATGTAGTCTCTTCAAATTTCTTCACGATTTTGCCAATTGCTTACGTAGTTGGACGATTATGTAAACCATAATCTCCTCTTAAAGCACGATATGTGGCTGTGGCAGAATCGCCATTTTTATAGTAGGTTTTAACAATTTGTATGAGCTGTGCGATAGTTAAACGATCCATTTTCGTAAATTTCAGACTTTCAAATGAAAAAAAAAAATTGGTTTAACAACTTAGTTTGACAGATGACGAATTCCAGCTCTATGCTTTTGAAACCGCAAAATGAATTTTATGAGAACAAAGATTTTATTTTTTTTTTTTGAAAAATCAATAGACGGACAGAGATAGAAGGTTTACAGCTGCCTAAATAGCGTGCTATTCAAAATAAAATCTCTTATTGTAATACGCTTTATTATTGTAACTGACCCAATTTTAGTCACCATATATTCCAAAATACACACTTAATTTTTGGAACCGCAGCCATTGTTTTTTTTTAACCACGAGAAAGTCAATATACCTACTGTAGGTAGTTAGCCCTCAAATGGCCTCCACATAAATAATATCGAATCTCATATGTAGAAAATTTTAATAAACGAATTTATATCGCAACTCTTAACCCATTGGGCTATCTTAAGCGAATAATTGTACTCGCTCCCATTAGCTCATATTTAATGTTTGTTAATCAGAAACACTCTAAAATGCAATTCAAGCGTTAACAAAAATCATTCATTCAAAATCAAAATCCGCTTGCATCAATAATAAATTTATATTTTTGTTATTTTCCGCAACACACGCCATGATACACCACCACCGCCTGCCGATTGCACTTCAAATTGAAACACCACCTAAGGCACCTCCTCAAATTACCTTTGTAGTGAAGTTACATACCTCATACCTCTCTAGCTAAGCTACAGCTACTTAACTTAACTTATATCATCGTCATAATTATATAGTATAGTAAAAGATACTATACTCAAATGCATCAGTTGCAGAAACATAAAAATTCAAATTGCAGTTTTGTTGTTATGGAAAAACAAAAACAAAATTTCGCTTAAAAGTACAACAAAAACAAAAAGTAAAACAATTTTAAACGCAAATGGCATAGAAACAAATTCCGGATATAATCCCTCAACAAATTAACAACAAACACAGTACGTACTTAGCCCCCACAGACCCCCAACAAACCCAACCCAACCTATGTATAAACCAGAGGAAAAGCGCAGAGGAAATATCATTTTCCACTCGACAAACTGAAGCTATTTTACAATGATTGTTTTTGTTGTTGGTTTTGTTGGTTTTGTTGTAATTGTTGTTTCTGTTTTTGATGGCTCAGTCAGCGTGTTAACTTTTTAAGTTTTAATTCTTTTTGTGATGGCAACTCACTCAATTCCAAACTAGCTACAATATCTATAGAGTTACCTCTTTACATATACTCGTAGTTAGGTACATAATATAGATGGGTTTTGTGTGACTGCGAAAATGCATAATTTGCACTTTTCTCTTGAATTAATTTTCGTTTTTCTTTTTTCTTTCTTTCTATTTTACTCCTTTTCTGGAATATCAAATTGCATTTTCTTTCACTTTAGAAAAGAAAAACGAAAAACATAGAAAAGTAAAATAATAATTACACTTGGTTACCCAGCTCAGTGTTATCGTCGTATAATTGTGTGGGATAGAATAGTTTTTCAGTTTTTCAGTTTTTAATTTTATTTCTATTTTTGTTTCGAGGTAATTGTTTGAGAACAATTCATTTAATGGTTTTTAAATTATAGTTAAACCAAAATTAATGGAAAGTTTTTTATTTTTCTTTTTATTGTGGTGGTACATGCGAGTTATATAATATAAAATAATTTTCAAAAGGGAATGAAAAGTTCACTTTAAAAAACAAAAAATCGTTTTTTTTTCTAGAATACTGTTGCGTATGGTAGAGCTTTTGTGTGTTATGCATTCTTGGTTTAAGTTGAGACTAACCATATTAAATTGAGAGCATGAGGTTGAATTTAATTGACTGTAAATAAAAGATTAACACTGAATGTATTAATCGATTTTTTAATTACATAATTTTAAATAAATTGACATTCTTGGCTTCCCTTCTACATATGTTTTTCATAGGTGTTTTTAAACGGGATATGATTCAATTTGCCAGAAGGAATCTTATATAAATTTTAAAGTGCTACTTTATGCTTCATCATAGCAGAGTTCGCCCATTCACTGAAGTTGAAGATAAACCGCCTAGGAGATCTCAACATACATAAATCCGCTGGCCTTGATGGTATCACCGATATTGTTTTGAAGAGGTGTTCTTCAACGTTGACAAAACCACTGAGTAAGCTTTTCCATTTGTCTAATCCTCCTCACTCTCTAATTATCGACCGATTTCACCTACGTCGTCGCTTCTTCCGAAGGTCATGGAAATGCTGGTTATGATTAATTATCAACTTAAGAATTATCGCGAAGATCGAAAGCTTCTTAATGTCCGGCAGTACGGCTTATGTAGGAATAGGTATACTGTTGATCTCACCGAACAGTTTCTTTACTTCGTTTTGGAGAGAATAAGATTATTGCGCTTGATATTTCAAAAGCATTTGATAGGGTTTGGCATCAGGCCCTCTTATCGAAAATGCGTGCAATGCGTGAAAACCACCGATCTTTAGCAATTTTAGTAGAATTTTTTGAAAGTTTTTATTTATTTATTAATAAAATAACGATTGAATTTTTCTTAGAACATAACAAAAAAATATCCGTAGTATGAATACTACCGATAAAAGTTAAAGTAGAATCTTACTAAGGATGGTTTTTTGACATTTATACGATTCTCGAATGGATCTTATGTGATTTCGTTCTCAAATATAAAAGGATAAAAGTTAAAGTAGAATCTTACTAAGGATGGGTTTTTGACATTTATACGAGTCTCGAATGGATCTTATGTGATTTCGTTCTCAAATGTCGGTACGATTGATATTGCATTTGTATCTCGATGGCTGTGTTCGTTGAGTAGTTGTGCATGTGGAATCATATGTGTTTTCCATTGGGCAAAAAAATCAATCTGTTACTATTGATATTATTTAGTTTTGTTAATGAAAATAGACTAACTGGGCTTATTTTGCAAGAGAAAATAATAGAAATGATAATTAAGTTTTGCTATGTTTCCACCAAAGGATTTGTTGCGTTATAAATGAACGCAACAAGTTCTTTTATATTTAATTTTAATTTAATTAAGATGATGCATTTTGCATCCACTTCGGTTTGTTTACTTTATTCGATTTGACAAACGTCACATTCCTTCTACACGAGGATGAGAGAGAGCGGGACGGCCATAGTCCTTCTGACCATGGTTCTCTCTGTCATTTTCGTGAGGAAAAAAAATACCAAGTCTCGTTTCAGGTTTCAAAAGAAGGCTGGTTTCCATTTAAGTGAAACAAAACCAGATGGACGGTCTGGTGGATGCGTACAGAAAGGTTTCATGTGAAGTCACTCCAAATGGAGAATGGCCTACGGCCCAACATAAAGTTTATTAATAATTGTAAATTCATATTGTACACGATTTTACTTCGTTGTGTACATTGTTAATTTTTTTTAACGTTGTTTGGATGAATTTTGAAATAATTGTAAAACTATAAACAGATTTCATGGACTTATGGAGGGTTAAGTTTCGGGAAACTTAGTTCGGGGTTTAGCTAACAGATACCAAATTGTAATTATTTTTTTTCTTTCCTTTCGCGCGATTTTTAAAAAGTTAAAGTTGAAGTTAAAGTTAAGTTAAAGTTTTTCTCAATTTTAAATTTCGTAGTCCTTGTTCGATATCAAAATAGAAAGTGGGGGTGGCTGAATGCAGCTCCTGGAATCTTCGTGACCTGGAAGTGAATCCAGCGGGCGGCGAATTCCAGGGTGACTTGCATTTAGCTGTGAGAGAAGAGCGAGTAAGCGGGACCGCGAGTATTTCATCACAAGTTGAGATCAACAAGCCGATCTCCGATTGGTTGATGATGATGTGATTGAAATCCGCCACTCCATATTGGCTGAAAGCTAAAATGGCGGGAGATGAAAAGAAGAGATAGGACAGATCTTGAGATCTGGCCGTCAATTCTTGGCAAACTATCAAGGTGATAAGATTAAAAAGAAAAAAATTGGTGATTTCAAACAAAGATTGTGATAAAAAAAAATTGAGAAAAATTATAAAAATTAGTGTCGTGATTAAAGAAAAATAAGGAAGGAAAAATAAATTAGAGAAGGAAAGGAAAGGAAAAACATAAATAACTAGTTGGGGATTTTGCAGGAAAAAAAAGAAGATAAGTACAATTTTTTGGTTCGGTGCTAAGTTGTTGTAATTTTTTTTTATCCCAAATTTTATTGATGGGAATTAAGACCTTAACGGTCCATGGTCTATGAAATCGTTTAATTTTTGAAAAGATCCTGAGTTTTCATCCTGCCTGTGCAAGGTTTCTCAGGCATATTTAAATTAATAAATTCGTCATAAAAGATATCCATTTTGTTTTCTATTTTTTTCTACAGTGGTTTTATTGGTTCGCTCCTGTTTCTTTCTTTGTTCTCTTTAAAGGTTTGCAATTTGCTTTTTTTTTACATTCCAAAAAAAAAAATTGCTGGCGCCCTTTTCCTTACTTAACGTAAGAACGCCCCTGTGGCAATTTCTAATTAAATCTACAATTTTGATATCAACGTGATATAAAAATCATCAGCAACTTAATCAATCAATTCGTCGATTAATTGTTAATTGCTGAACCCACCCCTTACTGAACTCGTCGTGGTGGCAGCACTTTATTTGCTGCCTGTTGCAATTTTTGCCTCTCGCTTCTTCGCCGCTGTTATTTGACAGATCGGCATAATTTGCACATTTCGTTTCCTATATCGCGGTTAAATTTGTTAAAGTGTTTTCTTTTGTTTTTTTTTTTAAGTTCTTTTAATTTCATTTTTGATTTCGTTTAATTTGATTAAATATATTCTAATAAAGATCGGTTAAATAAAATTGCAACAGTTTATCTCAGTTTGGATTAAATAAATCTTTTTGGTGTTTCCACCACACAAGAAGATTTAAAAATGAAGTTTGACAGCGCTTTCTAAAATGCAAATGGTGTTTCGATGTTTCTTATGAAGTGCAAGTGAGATAGTTTGATTCGCCTCAATGAAGAACTGAATATTTCAGCACCATATGAGAATATGCTACCTATTCCATGTGCATTTTTTTTTTTATTTGATTAAAACAAAACTATACATATTTTTTGTACACAAACATGCAAATAACAAAATAGACCATAATGTATTATCTGTAAAATCAACTCCTCCACACAGGTTTTTCTTCACAAATTTTGACTCGACTCCGATCCCCGACCATAATCGAGTCGAATCAAGCTCATTTCAACTCGATTCAGGTATATAAAGAATTCAACACCACATGTTAATGTAGTAGTCTACGAACAAACCCCCTTCTTGAAGTTTTTATTTTATGTCAAATTGTTTGGTTAAAACTTTGAAATCGACTATCACCTTACGGTATCGCGTCATATTATGTAATATAAAATTTAACTGAAGCCGCTATAGTTTTTGGTTCTTCATGAAATACTTGGGTCAATAAAAATGTTACACTTTTTTATTGCTAAAAAAACCACAAAAATAAAGTTACTAAAAATGAAGTCAATATCTCTCCTGATTCTTGAGATATAGACGACGAAAAATGGTAACACAAACGTACTTCACAAGCACATACAGTCAACTCTCTAACAATCTTTGATTTAGATTCTAGAGACCTTGAAACGTCCTGAAATGTCAACATTTTCAATTCGACAAATCGATTCGATTACAAGAATTTCCCGTACAAAGTTTAAAAGGGATATACGAAATGGATTCCGGTCCCTTTATGTCCGGACCATTTAGCTAAATTTATAGAAACAAAAAACGTGCAAGAAATCTCCCTGTTCATTTCGAAAATCTGCTCCAACGACCATTAATTCCCCTTTAACTTTTCTTAATGAAAATGAACCTCAATATTTCTTAAAATTTAAATCCTCTTCATTAAATCAAAAATGAACAAAACACATTGAAATTGAAACTTTTTGCCTTAAAGCTATAAATCTTAGCTCAGTTACACTCTAAAACTCGTGTTCTTGTTAAGCCTATAGGTACATATAATAAGTTGCCCCAAGGGGTAGCAACGACACCGCCGGCCGCCGCCGCGCCGCGCCGCCGTTAAGGATGATGTTATGATGCAGCGTAGGTTTGTTATTATATTTATATAAAAGAGTATTGAAAACTTCAAAGACAAATCACGTGAAGCAAATTGAAATTAATCCATGTAAATTATGCTTAAAAAAACTTCCTTCCCCGGAGATGGTTAACGTTTTAAATCACATCATGTAACCCATGTAATTGCTAAGCAACCCTAAATAAGAAGAAGATATACTCGTAGCACCAGGCTTACACACATTAAAAAAATAGAGAGCAATAAAATCCTTAATTTAGGATTCTACTCATAGAAGAAAAAAAAACAGAACAAAATTCAACCAAATACAACTCAAAACTCAATTATTTATCTTTAAATTGCTGCTAGCTGTTTATGAAATTGGTTTCACTTTTTTTCCAATGTAACTATCCTGACAACAACAACAGACAACAACTCACCCCTAAACAAATTATTTGATGAAAAAAAAATATATAAAAATCAATTTGTCCCGGGAAAAAATTCAAATGCAAAAAGGGTGAAGATTTATTTACTTCCGGGTTTCCTGCGCACAGTGTATGGGTAGGGTCCTTTTATGTGCTAAAAAGTGCTAAACCTTCGATCTTTTATATCCTTGCAATATAGAAATCGAAATCAAACTCTCATATACTCAAATATAGATACGTATATGGAAAAAGGCACTATCTGCATGCAACCAACCCAAAAAAAGGAGGATGAAAAAACTGTGAAAAAGGACTTGACCTTGATCCTGAGAAGGGATGAATCGAAATTAGCTGACTATAGTAAAAATGCAAGCGCAAATAAGGACGATTTTTTTTCTATACCTATAGCTTGATGTAGATGTGGTAACATGTGTGCGCTGCAGGACGAAATCTGCCAACCACATAAATGTAGTTAAACGTATCCCTGGAGGACAATAACCCATACTGAAAATGTGTAGGGAAGGTATTCTATGTATATAAGGTATGGAAATGAAAATTGCACAGACTACAAACATATTCCTCAGTGTCTGGGATAATCTTTGTCTAGAAATCGATGTCAGTTTGTTTTAAGGATTTGCCTGATGGTCTAATGGAATTTTCCGCCATCGCATTGCAAACGCAACCCAAAGGATATACTCGTAATGGAATTGATCGTAATCCATAATCTCTCTAAGGATATAAATTGTGAGTTTCTTTCTTTTTCTCGTGCATAAGTATTCGTCAGGCATGGTCAATTGTAGCATAAACGAAGGATTTTTAATACTTTCTCTTAGAAATAAGGGGGAAATGAAGAATAAACGCCAAACGAAGTGGATGATTAAAGTACATTTTAAAAAACACAACCAGATGGGGATACCCACGTTACATAAATTGAACTGGGCATTGGGGGGCGCATTTAACCAAGCCTTATATGGTGTGCTATAGATATCCAATTGTTCAAGACCCCATTTGAATTTTTTTTTTTATTACACTTGGGGTTGGAAATACAAAAAGAAATATAGGGATTTTTCGCACAGCGGAGATAGGACGACTTTCGTGACTTGGTATAGTGGAGAGGTATGGATGGACACGTGACGCAAGAAGGATTTTCTATTTTTTATTCATTTTGTAATAGACCTTTACTTTTTTCGTTTGTTGATGACGGAATCGTTTTTTTTTTTCTCTTGCTTGTTTAACTAGGTCTTGGGACCTTTTCAAACAACACGATTACGACGACGACGTACGGTGCACGGTCGACGCGTCATCAACGGCTAGACCGTGTCAGCACACGCCCTTTTGTTTCGAAGTGTAAATTGCTTTTTCTCAGGGGTGCAAAATGACAAATAAAACTATATTTGCAATGGGGTTGCATTTTATGTTCTCATTTGTTTTTTTGTTCAAAGTCATCTGGACGTAATAGAAATCAATTTTATCGTGTGAAATTGTTTTAAAGAACTATAAGATTTTCTTAAAGGAGATTACTTTTTGAGATAAAAAAGAGGTTGGGTTGCGGCCCACACTGATAACTTTCTATTCGTTCATGTCTGTTCAATATGTTAATAACAATATTTTGTGTGACATACAACAAATTTTAAGTCAATCCTTTTTGTTTTTGTTTGTTTTTATAGATTTTAGTGTTTTGTAAAAAGAGTTTTTAATTAAATTTTTCTAAAAAAATTAAGAAAAAAGTTATCCACAATATTTTGCATATGATAAAATAAGTTCAATTTCAATATCTTATTTTGTTCTCCATATTTTTAGTCGAAAACCAATTTTTATCAATGTTAGCGGCATTTTTTGAAAGTTGTTATTTCTTATAAAAAAATATCAATAGGATTTTTCTAAGAATATTTTCTTACGTTAACAACAAAATTTTGCATAGAATGAAATGATTTTGAAGTCAACACCTTGACCTATTCTCGAAATATTCGAATCTAATGATTTTTTACCAATCTTGAGAAGTATTTCTTGTAGATTCTTATTTCTTTATAAATAAAAGTAATTGTTGAATTTTTCTAAAAAATTTAATAAATGTAATAAACCATATTTTTATAATACACATTAGTTTTTAAAACAATATCATTTATTTTTTAAAAGATATTCGAGTCGGGAATCAATTTTTACCAAGTAGTGTACTTTTAGTAGTGTATTTTTAAGTTTTTGTTGAATAATTTTACCAGATGTCAAAAAAGTTATTCTTCGTTGCATACAATTACTATGGAACTTATATCGTTTTTCATTCGTAAAATACACTTCGTGTCACATGAATATTTGTATAAGTAATTCAGAAATCAGGAGGCAGCACAAATTACTAAAAATTATTTTAATCCATTCAATAAAACCGGTATGTACGTAAACCATAAGATTTTTTTCTTATTAACTTCCCATAGGAAGTTATTGTAATGGGTCCGATTTGTCAAATTGAAAATTTTGACATTTCTCGACGTTTCAAGTTCCCTAGAGTCGAAGTAAAAAATTTTTAGAAAGATGTCTGTGCGTGCGTGTACGACGTTTTTTTCGTCGTCCATAGGTCAAGAACCAGTAGAGATATCGACTTCAAATAAATTGTGAACATTTTGGTTAACCCTAAGTATCTCATGAACTAATGACGCTAGAGACTTGAATTAAATTTTATATTATATATTGTAACGTGATACCAAAGAAGTATATTTTTGGAAAAAAATCCAATTAACGTTTTTTTTATAAATCAAAAAAACTGAAAAAAAAATTTGTCATCTCGAAAATTTTACGCCTAAAATATGATTTCATCTCCAAAACAATTTTGTGCAACGAAAAATAATGTTTTTGACATCTGGTAAAATTTTGAGAAAAATCGAATTGACAGTTTTTTTTATAAAAAATAAAAACCTAACAAAAAACATTACTCAAAGTTGGTAAAAAATGGATTTCGACTCAAATATCTTTTCAAAAACTTGAGATTAAGGCTTCAAACTTATTTTATCTTATAAGAAATATTGTTTTCAACATTCTGAAAAATGTTGAGAAAAATCAAATTGACAGTTTTTTACAAAAAATAAAAACCCAAAAAAAAAATTAATAAAACTTGGTAAAAATTGATTTTTGACTCAAAAATGCTTTCAAAACTTTGAGATCATAGCTTCTTACTAATTTTAACTTATAAGAAATATTGTTTTCAAAAATAGGAAACATTTTGAGAAAAATCGAATTGACAGTTTTTTTTACAAAAAATAAAAACATAAAAAAAATTAATAAAAGTTGGTAAAAATTGATTTTGGACTCAAAAATCTTTTCAAAACTTTGAGATAATGGCTTTAAACTACTTTAATTTTTCAAAAAATATTGTTGTCAACATTCAGTAAAATTTTGAAAAAAATCGAATCGACAGTTTTTTTTACAAAAAATTAAAAACCAAAAAAAAAATTTAACACAAATAGTTAAAAATTGATTTTTGACTCAAATATCTTTTCAAAAATTTGAGATAATGGCTTCTAACTAATTTTAACTTTTAAGACATATTGTTTTCGGCAATAGGAAAAATTCTGAGAAAAATCGAAAAGACAGTTTGTTTTACAAAAAATTAAAACCAAAAAAAAAAATTAATAAAAGTTGGTAAAAATTGATTTTGGACTCAAATATCTTTTCAAAACTTTCGAGATATTGGCTTTAAACTACTTTAATCTTTCAAAAAATATTGTTGTCAACATTCAGTAAAATTTTGAAAAAAATCGAATTGTCAGTTTTTTTTACAAAAAATTAAAAACCGAAAAGAAAATTAACAAAAATTGATAAACTTATTTTAGACACTTTCAACATCCTGAAAAATGTTGAGAAAAATCGAACTGAGAGTTTTATTTTACAAAAAAAAACACCCAAACAAAAATTAATAAAAGTTGGTAAAAATTGGTTTTCGACTTACAATATCTTTTCAAAAATTTGACATATTGGCTTTAAACTACTTTTATCTTTCAAGAAGTAATGTTGTCAACATTCAGTAAAATTTTGAAAAAAATCGAATAGACAGTTTTTTTTTACAAAAAATTAAAAACCGAAAAAAAAAATTAACAAAAATTGGTAAAAATTTATTTTCGACTCAAATATCTTTTCAAAAATTTGAGTTAATAGCTTTTTACTACTTTAAACTTATAAGAAATATTGTTTTCAACATTAGGAAACATTTTGAGAAAAATCGAATTGGCAGTTTTTTTAACAAAAAATAAAAACCTAAAAAAAAATTTATAAAAGTTGGTAAAAATTGATTTTCGACTCAAATATCATTTCAAAAACTTGAAAACTTGAACTTGAAAACTAATTTTATCTTATGAGAAATATTGTTTTCAACATTAGGACAAATTTTGAGAAAAATCGAATTGACAATTTTTTTTACAAAAAAATAAAAATCTAAAAAAAAAAAACAATACTAAAACTTGGTAAAAATTTACTTTAGACTCAAATAGCTTTTCAAAAATTAAAAAATATTGGCTTCAAACTTATTTTATTTCACAGAAAATATTGTTTTCGATATTCAGTAATTTTTTATAAAAATCCAACAGTCCGTTTTTTCATAAAAAATAAAATCTACAAAAAATAGTACGCAAATTTGGTAAAAATTGATACATAAAGACAAACTTTTAAGCAAGACAAATCGACAGACGGGATGGGAAGTTTTCAGTATCCTTTACTTTAAAGGGTCTTATAGTTAAATTTAGATTTTGCCCCTATTCATGTGACACAAGAAAACAAGTACTTTTTGTGACCTTCTTCGTAAAAACCGCCACAAAACTTGTTTTTATTAACTTAATCTAAATTTTTTGTTTGCAATATAAACTTAATACATACCTTATTCATTCCACATTTAGGTTTTTCCAAAAATAACCTAAGTGTTTAAGAAATATCGGCAAATAAAAACAAAGTGAAAAAAGCTTGTCCCTATTCAAGTGACACGAAGTGTATTTTTAATCACAAAATAACCTGGGCTATGAAATATTTATAGGTTAAATAACCTTAATTACAAAATAATTTGGGTAGAAAAATAACCTGAGTTACAATATAACGCCTATGGTGAATCTGCTTTAAGCCTTTATTTTCAAGTTTAAACTCGATCGACATAATGGTTTAGGAAGTAGAGGCTAGGACAGGCAGACAGACTAGACAGACGGATGCACCAGACCCATTTTATTCGATTTCTCTACCATTGTACTATCATGTTCAATTTGCTTAGAGTTCTTTTAATCTTGAAACTGTTATCTGTATAGAACAAAATTTTGTTGAAATCGATATTTCTACGGGTTCCTGTGATATTGCCGACGAAAAAAGGAAAGTATCGCAAAAATACAGACGTACGTAAGCACATACGAATTTGAATTCTAAACAACTTGAAACATCGAGAAATGTCAAAATTTTCAATTTGACAAATCGATACATATAATCGTTTACAATAATTTGAAGTTAACAAGGGTCTTAATGTGCTTTCAAGTATTGTATCATTTTGATAAATGTGTCATTAATCTTACTTTAAAAATTCTTAACCATCAATATCTGAAATCCCCTTACTTAGGATATTTGGATAAAAATATGTGATGATTTTGACTCAAAGATATTTTGTGAAAATTCCATCAATGAGGTTACTAAAGAGACATGACGACCTTGACAACAGGATCTTAAAAAATATTCTTTTCTACTACATTTTTGAATATGCTTTAATTTGTTGTAAGCCACACATCGTTACTGAGTTAAAAATGTATTAGCGTGGATGTATTTTACCTTGCCTTGCATTTAATGAATTTTAATAAGACAGATCCTTTTCTTTTCATTATACCACATCATTGTACGAGTATTATCAAAAATCTTGTTTTCCAAAATATTCGAAAAAGTGATCAAACGTTTAAATTATTATGGATGCAAGTTATTTAAATAAATAATTTATTTGAATCAGTCAACGACGTACTTTTAGCATCTCAGAAAAAAGTCTTGACTTTAGGTAGTTAAGCAGAATTTAGTACTTTGGCAAATGAACTCGAATTTCATGTTAGTATTTTATTGTTTTATATAAAAATAAAAACAAATAATCAAAGATTAAAAAATATTATAAAATTTTAAACAACCGGCTATCAAAAATTTTTCTGAAAAGTTGATTGATTCGCTGAAGAAAAAAAAAAAAAAAACCACAAGACTAATAAAAGATTTCTTGATAATTCGTTAATGTTGAAAATAAAGGTTTTAAATTCTTGAAAATATATCTCTTAATTAAAGATTCAACTAAAATTCCATTAGATCACACATCGCAATACACGGGACGAAGAAGTAACGACGACAACGAAAGATGGCACTATAAATTTATTCTAAAAAGTCAAACTAATAAAATAAATCAACAAATAAAGCTTAGTCATTCTCTGACATATACTATTAATTTCCCTAAATTTTCTTTTTGTATATTTTATGTGAATAAATTGTTTATGTCCGTAAATATGTACATAATATTCATTCAACCAACCAACCAACAAAAAAAAAAAATAAAGTATATTTATGGTGCTTGTTTATATAAATGGAGTATAGAAAAAAAAAATTAGAAAGAAGAAAATCAAATTAAATAGCTTCCCGTTTATGTATACAAAATACTCTGCATATCCTCAAGAGACATCATCTATACTTATAACAACTCTCTGAAACTTTCTCTATATATTAAGTGTAGGATATGGTTACCACTTCAGGGAAAAAGTGTTAAAATTATAAAAAATCTGAAAAAAAAACACCAATCATGTTGTTTTAACTAAATGGTATAAAAGGAACAATTTCGTTTTTTAAAAGGTCGTAATGTATTTTGACTAAATACAAATTAGTAGAAACTTTCACGTTATACCTTTATATTCCTTAAATGTCTCATTTTCTTAAATAAATTTGCGTTTTTAAACGCTAATAGTAATTGGTATAAAATAATTTAATGATGGTAACCACTGATAGCAAATAAAAAAACTATACACGCTATGAAATCTTATAAATAGCATGATCTTAGTAATTGATTTGAGCTTGAGAGGAATTTATACCAATTAATGAGTAAGGCTTTAGATTTTGATTTGAGAATAAAGATATAAAACATTGGTATAAAGTAAATAAATTACGTTTCAAGAAGTATTTAAAGTAACATTTCACAAATATTTCCAATGTATAGTTCATAGTTTTCCATTTTTACTTGGTTTTGAGTTTATACCAATTACTACTTGATAAGTCGAATCTCATATTTTCTTCGCGAAAAAGTTAAATAAGCAATTTTTGACTACATTAGGATTTTTTAGTGAAAATATTTTATATTTTATATGTACTTAAATTCCAGATTTGTTTGAATAAACTGTAATTTTTGAGATTGGTATAAAGTGAATTATTACGGCTAGGAAATAAATTTAAAAAAATACTAAATAAAGTGGCGTAACAGTTTGAAGAGAATTGGGGACTAGTGACTTGTAACTCTCAACCAATTCTACGTGCGATTAATTTCAGGAATGGATTAAGCCTACAATTGCCAAATCCAAATGAATGATTTAACCTTCAAGCGGTCGCGCGTAGTCGAATCCACCGCGCTTAGTAAATTTTCGATCATATTATTATTTTTACCCATCATTGTAATTTTCATTTCTAGTAGCCTTTTTCATAATTTTAAGTACTTTTTTGACAAATTAGACTCTAAAGACAATGATAATGTATCTGAGTACAAATAAATAAATATTTATGGAATAATTAGTGCTTTATTTCTCTTATTTATCCGATAGGTCTTTTCGGTTACGCGCACCCGCTTAAGAAGCACTTTTTAAGACAAGAATTAGTCTTGGATGATTTGTCAATTCACAGTAAGACGTACCACCCGTGAAAAAAAAAACATTAACGTAGCACAGCCCAGAATTTGAACACTGACCTCTGTATGACATGCCTACTTACTACGCTCAACACGTCACGGATACTACGAAAAAACATATTATGTATTATATTTAATTTTACAGTGTTTACTAATTGGTATAATTATGATTCATTTGTTTGTTTGTATTCGGTTTTGTGTTCAATATTGGATTATACCATTTATTTAATTTCACTAAACTCCAAAGTTGGACAATGTCTTTATTTTTGCAGTATTTAATAAAAAATTCAATTTATACCAATTAAATATTTTTAGCCTAATTTCGTAAAATAGTTGTATACACTATTTTAGCCCACTCCTTTTAAGTTGTACAACTATCAAAAATTTTTGTTAGACTTTGGATTTTCAAATAATACTGTTGAATATTCATCAAAGAAGTAAGATTATACCATTCATGAATTTAAGTCATTTTGTATTAGTTATCAATGATTTTTGTTAGACTTAGGAATTTCAAATAAAATTGTTGAATATTCTTCAAAAAAGTAAATCTATAACATTCAGGAATGTAAGTCACTATGTATTTGATATCAAATTAGGTATACAATTTGTTTTGAAAACAATACGCATAGAAATGCTTATACGACCAAATTTGTTTGCTGGTATTAAACTCCTTAAGCTGAATACCAATATAATAATAATTATTCAAAAAAGTAAATTTATACCATTCATGAATGTAAGCCTGCATAGTGACTTTGGTATACAATTTGATGTCATTCGACCAAATTTGATGAATGGTATAAAATACCTTAAACTTAATACTAATACAATACTGGTGTCCACTGGCTAAGCTTATTCATTATGCTATTTATACCAATCAATGATTTTTGTTAGACTTTGAAGTTTTAAATAATATTGTTGAATATTATTCAAAAAAGTAAATTTATACCATTCAGGAGGTTAAGTCTACATAGTAACTTTGGTTTCCATTTTATTGTATAATTTATTTTGAAAATAATACTCCCAGATATGCTCCAAGTTTACCAAATTTGATGAATGGTATAAAATACCTAACACCCTATACCAATCATATGGAGTATGAGAAATTTATAAAATAAACTTTCAAATAAAAATAAATGGAAACCATAATAGGGTAGATATACAATATCCATTCAGTCAAGAATACCGATTTACTTTATTTAGATTAATTAGCCGGGGGTAACATGAACGCAAAAGATACACAGATTAACTCTGGAGAAGTAGAGAGAGAGAGAGAGCGAGGTGCCAGTTTAAGTATTAAGCATAAGATATATGTAGGCACTATAAAGATACACCACACTTGGAGCAGCTCTGAAAAAGGGAAACTTGCTTGCAGTAGTATCACATGGCTGACTGGCTGGAATCTGGAATACTGACTGTGCCACTATACCACAGCTTTATTAAAGAAATATACAAGAGAGTCGACGACTACGAACGACGACGATGTCGACAACGTGGGCACCTCTGCTTTGGTGTTTAGTGGTATAAAAAAAAAAAAAAAACAAAGTAGATACTGGAGATGGAAATGAAGATGAAGACACGAAGAGTCAGAGTACGTACTCGTGTATCTTATTATACTTTGGTTGAACTATCTAGATGCATTTTCATGTTTTGTTTTTGTATCTTTTTCTTTTACTGCAATTACACCAAAGAAGTTGACGAAGAAGTACGAAGTGTGTATGGAAAAGTTGTATTTTTTCTTCGCAGCATTGCGCAATTTTGTACGTTCCGCAAATGTGGGGATATGGGACCCCTGGGGTGACGGCCGTCGCTTTACCGCCGCCGTCGTCGTGCCAGTGACAACGGGGAACCAGTAAATCAGGAAATTCAGCAAGATCACATCGCGTTCTCGACGGATCATCAGTCGGTGCGGTGCGACGGTAGGCTTGTCGGTCTGCTATGGTTATAGTCGATGTTCGACGCGATGCAATATACGCACTTATAGCTGTTGGCAATCGGTTAATTCGAGTCTCAAAAGTATCTTTAGATGCTTGGATGTTTTTTTTTTGTTTAAGTTGCTCAAGTTTGCTCTTGTTAGGCTGTCGTTTATTTTGTCAAGCGGCAATTTCCCGTTAAGAATCAGATTTTGTTTGCTGTCGGTTTGTTTAATTTAAGTTCCGATGCCTGCAGCTTGCTTGGGATTTAAAATTTATTTATTTTAAAATTAAGTTTCTACCTACGTTTTAAATATCTATAAGATAAGGGTGCCAAAGGAAAGAGGTATATTGTACAAAATTGTATGACAAACCACACAGACTTTAAGTCGTTATTACGTTGTAAATAGTTTTCAAAAAATATACACATGTACCTATAAGGACATCAACCTTTGTCTATCATAGATACATGAGTCAGAAATGTACACGTAATAAAATTTTGAAAATCCAATTCAAACTAATTTATATTTTTGGCAGCGAAACAACAACATCGGATCCCCACCAAAAAGCAATTGAAATGTCCTTGTATCACGTAACATTACAACAACAAAAATATTTACCTGAACCTGAACCCTATCTAGCAATAAAAACAATAATTTATAACAAACAAAAACTAGGTATGCAGGACCTGCATTCTTTTGTCCCTTATAAAAATGGTCCTTCATAAAATAGAGGGAACAAGAGAAATATATAATATACATACAACGACGCCGGGAAAATAACAACAACCCCTCCTTAAAATAGTTGATTAAGTTTTCGCTCATTCCCGGAGGACATTTGTGGGCTCTAGCACTCCCACATTTAGGTGAGTTTCATACCACCCTTATAATCTAATCAAAAAAAAAAAAACCGCTTTGAAAAGTATCCTTTGGATGAAAATACGTTCCCCATTTTTATTATAAGAAGAGTGTATAGACCGATATATGTATGTATACCATGAACTGATATACTCAAACCAAATTTGTTCGAAAGAAGGATCAAATCGAATCAATGTTTTTTTTTCTGTTCAGTTCCTTGCCAAAAGGGTCCTTGTTGTCCTTGATGCAATTTTTGTTTTTGTCGATTGTGATTGTATCCTTATTTGGTTTGTATGTACTTTCGCCCTTTAGTCGTTTGGCAAATTTTCCACTCTGTTGCACTTCAAAGGCAAACGAAAGGTAGTACATCAATCTATCTACTACTCCTTGTCGTATAAAGTAATGATGCAATGTCACATTCTTATTTTGGGTCCCATATCGCATCTTGTCCTGTTTAGTGTATGTAACACATGATCTAATTCACATTGTAGCTTATTGAGCGGGAAAATAATTCTTTTTTCGTTACGGGACACTGATGATAGCACTTTTGCTATGTCAAATAAAAACATTAAAAATATTCTTAGGTACTTGGATATATCTTTGATGTCAATGTCAACCACCATCACTCTGCCAGAAGACCGACTACCGACACCAACGAACTAAGGGGCATGAATTGAGAAGATACAATTTTATTATATTTTATGTTGTAGCAGGCTAAGGGTGAGGAAGTTGAATGCTCAAAAAAGACAAAAATTGTTATGGTCAAGTAAATTTGCCACTGGATACAATAAAAACATTCATGGATATCTTAGTTTCAATAAATTTTGTAATAAAAAAAAAGTCATGAGAGGGAACATTTTTAACAAAAGAATTTCCACTTCAAAGTGGTAGACATTTTATGTAAGTATAATACATGAAGTAGGCGGAGGGCATCAGTCTTCTTACTGAACTTATAAGGTTAGAGTTTTTATGAGCCCAGTTGAAGGCTATACCTACTAATAACATTTGAAATGCAAAATATACAAAGATCGACTTAAAAGACTTCTTGATGGAATTTTATTAGGGTAAAATAACTCTCTTATATTAATCCTAAGTTGAAGACCTTACACAAAATAGTTTTAATTTTTCCCCAAAACCAAAGGCATTTTCAAAATGAGTTTGCTCTTTCTTGAAAAAAGTTTAACGTATTAAAAAAGAAGATTGATTTTTGTGGCGGGTTATCCATTTTACGATTTCAAAAGTATATGGCTGGAATTCGACATCTGTCAAACTAAGTTGTTAAAAATATTTGTTTGTCAGTTGAAAGTCTGACATTTACGAAAATGGATCGTTTAACTATCGTACAACTCATAAAAATTGTTAAAACCTATTACAAAAATGGCGATTCTGCCACAGCCACAAATCGTGCTTTAAGAGAAGATGATGGTTTACATAATCGTCCAACTAGGCAAGCAATTGGCAATTGTGAAGAAGTTTGAAGAGACTAGATTAGTTACAGATATTGTAAGGTCTCTGCATCATCGTTTCACTCATACCATTGAAAATATCGTTGCTGTAAGTGAAAGTGTTGCCGAAGACCTGAATGTGTCGATTCGTCGTCGTTCTCAAGAATTAGGACTGTCATACGGCACATTATGGCGTATTTTTCATTTGGATCTACACCTACATCCATATAAAGTCCAGCTCACACAACAACTGAAGCCAGCTGATCAATCACAACGTGTCGTTGATACGTCGAATGGGTGCTTGAACCTTTGTATATAGAGTGGAATAGTACAATCATGAAGAGGAACGAACGCAGCGACGTCTGGCCTAACGTCAAGGAATTAGATCTGCAAAGTTTGTGCAGAATTTTATTTGGAAAAATTAAGAGACAATTTGAAAATACAAAACAGAGTTATAAAATAAAAGAGAAGAATGTAATCAATATTGAGATTGAGAGAATAAAGAGAAATTTTGTTGTATCTTTATTTAATATATCGTAACATATAATACACACTCTTTTTACTCTCATATTTAGCTTAAAATGTAAAATGTTTAAACAAACATACACACATTTTTAAGTTAATATTTAAAAAAAATCAACTGACAACTTTTTAACAAAACACAAAACAACCTACAAAAACAACAAAAAACTGGTAAGAAATGGTTGTTGACTCAAGTTCTAGGATACCAAAGAAAGATATATGTAGGTACCCTTAAAATTATTTATCTCACACAAAAATATTGTTATGAATGATTTGTTAAAGTTTTAAGCAAGACAAATCGACAGACAAGATGGGAAATTGTCAGTGTGGGTCGCATTCCAGCCTTTATTATTATTATTATTATTATTTGTATATATAGCTATAGGTATTAACTTCCAATATTGATAAATTTTAATCGGTCGATGCATCCAGAATGTCTTAATGCTAAAAAGAATAACGTTTTCTTCGACATATGGTTCAATTTTTCAAAAAATAAAAATAAAATTAACGAAAATTGGTAAAAATTGATTGATTTTCAAAATTAAAACTAATTGCTTCTAACATCTGATAAAATTAACAAAAATCCAATTGACACTTTTTTCAACAAAACTAAAAAACAACAACTAACAATTGGTTAGTAATGATTTTTTACTCGAATATTTCGAGGACAGTTGAAACTTTTGCCTTAATTTATAATTTAATTTATTTAATACAAGATACTGTTGATAACATTTCTTAAAATTTGTATAAAAAGTCAACCTACAGTTTTTTCTATATATCTACATATGTACCTACCTATAATACTTTATAACTATGCTTACAATAGAATATCAAATACGAATAACCTATGATAAAAATGTAGCTACATATACCTATACCTACATGTGCATAGGTACAAATTTGTAAACACTATCTAATTAGTGTTTTCAAATTTGTACCTAAATACATATCCAACTTACGAGTAACAAAAATTGTACTCACCTCCCTACATACATATCTGACTTAAAATTGAATTTCCCTACCTACCGTATTATTTCTTTCCAAAAAATAAAAAAAAAAACAACAAAAATCTGTTGCCAAGTTTTAAATATGCACATCCACACAACTTGTATGTACAATATTCAAAATATGACAACAGTGTATTCATTGTGAAAAGAAAATTTAATTATTTTAGATTTTATAAATTTGAAATCAAATGCATTAATGCAACAAAAACAAAACCTACATAGCTCAATTCATAGGAATATTTCCATGACAAGAGAACACACAAAAAAAAACATAAGCAACTGTATTATTTTGTTGCCTCACTCTCTTCATTTCTAACAAGAGAGAAAATAATAAAACCCTCTTTTCCTCAACTCATTTTTGTTTTAATTTCTGAAATCTGCACAACAAATTTTCAGTACTCTGAGCGCCGCCTGTATAAGCCGAGCCGTCAATGAACTAAAAATTCGTGTTCCATGAGAGTACTATTCACTCTATATACAAAGCTTGAACAACAAGGCGGTGGACGGCGATTTTTCAAACAAAATTTTCTTCAGCGACGAAGCTCATTTCTCAGTGAGTATATTAATAAACAAAATTATCGTATTTGGGGTTGTGAGAATCATATCAAGTAATTTAAGAGAGTGGGCCATTACATCCACAAAAGTTCACTGTTTGGTGTGCTCTTTTGGTATGAAAGTGTGATTGGACCTTAATTCTTCGAAAACGAAGATGGGACGACTGTCACCGTCAATTCGGAGCGTTATGGTAATATGATAATGGGTCCGATTTGTCAAATTGAAAATTTTGACATTTCTCGACGTTTCAAGGTCCTTAGAGTGGAAATAAAAGATTTTTAAAGATATGTTCGTACGTCCGTACGTTCGCGACGTTTTTTTCGTCGTCCATAGCTCAAGAACCAGTAGAGATATCGACTTCAAATAAATTTTGTTATACACATAATAATGCAGAAAGGGCTCCCAAGAAAATTGCATGAGTGGTTTTTTAACCAAGTTTAAAAAAAGGCGAAAATTTTGGTTAACCCTAAATATCTCATGAACCAATAACGCTAGAGACTTTAATTAAATTTTATATTATATATTGTAACGTGATATAAAACAATTTAATTTTTTGGAAAAAAACCTAATTAACGATTTTTTTATAAATCAAAAAAGCTGATAAAAAAGTTTGTCACCTCGAAAATTTTACGACTAAAATATCAATTCATCTCCAAAACAATTTTGTGCAACGAAGAATAATGTTTTTGACATCTGATAAAATTTTGGGAAAAATCTAATTGACAGTTTTTTTTATAAAAAATAAAAACCCAAACAAAAAATTAATAAAACTTGGTAAAAATTGATTTTCGACTCAAATATCTTTTCAAAAATTTGAAATATTGGCTTTAAACTAATTTTAGCTTATAAGAAATATTGTTTTCAACATTTGGTAAAATTTTGAAAAAAATCGAATTGACAGTTTTTTTACAAAAAATAAAAACCTAAAAAAAAATACTAAAACTTGGTAAAAATTTACTTTCGACTCAAAGAGCTTTTCAAAAAATACAAATATTGGCTTCAAACTTATTTTATTTCACAGAAAATATTGTTTTCGATGTTCAGTAAAATTTTGACAAAAATCGAATTGACAATTTTCTTACAAAAAAAAAATAAAAACCCAAAAAAAAAAATGAATAAAAGTTGGTAAAAATTGGTTTTCGACTCAAATATCTTTTCAAAAGCT
Source organism: Eupeodes latifasciatus (assembly GCA_920104205.1). Classification (NCBI taxonomy): domain Eukaryota; kingdom Metazoa; phylum Arthropoda; class Insecta; order Diptera; family Syrphidae; genus Eupeodes; species Eupeodes latifasciatus. Next base: position 25,196,826 of record OV049926.1, on the reverse strand, counting down.
AAAAATATTGGCTTCAAACTAATTTTACTCACAGAAAACATAATTTTCGACATTCAGTAAATTTTTTTTCTATAAAAAAAATAAAATCTACAAAAAACAGTACGCAAATTTGGTAAAAAAGGATGTTCGGTTTTTGATATCTCGTTGACAATAGAAGATATTGACTTCAAATTCATTTCATTCATCCAATTTTTATATGTTTATATAAGAAATAAAAACTTTTAAGAAATGCTACTAAAATTGGTTAAAATTGGTTTTCGACTAAAAATCTCGTTAACAAAAATAGATTTTGAAATCATAATGTTGTTGGTGATTTTTAAATTTGTTAGAATAATGAAAAACACGAAAAAAAAGCAAGACAAATCGACAGACGGGATGGAAAGTTATCAGTGTGGGTCGCTTCCCAGCCTCATGCCACTTACATCGGGCGAATATGGCTTTATTGCAAGAGACATTTTATGGCCGCGTAATTTCTCGTCGTGGTGGTATTAACTGGCCACCAAGATCATGCGATTTGACACCGCTGGACTTTTTTTGTGGGGCTGTACGAAAGACCGTGTTTATGCAGATAAACCTTTAACTCTTGAGCACTTAAAAACCAACATTCGTCAAGTGCGGGGTGGTCATTTAAATGATGTAGTGCTTCACACATAATGCCAAAGTTCAAACTTTATAATTAAAACGAAATATCATGAACATTTATTTACGTTTACCTTTAAAACTGCAAAATGGATAACCCTGTATAGTAATTAAATTACTGCTTAAATTGATTAAAATTGGATTTCGACTAAAACGGTCGAGAACAAAAACAAATATTGAAATTAAACATTTTTTATCATATGTATAAGAAATGGTTTTCGACTTAAGTATGATGAAAATAAAGAAAGAGAGCATTTCATTAAGTGTTAATTTAGTGAATTCCATTTTTAATGTTACATTTCCTGTTGATTCTTTTATTTCACTGTTGTTTTACAAAAATAATTAAACAAAGGTGTTTGTTTTGTAATGAATCTAAGTTTTTATTAACTTTTGAATATGCTATATTTCTAGATTAATCTCAGCAGTCATAACTTGTTTTTATTTCGCTTCACATTTGTAATCGTAATTACTGACCGTGTGCAGCGTGATGAGTACAAATAATTATCCGTACAAAATTCCCCTTTCGGATGTTTTTATCAATTTTATTATAATTTTTAATTCAATTTCACAAAACAACACTAAGTGTGATTTTCGCAATAATAAACAAATAAAATAAAAGATTTGACATTTGGCAATGACGAAAGTAAATAATCTTAAAATTGAAAACCTTTTTGCTACATTATAACCAAATCGAACTTAAATTTTGAAATCCCATCAATTGTTTGTTTTTAATGCAATCTAAAGCTATTAAATTTTCTGATAAACAGAATCAAAACAAAATCCCACGTGAATTTAATTTACAATGTATGATAATTAATTTGCAAATTAAACAAAAATAATAATCGAGTTGTTGGGTATTTTTTTATTGATTAAGATCAATAATACATTCAAATCTTTTTTTTGTATTTGCTCGTTTCAAGTTTAAATTACGTTTTAGAATTAGAAATTTCACCAGAAAAATGACTCCATTGTATTGAAAAAAGAAGGTACATAATCTTATTGAAAGTTATAAGCAAGTTAATTTTGCGTTGTGTTTTGTTAACTTTATTTAAGTACTTGTTTTTCGTATTATTAAAAGTCATTGTTATCAATGTAATCTTAATTTACTAAGACATTCATCTTTATGAGCCATGTTTATGACTAAAATGAAAACTAATTTTTCTCGTTTTTAAAATTTAAAAAAAGTCTTAGCCTTAAATTTGCAATATTTTTTAGATTTCTCTGAGTCATTTATAAATATTCCTATATAGAAAAACGGTCATTCACTCATAATTTTACCTTTTCTAGACCGACCCTTCCTTACTACCAAACTTGCTTGACCTATTCTTACCTACCTGAAAAGCACTTGAATCAAAATTTATAATAAAAGTAAGAAAACAAAATTAAAAAAGAAAACCTGTTTGAATTTTAAATCAATGACATCAGCTTAACACGCGTGTCCTATAAAACCAAAGACGATACATATTGTCGCCAACCAACGAGTGACGACCGGACCTTTAAACAAAATATTATATATTAAACAATAAATAAAAACAAGATACATTTCAATTAATTTATCTTCAAAGCAACACAACCAAAAACATACACATCTTCATATAAATAGTATCTTATAGCAACTTCTCACTAGACTCTACTATATATTATAAAATTTTGGTAAAAGAAACTAATAAATTATGAAAAACAAAACGAAAAGAAAAACAAAGCTTTAATATTTTTTGAATTAATTTTTCACAAACTACAATACAAAAAATACCCTTGGAATGTTTCCAAAAAATAAAAAAAGAAAAAGTTTTTTTTCTTGGCATTAAAATGAAAACTAAAAAAGTTGTTAGTTTTTTTTTTTTTGTTTGTAATAAATTTTAGCACAAAAGACGCATCGAACTTTCGCTTATTTCAGTTGGGTGTTTGGAAGAATTTATTGCGTTTTGCCTACCTCAATTTGGTTATAAGAAAAACCATTTTTTGGTGTTCAAATAAATTGTCAGTTGTTTTGTTTTGTTTTTTTTGTTTTTTTTTTTTTCAAAAGAAATGCCAGAACTCTAAAGTTTAAATAAAATACACAACATATTGCTCATAGAATAGTATCCAGTTACTTTTTTATTTGTTTATACTCTTGATAATTTTATTAGGTTGTCTGATATTATCAAAATATTTATAACAATTAGAAAGTAAATAATTTTACCAAATTTCAATTGCCACCTTTAGTCAAAAAGTAAATACTTTTATGTACAAAAAAAAAAATAAAAACAATCAAACTGCTAAAGTTAACTGTTTACACTTGACAATGGTATATTTTAATAATATTGAAAGGGTGTTTTTTTGTAGCGATAATAAAGATATGGCAACAATTTTAAACTGAAATCAAGCCAAATAATAATTTTAAAATATAATAAACTGTTGTTTTTCGAATTGAAAATGTTAACAGAAATTAGATATTTTTACAGATAATAACATTAGAAAAAAGGAAAAAAGGAATCGCGAATGCCCATAAAACAAAGTGTCGAGAATGAGACCCACATTTATAGCCTTTCATCTCATCTATAGATATGTCTAAAACATTAACAAAATGTTTCTAACAATACTTTGTGTAACAAAAAAAAAAAAATTGAAGTCAATATCATTCTTATTACGTTTTTGTTGTTTTTGTAGGTTTTCTTGTTATTTGTAAAAAAATGTATCAATATTGAATTTTTCTAAAAAAAATTTCCAAAAGTCAGCAACAATATTTAACTTCCCATAGGAAGTTATTGTAATGGGTCCGATTTTTAAAATTGAAAATTTTGACATTTCTCGACGTTTCAAGGTCCTTAGAGTGGAAATATGTGAAAGATTTCTAGAACGTCCGTACGTTCGCGACGTTTTTTTCGTCGTCCATAGCTCAAGAACCAGTAGAAATATTGACTTCAAATAAATTTTGTTATACAGATAATTATGCAGAAAGATGCAAAAAGGACTTTAAACAAAATTGCGTGGGTGTTTTTTTTTACCATAGCAATTTAAAAAAAAGGTGAACATTTTGGTTAACTCTAAATATCTCACGAACCAAGAACGCTAGCGAGTTGAATTAAATTTTATATTATATATGGTAACGTGATACGAAAAAAATATATTTTTAGAAAAAAAATCCAATTAACGCTTTTTTTATAAATCAAAAAAACTGAAAAAAATGTGTCACCTCGAAAATTTTACGAATAAAAAATGGTTTTATCTTCAAAACAATTTTGTGTAACGAAGAATGATGTTTCTTACATCTGGTAAAATTTTGAGAAAAATAGAAGTGACAATTTTTTTATAAAAAATAAAAACCAAAAAAAAAATGAATGAAAGTTGGTAAAAATTGATATTCGACTCAAATATCTTTTCATAAATTTGAGATTATGGCTTCCAACTAATTTTATGTTATAAAAAATATTATTTTCAACATTCGTAAAAATTTTGAGAAAAATCGAATTGACAGCTTTTTTCAAAAAATAAAAACAAAAAAAAAGGAATGAAAGTTGATAAAAATTGATTTTCGACTCAAATATCTTTTCAAGAATTTAAGACATTAGCTCCAAATTAATTTTTTCTTAAAAAAAAAAAACTGTTGTCAACATTCAGTAAAATTTTGAGAAAAATCGAATTGACAGTTTTTTTTACAAAAACTAAAAATCTAAAAAAAAATATTAAAAGTTGGTAAAAATTTATTTTCGACTCAAATATCTTTGCAAGACTTTAAGATATTGGCTCCAAATTAATTTTTTCTTTTGAAAAATATTGTTGTCAACATTCGGTAAAATTTTGAGAAAAATTGAAGTGAAAATTTTTTTAGAAAAAATAAAAACCTAAAAAAAAAATTAATGAAAGTTGGTAACAATTGATATTCGACTCAAATATCTTTTCAAAAATTTGAGATTATTAATTTTTTCTTATAAGTAATACTGTTTTCAACATGCGGTAAAATTTTAAGAAAAATCGAATTAAAATCGAAACAATACTAAAAATTAGTAAATATTTACTTTCGACTTAAATATCTTTTCAAAATTTAAAAATATTGGCTTTAAATTAATTTTATCTCACAGAAAATTTTGTTTTCGACATTAAGTAAATTTTTTATAAAAATCCAAAAGTCAGTTTTTTCATAAAAAAATAAAATCTACCAAAATGTTGCTCTATGCTGATGACCTGGTGGTGTTCTCTGATAACCCAGTGACATTGCAGCTTCAGATAAATAAACTTAAACAATATTGCGATTCGTGGGATCTCAAAATCAACATTTCTAAATCTAAAATTATGATTTTTAAACTTCAAAACCGTTCAGATAATAATGTACGAAATTGGACATTAGATGGTACCACTATTGAAGTTGTCAGCGAGTATAAATATCTTGGTTCTACTATCACTCATAATTTGAACATCAAAAATCATATTAAAGAGAAACTGGTACTGGTGGCCAAATCAGCTATAAACTCGATGTGGTCACATTTTTTTCAAGAAGCTTCGTGGAACCTACATCGAAATTTAAGGTTTTTGAGGCTACCGTGAACAGTTGCTTTTGTTATGAGAATCAGTGTATGGATACCAATTTCTAGAGGATATGGAAGTTATTCAAAATGACTTTTTCAAAAGAATCTTCCGGCTTCCGCGTAGCACGCCTAATTACGCCATATATGTTGAGTCCGGCCTTCCGCAAATATATGTTAGAAATTTAAAGGCCAACGCAGACTATCTTATTAAAGTTATGCATAGACCCGATAGTAATCTGCACAAGCAAATCCTGCTTATATCACCCCATTGTGGATATTCCCCTTTATGTGGCATGCTCTTGCCACAGCACATAATTTAGCAATGAATCTAAATGCAAACAACAAAGAAGAATGGAGAAATACCTTTTACAACTGCATTTCGATGGTTGATGAGGAAATGTACAAAACTAATCTCGAAAGGGCTAGGGAATCACTTTCTAGAGCAACCTATAGCCGTCTTAATTTGACTTTGGGCGATTAAAATTATTTCTGTGAGGACCTTTCTGCTTCTGATATAAGTTTAATATTCAAAATACGGACTGAAACTCTTGAACTCAACTACAGGCCACATAGAACTGACTAAGATGCAATTTGTTCACTCTGCAACTCAAACCAAAACGAAGATGTTTACCATTTTTTAGCAACTTGTCCTATTTTACAAGAAATCCGTAGACTTCATTTTGATAAAAGCTTCTTTTCGTCGGAAGAATGTTTACGTGTTTTGAACGGGGAGTATGGTTGGAAATTGCTGGTACGCTATGTCTGACAGGTGGAATTTAATAAATGTTAAAATGTTTTTTATAAGGTCAAATTAGTTTAGAGGCAATATCTATATTTTTAACGATTTTTTGATGTCATTATCTGTAAAACAAAATTTATTTAATATCTCTACCACACACGCACACACTGACATTTCTCTAAAAATTTTGGATTTTAATTCTAGGGAACTTGAAATGTCGAGATATGACAACATTTTCAAATCGACAAATCGTACCAATTACAATAACTTTCTTTTAGTAGTTTAAAATCTAAATACCTTTTAATTTCTAAAAAACTTAAGTTACTAATTTTGGTCGAAAATCGTTAAAACGATATTTTATTAACTTGTTGTACATACAATTCCATTTAAATTTCTTTTTTGATATAGAGTTATTAAGTTATTAAATATACTTCTTCAATTTGAATTTCATTAAAAAAGTTAACCCGTTTGTGAAATATCAAATTTTGAAAAAAATTATGATATATTTTTCAAAAATCAAAACCAAACAAAATTAATCATTTGGACTATCAGATTTTATTTAAAAGTATAATTTTAATATTGAAAGAAGCGAAGCCAAGTTAAGAAAATAAAATGTACTGTATACACATTTTTTGGCCATCTATTAAAAAATTCCATTTTGTATGTGACTAAACTTAATGTTCCATAATTTAGTAATTGATATGTGCTATAATTTTTAAAGAGAAAAATCCAATCCTAAAATTGTTCATGCAAAATTCCTACCCCATACATTTTTTCATTACTTTGAATTTAAAAACAAAGCAATTTAAAATGATATCTGAATCTTTTTGTCGGTTTTCTAAATTTCAAAAATCAAAAAAGTTATATTCTGAACTTCTTTAGTTTGTAAGAAACTTTTAAATGTTATTACAAAAAGTTTTGATAATACTTTAAAATTTCAATAAAGTATCAATTCTGGTTACGGCTTTTGCTTTTTTAATTAATATACCCTTGTTGAATTTAGTCTTTATAAACTTTTCCTTTTTCTCAGGTGTACCTTGATTAAATGTTAAAACAAATTCTTATGACTCAACTAATGGTATGTAGGTCTCTATAAAAGAATTTATTACATCAATTTATTCTGTAAAACTTTTGAAAAGAAAACACTGTCACTTTAAAAAAACTTTTAACATTAATTTTTGATTTTTCAAAACCTCCAATATCGAAAGAAAACCTCTCTAAAACATGTAATTTGTTCCTGATGCTGTCTGTACATATAATCATGACCAACAAAAAGGAAGAAAACAAAACTTTTATAATTAACACCTTAAGTCATTCAACCGTAAGTAGGTACCTTCATTTGTGTACCTACCTTTTATAGATGTTTCTGAAACTTTTTCCATATTTTTTTCCTATTTTTAAATTCCCCTATACTGATTCTTTTTATAACAAACCAAAATACCAACCAACTTTATGGACAAATCTATAGCTATAAATGTTAGACCTAAGAACAAAACCAAAAACAACTTTTTTAACGTAGGAAAGAAAAATAAGTTTCAAATTTATAGTTTCTTTTTGTTTTGTAATTTTCTCTTCTATTTTCTTTTGTTTTTCTTCTAACAAAATAAAAAAAAATAGGAAAAACAAAACAAAACAAAAAAAAAGAAATAAAACTTCATGAATCCATCAAAACTTGTCTGGAAATTCCAACATTGTGTTTCGGACTCTTTTCCAAAATAAGTAATATCCCACCCTCAACCCAACTCTGCTCACGGGAAAAAAACAAGAAATTCCTACAAAAGCAACAACCTTTCCATTTAGGATTGTCCATTGTTCCTTCAAAATATTTAACTTGGAGGAATTTCAAAAAAAAGAAGAGAAAAGTTCCTTACAAACCAATGCTTTACGAATGCGATGCCATCAGGTGCCAAGATCCTGATAAAGGATAATAGCAGCAGCCCTTATGATGATGATGCATTCTCTACTCATTACTTTCATAGGTACCTATACTATCCTCTACACTTGAAAAAGGAGCAAGAAACTTTACTATAACACACCCTATAGCAACCTATGTAAGTACTCATTCGTGTACTGAATGGGACATTTTTCTAGAGAAAGGAAAGAAGAGAGACAATCTGGCAGAATTATGTTTTGGAATGTTCTAGGGAGGGAATTGAACAATTTCCATATTCCTATACCCCCTATACCTAGCCTATATATAGATACAAGATAGATACCTACGTTAAGTTAAAAACTTGTCAAGGGATGAAAATGGAAATGTCTAATTGCTTTAATGGAAAAAAAGGTTCCTGCAGCTTCCAGTAAGTCTCCAATGTTCAGTGTTGTCGGGAGCGCATCACAGTCACAGCACATTAACCTAACCATGCCAGAATTTTTGTTCCCTTTGTTCTTCCTGTTTGGTTACACCTTCCCTTGTTCTAAGCTGAGCTTTTTTTTTTTAATTTCGCCCTGTGTAGGGTCTCCCTCTCTGTGTCCTTTCTTTTTTTTTTGAAACTTTTTCTTGTCTGGCATCAGACACCGGAAGCTTGATTCTGTAAGCCTTTTGCCTATGAATTATTTTTTTCAGCTTCTGCTATCCTGCTCACTTTCAGTTTAGTATTTTTTTCATTGTTGTTGTTGTTGCTGTGGCTGTTGGGTGTTCTTTTCTTCAATTGAGGATAAAGGGTATCCTTGTAGAGAAAAACACTCTCTTTTTTCTCATATTGGATCCTTGTTGAAGCATTGTCTGGACTAAAGATTACTTTTGTTGAAATTATTCAACTAGTGTTGTTTAAACAAAGGCGTGGTGTAGCTGGTGTATCTATGTGGATGGTGTGAGATAAGGAAGACGTCGAACAAGACACAGTGGCTTTTAGCCGCATAGTAAGAAATTACATTCTCATTTTATTTATATCTTTTTTATTTCTTGGAAAATAATAAGGATACATTTTGCGGTATGTTACAAAAGTTAGTGAGCGCATGGCTTTTTATTTCGTCCTTTTTTTTAAGTTCAATTGTACTGTAGGAGAACAGAGAGGAACTGTGACTGTGATGTGGTCCTTTTTGTGGAATGTATTTGTAGCGAGAAAGAAAGATTTCAAGAACACATACTCAAGGACAAGGATGTTGAAAACAACAACAACAGCACAGAAAAAGAAAACTTCTACTTCCTTCTTTTGATATTATAGGTAGGTGGTAGATAGGTATATAAGATACCTATACTATACACACATAATTGAAATTCAAGGGAGTTGTTTTGTTCATGAGAAGATATTAGGCAGAAGGGCAGAAAATAAAAGGTTTCCTTTTAAATTATATATACAAAAAGAAATGAAAAATAACAACTTAAGAATTGCTTTTTATCCTTTTTTAATTTTTTTATCAGCCTACGGAATTTTAAGTTAAAACAACATGTGTTTTTATTATTGAATGAATTTTTTGTATAAATTCAGAAGAAGTTTGAGCTTTAAGAGATCGATATATTGTTTGGCTAAAAAAAAACCAAGGAGTTTAAGAACTATTCTAACGAAGCCAGTTTAAAGTCCGATAACATTTGTACAATTATAATTTTGGTGCATTAAGTTAAAAATTTGTTAAATTGCAACTAGTAGAAAGTTCTCCTCAATCATCATTTTATAAAAAAAACGATATCTTATTTGTTTAAGGAAATCTAAGACTTTTGATGTAATTCAAGGGACATGGTGAATCCAGAGCACAGCCAAGTCCTTGGGCACAACTAAGACTTAGAAAAAAAAAATAACCCATTTTCGACCGCTTTATGATTTCAATAGTTTCCAGAAATTTCAATGTTTTAAATTAGACAATGGCACTCAATATTAAAATTGCGAATTTTGTATAAACGTATTTTCTGTGATACAAACAAATGAATAAATCGAAAAGTTTCGTTTTCCATTTCTTAGAAGAAAATTGAGGAAAATCAATATAAAATTTAAATTAAATTTAAATTTAAAATTTAAAAAAAAATATAAAAGAAAAAATGCATGGGCGTAGCAATGGGTGGAAATTAATCATTTAGTTTTTGTGAGAAATTCTTAATAATTATTCGAATTTAGATTAAATGATTTTTAGAACGAAAACTCGAAAACCTCTAAAAAATGACTATAGGCTTACCCAAACAATATTTTTTTCTTCAATGATTTATGTACGTCCAAAATCTTGACCTAATTCTGGCCTGAAGACTGGGTTGAAGGAAAAATCGCAACAAATTTTTTTAATTTTTATAATTTCATAACCCGAGATTTAAAAATAACACTCTTAAATGATTTTAAAACAGTGTCAAGAAATCAGACGATTTCTTTTACTTGCCACTAGGAGCACTTTTGCCCTTACAGACATCAAATATTCAAGCTTCAAAACTACTTAAAGATGAATGAAAGTTTAAAAATATTAGGTTTAATTTTGAATACGCCACTATTTTGATAGCTGGTAATTTTCAAATAATTAAACTTATTGGAATCGGTCCGTTTTGTTGAATTAAAAATTTTGACATTTTTTGACTTTAAATAAATTTTGTTTCATAGATAATAACATCAAAAGATCAGAAAGGACTTTCAAAAAAAATGAGTTTGTGTATTTATTATTATAGCATTTGAGTTGACCCAAAATTTTTCACGAATCAATAACGCTATCGGCTTCAACTAAATGTTATATTATATAATGTGACGTGGCACCAAATTAATTAATTTTTGAAATAAATTCAATTTACTTTTTTATTATATATCAAAAAAACTGAAAAAAAAAAATATTTGTCAACTCAAATATTCCGCGAACGATTTTACCTCCAAAATAATTGTATGTCAAGAAGAATAACGTTTTCGATATCTGGTAAAATTTTTGAACTGACAGTTTTCTTCCAAAAAATAAAAACTTAAAAATGGTAAAAATTGATTTTCGACACAAATATCTTTTCAAAAATCAAAGATATTGTCTTTTAACTTATTTCATCTTATAAATTATGTTTTCAACATTCAGTAATAAACTAAGGATCTTCAAAAAATACTACGCAAAATTGGTGCAAATTGATGTTCGATACGAATATTTCGAGAACAGATGAAGTCAAAAGATGAAGCTGCAAAATTTGATAACATATATTTTCCAACTAAACATTTTAGGAACAAAAACAGATATTGACAGATATTAGAAAAATTCAATTGACACCTTTTTTTTGCAAAATCGAAACAAATTGATAAGAAAATATGTTCGACCGATGTATTAAAGAAAGATATTGACTTCAAATTGTTTATATCTCACACAAATTAATATTATATCTATATTAATATTTTTTTTTAAAGTTTTAGAAAAATTGACACACGTGCACGGATTGGAATTTATAAGTGTAAATTGTAGGCATCCGAGCTCTTTTTTCAAAAGGATTTATGGCCAAAATTGAATGGAAAATTGCAACAAAACGTCTTTTCTTTTTTGTTACTTAGTAAAGCTAGAGCTTAAAAAACTCTCTAATACCCAATTTCTTCACATTCATCCTAAGCTATCCTAGTATCCAGTCTAGCTAGGCCAGGTACTACGCTTGATTGGTATGAAATCCTAACAAAAAACTAGTACCCCTACATTTTCTTACGTCACTAGTAACCGATCTGATTCACAACCCAATCCTAGAAAATAATACGTCTAAAGCTGGTCTAATTTTAATTTTGACATCTAATTAGCATTTCAAATATTAATTATTTTAAATATTTGACATTTACAGCCATAAAAAAATGTCAAAATTTATATTTTTCAGTAGCATGTACGAAACAATAATGACGTGTTTGTGGCATATGGTAAAAACGTCGAAGACCACAGTAATTTCCAAAAACAAAATCTATATTTGAAACATAAATGGACAGAAGAAAATAACGAATTATACCTAAATTTACTAGAACTGAACTGGATTACTCAAAAATAAAAAGAAAATTACTTATTTTTAAAAGAGAACAGTCAAAAATTGACAAGTCGAATAAACTTTATTGCTTTGATTACAGAATTAACGCCCTAGCCTATCAGTTTTGCTGTACCAGAATAAACCCAGTTCTAACTATAGTACTCCTATTTGGCTGAACTATAGCATAGGCATAGAAATTCTGTGAAAAAATCAATAGGTACCGATTCGAGTACTTGGTTCTAAATACATAAATAGGACTAGGTACAAGTGCTTCTGTGAAGAAATGAGTTGGTACCGAATTGAATACTTATTCTAGGACAAGTAATGGTCCTAACGTTAAAACTCTGTGAAGAAGTTGGCCGTTAAATAAATTTAAAACACTGTCAAGAAATCAGATGTTCATTAATGGCGGCATTAATTTTGACGATTCTTTCACAGGCATTAAATTTGATGCCTTAAACACTTTGTTATCAGACATTGAATATTCAAAGTTTAAAAGTACCTACAAATGATAAAAACAGAATTTGAATGTTTAAAAATTAGATTTTTTAATTGTCATTTTTTAACAATTGACAAATAAAAACTACGCCATTACTAAAAATAGAACAATATACGCTTTAAGAACGCATTAAAATTTCTAAAATTTATTGTAAAAATGGTGAAAGTTTTGGAAAAAAAAGTTTCCTGATCCTTTTATTTCTTGATGAAGATATTGATGACCAATATCTTGTGATTTAACATATTTAAAGACTCATTTCTTAAGATTCACGTAAAATATAACGTCTTTGTCAATTATTAACAATCGATTTAAAATCTTAAAGATAAAAATCGTGAAGCTATCGATGAAATAAGTTCACAAATGTGTGAACTAATCGTGGAAGACTTAAAAAGAAACTTAATAACTTCATATTAAAAAATATTGTAATTAGTCCGATTTTTCAAGCTGAAAATGTTGATACTTTTCGACGTTTCAAGGTTCGTAAAATCTAAATCCATAGATCCGAGAAATCATGTTTCAAGAACAAATAGAGACATCCACTTAAAAAAAAATTTTACATAGAAATATGCAACAAGAACTTTTGGAAAGAATTGACAAAAATATCTCAGAGAATTTTTATATGTTTAAAAAAGAACTCAACTGAAATGAAAATTACTAAAAATAAATCTCGAATCATTTACGAAAAAAATAATTTAATTTTATGAAGAATGAGTTTTCTGAAATTTTGTATAATTTTAAGAGCATTCCGATGAAAAGTTGAAGCCCCTCTAAAAAATATGAGTTTATAACATTTCTTACTATAGTTACCATTTTTCTCCAATTCGAAAAGCTAGGTGAACTATAACATTTGAAAAAAAAAAAATATATTTTAAGATTCATTTCCAAACACTCTACTTGATCCCTTTTCAGAGGAGTTTCATGGAATTATCGAGAACGTATAAACACTGCCCCAAAATTCAACCTTGTCTGAGTTTTTTCCAAGTAAATATCTACTCTTCCTCAACTAATGGTAGAATTTCCATACAATTGACAGATGTTTCCATGAAAACAAATCCAAAAAATAAAATCCAAACATACAACTGAATTAGTTGAACCTCCCGAATATACCGTAAGAAAAACACTAAAATCCTAAATTTATTATTGTTTCCATGATTTTTGAAGTTGAATGAAAATTTGTCTTACTACAAAACTAAATTTAACCTTAGAGGGCACCAATGTAAATGTATCAGTGCAATACCCGTGGCATGATGGTTAATTTAGTGGACTCTCATGCCAGAGGTCTTGGGCTCAATCCTTGACTGTGCCATCTATAGTTTTCGTCACGGGTACTACCTCTTGCGAGGAATTGACAACTCCTCCAAGAGTAATTCTTATCATGAAAGGTGCTTTCTTAGCCTTAAAACTGTAGGGCCCCTCCATCCTTGACAACAGTACTCGCACACAGGAATGGTTTAGAGTTGAAAGTCACTAGGCCTAAGTTTTCAAGAGACTGTTGCGCCACCTAGTTTATTTATTTATAATCCCCAACTTATAAGCAGTGCTCACAGAAAAAGAAATATTGCTTTTTTTAGAAAATTATGTTATCTAGAGAAAGTAACCAAAAGCCCCAAAATCTTTCATTGTTACACTTCTGCGACCTTTTCGTCATATGTTATAATAATTATATCCTCAGCGACTTTCATCAATTTGAGATTCCCAATTTATAAAAATTTAATGGTTTTTTGACAGCACGTCGAGTAATGTGAAATTGATGGATTCTTAAAAACCAAATGGATGTTTAAAACCTTCTGCTATACTAATATCATCGATAACTTTTTTCAATGATATGACTATAAAAGTTTTTCCCTCCCAAAGTCTTTCATTTTGCTTCAAACTTTTCTATAATCTTGCTATAATCAATGGTTCAAGACATCAGAATACTTTATCACTTCCACTGATACTTTATAAAGGTATTACATTATTTATAAAAGTAATTTTAGAAGTCAACAACATGCCTCCCATCTAATTCCCAGCAATCTATATAAGGACATTAATTGCAGCCACATTATTTCTTAGCAGAGGGTGGTTATTGCCAGATAACGATGAGTAGTGCAGAAATTTACTGCAGAAAAAGGAACTTCTTCCTTTCATCCAATATTATTGCATTTCTTTTAATGTGCGAATAAATCGATTTCTTTTCGTAGTCGTCGTCGTCGGTGTATCATTAAAACAAGACGACTGTAACTAATCGATTATGAAAATATACTCAATCTAACTTTCCCTTAGATTATTCCAAATGCAAAAGTATATAATTACAGTCGAATATAGGAGAGAGGGGTATATTTTGATAGGAGCTATAACACAACCAAAACAGAGTTTTCCTTTTTAATTTTCCTATTTCGAAAACTCCTTAGACGGGATAATCTTCTTCTAGATATCATTTCGCCACTACCAACAAAAATAGATGTACATACATATATATATGTACAGATGAGGATTATAAATCATCTCATCGCCAGAAATCCATGGGGCGCTGCGCTGCGCTGGCTGTCTGTCTGTATGTCTGTCTGTCCGCCGCATTCCCAATTCTCCCATATTTTACCACTCACAAGGGGTTCCATACCCACTTGGGCTGCAAAAAAAGGATAAAATGTTTAGTCTCTGTCTGTCTGCGAGATTATCCTCCATTCAGACTTTCTGAAGGGATGAAAAACTATACATATACCAGTAGGTATACAAAAATACAAAATACCGTTGCCACATGAATTTAAACCTTTTTTCGAATTGCCATGGCAACCAGGAAATGTACAGTACATACTTTTCATCTGTCCTGTCAGAAAAACGAACGTAAATTCAAGCTGTGTAGCGTACCTTCATTTCTGTATAATATCCCATTCGGATTCGATACGTGTCCCCGTGTCCTTTAAGCGCAACGTATAACAACACAGCCTGGCATTTTAAATGCTCCATCAGCAGTTTTCTGATACAAAATGTAAATAACGTTGAAGTTTATACCCGACACATGAGGAAATAAGAGAAAAGCTCCATAAAAGTTAATTCGACAATCATCAAGGACTAACCAAACCACACTTTCCCCACTGAAACCCTTTTCACAAAAAACTAATTTTTGAAAAACTCTTTCCCCTTCAGCAGCGACTTCGGCGTCCTTTCTGGATGATGATGACGAAGTACAGCAAAAAAAAAAAGAACCATCTCGTGTTTGAGGTGTCAATTAGTTTAAAGTCGGAATGGGTTGATTAAAATATGTGCACGTGATCTGCTGGGATATATGATTCCCCGATGATATTCAATTGTTGCCTTGTTGGCATCAATGTGGCAGACTCATGGGTATACGAAAAAGTCTAACCCATACTGAAGATGTAACCATATACCTAACTAAATACCTACGTTAACCATGACCCAGTCCTAAGCTCCGGCCCAGATGTACATCATATGAAATCATTTGTGGTTAAATGTGGCATGGGAACCAAACATATAGTAGTACTATATTCATCCCCTATATATTTGCATAAAATTAAGACTCTCAAACTCAACACACTCGACAGCCTTAAACCATTATTAGGTTTAGCTTATTGACACCACCACCGTGCTTTTTGCTTTGAGTTAAGTCGAGTCGTGTCGAGTCGAGTTGAGACCATCAGACTGATTAGATAAATTTTTCTTAATTGGATTGGATGGGGTGAAAATCATACATCCATCAAATGCGGGTCTTTTATAAATATACATATGAGTATATGATAAGGCATATATAAAGGCTTTTGAATAAATTAATTGACATGGTTTTTGACACACATTAGCCATGTTAACATTTTTCGTTGCGTCTTTGAGAGGAATTATAATTTTTGTCTTTATTTTGTTTAATTAAGAACAACAATGGCGGGTCTGATGTTATTTATGAAATGGAAATGTTCTTTTCTTCCACATGTATGTACATAAGTCAAAGTCTCGTATTAATGGAAAATATTTTAAGAATGAGTCAGAGCATACAAATGAACCGGAACAAAAGAAAAGCTTGCCACTTTGATCTTGAATATAACGTAGGATAAAATGTTGAATGTGGAATAAGACCTTGAACGTGATATTAATGAAGAAAGAAACTGTTGCATACATATGACACATTATTTTGTTTAGAGAAAAATGTCGATGGCACTGTTGACTAAAGGAATGTTAACAATGAATCCTGTCTTTATGCCTGACTGTAAGTAGTTAAACATAGGTACCAATTTTAAGTTGAGCAACAGAATGTCTTTAGGCTGAATACGGGTCTATATGAGACGGAGGTTATTTTAATCCAAGAAGTAGCCCCTCAAGCTGTAGCTGTAAACAAATTTATACAGTATGGCTTTTTGTCGGTTTGTCTTGCTTAAAAGTTTGTATAAACAAATAAAAATTGGATGAATGAAACTAATTTGAAGTCAATATCTTCTATTGTTTACGGGATATCGCGAACCGAACATCAATTTTTACCAAATTTGAGTACTATTTTTTGTAGATTTTATTTTTTATGAAAAAACGGACTGTCGAATTTTTATAAAAAAAACTACTGAATATCGAAAACAATATTTTCTGTGAGATAAAATAAGTTTAAAGCCAATATTTTTAATTTTTGAAAAGCTATTTGAGTCGAAAGTAAATTTTTACCAAGTTTTATAGTAGTGTTTTTTTTTAGGTTTTATTTTTTGTAAAAAAAAACTGTCAATTCGATTTTTGTCAAAATTTTTTTGAATGTTGAAAATATCGAAAATCAATTTTTACCAACTTTTGTAAATTTTTTTTAGGTTTTTAATTTTTTATAAAAAAAAGGTGTTGATTCGATTTTTCTCAAAAGTTTTACACATGTTGAAAACGTTATTCTTCGTTTAACAAAATTGTTTTGGAGATAAAATCATTTTTTGTTCGTACAATTTTCGAGGTGACATATATTTTTTTTTTCAGTTTTTTTTGATTTATAAAAAAACCGTTGATTTTTTTCCAAAAAATATACCTGTTTCGTATCACGTTACAATATATGTACATACGTATGTATATAATATACAATTTAATTTGATTCTCCAGCGTCATTGGTTCATGAGATATTTAGGGTTAACCAAAATGTTTACCTTTTTTTTAAACTTTTTTTTTCGGCGTACTCCCACACTGTTTTAAACAGGCCAGCTGTATTGGCACTAAGTGAAACCCAAGTAGGTGAGGATTCCGATCCCGCTGAATTTTTTATTCATGGGTATAGCTTGGTGCCTTTATTCTTTTCCCACCATGGCCTCGCCATCTACATTAGGGGTGATGTTGCTTATCAGCTCTTACCACAATATGGTATTTGCACCAATTCCTTTTTTAATTATATGTGGATTAAATTTTCCGTAAATAAGCAAATCACTCATTATTGTTTCCTTTATTGAAGCCCTAATCTAGACAGAGTATCAACTTCTCGTGAATTTGATGCTTTGTCTGATTCCATCCAAAGAATTGTTTCGTCCTATCCTCGCACTGAAATCGTTGTTACGGGCGATTTCAATGTACACAATTCTTCATGGCTTCAACATTCGGGCCAGACAACATCCGAAGGAGTGTGTGCTGAGATCTTCGCTGAGTTGAACCTCCTAACTCAGCTGGTCAACGAGCCGACTCGAATATCGGACGTGGTAGGTCGAGCAGAAAACACTCTTAACTTGTTTCTTACCTCTGACCCCGGTAAGTACACTATTAGGGTTCTATTTCCTCTAGGTGTATCTGACCATTGTGTCATATCAGCTAATTTCTCGTGTCAAAACTCTCCAGTTAAAGAAAGAGCTCCTAAGAGAACCGTTTGACAATACGAGAAAGCCAACTGGGACGGTCTCAATAATTATTTTAGGATCTTTAACTGGCCACTATGCTTCCTCGATAGTGACGTAGACGCCAGCGCTGATATGATCACAAGTTTGATTCTCCTGGGAGTGAGAACTTTTATCCCGAATAGGGTTAAAAGCATCAGGCCTAAGGAAAACGCATGGTTCGATGCGAGCTGTAAAGAGGTTATTAGGGTCAAGAAGGTAAGTTTCCGTTGTTTCAAAGCCAATCCAACTGAGGAAAACCGGAATAAGTTCAAGCAAGCCAGGAAGGCCTGCAACGCCCATATTCGACGGACCAAATTTTTACATGACCAAAAATTACGGCAAAGAATACTGCAGTGTCCCAAAGGCAGTACAAATTTTTGGTCATTTGTAAAAAAACATGAGGAATTCTTCCTCTTCCTCGGTTTCTACGCTCGTTATCAATGACACTCCATTTGTAAGTTCTTTAGAGAAAGCTAATCTCTTCGTTAGGCAGTTCGCCGCCAACTTAACGCTGCCAGTGAGTGTTATGACTCCGCCTGTCATCGAGCGCGTTAGTGATTCTATGGGGCCAATCTTTTTTCGCACACGTAAAAGATCTTAATACTTATAAATCCGCTGGTCCGGATGTATCCCCGCTATTGTTCTGAAGAAGTGTTCTTCAACGCTGGCAAAACTACTGCGTAAGCTTTTTCATCTGTCTTACTCTGATCTCGTTCCGAGCGGATGGAAAATTGCATTTGTCCAGCCTATTCACAAAAAAGGCGAATCTTCCGCACCCTCTAATTATCGACCGATTGCACTTACGTCCCTTCTTTCCAAAGTCATGGAAACGCTGTTAAATTATCAGCTTAAGAAATATCTCGAAGACCGAAAGCTTCTTAATGACCGGCAGTACGGCTTTCGCAGCAATAGGTCCACTGGTGATCTCATGGTTCATATCACCGAACAGTGGAGCAAATCTTTACATCGTTTTGGAGAAAGTAAGATTATTGCACTTGATATTTCAAAAGCATTTGATAGGGTTTGGCATCAGGCTCTCTTATCGAAAATGCGTGCTTTCGGTTTTCACGAATCCCTGCTTCATTGGATTAGTAACTATCTTTCGGATCGTTCAATACAAGTAGTATTGGATGGGTTCAAGTCTGAAAACCACATAATAAATGCTGGTGGTCCCAGGGCTCTGTTCTATCTCCAACACTCTTTCTCATTTTTATTAATGATCTCCTGTCTGCAACTTCTAATCCAATACATTGTTTCGCTGACGATAGTACTCTCAACTTTTCATATTCGTTTTCAGAATTACATCCCTCTTCTTCGGATGTGGAACTGCAACGACAAAATATGATAAGCTCATTAAATTCCGACCTAAACAGCATTGTTCAATGGGGATTAAAAAACCGCGTGGAATTTAATGCTTCGAAAACGCAATGCTGTCTTGTATCGTTAAAGCGAGATACTCCCCCCTTGCCATTATCCATGGATGGCGCTTGCATCGAGGAGACTGAACATCTCGATATTCTCGGTATGTGTATCACCAACCACCTTTTGTGGAACGACCACATACGCTATGTCGCCAAAAATGGCGCAAGATGTTTGGGTTTTCTAAGGCGATGCAAGAAGTTTTTCTCCCCCTATGATCTGGCTGTTATCTACAAAACTTATATACGTCCAAAGCTTGAGTATAACTCCCATATCTGGGCTGGTGCACCTGCAACCATTACAATATTCAGGAATTCAAAACCAATGTGCACCGACACCTCCTTTCAACCTCTGTCTTCTCGTCCTAGTGCTCACACTGTGTCTTTGCATAATAAGGGTAGTAATATCCCCTTAAGTGTGCGCTTATTATAAAAAAAATGCAAAATATTGTTTCGAATTTTAAGTAAATTTTTAAAAAACATCAATTGAAAACATTTTTTTACTAAACACGAAAATCTACAAAATCAACTAAATCAACTAAAAGCTGATAAAAAAATGGTTTTTAACTCAAGTGTATTGTGATCAAAGAAGGATATTGACTTCAAATTTTTTTGCATCTCACATAAGAAATTGTTATTAATAAATATTTTTTTAAAGTTTCAGAAAAATCGACAGACAGAAGTACGGATGGGAAGTTATTAGTGTTGGTCGCATACCAACCTCTTTTTTAATAAGAAATTCGTCTTGGTGATTATTGTTTATTGACTTAAACTTATTTGTTTCATTTTGAACAAAGAAACAAAAGAATATCACGTTTTTTTCTGTTTATTTACAATCTAGTAGTTTTATATCAAAAATTCAACATGTCATACATTACTGACACATGTATTTATGCAAATGTTAACAAATCACTATCAAATCATCTACAACACAAAAAATCCCCCAGGTAAACATTTTTCCACGAAAACCCCGATAACAATGGTTTCCCATAATCTCTGTACAAATTTCCCCAGTGAACAAATGACAACACTGATTTCGTTATCATTTTTACACGATGATGATATTTTTTACCTACCTATCTACATATCTGTAAACATAAAGTGGATTTTCGTATCATTAACTAATGCAAAAGTTCGCATCATCATAGGTTTTCAACTTTAAGGAAACAAATTACCTCAATTAATAACGATAAAGAGGAACGATCAGATCACCCATCGTGCAAGCTGGGGCAAAAAAAGCTTAACATGTAAACCTGATGATTAATAACCTAGTCACGTATTGAGGCCATTTTACCGCAACAACATGCGGTGGCGTTCATTCTATAGAGATACATACCTATATACTACAAAAACAAAAACACCCCAAAAACGAATTAATCTTCTTATGCAAAATCGTACCGTACCAGCAGCAGCAGCGCCAGCCTGCGGACGCGAACGATAAAAAACAAAATACAACAATAAAAAATAAAGAACTTCTCGATTAAATTACTTAATTTTAACACGCTTGGGTGGATAGGCGCGTTCGCACTCTTCTTTGTCTTTATAGGTCTTTAGTTCGATGCAGCGGGCCTACTCTTCGCATTGTTCCTCACCATCACCAAAGCCATCCATAAAAAGTTAAAAGTTATAGCCATCATTATTTTTTCAGGAGTTTTTCGTTTTTCAACGCTCGAAAGCTTTATGACCATCTGATAGCCGAAAATGTGTTCGATAATGAATCTGCTCTTCCAAATCGATCGATTACAATCGATTCGTGATGGTAAGATGAGATTTCAAAGATGGGTATGGAGGGGGGTAGGGAGAGTGCAATGACGCTTGTGCGCACGCACTGACCCCAAGTCATGGAGTTTGAATATCAGAAAACCAAATACCTCCTAAAAATTGTATCTATACGTGTTCTACACAGAAATAGATACGTCGTGTATCCTACAGATACTTTTCAAAAGTCTAAAATTACCACTTGGAACGATAGTGAACATTTTGTTGGTGTCAAGTCGAGTCGATATTGCTATTTCAAGCCATGGGATAGCTGGCGGTAATGGATCACTATAGGTATGTAGGTAGGAATAGTGTTGCATCCATTCTTAACACATTCCCAGCTTCAGCTCATTCGTCTCCACGCTCCACCTAAAACTACCTTTAGGTTCGGCTTCGGCTTTGGAAATGCGAGGTTAACAAAATACCTATACTCGTACATAGTTTGGAAAATAGTTAGTTTCTGTTTCATCGGTGTTTTGTGGTTTTTTGTTTTTGCAGATGATGCAAAAGGTATATAGATACTCTTTATCAAACAGAAAATGACCCCGTATTCTCGATTCGAATAGTCCCAAAACATTCCATTAGGTTTTTCAATTTGATGGTTACTTTAAATTTTTGTTATGCAGCAAAGTTCTTTGAGTTCAAATTGGGTTTGGTAATTTGTATCTGCATTTCAATTGAGTTTAAATCATCCTCAGCTATAACTGTTTTATATTTGCCAATCGGACATTGCATATAGCAAAAGATAAATATCTACATTTTATGTGTACTTAAATATTGATTGATTTTTAATTGGAAAAAGGTGAAGGTCTTCATTTTCTGATGATGAATGATAAATGTTGATTTATTCGTATGGGAAATCCCAATTTATTTTAAAAAAATACTTTATGCAGACAAAATTATAGTTGGACTTGAAAAATTTTGGTTTTATAAACATTAAAATTGTATTTAAGAACTTGTTCTGTTTTTTAGTTTTTGAATTTTTGAGGTGAAAGAATATTAAAAGTGTTTTTTTCAAAATATTCAATTTTGTGTTATATTTTAAATAAAATTTGTATATATTTTTTTTTTTTTTTAAACGAATGAAACTTTCATAACATTGCCAAAATTTAATATCGATTTTGATATCATCTATCTTTTCATATATCTTATGACAATTTTTTTTTGTAATTTGACTTAAGCACGTCGCGTTTCTAAAATATTGCAGCGATTAAAAACATCTGTTTTCATTATATTTGCACTATGAAGGTATTTATATTTTTATTTCTTTATGGTCTGGCTGGGTAAATACAAGTTCATAAATGTATACATTTTATTTCTCATTGACTTAAACTTAAAATAGGTATAAGCTTATGTCTATTTCTATAAATCGAAAGCAAACAAAAGTCATTTGTCCTCAGAAAGTGTCGTTTTGTGACAAAATTTTGATTTGAATTCTTTTGACATTTTTATAAAGGGATTGACTTAAATCTTATCATTCTTATTTTAGAAAAAGACTACTTGAAAATTGAAGGCTTACTTGGAAATATAGTTCCAGGGTTAGTTTGCTTTCAAAAATGGGATGCATTTTTCTTTTTAAAATGTTAGTTTTTAAAGCTAAAAATGGAGTTTAAAAAGCCTCAAAGTAAAAAATTCTTTAGGAGAGAGAAGAGTTAAGAAAAAAGAGTCTGGAATGTTAACCACACTGATTATTTCCCATTCGGGTAAGTCTGTTGATATTTCTAAAAGTTTAACAAAACATTTACATTTACATTACATACTACTCAGCACATAAATGTACAGAGTAGAGAAAACAGCACCTTGAGCGACTAAGACTATATAAGGTGATAACAACACAAGACATTAATACAAGACAGAAGGACAGAGGAGAAAGAACAACAGACAGAAAGAACACATGACAACAGCACGCGGTAGGTTTCGAGACGGTCCCCCACCTTTCTACTAACCACGCTGACGCTCAATGATGTTTGATTTCGGTGATCGATGAGAACCGAAGCTTTACACTTTGTGTAAGATTAAAAAAAGTTTGAAGTCAATATCTTCATGTCATGTTCTGAAAACATTTGAGTCAAAAACCTTTTTTATCAGTTTTTAGTTGTTTTTGAAGGTTTATGGTTTAGTAAAAAAAAGTTATAAATTGGATTTTTTTGAAAAATTAACTAACAACAAAAATAATTTTCATTTTAATATTTGTTTTTGTGTGCCTAATATATTTTGGTCGAACATCAGTTTTTACCAATTTTTGTATTAATTTGTACGGATTTTTATTTTTTACAAAAAAAAAACTGTCAGTTAAATTTTGTATAAACAACTTTTTCCAAAACATATGTACATACATTTTATTTTTAGTAATATTTCGTCTAGGCTTTCATATATTGTTAGAAAACTTTCACTGCAGTTTTTCGTAAACATTTACTAGATGTCAAAGACGTAATTCTTTCATACACTGTGACTAATATTTTTAACTTCCCATAGGAAGTTATTGTAATGGGTCCGATTTGTCAAATTGAAAATTTTGACATTTCTCGACGTTTCAAGGTCCCTAGAGTCGAATTAAAGATTTTTAGAAAGATGTCTGTGCGTGCGTGTGTACGTACGTTCGTACGTCCCTACGTTCGCGACGTTTTTTTCGTCGTCCATAGCTCAAGAA
This sequence comes from Eupeodes latifasciatus, assembly GCA_920104205.1. Classification (NCBI taxonomy): domain Eukaryota; kingdom Metazoa; phylum Arthropoda; class Insecta; order Diptera; family Syrphidae; genus Eupeodes; species Eupeodes latifasciatus. The sequence goes on along the minus strand of OV049926.1, from coordinate 25,172,924 downwards.
CCAGTAGAGATATCGACTTCAAATAAATGTTGTTATACAGATAATAAGGCAAAAAGATGCAGAAAGGTCTCTCAAGAAAATTGCTTGGGTGGTTTTTTTACCATAGCAGTTTAAAAAAAAGGTGAAAATTTTGGTTAAACCTAAATATCTCATGAACCAATGACGCTAGAGACTTGAATTAAATTTTATATTATATATTATAACGTGATACAATACAATTATATTTTTAGAAAAAAATCCAATGAACGTTTTTTTTTATAAATCAAAAAACTGAAAAAAAAATTTGTCACTAAGAAAATTTTACGACTTAAATATGATTTCATCTCCAAAATAATTTTGTGCAACGAAGAATAATGTTTTTGACATCTGATAAAATTTTGAGAAAAACCGCATTGACAGTTTTTTTACAAAAAATAAAAACCTAAAAAAAAATCAATAAAAGTTGGTAAAAATTGATTTTTGACTAAAATATCTTTTCAAAAATTTGAGATAATGGCTTCTAACTAATTTTAACTTATAAGAAATATTGTTTTCAACAATAGGAACAATTTGGAGAAAAATCGAATTGACAGTTTTTTTACAAAAAATAAAAACCTAAAAAAAATGTATAAAAGTTGGTAAAAATTGTTTTTCGACGAAAATATCTTTTCAAAAATTTGAGATATTGGTCTTAAACTAATTTTATATTTTAAAACATATTGTTGTTAACATTCAGTAAAATTTTGAAAAAAATCAAATTGACAGTTTTTCTTACAAAAAATAAAAACCTAAAAAAAACAATACTAAAACTTGGTAAAAATTTACTTTCGACTCAAATAGCTTTTCAAAAATTAAAAATATTGGCTTCAAACTTATTTTATTTCAAAGATATTATTATTTGTTTTCCATATTCAGTATATTTTTTATAAAAATATAACAGTCCGTTTTTTCATAAAAAAATAACACCTACAAAAAATAGTACGCAAATTTGGTAAAAATTGATACATATAGACAAACTTTTAAGCAAGACAAATCGACAGACGGGATAGGAAGTTATCAGTGTGGGTCGCATCCCAGCCTCTTTTTTCTTATTTGTATTTATTCGTTTCTTAACTAACTTAAATAGTGAACATGTTTAGAAAATTATTTGAAAATGTCAATCTGAGGTATAAAATACTGAGAATAAACGAAAAAATAAAAATAATGTCATATCATTGTAGACGTTGTGTCGCCATCAATGTTTTTTTTTTATATTTATTTATTTCCTATTCAACTAAATAGACAAAATTATTGTCTATAAAATATATTCTAATAATGGTTGTTGTTTATTTTTATTGTATTAATACATTCGATATTAAAATAAAACCATTTCTAAAATATACTTTATCAAAAAACCAGAAAATAACACGTTCTATACAAATAATCAAAAAAAAAAAAACAAACAAAAAAAACAGATGGTTTTATTAATCTTTGCAAGATGTCAGAAATACAACATCAACAAAATACGTGCTTTATTAGTAAAATAATAACGCACAACAACAATATTTACTTATACCTACATGAAATTCGAATATATTTGTATAGCAAAAGTTTGTTGTTTTGTATTTTATTTAATTTGAGTCAAATTAGGTTGAAGTGAAACTAGAGTAAGGTTTTGGCAATTTTGTTACTATATTTTTTAACTTCCCATAGGAAGTTATTGTAATCGGTTTGATTTAGCGAACTGTTGAAATTTTGGCATTTCTTGACGTTTAAAAGTGCCTAGAATATAAATCAAAGGTTCTTAGAAAGATGTCTGTGTGTACGTCCGTCGTTATTTACTCAATAATCAGTAGAGATATCGACTTCAAATACAATTTATATTAGGTACAGATACTAAAAGATGCATCGAAAGATGATTTTTTAAAAAAAATGAGCTGGTGGTAGCAATTTTAAAAAATGTGAACATTTTGGTTGACCCCAAATATCTAACGAACCAATAACGTTAGCGATTTCAAATTATTTCTTCATTATAATAATGTGACATAATGCCAAATAAGTATAATTTTGATAAAATACAACTTACGGTTTAACCTCGAATGATAGGTTAGGTTAGGTTAGGTTATAGTGGCTGTCATAGATGGAAACAGACACACTTAGGCCAGTTTTCTGGCCTAAGTGTGGTACCACATGAATCTTGAGGCTTCCTCCTAAGCTCAATGGAACCAGTTTGAGTCCCTTATGAAACGTGAGAGGCTGATTATGCTGATGTGGTTTAGATCGTTTAGATCGTCAAAGAAAATTCTCCTAGGTAATTCTTGCGTTTTCGAGCCAGAGCAGGGCATGTGCAGAGAAGATGAAGAACTGTTTCTTCCTCTTCCTCGTCCATACAGCTTCTGCAAAAGTCATTTGAGAATACGCCTAATCTCGTGGCATGCTTTCTTATTAGACAGTGTCCGGTTATGACACCTATTATCGAGCTTATATGCGATCTGCTTAGAGAGAGCAAGCACCTTGAACGTTTTAAATCCAGTGTTGGCCAGATGTTTTTTGTGACTTGAAACCTCGAATGATACTATCTCTAGAATTATTCAATGCAACGAAGAATAGGTATAACGTTTTTGACATCTGGTCAAATTTTGAGAAAAATCGAAGTAACGGTTTTTCTTTAAAGAAAAATAAAAACTTAAAAAAAAATCCTAAAATTTGGTATAAATTGAGTTCTGACTTGAATATCTTGGAAAATATTAAAGACATTGCTTTTAGACTAATTGAATCTTATACATAATATTATTTTTGACAATTACATTTTTTAGAAAAACTAAACAGTCGGTTTTTATATACAAAATAAGAATCTACTAAAAATAATACGCTTAATTGGTAAAAACTTATGTTTGATTCGAAGATTTCGAGAAAAGATGAAGGTACTGTAGATTTATTTAGTTCTATTCAAAATTTTGATTTTAACGTAAGACTATGTTCTTAGAAAAATCCAATCAGTATTTATTAATAAAATGCTGCTAAAACTCAACTCGACTAAAACTGTGGAGAACAAAAACAAATATTGAAATCAAACTTAAGGGCCTTGCACATGAGAACCACATTAGAAAATCTATGGGAAATTGTAAATCGACGAATTTTAAGGATTAATTGCAAAAATAAGAATGAATGGTTTGGAAAAGTATACCAAACAGCATAATAACAATTTAATTGATTTCATGCCTGGAAGATGTGCTGAAGTGATTTAAAACAAGGGGCTTGCTAGTAAGTCTAAAAGAAAATAAATTTATTTTTTAAAGTTGCTTTTGTTTTGACCATACATTGAAGGAATTGTACTAATTGTGTTATATTTAGTGAACTATTACAAAAACTATTTTATTTTATTTTCCATTAGAATCTGTAAATATTTATTTGAATTTTAAAAACAAAAATATACAATAATTGAATGATAAATTTGTTTTTTAATTATTTAATAATCGAGGCTATAAAAGTCGCTTTTGTTTAGGGCCAACACTGCATATGCTTAAAGTTTAAGGAAAATTGACAGTCGAACACGAATGGGAAGTTGTCAGTGTGGGTCACATCAAAGTCCCTTTTTTTTTGCAACGCAGTTCAATTTAGTAAACTACGGGAATTCAGTGAAATTTCTTCATTACACTTTAATAAAAAAAAATGGGAAAACCCTCAAAACTTCCTTTGATTAATTATCTAAGTGAATTTATTTCATGATCTTACGTATTTCTAAGAAATTAAGTAATGTTTTAATTGTATCCGTTAGCGGATATTTAGAAAAAGAAAAAAAAAACATACCACAATTTCAAGTTTCTCACGGTTAAAAATATTTAAATATGCACCAAGCTGGTTTCTAAACCTTCTTTAAACTATTCATACTTTAACTATAGTCTATAGCTAAGCAAAAAAAACAAAAAAAAAAACATTTTCGATCTTTAATAGGAAATCGTTTTTTATCTCTCTATTATCTCTTTTTTTTAGAAAACAGTGGAAAAAAGAAACTTAAAGTAAAAACATAAACAGTTCAGTCACTCAGTGATGAAGTTAAAGTCGTCTCTAAGTTGTACTTACCACAAATAAAATAAAGATCGAACATTCATTCACTATAACAGCTATAAAAGTTAATTTGGTATAAACATAAACAAAGCTATAGCTACTCGTAAGTCTATGCCAAATAAACAAAACGAGTGAACGTGCTAAATTAATGCAGACCTGATTTTCTACCGATCGACCATCACGACCACTCTCCAATTTATGTTGTTGTTTTCAAGTCTTGCCATTTACCTACCTAGTTTTGTTTTGTTATATGTTTTGTTTTTGTTTCAAAGTACAGTACTGTGCAAAAGAACAAATATTCCTTTGACTTGAATTTTAATCTTTTGTGTTAAAATTTCTTTTAAGAGTGGTGGACATAATTTTCTAGGCTAAGTGCTAAGCCGCAAAAATGTTCATGAGGAAGTCACTATAAAAATAATGTGTATCACAAAGTTTACTCATGGTAAATATTTACCATCATCTAGTTTTAAATTGGGAAAACACCTCTAAAAAACAGTTTAAGGTAGTAAAAATACAGAATTTCTAAATAATTTTGGTATTAAAAAAAACTCGTACTTTTTAAAATAAATCAAAGAGTGTTTAATTCATTGTAAAAAAGAAGGCATTCCGTTAACAATTGAAGTCAGCCAAATTGTTACCACGGCTACGATTGCAGCATTTTATCTCTTCAAGAATCTTTTTATGACCAAATTGCACATTTGCGCCAGTATGTCTTCGTTAATTTTACGATTTTATTTTTAAGGTTTTAAATCGGCTGTAGACCTTATCTTTTAATTTCTGAAAAGGGTCTAAAGATAGTAAATAAAAAGAAGTTGATGGCTAATTGTGATCAATTCTTGAAAAAATAACACGGTCCGAAAAGTTTTCATGCAAAACTTCGAACTGTTCATTTTCATTATGGCATAGTTTCAAAAGTGACAGCTGCCCAAACATTTAGCTATTTAAAATGAAACCGCTTAATGGAGAGAATAATGTGTTTTAATATTTATACAAAATTACAAAACTGAAATCAAAATATTAACTTAACTTGACAACAGTCAACAGTCGCGTTTTACGTTTCGAAACTGAAGTTTTTTGAAAGTAGGTGGTACTTTAATCTTGATTGGAATATATCAGGAAAATGTCAGAATATTTAGGAAAACAAAAAGTTTTACCTATGAAACTGAAGAGTTCGAAAGTCCTTAAAGTTGAGTTTAAAACTTAACTAAACGCAAGAAAAATAAATATTGCTGTTGTTTCAAAATTATTTCTAAACTACATAGGTTAAAAATACTTAACGTAAGTGTTATATGTACATACAAACATACATATATCGTTAAAAAGCTTGAAACATAAATTTTTTAAATTTGTTAAAAATTAAACAAAACAAGAATTATTCAGAAGAATAAGAATAGATACTGGTGCACATTGCTCTTAAAGTTCTGAATATCGAAATGGGAGGGAAAAAAAAGTTAGGCAAAGCATTCCACATTCTCGATGTGCGGTTAAAGAAAGAATATCTGTAATTTTCAGTACGTCCAAAACTGAAATAAACGATGAGTATTCCTGAAAGTGCGAGTATTACGGCTAATTCGACAGAACACTGTTTGTAAAAATAACGGTAGAAAAAGGCATGTAATTTGTTACGGTTATAGTTTTATCATTCTCAAAGTTCTTTTTTGATTTTAAGGGCACCTGCTTAAAAACGTGAGTTATATTCAAGTTTTGGACGAATGAAGGCTTTGTAAATTACAGCCAAATTAGAAGGGGTAAAATATTTCTTGCAAAGTCGTCGGAGGAATCCTGAGCATCTAGCAGCATTTTTGGAAATATCGAACATCCGATCATTCCATAAGAGGTGATCAGTGATACACATACCGAGTACTGAAAGTTGATTAATTTCCTGGATGCAAGTGCTACTCATGGATATAGTGGCATCGGAGGTGCGTTAAGCTTTAACGATAGGAGACAGCATTAAGTTTTTGAAGCATTCAATTCTACACGGTTAATAATTCCTCATTGACAATGACAATGCTGTCAAGATTGGAATTTAATAAGCTTAATATATGCTACCGTTGAGGTTCCACATCCGAAGGACAAGGATGTGAATCTAGAAACGAGTATTAAAACCTGAGGGTACTGCCGTCAGAGAAACAGTTTAATAGATTAGAAGTAGAAGAAAAAAGATCGTTTATGAATATAAGAATAAAAAAAAAAACGAGCCTGGGGAATATAAATCTGTATTTAGGAAATAAATTTGTACACAAAGCTACTGAGGATAGTGTTCAAGTAATGTCTGAATACAGATTGAAAAGTTACTTTTAAAACTCGAAAAACGAATTTAGCACCTCACTGTGTTCATAAGAGAATATACTTTATAACAGATATGTAAAAACCCATCAATAATGGGGAAATGCAGTGCAAAATGAAAACTAGAAACTAGTTGAAAGAGGAAAAAACAGAAATAACCCATTGAGAGTGAAACTCCAAAATTTATGGACTGCATTCTGGTTTCTATTACTCTCCTCTCAATCTCAACAACTCAACTCAAGCCTCTTTACAATGAACGCTCCTAACTAACTCAAGCAAGTACTCAGTGATTATAATGCTGAAGCTGATGATGACGACAACAATTGAACAAGACTGCCTCCGACCACTATCTAGTGTCCAGAGACCAGACTCTCTAATCGATCGACTTTGTCTAGCCAGCGTGTGTGGAAATCGAAATGGAAACTATCAGCTTTCCATTCCAAAGATTGTAATAACAAAAATTATAGTATTGATGATCGATTGGGATCAGTGATCGTGATGTGAGTTAAGTGTTTACCGATCATCGTTTTCATAATTATCATTGAGGTAGGAGACACGCCTCCTTCGAGGTACACGAAAGATTCATTATTGGGGAGTATCTAAAAGCTGAACTGAAATTGTTTATTGTAAATTTTCTTTTAAATTTGGAAACAAAAAAGACAAATAACGTGAATTTTTATAAAGAAATCAAAAACAAAATGTAGGCCAATTTATTTGTTTAGTGATGGGAATGATATGCGATAGCGATGGGAGGCATGGAGCGATTGAATTGATTTCTAATTAAAATTCCGGTAGCGTGTGCGATCGGTTGGATTTTCGTTTCGATTGAATTTATTTTTGTTGTTGGTAACTTTACTTTGTTGTTGAGTTTGAATATGCGTGTTGCAGTGTTGTGGTCTGTGCAGCACCCTCACACGCGTCTGCTTAATGTTGAAAATAAATTCAATTTATAAACCTACATACTTGTAGCTATACCGTGATTCGGCTGGATGTATTTAGCTTCTGCTACTGGATGATGTTGATATATAGTTGAGATGATGATTCATTGCACTTTCACATAATCTAATTTGGAAAAAATTGAGATTGTTTATACAACATGTATACTTGGAGTCATGTGAGTCTTAAAAATAATATAAATAAATACATACTGAAAGTTGTGATGACATTTATGTTTCTATTGTTTACCTTTTCATAATTGAATGACTTTCAAAAAATTGAAAAATTTAATAAATAAATTTCATGAGTGGAAAAACATTAATAAGCAACAAAGGTTATTTTAATTGAATTACGAAAAAAGTGAAAGATGCTTTAATTGAAAATATATATTTTTATTCCTTTCACTAGCAAAAGTGAAAACTGATTTATAATTTTTTAATTCAGTTATTTTTTTTTAATACAATACAACACGGATATTAGAAATCTACGACGCACAGTGGCCCGTTTATGCAAAACTACTTGCAATATTCATTTTTCGAGTGGGTCTATAATGCAAAACTTTTTAGTTAACTGGATTCACAAATACTTGGAGCTGGAGTAATGGAAAAAATTATTCAATTTGGGTTATTGGTGTGCCTTATAGAGCAGGCCAAAGTTGAAGATTTTTTATGATAATTTTTTTTATTTTTTTTTTCTTAACTTTGAATGTAAAAACTAGAAAAGGGTCTTCGAAACGCTTTTCGTTTTTGTTTTCATAATATGCTTTGCCATTATTTTGATCGATAATTAAAAAAAATATTTTTTAATTGTTTAATTTAATGTTTTTGGAAACACTACTTTTGGCACACTTTTTCGACTTCAAATTGTATAGAAAAAAATATTCAACGAGTGGTGCTAAGACCTCAACTGATTCAGAATCCTTGTATATTTCTTAACATAAATCCAAAAGATCAACTGCGTCATTTTGCATCGAACTGAGCTAAGGAGATTTGATTTGATGAAGTCAGTCATTTTGTTCCCCTCTTTTTCCATGGAAAATTCTTTGGAACGATTTCTCTGTTTTGTATATGTGATGGATTTAAAAAAGATGATTTTATTTAAAAAAGGTTAATCATTTTTGTTTTATGTTTATTACCTAAGATTTTCAAGAGTCTTAGAGCTATTTTTTTTAATCCTGTAATAAAATTTTAAATAATGCATTTGTTCATTGTGTTCCAATATGTTAAAGAGACTAGTGACATCATAAATACCACAGTCAATAATATTAAAAGTCAAATATCAGATATTCAACCAACAATATATAAACTTAATGAAGAAACAACTATAACTGTGAATCACGAGCTCTTTCTAACTATGATAGTCTACGCGGTCATGTCCGATATGCAAAAGGACACAAAAGAACTTCAATTAAGATGAATCAATTGAGGACGGACATAATTACGAATATGGAATCTCTCCACTGCACGCTAGAATCAGATGCATGGAATTATTTTAAAGCTTGTGTATACTCTTCGACAAGAAGGAGAAGGTACTGATGATTCGATTGGGACCAAGGAGGCGGAAAAAAGAAGAAAAAAAGAGATCCAAAGGCGTTTTCGCGATGAGCTTGGTGTTGATGTGGATAAACCAAAGGGCTTGGAAACACTAATGACGGAAACACAGTAAGAAGATTTTTTGAATAGTCACGTGCAACCGCTCGAATAATTGCAGTTAATGGAGAAGTTATAATGAGGGTCAAAGTAGTATGGAACGTCTTGAATTGCAGAGAAGTCTTGAATGCAGTTAAATTTGGGCAGTATAGTAAGAAAACGGCGGAACTTTTTAAACTAAAGTATCCTGAAAAACTACTCACACCTAATCTACACAAAATATTGGTTCATAGTCAAAATATCATTGAATATCAATCACTACCACTTGGAGAACTGTCAGAAGAAGCCCAGGAATGCAAAAATAAAGACTACAAGAAATATCGATATCAGAATACGTGTAAGGTTTCAAGGATTCGGCAGAATGAGGACCTATTTAATATGCTTGCAACCTCTTCGGATCCACTTATTTCTTCCTTAAGGCATGTGCGAAGCCAAACAGATCTGAAAAAACGATACTCTCCAGAAATTATGAGTTTATTACATATTTCCCCGGACTTAGATGATAGTTTTCAAGAAATTTAGTGTTTATATATTAATTTGTTTTGTCTTTATTTCTTGTTCCACTGTTTGACTTTTGATATATCACCAAAATACATTATGTACTCTTGAATACTGGAAAATAAAAAAAAAATTCCTTAAATTTAAAAAAAAAATGGTTGCCTGTAAAGTCGGTTTTACGGGCGAAGATTTTACGTGACAACGTCTTTTTCTCGGTAGAATATTTATTGATATGAATATAATTAAATTGCACAATAGGAACAAGGAATTGAATGAAAATAAGAATTGCACAAATTTTTTAAACTAATAATTTACTTAACACTATCAACATTTATCAATAGTATGACAGAACCTATAAACTCAGTTTCTCAACTTTTGTGTCAATCTAACAATTAATCAATCAATCATAGTTTACGATAATGAAATATCAGTGTACAATTATTTACCTTTATTGTTGTAGTTGTTGTAAATGACGAATCTAAGCACTCCACATTTTCACTACAGACACAGCTGACGATACTTTAACCACACGTGTGAACTTGTATTATGACGCTTTCTTGTTTTTCCAACGCCAAGAACAGTCGAGAAAGACAAAGACAGAGACACAAGCATGCGCCGATTCAATGCGCCTAATTCTCTAGTGCTGCGCGCGTGGCAGACCGATCATAGTTGAGTGGGAGAGAGACGCAAGGCATTCGGCGGGCCTCTCTCTCGTTCGGTGACTCATCGTAACGTTACCGGGCGTTACACTTTTTCATAAGTGACTCCCAGCCGCAACCTAATTTAAGACGTTGTCACGTCAAAAAAACCTTTTTTCCCCACTGTTTAACTCGAATTGGTCCTATTTCTTTTTGCTCTACTGTTTCAATTCACTCAGGTTACTTAAAAAAGTGATATAGACTGCATATTAAAATACCGCTATGTTTATGACCTTTGTTAAAACTTCTTATTTTAACACAAATTTCTGAAACACCCTGTAAACAGTTTTTTTAAAAGTCACAATTTGTATAGCCTTGCAAATTTCCTTCAAGATAAAAAGAAATTAAAGCAATATCTTTATTCGTTTAGGAGATATGATTTTTGCAACCAAAAAAGTCAAAACGGGCCACTGTGCGTTGCTTTTTTCTCTTATATATGAAGTGTGTACGCGGCTTAAAGTTTATAGAAATGAGAAAATATTTCTAAGTTTCCGATCACAATTAATCCTGCACTTCCTTAATAAGAAAGCAATTTTTGGCATCTGGAAAATCAGATACTAAAATATGCCTTACTTTCAACAGGGCCCTATTTCATAAAAATTGACAGGTGACAGTTCTTCAAATTTGTCACACTCTAACAAATCTGTATTTCATTAAATACTGAAAGTTTGTTAGAAACATACAACGACAAATTTGTCATGAAAATTTTGTGATTTTCATATGCTGACACATTTGTCGTGACAATTTTATCATTGTCATACTTACTGACAAATTTGTCGTAACAGTTTTATTGTAATATCTTAAAATGCTTTATGATTGAAAACCTTTGCCTTTTGTTCATCGTTTCTCGACCAATATTTCCGATGTTATAGCAACAGAACGGTGGCACTCTTTCAACTTTAAAATCGAGAGTTTTAAAATAAATAACCTTCTCAATATAAGTGTACTAAAGTTGCTTTTATAAAAAAATGCTTTATTCACAAAATCAATGTCAACACTTGATCGTAACTGAGTTTTCTGTCACAATTGTCAATTAAATACTGACAAATATGTAAATTGTATTATTGTATTATTTCTTTTATTTTATAAAAGAATTGTCAGTACCAATTCCTCAGAAAATTCCTGACAATTGTTACATTTATGAAATGAAAAGATGATAATTGTCGGATATTTTCCTTCAACTTTACAAAACTGTCAAATTGTTTATGAAACAGATTTTGACAATTTTCAAGTTTTAAATTAACAAAATGTCATCTGTCACCTGTCGCAATTGTAAATTTTTATGAAATAAACCCCAGGTGTGAAATAATACCCCATGAAATGTCAAATATGTTGACAGCTGGCTATCTTTGGTAACGTTGACAAAGCTATTATTTGTCTAGTTTTATTTGTTTGTCAATATTTTCTGCAAGATTGGAATATGAAACAAATTTTTGAAAACTTACAGTAATTATATTTCAAAATGCTGCAAATATCACTTAACCCCTGCTTTATCCAAACGCTCCAATTATTATCTGGTCACCCTAATGACACTTTTCTCACCAAAAAACAACAATTATATGTGTTGTGTATAGTCTATGCACAATTTTGACACAAATATGTCAATATGTTTGTGTCAATTTCCACTTCATTCAACATTCCCTTTTAGTCACATGCCAATTAAAGAACATTGAAATAAATTTTTTATGGTTTTATGATACCTGCCTATTAAAACTGTCACTAGCTGTCATCTGTCGGTAGACAACATATACATGCATAAAGTTATCAATCATAAGACTGTAAATAAATATATACACAGGTTATTCATACAAAAATGAGATGTCAATTTTTTTGACAAAAAATTCATAGAAAAACTAGGTGTGAGTTTGTTGACAGATAAAAACATCTAATATTTTGAACTGAACAAAAACAAACTGATCTTTTTGTTAAAAAAAACATGTTAAAACAATAATAGAATTCTTAAAAGATTTATGGAATTGAATTAGTACATACATATGTATATGTAGTTTTGATGTTGTTTTTTCTAAATTGGTTTAAGTAACTGTCAGCTATTTTGCCCCTCAATTAATGTATTTGTATAGTGCGGGTATTACCAAATGTGTTATTTATCATTCTTCTTACACATACGTCACGGTGATTTCATATAAAACAAAACTTATTTATATAAATGACCTAAGCTGTCAAAGAAAACTAATTTTCGAAAATATTGGTAATACTAATAATTTATATTACATTTTATCTATTCATTCAACTCAACAAAATAAACATGTGACATTTTTGTCATTGTTGTCAAAAATAAATAAAAACAAACAAATATTCTGCGTCAACAAACATTTCAATTAACACACATGTCTGACATTTCTTATCAATCGTTGATCTCTTCTGTTTTCAGTTTTATAAAATTCTTTAAAAATTGTTTGAGTTACATAAAAGGGTGACATATTCATTCATTAATCTTTTACGACCGATCATGAGTATTTTCATTGTCATTTTGTTCTGGGTGCTGGCAACTTAACAATCAAAGAGTTCAACATTCTTTTAACTACATACATACATGTGTAGAGTAGATATATAAATTAATTTCAAAGACTTCTCCTTTTTCTTCTTGACATACGGAAGTCGGTTTTCTAAATACGTTAAAAGAATTCATCACCACAAAATTAAAAGAAAAATGATGACATCACATGATCATGTTGTTCGTGGATTAAATAATAAATTACAGCAGTCCCGAATTTTATTATCATGAGAACTTGCGAGATCATTTCTATTTGATCATTTTGTGTTTATTTTCTTTTTTTCTGAATTATATTTTTGTTCTGTTTTTCGGGGACACAAACACACTCGGTTGGTTTTGAAACGATGTCATTTTAAATAAATTTGTGCTGCTTTTGTTTAACTAATGGGCAATCAGTCAGTCAGCCTGAGCAGCATTCAGCCACAGCCGCAGTCACAGCCACAGCCCGCAGCCAGCCAGCCAGCTTTAGCAACAGCTATCTAGATGTACATAGGTAGACTTTTTTCTTTGTATCTAGGATGAGGCGAATAAATTCAAATAAAGAACATGAGGAAGTTGAAAAAGCTTGCTGATGTTTTTGCAAACAGAAATTATTGACTTTATTTTATTATTGTGCACAAATAAGTTGATGGATTTGTTCTTCAGTTTTCACGCCAAAAATCACTTTTCTACCAGTATCTGAAGGATGACTAGTATTGTCTATCTTTTCGACTTGAAGTGCTTAACTTATGAGTATGACAAATTAATCTTATACCTTGATAGTTGGTTATGCTATAACTCAATTGTGAATTCAATGTAACTTTTTAAATATTCTTAAAGTTTTGAAAATAGGGGGGGAGGGGGTACCACAGAGTGTGACAAATATATTACACATTCTTGATGTGCGGTTGAAAAGCAAGAATCCCTTAACTGATGAGCATCAAAGTAAGTGGCTTCTTCGACTTAGAGTTTGTATGCTGTATGTCAAATATGTAACTTTGAAATGAGCTCAATATCATGAATATTAGACAAAGTATCAGTCAATTTTTTAAAATTACTAAACCGCCAAAAAGTTTAGTGAGTTTAAGGAGAGACTAGCAGTTTGGCTTAAATTTATCCAATATATTGAAGAATTACCAAATTCGAAATTAATTTCTTATAAAAGCTCCAAATCATGTTTCATAAAAATTGCTAAGGTCATTCTAAAGATGTTGACATTATTTTTCGAATGTTTTTTGTAAGTCTAACATTTGATGATTTGAGTTTTAGAACAAAAAGTTTAAAGGAGTTAGGAGGCGTTGAAGTTCTTCAAAACTGTAGGATTTCCAAAATTTAAATTAAAATTTTTGTCATTGTCTTAAAGTTTTTATTATGAAATCGTGAGGGTAAAACAAAGTTAGATAAAATATTTCACATTGTTGATGTGCTGCTGTAAGAAGAATCTCCATACTTGATAGTACATACGAAATCGTGATGATGAGCATTCCTTAAAGTGCTTGCATTAAATTAAATGAGTCGGCAAGTGGACATTTCGAGTCGAACTTTTTCTGTGGGATCTCAAATACCTCTTAAATGAACCATATTATCATCATGAGCATCGAAAAAAGTATTCATAAAGTTATTCTTAAAAAAAATTATTGAACCGTGAAAAAGTTTGCTAAGATTAGGTAAATCTTGAATTTAGCGGTACCATATCTAAATGTATTGAAGAATCATCAAATTTTAAAGACATTTAATAAAGAAGTTTAAGATTTCCAAATTATGTTTTATAAAACTCGTTAACATCGTTCTTAAGATATCAACGTTTTAGACGTCATAAATAAATACAAATCATCTCAAACCCAAAAAATCTTTTAATACTTAATTTTAAGTTAACTTTAGGTATCATAAATTTAGAGCGGAACGAGAAATAAAGCGGGGGAGGATGAAAAGTGTTAATTTGCCTTTAAGTTTTTGAAAACTTCAATTTTCATGTTCATGTAATTTTCTGGTGTAAGAATTGTCAATATCAAATAGGAGGGAAATTTAGAGTTAAGTGAAGAAAACTACATTCTTGATGTGCGAATGAAAAGAGAATCTCTACGCTGAAAATTAATCCGAAATTGAGTTGAAAAGATTATATCTACAGAAATATTTAATAGAGGACATGCAGCTGGCTATTTCCACTTGAACTTTTTCTTTGTTATCTCAAAACTGTTTTAAATGATTCTCAGGCTTTTTGTAGGTCTCTTAAAAAATAAAATAAAAATAAGGTGGCGCAACAGTCCGTAGATAACCAGGGCTTACTTACAACTCTCAACCATTCCTGTGTGTGAGTCATTTCGGGAATGAAGGAGACCTACAGTTTTCGTGTCGAATTAGAACGACTTATTTGAGAAAGCATATTTCATAAAAAAATTACTCTTGGTTGATTTGGCAATTACTCGCAACATGCAACACCTAAATGGCATAGTAATGGATTGAACCCAAGAACTCTGTCATGACAGTCCTACGCGCTAACAACCTTATAAAAATGAGTATTGTATCACGAATATCGGATAAGAATTCACTCAATTCTTTAAAATTTCCGAGTCACGAAAAAATTTGGTCAAAATGATTAGATCCGGAATTTGGTTTAACTTATTGTCGTCTATATTGAAAAGTAATTAAAATTCAATAAATAATTGAGAGCTCTTAATTATGTTCATCAAAATCGCCAAGATCGTTCTTAAGATGTACACAATTTTTGTTGTTTCAAGTTTATAGTTAAGAAAAAACGTAAAATTTCTCACTTATGTCATTTCAAAACCTAAAATCCCTTTTTGATAAATTGTAAGTAGTTGAACAGATTCTTTAATGAAATTATAGAGAGGGAGAGTCTTTTTTGATCAGAAGTTAAACTTTTTTCTATGATTTCACGACTTCACCCCTTATTAGAATTCTTTAGGCAGTTAACCGCGTATTTATAGACGTGGCCGCCTAAGTTCATATACATTCTGCGCGCAGGCGGCCATGGCCGTCAGCCATTACAAAACAAAATTAACAGACCGTCGAAACGCATTCAACGCCAAACGTTGTCGTTGTCGTTGGCTTTGGCATTCTTCTTCCTACAGAACCTCCTCATTTATACTAAAAGTCTGAGGCTATTTGCGCCAAAACTAATAATAAATTGCTATACGCTGCGAAAAGTTGGGTTGGGTGTGCTGTGGCTGTGCAGAATGTGTATAATGTATAAAGTGCGTTAATAATAGGCTATTTTGTTTAGCGGCATTTAATGAGGGAAGTTTAGTGAAGAAGTGAAGAGAGAGGAGTTGTAATGAAAAAATAAAAAAAAACTACCTCAAGTGTTAATTTATTTATAAAATTTTTATTATTGTTTTTGCATCTGTGTCTATGCTAAAATACAATTTTTTCTTTTTGAATATTAAATAAACAAATCATCGTATTTGACATCAGAGTGAGTGAGAAAGGGGAAATGACGACTACCAACGCTGACGCGACGCGACGACAAGGTAGTAAAAATAAACGTGTCGAAATGAAGGTGTATTTTATTAATGTAACTTATTTGATAAAATATATTTATAAAAATAAAAATTATTAAATTCTGGCACGTACCTACATACCTACGAATATGAATATTTGATAGAGTGTCATAGGAGTTTAGAAAAAGAAAATTAATATATTCAGGTAGGTAAAATGTCTATAGAGGAAAAGTTTTGATTTATTGAAAAAGGTTTTTTCTTTTGAGAAGGCCATCAGGAAAATTAATTGATTTAATGATAATGATATTAATAATGGGAATTTACTTTGAAAGTATGAGTGCATTTACTTATAACATTGACTTTTTAATGAAAATATTGTGAAAGTAGTTTTTAAAAATTAGTTATTTTGAATAAGATTCAAATTGTTGCAGTTCTTAGTTTTCTAATGATTGTAATTATTGACTTAGTTTGCATGTTAAACTCATTAACCTACGCGTTATCTACATATTTATTACGTCCCTAAATTCAGTATGCAAATAAAATAATAATGGGCTCAACTTTCCATTACCGCAGGACGAATTTCGACACGCGGTTTTTTTTATTTGATAGATACATATGTGCAAATAAATAATAATTTTAGCAATTTTAGAGCAAGGAAACATTTATTTCTATTTTAAATAAATTTTCAAAGTTCACTTTCTCACATACAAAACACGCAAAAATGGTTAATTTTGACATTTCTTCCCTGTTTTTTGTTCAGTGTTGCCATACTTGATTTTGCTTTGTTGGGGATTTCTGTGATTTAAGTGCTCAAATGCAAAAAGTACTTTGCATATACCCAAACTTGCACCCACCCCAAATCCTATAGCGATCCAGGCAGGGGGCAACATGCCCCCCTTACATACCTAGCTGTTTGTACACCGCCCGCCGCACCGTACTATCAATTCAAAAAAACTTGTTTTAGACTCAAAAAACGAAATACATACGAAAAAGTAGGGTTAAGTCCGAAAAAGAAAATATTTTTTTTTTATGACTTATAAGTGTATCTTCGCCTTTATATTTAAAACATGTTCTATTGAGACCCCTAACTAAGAGTAAAAAAAATCAGAAGGAAATTCGTGCTGCGGTAATGGAAAGTCGCCCTAAATAATGTTATGCAGATATGTAGATTGACATTAAAATAATGAAAATAAGAATGAGCAACTCATTGTTTTCCTATGAACTGTCAAAAAAAGAGTAAATTAAGAATACTGAATTCGAAATTACTTTATGAACAAATTACCGAGTTTACAATACTAATGATATTCTGGCAACGTTGTAAGTTTACCAATTCTGTAAAATGATAAATTTATGCAAAAGTTTGTGTGAAGGGCATTTTAATTAATTACGTTAAATGCTGTGGATATGAATCAGCTGTTCGTTAAACGTCGCTTCGAAAAAGTACATATTTAATTTTTAGAATAAGTACATACTATTTGAAAATTTAGTGAAATATTGATTTGAAATCGGAATTCAATAAGAAAGTCATATTTAAGTAACGTTTATTTTTTTAGCCGTGTGTTTTCCAATCTGACAATACTTTTATCGGAGTTTGTCTTTTTGACAGCTGTCACTTGATTAATGCTTACTTTGGTTTGCAATTTTCTAATGACTAGATTTACTTCTGATCAACGTTTGGAGATCGGGCAAATTTATTACCAAAAAAAAGGTTGGGATGTGGCCCACATTGATAACTTTCCATTCGTGTCTGAATAGGGTTTTTCTTTAAATTTTAATAACTGTTAAAAACAATTCATAGTCATATTTTAAAACCGAGTGTATTTAAACTGGAGTCTAAATTTAACATCGAGGTTCTGTTTAGTTACAAACAAGTTTAAGATATATTCTATTACAATTCTAGTACAATTTCATTTAAACCTATACAAAATGGCTTGTAGAGGGGAACAAAATAAAATGTGTTAGCTGGAGACCCCAAAATCTTTGAAATCTTTTAAATTATTCTGTTTGCTGTTGGTTGGGACATTTTTTGTAAGTCGCACTGGTCATGTTAAGGCTTGGAAACACACAGATATTGCCATGCCAAACCTTTCATTGAATTTTGATCTTCAATATCTAGAAGGTCAATCATAAACTTGACATTTTTATTTTATAGAATCGATATCAATCGTCGTCATCTATTTCAAAGGAGTCGATTCGGGTTAAGCAGCAGTCCGTACGTTCGCGACGTTTTTTTCGTCGTCCATAGCTCAACAACCAAAAAGATATCGACTTTAAATAAATTTTGTTATACAGATAATAATGCAGAAAAATGCAGAAAGGGCTCTCAAAAAAATTTAGTCTGTGGTTTTTTTTTACTATAGCAATTTAAAAAACAGGCGAAAATTTTAGTTTACCCAAAATATCTCACGAACCAATAATGCGAGCGACTTGAACTAAATTTTATATTATATATTGTAACGTGATACCATACTAATATATTTATGGAAAAAATCCAATTAACGGGTTTTTTATAAATCAAAAGAATAAAAAAAATATTTGTCACCGCGAATATTTTACGAACAAAAACTGATTTTATCTCCAAAATAATTGTGTGCAACGAAAAACAACGTTTTTGACATCTGGTAAAATTTTGAGAAAATTCGAATGTAGGTACAGTTTTTTATAAAAAATAGAAACCTAAAAAAACATTACTAAAAGTTGGTAAAAATTGCCTTTCGACTCAAATATCTTTTCAAAAACCTAAGATATTGTGTTTAAGCTATCTTGTAAAATATATTGTTGTCAATATTCATTAAAATTTTGAGAAAAATAAAAACTAAAAAAAAACTATACTAAAAGTTGGTAAAAATTGGTTTTCGAATCAAATATTTTTTCAAAAATCAAAAACAAAATCCAACAGTTTTTTATAAAACATTAAAATCCACAAAAAATAGTACGCAAAAATAGTACGGTTCTCGATATCTCGTGAATAATAGAACATATTGACTTAAAATTAATTCAATTCATCCAATTTGTATTTGTTTATAGAAGAAATACAAATTTTTAAGAAATGCTATACTAAAATTGGTAAAAATTAGTTTTCGAATAAAAATCTAGTTAACCAAAATAGATTTTGAAATCAAACTCATTTATCATGTGCAAAATATTGTTGGTAATTTTTAATTTTTTATAACAATTCTGACGATTTTTTAACAAAAACTCAATAACTTACAAACCTTTTGAGCAACTTAGATGAGTTTTAATAATTGCTAAAATGACAACTTTGGTTATCAAATTATTTTAGAACACTGTTGTCCAGCAAGGTATGGTCTAACTATTTAATTTGGATGACTCCCTTACATATGAAAGCATGCTAAGATTCCAACAGTTTTCTAAATATGCCATATTTAAGAGCTAAAACACAATAGTTTAGAGGGTTTTTGGTGCATTTCGCGCAGAAATGTAGGAAATTGTTTTGAAACGTTGATTTTTTTCCAAAAATAAAATACACTTTTCTAGTTTCTATTTCTATTAATGCGAAGAACGCTGCAAAAATTCAAAAATCCAGAAAATGAGAGAGGATCTAATATGTAGAAATATCGGGTTTTTTTTGACGTAGTTTTTTCGAACTCAATTTTCGGGAGTCTCTTATTACTATCGTTATCAATCTGCTTACTCGTATTTTGATCTTAAAGGCGTCAACAAAACCTTAAAATTGTAGAGATAAAAAGGTTTGGTTCTTGAATTTAAGGAAATAGTTGCATTTAAGTACATAATTTCTCTAAAAAATTAAATTAAATTAAAACAAAGTAAGGTAGGTGAACAAATAAGTTGGGAAGAAAAGTTTTTGTAGCACTTACTAATTACACGTTTCAAAGCTTCAATATCAATAGATATGAAACGTTTATTATGTTTTTAACTTAGCCATTAGTTTGAAAAAAGTGTCACTTGATTTTTTTGGGACATTTGTATTATTAAAATTCGTGTTTAAATCTCAGTGCTAGAGCATCCAAAGCAAATTCACTTCAAAAGTAGATTTATTTAATTTTTTAAGATTTTTTAAGATCTTTTGTATTCAACAGAAAACCAATTTTGAAAGAAATAAAATGCACGACTGGGTCGCTAGAACTTACTAATTTCTTCCAAAAAGTCTGTTTAAAAATATTTCCCATATTTTAAGATTTAAAAATGTACCTGCAAAATAAGTTTTTCTCAAAAATTTAAATGCCATTTTATTTGCCAAAAAATCTAGAATCTAGGGGTCATGACCCCTACGACCCCCCCCCCCCTGGATCCGCCATTGTGACGGGGTTAAATATCCTAAATTTTTCTATCATATTTTGGACTTGTTGTTGAAGATTGTACATTAGGACGCGTTCCCGAAATGATTTTCTATGCGTGTATATTAATTTAATTTAAAATTAAATTTATTAATAAATTAGGTATATTGTTCGATGGACAAACAAAACAGGTTAGTTTTAGTATTTTATTAATTTTTTTTTTCTCAATTAAGTCCAGATTTAAGACATTAAATTGCTAGCAAAGCCAATTCTGCACCTTGATGATTTTAGGCCAGCTAAGCAATAGGTCGGTAGTTGATAATTTAATTTTTAGAACCTTTCTTGTGAACTGGAGTTATACTCGTATACATAGAATACATATTTTATTAGAAACTTTTTTAGAAGAAAAAAAATAAAATAAATAAAATATTGCACGGCAGAGCCAGTGGTGGAATGTTGTGTGGGGTTAAAAAAACTTTAAATTGTGAATTTGTAAAACTTATAAACATAGAAAACAGACCTGTTTTTCAATTCTCAATTGCTAACTCAAAATATTCAATAGTTCCCGTGTATTTAAACTGTAATAACTGGCAGAATGATTTTGAAGGTTTAATAGACTTTGTGAATAATTTAAATTTGGAAAACATTATGATAATTGGAGACCTTAATGCTCGGATTGGATATTATCAGAATATATCTATTCAGAACCTTTACACTCAAAATACATTATTCGAAATAAGAAACTCAAAAGATAATAATTTGAACCGCAATGGGAGGCTCCTTATTGAGTTTTTTTGAAAATCTTGGACTATTTGTGCTTAATGGAGCAACCAAAAGTGATACCGTGGGAGAAGTCACATTTATTAGTAGCCAAGGACAGTCAGTTATTGATATTTGTGCAGTCTCGTCAGACTGGCTAAAATTATGTGCAGACTTCAAAGTGAGTGTAGCAAATTTCTCTGCTCATTTACCAATACAAGTTGAATTTATGTTTCCGGTTGAAGCTCCCCAAAGAATTCCAAGTAAATTTCTCAAGCTCAAATGGAAAGAAAGTAATGATCATCTTTACAAATCTCGTTTAAATTACAACTGCAGTTCCTTGCCTTCTCCATCAACATCCGATATTGACCAATTAGACGAAAAAATAATAAATGTGATTAAAAAATCAGCCCTATCTACTCATAGCAATAACACCCATTCATTGATTCCACGAAATATATGGTACGATAACGATTGCAAGAGCCTACGCAAATTATCTTTGGTGTATCTGAAGCTTTTTAGATCTACAGATGCCTTGTTTTTCAAAAATATCTACCTTCGGGTCAACAAGGAATACAAAGCCCTGTGTGCATCTTAAAGAAAAGAATACTTGAAACATCTAGCTAAAAAGCTATCGGAATCCAAAAATTCAAAAACATTCTGGAATAATGTTCGTGAACTGGGTGGTCGTAATCTAAATAGGGTAAACTCTCTTGGAGCTGAAACGCTAGCAGCACATTTTAAGGCTCTTTTGTCGGCTGAGGTTAATTACAATACTTTTTCTTATGCTTTACCCAACGTTATAGTTGATGAACTGGATTGTCCAATATCTTTGTCTGAACTCGATTCTTCACTTCATAAGATGAAAAACAATAAAGCTCCTGGCATAGATGTAATTTCAGTAGAATTCTACAAAAATAGCACAGTTCAATTCAAGAATTACCTTCTATCATACCTCAACAGATTATACAGCGATTGTTATGTGCCACACAACCTAAAAAAAGCAGTTATTTTTGCAATTCATAAGAGCGGTAATGCCACCCTACCGGAAAACTACAGAGGAATTTCTATTTTAAGCACTTTGAGGAAGATTCTTATTTCGATTCTATACGAAAGGCTTACCAAATGGATCGAAGAAAAAAAACCTTTTAAGTATGTTCCAAGCTGGTTTTCGGTCGGGCTTCTCAACCATGGATCAAATATTTGCTTTGACAAGCATTGCTAGAAAATCCATTGATAAAAAGAAAAAACTATACGCTTTCTTAGTAGATTTCAAGGCAGCATTTGACAAAGTAAACAGGCATGCTTTGCTGTACAATCTTTCAACGATAGGAATCTCCCGAAAATTTTTGACCATGTACTCTAAATTTCTTGCTTCATCTAGTGCATCTGTATGGGACGGAACGGACTTCTTAGAATAGTTTGAAATAACTGCAGGTATTCCACAGGGCTGTATTTTAAGCCCATTACTTTTTGCTTTGTTTGTTGACGACATTTGTGATATACTCCCAGGAGGGATATCGTTTGCTGATATACAAATTAAAGTTCTGTTATATGCTGATGACCTAGTACTACTCGCCAAAAACCCTTACACTCTGCAATTACAAATAAACAGGCTGAATGCATTTTGCGAGAAATGGGGGTTAGTCATCAATACAAGAAAGACAAAGGTGATGATTTTTGAAGCACGTCAAAAAGACAACCCGACGAAAAATGGTCTCTCAATAATGTAAACATCGACGTTGTGCAAGAATTTAAGTATCTGGGTGTTTGGATTACACACAATCTCAATTTTTCAAAACATGCCAAACAAAAAAGTAATGAAGCAAAACTAGCCTTGAGTATGATGTGGACTAAGTTCTTTGCAAACCAAGATATCGATCTCGCGTCAAAATATCGTGTTTTTCATGCAACGGTCAACACTTGTATGTGCTATGGTGCCCAGGTTTTCGGCTATATAAATCTCGATACGTTTGAATCGGTGCAGAGATATTTCTTCAAACGATTATTCAGACTACCTAACTCAACGCCTAACTATGCTATCTATGTGGAATCTGGTATAATGCCTCTGTACATAAGAAATCTAAAAGCCAACTATGATTATTTGATAAAGGTCATGAGAAGAAATGGAACAAGTCTTCACAAGTCTATCATGACAAGACTTTTGCAAACTAACGCTTCTCCATTCAAGGACTGGAATGAACTAGCTCATTCTCATGCAGCTCATCTATCATTATTGGAGTCAAATGTTGATGAATGGCAGGGTATGTTTGCGGAGGTTACTGAGAAAATAGACGAAAAGATTTATAACCAACATTGTCTAGGAGCACTTATAAGAATCTCAATCACCAAATTTCTTCAGGAATGAACTATTTTCGTAATGAATACTCGTCTGAAATTATAAGCTACATATTAAGAGCTCGTGTTAAAGTTCTTAACTTAAACTTTATGCCTCATCGTGCCGATTTACCCCAAATCTGTTGGCTTTGCAATAGAAGAGAAAATGAAGATATAAACCATTTCATTGCCATTTGCCGAATATTGAGGTAATACGCCGACTCTATTTTGATGAGAGCTACATTTCTCCAAGCAGACTTTACGAAATATTAAACGGTGGACTAGGATGGTGTACTTTATATAATTATGGCAAACACGCATTAACCCTCCGCAACAGTTTCGATATGTAAATCCTTAAAAAATCCAGTTACTACAGTTTAATGCATCCTATTTTTGTGTTTCAAATCATTTAAAAATTGAATTTTTTTTTGTGTTCCAAATCACTTTAAAATTGAAAAAATTGTGAAATTTTTGCTTATAAAATAATTCAAAATTGTTAATACTTTTGTGTTTCAAATCAATTCAAAATTGGCAAAATGTTGTGTTTCATATTAAAATTGAGTTAACACTATCAAAATCTAGTGTAAAATTAATAACAATAAACATACAAATGTATCTTTTTTCTCACAACCTTAACTTTCAATTAAATAAGAATTATAACCCATTTTATTGTTCACTTCATATTAAAAATTGTAATAAAATGTCACATCAGGCAGACGGCAGAAAAGCCATGCTCTTATTCTTAAGAAATGAAATTTGTAAACCATTTTTTGTATAATAAAGAATTAATCTAATCTAATCTTCATAGAATAAGCTTTTCCAGATTTTTGAAAAAAGCGAACGTTGTAAAGATATATTAAAGGGTACTAAAAAAAAAGAAAATCATTTCATGAAAATAGAGGATGGCACACAATCAGAATCAAGACTAAAACGCTTATGCAGTTTCAAAATATATTGAGCAATAATATTAAACATTCCTTTGTTTTAATTAGATTGTATGATTTATGTTTTGCCTTTTGTTCTCAAAGTCACTTCTATTTATTATTTTTAGTCAAAAACCAGCAAATTATTATTAATTATATTCTGCTATAATAATTGATGGTGCGTTAACTTAAACAGCATATTTGCATCATGCGTAATCAAACTACTTTCACTATTTTCAGTTCGTACACCTGAGTAGATACTTCTATTTAAAACTGGTTTCTAAATAAATTAAAACATAAATATTAAAAAAAAAAATATTATACAGTAGGTATACTACTTAACGTTTCAAACTACCTTCATTAATATTATTTAACATAGTTATTATCATTTATTGTTTAACAATTAATTTCAAATGCATAACTATTAAGTCAATAAATTAAAAACTTCAATTGACTGAATCCTGAATAACAACATACAAAAAAGAACACCATTCATTTTTAAAATGCACTTAATGTTTAAATTGCATAAAACCTCAATCAATATTAAAACAAAACAAAAACTACATAAATATAGATAATTTAATCAGTTGGTAAACAATTGAATTCAACGATTGTGTGTGTTTAACAAATTATTTGTTTACTCACTTACCTACTTAAATTTATTGATTGAGTTAACCTAGAGATACAATATATAACTGCAATTTTGCTACCTAAAACCTATCTATACCTACATTTTCCACGTTATGTTACGACTATACGAGTATGTTTTTAAAAGTAGCTTCTATAGTACCTACACGTTTTTTTTTGAGATAACAAACTGACAGACGAACAAAAATATTCACAGACTTAATGTCTGACACAATACAGGACTGCGTTTAATTGTGAGATAAGAAAAAATTAATGTCGAGTATAATTTAATTCAAAATATATTATAGGGGTCATTATCTCGAGCACACTATCACATAATAATTATGTGATTTGTGCATTTAAATTGATTTTAATTGACAGATTATGGGATTGATTAAGCTGCCATTAATTCGGATTATGCGGTGATGATTTTGGTCAAAGTTGACAAATCGGCAGAAATTGTGAGGAATTTACATTCGTCGAATAGGGTTATTTATTTCAAATCAAATGTAGTGGATTCTTTTGTTTATAAACGTCAAAATTACCAAAACGGGAAGCATTCAGTTAGATAGTTTAAAGCAGTTTAAATTTAGGTTTGACATTTGCTTAGATGTATAAAAGTAAAGGTATTTTCGGTTTGATTTTGTATGCTGAATATATTTTGTTGAAGATATGATTTGCTTTGTTGAAAATAAATTTTGTCGTTGAATACAATAAGACGGTGGCGCTGCAATCGTAGCAGCTGTCAAAATATTGAATGCACGTAAATTTAAAGTTACAAACACAATGCAATTCAGCGACAGACATGTGGAAACATTTTCAATTTAATACAATGCAAAGAAAAAGTACATAAAGATCATGAGTCTCTTTTAAGCGTTAAATAGGTACATAAGAGCATCGAATGCTGCCATTAATTTGGATTATGGTTTATGATTATTACTTTAAATGATATAATGTCAAGAATTTTTGCGCCAGGTATTTTTTTAAATATATTAAAATTGACAAATAACCAAGAATTGTGATTGATTTATGCATTTATATTTTTGTTTCCAATTATCGAGCTTAGTTGTATGGTTTGTATTAAGAAAAGCTTTCTGTATGTCAGATTTTAAATTGACAGAACCGTCATTTTAATTTATTTTCTAGACAATATGAATTCTGATGACAATGGAATAAAAGACTTATGCAATAACTGTGATTTTTGAGCAATAATATACATACATATTTTTTTATCAATGTATTAAAATTAAAAACTATCTTGAATTGTTCTTTTAGAAATGAAGTCCTCTTTAAACACATTCCAAGTCCTACTTTCGACAATATCAACGTTACAAACTTTTGAAAGTTTTGATGAATTTCGAAGGTGACTTTATTAAAATTAATTTCACTTAAAAATTTCATCTTTGCTTAATCTGAGAACTTGACAGGGTTACGTCCCTCGTTAAGAATAGCAAATTGAATGATCGGACACAAAGTAAAGAAAGTGAACTCATTTCACGACTTAAATTTTTGTATTCACTTAAAACAAAAAAAAAAAAAAAAACATTTGGTAAATGTGATATTGGTCTATGGAATTTTGTAGTTATCCAAAATGTTGGCTTTTCAGGTTACATATTTTCTAAAGTTTATCGGGCAGATAGCGCTGTCATTCAATCGTTGAAAATTTCTATCATTAAAACAAATTTCTGATTGAAATCCATCGAAAAATTTTTTCTAACAGAAAACTATCATTGGAATTGTGTTAAAGTTGAAACACAAAATCAGTGGAACAATTCCTTTAATGTTTTGACAAAATTAAATCAGCTGTTCAGGAAATTAAGATATTATCACATGAAGATTATTTAACAATAAAAGCCTTTATAAGTTTGGCGAAAACAGAGCGTGAATTTCGGAAACAAATTTCAACCATTTTTTAACGTATTGTCAAGACAGTCAAACGCATTTTATGAGAATTTCACTAGAATGACAGCTATAGTGTAACAGTATTTCCTATCAGAAGTTTTTGTTTATCTCTGTTATCCTTATCAGAAGTTTTTATCTGTTTCTTTATTTCTGGACGTTTGCCTTCGTTGTTAACGTCAAGAAAATAGATTTGTTTCAAAGGCAGAAATTGTTGATCTGTCAAATATTGAACAGCGGGATTGGGGATACAATTTTTCTAGTAAAAGTACACTTACATACGTACCGCAATATGACATTCGACAGACCAATAATTTATGTCCAACATAATTTCTTGGGCAGAATTTGACAGTTGGAAAAATTGTTTAACTCACTCTAGGGCGCTCTATTCTGCCCAAAACTACCAAATTTGTAAAGTATGGAATAGCATTTGGGCAACAATTTTTGACAAGTAGCAGATTTCTCTTCCAATTTAGGTTCACGACAAAATGTCTGCAAAATTTAAAGTTCCAGTGTTTTTTTGTTGTTAAGGATTGGTCTCAAGTTAATGGATCTTTTCCTAGTTGTGATTTAATGTGAATATTTGGTCTGTGGTTGTTTTCTTGCCACATTGATATAGCTGATAATGACTTATCGTACTAATTGTTGAAATTAAGCAGAAACAATATTTGAAGAAGTATAAAGATTTTATAGATTTTAAAAAGTACTCATAGCAACCCTATCCGATGAATACCTTACCTTCCTAACCACATTTAAATGTAAATACGAAACGAAGCCCAAAATACACAAAAATAAAACTCACCTGTGCGCATATAAATAATACATATCCAAAAAGCAGCGACAATATCGATTGTGTTCGATGTGTGCGTTGTATCCAAAAATTTATTATTAACATCTTATCCATTATTCAAAAGAAGTCGTCAGTTTTTTGGTGAGTAGAGTTATGGAGAGAGAGAGATTGAAAAATGGGAAGGGGGGTTCGAAGATTGTTACTTTCAACAACAACAAAAAAGGTAAATATTCGACAGGAATTTAATTAAATGAGACACAAAAATTGAATTTCTTTTTTTTTTTCTTCTTCTTTCTAAGTATGAGTGTTAAATTCACTCACACTCTCAAAAGATTTAACACGAAAAAGAACGGTAAACTTATAATCATACACTTAACACAATACACTCAAAATAATAGCACTCTGGTGGATTTTATTATATGCGATGTGTGATGACGATGACGATGACACACCACGATCAGTTGTTGTTGTTGTTGCTGCTTTGCATTTGATGTTGCAGAAAATTAGAGAAATGATTAATCCAAAACTAGACAAGCAGGTGTGGTGAATATGATGCGATCGATGAAATAAACCTGTCTCGTTGACAGTGATTTTATTTTTCGCCTATTGTGGTGAGTATGATGTTTGCCAAAGCGTACAATTATACAAAAACAAAACGACGACAGCGACAGCAGCGCGATTGGAAAATAAATAAGACTTAGGTAAAACAAAAAGAAAAGAAAATGGGAACAAAAACTTGTAGATCGTGTTTTGATCTTCGTCGCGTAAGGGAAAGAAGGATTTTTTTGTTTAACTTGATTTTTCTTAATTTCTATTTAATTGCAAACAACAACTTCACCAATCTGAATTTGAACTGTCAAAGGTGGACTGCCAATTTGAAGGAAATTATTTGACAAAAGAAATGGTAATCCAAAAAGTTTGCGTTTATCCGAGGTTAGTTGGTACTTGGTAGTAGACATCTTTGTCGATTGTACATAATTTTAAACATTACCACATTACATATTTCACTGAACACTAAATTTCTCTGTGTTTACATTTTTATTGCACTCAATTAATTTATAACATTAACATTTTCGCTTCCCCACTTGGTAGGTAGGTAGGTTTGACAGTTGTGACGAAACCGTCAACCAAAATTGGTGGGTATAAGTACCGGAAACGAAGTTTTTCAACACTTTTTTGACACTTGCGTTCCCGTTTTCTTCTTTTTTTTTATTTTCTATTTGTTGGGCTGTTGTTTAACTTCGCCCAACAACAACAACACAAACACTAGGTATTGGAATTTTTCTTCTTCTTTCTACCTAGTAGCTATATTTTCAAGGTAAACAGAAGCACAAATCACAAGAATTTAACAGAACACCAAATTAAAAAACGAAAGCGGCAGATTGACGAAATAAAAAAAAAATAGATATTTTCGTTTGGAGCGTCGTAATTTATTATCTAAGGTAGGTATTCAGAGATACCTTCTAGCATCAGTGTTTCTCTCTATTTGTTTTGGTATTTTAATTTAAATTACAATCTAATATTTTTCTCAACAAATTTTCTTCCGAACCGCAAACGAACGTGGACCAAACGCAACAATGGTCTCTACTCGAATGAATTGGATAAACAAAATCCATGCGGGATGAACTCTTAGAGTTGGATGTATGCGTGCGCATCGGAGAAATTCACCTCGCGCACACACACCATAATAGGTGGTTGAAGTGCGGGGGAGGGGAGTATTGAAAAATCAACAGTTTTTTCTTATTGTTTGGTTGTGTGTGGGACTGGTTCTGGTTGGGTGGTTTGTTTACATTTGACAACCCTGTGTCTGCAAGGTGTTTTATGCAGAATTCACTTAAACGTTGACAGAGACCTCTGCTGGGGAGAAAATCAGTTGAGATAGGCTTCTATTGTATTGTGGTTCTCGTCCAAAATGGGGATGGTGTACATGATTTTGACAACTTGCGTAGTTCTGTGTTTTGCCATAGGTGGCAGAGTGGTCCCGTTTAGTACAACAACCCGAGCGGTGGTTTTAACGTGTTCTGTTAGGTGGTGTCATAAACAAAACGTTACACTTTGAATATTTGAAAAGTTGCTGTCCATTTGCAAATATATTTTTAACTTCTCATAAATCAAGGATTTTTAGAGAAGAGATGTCTGTGTGTTCAGGATACCATTTTACGTTGTTCGTATCTCAAAAACAGTAAAGATATCGATATCGATGATAACATCGAAAAATGTAGAATCGACTTTCAAAAATATTGAGTTATTGTTTATAGCAATTTTGGTAATATGTAGTATTATTTTCAATCCCATAAACAGCCAGCAGATCAAGGGAGATAATTAATCTATTGGATTCCAGATGTGCACGGTCTTTGTATATGAAAAATGGTTTTCATATTTTATTTTATAGGGAACTCTCCTATAAGCTTAAATTAATACCGAACAAATTTAAAATTGTATAGTAAAGTAGTTTCAGTAATTTTGAATTTTGTCAGAAACTAGATATTTTATGGTCGTCATAATCGTCCTAGCAGATCAACAATTAAGCATCTAGTGCAAAAATTTGTATCCACAGGCAGAGTACAAAATGTTCCCTTGCCAGTGAGACAAAGAAATGCCCGTAGTGTTGATAATATTGCTGCCGCTGAGGCTTCACTTGCAGAAAAAAACTTTTGTAGCGCTCTTATTGAAAAAAAAACCGATAAAAGGAACATCAAATAATTCAGAACTTAATTTCACAATTTTGAAAAACATGGATCTAAACTTAAATAACAAATAATCCTATAGAGATGTCACACGCCTATGAAGAAGATTGACCTATGACCAATCTTTAAACAAAGATATTTCCTATAAAAATCAAAGCTCTATCTGAAATATTTTGTTTCTATGATTTTCTAATCTTTTACCCAGTTTTGGATAAATTGATTAAGATCATCAGTCAATCTCTTTTTTGGAAGTTATTTTTGGTCTCTTTAATATAAATTGAATTATTTTTTTTATTCAAGTTATAACGATTGCTATCGCTATGTTGGTTGTTTTTCTTATTTCCTAGTTCTTAATCCCTTGTATTTGTTGTAACCATTTTGAGGTTTCAAAAGTATAGTTCTGGGATTCGACATCTGTCAAACTAAGCTGTTAAACCAATTTTTTTGTTTTCAGTTGAAAGTCTGGAATTTACGAAAATGGATCGCTTAACTATCGAACAACGCATAGAAATTGTTATAACCTACTACAAAAATGGTGATTCTGTGATTCTGCCACAGCCACATATCGTGCCTTAGGAGCAGATTATGGTTTACATAATCGTCCAACTACATATGCAAGCAATTGGCAAAATTGTGAAGAAATTTGAAGAGACTGGATTGGTTACAGATATTGTAAGGCCTGTGCTTCATCGTTTTGCTCGTTTGTACCACTGAAAATATCGCTGCTGTAACTGAAAGTGTGTCCGAAGACCCGATTCCTCGTCGTTCTCAGGAATTAGGACTGTGTCACTGCACATTATGGCGTATTTGGCATTCGGAGCTACACCTACATCAATATAAAGTCCAGCTCACACAACAACTGAAGCCAGCTGACCATTCACAACGTCGTAGATACGTCGAAAGGATGCTTGAACAACAGGCGGTCGGCGCCGATTTTTTGAACAAAATTTCCTTCAACGACGAAGCACATTTCTCACTCGGTGGATATGATTTAGATTAGATTAGATTGGTTTTTATTTTGATAATGTTGATTAACATTTTTTTATAAAGTTTACAAACAAAAACAAAAAGCATGGCTTTATTGCCGTCTGCCTAAAGAAGATAACATATGTAGCTCAATAATATATTTAAAAACTTTCATTTATAATTCTACTTCTATAGAGAAGAGCTAGCCTGCAAAATTGATATAATTTTTTAACTTCAATATTGTTAAGCAAGAGTATAACTTGATTTTGCGTCAGTATTTCGCTACCAAAAGCATTCCTTCTTATTTCTTTAAGAACTGGACATATTCCAACAAAGTGTAAAACATCCTCCCTTTCCTTTAAATTGCACAATGAGCATATAATTGGTAAGTCATCTCTTTGAGGTATAAAATTCAGCTGCATAACTTCACCTCTCAATTTAACCATCATTGAAATTTCGTCAATGCTATTATCATCCCTAAAATAATTCCTCTCTTCCAAGTTGTGATTTAGCTGACAGTAGAGCTGTCTGTATATAGATCCTGTGGCGTCAGTCATGTATTTCTCTCGTTGTTTTATGTCCATTGCAGAAATGAGCTGGTATAAAGATTCTTTTAAATCATCCTGATTATTACACAAAAGGTTAAGTTCCATTCCACATTCTCTTGCCAAATTTATCCAATCATCACACCAACTTGTTTTGGTTCGTATTACTTGAAGCGCTGCTATCTTCGGAAGCCTATTATTGTTCATCTTCATAACTCTCAAGATGTAATCGACTTGCATTTTTAGGGTTCGTATGAACATAGGTGATAATCCTGATTCGAACATAACAACATAGTTGGGTGTATTTGATGGCAGTCTAAAAATCCGCTTAATAAAGTATCGGAGAAGTTTCTCAACTGTTTCGTATTGTTTCGTTCCCCAAGTTTGTCCCACGTAAAACATGACAGACTCAGATACCGCTTCAAATATCTTGAACTTGCTGCTATGTGCTATACTTTTGTTAGAAAAACATCTTTTCCAAGTTGCACTTATTGCACTTTTAGCCTTAACTAGTTTCTCTCTTAGATGCATTTCCATGCTCAAATTGTTCGTTAAGTGAACTCCAAGGTATTTGAATTCGCTGAATTGCGGCCTTCTCCTCGTTTAAAAATCAAAATTTTGGACTTATTAAGATTCACCATCAAACTCCAAAGCTGACAATATTGATATAGGCGGTTTATCATTAACTGTAATGATTCAGGTGATGCTGCCAAAAGAACAATGTCGTCCGCAAACAGCAATGCTTTTATTATTTGTCCGGCAAAGTCTATGCCACCTGGTAAGAGGTCTGTAAGATCTTCAATAAACAAGGCGAAGAGACTTGGACTCAATGTACAGCCTTGTCTGACTCCCGATTGTGTTTTAAACCCTCTCGACAACTCTTCTCCATTCCATACCTTAGTAATTGTATCTGCATATAGATTCTGAATAACTCTTCCGAACTTCCATGACATTCCGTTACTATACAGCTTGTAGATAAGCGCATGTCTATCGATCATATCAAATGCAGATTTAAAATCAACGAAAAACGTATATGTATATGTAGCTTCTTGTCCTTATTCAGGAACGTTTCTGCGATACTTTTAAGGGTAAAAATGTGGTCAATCGTCGAATAACCTGTCCTAAAGCCTGCTTGAAACTCCTTTAAGAGCTTGTTGTCTTCTATCCATTTATTAAAACGTTTTTGCAAAACCAGCGTGAATATTTTATACGAAGCATTTAGAAAGGATATTCCTCTATAATTAGACACCTCGGCCAAGCTGCCTTTCTTATGAATCGGGAAAATGATGGACTCCTTGAATTCTAGTGGTATCATTCCTGTTTCCATGACATTGTTATATATAGTTGTCAGTCGGTTGATTAGCTCTGCTGTGTCATACTTATAAAATTCTGCTGGTATGCCATTCGGTCCACATGCTTTCCCATCTTTAAGTTCCGTTACAGCTGAAATCACTTCTTGGTGTCTTATTGCAGCATCAAGAGTTTCATTTTTAAAACCCGGAGTAGCGTATTGAAATACAAGTTTCCCTTCTGTTGGATTCAACAAACTCTGAAAGTGATCTGCCAGCTGATCAGAACCTATACTAAAATGGGTTGAAAACTTTTTTCCGTTCAGCTGCTTTGCCAGGTTCCAAAACTCTTTTCCCCACTTTTTTAAGACGCTAATCTTTTGGATTCAGCTTCGAAGAATGCTGCCTTCTTTAGCTTACATATTGCCTTAAAAGATCTATTAGCCAACAAATATTGATTTTTAAAGCAGCCATCATTCGAACATCTGTATGCTCTAAGCTAGCTAAACGATAATTCTCGCTGTTGGCAGCTACAGTTGGATACGCCTTCTTGATTATTTTATCCAGCTTGGATAGATCACAATTTCTTTGACTCAGCAGTGAGATATCAAGCCTTGCTTGATATTTCATCTCGTTTGTCGGTTTCCATTTCAGTTTCGGTAAGGAATTTATAACCTTGGACTCTTGAGCTTCTCTGGAAATCAGTCCGAACGTTATGATCATTGGAAAGTGGTCTGAATACGGTACAGTCTCTATTTTCATGTCAATCATATGCTCATTCCATTCGCTGCCTAGGCGACTATAGTCTATCACAGAGCTTCCCTGACCACTGGCAAAAGTTAATTGACCTTCCATATCTGACAAGCTTGTACCATTTTGTATTCTTAACCTGTACGAGTTACACAGGTCAATAAGCTTTAAGCCTCTTGCGTTGCAGACTAAATCCTTCGATTTTCTCTCGATTCCCAGTACACTGTTCTCATTTCCAGCTAGGCTTCCAGTTCTTGCATTCATGTCACCCACAACAAGCAGATTAGAAGTATTACTTTCAGACATTATTCCTTCCAGTTTTTCAAAATCATTGTTCCATTGGTTGCAATTGATATATGTGGGAAAGATGCGATAAATCTTTCCATTCATTTGTAGTTTAACATACGTAACGCTTTCATATACTTCTAACTTACAATATATATGTTTTAGAATTTTCCTGAAACCAAATAAACATCCCCCACTAGCTCTTCCCCGTGATTGTGTTCTCATAGCCGGAATCCATTTTAATTCATAATTAATAAATTTGTTTTCATAATTATATGATTATGATTATTAATTATATGATAACAAACTTTTTTTTGCCTATATTGAAGGATGCGACTTGGAGAATAGGTGATTCCAACAAAACGGTGCCACATGCCACACAACTCGAGCGAATATGGTTTTATTGCAAGAGAAATTTGCTGCCTCTTACTTTCTCGTCGTTGCGGATTCAACTGGCAACCAAGATCATGCGATTTTACACCGCTTGAGTTTTTTTTGTGGGGCTACGCGAAAGAAAGTGTTTTTGCAGATCTTTAACTCTTAAGAACTTAAAAACCAATATTCTTTAAGTTACCTCAAAAGAATCGATACTTGCAACAATTCGCGTGGTGGTCATTTAAATATTGTAGTGTTTTACACATAACGTAAACGTTAAAACGTCCTATTTATGTTTACTTTTGAAACCGCAAAATGGATAACCCTGTATTTGAGTCCAAAGTCAATTTTTTACTTTTTGTAAGAAAGCTGTCAGTTTGATTTTTCTAAAAATGTACCAGATGTTAAACATTTAATTTTTCTGTTCATGGAATTTCCGAGGATGTCTCAGTTAGTTCTTGAGATATGACACAAAAAGTTGTTTTCCAAACGTACGGTGCTATGTATAGATGTACGAACGTACAAACAAAGTAACATGCAGTTTTGAAGCTCTAGAATTTCAATGGAATTAATGCTACACGCTATTAAACATGCTCCTGGTAACCTATTTTAGAACTTGACCTTGATATCCAAGAAAGATCAAAGTAAAAATCAATTAAATCCAGACGAAATGAATTTGACGCATTCGCACACATAACACATCACAGCTCAGTGTCATAATTACTGTCATCATGTACATAATTCTATAGTAAGTTCTTTTATTTCTGAAGAATTCTTAGTTGAATTCTTGCAAATCAATTACTAGCCAATACATCAAAGGTGTAGAAAGTATCTATTCCATTAGAAATACTTGAAATACTCAAACTACTTAAATTGATTCGTTGTGATGGAAAGACGTTGATTTAAGCATCAACCATGACCTAGCTAAGCTTTCGGTTGTTTCGACATAAATTGCAAGATCTCAGAATTCAAGTGACCTATAAATTTCAACAAGACTCTTGACACTCCAGCTCAGTGATCATGATCAGCTAGCCTAATCACTTTGTCACCTCCAGCCTTCCCTCAACATCGTCCATGTTGCAGACAAAAGAAAATTTTCAGCCTGGGTAATGTATGCACCACCTCTCAAACTTTCGTCGCGTCCGTCAAATTCAGCAAAAACTCACTTCACTATGTCAGCAGTTGTCAGTTCACACCTTTTATTGCAGTGGACGATGTTTGTTGATGTTCTCTCAAAAATGTTGATCCAGGTATTCCTCGTTTTGTGGTGTGTTCAATCTAAGTCCATTGAGAAAATATCTCTAACCAGTCCCAGGGGTGCATTCGATTTC
This sequence comes from Eupeodes latifasciatus, assembly GCA_920104205.1. Taxonomy (NCBI): domain Eukaryota; kingdom Metazoa; phylum Arthropoda; class Insecta; order Diptera; family Syrphidae; genus Eupeodes; species Eupeodes latifasciatus. Next base: position 25,137,051 of record OV049926.1, on the reverse strand, counting down.
AGCAATTACAACCAAATAGGCTAGGTTAGGTTAGGTATAGAAGGTATAACGCTGTTTTCTTCTTCATCAGACCAGCAACAGAAAACAACAAGAAGAAACTAATTAAAACGGTTCCAAGGTAACACATCAGGCACAGGTGGTGTGTGCTGTACAACAAAGTCAGCAAGCAATGCATTCTAGGAAAGAATGACGCGAGCAAAAGAAAAAAAAGGTTGTTTCCAGCACATTGTTGGTTGTTGGAAGAAGCGAAGTCTTAGGCAGAGCAACAGGTTGGTGTTATTAGATCCTGATTGGTTTTAAATAAATTAAAGCAAAGAAGTTCTAACTGTATAATTGCAACAAATAGCTTTTTGGGCTTTTAGTTTATGTAAAAATGAATAGATGGGTTGCATGTCTTATCTATTTGAGCTATCTAATTAATAGCTATCAAAAATTTGTCAGCATTGTCAAATGGGGAATTATTAACCGTGTAAAATTTAAACTCAAACTAATCAACTTTCAGTACTCGGTATGTTTATCACATATCACTTCTTATGGAATGAGCACGTATTCGACATTGCTATGAATGGTGCTTGGGATTTCCTTGACGGTGCAAGACACAATTTTCATTTGTCAAAAACTTTAATATAATTCGCATATTTGGTCAGGAGCTCCTACGATGAGTTTAGGTGTTTTTTGGACAGAATTAAAAAAAGAGCTTTGAAAATGATAGGCTATAGAACTTTTCGAACAGCTCAAACACCGCCGAAATGTTTCATGTGTTCCGTTGTTGTACCGATACTTTAACAAATAACGCAGTAGCCAGTTGGAATCGAACTATTCAGGCGTAATACTAGCATTTCTAGGAAAGCCCATCAGTTAACCCTAAAGATGAATTTTCGACATACTGTGAAGTATTGAAATCCTTTTTTTAACCGCACATCAAGAATGTGTAATAGTTTACCTAATTTTTATATCCCTCCATATTAATATTCAAAACTTTTAGACGAATGTGCGTTGGTGTCTGACTTCAAGCACTTCTTCCAATTGATTCACAATTTGGTTGTAAATTTGTAGATTTTTAACCAAAAATATCCCTTATAAGTGATGTGTTCTTTTCCGTCAACAATTCAAGGCATTGTCTATTTAGTCTAACAGTTTTAAATCTTAATTCTTAATAAAGTGTGGTACGGTTATAGGTCCAATTCTGATCAGAAAACATTTAAATGACGCAAAAATGTTGCTGATACATAGATGTATAGTTCACATGTTGGTTCACTTCAATCTTATTTGTCAGTAGTAGTGCGCTTACGGTCAACTTTTTCCAAGCTGCGAAAAAAGGTAATATAGGTTTTTTTTTTGGCACGTGTAGATTTTGGCGACCCGTGGCAACCATTTTGTTTTAATGACATCTGTCAAATCTTTTGTTTATTATTCAGTTGTTTATGCCAAATCATCATGGCAAGTTACAAGTTTGATTACAGTGTTCGTTAACGTGGTGGCCCTTTACAGTCGACTCTTCAACGTTCGGTGGCCAAATTTGAGGCGACCGGCTCAGTAAACAATCAGGCAACACCCGTACGTTCAAGGAACGCAAGATCGGCCGAGAACAAGAACACGACCTTTCGCAGAATTGAACTTGGTGAATTTTGTCTTGGGACTTGAGCCTACACCCGTACAATATCCAACTGACCCAGGAGCTCGGGGGTCAAACTGACTTCCGTGTAAATGTAGGGAAGCTATATGCTTGTCTGCAATATGGAAGGCAGAAGTACTTACTTGCACTTCCATGTGGTGGCCCCTGGGCACAAGTTTGAGACTTCAGTGTAATTCATTGATGAGCCGATACTGTACAATTAATTATAATTGATAAAGGCACTCTGAGAATTGCATTGTAAAAAGGTCTCTACTTGTTAGCGAACGCAAGAAGTTATAGTTGCCTTCCTTCTTAAGATTGAAAAATCTTAAGATCGGCGGTAACGAGGGACCGTCGTCGTCGTCGTCCTGCCTCAAGGGTTCTGAGGTAGACTTACTGATAAAAAGTTATAAAAATCCATAAAAATCAGTAAATATAAAAATCGACCTCTTCCAAGTGTAAGTCGATGATTAAAGTTTGGAGTGGCTCCAGTAAAAATCATTTTATAAAAAATGATGTTCATGAAAAGATAAAGCTGGTGGATTGGGGTCCCAAGCATGAAACCGAGCGGCCACTTCTAGGGTTATCTTCCCTAGATCCTTCCTATCAAAGAACATAAAATATAGCTGACCAAGATAAAAATGGTGCCACGGGGTATGTAGCAGCCCCACGGTCATTCCGTGTACATACATGGGACCCTCCTTGTGAGAGTTTCGTGGTGGTTGTGGTTTATCCTATAATGCTTAGGGTTTTGGTATCTTCGCACCCTAGAGTAATCAAAATTTGGATAGAAAAAACCATGACCAAAGGTTAACAAATGAGGGCGGCATTTGTTAGGTCTTGGTAGCTTAGAAAGAGGAACTCACTCGAAGGAATTTTGAAAAGAGAGAGGGTAACTCTTATGAAACAACTTTAAGTGTTTTTCAAAAACTAAGCGAAAATACAATGTTAAGGAACAGCAAGTTTTAAAGCTTGCCAACGAATTAAGGATTACTACCAGGTGTCGTTGTTGTAAGCAATTATCTTAAACAGACCCAGGAGCTCAAAGTTCATGACTATAGTCAACGCCGCCGTTTGTTCGCTGACTGGGCTTCGAATCGTTTGGAAAAGGACCCCAATGTTGGCCGAAAAATCATGTTAAGTGATGAGGCGCATTTTCGGATGAATTGCTTTGTTAAGAAGCACAATTGTCCCATATGGGACGACGCGGACGCGACGCCAACCTACGCGAGGTTCACCAGGCGATAATGCATCCTCAAAAAGTTACAGTTTGGTGTGGATTTTGGGCCGGCGGCGCGGCGGCTTAATTAGTCCGTACTTTTTTGAAAACGACGTTAGAGAGCTGGTCACAGTCAACAACAAGCTCTGACGTAACGATGATAACTAATTTCTTATGGCCCAAATTAAACCATATGGACCTATGCGACATGTGGTTCCAGCAGGACGGTGCTACGCGCCACACAGCAAACGCCACGACATCTACACACAACATCTACCCGTTCTTATTGAAAACCCCCTATACTTATGGAAACTATATATTGACAACCTATTTCACGATGAAATTTAATTTGAGCATTGGAACTGCATCAATATTTTTAATAAAACCCTCAAATTTCAGCAAGTTGAAACGAAGAATTATAAAATGTCAAATCTTTCTCTATATTTTGACAGGTGGATGTCCTTGATTAATTTGACAGATGATGAAACATTTTAACTAGACAATGGGGAAGGGTTTGACAATTACAAACTATACATTTATTAAAAATAAAACGACTCATGTTTCAACAACGCATTGAAATTGTTTAAATTCACTACAAAAGTGGTGAAATGACCTTAATTGACCTTGCCATGTGAAGATAAGGTCTAGGCCAATATTACACAATTTTTGACAGTTATGTACATACACTACAAACATTTTACGTTGATCAAAATACTTGACTTCTTCTTTGTGAAAAAAAACAATAAGAAGAAAAAGTCTCTTTAAAGGGCTTTCGTTTTATCTGTTGGAAATTCTATTGTTAAGGCAAACTAATATTGTTTTAGACCAAATTTTGTAGGTCTGTTCAAATAAAGATGGCTCTGTAAGAGTAACTATATGTATATTACGATATATTGAGGATGTTTTGATGAAGACTTGATTCTTGTTATTTTATGATCGCAATTATGATGCCACCACAGGCATTCTCCAGACGCTTCACATATCAAGACTTCTGGAAATGCAGTGATGTTTTTCTTTTTATTTGCAATCTTGCGTGGAAGCTTCTATAGTCTAAACTCTGAATGGTGTGGTGTGTGGTGTGGTGTGTGGTGTGTGGTGTAGTGAGGACAATAATTTTAATGTGTTTGCATTCTTAGAAATTAACAACAACAAGCGTCGTCCAACCAACTGAGAAAGCATCATCATATTAATATGCAACATATTCTACATAGGCAAAAGTTGTTATATGAGATAGTTAAACAAGAACTTAAGGATGTTGCAAAAGACGCAACCCTCTTTTATAAGTCGTTGTGATTTGCCTTGTGTTGCGCTGTGTTGTGGTGTATAAGTTGGACGAATGGGTCGATGGAATTTCTGCTCTTTTAATTGTAAAGCTGCAATTAAAAGATCTAATTGGAAGGCGGTTTTGTTGTTTTAGTTTTATTTTTATATTATATCTCCAGGGTTTAATCAACTTTCTGATGTCGCTTTAAGTCACGTCGGTCATCCGGCAAAATAGACTAACTTGCTTGCCTGCATTTGGTGAATATTTTTCAAACTTATGCTCATGTTTACACACATTCGAACTCAACTCATAGACTTATAATCCTATAAGATGAAGACTGAAAAATTGAAATAAAAAGGCGTATCAAGACATCAAAGTGAGAAATGAATAACTTACCAAATTGGACGATGAAAACTTATTATGGATGTTTAATTAGCAGACAACATTCCGTCCGTTTGGTCGAATACAGATTGATAGTTGAGATAGACTTTGTATTATTATAAAGTTTCCTGGAAGTAAATATTTTTCAACATAGGTACTTATGAACAAACCAAGTATACATGGGTACACATGTACTCGTATTTCCAAGATAGTAATTAACTGTATTACATTGTAAGATCATATACTTTGTATTTAAGCAGATTTTAGCAATATTTTAGAAGTAAAAATAAAAATAAGAATTCCTAAAAAAAGAAGGTTTAAGTTAAGGGAGGACTTGACAAATTTAAACACAAATCAAATGAAAACGTAGAAGAACTTTTTCACATTTTTATGGGTTCGAGATTTGGTATTGTAATTGTTCGAATTTTGTTTTGGAATTTTGATTTTTGAAACTTCCAATAACTTCCAAAAACTACCAATAAAATTTTGGAAGTCTAATATTCTACCAGTTCTTTTTCTCAACAACTATAGCTAAAAGAGGCTGGTATGCGACCCACACTGATAACTTACCATCCCGTCTGTCGATTTGTCTTGCTTAAAAGTTTGTATGTTTCCGTGTTTTGTTAAAAAAGTTGTCAGTTAAATTATTCTGAAAAAATCAAAATCGAACTTTGTTAACGAGATTTTTAGTCGTTAACTAATTTTTACCAATTTTAGTAGCATTTCTTAAAAGATTTTATTTTTTATATAAACAAATACAAATTGCATGAATGAAATTAATTTGAAGTCAATATATTCTATTGTTCACGAGATATCGAGAACACAACATCAATTTTTACCAAATTTGCGTACTATTTTTTCTAGTTTTTAATTTTTTTTTATGAAAAAACGGACTATTGGATTTTTTAAAAAAATTTATTGAATGTCGAAAACAATGTTTTCTGTGATTTAAAATTAGTTTGAAGCTAGAATCTCAAGTTTTTGAAAAAAAATTTTTTTTTTAGGTTTTTTTTTTTTTTTTTTTTTTAAACTGTCAATTCAATTTTTTTTTCAAAATTTTACCAGATGTCAAAAACGCTATTCTTCTTTGCACAAAATTATTTTGGAGGAGATAAAATCATTTTTTGTTCGTAAAATATTCGAGGTGACAAATATTTTTTTTTCAGTTATTTATTTCCTATCAAGTTACAATATATAATATAAAATTGAATTCAAGTCTGTAGCGTTATTGGGTTATTGGGTTGTGATATATTTTCGGTTAACCAAAATGTTCACTTTTTTTAAATTGCTATGGAAAAAACACCCACTCAATTTTCTTGAGAGTCCTTCTTGTATCTTTCTGCATTATTATGTGTCTCCACTGGTTCTTGAGATATGACGAACGAAAAAAGCTTCGGGAATGTGCGGACTTAGGACACTCTCAAGCACCGACATCTCTCTAAGAATCTTTTATTTCGACTCTAGGGACATCGAAACGTCGAGAAATGTCAACATTTATATATACATATATTTATACAATTAAAATTTCTTAAAAAAACTTCTGAATTTTTAAAGGAATGCATCATCAATGAAAATTAATACATTAACTTTTATTTATTAAAGAATAAAGCCTTACTGTAATAATAAAATTTAAATCAAATTTCTGGCATACAAAATTCGAAAATTTGCGGAAAAAATGAATACAAACAACAAAAGTGACAATTTTTATGTCCTTAAAACATTTGGCAATAACATTTTTGGTATCAATTTTTGACTTTCAAGAAATTTGTTTTACAGGCAATTTTTGTATAGATTTTTTTTTTATAGGGTTTATAATATTTTGTTAAACAAAATGTTAATATAATTCTAAATCATATTATTTTGAAGATAATATCATTTTTTTGTTAAAATATTTAATACTAGCTTTTACCCGCGACTTCATCCGCATTAGATAGTTTTTTTGGATAGTAGTATGAAAAAACCTGAGCTGTACTTTTTTGTACGTATGTTTGAATTGTACCGAGATGGGATGGTGCCATACTAAGTGTGATTTTCATAGGTAAGGTTAGGTTTAGGTTAATACATTTTAAGAAGAAGATAGGTTACTGCAATACATTTTATATATACGACGTTTTTTGTTTTTCCTTCCTTGGCCATAACGTAAAGATTTTGTGGGTTTGAGACTCGTGAGCACGCTACATATAATTGTCCATGGAAAAAATAGTTTTTTTTTTCCAAATTTACACCTGCAACTTTCAGCGTTTGCTCCTGACCTTTATATATTGTTATTGCAAATGCTGCTTTCAGAGGCAACTGCACTCTTTTATCGGAATGCGGGGAATTAAAACATTTTTTCCTTTCGCTATCCAGTCATGATTATAGCTTTTATAATATTTCGTCCTAGGTGAGTAATCTGTAGCCGTGTACCATTACATAACTTTGGTGCGTCAAGATTCTTCATTAACAGGACTGGAACACCAACCATCAATCTCAACTTATGAGAAGGCAACCCCTGATAATTCCACGCGTTAATACACGTGTATGATAAGTTTAACATGTTCGACAACTTATTTCATAAGGGTTGGAAATGCGTTGTTTTTCCGTAATACTAATTTTATCCAAATATTATTCAAATCTTTGGTAATTTAGGAGTGAAAGCGATCAGGTTCCCCGGAAAGTAATTTTTCCCATGGGAATGCGTTGTTTTGCGAAAGTAACTCTGTCTGTCTGTTACTCAATCACGCGCACGCCTTAACTACTGAACCAATTTGTTGTTTTTGTTGTTTTCCCGAGGTCGAAAGTAACTCATGTCCTTTCTTAAGTCTCAAACTATCTCCTTACCAAATTTCATTTAAATCTGTTCAGTAGTTTAGGCGTAAAAGCGATCGGCCCTCCTGAATTTTTCCCATTGGAATGCGTCATTTTTAGTTTAATTTTATTTATTTATGAGTTGCTTACACCGTAAGATATAATATCTTATTTTTAGTCAAGCATTATAAATCATACCAAAGCTACGTAAATGTTTACAAAATGGCAAGTTTACAAATTATTTTGAAAGATATCAAATATTTAATATTAACTATTTTCTATATATTCTTAAAATTAAGTTTATGTTTTTGTTTAAATAGTACGGTACTATCTATACTTCTAATTTCCCGTGGTAGTGCATTCCAAAGACGTGTTACGTTGACAAAAAACTGGCGTTCAGAAGTAAGACAACTGAAACGAGGGTTCACTAAGAAGCTTGATCTAGTTGAACTGAAAAAAATTATTTCTCTGAAGAGATCGGCAGGTTGTTGTGTTAGAAGAATATCCGATAACAAAATTAAGGTCCGAAAATTGAGCAGATTTTCAAATGACATCTCAAAAAAGTTGTGTGCGTGTTGTGAAATTCTGTCAAATCGTCGTAGTCCATGAACATATCGTATTACACTATTGAAAGCAACAGTGAGCTTTCGTTTACTTTCATAGTCAAGTTTGCAGAATATTTCACAACCGTAAGTGACCAAGGGTATTATAAGTGTTTTTACAAGTAATGCACGGATTTTTAAAGGGGTGTAATACTGTGTAGACCAAAGGGTGCGGAGGACACCGTAGGTTTTACCAAGAATATATGGGAGAGCTTTTGGCAAAGTGTTGAATGATTCACCATGTCGAATGCTTTGAAAAGTCTAAAAGTATCAAAAAAGTAACATAATCCTTATCGATAGATTTTCTTATGTCCTCTGAAACACTTATTAAGGCAGTAATGCAGCTATTTTTCTTACGGAATCCGGATTGTTTTGATTTTAATATATTTTCGTGATCAAGAAACGTACTTATTTGCTTTTGAATAATTTTTTCGAACACCTTCGAGAGAAAAGGTAGTATTGAGATTGGTCTAAACTCGTCTCCTCTTCAGGTTTTTGGAACAGGTATTATTTTCGCCTTTTTCCATTGCGCAGGAAATTCATTTGTTGATATTATTGAATTGAATAAGTGGGTAATATACGGCAAAAGAACTGGCAAAAGAAGTTTCAACAACGATGGATGCATTTCATCCAACCCAATAGCGTTTGATTTAATAGACAGGACACCTTCAACCACATCCTCAGGAGATATAATAGAAAAGGAAAATTAATTATAAGTTGGGGAAATACTATTGAAAACATTAGATACAACGGGACCTGGAGTTATATTATTGGTAACAAAATTACTCTAAGATACGAAGATCGAGAATTTAAACAAGATTGCCGGACTCAAATGTGCGTCTACCCTGTAGCTGTCATTCGTTCATCTTCATGCATTTTCCCAGGGTAAAAAGTAGCCTATGTCCTTTCTCATGTATCAAAATATCTCCATACCAAATTTCATATGCAAATTGGTTCAGTAGTTTAGGTGTGATTGAGTAACAGACAGAGTTACTTTCGCATTTATATATACGAGTTTGAATATGAAAGTATGAATATGAAAAGTATGATGAATGATTTATAAAGAATTATGAATTTTGATTGTTGATGTGTTTTTTTTTTTTGGCCTAACATTATTTATGTTTATAGATGGATCTTTTTGATCTTAACGACATCTTAATGCAACTTAACACTAATATCACCTTTTAAAAGTTGAAAGTATCAATTATAAACTTGATCAAAGGATATTTTGAGATAATTAAACGAAACTACCAACAAAAAAGTATTTCACTAACCTGAATGAACAAAGTAGAATTTCATAATTTTAAAAGGAAGAATCAGTTTTGTAATATACTGTCTAAGCCCCATGGTTTCCAGCTTTGTGTCCATACAAAAATTATATCTCAGAGTTAAGCTTTTCAACAGTATATGAATATGTCAATTGTAGGCAATAGCTAGACTAATAAGTTCGTTCTCCTTTCTATCTAAAAATTAACTTCAAATTATATCTCTGTGTTTTCCAACACAGGGTGTATTAAATAAATAAATAAATTAGGTGGCGCAACAGTCCATGAAGGACCAGGGCCTAGTGACTTACAACTCTCAACCATTCCTGTGTGCGAGTAATGTTGTCAGAGATGGAAGGGACCTACAGTTTATATGCCGAATCCCAACGGCTAATTTGAGAAAACACTTTTCATGACAAGAATTACCTACTCTTGGAGGATTTGTCAATTCCTCGCAAGAGGCAGTACCCGTGAAAAAAGTTAGGTGGCACAGGCAGGGATTGAACCCAAGACCCCTTGCATGACAGTCCAACGCACTAACCATCACGCTACGGGTACTACGGGTGTATTAAATACTTTCAAAAATACCCATTGACTTATATTCCAAACGTTTTAAAAATTCAAAGCAATAAAGTATTCTGCTCAAGAGTCAGTATAGGCTTACTATCTTCAACAACGAAAATTAAATAGGACACTTGGGCGCATTCGCTATTTCACTTATTTATTGAATCATAAACAATCACACTTTTTTATGAGATGATAAAAGAGTCTCTTATTACAAGATGATGAAATATGATCCAGCTAACTCAATACAAATATTAAACAAAATATGTATACTAAATCCTCTTTTAACAATCATATGACTGACTTAGATAGATTATTATAAAACATTTACTCTAATACTTCGTGCAATTCATCAAAACATCTTAATCTTTATAAAATCTCTTAAATCACACCAAAGACTCCACAGGCATTACGTCCATTGGCCTTTTAACCATAAGACACGACTTAATCAACTGGAATCAATAATAATAATAATAATAACAACACTATAAGTGATTGCATTCCAAATCCCTAAATGTAAACATTGTGAACCAAAACAAATTCAAACTCTTTTATGCTCGAAACGATGACGACGCTACGCGGTCGACCAGCGACGGCTACGACAACGACAAAATCGACTAAGAATGTTATGCCGCACTATAATTTGCTCTATAAGCCCACTGCCCGCGGAATCCCTTGTCGTCTCGGAATTGGAATCTATATAGGTAGAGGTACCTACTGCTGGTCTGGTATACCTACACTACATATCGAAGACCGACCGTGTTAAAGTCATTTGTCCACATAAATCGAGCCCAAGAGCTATAATACCTTAGTCATGGCATTGTACTCCTATTACGATACATTTCCGTCCTTGTCATTGTTGTTGTGGTCACATAGTCATAGTCGAAGTCGTAATTGTTGTTGTTGTTGTTTTGGTCGCTGGTCTCTGGACTTACCATAATGAACCGCGACAATTCATTACCAAGAATGACAAAACATATACACTTGGTCGAAATCGACTCGACACACGACTGGGCACGGGAACCAGTACGGGCACAAGCCGGGCTTTTGGTTTGGTTAAGTTAAGTTAGGTAAGGTTCTATCGAATGGATGTATCTATGACCAAAGTGCCTCCAGCCACAGCAACACAAATGGCATTAGTAGCAAGGGCAATAATTTCAACTGTCACTGTCAATTACTGTAATTAGAGTGAAGAATAATATCGACTTTGAAATCATACATGAAATGTTCAAACAAACAAACCCATATAGAATTGCTGAGGAAAAGGAGAAGCTCTCGTTGGAACTGGAACTGGAAGTGATCTGGAATACCTAATCTAAACAGCCTTCTCTGATTGATACTTATCTTGAGGATGTCTACAATTGGAGGTTGTCAATTGACTTCTTTGAAATCTATCTAGAATCATATCAACATCGTCAGTGTTTGGTGATGATGTGTAATTTGCCGAATGCCTGGTAATAATATATTTGGTGCGATGAACTTCTTGAAGACCTTAATATTATGACTTCCAGAATATATAAATATAGGTACATTCATAATGTGCCCTTAGAAGGAGGAATTTTCTTCTTCTTTTTGTTTTTGAAAAAGGTATGATGACTTAACGGACAATGAACATGGACAGACATTCGCTGAATAGGACACGTGCCATGAGTTAAGTTAACGATGCGTCTATTTGTTTTGAATTCAATTGTACAAAACAATTTACCTAAGAAGTAATTAATTAAGATTGTGATGCGTGCTATTCACCATGATAAAAGAGGGGGGGGGGGAGGGGATGAGATTATATAACTTTTCTGGATTTGGAAATATATGTAATTTATTTTCGGGTGGAAGATACAAAGCATGGCTAAACATAAAACTAAGTCATGCGTATTTACAAGAAGATGGACTTTAATTAATTATAATCTCCTTTTTTAGCTTGCAGAAGAAATTAAGCTTTAATTTAAGTGTAAAAACAAAATGTTGGTAGATTGTCTTGAGATTTTAAAGGATACATAATACATGTGGCTTCCAATAGGAAATCTATATTCAAATCGATCGATTCAAAACACTTGAAATCATAGAGCCGTATGCAGCTTGGCAAAATCCTCATTCAAACCCTCCAAGTGGGTGCCAGGCGGGCAATGATCACCACAGAAGTCCTGTGCGTTTTTGGCAGGATGGTGATTAGCTAAGGTTGAGTTGGATAGCCGAATTGTTGTAGCTCCTCAATAGTGCAACGTTCGGAAACCCAATTCAATCATAGTTTAGAGGTTCCTAATTTCAGTGGTGGTGTGAGCGTACTTGTACGAAAACCGTGCCGAAGAATGAAAGGCTGGGGGATAAACCAGCCATTAACGAGCTCTTTCGGATGCTGTGGCAAGGTCCGTCATATTTCTGCCTTACCCCGGCAAGCGGCTCTGCCGGGGCTGACCGTCTTTCCGCTTTACTCGTGGGAACAAAAATGAAACCAAACAAAACATCAAACAGAAAAACATTAAAGAATAATAACAAAAATCGCGCCATGGCTGCCAATGCGGTCACATCCACTGAAAAGGCTGTCGAGTCTACTCAGAGGTGTGAACGTGTTGGCAACCCTGTGGTTGCCACTAGTAGCGGGAGTCCTTCTCCCTCTACTAGCCGCAACCTATACTTGAAGGAAGTACCCGTCAGTGGTACAGCTGTGACGCTCGGCTGTCCCAAGGGCGGCAATTCCACACCCCACCCCCTCCCCGCTCCTGCTAGGACGTCGCAAGCGACCCCAAGAAGGGACACCCCATCCGGAGAGACAAAATCTGCGACATGTGGAATTGTCTCAAAAGGTGGGGGCACACCCCGATTGGTATCGGTAGCGACGAATTCTGATGGTGGACCCACAACTGTGTCACACGGACATAGCTCTGGGTCGGCCAGCAAGAAGTCCAGGAAGTCACTAGCCAAACGAGACCAACGCAATGCTGAGAGGATTCTAGCCGCAGTCGGTGTCATACCGGCGGCGGAAAGAACCCCGGAGCAAACGCGAAAACTCGAGTGGGCTAGTGGCTTTCTTAGCAATATCACCAAACAGACCTGCAGCGACTCAACATCAAAGCGCAATAGGTCTTTCGAGGGCGACAAGCCCGAACCAAAAAGGCAGAAGGTGCATTCAAACAGCACAACAGCCTTCAATAAGGATCTTTCCTTTAGCGACGCGCTAAAAGGTAAGATCATAGCAGCGGTCATTGACAGGGGTCATGTGGATGGCAACATCTCTCATGATCAATGGGCAAACGTCAGGGCTCACCTCGGTTTCAGATTTTTATCTGTCATCGAGGAGAATCCGGGACCTCTCCCAGACACAGCCGATGCAGGATGGTACCAAAATCGTATCAAACTCATCGCCTGTGGTGATCAGAGATCTTTCGATCTATACAGGGCTGCTGTCAATGGCTTGCCAGAAGTCTGGCCGGGTGCCAAGCTCGAGGTTGTTGCAAGGGAGAATATTCCTTGCCGGCCAAGAGCACGTATAATGGTCCCGGCACTACACAACTGCCCAGATATGATCATGAAATTGATCAAAACAAGTAATCCAAACCTGCCTACGCACGACTGGAAAGTCCCAAAGGTTGAGAAGGAGACAGTGGGTCACTATAGATCAGCTCTCGTGTTGATCAATAGGGAATCACTGGATCCACTGGCCGCGACCAAAGGCGTGATTAGGTATGGTTTCGATGAAATCGTGATCCGTATATACAAAAAAGACGAAGATTTGCTTAACACGCCCCCGACAGAAGCCCCTTCAGCGGAAGGAAACGCTTCATTACCACCAATAATGGAGGTCGATGCAACACCACAGGTGGAACCATCGACCTCCACAGCCCCAAATAAGCCATCCGACGTGGAGGCTAAACCTACAGTCGACAGTAACTCCGACATGGAGACTGAAGACGCCACCTTAGGCATCACTCTGAGTGAGGAAGACCTACTTCACTCCTCCTCAGACGATGAAAACGCCGATAAAACAGTGGTGGAGGTTAATCTGACTAATAGTAGCAATGCTGCGATTAGTACAGATTAATCTCCATCACGCCATCATGGCCACAAACAACCTAACACTCCGACTGCACACAAACAAGGATGACATCGTCTTGATACAGGAGCCGTGGGTCTCAAATTCCATCATCAGAGGCCTCAGGACTCCTGGTTACAAGCTACTGTATGCATCGGAGAAAGGTGAACCAAGGTCATGTATGTTAGTAAAAAATGACTTAAATGTATTTTTACTCCCCAATTACAGCGACAAGGACACAACCACCGCTGTCTTAACAACGGATAAAGCCACCTACTGGCTCATATCCTCCTATCTTGGCCACGACAGCCCAATTCCAGGTGACACCTTGAGGAAGGCAATTGCGGTCGCGCAGTCGAAAAAAGTTGGTCTCCTAATTGGATCGGACGCTAACGCTCATCACACGGTATGGGGTAGCTCTGACATAAATGAGAGAGGTGAGTCCTTATTTGATTACTTACTAAGCACTAACCTACTCATAAGTAATATTGGTAATGAACCCACTTTTGTAACCAAGAATAGGAAAGAGGTACTTGATATTACACTTACCTCTGACTCGATCTACAATCTGATTTCAAACTGGCATGTCTCAAAAGAAAATTCCTTCTCTGACCACAAGTACATTCAGTTTGAGCTCAGAGATGTGGCAAACATATCTACGGGTTTTCGCAATCACCGGAATACAAACTGGGAACGATATAGGGAGGTACTAACACAATTACTTGATTACAACCTTCTTAAAAGCTCCTCCAGTAAAGATGAACTAGATCTTTCTGTGAATCATCTCACTGAAGCCTTCAATGAATCAATGAGAATTTCATGCCCTGTAACCATTTCAAAGGGAAAAAAGAAACCTCATTGGTGGCGTAAAGAACTAGAACCATTCAGAAAGAGTTGTCGCAAACTCTTCAATAGATCTAAATACACTAGATCTCCTTCTGACTGGGACTTATACAAACAAGCTCTAAAGCAATATAAAAAAGAATTAAGGAAGAGTAAGAGGTCTTCTTGGAGAAACTTCTGTGGCAAAATAGAAAATACTTCAGAAGCCTCAAGACTCAGAAAAATTCTCTCAAAAAGTCCAACAATACCCAGTGCTTTAAAGACAGATGCAGGCACATGGACTACCACAGATGAAGAATCTCTTAATCTGCTATTAGACACCCACTTTCCAGGTAGCTCTAACTTACTTAACGACTTAACATCAGAGTCTCAAGCTTCTACAAGCGATTTAGTTGATCTAATAACGCGGGAAAAACTGCAATGGGCCATAGATAGCTTTGATCCATATAAATCTCCAGGACCAGACGGAATCATCCCGGCCGAACTACAAAAATGCTCAGACATGATCATTCCACCATTGGAAATCATTCTGACAAGCTGTTTAAGGCTGAGATATATTCCCAAAGCCTGGAGAATGGCAAAAGTAGTCTTTATTCCTAAAGCAGGGAAACCCTCCCACGTTAACCCTAAAGATCTACGACCAATCAGCCTATCATCCTTCCTTCTTAAAACCTTGGAAAGATTGATTGAAATTTACATCAGACATAACCTAAAACCATGTCTCATTTCCACAGCTCAACATGCTTACGCTAAGGGAAAATCAGTAGAAACAGCACTTCATTCGCTGGTTCGCAGTATTGAATACTCCCTCGAATACAAAGAATATAACCTAGTAGCTTTCCTAGATATTGAAGGAGCTTTCAACAACGTCAGTTACCAGGCGATCACGACAGCAATGGAAAAGCTGCAATTAAAGAAACCACTCATAGATTTTATTAGTCTCATGCTCAAAAGCAGGACAATAACTTCAAGCATGAGAAGCTTTACTACCACCAGATCGGTGCATCAAGGTACCCCCCAAGGAGGGGTCCTTTCGCCTCTCTTATGGAACATGGTAGTAAACGACCTTCTAACATCATTAGAAGCAGAGGGTTTCAGGGTGATTGCCTATGCTGACGACGTTGCAATATCTGTATCTGGAAAACACTCCCAAGTTCTCGCGGAACTCCTACAAAATGCCTTGAATAGGCTAACAAAATGGGCTAAGCAATGTGGCCTGGACGTCAATCCACATAAAACAGAACTAGTACTCTTTTCAAGAAGGTACAAAATTCCTCAGCTCAGCCCACCCAAGATTAAAGGAATACCATTAAGGTTTTCCGACCAAGCTAAATATTTAGGCCTCATTTTAGACAAAAAACTAAATTGGAAGGCAAATATTGATGAAAGAGTAAAAAAGGCTACTGTAGCGCTTTTTACTTGTAAAAAGGCCATAGGATCAAAATGGGGCTTCTCCCCAAAAATAACCCACTGGCTATACACTTCGGTAATTAGACCGATACTCACTTATGGAGTTGTCGTATGGTGGACCGCACTGGACAAGATGGTAAATCTAAATAAGTTCATCAAGGTCCAGCGGTCAGCAGGTATGTGCATCACAGGAGCACTTCGCTCAACACCAACTGCAGCCCTGGATGTGCTTTTAAACCTAACACCTCTTGACATCTTCTCCAAAATGGTGGCAGCCAACTCATGTGTGAGGCTTAGAGCCACCTCTCAATGGAACAGTAACAATACTGGACATACTATCATTCTAGACAATTTCAGATCTATCCCAGATCGCTTAGACTATACCACCCCTAAAATGGTATTCGGTAAAAACTTCCATGTGTCCATCCCTTCAAGATCCTCCTGGGAAGAAGAGAGACCCCTGGAAGACAATGCGATACACTTCTATACAGACGGTTCAAAGACCGATTACGGAGTTGGAAGTGGTATCTATTCGGAACAACTGAATCTAAGTCTATCATATAGACTTCCCAATCAATGTAGTGTATTCCAGGCAGAAGTAATGGCGATTAAAGAGGCACTATCCTGGCTCAGAGAAAACGTTATATCTTGCAAGGATATACGAATCTTCTCGGACAGCCAGGCTGCTCTTAAATCTCTCGCGTCTGTCTCCACAAACTCACAAGTAGTCCACGATTGTCGATCATCTCTGAATGAGATGACAGAACAGTTTAATATTCACCTCATTTGGGTGCCGGGCCACAGAGACATTCCGGGAAATTGTAAAGCCGATGAGCTCGCCAAAAACGGAACACTTCTGCCTAATGTTAGACAAAAACATAACATAGGAACACCACTTGCTACATGCAAATATCTTCTCAAACAATATGCTCTAGAAGCAACAAATGCTAGATGGTCACAGAGTACCACATGCCTAGCAACCAAGCAAATATGGCCAAGCATAGATTTAAATCGGTCAAAAGGCTTGATATCCCTGAGCAGACAAAATATAAGCTCTACAATTGGAGTAATAACAGGACACTGCCTCATAGGAAGACATGCTCTGAGGCTAGGGGTCTACACAAATGACTTTTGTAGAAGCTGCATGGACGAGGAGGAAGAGGAAACAGTCCAACACCTTCTATGTACATGTGCAGCACTCTCCATTAGAAGGAATAACTTTCTTGGCAATCCCTTCTTCGACAATACCAGTGAACTGGCAACGATTGACACAAAGTGTCTCTCTAACTTTATTAAAAGCACAAAATGGTTTGTTTAATTTTCATTACTCCCCCATGAGTAACCTCATTAGTGGTATCACAATGGACCCTTGCGGTCTAAGTGAGTCGATGACATCTGGACAGCCACTCCAACCTAACCTAGAGCCGTATGCATAAACGGTAGCAAATGCTTTTACTAGTAAATTTGTATAGTATTTACTATTTTCCAAATGCATAAAAGTCATAGTAAATGCTGTAAAGGTAGTATTTACTAGAAGAAAAGTATTTACTAGTTTTGGATGAATTTTTATAGTAAATACTTATATTTATATGCATAAAGAACTAGTACGAACTTTTCTTTCTAGTATTTACTGCAAATTTTTCAAGTTTCTAAATACCAACTTGAACATTTACTAGTAAATGCTTTCTCATGTTAAATGCCAACATCAACAGTCGCAACTCTACTTTCAAAGCAATCGGTGTGCAGAGCATTTATTACGAGTATAAATATGGCAGCTTTTTTCAATTTTAGATCTGAAAAAGTTTATAAAGAGTGAAGAACGCCCGGGAATAATCATTTTAAAATGCTCTACCGTTTTGAAAAATATAACGTTGAGTGGCTAAGCGAATATTTTATGGGTAAGATATTTTATTTGCAATTAATTGAAGCTAATCAATTTATTTATCCCTTTTGCATTAAAAAATCTCTAGGTTCTCAATCTGAAAGAAGGGGAGGAGCAACGTCCGCTGAAGAAAAGATGAGAATTTTTTTGAGATATGTTGGAGATCCAGGCTTTCAAGTTGGCGTTGGGGAAGACACGGGCATGCATCAGAGTACTGTTTGCAGAACTGTACACTATGTAGCAAAACAGATAGTGGATAAATCCTCTCTTTGGATTAAGTTTCCTTTGGATTACCCACAACAATAATTGGAAGCTAAACAGGATTAGCTTTTGAAATACAGTTTTCCATCATGTATAGGAGCGTTAGACTGCACCCATGTCGAAATAAAGAAGCCCCACTTACACTCAGAGGAGTATATAAACCGTAAAGGATATGCCTCCATCAATATTCAAGCGATCTGTAATCCCAAAGAATGGTTAACAAGTGTTGTTTGCGAATGGCCAGGGTCAGTTCATGATTCAAGGATTTGGAAAAATAGTTTTCTTGAACCTATTTTGAGATCGTCAGAAAATACAATATTATTGGCAGACGAGGGATATGGAATTGCACCATGGCTAATGACACCATTCAAAAATCCAACTAGTAACATCGAAAAAGCTTATAACAAATTGCATACTAAAGAGAGGGTCATAATAGAACGTTATTTTGGACAACTAAAAAGCCGGTTTCTAATCCTACAAAACTGTATACGAGTCGAATTAAAGAATGTCCCAACTTTAGTTACTGCATGTTTTGTCCTGCACAATATTGCAAAGTATTTAAATGACAGTGGCGACTCCGAGATTTCAGAAGGTGATGGAAGAGGAAATGAAAGTGCAGTCCACACTTCAGAGAATAATGCTTCTGTACTACAAATCAGAAGATTGAGACAGATGAAGAGAAATGAGCTTGCAGAAATGATATACAATATACAATTATAATTTTGTTATAATTTTATTAAAGATATATATAATGTACAAAAATATATTTAAAAATGTATAAATTAACAAAAAATTCAAAATAAAATAAAACAAAGTATGACTTTATAAATCACAAAATGTTCGTACGTCTTCGGAAAAAATATTTTGAGAGGCAATTGTTGAGCGCAACGAATGATCGTCATCATTTCTAGCCAACCTTTTCTAAAGAAGCTCTTGTTGCATCCTCAAAAGTTTTAAATATTCCAGAAGCACTAAACGTTGAAGCTCACTATTATTGAGAGAAATTGTTTCTTCGGTCTCCTGTTCCAAACGTCTTTTGCGTTTTAGTGCTGGTACAGAAGATTGACAAGCAAGCGGCGCTGACTCTTGTTTGTCCTCTTCTGCGCTACTTGAAGAACTACATCTTTTTCGTTCCTTGTTATGGTTATCTGATCCGATAGATAGACCACCTACAAAAAAAAAATTGTAAAAATAATTTTGTTTATAAAACTTAACATACCAGGTATTCTTGAAATTGATGGGTTTTGGCCAGCATTGATAAGCTTTAAGAAAATTTGTTCCCATTCTTTAAGCTTGATGAGTTTATTTCCCGTTGATTTAAGGTCCGTTTTTTTTTCACGTCAGTCTTAATGTTATTTATCCTCTTCTTTAGTTAGTCTTCTGTTATTAAAATACCAGTGTTGGCTTGAAACTCACGAATAAACAATTTTAAGGCTTCCGCCTTTGCTTTTTTTATGTGAGGCTGTTGAGATTTGTTAATAAGTACGACATACTTTTCTAGTATTTTAACAAACTCTAAGGTTGTTGAACCTTCTGCTTTTGCCATTTATTGAACTTCAAACACTCACTTTTAAACTCTTAAAAATTGTAACACAAAAAATTGTTAAAAAAAAGAAGAAAATTATAGAACGGTAAATTAGAGAACAAAGAGAAACAACAGCATTTATTCAACGCATTTATGTAGGTATCTAGTATATACTATTACTTTCGGATGAACTAGTAGCATTTACTGGGATGAATCCAGTATTTACTACTAGTTTATAATAGCAAGTAGAAACTTAGGTTTATGCATACCGAATGTAGTAAATACTATTAGTTTCAGCTTCTACTAGTAGTACTAGTATTTACTATAACCATTTACTACTAGTAATTACTTTTGTTTTATGCATAGTTTTGGGAATTTTCGTGAAAAATTCTTTAATTGACTTTTTCATCAGCTTAAATATGTAAAATCTGGGTGACAATCAAGCATCAATATCAAAAAATATGACAGACTTAAGATAATCAATTGTACACTGTGGCATATACTTGTTAACTAACTTCCCATAGGAAGTTATTGTAATCGGTGTGATTTGTCGAATTGAAAATTTTGACATTAATCGATGTTTCAGCAATTTAAAAAAAGGTGAAAATGTTGGTTAACCCTAAATATCTCACGAACCAATAACGCTATAGAGACTTGAATTAAATTTTAAATTATATATTGTAACGTGTATATTTTTGGAAAAAAAAAAAAAAACAAATTAACGGTTTTTTTATAAATCAAAAATACTGAAAAAAATATTTGTCACATAGATTATTTTACGAACAAATACTGATTTTATCTCAAAAATAATTTTGTGCAACGAAGAATAACGTTTTTGATATCTGGTAAAATTTTGAGAAAAATCGAATTGAAAGTTTTTTTTTATAAAAAATAAAATCCTAAGAAAAACATTACTTTAAACTGATTTTACTTAAAAATTGATTTTCAACTCAAATATCTTTTCAATTATTTGAGATTATGGCTTCGAACTAATTTTATTTTATAAGAAATACTGTTTTTAAACATTCGGTAAAATTTTGAGAAAAATTGAATTGACAGTTTTCTTACAAAAAATTAAATCTAAAAGAAACAATACTAAAACTTTGTAAAAATTTACTTTTGACTTAAATATCTTTACAAACATTAAAAATATTGGCTCCAATTTGTATTTGTTTATATAAGATATAAAAACTTTTAAGAAATGCTACTTAAATTGGTAAAAATTGGTTTTCGACTAAACATTTCGTTAACAAAACTAAACTTAAAAATAAAACTATTTCATTATATGCAAAATATTGTTGGTAATTTTGAAATTTTTAAGAATAATTCAAATGACATTTTTTTTTAACACAACACGAAAACCTACAAACTTTTAAGCAAGACAAATCGATAAGCGGGATGGGAAGTTATCAGTGTGAGTGGCATCCCAGCCTCTTTTTTGTTTTAATAACATAATTTTTGAAAAAAGTAAAGAATTTGGTTGGTATAAAATATCTCATGAGAACTGCATTGCAAATTATCTATTAACAATAGGTTTTAATTTGTTGTAAATATTTATAAATAAATATTAAATATTTTACAAGAAAAAAAATGATATTGCCTCCAAAATAATCTGATTTGGAATTAGATTAACATTTTGTTTAACAAAATATTATACCTAAACCGTAGAAAAATTCCACTACAAATTATTAAAAACTATTTTCGACTCAAATGTCTCGAGAACGAGTAAACGTCTTGACTTCAAAATGATTTCATCGTATACAAAATGTATTTTTTTTTATTTCAGTAAAATAAAAACGAATTAAAGTTATCGGAATGGGTCACATCCCAGCCTCTTTTTATATATTTACATTTTCTTACAAAAATAAATTGCTTCCTGTTTTTTCGCGGAAAATAATATTCTTGCTTAGAAGTTACTTTTTAGGGCTATTTAGAAAATAATAATTTAGGTATTAAGTTCCATTGGAATTGCGTTCCTCTGAAAATTCAGAATTTTAATTTTAAGAAATTTTAATTTTCCAAATTTTTCGGAAATACATAGGTAGACAATATTTGTTTTCATTTCTTAAATTGTCCTGAATCAAGTTTTATCAACTTTTTTTTTATAGTACTGCTTTAAATATATTAAAGACAACCCAAAACGGTGTTTTTAAGGTTGAGGTATAACGCAACATAGTTATTAAAAGTAAATTGTATGTTAGTTTAATTTTATATGAAGTTTTGAGAAACCTTGAATTTAATGTTTTCATGGTTTTAAACAAATTGTGTTTGAGTTCATTTTTAGTACCTGCTCAAATCTCTCATTTTTAACACTATTTTTATACATGTATATACTTTCGATATATTTTAAAAACTTGATGTGATAGCCTATTTTTTCGTTACAAAAACTATAAATTCAAATATTTCTGTTTTAAACATTTTTAGATAATTGTTCAGTGTTTATTTATGATTTCCGTAAGATCGAAAATCTATGAAATACTCTAATGTTTAAACTGAATATTGAAGATATAGATTATAGACTCGGAAAACCATAACGAACCTTACTAAAAAAGATACTTCATGAATTTAAATAACCTCAAGAAGCCTTATACCATTGAATAATTACAAATAGAAGGGACACCGGGCAAATCCTGATCTAGATGGCGACACTTATTTTTCAAATGCTCATAAGTCGCTAGTATCGCACGGCGAGTTATTGTATCAGTCTATCAAATACAACACCCAATTTTACAAATTTTGGTCCTTATGGGAAATTTACTCACAATTTATGGTCGAGAAAGATAACGGAATATTGTTATTTAGAATAAAAAACAACAATAACAACTGTGTAGGTACATATGTATGTCTGTTAAAGTGTTGCATTCAAGGCCAAATCACGTTCGCTGCAGAAAATGTATTTTGAAGGTTTGTTTTTCTTTTTTAAATTTCGTTCTCATTCATAAAACGAAAATGATTTTGGTGCTTTTCGGTGCATTCGACATGATGATGATTTGTGACTTTCGATGAATTTTTCTTCAATTTCGTTATTAGTTTGATATGGGTTGGGATGGGATAGGTTTATTTTTAAATTTCTTTTTTTTTTTTCTGAAAATAGGGATAGTGGGCGAATCATACTTTACTACCTACAAAGTATACATTGCAAATGTACATACATAAGCATAGGTAGGTATATTGTTTAGGCTAATGTTAGGTGCGTAGGTAATTAGTAATTAGTTATTACATATACCTATGTAGGTAAGGTAGGTATTCATATGCACAAATGGAGGTTAGTAGGAACATATGTATGGAGGTACATATACATATATATGTACATACAACACATAAGTTGGGGGTGTAGGTACCTATTACATTTTTCAATTATTTTAGTAGTATGTATTTTAGGCAGATTTCTTTGCTTTAAAAAATACTGTCGAGTGAAGAAAAAAAGATATACCTAATCAAAGTCGAGTAAAAAAGGATTCTTAGCCTTTTTGGATCATGTTAACATTCACCAGTGCACTGTGCGTACACAAATAACATACAATTTTTTCTCGCATTGTTGAATTTTTGTATAGGTATACATTTTGTAGTAGGTAGGTAGTATATGGCTTTAAGAATTATTTTTATACTTTGTTTTTGCTTTTACGTATTTTTTGAGATATTGTTTTGCTTTAGGTTGCCGGTTGCATGGAAGTAGTTTTCACTTTTTGCAGTTTTTGTAGTCGCATATCAGTGGTAAAGAAATTTTCTTCCTTTTATACCTAGTACATCCCTTTTTTCGCTTTATTTTTAACATTCCATAGGTAGGAAGTTATTGTCCGATTTGTCGAATTAAAAATGTTGACATTTCTCGACGTTTCAAGGTCCCTAGAGTCGAAATAAAAGATTTTTAGAGAGATGTCTGTGCGTGCGTTTGTATGTACGTACGTTCGGACGTCCGTACGTTCACGAAGTTTCGTCCTCCATACCTCAAGAACCAGTAAAGATTTCGACTTCAAATAAATTTTGTTATACAGACAAAAATGCAGAATGATGCAGAAGGACTCTCAAAAAAATTGTGTGGGTTTTTTTTTTTTACCAATTTAAGCAATTTAAAAAAAAGATGAAAATGTTGGTTTACCCAAAATATCTCACGAACCAATAACGCTAGATACTTTAAATGAATTTTATATTGTAACGTGATACCAAACAAATATATTTAAAAAAAAAATCCAGTTAAGGGTTTTTTTATAAATCAAAAAAACTGAAAAAAAATATTTGTCTCCTCGAATATTTTACGAACAAAAAATGATTTTATCTCCAAAATAATTTTTTGCAACGAAGAATAACGTTTTTGACTAAAAAAATTATTAAATGTTCAGAAAAATTGATTTTCGACTTTGAAATCAAACTTTTTCATTATATGAAAAATATTGTTGGAAATTTTTAAATTTTTAGAAATAATTCAACTGACAACTTTTTTACCAAAACACGAAAACCTACAAACATTTTTATCAAGACAAATCGGCAGACGGGATGGAAAGTTATCAGTGTGGGTCGCATCGTAGCCTCTTTTTATAATAAATTGTTGCGCCAAACTTGAACAAAACATAATTATATTTATTTGTTTTAATTAAATGAAATTTACAAAGGTATCTATGAAAGTTATCCTACCTTCGGAAAAATATTTACCTACCTAATTTTCAAGGCAGTACCTGAACCTGAGTATAATTGTATTTGTACCTTACCTAGGTACATCTACCTTTGAAAACATTTTGAACACAAATATTGAGGGAGGTATACCTTCTTTGTAGATTCATATCACAATATGTCTACTTTAAATACCAGTTGAATAGATGAAGGTTATCAGTAGGTAAGGTAAGTAGATTTCAATTTGACAAGTGGAAAATTTGGTTTGGTCTTTGAAACTAAAAAATAGTATTTACCTACCTATGTACATACATACATATTTAAATCTAGGTCCTAGTTATTAAATTAGGCATGATAGGTACATACAGTTTTGAGTTATTTCTTGAGTTCAGTAAGTAAGGTACTAACACATACCTAAGGTATCTTGTTGAACCTTCGCCGATTTACGTTGTTTATCAATGTTTTGATTAACTTCAAATACTTTGTACGCAAAGCAGACGATTTTAAGTAATTTTTGTTTTGCTTTGAAAAAAAACTGTAAATTTAACAAACCACATCAAATTAAAGTTGCAACACTTTACCAAAACTCTTAAATAAAATAAAAACAGCATAAAAAAGATAATGTACAAGAATATATTATTAATAAGATCAGATAGTTATACTGGTACATACTCGTATGTACATTACAATGAAAAAAACACTTCCTTTAAAATTTAAACTCGATCGAGTTAAATTTAGTATGAAACTAAATGATCAAGACCAAGCTACGTTATGAAAAACTGCTGCTAGCGAATTTTGATTGATGTAAGATTTTTGTTGTTCATCATTTAGTTTTAACATAAGTTTCATAATTAAGTGCTGTTGTGGTTGAATTCTGAACAAAGTGTACTTTTGAAGCACTCTTCTACAAAATATTGCACAGCAGTTTTTACATAACTTACGAATTCTCTTGTGGGAATTGACAAGCCTCCATTAATCTTATTTTCGAATTGACGAAATTTTATTAAATGTTCTCTTGTTTCATAGTTATTTTGACACACGGACACTCTATATATGAAGTGTCTTTGTTTTGACATTTGCTTTTGTCCATAAACAATTTGCATAAATCAGTCATTTTTCTTTAGCACGGATTTTGCAATACATATAGATATCCTACAAAATACCTATACATATGTTAAGTACATTTCATCGTCATTTTCATTTATTTCATTCCAATTATTTTCAACGTCTCCTTAACAAAATTAAGACAAAATAATTTATTTGATTTAAGTTAGACATTGCAAATTGTAAAAAAAGTTTCAAGAAATAGTAATGCATTATTTATGTGCATATATAAGTACCTAATATTAAATAAATTATATGTAGGTATTCCATTTTTGTTTCAGTTTATTTAAAAAGTTTAAAAACCTTCAAATGCCTTTACTGAAGAAATTTATTTTTTGAGTTATCATGCAACATGCGCTTGGCCATATCGTAACATTCACAAAACTATGTATTCGTAAAATGGTATATCTGCCAGTACCGATACAAAAATTCATGAAAAAATAATTGCAATTTTTTTTATTTGGAACAACAAACCTCCAAGTAAACGATTTGGTAAATCAATTTAACCAAATCTCCAAAACAAAATAAAAATAGTAAGAAAATGGCAAGTTTTTACACACGAAAAATGAATAGTATCTTTTTAAATACCTACTTAACATACTCAGATGTAATACCTATTCCTTTTTTTGTGGCGACACAAACACATTATCCCATTTAACGCGTGCATATTATTGTCTTCATCTATAAATATTCATATAGTTCGCTTTCAAAAAAGATCCCAAAAGGACTTTTTTAATCCCTTTTGAGGATACAAATTAGCATATACAGAAACCATTATCATGAAAATGATATTCAAGCTACTAATAGTACTCACTGGATGCTCATAAGTCGCATGGTCGTTTGAGCAATGTTCGGTGTCCACTTCTATTTGTAATTATTCAATGCTTATACATAATAATGTGTTTTCCTCGAATTTTAAAAAGTCATTTCACAAAAACCTAAGCCCATAGAGTGATTTTGAAATCGTATTTGAATTTGAGCCATAAAAAAAACCTATTGAAAAAGTGTGATAAATGTATTTGGATTGATAAATCATTGCATATGGATGTCAAAATAAGTTTCATTTTTCTCTGTTACGTTAATAAATTAGAGTTGTTTAAAACATATGTACATATATAAATTTAGGATTGTACTGAATCAATAAATATTTAATACCAACAAAATTGGACACACATTTCAAAAACAAAATTAGACAAAGTCAAACTTTAACCCTCTTACCCCTGAAATGTTTTGCTTCGCTCGAAATTATGAGGACGTTATAGAAAGTGTTCAGGAAGAATAAAAAATGCACTTCATTTAAGTTCGACTTTGTTAGAAATTTTCCAAAGGAAGGTCATTTTTGAATACAATTTGCATGGGACTATTTTTCATTAAAAATATAAATTCAGATATTTGAGTCTTCTTCCACTTCTTCAATTTTTTGTTTATTGCTGACTGAACTGACATTTTTTATTTAAATGGTCTTTCAGTAAATCTTTTGGTTAATAGAAGTTAAAGCTAAATTTCGATAAATCTGTTTTTGAAACAGTCTTTTAAACCTAATAACGTACGAAGTACTTTGATTTCCGCCGCCAGCAATAGGCGCTACTAGTTGTTTTCCTAATTATTGAATTCAAATTATTTTTACCAATATTTGAATTTTAATTTAGTACATTTATGATTAACAATCTAATTTCACTAATCTTTCTTAAAATAGTTTGGTATTTTTGTATAACTTTGTAGCTACTGAAATATAACATGGAATTATGATAATTTTATCGTAATGTCATTATAAATGCCTCAAAAATAAGCTTTATTTATTATTCTCAAAAAAAAAGACACAAACATCTGGTTGAGTTCAGTCATCTCGCATAAGAATAAAGTTTTATGATCTGACAATAATTTTGCGCACACTCCTGCCATTATAGCCAATTATTATACTGCCTGATGTTTTTGTTTCTTGTTTATTTCTTGTTACTTTTGTTCATCAACATCAATTTAATCCTCTTACGCTAAATTAATTTAATGCGATAGAAAATATGGTATTGGGTGTATCTACTCGTATGTAGCCTTATTTGGTTTTACCAGCCATCAGATGCCGCTTTTTGTATTTTGTGTAAGACCGAATTATTTATTTGTAGACAATTTCTTAAGACGGGAAGATTGGAAACTTGAAATAGAAAGAATAGTGATGACAGAAATTCCACTTAAATACCATTTATATCATTTTTGACATTAAGGTTGGGTACATCTTTGCTAAACTTTGAATTAATATACCTACTTCGTTCTTTGAGGATTTGACAAATTCTTGGGAATATTTGAATTTCAGATCAATAATCCACATATTTCTGTCAACTCCAAAATTATTTCAAGATGCAAGATCCAGATTCAGATTCAGATTTAGATCCAGAGATTTGATTATGCCAAACCCATGTTAATGTCACAAAATTCAAAGAAAGAAAAATATAAAACGACATCACGAACGGCCTGATTTATATACATAATTTTTATTGTCATATTCTGTCTGCGACCTTGTCCTGAATAACGTGTTTTTATGTAAGGTACCCTATCCTGACCCAAAAAATAAAAGTGAAACAAGATCACAGTCTCAAAATAAAAGAGGAAGACATTTATGTAATGTACAGTTGTGGTCAAATATTTAAGCCACTGCAATTGAAGCAATTATTTTTCTTCAAAAATTAAGTGTTTATTAGAAAATTAATATTTTAAATGTTTTAAGAAATGTTCTATACAAATAAATAATTCAGTCTTATACAGAATACAGAAAGCTACATCCGTAAAAAAATTTCTTCAGATATTCAATAAAAAAAACTTTAAAATTGTATTTAATACGCTTAAATCAAGTTTTACAATTTATACAGCTAGTACTTTGTTGGAAATTATTTTAGTCCTATGACTTCTGCACATATTTTCACTTCATTAACGACTTAACGACTGTCGGAAGATTATTCTCCAGAGCAAGGGCGGATCCAGACTTTTAATCATCACACACTTAGATGAGATTTTACACAACGCTTAAAAATGTTCTTTAATGTTTTGTAAAGGAGGCTAGCAAAATTTAAATAACATAATGTGCATCCTAACCTTACGTTTACACATTTCAAGGGCTAAAGTGACAACTTTAGTTATCGAATTATTATAGAACACTGTTGTAAAGTGTACAGCAATTTATGATGACTCCCTACATATGAAAGCATTCCAAGATCCAAACAGTTTTCTAAATATGCCATATTTAAGAGCTAAAACACAAAAGTTTAGAGGATTTTTGGTGCATTTCACGCAGAAATGTAAGAAACTGTTTTAAAAAGTAGCTTTTTTCAAAAATAAAATATACTTTTCTTGTTTCTATTTCTATTAATGCGAAGAACGCTACAAAACTTAAAAAATCCAGAAAATGACAGAGGATCTGATATGAAGAATTGTCGGGCTTTTTTTGACGTTGTTTTTCCGAACTCAATTTTCGGGAGTCTATTATTACTACCGCTATCAGTCGTATTTTGATCTTAAAGGAGTCAAAAAACTTAAAAATTTTAGAGAGAAAAATGTTTGGTTCTTGAATTTAAGGAAATATGTAGGTGCATTTCAGTACATAATTTCTCTAAAAACTTAAATCAAAATAAACGAAGGTAAACAAATAAGTTGGGAAGAAACTTTTGTGTGGCACTCACAAATTACACGTTTCAGAATCTGTTTTCACTTCAAATCTCAAGAGATTCAAAGTTTGTAATTATATCACTAGATATGACACGTTTATTATGTTTTTCAATTAGCCAATAGTTTAGCAAAAGTGCCACTTTTGTTGTTTTTGGGACATTTATATTATTGAAATTCGTGTTTAAATATTAGTTCTAGAGCATCCAAAGCAAATTCGCTTCAAAAGTAGATTTATTTAATTTTTTAAGATCTTTTGTATTCAACAGAAAACCAATTTTGAAATAAATAAAATGCACGACTTGGTGGCTAGAACTTGCTAATTTCTTCCAAAAAGTGTGTTTAAAAATATTTCCTATATTTTAAGATTTTAAAATGTACCTGCAAAATAAGTTTTTCTCAAAAATTTAAATGCTATTTTATTTCTCAAAAACTCTCTTATTTTTTTTTTTCGAAAATCATTTTAAATTTTAAATTTTGTCTTTAAAATATTTTTGGTAAGCACTAAATAAAGTGCTTATAAATATACATTTAAATTTCGTTAAAAAGAAATATCGAGTCGTTAAAATGAGATATCGAGTTTTGTAAACAAAATTAATATTGTTTTTTAAAATAAAAAAAAAAATTAAATTTTTGATCATCAAAAATCATCATCAATTTGATCATCGACAAGAACTTGCACAAAAAGAGAAGATTATTGAAATCGGTCCATTAGTTCTTGGGAAAACTTAAAAACAAAATAAAGGTTATGAGGGATAGATACCCTTCTGGAGCAATACCAAAATATGTTATTCTTGTAAAAAGAAACCAAATTAAGAATACAAAATTTAGAGAAAGTTTTAAAAAAAATCACATATTTTAACAAACAAAAATAAACGGCTGAAAACCTTATAAACACAGTTGTTTGGACTGTAGGGTCCAGGACACATAGACAGACGGACGGAATCGGGGCACCCACTTATTTGGACTTCTCTACCATCGTAATGTCATGTTTGATTAAAAGCTCTAGTTCGAATTTTTTTAAATAATGCAAAACTTGCTACATAGTTCCTACATGTCACAAGTAAAAATCACTTCAATGATCACTATGTGTGTCAATAAATGTAATAATAAAATTGAAGGCTAGTTTTAGGAACTTAAAGGCAACTTAATATCAAATTGACGATCTCTTATTCAAGGTTTCTTCTTAAGAACCTGAATATTTGCTCTTTTTCTTAGAAACAATTTTTATGAAAATAATTAAAAGCATGACTAAAGTTTTTTCAAATTCTAAATTGAGTGAAAACAATAATTTTAGTTGTTTTTGACAGCAAACCACTTTTTAGTGAATGTCGTTAAATTACTAACAAATTTTGAGATGAAATCTTTACTTATACAACTTAACTGTATAAGCTTTATGGGTCATATTACCCCCCCTGGATGGTCAATTGGTCAAAAGTTGATGAATTTGTGCTGTGTTTTTGGAATAGGGCTCAATATCCGATTCATATCATGTTTCTTGGTCCAGTCTTCAGTTAAAAGTAGTACTTTTAGCAACAAAGTTTAAGGAAGTAAAATAAAAATTTTGTTTTCATATACACAAAATATATAATTCAAAATATAATGGGGGTCATATCCATTAACGCAATACGATTCGTTTTGAATTGAAGGGAGTTCCTAAGGAAAAAACAAACAAATTATCTCCCAGGGGGGGGTCATGACCCCTACGACCCCCCCCCCCCCTGGATCCGCTATTGCTCCAGAGGGAGGCCTTACTAATCGGTGCGGGGCATAAATCAGGAATTTAAAACCATGATTTGAAGATCTGAGAGCACTGAATCGGGCTGTTTTGAAAATAATTTCGCCCGAAACGATATCTTCGAGCTTTCATTGAAGTTTTTATTCTTGAATCATCTTCTTATAGTTTGGGCCCATATTCTTATATAGCAGTTCAGCTTTATTTGGGCTCTTATGCGTACCTTTCCTAAGCCTAGTATTTTTTAGTTATAAGTCCTTAAAAGTTTAGTTATAAGATAATAGCCGTTTTCTTTGGAAGACTTATTGCCACTCAGAAGCAAATAAGAAAATTGAAAACAACGATTATAGTCGCATCTATACGAAGAAGAAGAGTACTATTTTCTTTTAATCAGAACGATCAATGCTCGTAAACTCATTGAATTTAACAAGCTTTGACAAGCATTGTTGAAATATCTTCTTTCATATATTTTCAAATAACCCTAAAATTGTAACTTTTTGAACAAAAAACTTCAGTTTTTCGGTGAAAAAATTCAGATTTTTTTAGAGATTTCTTAATCCTTCCAAATCAAGGAAATTTAATAGTTTTGACATGATTGAAAAATAGAATCTAAACCATATTTTGCTATATGTAATTTTAAAAAGATTTTTCAGAAGTTTTTAAATCCATCGAAATTTGAGCTAAAAATAATTACCTAAAATAGTTATAAGGACTTTTTTCCAAATGGATTCTCATAATAAAAATCTTAGACGAAAAAAAACACATCTGTAGGGCTTTTAAGAGGCTATCAAATCAATGAAGTATCTTTTTTTTTAATAAATTTCGTAATGGTTTTCCAAATCTATAATGTTTTCTCAGTTTGATTTAATTTAAAATAATTTAGTATTTCATACAATTTTCAAAAAAAATTTCAGAATTCAGAAAGAAAACCATTCATAGAGAATACCATTCGAAACGGTTTGAAAGTAAATTTTTTATTTTAGCTTTCACATAAAGTTTTTGAAATAATATTGACAAAAAATGTTAAATTAATGTTACAAATAAGTATTTTTAATATTGAAGCTGTTGTTTGGTACCGCAGATGAAATTTAATTTAACTGTAAAATGTACTTGACAAGGTCCAAGCCTCAGCGCCATAAATGAGAACCGGAATGATGCGTGTGTCATAAAGGGTGACTCTAGGTGTGTCATTGTTTGACAACTAAAATTGTCCATTGTGACGGTTTGTCCAAGACGTCATCATTCAATGTCCTTTCTGGATGACAAGTTATTTGGACATTAACAACTAAGTCCATCTGAAATCACGATTTGATCCACCAATTATTTCAATATCATCAGCTTATCCGAGTAATTGGGCAGAAATTTGCAAGATTGTACCTCTAGTGTTGACAATTCTTTTAAGAACGATGTTGAAGAAATCGCATGACAGTGCATAGCCTTACCAAAGACATTTTTTGAAATCAAAATATCTGCGAAATCTTTTTAAAATCATAATTCAATTTATTGTTCAAAACTAACTTAGCCTTAAATACACCGTTTTCGGTAGTGTTACAATTTTTTTAAAAATTCATATTTTAAAAACCTGAAGCCTGATGTGATGTGATGCTATAATGCGAGGTTCGAATTCAACATAACTTAATCCTTTAAAAAAATGGAAACAAAATAATTTTGCCGATTGTCCACTTTCAGTATGAACGTAAAAAATGATTTTGTGGCTTAATTATAAGATCACAACTGTATGTATGTTCTTTGAATGCGGAGAGGGGTGCCCATACTTCTTACAGTTTAGGTTAATATACCTTCAGTTTTAGCCAGACAATTCAGCCTGAGTTTTGTTGCACAAGAGAGTCTTATACTATGTTTGCTTTATAATATGGAAGAATAATGGAAGACCTGCGTAAACAAACATTGCCAACGTATCGCAACGCCATCCAACGCCCCGTTTCGTCACAACTTTTATGTGGAAAATTGAAAACAAACAAACAAACAAACACCATTGTTATATATTTTGTCCAAATGTATCTACTATCTACACACAGGTGTAAACATTATCAACATCATCTCCATTATCGTCAACATCATCATCGCCTTCATCGCATTCGTATGTCGTTGTTGTTGTTGTTGTTTTTGTATTTTGTCGTTGCATTGACCGTGGGAGCGCCACATGTAAAAAAAGGTAAGTTTCCAGCACCCGTGTGTCTTGTTTGGGAATATCTTTTATTTATCCAGAGGTAACATTCACATTCCCGGTAGATTTCCTCTCGTTTTGTGCCTTCTGCAGTCTTTCCATTCAAAATTCACATACAGAACAGATAGAAAAACAAATAGAAAAGGTCATCAAACAAAAGCAGATATGACATCTTTTTTTAAAATCGATATGAGACTAGGAGTCACAATCACAAAGATGTGATATACAAATTTTAAAGGATCATCCATGCTTAGGAAACAAAAAAACCGTCATATTTTTAATAATTTTTTAAGAAGTGACAGATCAACTCAAAGACAAAATCAGATGACGTTTCAATTACAATAACCATTCTTTAAATGTCTGTAAAAGTCTTGTGACCAATTTTCGAGAGTCTTTTGCTAATAGCTGATACAGAGTATAGTCCTAGATATTATTTATGTGTTGAATGATGACACCAAGTCCTGATGGTATTCCCCCGATAGTATTAAAAAAGTATACAAAATTGAACCTTTACTTACACATTTAAACTTTCACTAAGAACAGGAAAATTTCCCAGTCCCAATATTCAAGAAAGGTGACACGGCAAAAATAACAAGTAGCATTTTTTGGTAAAAATTTAATTTGTGAACAGCAACACATATTCGTGATAAAAAGATAAACCGCTACAAATATTCTCACATTCTAAAGGGATTTCCAATTGTCGCGGGTAGATTTTGGCGCCCCGTGGCGGCCATTTTGTTTTGGTGACATCTGTCAAATCTTTTGATTATTATTCAGTTGTTTATGCCAAATCATCATGACAAGTTACACGATTGAACAACACGTTCAAACGGTTTGTTCCTGACATTTTTAAAGGAAAACCAATTTCAATTTGAAGTCAATAACTTCATCTACTGTCGAAATATTCAAACCAAACATGAGTTCTTAACGAACTTGTTCATGTATCCAAAGAGTCTATTAAAAAGTATTTCTTATATTTTAAGATTTAAAAATGTACTTGCAAAAAAGATTGTTTTCAAAAATTGAAATGCCATTTGACCTTTCTAAAGAACCTTAATTTTTCAAAATTTGTATTTGAAAATCGTTAGAGCGGTTTCCTTAAAATTAATTTTATATAAACATATATAAAATATTTTTCAATCTGAAATTAAAAATATTTTTAATTTGTAGTTATTTAGAGCTTATTAATTTCTGTTTTATATTTCATTTTCAAAAACAATAACAACCCGTTTTCGAGATATTAACATTCGAAAAAACTTTGTTAATATTTTTTTAAAAACAGTTTATTAACTTCCCATAAGAAGTTATTGTAATGGGTCCGATTTGTCGAATTGAAAATTTTGGCGTTTCTCGACCTTTCAATTTCCCTAGAGTCGAAATAAAAGATTTTTAGAAAGATGTCTGTGCGTGCGTGTGTTAAACCTAAATATCACATGAACCAATGACGCTAGAGACTTGAATTAAATTTTATATAATATATTGTAACGTGATACCAAACAAGTATATTTTTTGAAAAAAAAAAATCCATTTAAAGGTTTTTTTTTATATATCAAAAAAACTGAAAAAAAAAATTGTTACCTCGAAAATTTTACGACTAAAATATGATTTCATCTCCAAAACAATTTTGTGCAACGAAGAATAATGTTTTTGACATCTGATAAAATTTTGAGGAAAATCTAATTGACAGTTTTTTTTATAAAAAATAAAAACCTAAAAAACACATTACTCAAAGTTGGTAAAAATTGAATTTCGACTCAAATATCTTTTCAAAAACTTGAAAACTTGAGATTAAGGCTTCAAACTTATTTTATGTTATAAGAAATATTGTTTTCAACATTCTGAAAAATGTTGAGAAAAATCGAATTGACAGTTTTTTTGACAAAAAATAAAACCCTAAACAAAACAATACTAAACTTGGTAAAAATTTACTTTCGGCTCAAATAGCGTTTCAAAAATTAAAAATATTGGCTTCAAACTTATTTTATTTCACAGATATTATTATTTGTTTTCGATATTCAGTAATTTTTTTATAAAAATCCAACAGTCCGTTTCTTCATAAAAAATAAAATCTACATAGTACGCAAATTTGGTTAAAATTGATACATATATACAAACTTTTAAGCAAGACAAATCGACAGACGGGATGGGAAGTTATCAGTGTGGGTCGCATCCCAGCCTCTTTCTTACTATTGAAATCGGTTCATTATTACTTGAGATATCTTATAAATAAAATAACGATTCTAAGGAGGGTAGCCTTCTGGAGCAATACAAAAATATAGGGTTTTTCAATAAGGGCGGGTAGATGTTGAAATGAAATGGAATGGCGTTTGCTGTGTGGCACGTAGCATCGTCCTGCTGGAACCTCATGTCGTGTAGGGCGTTTTCAAAAAAGTACGGACCAATTACGCCGCCGGCCCAGATCAACACCAAACGTTAACTTTTTGAGGATGCATTGTCATCTGGTGAACCTCTCGTGGGGTGGTTTATTATTTGAACGTGCTGTTCAATCGTTTAACTTGCCATGATGATTTGGCATAAGCAACTGAATAATAAACAAAACATTTGACAGATGGCACCAAAACAAAATGGCCGCCACGGTGTGCCAAAATCTACCCGCGCCAACAAAAAAAAACCCCATTTGTTTTTGTTTATTGAAATAAGTCAAGTTAAACATTTAAAAAAAAATCTGGCGGTTTTTTTTTTTTTTTTTTGAGAAAATTCAAATTTTCGATTTTGACCAAAAAATTTGCCTTAACAAAAAAAAATGAAAAAAATGCCTAACGCGAATAGGCTAAAAACTTTAATTTACAAGTTTGAACTCAATCGAACTTATGGTTTGGGGTGTAAGGGAAAGGACAAACATACAGACGGATAGAATGGGGGGACCCACTTTTTTGACTTCTCTACCATTGACTAAAATCTCGAGTTCGAAATTTTGTACGAATGCAATATTTGTCGTACAGTTCCTATACGTTAGAAGTAAAAACCATCAAATAAATTTTTTGAAAGTCATTTCTGCATTTTTTGATGTTCTTATCTGTAAAACAAAATTTATTTGAACTCCAAAAAAAAAATGGTATCCCGAACACTCACAGGCGTCTCTCTACAAATCTTTGATCTAGATTCTAGGGGCCTTGAAAAGTCGATAAATGTCAAAATGTTCAATTCGGCAAATAAGGCTACCGTGACTACTCTTGAAAATTTGTCGATGCAAAATGCAAGCAATGGGTAACCTTTCTTTTTACGAAAAAAGATATTTTCAGAATAAGAACACAACAATCGCTTCTCAACCTTTAAAGCTTGTATACCTTCAAAATCTATCTATATTCAAACGAGGAACTTAATGCAGACCACTGGAAGACCGCCATTCTCTTTTTGATTAAAATTTTCTTGCAAACTAAATTCCTGCATCTTCGAAAACATCTTCCCAAAGTGTTTGATTCTTCTGATGAAACATTTGCTGAGACTTTGTACTCATATAGCCTAGCCCCTATGTACTTTCTATAATGGCTCTTCTTCCATTCTGTCTCTTTAAACATTTTAAGACCCCTTCAAAAACATCAACAACAACAAACCATCAACAACAGATGCAGTATCTGCATCATGTCCAACTAATTATGCACGGACACATCACATCACATTTAAGGCCAATTCTTCAACAAAAAGGAAGTTCAAGTGATTTAGCCTCGTTCAAAGAAACATTTTTGCAACTTCCCACTGCCAATGTTTTCTTTTCTCCCATCCAGCCTACGCATTCTTATAGAGCTGATCTCAAAGTGCATACAAATATACCTTCCATATAAATCTGTATATCTACATAAAGGTATAGATATTCATAACACTGACACTTTAATTGGCCACCACACCCAAGCCCGCCACCATCATCTCAAGACATTTCCGTCTGTGCATATGGGCTCATAGAATGGAATATTGTATGCCTCTACTATATGCGGGTGACGATCATGATCATGATCTTCATCATCATCTAACTAACCAACAGCAACTGCATCAAGGTGTACACTCTTGACGTCATTTGCACGGGCCGCTGCGTGACGGCCTCCTCGAGCCTCGAGCGCATTGTGTTGGTCAGCAGAACTCACCTTGAGGCAGCTACTTGTATGGAACATTATTTGTACACCAATATGGTTGCCTCTTATATGTTGATTAGATTTTTCAAGAGGCGCACTCAACTTAACAAACCTACATACCTTCTATAGTCAAAGTTATACTGGGCACGTCACTTCGTCGTCATGGTCGTTTTTGTTTCCAGGGTCTAGAGGGGGGTCATACCTTGAAGGATCGCCTCCAAATAATACACTTAAACAAGACTCAGTGGACAGAGCAGTTGTATTCGCAAAAATAGTGACTTGTTGCCCTAGTGCTCTAGAGCACCATAGAGCTCTTGAAAACGGCAACAATAACCGTCATCAGCGCCGTCAGCCTCCAACAAAGTGCAATAGGCCGGGGCTGAACTTATGCGGACGACCAACTTCTGGGCCCTCAAGAATTGTGAAATTTGTCTTCTAGATATTAAATGGTCTTTTTAAACTAAGTTTTCGTGAAGTTTTTGTTTAAGCAACTTTTAGAGGTTAAAAAGAGCATCTCCGTTTGTTAAGGTCTTCGGGACTGACATATAAACATATAAGGGATATGATGTTGAAAAATTTGTCAAAACATTAGTTTTTGAAATAAGTGGGTTGACGAATAAAAACCCTTAATTCTTATTTTAGATTGAAATTACGGAAAACCCTTTTTAAAAAGTGCCCACATGTTCCGTACCCTTTTAATACGAACCTTTGACCAAATGCGACCCCGCTTAATTTATGTTGCCTGGTCCAACCTTGATAATGTTCTATGCTCTGCACAAAGTCACAGCTACGTAACGTGTGCAAAGTTACATTTTTATAGGGAGTTGGGAAGGAAGGAAGGGAATGTACGTACCCGAGCGGATCAGTTGCTTGACTACCCTGACTAGATATGGTCTTAAGGTGTTTTATCTCAGCTTGATTTTTTTCTTTCGTTTTTACTTTGCAGTCTTCGCGCGCAGACGCCTAGACCTGACTCTCTGGCTGACTTGGATGACTGAATAATGCCTGGAATCACTGGGCGCGTACAGCAGCGTACCTACCTCTACGTATAGTGGATAATGCAGCCTTATGTTATGTGCTTAAGCCATCAGCTAGCTTTACAAATTTTGTTTTATCGTTTCTTATACTGATGCAGTATGTACTAGAAGCCTTGTGGGTTTTTTCTCGTGAGTCTATATGCACACATTTGGCGTGTTTACCTGTCATTACACGTGAATTAATGCCAAGTCCACGATTGCCATAGAAGTCTTTTATTTATTTTTCTTTTCTTGTTGTTGTTGTTTTTTTTTTTTCTGCACTAAACGAGCAGCCATCAGGAGTTTGAGTGCAATGACTTTTGTGTTGCGCATCGTTGTCGTATAATATGCTGGCTGATGGTGTGTTCGTACCTTTAAAGTGAGTAAGTGGATGCCTGCATTTTAAGTAAGTTCTACTTCCATTAGTATTTTTAAAGTTGCACTGTAAAAAATTAAGTGAAATAAAGTTTATGATATGGGGATGGTGAATTCATTTAGGAAATCATTTTAATGGAGCATGGTTTTCTTCTTTTTACATAATTTGCCAATTAATGGAGTCATTTAAGACACGGAATTAAAGATTAGGTGTACCTTTAGACTGTAGACATTAAGGGCTCTGATGGAAAACATTATAGATCATCAGAGGAGGAGAGTGAATTAGTTATGATTTCAATGTTCAATTCTCTTCTTAGTAAAATGTCAAAATGTTATGATTCGATGCTTAAAAGTGAAGTTTTCAAATAATTACTGAAAAAAGTGAAAAAATAAATAAAAAAGATGGCGCAACACTTCGTAATGAACTAGGACCTAGTGACTTACAACTCTCAACTATCCCTGTCATTCCAGTAATGGAGGTGAATCAATTTTCATGACAAGAATTACTCTTGGAGGATTTGTCAATTCCTCACAAGCGGTACCCGGAAAAAAGCTTTAGGTTGTATACAGACTGGGATTGAACCAAAGAGCTCCAGCATGATATCCTTATGCTCTAACCATCATGCGACGGGTACTACGGAAGAATTTTTATAAAGTTTTTATTTTTTTATCAAACGAACGTACCTTAGATCCTCAGTTATCCTACTTTAAAATATCATGGGTATCTGCACTTAACAGTACCTATGACTGAAGTTGAACTCGAAGGTATACTAAAGAACATTCTTGAAGGTGATAGTATTACGGTTTATTTGCTTGGTAGGATTTATAAAACGACTATTTCGAGCGATAGAAGGGGTGGTTGGAAATACTGATACCGAGATTTTTGAGTTGTTCAGTTTATTTGATTGAAATGCCATTCTACGCGATTTTTGATTTCCCATTTAACAATGCTGTCTAGGTGAGAATTTAATGAGGCTTATCATACATTTCCGTTGAAGATCCACATGCGAAGTAATAAATCATAAGTGGTTAAGAAGTTTCATGAAAAAGATCATAAAAACAACTGAGAAAGAGTATTGGAGACTAGACAGAGCCGTGAGGCACATCAGTATTTATTTTTAGGGTTTTAAAACTTGTAGCCAACCATTTCTAATTTTATGGAACTGTCCGCAAGGTAACTTTCAATCCAACAAAGAAGTGATTCGTCAAAAGCGAAAGCATGGATATTCATTAAGTTGCTCACTTACTTGGTGCTACCATCAAGGACGGACCTGGTCCTCAACCAACTGGCATCTCCAGCCAGCTTGGTCTCTAGCCAAGTTCGTTGATGTCCTCTCTAACCTGCTAGTGCCATCTGAGTAGGAGTTTTCATTTTCTACGGGGTCCCTCAGAATTGGATTTGAAGACCTTCCTTGATGTCCATTCGCTCTATATGAACCAGGCATCGTTGAACTTTTATCCTTTTGAATTTTGACAGTTTCACTGTACAGCCCGGACACTTCATCATTGTATGTTCTCCTTCACTCTTCATATATGCAAACGAGACCATAAATCACCTGAAGAATTATTCACTCGAAGCAAGGGCAAGGACAAGGGCCACACATGAGAACCACGATGATGAGTGTCTTATACAGGGTGACTTTAGCTGCTGGATAGACTACTTTACTACTCAATTGCCTTCTAAGTCCAAAGAAGTAGGGATTTTCAAGACTTATTCTCCGCTTGATTTTAGCGCTGGTGTTGGCTATCTAAAGATATAGCGGTCTAAGATGGGCAAACTCCTTAACTACCTGAAAGTTATAGCTGTCCATGGTGAATTTTTGTTCAAAATGTGGTCGTTCAATGTCCTTTCTAGATGACAGCACATAATTAGTCTTGCCTTCATTGACCATGACCACTTAACCCATCTTCTCCACTTCTGTCACATTGCTCAGAAAAGCGCCACTGCCATTCGATTATTATGTCAATGTCATTGGAGTATCTGGGTAATTGTACGGGCCTTCGGAAGATAGTGCCTCTAGTGCTGATGATTGAGTTGTGCACAATTCTTTCCAGAACGTTGTTGAAGAAGTTTCATGACAGTGCACCGCCTTATCTAATTGTCTAAAACCTTTTTTTGTCTAAATCCTTTTTTGACATCAAAAGCATCGGTTAGATCTTTTCCGATCTTGATAGAGCCATCATCATCATTCTGCATAAACGGTCAAGTTTGACAGGGATGCCAAAACTAGACATTTGATATAATATCTCTGTGCTGTGCAATGACTTAAAAATATTGTAAACTCTGTAACTTTCTCTTTGCCAATAAAATAAAATATCTATCTATCTATCTAGACATTGCTCGATAAAGTTCTTTCCTATAGATGCTGTCATATGCAGCCTTGAAATCGATGAAAAGGTAAGGTGGGAGTCCATTTGATATTCTTGGATTCTTTTGAGGTTTTGTCATAATGTGAATATTTGATTGACTGTGGACTTTCCTGGTCTAAGGTCACACTGATAAGGACCTATCAGATTGTTGACGATGGATTTTACACGTTCACATATTATGACCGGAAAGATTTTGCTTTGAAGACTGATTCCTCTAAAGTTGGCTCAGTATATAGGGTCTCCTTTTTATCAGTATCGGGAAAACAATACTAAGGTTCAAATTTATCAGGCATGTTTTCTTCACACCATATTTTACAGATAAGCTGCTTTGAAGAGCCCGGCATTCAAGCCATCTACTCCAGCGGCTTTGTTAGATTTCAACTTAGATATGACAATCATTACTTCGTCTTAGTCGGAAAGACGGGATTGTTGGCTTTAATAATCTAAATTGAATGGATCATCTTGACTGACAGCGGAATCCGTTTCGTTGTTGCCGTTATACAGTCTGCAGAAATGTTTCTCCTAAGTACTCAGCATTGACTGTAGTTCTACTATGGTATTTTCACTTTCGTCTTTGCAGCCTTTGGTTTGAAATTAATGCACTTGTGAATTTCATTTCATAAAACCTTCGAACTTTATGGAATAGTATTCATTTAGAAAAAATGTTCTTTTAGATTTCTTTAAAATTTTTCTAAGTGTTTCAAAAGTACCTTCAACAAAGTCAACAGTTAAATTACGTTCCGGTGTGCATCATGCTTTGATTGCAATATTTCCTCAACCTAAGTACACTTATCAGACATTAGTTCCATAACCTAGAGAAACATGAACAACCAACTAACTATAAGTATGTTATTATTTATGCACCCAAAAGCCTATGAAGCTCTCCTCCAAATATATATTTCCCGCTTTTGTTTCCTAACCAGCTGAAGCTAAAGGTATGTGAATTCTGGATTTTCATCTTAAAACCACGAAGCTTAGGTTATTTTTGATCATCATCTTCATGATGTTCAGATGATTAATTAATTGACAAAAGGATAATATTTGTCATGCAATCCCACAGCAGCACCACCAGCAGTTTCAGGCACACTCCAATATTATCTCAGGTCCTCCATGGTATTTCTTGTACGAAGGAGATTAATGATGCCTGACATTCATTCCAAAGGTAAACAACAGAAGCGCTTATTGCGAATATTCTAAGCCAAAGAATCAGGAAGTTTATAAAGTCATTTAAGTTTAGATGATGGTCAAAGGTCTTATATTAAAAATGTACGCACTTCTTTGAATACAAAACATTTAGATATAGGCAAACGGTTTATACCGTGCGTCTTGAGGAAGTGCTACGCCAATTATTAACCCAACAAC
The DNA here is from genome assembly GCA_920104205.1 of Eupeodes latifasciatus. Classification (NCBI taxonomy): domain Eukaryota; kingdom Metazoa; phylum Arthropoda; class Insecta; order Diptera; family Syrphidae; genus Eupeodes; species Eupeodes latifasciatus. Next base: position 25,094,909 of record OV049926.1, on the reverse strand, counting down.
AATCACATTTTATATGATGCATACCTTTAGCTCTAGCTCAGGGAATTGAATAAACTTTATTTTATGATCATAGAATGGAATCGATCTGCATTATTTCTGTCTACATGCAAATGAAGATTAAGATTCAAGAATTCCGCACCTTTTTATTGCATCTAGCATAGGTATGAGATGTGTGACCGACCTGAACCGAACCGACCACACCGCACTTTTTAAGATACTTATGGCATTTTTCTCTTGTTCTTATGGAAGCAAGTTGATAATGTACGCGTACTCTATGGTGTCTGATCGATTGTGAACCGTTGACCGTTATTTAATAAGGAAATTCAATAATTTCGTCTAGAGATCGAGAAGCGAGGTTTACTCTCTTGTCTACTGTATAGGGTGCGTATTATGGGCACCATGTCTGACTTTTATTCTAACGTAGTTTTTTTTTCGTTTGCTGTTTTTCCTCATCATCAAAACTAAAATTGCAGTTTGACTTGTATAAAAATATCTATGGTCTAAGGTTGATTATAGCATTGTTACACTACGGAATCGTTGATTATGCCAATTTGATGTTTGTTTTCGGTTGGGTTCCTTTAGAAGTTTTTGGAGGTTCTACCTTTATCAAGTCAAAAAGGAGTTTAACTTAACAAACACTTAAAATATAAATCTCGGAAGAATTTAAACAATCCATAATATATCCATTTATCAAAACTCTTGTAAATTGTCTGGATGATTGTTAAATTTCGATATTATCAACTATCGATTGATAGTTGACAATCTTAATGAGTTTAATAGTCAGCTTTTTCGTGTCAGCTTTTCGTATTCTAACTTAAAACCTCTAAAACAAATTTCTGAATAAAAGTGGTCATAATCAATGTACCCGGCGTGTATTTCAATAGAGACTGCCATGTACCTTCTGCAGTGATTCAATGATTTGTGCCATGAAATATGCAACTAATCAATGTCCTGCTGTGTGCGACTTGCACGATTAGCGGCATAAACAAGTTTATCTATATAAGTTTTGCCTTAACCAATAAGTAATCTATCAGGAGGTTTTAGGATTCATTCATAGGATTGTGCAGTGCAGCGTGGTGCACATATTAACAACTTACATACGAAGAAGGAGTTTCTCACAAGAGTTTATGCGTTTATCCTATATTAATTCACAGTGTTCCTGTTCGTTATATTTGCTTTGTAAAAGAACTTGATGGTCGATGCGTTAACTGCGTGATAATTAAGAAGGTGCTTGTTTAACCAATTTAATCCATGCACGTTTTACTAAGCCAAACATCAATGCAAATGATGTCACTTTAATATGAAATGCGTGTGAAATTTTGTGCTGAGAAGAGATCAGCTCTGTGGAATATGAAAAAGGAGTTCTTGACTGTTTTGTGCTACTGGGTATTATTTATCGATCTTTATTAATTAGGAAACTTCAGTTAGAGTTAGAAATTTGAAGCATTTTACGGATTGGGGTAATAGAAGTGGAAAGGAGTTTTTATGGAAGACTTATTTGTAGCGTCTTGAGTTTTGACGGGTGACTTCTATCTTTAGCTAAATGTATCAAGTTTTTTTTTTAAGGAAGAACAAGCTCTCCTGTTACAATTGGTATTTTTTTAGAGTTCCGGTATCATGTCCGTCCAAATTTTTTGAGGTTAAGAGGCAATCCCGAAAACTGCTTTTTGTATTAATTATGTAGACATCAAAGACGAATTACCGTAAAGACAATGCAAAATAATTTAAGGGGAGATACAAGTGCATAGATCTTAAAGTTCAACAAAAGTTTTTCAAAATTGTAGGACAAATAGATTAAACTAATTCTTAATGTACGGCTGAAAAAAGATTATCTACTGTCCATAATGATATTTCACACTTACGCTTAAGTTCTTAAGAACAAAGAGTTTATTTTATTAGATTAGGTTTATTTTATTGAAACATAATTTTTTAACAATAATTTGGTTAATACAATCAATATGATGCATGGCATTGCCGTCTGCCTGATTGACAACTAAATGTATAGCTTTACATATATAGATTAAAAAAAGAAAGTGCAGTTTAAGACTAAAACGCCTCATTTAAAATTTGATGTCTATATTTAAGTGCTGTTTTGCAATATGCATATAACTTTGTCACATCCACTTCCTGTAGAAGGCTTATGATTTCAGTATTTAAAAGAAAGTCACTGCCTAGGATAAGTCTTCTTATTTCTCTCAATATCGCACATCGTCCAACAAAATGAAAAACATACTCGCGCTTTTTCAAGTTGCACAGGTTGCATAAAATCGGTAAGTCCTCGCGTTGAGGAATGTAGTTCAGATTAAGGAGTTCTCCGCTTAGCCGGAACATGCACGAAATTTGTTCGATGGTGTATTTGTTGTGGAAATAGTTTCTTTCCCGGAGATCGTAGTCTAGTCTACTGTAAATCACACGGTGCAGTGAACTTTTGGCTCGCTTCGTGAATTGTTCTCTTGAGGCTTCATTCAGACGAGCTATTAAGCGATATAAAATTATTTTCCATAAGGCAAGGTTACTATAGTTCAGAACAACATCCACTTGCTCGGCTAGTTCTATCCAGTCTTTAAACCATCCACTTCGGGATTGGATTGTTTAAAGAACTATGTACTTTCTTTGGAAGACGATAACTTGGCATATCCAGAGCATTGATGATGTAATCGAACTGCAGCTTGAGTGTTTTTATGAATAAAGGCAATAGACCCGTTTCGAACATGATTATGTAGTTTGGTGTAATTAAAAATCCCTTTTATGTAAAATCTGAGCAGTTTTTCCACTTGTTAATATCTTCGACCTCGCCAAGCTTGCGCCGCATAAAATATAACTGATTCCGATACAGCTTCGAAGAGCCTGAATTTACTGGTATGCGTAATTTCCTTATTATTACAGCATTGCTTCCATGTTAGGTTTATAGCTATTTTCGCCTTAACAAGTTTGTCAGTGAGATGTTTTTCCATGCTCAAGTTCTTAGTAAAGCAGACTCCTAGATATTTGTATTCTTTCACCAAATCTACTCTTTCACCATTATAGTGCCATTGCTCACTTGCACACGATCTTCCTCCGCCATTCTTAAAAACCATCAGTTTTGATTTATTTAAATTTACCACTAGGTTTCATCTTTTACAATATTCAGCAAGCTTATTTATCATTAGCTGAAGGGACTGCGGTGTATACGCGAGCAGGACAATGTCGTCAGCGAAAATAAGAGCTTTAATGTTAACGCCTGCATACTCGATTCCGGCTGGTAATGCTTGGACTATATCTTCAATGAAGAGCTCAAACGAGCTTGGACTCAGTGCACAGCCCTGTCTAACTCCAGATTTCGTTTGGAACCACTCTGATACTCGTAAGCAGTCGCCATTCCACACTGATGGTTTGTAGTCTTGCATAAATTTTGAAATACTGTACCGAACTTAAGCGACATTCCTATCTGGAAATGCTTGTAAAATAGGGCATTGCGATCCACGGTGTTGAAAGCAGCTTTGATATCAACGAAAAATGCAAATAGTTTCTTATTTCTCGATAGAAACGAGTCAGCAATCGACCGAAGTGGAGTATCCCGATCTGAAGCCAGCTTGGAACTCTAATCCAATAAAAGGATTAATTTTGAGTAGCCCGCTATTTGGGCAAATATCCTTTTTAAATCTGTCAACTTTTGACATTTGACAAATAAAAGCATACCATTTATAAAAAAAAAAGAAATACACGCTTCAAAAACGCGCCGAAATTTGTCAAAACTCATTACAAGACTGGCGAACATTTTTTAATCACAGCTCGCAAAAAAAAGCACTTTTTAGTCGACGTGAATTAGAAATAGAAATAGTTAGAAATTGTAACATTAAATAGGTTGAGTGACAAAAAAAGTGGAAAGAAATTTAAAAAGAAGGTCTAGGTGGTGAAGGAAGGTGAGTCTATTTAATCATTAACAAAATAAAGTTTTGTAAGAACATGATCAAATATTGTGCGAAAAGAGAAAGGAATTTAGGATAAGCTAACGACGTTGGTCCTAAAATGTGTAAATCAAAATAAAAAAGAAAAATAGAGTAAGTTAAACTACTCCACATTCTTGATGTGCGGCTGAACAAAGTTACTCCCTATTTGAGGAATAGAACTTGAAAGTAAATGGATATGACATGTAAGCTTACATTTATTAAACCTCGTGTCGATATAAATTTTAAAATTTCTTAGGTATAAGTCAAAATCTTATAATTTCGATTTTATTTTAGAGATTTTATTTATGGTAGTTTTATGCTACAAAATTTTATAGATGAAATTAATAATATTTCATTTTTAAAAGTTCAAAATTTAAAATACCTTGCTTTCCCTTTTTATTTAAAAAAGTGACTCACATGTTAAAAATCGAATAAATGATTTTTCTATAAGATATTTCATTTTAAATAGGCCCCTATTGGGCAATTGTCACTTTTAAAGCTGTCATATTTTAACATTTTAAAAGTAAAAACTAAACCCTTACTAAAAATTGAACGATGCTATCATCACAATCGCACTTAAGTTGTTAAGCTTTAATACAAAGTAAGAAAATTTTACAGTCACAGTTTAAAAAACTTAATTACTACTTTTGGATCGTCTTGAAGCACATTCTCGGAAGGCAATAGTGACACTGGAATCAAAATTTGAGCTTTTTGAGCGATTTTTGAAATCGTGCATTCTACAAGTTACAATATACCGTATTTGAATAAACATTTAGGTCTTAAGGGTTTTAAAGTTCAGTTAACAACAAATGCCTTTAAATGCATCAAAATTATTCCGTACGTTTGGAAAACTATTTTTCGTCGTTGATATCTCCAGACCCATAAGAAATATTGGCTTAAAATAATTTTTGTTCAAAAGGTAATGAAATTCAAAGATGCACAAAGGACTTCCAAAAAAAATTTAATTGGTTGTTTTTTTGTACTAGAGCAATTTAAAAAAAGTAAACATTTTGGTTACTACTGTCATGCAAGAGGTCTTGGGTTCGATCCCTGCCTATGCCATCTAAAGTTTTTTTTCACGGGTACTGCCTCTTGCGAGGAATTGACAAATTCTCCAAGAGTAATTCTTGTCATGAAAAGTGCTTTCTCAAATTTGCCGTTCGGATTCGGCTTAAAACTGTAGGTCCCTTCCATCCCTGACAACAGTACTCGCACACAGGAATGGTTGAGAGTTGTAAGTCACTAGGCCCTAGTTCTCAAACGGACTGTTGCGCCACCCAATTTATTTTTATTTATAAACATTTTGGTTGACTCCATCGCCTTCAAACTAATTGTATTTATAAAAAACTAGCTTTTACCCGTGTCTTCATCCGCATTAGATAGTTTTTTTTGGATAGTAGCATGAAAAAACTTGAGCTGTATTTTTTTGTACGTATGATTGTATAATTGTGCCGAGATGGGATCAGGCCATACTAAGTGTGATTGTCATACGTTAGGTTAGGTTAGGTTAATACATTTTAAGAAGAAGATACTCGTAGGTTACTGGGTTACTGCAATACATTTTTTTCAACTTCCCATAGGAAGTTATTGTAATGGGTCCGATTTGTCGAATTGAAAATTTTAACATTTCTCGACGTTTGAAGGTCCCTAGAGTCGAAATAAAATATTTTTAGAAAGATGTCTGTCCGTGCGTGTGTACGTACGTCCGTATGTCCGTACGTTTTTTTCGTCGTCCATAGCTCAAGAACCAGAAGAGATATCGACTTCAAATAAATTTTGTTATACAGATAATAAGGCACAAAGATGCAGAAAGGGCTCTCAACAAAATTGCGTGGGTCGTTCTTTTGCCATATATATATTATATTATATATTGTATATTTTATATTATACATTGTATCTCTGATCGTAGTTTGACGCTTGCTATAAGCTTACTACTTTCTGAAAATTCTGAAGTGTAAAAAAAAAAAAAAAAAATTGTAACGTGATACAAAACAAGTATATTTTTGGAAAAAAATCCAATTAACGGTTTTTTTTATAAATCAAAAAAACTGAAAAAAAAATTTGTCACCTCGAAAATTTTACGACTAAAATATGATTTCATCTTCAAAACAATTTTGTGCAACGAAGAATAATGTTTTTGACATCTGATAAAATTTTGAGAAAAATCTAATTGACAGTTTATTTTTATAAAAAATAAAAACCTAAAAAAAACATTACTTAAAGTTGGTAAAAATTGAATTTCTACTCAAATATTTTTTCAAAATCTTGAAATTAAGGCTTCAAACTTATTTTATCTTATAAGAAATATTGTTTTCAACATTCTGAAAAATGGTGAGAAAAATCGAATTGACAGTTTAAAAAAAATAATAAAAGTTGGTAAAAATAGATTTTCGATTCAAATATCATTTCAAAACTTGGAGATATTGGCTTTAAACTACTTTAATCTTTCATAAAATATTGTTGTCAAGATTCAGTAAAATTTTGAAAAAAATCGAATTGACAGCTTTTGTACAAAAAATTAAAAACCTAAAAAAATTTAACAAAAGTTGGTAAAAATTGATTTTCGACTCAAATATCTTTTCAAAAAGTTGAAATAATGGCTTCTAACTAATTTTAGCTTATAAGAAATATTGTTTTCAACATTGGGTAAAATTTTAAGAAAAATCGAATTGACAGTTTTTTTTTATAAAAAATAAAAACCAAAAAAAAAAACAATACTAAAACTTGGTAGAAATTTACTTTCGACTCAAATAGCTTTTCAAAAATTAAAAATATTGGCTTCAAACTTATTTTATTTCACAGAAAATATTGTTTTCGATATTCAGTAATTTTTTTTTATAAAAATCCAACAGTCCGTTTTTTCATAAAAAAAATCTACAAAAAATAGTACGCAAATTTGGTAAAAATTGATACATAAAGACAAACTTTTAAGCAAGACAAATCGACAGACGGGATGGAAAGTTATCAGTGTGGGTCGCATCCCAGCCTCTTTTATTAGTCTTAGCGTAGTGTTATATAGCTTTAAATCTCTTCATTAAATGGGCGGATATGAAAGAATTGAACGTGAGTCTAGTACGTTCAAACAAACAAACAAACAAGCAAACAAACAAAGAAAACAATTTCAGCTTTATAACATTTCTTTCAAAAAAAAATACTAATTTTTTGTTTATCATAATGAAACCTCCTACTGGAAACCCTAAATTTGTATCTCCTGTCCTGTTCATTCTGTGTTAGATTCTAGTTTAGCTCAAAATGTTCAAACATTGCAATTGGTTATGTTATAAACATTCATATTTATTTTAAAGCCCATGACTTTGAAAATAATCCTAGGAATTTTAGTACATTAAAGATCTTGACAAACTTAAGTAAAGTATTTATGAACACAGACATAAAAAAGTATGATTTGTAAGAGAAAACCAATTTACCTACTTTAAGTTGATATTTGAAAAATGTGCATATCATCAGCTATTCTTTGCAAGTTTTTCGTTCAGATAAAAAATTTCAACAAAAAGCAAACCTAATCCGCTGCATATAAATCAATTATCAAGAAAATTGCGACTGCAAAAAGGCACTCAATTGCATACATGTGCCGAATATAATCACAACGTGTCTCTTTTAATCCTTTTCGAATAATCTCTTATACCTTTTCCTATTTTCTGTTTCTCAGCGAGGCACTGAGCGCACAGAGAACATCGCCATAAGGCAAAATTCCACTTTCGGATAAAAATCAAAATCCACCAGCGACCAACCTCAACGCTATAATGTCCAACTTTAAAAAAGGTATAGAGGAGCTGAACACATACATACATATGTCTATAGCTTAGCTTTGCAATGCCGTAAGCTTCCTTCAATTGCCCAGTAAGACAGTAAGATAGTAAGACAATGGGTCATTACTTCCTTTTGTGCGCATCGCCATGTTTCTTATTTTATTTTTTGTTGTTGTTGTTTCTGTTTTTGCCTGAGTCGCTTGCGTTTATGTTGTCAAGTCACGGCTATATACCTAGAAGATGCGTCCATATGAGCTAAACTGAGTTGAGCTGAGCATAGGTATAGGTACCTATACCTTCTAAAATGCATGCGCGCAGCACGCCAGCATGACTGCAGTCGGCTCGTCGCCTGATCGTAATCACAATCATCATCGTCATTACCCTTACCTCTATCCACCAGGTACTCGTATTCGTATTAAAGCTATCTTCCCCTCCAACTATGAAATTCTTTACTTGGAACAATCAGACCAACCTTTTTTGGCTACAGATTATTTTATTGAAACTTGAATAAAAAAAATACCCGCGCTAATTTCATCGATGCCTAAAAGCAGTTATGTATATTTTATCATCAATTTTATTGAGTTCATCTTGAAGTCCAATATCAGTTTTGAGCCTTTGAGCGCATTTTTCGGTGAAATGAATTTTAGTTAAGGCCCATCATCGTTTTCACTGCATAGTAAGGTGACGTGACGCAATTCACCTGTAACAAAAACTGTAACAGTGGAAAAAGTTATAACAATTCGATCTTAGCCATCATAAGACCAACCGTGACGGAAATTCACTCACTACGAAGAATTGAGAATGTTTAATGAGTTAGCCTCTTAAAATCATCACTTACGTTCATAAAATTCTGACACTAAACCGTTTTATTTATCACCTCCTCCGTATCAAACTGAAGGAATTCCATATTTCACATGGTCAAAAGTATCTCATATAATATCTAACTTGATGATATTGTAATCTTGATTCTGACAGTGATGTCTAAACTTAAGACAATTTGTTCTTTTAAAGTTAGATTAGTTTAAAAAACAAAACATGCGAGGCTACTGAAGCTTGTTATGGGCTTTCATCGTAGTAATTTGTTTCTCTTATCTTAGTGAATTTTTAATATTCACAGGTGGGAAGAATAATATTGGCTATTTGGATTTTTATTGCTGGAAAGTGCATTAAATGAACTAATTGGAGGGCCCTTTTAATTTGTTCGAATAAACATGGTGATACGTGAAAATATGTTGCTTCTGCCTTGAATTCTTTACGGAGTCAATCTCATATTTCATTTCGAAGCATTTTATTCAGTAAACATTGTTAATTAGTTCGTTTTTTCAATGTTAACGGGTCTTTTCAGTTTTAATTAATTTTAATTTGAGTTTAAAGCTTTCAGCAAAAATTCTAAAAACAAAAATTAGATTCTTTTATAGAAAAACGGAATTGTAGTCGTTCGGATTATTTAAATTGAAAATTTTCACATCTTGACATATTTGAAATACTTTTATCGGTCAGCCATATTTCAAGAACCAGGAGAGTTATTGACTTCAAATTAATTTTGTTTGACAGATACCTGAAAACATCAAAATATGAAGAAAGGAGATTTAAAGAAATCTAATGGATAGTTTTTAAATACTTAACTATCAAAAATAAAATACACGACTTGGTCAGACGAACCTTAACCTGTATCCAAAGAGTCTATGTTAAAATAGTACTCATGTTTTAAGATTAAAAAAGAGGCTAGGATGCGACCCACAATGATAACTTCCCATCCCGTCTGTCGAGTTGTCTTGCTTAAAAGTTTGTCTATATGTATCAATTTTTACCAAATTTGCGTACTATTTTTTGTAGATTTTATTTTTTTATGAAAAAACGGACTGTTGGATTTTAATAAAAAAATTACTGAATATCGAAAACAATATTTTCTGTGAAATAAAATAAGTTTAAAGCCAATATTTTGAATTTTTGAACAACTATTTGAGTCGAAAGTAAATTTTTACCAAGTTTTAGTATTGTTTTTTTTTTAGGTTTTTATTTTTTGTAAGGAAAACTGTCAATTCGATTTTTCTCAAAATTAGTCCTAATGTTGAAAACAATATTTCTTATATGTTAAAATTAGTTAGAAGCCCTTATCTCAAATTTTTGAAAAGATATTTAAGTCAAAAATCAGTTTTTACCAACTTTTGTTATATTTTTTTTCGGTTTTTAATTTTTTGTACAAAAGCTGTCAATTCGATTTTTTTCAAAATTTTTCAGAATGTTGAAAACAATATTTCTTATAAGATAAAATAAGTTTGAAGCTTCATCTCAAGTTTTTGAAAACATATTTGAGTCGAAAATCAATTTTTACCAACTTTTATACATTTTTTTGTTTAGGTTTTTATTTTTTGTAAAAAAAATTGTCAATTCGATTTTTCTCAAAACTTTTTTGAATATTGAAAACAATATACTTTATAAGATAAAATTAGTTTAAAGCCATAATCTCAAATTTTTGAAAAGATATTTACGTCGAAAAACAATTTTTACCAACTTTTGTTTAATTTTTTTAGGTTTTTATTTTTTTGTACAAAAACTGTCAATTCGATTTTTTTCAAAATTTTACTGAATATTGACAACAATATGTTTTAAAATATAAAAGTAGTTTAAGGCCAATATCTCAAAGTTTTGAAAAGATATTTGACACGAAAATCAATTTTTACCAACTTTTATTAATTTTTTTGTTAGGTTTTTATTTTTTCTAAAAAGAAACTGTCAATTCGATTTTTCTTAAAATTTTACCCAATGTTGAAAACAATATTTCTTATAAGCTAAAATTAGTTAGAAGCCATTATCTCAAATTTTTGAAAAGATATTTGAGTCGAAAATCAATTTTTACCAACTTTGAGTAATGCTTTTCTTAGGTTTTTATTTTTTATAAAAAAAACTGTCAATTAGATTTTTACCAAAATTACATCATTTGTCAAAAACATTATTCTTCGTTGCACAAAATTGTTTTAGAGATGAAATCATATTTTAGCAGTAAAATTTTCGAGGTGACAAATTTTTTTTTTCAGTTTTTTTGATTTATAAAAAAACCGTTTATTGGATTTTTTTCCAAAAATATACTTGTTTTGTATTATGTTACAATATATAATATAACATTTAATTCAAGTCTCTAGCGTTATTGGTTCATGAGATATTTAGGTTTAACCAAAATTTTCACCTTTTTTTAAACTGCTATGGTGAAAAACCCACCAACGCAATTTTCTTGAGAGCCCTTTCTGCATCTTTCTGCCTTATTATCTGTATAACAAAATTTATTTGAAGTCGATATCTCTTCTGGTTCTTGAGCTATGGAAGACGAAAAAACGTCGCGAACGTACGGACGTACGGACATACGGACGTACGAACGTACGTACACACGCACGCACAGACATCTTTCTAAAAATCTTTTATTTATCGACTCTAGGGACCTTGAAACGTCGAGAAATGTCAAAATTTTCAATTTGACAAATCGGACCCATTACAATAACTTCCTATGGGAAGTTAAAAACTGGCACCGCAATAGCTGATTTGATCTGCGAAACATTGGCAAAGAACGGAATCCCTTTAGAGGACTGTTGTGCACAAGGCTATGACAATGGAAGCATTATGAAAGGACAGTATAATGGTGCACAAAGTAATATTTTAAACAAAACTCCAATTGCCGTGTATTCACCATGTGCAGCTCACAGCCTTAACTTGCGTGGAGTCGATTCAGGGGAATGTTGTACTGCGGCAATCACATTTTTTGGTGTTGTTCAAAAGTGTTTTAACTTGTTTAGCAGCAGTGCTCAACGTTGGAAAATTCTTAAGAAAAATGTGCCCGGATTTCTTCACAAACTTTCCGATACAAGATGGTCAGCTAGAATTGAGGCAGTGAAACCATTTGCAAATCATCTGAAAAACCTTAGAACATCATTAGAAGTCTTAAGTGATAATAATTTAACTGCTGAAGCTCGAAGAAATGTAAATGGCGTTTTAAAATATATGCACAAATTTGAATATGTCCTGATGTCTTCGATTTGATTTATGGTTCTTAGCACTATAAATGAAACAAGTTTCCTTCTTCGAGCCAAATACAGAAATTGGAGATCTCGACAACTTGATCTTCGATTTGAACATTATTCGAAACGGATGAGATCAATTTTTATCTGATGCAAAGCAGTTGCTACTGGATTGGGGGATGTTCCAGAATCGTTCCCATCAAATCGAAAAAGGCAATTAAAGTGACATTTTGAAGAAAACCGAGGAGCTGGAAAGCAAATTGAAACAGACGAAGAAATAAATTTCAAGACAAACACCTTTTACGTCATAGTTGATTCAATTATATGTGGAATTTCTCGTCGGTTCAATACGATGAAAAATTTGAATTCTACATTTTCATTTTTATGACAGTTTTCAACAATGGACGAACGTGAGATTAAAAACTCCGCTACAAGGTTCATCCAAAAGTATAACTCGCATGTGTCCCAAGAGTTGAAAGAAGAAATAATTCATCTGAAACACATTTATGAAGCCAATTTTAAAGCAAAACTTCCGCCATTGAGTTTGCTCAATGCTATTTATTCCCAGAACTTGGAGACAATTTTCCCCAACATTTGTGTTGCTCTCCGTGTGTGTTCCACCATACCTGTAACCGTAGCTAATGCCGAACGTTCATTAAGCGTCCTTGCCAGAACAAAGAAGTTTCATCGTTCGTGCTCATCACAAGATCGTGTTTCCAGACTTGCTACACTATGCATCGAAGCACCTTTGGCAAGGAAATTGAATTTCGATGCAATTATAAGTTGTTTTGCTGCTCAGAAAGCTAGGAAACCTCGTTTGCCAAAAGAAAATATTTCATTGAATGCAAATCAACTCTAATAAAACATTGTAATAATATTTTAATATTAAAAAAAACAATAAAAATATTTAATGTAAGACTTTTAAAATATTTAGTTTTTTCTTTTATAGACAAATTTCAAATACATTTACTTCGCTCTATTTTATTTTCATAGTAGGTAATAGAGCTGTCGCAAACTCTTCAATAGATCTAAGTACACTAGATCTCCTTCTGACTGGGACTTATACAAACAAGCTCTAAAGCAATATAAAAAAGAATTAAGGAAGAGTAAGAGGTCTTCTTGGAGAAACTTTTGTGGTAAAATAGAAAATACTTCAGAAGCCTCAAGACTCAGGAAAATTCTCTCAAAACGTCCAACAATACCCAGTGCTTTAAAGACAGAAGCAGGCACGTGGACTATCACAGATGAAGAATCTCTTAATCTGTTATTAGACACCCACTTTCCAGGTAGCTCTAACATACTTAACGACTTAAAATCAGAATCTCAAGCTTCTACAAGCGATTTAGTTGATCTAATAACGCGGGAAAAACTGCAATGGGCCATAGATAGCTTTGATCCATATAAATCTCCAGGACCAGACGGAATCATTCCGGCCGAACTACAAAAATGCTCAGACATGATCATTCCACCATTGGAAATCATTCTGACAAGCTGTTTAAGGTTGAGGTATATTCCCAAAGCCTGGAGCATGGCAAAAGTAGTCTTCATTCCTAAAGCAGGGAAACCCTCCCACGTTAACCCTAAAGATCTACGACCAATCAGCCTATCATCCTTCCTTCTTAAAACCTTGGAAAGATTGATTGAAATTTACATCAGACATAACTTAAAACCATGTCCCATTTCCACAGTTCAACATGCTTACTCTAAGGGAAAATCAGTAGAAACAGCACTTCATTCGCTGGTACGTAGTAGCTTTCCTAGATATTGAAGGAGCTTTCAAGAACGTCAGTTAGCAGGCGATCACAACAGCAATGGATAAGCTGAAATAAGATAAATCACTCATAGATCTTATAGGTCTCATGCTCAAAAGCAGGACAATAACTTCTAGCATGAGAAGTTTTACTACCACCAGATCGGTGAATCGAGGTACCCCCCAAGGTGGGGTCCTTTCGCCTCTTTTATGGAACATGGTAGTAAACGACATTCTAACATCATTGGAAGCAGAGGGTTTCAGGGTGATTGCCTATGCTGACGACGTTGCAATATCTGTATCTGGGAAACACCCCCAAGTTCTCTCGGAACTCTTACAAAATGCCTTAAATAGGCTAACAAAATGGGCTAACCAATGTGGCTTGGACGTCAACCCACATAAAACTGAACTAATACTCTTTTCGAGAAGGTACAGATTAGCCCACCCAAGATTAAAGGAATACCATTAAGCTTTTCCGACCAAGCTAAATATTTAGGCCTCATTTTAGACTAAATTGGAAGGCAAATATTGATGAAAGAGTAAAAAAGGCTACTGTAGCGCTTTTTACCCCTGGAAGACAATGCGGTACACTTCTATACAGACGGTTCAAAGACCGGTTACGGAGTTGGAAGTGGTATCTATTCGGAACAACTGAATCTATATATCCTGCAAGGATATACGAATCTTCTCGGACAGCCAAGCCGCTCTTAAATCTCTCGCGTCTGTCTCCACAAACTCACTAGTAGTCCACGATTGTCGATCATCTCTGAATGAGATGACAGAACAGTTTAATATTCACCTCATTTGGGTGCCGGGCCACAGAGACATTCCGGGAAATTGTAAAGCCGATGAGCTCGCCAAAAACGGAACACTTCTGCCTAATGTTAGACAAAAACGTAACATAGGAACCTCACTTGCTACATGCAAATATCTTCTAAAACAATATGCTCTAGAATCAACAAATGCTAGATGGTCACAGAGTACCACCTGCCTAGCAACTAAGCAAATATGGCCAAGCATGGACTTAAAACGGTCAAAAGGCTTGATATCCCTGAGCAGACAAAATATAAGCTCTACAATTGGAGTAATAACAGGACACTGACTCATAGGAAGACATGCTCTGAGGCTAGGGGTCTACACAAATGACTTCTGTAGAAGCTGCATAGACGAGGAGGAAGAAGAAACAGTCCAACACCTTCTATGTACAGTACATGTCCAGCACTCTCCATTAGGAGGAATAACTTCCTCGGTAATCCCTTCTTCGATAATACCAGTGAACTGGCAACGATTGACACAAAATCTCTCTCTAACTTTATTAAAAGTACAAAATGGTTTGTTTAAGTTCATTACTCTCTCATGAGTAACCTCATTAGTGGTATCACAATGGACCCTTGAGGTCTGGGTGAGTCAATGACATCTGGACAGCCACTCCAACCTAACCTAACCTAATAGATCTACATGCTAATTTTGTTTTAATAGTTAATCGACCGTATTATCAGTTACTAACATGTCGTTGGCAATATCGAATTGAGTGTATGATTCTGTTCGGAATCTGATCTACTCGCATGTAGAATAATTTTCTATCCATCCTCCATTTGAACTAAATTGGACGATACCCGTGGGATTGATTTGATGATTAACACTTTTTTTCGGTTCACTTTGCAAACAAAAAATTATTATTTCCGTCAATTGCAACCAATTTCATGCTATTCGTAAATGAAATTAGAACGTACCTTATCAGTAGGCATGAACTTTGAAAAAAATGGTAAATAGGGGAGGGTCGAGATTTTTCCGACCCGGGTCCGGAATTCCTCTCGACGGCCCTGGTTATAATATGACGTGATACTTAATAACTGAACAAAAATATTTGTCACCTCGAATATTTTATAAACAAAAATGATATTACCTTCGTAATAATTGTATGCCACGTAAAAGAACGTTTTTAACATGTAGTAAAATTTTTAGAAAAATCGAAGTAACGATTTTTTTTACAAAAAATAAAAACCTTAAAAACATTACTTATGTAAGTTGGTAAAAATTTAGTTTTCATTTGAATATCTTGGCAAAAAATATTGTTTTTAACATTTAATAGAATATTTAGAAAATCTACAGAAAATACTACGCAAAATTATTTGTAAAAACTGAAGTTCGATTCGAATATTTCGAGAATAGATGACTTCAAAATTATTTAATTCTACGCAAAATTTTGTTGTTAAAATAAGAGAATTTTCAAATTAGTATTTTTTTAAAAAGAAATAAAAGCTTTCCAAAAACGCTGCTTAAATTGGTAAAATTTGGGTTTTGATTAAAAATTTCGGGAACAAAAATAGAATTAAAATCAAATTCATTTTATGATATGGAAAATATTTTTTAGACCGACAAATTATTTTTTACAAAAAACCAAAACTCTACAAACAACAAATGGTTTTCAACTCAAGTATTATGAAAACAAAGAATGATATTGACTTAAAATTTTACCAACTTTTTTTGCCAAATTTTGAACCAAGTTATTACATAAAATTCAAAAGGAAACGCAAAAAGAAACATCTACTTCCGATTTGATTCTTCCTTAAATCCATTAAAAACAAAAGTGGTTCGAATATCCTTATCCTTATCTGTAATTTGGATTGAATTATATTTCTATTGCGAAAATTCAAATAAACATAACAAACAAATACTTTCATTTTGTTTCCCACGATAAGAAGCAGAAGAATATGAAGGATCAAAATTCAAACAAAGACTTAATAGGTTCCTTTCCGGAATATCAAATTCCTCCTTATTCCTATAACATCCTTCGCATACGCATATTGTATAGAAAATCATATCTCCTCTTAATGCACGCACATCCTGTGTGCGAATTGGAGTTCTCCAACCAACCAACCAACCAACCAAAAAACAAAACAAAAAATAAGTATATTACCGAAATATATAAAAATACCATACGCACTTTTATCTTTTCGAAATGTTGAATATCCTTTTTTTATGTGTGTTACGATGATGTTGTCCTTGATTACTCTATACCTGACCTTTGTGCAAAAAGTCTGAATACAAATCCCATAAAGGAAATAAAACAAAACTGAAAAGGAAGGTTATAAGCAAGTTATTCCTTTATTTTTTGTGAACGATAAAGAGGATTTCAACACCGCACTTGAAAAGGGAGAGTCCTTTTTTGTCGTGTTTGTTTGTTTGCTTGTTTGGTTATCCTTCATCATCATCATGAGTTAATTTTTTGTTCCATAAATGAAATCCTCACATCGGGATTATTATGATTCAGATTTTTGTGTTTCATTACTATTATTCGTTTATCTTTTGGGTGCTGTTCTGAACGATGATGGCTATTATTATAATTATTGTTATCATGTTGGACGGACAATGGATGAGTAATGAATTTATAGGATTAAAACATATACAGTACTCGTATATGAAAACACAGGTAGATATGCGGAGTGACCATTGTATAGTGGTCATGCCGTGATCCTTTGTCCTTTTTAGATGGGAGATTATTTAGCAAATGTAACATTTTTGTAGAGTGAACAAACTTGGGCACACGTCTCTGCATTCAGACCTACAGGGTGAAAATATGTTCAAAATGGTTATGTGGTGCCATCATGACCTTATCTTTGTTATGGAGACAATTTCAGAGATAGACATCGAAATTAAAATGAAATAGAAAGTGATTTAATGTGTCATAGTGTATTGAGGTCACTTGCAGCCAAAATAATTTTAAAAGGGAAAGGACATTTTATTCTCGGGAATGTTGTATCTTAAATGTATGTAGTTTTTTTTATTTTATTTTTGGACCTAAGAGAAAGTGAATACATAAGCCTTATTTAAAGGTTATAGGTGGAATATGGTCAGTTTTTGTTTGTTGGTTGTTATTTTTGATTTTGACTTATAATATGGGTGGAACCTTTAACATCGAAATTTGTGATGTAAATATCGGGTTTTTCATTAAGAGGGCTACAAAAGCTTTTTTTTTTTTAAATAAAACAAAAACGGTTTTGGATATCAATGAAATTCTTTATTTCTGTTAAAATACGTTCGATGCCATTATGTATGGAACTCGATTTCTTTTGCATGGCCACCATGGGCACGCTTGCAGAAGTCCAGACGCTGAACCCAATTTTCGACAGTTTTCAAGCATAAATCGGCCGATACTGCAGCAATTTCACGTTCGATATTCGTACGAAGTTCATTATTCGTCATTGGCTAGTTGGCATAGACCATAGACTTGACGTAGCCCCACAGGAATAGTTTAACGGAGTCTAATCGCACGACCGAGGCGGCCAAGCGACTGGACCATTTCGTGAGATAACACGTTCTTCAAACTTGGTTTCCAATAAATTGATTGTGACATTCGCTGTGTGGCTTGTGGCGCCGGCCAGCGCCGCCGCGACATCCTGTTAGAACCACATGTCCTCCAAGTCCATATCATCCAAAAATATTCGATTATCATTGAACGGTAGCGATCCCCATTCACAGTAACGTGCCGGTTTTGATCATCACGGAAGAAGTACGGCCCAATGACGCCGCGCGCCGCCGGCCCATAAACCACACTAAATCGTAATTTTTTCGAGATGCAATGATGACTCCTGGAGTACGTGTGGAATGCTGCATGACTAATACCGCATACGGATCCATTCAGGCAGAAATGAGCCTCATCGCTGAAGATGATTTTTCGATGAAAATCCGAATCATTTTCAAGTTGTTGCTCAGCCCAATTCAGGAACATACAACGCTTCTGGTGGTCGAGCGGCTTCAGTTCTTGCGTCAATTTAATCTTGTAAAGATGTAGGCCAAAATGTTTTCGCTAAATTCGCTACAACGACACTACTGTATCTGTGGATTCAAATTTTTCCACTAGACCCTCAATTGTTCATCTGCTAGGACGATTATGACGACCATAAATTGGACTTAGCGCTCTTAACGTTGAGGCCACTGACTCCGAATTTCGGTAGTTAATTTTAATGATTTCGACCATTTCCATCATGAAATGGCAAACCTCACTGAAGAGAAATGTCAAAAGAGCGACAAAAAATATGACGACGTTTGCTGTCCCTGTCGCTCTATTTTTGTAGCGTCGTTGTTGAAAAACCCTGTACATATGGCTGATTTTCATAGCAATAGTAAAATCCAAGCTGCATAAAATAAATTTAGAAACAAATAAATTTAAGATTTAAGATTTTAGCTGTTTAGCTGTCGAGATATATTCGAGAAGTTTAATGATATTTTTTTTTTTTTTGGTGGCGCAACAGTCCATGAAGAACCAGGGCCTAGTGACTTACAACTCTCAACCATTCCTGTGTGCGAGTAATGTTGTCAGAGATGGAAGGGACCTACAGTTTATATGCCGAATCCGAACGGCTAGTTTGAGAAAGCACTTTTTCATGACAAGATTTACTCTTGGAGGATTTGTCAATTCCTCGCAAGAGGCAGTACCCGTGAAAAAAGTTAGGTGGCACAGGCAGGGATTGAACCCAAGACCCCTTGCATGACAGTCCAACGCACTAACAATCACGCTACGGGTACTACAGTTTAATCATATAGTACTTTTTTTGGAAGAACTTTGAAATTTGTAAGAAAAACTGTTTTAAATGTTACAGAATATTAACAACTACTTTGAAGTCATTAATTTTTCTTTTTTAGGTAATTAGGTGAAAATTAAATGCTTAATATTGTTTTGTTTTAAACTTTTATTTTACTGTCAATTGAATTTTTCTAAACGAATAAGATTTAAAACGTTTGGAGTCAATTTATTTCCTTGTTCCAAAGATATTTTTTAAGATAGTTTTCTTGTGAGTTTTTATTTTGTATAAACAAAATAACCAAATCAACAGCATATTAAACGAATTAAGTTTGAAGTGAATACATTTCTTTGTTCTTAAATTACTTGATTCAAAAATCAATTTGCACTTGATTTTTCATATGCGTACAGCTTTAAAGTAAATAAGGCTTAAATACCTCTTTAATCTATATATATAAAAATGGATTGCCTTTCGTTAGTCTCACTAAAACTCGAGAACGGCTGAACGGAATTATCTGATCTTAGTCTTGAAATGTTTGTGGAGGTCTAGGAAAGGTTTAATAGGCGATAAAAAATCGAATAATTTCCGGGAAAACCCTAAAAACAGCCCTTTTCTTTTTCCCATACAAACGTTTTCTAGAGTCAATTTGAACTTTATTGCTATTCAACAAAGTTCATATTAAATTATAATCACTCACTGTTGTTTAAGCAATTTAGGTGTGTTCCTAACGTCAAAGAGTCATTTTGCAATTTATTACCGCTGCATAAAGTTCAAATTCAATCATATCTATGAAAATAGTCTTCGCGTGCGCTTTGGAGGATCTAATATCGCGTTCCGAAAATAAACAAAAGTGAATCGCGAATGCGACAAAAAATGTAATAAACTATTGGTAGTACTGATTTCCAATTAATTTGGTCGGCTTCGCGAAACTTAATTTTAGCTAACTTCAGTTGTAACTGTATCAGATTATTTTTGTAAGTTTGATAAATCGTAAGTTTTGTCACAAATTAAGTTTCTGAACACAACCATAATATTTGACATTCGATTTGACAACCAACTAATATGTCAATCATTCTGTCGCACTTCAGAACACGGAGATTTATGGCTTAAAGCCTTAAAGCTAAACTCCAAAAAAAAATAAATACAAAAAATCAGAACACGGAAAAAAGTATTACGATTGACGATATTGTGTTACGATCGTGGTTACGATATTCTATGAGTGCATCCTTCTATCTTTGTGAGTGACGATAACCGCTACGTGCGTGAGAACTTTCTTTACTTTTGTGATCCTTTGTGATAGTGACATTCCAAGTAGTGTGCTCATTTTTTCTTGATATTTTGTGATAGTGACACTTTACTGTTAAGTTACTGTTAAGTGAGCGAGAAATTTTCTCACTTTGATTAATTACGTTACGATGCCGAGGAGAAGACGACCTGACTTAGGTCGTCGCAGTCAATCAAATGTGCAAAGAGCTACCTCACGTGCTAACCGCACTGATGACCAGAGAGAGACAGATCAAGAAAATAGTCGTAAGCTGTGAACAGTGGATCTGGTGGAATTTATTTCCTTAATACTCCCGGAGGAACCCGAAAAAACGTTTTTAATTTCATTGCTTTTGGCGAGGATCAGATCGCGAAGTGATGTTGCTCTAGAGTTGGCTTCATCTGAAATAGCTGCGACTCTGCTAGAAGGTGGACGAACTGCGCATTCTGTCTTGAAATTACCATTAAACATGCAAATCACCGAAACACCAATTTGCAACATCGCCAAAAATAGCGCAATGGCCAAGATCCTACAGGTATGCAAATTAATTGTTTGGGCTGTATGCACAATGTCCCATAAGAGGTCACTGGAGGTGCTGAGCAGAACATTGAAAGATCTTCGTGACAATCAAAATATTTTTGGTGGGGCCATGATTCTGTTGTCAGGTGATTTTCGTCAGACTCTTCCAGTTATTCCCCGATCAACAGTTGCTGATGAACTAAGTACATGCCTAAAATCATCGAATTTGTGGCAGTACGTAATGACACTCCAATTAATAACTAACACGCGAGTATTTTTGCAACATGATGAAACTGCAAATGTGTTTGCGAAGCAGTTGTTAGATATTGGAAATAATAAAGTTGCAATGGACACCACGACCGGATTCATCACATTACCCACAGATTTCTGTCACATCACAGATTCAAAAGAGGAGCTTATTCAGCGTGTTTTCTCAGATATAGCGCAAAAGTTCAATAACCATAATTGGCTGGGTGAACGAGCAATATTGGCAGCGAAAAATAAAGATGTCGAGGATCTCAATGCGACCATTCAGAATTTTCTTCCAGGACAGTTGGTTTCCTTCAAATCAGTCGACACCGTTATGAACCAGGATTACGTAGTCAAATATCCCACGGAGTTTTTAAATTCACTGGAATTGCCTGGATTACCATCACCTCACAATTTGCAGTTAAAAGTAGGATCAGTTGTCATCATGCTGCGTAACATTAATCAACCTCGACTATGCAATGGAACAAGACTGGCTGTGAAAAAGCTGACTAATAACGTCATTGAGGCAACAATCATAAAAGGAAAATACAATAGAGAAGTAGTCTTGATCCCGCGAATACCGATAATAACAACGGATTTACCATTCGATTTTAAACGCTTACAATTTCCAGTACGTCTGGCCTTTGCGATGACAATAAATAAATCGCAAGGACAGTCTTTAGAAGTTTGCGGAATCAACTTGGAGTTTCCCTGTTTCGCTCATGGATAATTACACGTCACGTGTTCGCGCTACGGAAAACCGTCTTCTTTGTTTATTTACGCACCACAAAACAAAACAAAAAATATAGTTTATGAGAAAGCTTTAAATTGATTAACAAACTGAATCATAACAGTGTGTGTCTGTTAATAAAAATTTAAACCTTATAAATAGCCAGTATTTCAGGAAAACTCTGTTTTTTAAGTAAGCAACATGATGTGTCGAAAATAATAATAAAACTTCATGCTTCATTAAAAAAATACTTTTTTATTCAATACGTTTTGTTTGTTTTGAAATTAATTTATACAAAAGTTTAGGTCTTTTATTTATCGATTGAGGCACGAAGTCTGCCGGGTCAGCTAGTTTCTTATATTTTTTATATACATACATATCTCAAATTCAAAACTTATGGCATCGAAGCTTATAAGTTGAATTTGCATCTTTATTTAGATCTCTAACTATTTGCAATCATAATGCTCGTAAAAATATCAATTTTCCTTTTGTATACATATTCATTAAATACAATATAAAAATATGTCTAACCTCGTACCTAAAAACTCACTGATTTTACCCAAACAGTTAAAAGAAAATACAAATATATTATTTTCACTTCATAAATAAATAAAAGACAGGTGTTAAATCTTCTTTTCATACATATTTCAAAGAGCTAAAAGGTATTATGGTCAACAGCTATTTGGATGGCCTTTTTTTAATACTTTTTTTATACTTTTTGGAATGTTTTACGTCATACACCTAAGATTAAGATTGATTTATATTTAATTCTTGAACAAATATTCAAAAATATGATTAATGGGTATTAGTTATATAATTATAAAAGTTAGCTCTTCATTAGAAACGCATAGTTTTATGAGGTGATAAAGTTAGGCATAATATATATTTTTTTTATTCAATTTTGTGACACTAGGAAAATAAGAAAAAAGAAGCTACAAATCATAACTGGCGTTTGACATTTGACCAAAACTATAAATATTATCTTGGCCGCAATTCAAAGATCATGGGACTTAAAAAGCTTATGTCAATAAAAAAAATCTTTATTTTTAAATTCTTCTATGAAATTTAGAAGTTTAAAGCTAAGGGGGATCCCTTCAAAAATTTGGTTAACTTTTGTTAACATTAGATTGCAAATAGTTAGCAACTTATAATGTGTGATGAATGCATTAACAGGAACGAATACTTAGAGTCGTACACTTTCGTTTAAACTCGATCTTCAATAAAAAAAACAATTTATTTGGCGAAAGTAATGTAAAAGTTGATATTGCTTTCAAATTGACAACTTACTACTACTAGTTGTCAGAATTTTAAATGTAAATGTAAATGTAAATGAAGGTGAAGGTGATATTTCATCAAATGGATTTCCTATTGATCGACTTTGACAGCTCAAAGCTGGATCTAAGTCTAAGTAAATCATTACTTATTAAAAAATCGAAATTTGATGTTGAAGTAGATCCTACTTGCCTAATGGGACAGGTATTTGTTTGGATAGGAAATTATAGTTGACGTTTCAATCAAACGTAAAATTATTTATAATTAATTATAGTAAAAATTAAAAACTTCAAAAAGAACAGTACTTCCTTTACAACAGATTATTTGCTTTTATCCGTATTTAATCAGCTCAAGTGAATATAAAAATAAATAAATAAATTAGGTGGCGCAACAGTCCGTAGAGAACCAGGGCCTAGTGACTTACAACTCTCAACCATTCCTGTGTGCGAGTAATGTTATCAGGGATGGAGGGGACCTACAATTTATATGCCGAATCCGAACGGCTAATTTTGTGAAAGCACTTTTTCATGACAAGAATTACTCTTTGGAGAATTTGTCAATTCCTCGCAAGAGGCAGTACACGTGAAAACTCTTTTTTTTTTTTTTTTAATTAAGGTGGTACAGGCAAGGATTGAACCCAAGACCTCTCGCATGACAGTCCAACGCACTAACCATCATGCCACGGGTACTACTCAAGTGAATATAAACCATTTTTTAACTTCATAGTTTAAAAAGAAATCTAAGGTTATGGAGGTTGTTTCATAACAATCGTGACCTCTTTAGAGAGCTATAAATTTCTTGAGTTATCCTTTAGCTTAAATTATAAATGGCTACTGATTATTCCCGCCAAGAGTCAAATTTGGCATTGGTACGGTACGATCATCATTAAATTGTTCCAAAAATGTGTTTAAAAAAAACTCATTTACATATGTAGTCGTGTATAGTTCGATTTGTGGATAGCTGTCACTAAAGAAGCTGTCATATTTTGACATTTGACAAGTAGAAACTAATAAAAATGAAAGAATTCAAGCTCCAAACAGTTCCCAGTTTTTCAACAAAAAAAATTAATGAATGCGTGTTATTTTTCGAAGAAGCAATAAAAATTGTCCACCAAGGTCTTCTGACTTAATACCTTCAATCTTTTTTTTCGCAGGAGCCACGTTAAAGAAAGTGTCTTAGGCTTAAACGTTTTATTCCAATATTTTAATTTTATTTGTCTATTAAAAATAATTATTAAAGATTTCGCTACATTTCTGAAACAACTATTCCCGACACATACAAACTCTTAGCTATTGTAGGAAATTATTTCGATGGCATGAACAATAATACAGTATTTTTCCGAAGTCTGAAGACCAACTAAATAATGTAGAATAAACAATAAGACCCTGAGAAGTTGAATAGTAGACAAGTTGAATATTCAAAATATTTTAAGGTTCCAAAAGTAAAAGTAGTTACGAATCAAGTAGTTATGAATCAAGTAAAATTCATTCTAAGAACTTGTTAGCCATCTTAAAAATTTTAAAATATACCCCTTTAATGAATGGACTTTATGCACATATAGGGTGAAATAAGAACATAACACAAGATGGATTAGATGTAGACTTGTTTTAGGATTATATATTATATACTAATATGTAAGTGCTTTTTAAAGTTTTAAATAGGTCATCGAGTCTGTCTAACAAATTTAAGTAAACGCGTCGAAGCTATTTTTCATCTATAATTGCAGTTTCGGTTTTTATTGCACCCCTAAGTTCGTCTTATGCACGTGGTTTTGACTTGTAAGCACGTGGCTTATGATATCACCGAAGAAAACAGTCGAACACTGTCAAGTCAGGTGACCTGGTAGGCCAATGTGTATCACGGAATGATAGTTCGGGTATTACAGTTAAATTGTTTAAGGGGAGGAATGCAACTGGCTATTTCACTAGAGCATAGTCCGTTAAAATAACGGTAAAAAAGGGTTAGACACTAAACCTTGCGTCGATGTTCGAGTGACGTAAACGAGTTGATGATGTTAATGTCACCAATCATTTTAAAAGCTCTACTTTGAATACTGTCCAAGAGGCTTAAATAAGTTACTGGAGCACCAGCCCAATTATGAGAGTTATATTCAAGTTTCGGACGTATATAGGTTTTGTAGATTGTAGCCAGATCAGACGGAGAGAAAAATTTCTTGCAACGTCTCAAAAAACCTAGACATCCTGCCGCATTTTTGGCAACATCGCGTATGTGATCGCTCCACAAAAGTTGGTTGCTGATGCACATTCCGAGGATGTCGAGATTTTCCGTTTCGTTGATGCAAGTGCACCTCATAGATAGTGGCAAAGAGGGTTTATCTCGCTTTAACGATGCAAGACAGCATTGCGTTTTCGAAGCATTAAAATCCACACGATTTTTTATTCCCCATTGTACAAATGTACAATGCTGTGTAGATCGGAATTTAATGAGCTAATCATATTTTGTCGTTGCAGTTCCACATCCGAAGAGGAGGGTTGTGAGTCTGGAAACGAATATGAAAAGCTAAAAGTGCTATCGTCAGCGAAACAATGTATTGGATTAGAAGTTGCAGACAGGAGATCATTTATAAAAATGAGGAAGAGGGTCGGAGACAAAAAGGAGCCCTGGGGCACACCAGCATTTATTTTATGGGTTTCAGACTTGAATCCGTCCAAAACAACTTGTATTGAATGGTTCGAAAGAAAATTTCTAATCCAACGAAGAAGAGATTCTACGATACCGAAAGCACGCATTTTGAATAAGAGAGCAAGATGCCAGACTTTATCAAATGCCTTTGAAATATCAAGTGCAATAATCTTACTTTCTCCAAAACGATGTAAAGATTTGTTCCACTGTTCGGTGAGACGAACCATGAGATCACCAGTGGACCTATTGCTACGAAAGCCGTATTGCCGGTCATTAAGAAGCTTCCGTTCCTCAAGATATTTCTTAAGCTGATAATTAATCAGCGTTTCCATGACCTTGGAAAGGAGGGACGTAAGTGGAATCGGTCGATAATTAGAGGGTGAGGAAGATTCGCCCTTACAAAATGCGGAAAACAACGTTCAACTCTTCAAAATCATCCATAATGGGATATATTTTGAAGATGCAAGAACTGGCTTCCCGTGCGAATATCGATGAGCGTCAAACAATTCAATTTATAATCGATGGTTTTCGCGATCGTTCAAAATAACATAGCTGTTTTATATCCTGCTTGCAATCTTGATGAATTAAAACAGTTATCTCACCGTTATTCCTAATTACGTGATGATGTAATATTTGAATTGTTATAAGTAGTTAATGACCGGGGCGATCAAATGTCAGGATTGGCCGAGTTATAAGTACTTTACTTTTTACTTGTTTGTAATCTAAAAAAAACCTTAGAACACCTTTTTATAGAAATTATTATTTTGATGTTTTCAATTATGTATTATTATTATTCTTGAGCTGAATGTGAATAGACTTTGTTACTTAATTATTATTTCAATAAAGAAGCCTTTACAACAAAAGAAGCCTTTACAGAAGGTACATTTTTAAATCTTAAAATGCAGGGACTATTTTGAAACAGACTTTTTGGATTCATGAGCAAGTTCGGGCGACGTAGTCGTGCATTTTTTTTTTTTTGAAACTTCACACTGAACAGCTAATTTAGGGCTGTGGAGCTTTCATTCGTGGAAGTTTTGAGGTGAGGGTTGATGGTTTTCAAAACCGTCGAGGTTAAAATGCACTTCATCACTTATAAATAACAACACTTTGAATAACCTCTAATGCAAATTCTTAAATATGTTTGGTATTCAGTATGAATTTCAACTGTTGAACAATTGTCAAACAATTATGGAAGTTCAATTCAAGCTTGACGATACGGCGAACAGAATAACGTTTAATTTGTAAAGCCTGCGCTTATTTGCGAATCGAACATCGTGATCTTTGGAGAACAGCAGCTTTAACGGTTTCATTGTTTTCAGAAGTTGTTACAGTAGGTACGTACGAGGCCAGGTGGCTTATTTTTGTAATTATTCCCGAACTTCGAAAAGCAGTGACCCATCACATAATTGTTTCCCCCTCGGAAACAGCACCCTGACGGCCAATGTTAATATGCATTCTGAATGCACTCTGTGCTATCGATTCATTGTTTTTTAGAAGTGTGTCGTAAGCGAACACACTTTACTGCTCCACTGTGAAAACTATAAATGACATTATCTAACGGATCGAATGTGACCTTTCCGACTTCCTAACACTCAGCCAGAGTTAAAAAAAAACATTATCTATTTTTTTCCCTATTCCCGTGACCCATACCCTAGACTCGATATTTAAAATTTTAAAGAACTCGGATCTTTCCCTTAACTATTAACAGGTTTGCATTTGTACTTCCGATCATAATTTTTGTTTTCTTGGTGAGAAAAATACAAATTCTCACCAATAAAAATCTTTTAAAAATAAATATAACGGTAAATATTAGTCTAAATTAACCCTTCTATATAAGCAGAGGCAGTTCCGGAAGGAAACCACAACGAATCAAAACTATAAACAATCACAAAGGAGTCCTTTATCTACTGCACCTTGCTATGAATTTTCTTCAATCAAAATCTATGAGAAAAAATCCAATAAAATCATCTTCATCTTATCCATTGATCAAATTGATTATAAATAACGAAAAACATGTTTAAATCAAGGATGCAACAAAAGGGCGGTGGCACTCATTTACAGGTTCATAAATTCAATTCCACTAACACAACAAACATGCAATTCGATTTAAAAAAAAAAACCCTTCCACTGCATCACTGTGCGTGTGCAGTGTGCAGAGTGCTGAGTGCAGTTCAAGGCATTTCCCACGTTTCATCAAAAACCTGTTACAGGATATAACCATCAAATAACAACAAACTAACAGAACTACTCACCATCACCATCAACATCGCCATCAGCGTCATTGTCGTCATCAAACATAAAAGAAGGAGTGTCACCCATTTATAATTTCCACACTCACAGGATAACGTGATTTTTCCTTAAATTTCCGTGAGGATGGAAATAAAACCAAAAACAGAAGAAATAAACACAAAAGGAAATCCCTATAGCTCAACGATTGATTGGGGTTCGATCAATCTGGCCTCGCCACGTTGCTTGCACCTATGTTCCTTTATTCGAACCTTATGGGTGCGCCAACCGCACCAACTGAGACTGAGACTGAGCATCACCATCATCGCATCGAATCGCATCGTGGGAACCCTACACAGGTGGTGTTGCCTGTTGTTTAGATTCATGAATGCAAGGGTCCTTGAAATTTAATATCTTTTTTCTATTATTTTGATAGAAATTATTTGAACTGATGGTGGAATTAATATTTGCTAATCCATAATCGATAGACGGAATACATGTCCCGAGAAGGATATTCTTCGCTTTGATGCTGCACAACATAGCCATACATGTCGATGAATCAATATCTTTGCTTATATATCCCGGATATACCTTAATTTTTTTATATGAATTTTTTCACACGGAATGCATATGACAGTTATTCATTCGAAGGACGTGACGGAAAAATTGATTGCCAAGGACTATAGGATGGTCTTTTTTATTTATCATGTGCAAATTTTATTGGGATTGATATCATAAACAGTTTTTTAATTAAAATCTATATTATAATGGTCGGTATCTGTATCTCAAATATTGAAACTAACTCCACTTTATTTTGAATCCCCTCTTAGTCCAGAACAAATAATGTCAGAAATATCAAATTTGCAATTTTAGATAATTCAAAAGTCAGGCAAAGCTACTGTCAGTAACGGCGGGAATATGATTTTCTAAATGCGATCATCTATCGTTCTACTTTAGTTATTCGTAAAACTAATGATGACCGAATCTCATTTTCAAACACAGATCTGTGGCACCTTTGTTTTATCTGTTGACGACATTAAAGAAGGTATTTTTAAGCTTAATCCAATTTCAAATGCTGGTCCAGATGGAATTCCCTCTTTTTTATATATTAAAAACTGTATTTCCTTAGCCAAACGCTTCAAATAATTTGTAATAAAGGGTTTTTCAATAAGTGTGGGTAGATGTTGAAACGGAATATAAAACAAGCTGTGTGTGAGGTATTAACAAAATTATTTTTATTTGAAAGGCGCATGTATGCCATTACATGTGGAATATGACATCATAAAAATGCCCGGCTCGGCTTCTTACGGTGTCACGGATCCGAGTGGTCCAGTAGTCCAATTTTCAATGATTCTTTCGCATAGATCCGACTGAATTTGAGCGATAGCCTTTATTATCTTCACCTTTAGAGCATCGGTCGATTGTGGTTTATTTGCATAGACCTGCGATTTTAAGAAACCCAACAGAAAAAAGTCTAGCGGGGTCAAATCGCATGACCTTGGTGGCCAATTCACATCACCCCTGCGAGAGATAACCTTGCCCTCAAATCGTTCATGCAAAATGTCAATAGTGGCGTTTGCTGTGTGGCACGTAGTGCCGCGCCGGCCGTCCTGCTGGAACCACAAGTCGTCTAGGTCCATATGGTTCGATTTGGCCATAAGAATCCATCGTTATGTAGCGCTCACTGTTGACGGCGTCCGCCTCACTAACGTCGTTTTCAAAAAAAAGTACGGACCAATTACGCCGCCGCCGTCTGCCTAAAATCCACACGAAACGGTAACTTTTTGAGGATGCATTATCAGATGAGGAAGATGATTCCCAGTCAGCGAACAAACGGCGGCGGTGTCTATGGTCATGAACTTTGAGCTCCTGGCTCAGATGGATCTGTTACGGGTATAGGCCCAAGTCCCAACGCAAAATTCGCCAAGTTGAAGTCTGCGAAAGGCCGAGTTCTTGTACACGGCGAGGAATAGACTGCCTCGAGTTATGCTATACACTTTCACGGACCGAGGCGATGTTCTCGGCCGATCTTGCATTCCTTGAACGTACTGAACGGGTCAAAGCTGGACGAAAACATCAAATAGTAAACTAACTTGCTATTTCTAATCTTTTTGCTATACCAAAACTCTTTGAACATATTGTGAAACAAAACATTTATTTTTATATTAAGGAATTTATAGCTCCTTATCACAACATACATATGTATATTTGTGAGTAGTAAGTCAACAACTAAAAACTTATCTTTGTTGCTGATGCCTTTAAATCTGGTTTTCAAGTGGAATCCGTATTTACAGTCTTTCAAATGGCTTTTGAAAGGCCTTTGCTTGCATTATGAAGTTTAAAAAAAAACCTGAACATTTTATATTTCGCTCAAAACTACTTGTTTGGTTATTCAGAATAGAAAAGACAAAAAGTCAAAATTTTTAATAGTATTTCAAAAATAATACGAGGATTAATTGGTATCCCTCAGGGGACCCACCTGGGGCCATTGTTATTTAAAGTTTATGTGAATGAAATTCCCTTATTGTTGCAGTGTACAACTGGTTTGTTATTTGCAGATGATTTTGAACTATTTTCTTAAGTTAAAAGTACAAATGACTGTACTAATATTCAAAGGGATAGAAAATGTAATACTTTTTCATTTTGTAGATCAAAAATGACTATTTTATATTGCCTTGGATAGATCAACGGAAGGGAAAGATCTGGAAGTTATTTTTGATGAAAAGCTATTATTTGGCACAAACATTGGGAAAACACAAGATTTCTTCAAAATCAGACCTTACAAGGATTATAATTAGCGATTGGGGCCAAAAATCGCGTCAAACCACACAAACTCGCAGGGAAGTCTGAGTGCACTGAGCTGAGGACATCTAAAATAATAGGGAGCATAACTGGAGCACATCGGCTGGAAAACATGATTTTTGAAGCGACTTGTTGAAGAAGGTTCAAGATCGATATTTTTGTAACCTTTTAACGACCTTAATATATGCTGTGAAAAACGTTGCAGAACCTTGAAGTATTCTTTTATAGTTTTTAGAATAAGTACTGTAAAACCCACTTAATCTAAGTGGCAAAATAGTAAAGTCTTTTGTTCATTTCAGTGTTTTGTTTTTTATTTCAAAATTTAAAATTTGCGTCTAATTTTTCTAACAGGGCTTAATTGAAGAATAGAGAATTCTTAGTGGGACAACTTTTGATAGGATTTTCTTTTTCGATGACAATCAATAAATTGTAACCACAATCATTGGATTTTTTTAGATCAATCTTTAATTTTCTAAGTTTGACCCCTTTTTCTAATAGATTCGATTTGTCTCGTCAAAAATGTTTACATTTATCGATAGATATTTTACAATCAAATAAGATATCTATGAAAATACTACTTAAAAACTGATTTTAGACACTAATACCTTGAAACCAAAGAAAGGATGGTCAAGTTTTAGGGGCCGATTTTGAATGTGAACCACACCTAAACGTCAAGTTATTTTTTGCATTTCATTTGACATTTCTTAATTTCAGACTAGTTCAATTTAAATCATGGAAAGATAAACAATCGAACAACTCGTCAAAGTTATTCAGGATCAAATCAAAATGCATATCGTGCACTTCATGATTTTTTCTGTCAATTTAATCGTCCAAATGTGCGTACAATCGGAAAAATCGTGCAAAATTTTGAGCAAACCGTGTCTGGAGATGTGAAAACACCTGTGTATGCTGCATGTATAGCTCGTAAGAGCCGTCCATTTCGAATAAAACATCTTCATTGATGACGCAAATGTTCACCTCACTATATTTGTCAAAAGCAGGATTGCCGAACTGGTCAAGCAGTTGCTGTGAATGTTGTTCGCTATAGTGAAATGATAACAAACTTTTTATAGGCTGAATCGGAAAACGATATGCGGATTTAACAGGAAGGTGCCACTTGACGCACAGCTAAAGAAAAAATGGTTCTTTGGCGCGACAAATTCAATGGCCGTATCATCTCACGTGGTGGCGAGGTCAATTTACCGCCAATGTCATGTGATCTGACACCGTTGGACTTCTTTCTTTTTAGTTTTCTGAGATCTAAAGGATGAGATAATTCGAAGCATTAAATGCATAGAACCTCAATTATGCCTTAGTGTCATTTAAAATTTGTACCATATCGGATGCAGGTGTGCCACTGAGGTAGCGGTCGGCCATTTTGCCGATATTGTATTTTCTACTTAATTGCATCATACCAATATTATTATGGTAAAAAGTAACGACACTAATTATCTAAATAAATTGTGTTTTATCCAAAATCAACATCGGCCCTTAAAATTTAACCATCCTTTACGTTGACTCCAAACGAATTTCAACCGATACATCTCAACCCGTACATCTCAACAAAAAGCAATTTAAATTTCTTAAATAATAATTCAGGTTGTTGCAACAAAAATTAAAGGGCCTCTTTTTTGATTTGTGTCGAAGTAAGGCCATTTTTATTTAATTTTTCTGCATTGTAATAAAATCTCATACTAAAAACAAACTTCCTGGAAAAGTAGGAATTGAATTACTTTAAAAATGTTCTTTTAACAAACAAGTGTAACGATTTACTCATACAAAAACATAATTGAATTTTATCATGCGTTTTTGAACGTTGCACTTTTAAGAAAAGAAGTCAACAAATTACTTATTCTGCTTCTCAGGGTCTTGAGAAAATTCTATGTGAAACATTGTTGAGAAAAAAACCTACTTTAACGTCGTCGTCATTGCAGGTCGCACAAAAAAGGACATAACTCAAAACATTCTGAACCATATAATGAACTTTCAAAATGGACATCTCACACATTCTATTCCAAGCTTCCTATGCTCATTTATATACCCAATCAAAATTCCATAGAGCATTCATCGATCAAAGCCACTCCATAAGTAATAATTTTTATAAAGAATAAGATGATGGAGTTTTTATCGCACGTCAGTTAGCAGTTCGCCAGTATTTTTATAGAAAAATGCATTTCCCGGGAGCGGCACATCGCACAAGGTAAAGGAACATCAGAAACAGAATGGCATAAGCTCTCAAGGTAGTAGCATACCCAAGCCATATAGCCATAGCCATAGCAACATAACAAAACGCAACGGTTAACAAAATTATGTAATTATTAAGACCATAATATAGAAAAATTATTAATCATCGCGTGCCAACAATTTTGCCACACCATCATCATGATCGTCATAGTCATCGTCTTCTTCATCTTCATCATCATCTCAACTCAGAATCAACTGTGAGATCTGAGGCGTTAAACACTTGTTCAAGCACTTCGGTCTTTTTGTATATACCTAGGCTTTAGTGTATCGCTATAGCTTCAAGCATATAAGTGGGAACAACTGCTCTGACATAAGACTCTGTGATATGATGAAGCTTGTTAAGCAATCCATAGACTGGACTGCGACATGGACTTGGACACTGGACACATGTAAAAGTCACAAGAATGAGGAAAGCACCAATCTAGTTTGAGACTTATTAAAACTTCAAGAGTTTATTAAAAGAAAAAAATGTTGCATTAGGCGCTCTGCTCTGCTCTGCATTTCTGCAGTACCTGTCTCTGTCACACACCGCTTCATCGTGATGATCATAAGATTGGTTGAAGAAGCTTGTTGAGGAGGTTGATGAGGAGGTATAGACTGCAGACATCAGGGAGATAGCCATCTTGAAGTCAACGCATGCGTGACTCCTACATCCCCTTCAAGATTATTTTTTGATAACGATGATTGAATTCTTCATCCGCAGAGTCCCGTTTCGATGGGATGCGATGTGATGCGATGCGATGGGCGATGATGGGGGGAATCTTCTTTTCTCTCTCGGCTCTCGGATCTGAAGACAGACACACCAGTACGGCCGCGGCGGCGGCGAGTTTACTCTTCCTGATGGGCCGTGCAGTGCAAGTTCCCCATCTATAAACCATCTGCGATCCTGTCTCCAATTAACGCTTAATTAACAAGATAACCTTGGGCAATTGGAGAGGCAAGTTGGAGGCCGTTTGATGCGATAGAGCTTTAAATAATTTTATGTCCTCTGGCTGATTTACATTGTACTGCCTCTGTTTCTCTCTCTCACTCAAGACAAGCTCTATCTACTGTCCACAAACAGATATGGCGGACCCGGACTTGGACGATGTTTTGATGAATGTTTAAACGGCTATAACTGCGCTCGGTCAGCATAATGGAAGACCGACCGAGCGAATTGAACAGTGGACAGGTTGAACGATTTACTGCATAATCACTGGCATTAGGGATGGGATGGAATTTCTGTTGGCGGCTCACAATTGTTGACATAAGACATGTGGCCCCTCTCACCATCATCATCATCATGGCATTATGTCCTCAACTCGTCAAGTTTAGTTTGGTTTTTAAGTTTTTGTTTTAGTTCTTGTATTTTTATAATGAACTTGCATCAGGTTGAATGTTTTAACGAGGTGGCATCTCATAATTCAGTTAATGGGTGGCCAATCGGCCGTCATTCATCGTCGTCGTCGTCGATGTTCAAAGGAGTTGATAGCCTAGATTTTTAAGCACAGTTAAGGTCTGGTATATGTACAAAAAGACATTTGTAAAATATTTACGCCTAAAAATTTTTTTTTTCTATAAAAGTCGTCGCCGACTGTAGATAACATGGTCTTGAGAGTTTATCCATATGGTTTAAGGCCGCTATGCCATTTAGATAATTGATAGAAACCAGGTTATATTTAAGTTTAATTGTAGATCTGTCTAATGGAAGTCGTTAGCTACACCTGATAATTAAAGGTATAAATGTGAACGATACATGAAGAAGAAACGAATCGTTCATAATTGAAGTTTTTAATTTTTACTTACGGTTTATTACGCACATCTAGAAGTTATGGATTCATAAAATAAAACTGGTGAATACTTTGATCAAACTTTTCATTAATACAATGTATGTAAACAATACAGTGAGATGACGAACAGGTTGGTGATTTTGTTTTACTGAATTGTTGGACGTTTCTTTAGTCTAGGAAAATTCAAAATTCGCTCGAAGAAAATTGACAAAGATAAATTTTGGTAGATATAGAGTTTAACTTTTCTATTATTAGGTCTTTGAAAAACCTTTGAAATGAATCCTGTATCAGTTAAAAAACCGTTTGATTTTTAAAAGTAACTAAACCGTTTAAAGATGTGAGAGTGGAGAGATAAGGAACTTGTCCAATTCACTGATCGGCAAAATTAAGTGTTTTATCCGTGCCGCAAACACATTGAAAATTAAGCTGTCCTGAATTGAAATCTGGTCTTGGAACTTTTGTATTACATCATGGGTTTTTCAAATGATGCCTCTTTAAAAATGTAAAAGAATTCCCAAAAGGTGTTTTTAAGGCCACAGTAAAAAACAAAATCTCCTAAGCAATGAAATGAAAATAATTTTTGGATTTGATTTTAATTGATGATTTCGAATTCAAACCTTGATTTTAACGGCGGCGCCCGTGACGACCATTTTGTTTTTTGATCTGTCACATCTTTTGTTTATTACTCAGTAGCTTCTCAGTAACATCTCTCATGATCAATGGGCAAGCGTCAAGGCTCACCTCGGTTTCAGATTTTTATCTGTCATCGAGGAGAATCCGGGACCTCTCCCAGACACAGCCGATGCAGGATGGTACCAAAATCGTATCAAACTCATCGCCTGTGGTGATCAGAGATCTTACGATCTGTACAGGGCTGCTGTCAATGGCTTGCCAGAAGTCTGGCCGGGTGCCAAGCTCGAGGTTGTTACAAGGGAAGATATTCCTTGCCGGCCAAGAGCACGCATAATGGTCCCGGCTCTACACAACTGCCCGGATATGATCATGAAATTGATCAAAGCAAGTAATCCGAACCTGCCTACGCACGACTGGAAAGTCCCAAAGGTTGAGAAGGAGACGGTGGGTCACTATAGATCAGCTCTCGTGTTGATCAATAGGGAATCACTGGCTCCACTGGCCGCGACCAAAGGCGTGATTAGGTATGGTTTCGATGAAATCGTGATCTACAAGAAAGACGAAGATTCGCTTAACACGCCCCCCACAGAAGCCCCTTCAGCGGAAGGAAACGCTTCACTACCACCAATAATGGAGGTCGATGAAATACCAAAAGCGGAACCATCGACCTCCACAGCCCCAAACAAGCCATCCGACGTGGAGGCAAAACTTACAGTCGACAGTAACTCCGACATGGAGACTGAAGACGCCACCTTAGGCATCACTCTGAGTGAGGAAGACCTACTTCATTCCTCCTCAGACGATGAAAACGCCGATAAATACAGTGGTGGAGGTTAATCTGACTAATAGTAGCAATGCTGCGATTAGTACAGATTAATCTCCATCACGCCATCATGGCCGCAAATAACCTCATACTCCGACTGCACGCGAACAAGGATGACATCGTCTTGATACAGGAGCCGTGGGTCTCAAACTCCATCATCAGAGGCCTCCGGACTCCTGGTTATAAGCTACTGCATGCATCGGAGAAAGGTGAACCAAGGTCATGTATGTTAGTAAAAAATGACTTAAATGTATTTTTACTCCCCAATTACAGCGACAAGGACACAACCACCGCTGTCTTAACAACGGATAAAGCCACCTACTGGCTCATATCCTCCTATCTTGGCCACGACAGCCCAATTCCAGGTGACACCTTGAGGAAGGCAATTGCGGACGTGCAGTCGAAAAAAGTTGGTCTCCTAATTGGATCGGACGCTAATGCTCATCACACGGTATGGGGTAGCTCGGACATAAATGAGAGAGGTGAGTCCTTATTTGATTACTTACTAAGCACTAACCTACTCATAAGTAATATTGGTAATGAACCCACTTTTGTAACCAAGAATAGGAAAGAGGTACTTGATATTACACTTACCTCTGACTCGATCCACAATCTGATTTCAAACTGGCATGTCTCAAAAGAGAATTCCTTCTCTGACCACAAATACATTCAGTTTGAGCTCAGAGATGTGGCAAACATATCTACGGGTTTTCGAAATTACCGTAATACAAACTGGGAACAATATAGGGAGGTACTAACACAATTACTTGATTACAACCTTCTTAAAAGCTCCTCCAGTAAAGATGAACTAGATCTTTCTGTGAATCATCTCACTGAAGCCTTCAATGAATCAATGAGAATTTCATGCCCTGTAACCATTTTAAAGGGAAAAAAGAAACCTCATTGGTGGCGTAAAGAACTAGAACCATTCAGAAAGAGTTGTCGCAAACTCTTCAATAGATCTAAATACACTAGATCTCCTTCTGACTGGGACTTATACAAACAAGCTCTAAAGCAATATAAAAAAGAATTAAGGAAGAGTAAGAGGTCTTCCTGGAGAAACTTCTGTGGCAAAATAGAAAATACTTCAGAAGCCTCAAGACCCAGGAAAATTCTCTCAAAAAGTCCAACAATACCCAGTGCTTTAAAGACAGATGCAGGCACATGGACTATCACAGATGAAGAATCTCTTAATCTGCTATTAGACACCCACTTTCCAGGTAGCTCTAACATACTTAACGACTTAACATCAGAGTCTCAAGCTTCTACAAGTGATTTAGTTGATCTAATAACGCGGGAAAAACTGCAATGGGCCATAGATAGCTTTGATCCATATAAATCTCCAGGACCAGACGGAATCATCCCGGCCGAACTACAAAAATGCTCAGACATGATCATTCCACCATTGGAAATCATTCTGACAAGCTGTTTAAGGCTGAGATATATTCCCAAAGCCTGGAGAATGGCAAAAGTAGTCTTTATTCCTAAAGCAGGGAAACCCTCCCACGTTAACCCTAAAGATCTACGACCAATCAGCCTATCATCCTTTCTTCTTAAAACCTTGGAAAGATTGATTGAAATTTACATCAGACATAACCTAAGACCATGTCTCATTTCCACAGCTCAACATGCTTACTCTAAGGGAAAATCAGTAGAAACAGCACTTCATTCGCTGGTACGCAGTATTGAATACTCCCTCGAACACAAAGAATATAACCTAGTAGCTTTCCTAGATATTGAAGGAGCTTTCAACAACGTCAGTTACCAGGCGATCACGACAGCAATGGAAAAGCTGCAATTAAAGAAACCACTCATAGATTTTATTAGTCTCATGCTCAAAAGCAGGACAATAACTTCAAGCATGAGAAGCTTTACTACCACCAGATCGGTGCATCAAGGTATCCCCCAAGGAGGGGTCCTATCGCCTCTCTTATGGAACATGGTAGTAAACGCCCTTCTAACATCATTAGAAGCAGAGGGTTTCAGGGTGATTGCCTATGCTGACGACGTTGCTATATCTGTATCTGGAAAACACTCCCAAGTTCTCCCGGAACTCCTACAAAATGCCTTGAATAGGCTAACAAAATGGGCTAAGCAATGTGGCCTGGACGTCAATCCACATAAAACAGAACTAGTACTCTTTTCAAGAAGGTACAAAATTCCTCAGCTCAGCCCACCCAAGATTAAAGGAATACCATTAAGGTTTTCCGACCAAGCTAAATATTTAGGCCTCATTTTAGACAAAAAACTAAATTGGAAGGCAAATATTGATGAAAGAGTAAAAAGGCTACTGTAGCGCTTTTTACTTGTAAAAAGGCCATAGGATCAAAATGGGGCTTCTCCCCAAAAATAACCCACTGGCTATACACTTCGGTAATTAGACCGATACTCATTTATGGAGTTGTCGTATGGTGGCCCGCACTGGACAAGATGGTAAATCTAAATAAGTTCATCAAAGTCCAGCGGTCAGCAGGTATGTGCATCACAGGAGCACTTCGCTCAACACCAACCGCAGCCCTGGAAGTGCTTTTAAGCCTAACACCTCTTGACATCTTCTCCAAAACGGTGGCAGCTAACTCATGTGTGAGGCTTAGAGCCACCTCTCAATGGAACAGTAACAATACTGGACATACTACTATCCTAGATAATTTTAGGTCTATTCCAGATCACCTAGACTATACCACCCCAAAAATGGTATTCGGTAAAAGCTTCCATATGTCCATCCCTTCAAGATCCTCCTGGGAAGAAGAGAGACCCCTGGAAGACAATGCGATACGGAGTTGGAAGTGGTATCTATTCGGAACAACTGAATCTAAGTCTATCATATAGACTTCCCAATCAATGTAGTGTATTCCAGGCAGAAGTAATGGCGATTAAAGAGGCACTATCCTGGCTCAAAGAAAACGTTATATCTTGCAAAGATATACGAATTTTCTCGGACAGCCAAGCCGCTCTTAAATCTCTCGCGTCTGTCTCTACAAACTCTCAATTAGTCCACGACTGTCGATCATCTCTGAATGAGATGACAGAACAGTTTAATATTCACCTCATTTGGGTGCCGGGCCACAGAGACATTCCGGGAAATTGCAAAGCCGATGAGCTCGCCAAAAACGGAACACTTCTGCCAAATGTTAGACAAAAACATAACATAGGAACACCACTTGCTACATGCAAATATCTTCTTAAACAATATGCTCTAGAAGCAACAAATGCTAGATGGTCACAGAGCACCACCTGCCTAACAACAAAGCAAATATGGCCAAGCATAGACTTAAATCGGTCAAAAGGCTTGATATCCTTGAGCAGACAAAATATAAGCTCTACAATTGGAGTAATAACAGGACACTGCCTCATAGAAAGACATGCTCTGAGGCTAGGAGTCTACACAAATGACTTCTGTAGAAGCTGCATAGACGAGGAGGAAGAGGAAACAGTCCAACACCTGCTACTACACCTGCTACTCTCCACTAGAAGGAATAACTTTCTCGGTAATCCCTTCTTCGACAATACCAGTGAACTGGCAATGACTGACACAAAGTGTCTCTCTAACTTTATTATAAGCACAAAATGGTTTGTTTAATTTTCATTACTCTCCCATGGGTAACCTTATTAGTGGTATCACAATGGACCCTTGAGGTCTAAGTGAGTCAATGACATCTAGACAGCCACTCCAACCTAACCTACCTAACCTACTCAGTAGCTTATGCCAAATCATCATGGCAAGTTACACGATTGAACAGCACGTTCAAATAATAAGACTTTATCATCAAAATGAGTGTTCGTTAATGCAAACGTTGCGCGCATTGCGCCCATTTTACGGTAGACTTGGTGGCCCTTCACAGTCGACTCTTCAACGTTTGGTGACGAAATTTGAGACGACCGGTTCAGTAAACAATCAGCCAACACCCCTTCGGTCAAGGAACACAAGATCGGCCAAAGCAGTCTATTCCTCGCCGTGCACAAGAACT
Organism: Eupeodes latifasciatus; assembly: GCA_920104205.1. Classification (NCBI taxonomy): domain Eukaryota; kingdom Metazoa; phylum Arthropoda; class Insecta; order Diptera; family Syrphidae; genus Eupeodes; species Eupeodes latifasciatus. The sequence continues at coordinate 25,054,786 of OV049926.1, read as the reverse complement.
CGGCCTTTCACAGACTTCAACTTGAAAAAGACTTCAATTTTACGTCGGGACTTGGGACTACATCCGTACAAGATTCATCTGACCCAGGAGCTCAAAGTTCATGACCATAGACAACACCGTTTGTTCGCTGACTGGGCCCCAATTTTGGCCAAAAAAATCATCAATAGTGACGAGGCGCATTTTTGGATGAATGGCTGTGTTGACAAGCAAAATTGCCATATATGGGACGACGACACCTACCCATGCTAGGTTCACCAAGTGATAATGCATCCTCAAAAAGTTACCGTTTGGTGTAGTTTTTGGGCAGGCAGGCGGCGTAATTGGTCCGTACTTTTTTTGAAAACGACGTTACGGCGGTCACCCTCAACAGCGAGCGCTACATATAGATGTATTCTTATGGCCCAAATTGAACCATGTGGACCATATGGAAACATACGAATTTTATTTCCGAAATGTTCGTGGTTTTTTGTTTGTGATCCTTATTCAAAGGTTTCAAAAGGCATTATCAGAATAACAGTGCTTAAATTGTCCTCATGTACTTAGAAAGAAAAATTTCACTGAACAAGTTGTACAAACTCGAATTTGGGTGTTCCTCTGGGCAGCCATTTCAGTCCAGTTTTTTTTCTGTTTGATTTAAAGTACTGCAAAAGCTTTAGTTTAAAGTAATTCAAAAGCTTTAGTTTATGTGAAACTTTTTTTTTAATGCAAAGTGTAAACTTGACAAAAAAAATGTCCATCAAAAAATAAAACTTTGTTTATTTAATTTAAAAATAATTATGTAAAATAATTAGATGATTAAGTACGAACACCTACCTTATAGATTCTCAAGGAAATAAGCACAAACAAACTTAAAATCTATTTTTTATTAAATTTTGTTTTTTACCACACGCGCGTAACTTAAAATTTTTCACTGCACTAGCAGTATCCCGTTAGTTTGAACAAAAAGTGGCAGATAGGCTACTTTGATTGTTTTGGATTGAAAGAACGGAGTGTAGACGATATTCTACAATGCGTAAAAGCTAAAATAATAAATAGTTTGAAAATTATGAAGGGTTAAACGGAATGTTGCTTGTAGTCTACTATGTGCTATAGAGGGTTAACTCTTTTGCTATTTTAGTCTGGAAATTTTGTAGATATGTTGGTAATTGGGGATGTTTAGTGTTTGTAGCTTGTAGGGTACATTATGAAGAAAGGGGAACTATTTCAAAGGAACCATGTGAATTTACATTGGATATTATTTTGTTAAAATATTGTTAAGATAGTTTAGCGGATCCTGATTTCGAGCCAGATTTTGGAGACTTTCTTGAGGAGTCTTTTGAAGACGAGTTTGATATTGAGAAATTAATAGAAAACTCGGATAAAGACATCAGTAATTCCATCAGGACCTCCCGCAAAACGAAGAAAGCCTGAAAAACTTACATTGCTCTGGAAAAAGAAGAATCTAGAGCTAAATGCGCAACAGCTGGCTTTTACTGGCAAAGAATCGTTGGGTTCTGATATATCGAATCTTGATACTCCTATACAGTTCTTTCTGTACTTATTTCCCCCGGAACTTATAGAGAAAATTTCCGAAAAAACAAACCTTTATCTGGTACAGAAAGATCCAAACAACACTTTTCGTGTATATGAGACCGAAATCAGGCAATTTATTGGTCTGGTTTATATAATGTCACTGATTCAATTGCCTAGAGTAACAAACCATTGGAGTTCCGTCCTTGGTACACCTCTCATCCAACAAACAATGCCATCAAATAAATTCGAAAAGATCAGACAGCATCTCCATTTCAACGACAACACAATGTCTTCCCAGAAGTAATCCTGATGCCGATAGAATTTTTAAAATTCGTCCAGTTGTTGAGGCTTTAAATGAAGCATATGCAAAAGTTCCGCTAGAATCAAGGCTTTGTGTGGATAAACAAATGTGCTCTACAAAAGCAAGGAATATTCTAAAAAGGTATAACCCGAATAAACTTCATAAATGGGGCTACAAATTGTATGTTTTGAGTGGTGTTTCGGGTTTCGGTTATAAGACAAGAGGTTGAAACTGGAAAGGAAAACATTGTGAGAGCTAAAGAGCCAGATTTGGGAGCATCTTCCAATGTCGTATAGTAAGATTATCGCGCATGACTCCTCGACACCAAAATTACAGGATCTATACTTTGATAACTACTTCACTTCTTTGCATCTTTTGGAATATTTAGCGAAAAATGGTATTCATGGTCTAGGTACTGTAAGAAGGAATAGAATTCCAGATTGCAAGTTGTCAAACGAAAAGTAATTATGAAGAAAGACCGAGGATACTCAGAGGAATACGTAGCTAACATCAACGGAATCGATGTTTCAACGGTTGCATGGAAGGATAATAAGCTAGTTACACTGACTTCCACTTTTACTGGGCAAAATCCCATATCTGACGTACGCAGATATGATAAAAGGAACTCGAGATATATTAACATCCCGCGACCCAATGTTGTGAGCGAGTATAACAAACCCATGGGTGGCGTTGACCTTATCGACAGTATTATGGGTATTTACAAGATACGACTAAGGAGCAAACGATGGCAGATGCGACTGTTTTACCATTACTTGGACCTTACGACGGCCAACTCATGGCTGCTCTACAAAAGGGTGAGCAAAGATAAAAATCTTCCTCACAAGGCTGTCATGGCATCCGCAGATTTTCGCCTGGAAGTTGCTGAAACTCTGTGCAAGATAAGCTCAAAAACCGGTTTGACAACACGCCAATCTATAGAAAGTTATATTCTGGCAAAAAAACATAAAGGACCTGCCCAACACGTACCACCACAAGCAGTTCGCCAAGATCAAGTCGGTCACTGGCCTCAATGGGCCGAAAAAAAAATACGATGCAAGTTCCCAAAATGTTCTGGATTCACTCATAACGTGTGCGAGAAGTGCGGCGTAGCTTTATGCTATACCAAAAACAAAAATTGTTTTAGGAATGTTCATCTTTCCTAAGTTGTTTTTTTTTCTTACTCAAAATATCGTTTCTTATACTTTAGTAGTTTTCTTTCCCATTGTATTTCATTGTTGCCTATAAGCTACACTCTCTCTTTTTTTAAATTATTCATAAAAATTTTAAAAAATATATATATTTTCTTATTTATAAACCTATCTGATTCCACCAAAAATTTGCATTTTGAAGGTCTTGAGTTATAGAGGGTTAATCGTACACTTTGTATGAAAACAATCGAAAATAATTTTAAAACCTTGTTAAAAATAGGACGTTATAGTTTTAGTTACTGCTAGAATAATATTTATTCAAAATGTCCCACTGTTACATAAAGACAGACCGATGACAGACCAATGACACCTGACATTCTGTCACACTAATAACAAGTCTTAAAGAAATCATTATTAACTATTCTATGAATTCATTACAATTAGTATAAGGTTTATATTTTTCAACTCAATCATGTCTATTCAGATAACACCCGTTACTTTTTGGAGCGAAGTTTTATTAAAATATTTAATTTCTTTTTTAATATTAAACAAATCCAAATAAATGTTAGCGCTGTCGAATGGAGGAATTGCATAAGCTGATTTCAAAAAAATTAAAGCTTTAACAACAATCTTCTCATAACCAGGGGCGTCTTTAGACTTTTGGGGGCCCTGGGCCCAATAGGATTTGGGAACCAAAAAAAGTAGGTATAATATATTTTTTTTTAATTCTTTAGGCTAAAAAATCATTTTAAAATTTATTTGTTTTTAAAAAGAGCTAAAAAAACGTAAACCAGATGTTTTTTTTTATACTTTTATAATTTATTTTATTTACCATTTAATAGTTGAACATTTTTCTTTATAGTTGATTTTTGATAATTTTTATTGTTTTTTGGTTGATTTCTAATGTTTTCATATTTTTTTTTTTAATTTTATGTAAGTTTATTTCTTCATATTTGTTTTGATTTGTTTTTTTTTTTTTAGATATATATGTATGGAAGTTTAAGTAAACAATAAAATATTATTGAAGGCATACTTTTCTGACTTTGTCAGTTGCAAAATCATAAATTAAGTCATCAAATTCAATTTCCTGCAGTAATTCATTTTCAATTGATAAAATTGACAAGCTGTTTAGTCTATCTTGTAGCATTGTGCTTCGAAGTTTATATTATCCGGTTCAATTTCGAAAATGAACGCTCTCCACTGCAGTTTGAAACCATCAAAGATAGAAACATTCTACAGGCAGTTTCTACATTTGGAAATGTATTCCCAATATCATCCACTGTAATTAGACTGTACAATTTTGATATTTTAATAAGATCTTCATTTACATCTTTATTGAATTCTTTTAAATACTGTACGAGGTGCAAGCATTCTACCTCAAGTTCTTCTGCATTAACATCTCTATGGTTTTTGAAAACTGTTCGCAAGAATTTTGCAACTCCACTGAAGTCAAATATTGCAATCGACAAAAAAGGCAAACAATGCATTAATTTCTTGATAGCAATTGGATCGTATTTTTAATTGCAAGAAATAGTGTCAATAATTGGAAAAAAAAGTTAATATTTTAAACTTTTCTTTCTCAATTAGCTGGACGGATGGTGCAGGACCATCAAAATATTTGGCACGCGAACTTCGTACTATTTTTCGTTGCAATAAGTCTTTATAATTAGCATCCGGATTCTGAATTTTGGCACACGCTTCAAATTTATCAAAATTCTCCCTTATATCATTTATGAAAGAACACAGTGAACAAAGCAAATTGGCAGCAACGTCAATCGTTATTGTTTCTTTTTGAAGGCTCTTGCTGGTTTTATGAATTCTTTTTAATATTGTGCTCCAAATTTCTGTTAAAATGAGGAACTCCAGTTTTGATATTTTTTTAAACAGGCTTAGCGCTTCGCTTTTTGTGTCTGGAGCTTGCTCTGGATCTCTAGAGATAGATGTGAAGGCTTCAGTAATTTGCTTATAACCATGATGGAGCGCGTTAACTGCATCAGCTCGTGCAGACCATCTTGTTTCAGAAATTCTTTTAACAATTCTATGTGAACCTAAACATTCATTCAATTTATTCCAGCGATGGGTAGAAGCAGAAAAAAGTTGTATATTTTTTGAACCACTTGAAAGAAACTTGTTGCCTCCTGCACACAACCAGCCGCATGAAGGCCTACTAATTTAAGAGAATGTACTGCACAAGGTACAAAGGTAGCAAATTCGCCCTTCTCCTTTAATCTTGCTTGCAACATATTAGACGCATTATCATAGCTTTGTCCTCTACAAGTCTCTATTTAAATGTCATGATTTTCCAGAAATGTCAAGATTGTGTCAGCCAAGAATTCAGATTTATGCTCTTGAATAGATATAAATTTTAAGAACCTTTCGATGGGAACACATTTTTTAACATAACGAAATACAAAAGTCAACTGGTCGATACGAGAAAGATCGGGTGTACTGTCAACACTTAGGGAAAAATATTTTGCCGATCTAATTTCACCTAAAATTTTCATTAGGACTTGTTTTCCCATTATATCAATGAATTCGTTACAAATATTTGCTGATAAATAGGAAGTGTATCCCTTTCCTGAGTTTTCACCTTTTTTTTAAATAATCTGCGATAAATTAATCATCATGGGACAACTTTGTGTTTGTTTATAGAGAGAGTTGAAAAGTCAACATGTGTGCAGAACTGTAGAGTAGAACAAAAGCAGAGTTGTTAAAATAATGTTGACAGCGTGTGCAGGTGTATGATAAAGATTCATGTTGCCAGAAGTTTAAGATGTTGAGGTGGAGAATTTCAACGGAACGGAGAGTAAAATGAAACTTGTTTTTCTGTTACTGTCTACTAACCTTATTTCTTTTTCTATATAATTCTTGTATAGAACCATTCATTTTGAGTTGGTGGATTTGGGGCCAAATAGTTGCGGGCCCTGGGCTCTGGCCCACCGGGCCCATGCCTAAAGACGCCACTGCCCATAACACTAGTTTTATATCTTTAAAGAAGATTACTAAAAACTCTCAATTCTTAACAAAATAATATTAAAACTAATCATCCCTTTTAGCTACCTAAAAGTAAGTACATTAAAAACTTAAGAACTTAAGAAAATTTGTCATTAAAATAAAATGATAGAAAAGTTGGTAGTAAAAATTTCAACAATTCAAAAACTTTTTATTTGACAAAATCCTTAACATAATCACCGTAGTTTAAACCAATAAAATATACCAAAATCTTTTGATAAGATTCTTTTTAGTTTTACGACTTGCATATCGCATAATTTAATGGTGTTTTTCTATTGTTCACCGCTATTTACCGATGTTTGTTTAAATTTAGTCGAAACGCTTAAATTAAGCTATTAAAATAAATTTCTACAGACAAATAACGAACAAATTATTCTAATTATAATTTTCACTAAACTGTTTTCTCTTAAAGCTCGGTAGCTCTTTTTGGCGATAAAAATAGGCTTGATTTTGTACATAAAACTGTCATAAAATACTGTGATAGTATAAAATCGTCATCTTCATACTACCAAATTACAATTTCTTTTTATTATTAAAGTTAGCTTCTTAATGAAGTCATTTCGAGACACACGCAATGACAAACAAATAAAACTCCTAAGGTTAATAAGGTCAATATGATTTTTTTATACTAAGCCTCAAAATAGGCTTAAAGACAAATACAAAATTTAATTAATAGATACCTTTGAAGTCGTAAAAATCCTTTATAGTTTTGTATTCCTTTTTGGCATCAAGAGAGATTATATCTGTAAGCGCCGGAGCGTCGTGTCGGCTACAGAAATCTTCTAAATCACAAGATTTTGTGTTGTTAAATTGCTATAAAAATTCTATTTATGTAAATTTGTCTTTAAAAATCTTCTCGTTTCACCACTGTGTGCGACATATTTTTATATTTTGTATCTTAATCGGTAGTCACAATCGAATAACTATTTTTTTAATGATCGCACGATGTTATCGACAGCCATCAGTTTCTTCGTTCTAAGCAAAGACTGTTTTCCATCGTTTTCGTCACTCGTCCATCTATAAAACCTTACCTATTCTTATCCAATATTCTCCCCGATTGGAGCCCTAATGGAATTTAAGACTTCTTCTATGCGCCCCTTTGAGACACCATCGTATCAATCGCTCACTCGAACTCGAACCATCAAAGTAGGTCAGTCTATAGCGTTCCTTGTTTTGAAGGTTGGACACTGAACTGGACATAATCGTATAGTCTGTTGGTTGCTAGCAGTCTTCTAGAAGTCTCTGAGCCCCCTATCTGAATAATAATTAAGCGACTTGCCCATAACTCTCTTGGCTAATGCGTTGCCTATGTACTTAGCAAGATATACATATTTTCTGAGGCTTGGCTTGACTTGGCAGCGTTCTTAAGCATTTCAAGAGATGACTCCATGTAAGCGTGAGGGGTTAATGGAATCCAACTTTTTGTTGGAAAAACGACAATCAATCATATAACATTATTGTTGTTTTTGTGTTGCTCTCTAAAATTATGTTAAAGGGAAACCTTTTAAGAATTTTAATAAATAAATGTTTTGACTGAAATGATAGTTATTTTATTCCATTTGTTTTTGAAGTGCCTATAAATCAAAGGCTAGTTGGTAAAATTCTTCTACTGATTTATGGAAATGCACATCAGCCAGAAGAAAGTCACATTTTGTTTTGCTGCTCTTTTTTAAATTTTGATAAATAGTTTAATTTAAGAACAATTATTGAGCTTTGTGTGGTTGCACATGGACAATTATAATATGCTGTTAAAATAGTTAAAAAAGATATTTAGTATGAATTCAAAGAACCGGAAACAATAATTATTATTGTCTCTGGATGCACAAAGAAAGTTGCATTTTTATTTTGAAAAATTAATGTTTGAATAATTTGATTAGTACCTAGATAAAACAAAAATTGGTTTTGAGCAGGTTGCATTGCTAATTAAAACAGTCCTCAGTGCATTAGAAAGTAAATGTTTTGTGTAGCATTAAAATTTCTTTTTTTTTTCGATGAGAAAGTTTCTATTTTTGTAAATGAGCTTTTATTTTAAGTTCAGAAAAAGAGAAATTTTGTTAAATAAAATTTTGTATATTTTTGGGAGGTAGTACCCAAAGCGTGATGGTTAGTGCGTTGGACTGTCATGCAAGGGGTCTTGGGTTCAATCCCTGCCTGTGCCACCTAACTTTTTTTCACGGGTACTGCCGCCTCTTGCGAGGAATTGACAAATCCTCCAAGAGTAATTCTTGTCATGAAAAGTGCTTTCTCAAATTAGCCGTTCGGATTCGGCATATAAACTGTAGGTCCCTTCCATCTCTGACAACATTACTCGCACGCAGGAATGGTTGAGAGTTGTAAGTCACTAGGCCCCGGTTCTCTACGGACTGTTGCGCCACCTAATTTATTTTATTTATATTTTTGGGAGTTACTTTTTAATCGAATACAAATGTCTGCATTTTGTTTTTATTTTATGTTTGAGTCAGAAAAAAAGTTTCTTGTATACAAAATCTTAAATTACTACCATTTTTTCTTTAAAAATACTTAACAATATTTTTAATCGGTTTTTTAAACACGTAGTCCACATCATATTTTTTAATACATTCCTCAAATCATATTATAACTTCCTATCCCGTCTATCGATTTGTCTTGCTTAAAAGTTTGTCTATATGTATCAATTTTTACCAAATTCGCGTACTATTTTTTGTAGATTTTATTTTTTTATGAAAAAACGGACTGTTGGATTTTTATAAAAAAAATTACTGAATATCTAAAACTATATTTTCTGTGAAATAAAATAAGTTCGAAGCCAATATTTTTGATTTTTGAAAAGCTATTTGAGTCGAAAGTAAATTTTTACCAAGTTTTAGTATTGTTTTTTTTTAGGTTTTTATTTAAAAAAAAAAACTGTCAATTCGATTTTTTTTCAAAATTGTATCGAATGTTCAAAAAACAATCCTATAAGATAAAATTAGTTTGAAACCAATGTCTCAAAGTTTTGAAAAGATATTTGAGTCGAAAATCAATTTTTACCAACTTTTGTTAAATTTTCTTTAGGTTTTTAATTTTTTGTACAAAAGCTGTCAATTCGATTTTTTTTCAAAATTTTACTGAATGTTGAAAACGATATTTTTTGAAAGATGGACGTAGTTTAAAGCCAATATCTCAAAGTTTTGAAAAAATATTTGAGCCGAAAATCTATTTTTACCAACTTTTATTTATTTTTTTTTTAGGTTTTTATTTTTTGTAAAAAAAACTGTCAATTCGATTATTCTCAACATTTTTCATAATGTTGAAAACAATATTTTTTATAAGATTAAATAAGTTTGAAGCCTTAATCGCAAGTTTTTGAAAAGATATTTGAGTCGAAAATCAATTTTTACCAACTTTTGTTAAATTTTTTTAGGTTTTTAATTTCTTGTAGGTAAAAAAACTGTCAATTCGATTTTTTTCAAAATTTTACAGAATCTTTACAACAATATTTTTTGAAAGATAAAAGTAGTTTAAAGCCAATATCTCAAAGTTTTGAAAAGATATTTAAGTCGAAAATCAATTTTTACCAACTTTTGTTAAATTTTTTTTCGGTTTTTAATTTTTTGTAAAAAAAAACTGTCAATTCGATTTTTCTCAAAATTTGTCCTAATGTTGAAAACAATATTTTTTTATAAGATAAAATAAGTTTTAAGCGTTAATCGCAAGTTTTTTAAAAGATATTTGAGTCGAAATTCAATTTTTACCAACTTTTGTTTAACTTTTTTTTAGGTTTTTATTTTTTTTTTTTAACTGTCAATTAGATTTTTCTCAAAACTTTAACAGATGTCAAAAACATTATTCTTCGTTGCACAAAATTGTTTTGGAGATATAATCATTTTTTGTTCTTAAAATTTTCGAGGTGACAAATATTTTTTTTTTCAGTTTTTTTGATTTATAAAAAAAAGCGTTAGTTGGATTTTTTTCCAAAAATATATTTATGTGGTATCACGTTCCAATATATCTATAATATAAAATTTAATTCAAGTCTCTAGCTTTATTGGTTCGTGAGGTAATTAGGGTTAACCAACATTTTTACCTTTTTTTTAAATTGCTATGGTTATGTCTAACTTTTTTGTCATTGTTGTCATTTGTCATGTATTTTTAAGATAGCAAATTTGAATATAGCTCATATTTTAGGACATTCCTTTAATTACATTAGCCCCCCCGCACTGACTTGATATAATGACTTGATATAATGAAATTGGGCAAATCTTTGTTCAATTTTATCAACTTGTGTCTTTATTTTTAAGCTCTCATCCTATGCTCATGTATCTTGACAAATAACTTAATTACACACTTTAAAACACTCTGATGCGATTGTGATGCATTCTAATTCACTTTCAATTTTTATTTTTTTAAAGGAAGTATCAATTACACCAGTCAACCTCTATGAACGTTCTACTCGTTCCTATATAATGACCGTCATATGTCATGAACTATTCTTGGATACCTATTCAAACATTATAAAAACGAACAAACTTCATATACTTTAGACTTCAGCTGCCATGCCAAATCATTCACGATTCATTGATTCATCAACAGATTAAATTCTCACCTATAAAGAATAAAAAGTATCTAAATATATAAAAACCTATAATTCTATTAACTAAAGTTGTGATTGCGGTACATGGCAAATAATTCAAAACATAACACAAAATAAAGCCGACACAGTACACAACACATTATTTTATACATTATAGCAACTTGATGGAGTTTTATAAAAATGCTCCCACCAAAGTTAAAACTAAAGCTTGAATCTAAAGTCGAAGTCGAAGGCATCACATCGAAAGAGTGAACTAAACTGCAAATTAAATTAATTAAAATAATTTTGCATAATAGCTGTGTAAACAGTTCACGATCAAAGTAATTTTCCACCCTCGTTTATCAAGATGAGAGAGACTTTATACTTTGTCTTTGTTTTCTTAGTTTTTTACTTTTTTTTTCATTTGTAGTTGACAAGAGCGTTTCCATGGGAAGGGTTAACATTGACACAAGAACAACTTGAAATATTTGTTTAAAAGCCATGATTTTTCGTAAAAAATAAATACGAGTATTAACTGAAATTCTAACCTCCGTTTTAAGTTCCTCATCTTGAGTTAAATAAAAAGTTTGGGGTGCAATGGCCCCGAAAGACTTTTCCAAGACAATAGAAGAATTGTAAATTCTTCAAAGTATTGTCTTAAACAAACGAAAAATTGTGATATAGGAGAAGGATTTGCCACTATACCGACAGTATTTAGGAATTGCCCCTCCCACAGAATATTAAAATCCTGGCTTCGCTCCTGGTTACATTTAAATTCACATCCACATAGCGACTACTACTAATTCAATCTCCTTCTAATTCAACTTGTTCAATTAAAAAACGATCTCTTTAGTAAAGGCGCTTACCTAGTGGCAACAGGGGGTCTGCTCCATTATATCTTATGAACCATTCAACTGAATGGAAGCAAATCAAATCGCGTATCCAAGTCCCATTAATCATCTACAAAAGTCCAGATCTGTAGTATGTAGCTAAGGTAGACAGGTAGGTAAGGTACATTATCCAAGAGAGATATTTCTATTCAGCGCATTTGAGCGAGCGACTGACTAAGACAAATTCGCAAGGCAGTAGCAATCCTTTAAGAACGATTTGCTGCACATTTCAAATACTGGCTCTGCGAAGACAGAAGTCAGCATCTTAGGCATCAACATCAACATCAGCTTCAGTATATCAGGTTCAGGTTCAACATAAGCATCAGCAACAAGATGGAAGCTATGGAATTTATTTGCAAGTGCGCTGTGGCTGTCACTCTCTGTCATTTAGGTTTTGTATGCTGTGTGAACGTTCACACAAATAGTGATCGACTAATGGCGCGTCATTAAAAGCGATCGTGATGGGCATGTTTATCCATATATTCATTCATTAGTTGTCTTGTCAGCCCCAAGTCCGCGGGCGGGCAACTTAACGTATAGAGTAGTTTTTATAGGTGGATTGGATATTTTAAGAGTGTAGGGAACATAGATTTTGCAGTGCACGATTTACAACTAATTAACCCAACCCAAAAGCTCTTGTTTTTAATTTTGTTTTCTATTCTCATCGATTTAGTAAGAAAATTATAACAATGAATCAGAAAATAAAACAATAGTAATTGAATTATTGATTTTTAACAAAAAGAAAAGAGAGGCTGGGATGCGACCCACACTGATAACTTCCCATCCCGTCTGTCGATTTGTCTCGCTTAAAAGTTTGTCTATATGTATCAATTTTTACCAAATTTGGGTACCTACTATTTTTTGTAGATTTTATTTTTTTATGAAAAAAACGGACAGTTGGATTTTTATAAAAAATATTACTGAATATCGAAAACAATATTTTCTGTGAAATAAAATAAGTTTGAAGCCAATATTTTCAATTTTTGAAGAGCTATTTTAGTCGGAAGTAAATTTTTACAAGTTTTAGTATTGTTTTTTTTTTAGGTTTTAATTTTTTGTAAAAAAACTGTCAATTTGAGTTTTCTCAAAATGTTTCCTAATGTTGAAAACAATATTTCTTATAAGTTTAAAGTAGTAAGAAGCTATTATCTGCAATTTTTGAAAAGATATTTGAGTCGAAAATCAATTTTTACCAACTTTTATTAATTTTTTTTTTGGGTCTTTATTTTTTGTAAAAAAACTGTCAATTAGATTTTTCTCAACATTTTTCAGAATGTTGAAAACAATATTTCTTATAAGATAAAATAAGTTTGAACTTTGAGTAATGTTTTTTTTTAGGTTTTTATTTTTTATAAAAAAAAATGTCAATTACATAGATTTTTCTTAAAATTTTATCAGATGTCAAAAACATTATTCTTCGTTGCACAAAATTGTTTTGAAGATGAAATCGTATTGTAGTCGTAAAATTTTTGAGGTGACAAATTTTGTTTTTCAGTTTTTTTGATTTATAAAAAAAACCGTTACCTAATTGATTTTTTTTTTCAAAAAATATACTTCTTTTGTATCACATTACAATATATAATATAAAATTTAATTCAAGTTTCTAGCGCCATTGGTTCATGAGATATTTATGGTTAACCAAAATTTTCACCTTTTTTTTAAACTGCTATGGTAAAAAATCTGGCTTAAAAATCATTCTAACACTTAGATTTTTGAGATTTTAATAAAATGTGTGAAATTTTCAAAATTTAAATATTTTCAGTTTTTAAAACAATTTTATTATTTCATTAATTGTTTGTTTTCACCTATCCTACATACACCTGATGATACCTCTGAAATATTTATTCTAAAATGAATTTTTACTTAAAAGTTTTCATTTCAACATCTACCCGCCGTAATTGAAAAAGCCTTTATATATTGCAAACCAAACCGTTGAATGTGAAATAAAACTAATATGGCTTTATTTCCCCTTGCTTAGTGTGATAAGATCAAGACGCTGAAAATTGGTTGTATTGCACTTTACAAAAGTGGAAAGGTAAATTTTTGAAATTTGGCATTGTTTCACGGGACCCTGATTTTAAAATTTTAAAATGTAAATACTATTTGTAAACAGAGTCTTCGGATTCAAGAGTACCTTCGAGCAAACCATTTCTTTTTGTATTTCTTTTCAAACCAAAAGTTTTCCAAATAAGTGCAACAAGGTTTGATTTAATGAAAAAAGAAGGAAAGTATAGATATTTATTTTTCAGCCGCACATTAAGAATGAGGAATGGTTCACCTAATTCAGTCAAGTCTTCATATATGTGTTTGAAACAAAGCATAGTTCTTTTTCTACTATACATTATTAACTTCCCATAGGAAGTTATTGTAGTCGGTCCGATTTGTCGAATTAAAAATTTTGACATTTCTCGACGTTTCAAGGTCCTTAGAGTCGAAAAAAAGATTGTTAGAAAGATGTCTGTGCGTGCGTGTGTACGTACGTACGTTCTTTCGTCCGCACGTCCGTACGTTTTTCGTCGTCCATAGCTCAAGAACTAATAGAGATATCAAATAAATTTTGCTATGAAGATAATAATGCCGAAAGATGCAGAAAAGACTCTAAAAAAAATGAGTTTGTGCCAATATTAAATATTAAAAAAAAGTTGACAATTTTGGTTAACCCTTAATATCTCACAAACCAATAACGCTAGAGACTTGAATTAAATTTATTTTTATATATTGTAACGTGATACCAAACAAATACATTAATTTTTCGAAAAAAAAATTCAATTAAAGTTTTTTTTGTATAAATCAAAAAAAAAATGAAAAAAAAATATTTGTCACCTCGAAATTCTTACGAACAAAAAATGATTTTATCTCCAAAAAAATTGTGTGCAACGAAAAATAACGTTTTTAATATCTGGTATAATTTTGAGAAAAATCAAATTGACAGTTTTTGTTTAGAAAAAATAAAAACCTAACTTAATAAAAGTTGGTAAAAATCGATTTTCGACTCAAATAAACAAAACTTTGAGATGTTGGCTTTAAACTTATTTTATCTTTTAAAAAATATTGTTGTCAACATTGAGTAAAATTTTGAGAAAAATCGAATTGATAGTATTTTTACAAAAAATAATAACCTTAAAAAAATTAATCAAAGATGGTAAAAATTGATTTTCAACTCAAATATCTTTTCAAAATTCAAAAATATTGGCTTCAAATTACTTTTATCTCACAGAAAATATTGTTTCCGACATTTCGTAAATTTGTTTATAAAAATCCAACTTTATCCAATCCAATTTTAATTTTTTACGAAAAAACTGACATTTCGTAAAAAATTTAAATTTACATAAAATAGTACGCAAAAATTGGTAAAAATTGATGTTCGGTTTTCGACATCTCGTGAATAATAGAAGAAATTGACTTCAAATTAATTTCATTCATAAAATTTGTATTTGTTTATAATATATATATATATATAATAAGATAAGATATAAGAAACTAGCTGACCCAGCAGACTTCGTACTTCCTCAATCGATAAATAAAAGACCTAAACTTTTGTATAAATTAATTTCAAAACAAACAAAACGTATTGAAAAAGCATTTTTTTAATTAAGCATGAAGTTTTATTATTATTTTCGACACATCATGTTGCTTACTTAAAAACACAGAGTTTTCGTTAAATACTGGCTATTTATAAATAAGGTTTAAATTTTTATTAACAGACACACACTGTTATGATTCAGTTTGTTAATCAATTTAAAGCTTTCTCATAAATTATATTTTTTGTTTTGTTTTGTGGTGCGTAAATAAACAAAGAAGACGGTTTTCCGTAGCGCGAACACGTGACGTGTAATTGTCCATGAGCGAAACAGGGAAACTCCAAGTTGATTCCGCAAACTTCTAAAGACTGTCCTTGCGATTTATTTATTGTCATCGCAAAGACCAGACGTACTGGAAATTGTAAGCGTTTAAAATCGAATGGTAAATCCGTTGTAATTATCGGTATTCGCGGGATCAAGACTTCTTCTCTATTGTTTTCCTTTTATGATTGTTGCCTCAATGACGTTATTCATCAGCTTTTTCACAGCCAGTCTTGTTCCATTGCATAGTCGAGGTTGATTAATGTTACGCAGCATGATGACAACTGATCCTACTTTTAACTGCAAATTGTGAGGTGGTAATCCAGGCAATTCCAGTGAATTTAAAAACTCCGTGGAATAGTTGACTACGTCATCCTGGTTCATAACGGTGTCGACTGATTTGAAGGAAACCAACTGTCCTGGAAGAAAATTCTGAAAGGTCGCATTGAGATCCTCGACATCTTTATTTTTCGCTGCCAATATTGCTCGTTCACCCAGCCAATTATGGTTATTGAACTTTTGCGCTATATCTGGGAAAACACGCTGAATAAGCTCCTCTTTTGAATCTGTGATGTGAATCCGGTCGAGGTGTCCATTGCAACTTTATTATTTTCAATATCAAACAACTGCTTCGCAAACACATTTGCAGTTTCATCATGTTGCAAAAATACTCGCATGTTAGTTATTAATTGGAGTGTCTTTACGTACTGCCACAAATTCGATGATTTTAGGCATGCATTTAGTTCATCAGCAACAGTTGATCGGGGAATAACTGGAAGAGTCTGACAAAAATCAACTGACAATAGAATCATGGCCCCACCAAAAATATTTTGGTTGTCACGAAGATCTTTCAATGTTCTGTTCAGCGCCTCCAGTGACCTCTTATGGGCCATTGTGCATTCAGCCCAAACAATTAATTTGAAGACCTATAGGATCTTGGCCATTGCGCTATTTTTGGCGATGTTGCAAATTGTTGTTTCGGTGATTTGCATGTTTAATGATAATTTCAAGGCAGAATGCGCAGTTTGTCCACCTTCTAGCAGACTCGCAGCTAAGCCAACTCTAGAGCAACATCATTTCGCGATCTGATCCTCGCCAAAAGCAATGAAATTAAGAACGTTTTTTGGGTTCTTCCGTGAGCATCAAGGAAATAAATTCCACCAGATCCACTATTCACAGCTTATGAGTATTTTAGCACGTGAGGTAGCTCTTCGCACATTTGATTGACTGCGACGACCTAAGTCAGGTCGTCTTCTCCTCGGCATCGTAACGTAATTAAT
The DNA here is from genome assembly GCA_920104205.1 of Eupeodes latifasciatus. Lineage (NCBI taxonomy): Eukaryota > Metazoa > Arthropoda > Insecta > Diptera > Syrphidae > Eupeodes > Eupeodes latifasciatus. The sequence continues at coordinate 25,038,270 of OV049926.1, read as the reverse complement.
CAAAGTGAGAAAATTTCTCGTTCACTTAACAATAACTTAACAGTAAAGTGTCACTATCACAAAATATCAACAAAAAATGAGCACACTACTTGGAATGTCATTATCACAAAGGATCACAAAAGTAAAGAAAGTTCTCGCGCACGTAGCGGTAATCGTCACTCACAAAGATAGAAGGATGCAGTCATAGAATATCGTAACACAATATCGTCAATCGTAATACTTTTTTCCGTGTTCTGATTTTTTTATTTATTTTTTTGTTTGTGACAAAACTTACGATTTATCAAACTTAAAAAAATAATCTGATACAGTTACAACTGAAGTTAGCTAAAATTAAGTTTCGCGAAGCCGACCAAATTAATTGGAAATCAGTACTACCAATAGTTTATTACATTTTTTGTCGCGTTCGCGATTCACTTTTGTTTATTTTCGGAACGCGACATTAGATCCTCCAAAGCGCACGCGAAGATTATTTTCATAGATATGATTGAATTTGAACTTTATGCAGCGGTAATAAATTGCAAAATGACTCTTTGACGTTAGGAACACACCTAAATTGCTTAAACAACAGTGAGTGATTATAATTTAATATGAACTTTATTGAATAGCAATAAAGTTCAAATTGACTCTAGAAAACGTTTGTATGGGAAATAGAAAAGGGCTGTTTTTAGGGTTTTCCCGGAAATTATTCGATTTTTTCTCGCCTTTTAAACCTTCCCTAGACCTCCACGAACATTTCAAGACTAAGATCAGATAAATCCGTTCAGCCGTTCTCGAGTTTTAGTGAGACTAACGAACAGCAATTCATTTTTATATATATAGATAAAAACTTTTTAGAAATGCTACTTTAATTGGTAAAAATTGGTTTTCGACTAAAAATCTCGTTAACAAAAATAGATTTTGAAATCAAACTATTTCATTATATGCAAAATATTGTTGGTAATTTAAAAAAATATTTAAATAGTTAAACTGCCACCTTTTTTACCAAAACACGAAAACCTACAAACCTTTTAAGCAAAACAAATCAATACACGGGAAGGGAAGTGTTGGATATTGCCTAAATAATGAAGATCTGGCATAACCAAAACGTTCTTCTTATTCTTTTACTTTCCTTTTTACTTCCTTTTCTTTACCATCTGTAATTCCAGTTTAATAAAGCATTCTATTGTAATCACTAATTGGAACCACACGTGTTTAACTTTTCTTGGTTAGCCAATACATCACAGGAAGTTATAAGTGTGGGTCGCATCCCAGCCTCTATTTTTTTCATAAATATGAAAGATTATTTTCGGTAATTTTAAAACGGACCTTGCAGAAATAATTTCTTTGTTAAAAAATTTAAATTTTAATCAATCATTCAATTTGTATTTTTGTTTTAAATTTTTGTAAAGAGCTTTTATACGTCCCTAACACTCCCTTAAAATCTATATGTGCACATTGAATCTTATCTGATTGTGCACAAAAAGATTATGAAGATTTTTTTCCAACATTCGCAGAAAAACAGTGGGAAAATATTTCGTTGGTGTGCATTTAGTCCACAATGTAATAATATCTAGTTTTTTTTGGATAATACTCATACCCTTCTTTCTAGTACTCTTAAAAACCCTTAAAAAGAGTCCTATACATCATGAAAATCGGACAAAAACCCTATAGTTTTTGAATAATTTCCGTAAAGTGCACTTGACACCCTTTCACCTTTTAAGGGAATGTTAGGGACGTATAAATGAAATTCAACATCAAAACTCAGATTTGTCAAAATATTTTGAAGCATTTCTATTTTTACATCCGACACATAGTACACTATAAGGTAAGTTATGAATTTTAAGAAATTTCGAAAAACCGAATAATTCATATAACTACATTTTGAATTTTGTTTGTATCATACTTAGAACTTTTTTCTGTCTTAAAGATTAAATTCTGAAAAATAAACCGTCCCTTAGAAACAAAGATGCAAGAAAAGTGGGCGTGGCAGTTGCCAGTTATTTTTTGTCATATATTTGGTTTTGATAATTTTAAATTACTAATATGCATTTATTATACAAAACACGATTTTCTTGCAAAATAAGTAAACATCCATTTACCGAAATGTCTTCACCAAAATCAAATTCATCGAGTACTACATGCAAAAATAAAACACCGGTTGGGAACTTGGCAGTTTGTGATCTGGAGAAAATTTTGCAGAATTCGATGGCTAATTTGTTAGATGTCAAGCTAAAAGACGTTGCAACCAAATCTGATATTGAAGGAATCAGCACAGAGATTACTACTCTTAAACAAAGCAATGCAGAATTGGCGACTCAATTGAACAAAATGGAGTCCAGATGTGTTTTGCTCGAGAAACAGGTAGAATTATTTGAAAAGAAGGCAAATGAAAGGAATGTCATAGTGCATCTGCAACCTCCGACGGGTAATACCCAGGATGCGGTTGAGAAAGCTAAGAAAATTTGTCTAGATTGCTTGCAGACATCTAATGCAACTAAAATAACTACTGCACGTCAAATAAGCACGGGAAGAAATATCGCAAATGTCTTAGTTGAAATGGCCAACAGAGAAGATGTATTCCAGGTACTTCGTTCAAAATCTAAATTAAAAAACACTGGTATCACAATTCATAAGGATTATCCGGCAGCAGCAAGAGAGCGAAGAAATCGTTTAAACAAGCTAAGGTCACACATAAGTTCTCGAAATCGGAATATTAAAAGTCAAATGAGAGGAGAAATGCTTTTAATTTGCGAAAAAAAGTTTTATTTCGATAGAAATGGAAAATTAATTTCGGATGCAGAAGATGGTTTGTTGATGCTCAAACAGCTGGCTGGTGACACTTATGATTTGACAGCTCTTGAAGATCGAAATAGCGATGGTGGAAACATAATGCAAAATGACAACAGGCCTTCTCAAACTGTAGAGAGTGTTCACACGAGACATTTTTGATTGTAATGCCGTCTGCCATAATAAAATTAATTTAGTTTATGATAAAAAAAATGAAAATACTTTTGAAATGTTAAATTATAGAATACTTTCTTATAATGTTTGTGGTCTAGTTAATAAGGCAATTTTAATGGATTTTTATAAATTTATCAATCAATTTGAATTTATTTTTTTGTATGAAACATTTGTTACCGAAACTAATTTTAGTAATTATGAAAACAAATTTATTAATTATGAATTAAAATGGATTCCAGCTATGAGAACACAATCACGGGGAAGAGCTAGTGGGGGATGTTTATTTGGTTTCAAGAAAATTCTAAAACATATATATTGTAAGTTAGAAGTATATGAAAGCGTTATGTATGTTAAACTACGAATGAATGGAAAGATTTATCGCATCCTTCCCTCATATATCAATTGCAACCAATGGAACAATGATTTTGAAAAACTGGAAGGAATAATGTCTGAAAGTAATACTTCTAATCTGCTTGTTGTGGGTGACATGAATGCAAGAACTGGAAGCCAAGTTGGAAATGAGAACAGTGTACTGGGAATCGAGAGAAAATTGAAGGATTTAGTCTGCAACGCAAGAGGCTTAAAGCTTATTGACCTGTGTAACTCGTACGGATTAAGAATACAAAATGGTACAAGCTTGTCAGATATAGAAGGTCAATTAACTTTGCCAGTGGTCAGGGAAGCTCTGTGATAGACTATAGTCGCGTAGGCAGCGAATGGAATGAGCATATGATTGACATGAAAATAGGGACTGTACCGTATTCAGACCACTTTCCAATGATCATAACGTTCGGACTGATTTCCAGAGAAGCTCAAGAGTCCAAGGTTATAAATTCCCTACCGAAACTGAAATGGAAACCGACAAACGAGATTAAATATCAAGCAAGGCTTGATATCTCACTGCTGAGTCAAAGAAATTGTGATCTATCCAAGCTGGATAAAATAATCAAGGAGTCGTATCCAACGGTAGCTGCCAACAGAAAACCCCGGGAGAACTTCATAGAGCCATGGTTTGATGTAGACTGTAAAAAGGCACGAGAATTATCGTTTAGCTGGCTTAGAGCATACAGATGTTCGAATGATGGCTGCTTTAAAAATCAATATTTGTTGGTTAATAGATCTTTTAAGGCAATATGTAAGCTAAAGAAGGCAGCATTCTTCGAAGCTGAATCCAAAATATTAGCGTCTTGTAAAAGTGGAATGGAGTTTTGGAACCTGGTAAAGCAGCTGAACGGAAAAAAGTTTTCAATCCATTTTAGTATAGGTTCTGATCAGCTGGCAGATCACTTTCAGAGTTTGTTGAATCCAACAGCTGTAACGGAACTTAAAGATGGGAAAGCATGTGGACCGAATGGCATACCAGCAGAATTTTATAAGTATGGCACAGCAGAGCTTATCAACCGACTGACAACTATATATAACAATGTCATGGAAACAGGAATGATACCACTAGAATTCAAGGAGTCCATCATTTTCCCGATTCATAAGAAAGGGAGCTTGGCCGAGGTGTCTAATTATAGAGGAATATCCTTTCTAAATGCTTCGTATAAACTATTCACGCTGGTTTTGCAAAAACGTTTTAATAAAGGGATAGAAGACAACAAGCTCTTAAAGGAGTTTCAAGCAGGCTTTAGGACAGGTTATTCGACAGTTGACCACATTTTTACCCTTAAATGTATCGCAGAAACGTTCCTGAATAAGGACAAGAAGCTATATACGTTTTTCGTTGATTTTAAATCTGCATTTGATATGATCGATAGACATCCGCTTATCTACAAGCTGTATAGTAACGGAATGTCATGGAAGTTCGGAAGAGTTATTCAGAATCTATATGCAGATACAATTGCTAAGGTATGGAATGGAGAAGAGTTGTCGAGAGGGTTTAAAACACATTCGGGAGTCAGACAAGGCTGTACATTGAGTCCAAGTCTGTTCGCCTTGTTTATTGAAGATCTTACAGACCTCTTACCAGGTGGCATAGACTTTGCCGGACAAATAATAAAAGCATTGCTGTTTGCGGACGACATTGTTCTTTTGGCAGCATCACCTGAATCATTACAGTTAATGATAAACCGCCTATATCAATATTGTCAGGTTTGGAGTTTGATGGTGAATCTTAATAAGTCCAAAATTTTGATTTTTAAACGAGGAGGAGGCCGCAATTCAGCGAAAGAAAAATGGTTCTATAATGGAAAGGTCATTGAAGTTGTCACGGAATTCAAATACCTTGCAGTTCACTTAACGAAAAATTTGAGCATGGAAATGCATCTAAGAGAGAAACTAGTTAAGGCTAAAAGTGCAATAAGTGCAACTTGGAAAAGATGTTTTTCTAACAAAAGTATAGCACATAGCAGCAAGTTCAAGATATTTGAAGCGGTATCTGAGTCTGTCATGTTTTACGCGGCACAAACTTGGGGAACGAAACAATACGAAACAGTTGAGAAACTTCTCCGATACTTTATTAAACGAATTTTTAGACTGCCATCAAATACACCCAACTATGTTATTATGTTGGAATCAGGATTATCACCTATGTTCATACGAACCCTAAAAATGCAAGTCGATTACATCTTGAGAGTTATGAAGATGAACAATAATAAGCTTCCGAAGATAGCAGCGCTTCAAGTAATACGAACCAAAACAAGTTGGTGTGATGATTGGATAAATTTGGCAAGAGAATGTGGAATGGAACTTAACCTTTTTGTGTAATAATCAGGATGATTTAAAAGAATCTTTATACCAGCTCATTTCTGCAATGGACATAAAACAACGAGAGAAATACATGACTGACGCCACAGGATCTATATACAGGCAGCTTTACTGTCAGCTAAATCACAACTTGGAAGAGAGGAATTATTTTAGGGAAGATAATAGCATTGACGAAATTTCAATGATGGTTAAATTGAGAGGTGAAGTTATGCAGCTGAATTGTATACCTCATAGAGATGACTTACCAATTATATGCTCATTGTGCAATTTAAAGGAAAGGGAGGATGTTTTACACTTTGTTGGAATATGTCCAGTTCTTAAAGAAATAAGAAGGAATGCTTTTGGTAGCGAAATACTGACGCAAAATCAAGTTATACTCTTGCTTAACGGAAGTTAAAAAATTATATCAATTCTGGAGGCTAGCTCTTCGCTATAGAAGTATAATTATAAATGAAAGTTTTTAAATATATTATTGAGCTACATATGTTATCTTTTTTATGATTTGTCAACTAGGCAGACAGCAATAAAGCCATGCTTTTTGTTTTTGTTTGTAAACTTTATAAAAAAAATGTTAATCAACGTTATCAAAATAAAAACCAATCTAATCTAAAATCTAATCTAAACATCTTTAAGAACACCCTTCTACAAAAGGTTTTGGAAATAAGTTTAATTTGAAATTTGAATGTCTTGCACCCAAGAACTAAAAACCAAATTAGAATATTGAAAGTCAAACATAAATAAGAAGATTTTTACAATTTTCCCGTCTTCAAAATTTTATCTTTGATGAAATAAAAACCAAATCATTATTTTGGAGATAATGTTCCAAAATATCAAAAATGTAAAATTTAAATCTAAGTTTTTAAACTAATCAAAAACTTGGACTATTTAATATCCTCATGTAAAAATAAGACACCAAGTAAACCTATAAATTATATCTTCTTGGAGAATATTGCTAACATCCTCGTACAAAATTGGATTAATTTTGTCCATATAATACGAGTACACCACGTACAAATTGCATTTTCCGAACTCACCTATATCATGTCGTGACCACTTAAATGAAACAAGAATATAATTTAAAACAAAAAAATACAGTTTGCCAATATTAATTATATCAATGATACCATAATCATCTGGTAAAACATGAAATGCCAACAAAGTATTGTAAAAATGTAAATGTCAAACATTTCTTCTTTGGAATCTTTTTTCCTGTTTTTGTACAATGTCTACATATATATTTTATGTTCTAAGAGCCATCTAAACTATTATTAAACCTGGTTAACCACACCAATAAACCACAAATCACACTCTTTTTTCTTTCTCTGGAGAGTATTACCAACAGCAACAAACCAAGGAACGTTTAAAACCAGCTCACAGCTTAAAGAAAAACGGTAGTTGAAGGAGCAATTTTCCACTCTGTATAGCACGTGCTGATAGAGTATTATACTCCGGATGGCGTACTATACGAGCGACGACGACGAAGAATGGACCATAACATCCCCAATCCCATCAATTCCCATCAACAATCATCCAATAATAAACCGGATCACCATTCATATAGCAATATACACCAGGCCGACGACGACGCTGAAGCTGAGACAGAGGCACAGCAGCAGCGGTGGAACAGCACAGCACTGGCATCGCCCTGCGCCATCAATTGCCGAAGACGTTCGGTAGCAATTATTTAATACCCCATCCGTTCCACACTGTCAGTCATTAATCTGCCAAACAGACCACAATTGCCACAAGATTCACTGTGCAAACAAATCGCTCTTCCATTCTTCCTTCCAAGATGCATCACCCAGACCCAAAACCCAGAGGGAAGTTGAAGCACTCTTTGTCGAACCCGCTGTACCATAATAATAATTTCCCTTCAGCTTCAGCATACAACTCCTCATCACGACCACGAAATGCCTTTGAAAAGCCAGTGATTGACAGATTACAGTGCAGAACTCTATCGACGAGCGACCGAAAACGACGACGACGCTGCTGAAGCTGACGCTGACGGATCAAGAATGCTGTATACTCATACATGATTCTATTGGTTGTTTGGTGTTGTTGTTTGTGGGTAATGAAATGCCTTAGAATTCCATGTACGACATGCAATTAAAGCTTTCAGCTATAGCTCAACATATTATACAACCTTCAAAGTGGCAACACAGAGCAGCTGTCAGATGCAAAAAGCCAGAATCAAGAATCGAGAAGCAAGAAGTGAGACCAGCTTTATGAACACCTCGCCAAACTTGACATGGAAAATGGTGTATGTTGTACCGTGATGATAATGGTGAACCGTACGAGTGAGGCTGAGGTCCAACTAACATGGAAATGCCCTCAACCAAATGAGCGAACGGTCAAGGCCAAGTGTTTGCTGTTGTTGTCGTCCGTCGTCGTCGTCGTGCATCGTCATCACCTTAGCACTTTGGTCATTCATCAAAATTGAGTCAAATCAGTTGTGCCAACGCCGCGCCGGCCGCCGCGGCCGCACCGCGCCGCTAAGTCACAGATTAATGTGCTACAGCGGCATCAGTTTCATGAGCATCGGGTTCGGGTTTGGGTCTCTGCGCCACACACACCTGAGGCCACATCACTTCCACTCTTCCACTTGGCTGGCGCGAGTTCTGATACCAAATAGCAGCAGCACTCCACTCTATGTGGGACTAGTTTTCAAGGCGTACAGTCAGTCAGTCGACTTTAATTAAGTTGCAATTTATTTGGCTGATTGGCTGTATGTCGTCGGCGTTAGTCGTTCGTCAAGCTATGGGAATGTTTCTTTTTCATCGTCATCGCGTCCGTCAGTCGAAGTTGTTTTTGTTGCTGGTTCGAATTTGATGCTAGGAAAGGCCATGGAATTTTGTTCTATGGATGCAAAAATCGATGTGACTGTGGGTGGTTAAATTGCATTTCAAAGTCACCAGGCAGCTGGAATCTGGAAATAAAGTTAGAAGATAACCTAACATGGTGATTGGCATTTGATTTTGCATATCTAAGATGGGGGACATTCGACATAAGAGCGTACACGTGTTGCAAAAGTTGTAAGCAATTTCTGATAGTTGTATACATAAACATACATACATATATAGTTTGACTTGACTTGGCTTGGTTTGGCCAGGCCCGTTGTCATTGCCATTGGATTGTTTTTAATTGAGCTGAAGTCAATAGCGCAATAGAATAGCATTGTTAACCAGCGAGGTATTTTCTTCTGATTTAATTGAAAGTTGGAATTTAAATTTGACAAATGAAACATTTGACAAAAGAATTACAACAGTAATTTTATCAACATTTTACTTAGAGATAATGTTTAGGAACGTCTGCTGATTAAAGAGAATGAACACCACTTAAATGACTCTATGAAAATAAGCGGTAGGGAATTTTTTTTTGACAGAGGAAATATTACATTGTCTTTATAGTGTCAAAAAGGCGGTGTCGTTTATTTTGAGCAATTGCCACTTCATTTTATCAAATTTGTTCGTGTCAAAATGTTGGTGTAAATGTTTTTATTGCCAAAACTGTTTTGTTTTCCTTATAAAAGTTGTCCTATTAGACTGATGAATTCTGGTTTCTTTGGATTTACCAAGATACATTTTTCAAAACCCACCACTGTCTATCAACTCCTACTCTCGCCTCCCCGCGGTGAACATCGGGTGCCTAGCACCTCAACTGGAGATTGGGTTCTAACCCCAGTGGAAAGTTGTTGGGGCAGCAAACGAGAGAGGGGAGGACAGGTGTTTTCACTAAGGCACCACTCCTTATCCAGAAGGCAGCGGACGAATTCCCGAGATGGAAACAACGGTGGCGTCTACAGTTCCAGTAAGGTTGAGTTGACTACTTAGTGAACAACTTATAGGGCTTCTACGACATATTGGGAGACGAGGCCTATAAGGAGCGGTTTATCCGGCTCCCCGTCCTTGGAGTTAAACTAAGGATCTGGCCCTGCCATGGGGGTGACTTCCTGACCAAGCAAAAATATCCTAGTTGCGAAGCACCAACAAGCCTCCGATACGGAAGGATTTACTGTTGACAACCCACGCAACCGAAATGAGAACAACGAACCTTGGATCTGTATGTGGAATGTTAGGCCCCTTAACAGACCACATGCAGCCGAACAATTAGCGGAAGCCCTAAACTGATGCAATGGGATGGACCGCTCAAACGCAAACTAAAAGACTGCGATATATACTACGGCGACTGCTACCGAGAACAAAGGCAGCGCCTATTTGGGTGTGGATTTGTTGTTGGAACTAGACTCAGGCAAAAAGTCTTGAGTTTCAACAAGGTGAGCGCGCGCATTACGACAATCCGCATCAAGGCTAAATTCGCCAACATAAGCCTTATATGCGCGCATGCCCCAACAGAGGAGAAAGATGAGGACACCAAAGACATATTCTTCGAGCTCTTGGACAAGAAATATGAGCAGTGCCCTGGCTATGACATTAAAATTGTCTTAGGAGATTTTAACGCCAAGCTAGGCAGAGAAGGCATGTTGGGTGGCACAATCGGGAGATACAGCTTGCATGACACCACCACCGACAACGGATTCAGGCTGATCGATTTCGCTGCGGGTGAGACGTTCTGGTAGCTAGTACGCAGTTCACACATCAATATCCACGAGGGGACATGGAAATCTCCTGATCAATCAACTGTTAACCAGATTGACCACATTGCGATCGACGCACGACACTTCTCCAGTATACAGGATGCCCGAACATTCCAAGGGGCCAACATTGACTCGGACCACTACCTCGTTGAAGCCAAGGTACGGCTTCGAATACCCCGATCAAAGCCAAAACGAGGAAGTACTGTGAGAAGATCCGACGTTAGACGGCTACAATCGCAAGAGACTGCCATATACTTTTCTAATCAAGTCTCTAATAACATCTTAAGAAGTCCTATGCTGCCTGCATTAAGCATTGATAACCAGTGGCAACATTGCCTTGGAGCCATCAGAGATGCCGCCTAGGTTTCACACGGCCACCACAGCGAAACCCCTGGTTTGACGACGAATGCCGGCACGCATACAACAGGCATACCAAACGGCGCTGCACAGAAGGCCCCTAGCGCGCTCTACGAGCAGAAGAGGAGAGAGGAACACCGGCTTCTTAGATGAAAAAAAAAGAGAGCACGAGAAGCGCGCGATCGAGGAGATAGAGGGATGTCACAACAGGAATGAGGTTTTTAAATTTTACCAAAAGGTAAAAAAAACCTCCCAAGGGTGCCAGCCACGAACCGAAGCCTGTAAAGACGATCAAGGGAACATCGTAGTAGAACCGCAGTCTATGTTGAGAATATGGAAAGACCACTTCTCCAAATTTTTTGTAGTATCCGTGGCATGATGGTTAGTGCGTTGGACTGTCATGCCAGAGGTCTTGGGTTCGATCCCTGCCTATGCCATCTAAAGTATTTTTCACGGGTACTGCCTCTTGCGAGGAATTGACAAATTCTCCAAGAGTAATTCTTGTCATGAAAAGTGCTTTCTCAAATTAGCCGTACGGATTCGGCTTAAAACTGTAGGTCCCCTCCATCCCTGACAACAGTACTCGCACACAGGAATGGTTGAGAGTTGTAAGTCACTAGGCCCTAGTTCTCAACGGACTGTTGTGCCACCTACCTTCACTTCTCCAAATTATATTACGGCGATGACGAACCGAATTCCGCTGTAAGGGAGACAGAACCACTCAACCTAGGCGACGCAGATCAACAATTCCGCCTATCCGACCTCTACGAAGTGAAGATAGCTATATCTAAACTGAAGTCAAACAAAGCTGCTGGAGCTGACGGCATCGCTGCTGAATTATTTAAAGCAGCAAGCGATGACTTCGTAGGGAACATGCACCAACTCATCTTCAAAATATGGTCGGAAGAAAGCATGCCCGATGAGTGGAATCTCAACTTAGTTTGCCCAATACATTATAAGAAAGAAGATCCTCTAAATTGCGCCAACTACAGAAGCATCAGTCTCCTTAACATTCCATATAAGATCCTCTTTGCCGTATTATGTGAACGTCTGAAGCCGTTCGTCAACAACCTGATAGGGCCTTATCAGTGTGGCTTTAGACCAGGAAAGTCCACTATCGACCAAATATTCACACTGGGGCAGATCTTGGAAAAAACCCAGGAACTTCAAATCGATAGCCACCATCTCTTTATCGATTTTAAAGCCGTGTATGACAGCATCTATAGGGAAGAGCTCTACAGGCTCTAATTTTGACATCTCTGTCAAACTTATCCGTTTGTGCAGAATGATGATGAAGAATTCACGCTGCTCTATCAAGGTCGGAAAAGATCTCACCGATGCTTTTTATGTCAAAAAAGGTTTAAGACAAGGCGATGCACTGTCACTGTTATGCGACTTCTTCAACATCGTTCTGGAAAGAATTGTGCAAAACTCAACCGTCAACACTACAGGCACAATCTTCCAAAGGTCCATCCAATTACTCGGATACGCAGATGATATTGACATAGTTGGAAGATCAAAGCGTGAATTAGTGGAGTGTTTTTGAGCATTGCGACGAAAGCGAAGAAGATGGGTTTAGTGGTCAATGAGGGTAAGACCAAGTATATGCTGTCATCAAAAAAGGACACTGAACAACGACGTCACCATGGACAGCTATAACTTTGAGGTAGTTAAGGACTTTGTCTACCTAGGCACCGCTATTAACACAGACAACGAAACTAGCGTTGAAATAAAACGAAGAATAACTCTCATCCCGGTTCTTATTTATGGCGCTAAGGCCTGGACCCTGTCAAAGAAAAATGAGAGCGTCTTAGTATGCTTCCAGAGGAAAATTCTTCGGGTGATTTTTGGTCCCGTCCGCATAGATGGAGAACGGAGGAGAAGATAAAACGACGAACTGTACCTGCGGTACAGCGACACTAACCTAGTTAACAGAATTAAAGTCCAAAGGCTTAGATGGCTAGGTCATGTAGAGCGAATGGACATAAACGTTCCAGCCCGGAAGGTCTTCTAATCAAATCCCGAGGGACGGCGACGCAGTATAGGAAGACCGCGACTCAGGTGGCGCTCGCTGGTGGGTGAAGACCTCAACCAACTTGGCGTTCGAAACTGGAGACAGCTAGCTAGGGACCAAGCTGGCTGAAGACGCATGTTGGTTGAGGCCCAGGTCCACCCCGGACTGTAGCGCCACCTTAAGTTAGTAAGTAAGTAACCAAAAAATAGTGTTCCCATCATTTTGACGAGATATAAACCACGACAATATATGAAATATATTATTTGTCATAGTTTAATTCTACTTTTTTTTTTAAGTTATGCTTTTACTGAAGTGAACACAAAAATTAACCAAGGCCATCACCAGGAACTACAAGATTTGCCAAAGCTTTCGACTAATGTCCATAGATTTCGGTTAACTTTTTACAAGAGTTTGATTGACTACTCCAAGTACTATTTTCAAATTTTATGTTGATCTATAACTTAGACCATTCAACAATAATTGAACTTTCAAATATTTTATGCTTCCATTTTTTTTTCAAAAATTCAAATTTATAAGTATTCAACCTTTCTACTTTTTTTAGTCTATACTCAACTATTCAGACTCTTTAACCAATAAACTAAGCTGAATAATGTCTTCGGCTAATCTTTCTACCGGTCACTAGTGTTTTGCTAAAATGTCTAAAGTTTGCGCCAAATGCGATCAACCAATAAAACGATCCAAAGATATTAAATTCATCAAATGTGAATATGTTTGCGGTCGATTTTTCCACAAAGATTGTATTGAATTAAGTGATAACGAATTTGAGACAATTTCTTGTAAAAGATTATTTTGGAAGTGTAATTCGTGTTCTAATATAAACCTTTCTCAATTTCTTAATAATTTTAATAAATAAAGATCATTGGTACTGATGAGTCATCAAACTTAAATGCAATACCTAAGATTAAATGGCTTCATCTATCTCGTTTTTCGATTGAAACAAAGACTGAGGACATCATAAAATTTGTATCGGAGAAAACAAATATCTCTCCTGATTTATTTAAATGCTACATGCTGACAAAAAAAAGATGCCGATCTATCCAAATTGAAGTTCGTAACTTTCAAGTTGGATGTCTCTTTGGACCATTTACCAGTTGTTATGAACCCTGCAATTTGGCCTCGCCATGTTCAAATTAAATATTTTTTATCGTAAGACAAAAAAGAGAGTACAGAAAGCATTTTACTTCTGCCTCCGACCCCTATGGTTCAATCCTAACATCACCTCGCTCATCGCCAAAATTAACATATATTACAACGTCAACCACATCGCAATCAGTTCCCTTATCATGCGTACTCTCATCTTCAACATCTCAACTTTCATCATCAACTATTCCACCACTAACGCACAATGGTAGTGAATCGCTCTCCCATCCGGCTTTTTATTGTTCTCTGTTCTCACCATCATTGCCACTGTCTTCATTGCCATCGCCGCCGCCGCCGTCGCACAGTGTGACAATTCGCAAATCTAGCGGGATTAAATTAATAGCGGTTACGAGTTTTTCCTTTTGATAATTCTTTTTTTGCAGGATTAAATACAAATATGTGAATAATGAAATTTAACAACAATTATTAAAATATTTTGTTATTTTTTTTTTGTAGAGCTTTAAAAATACTCGTTTTTTGCAGTTTGATAGACCCTTCTTAGCAAAGGAATTTCGCTCAGAAAAAAAGCTTATGCTTGATTTTTTTTGGTCATATTTATAACTAATAGATACCAATATGAAATTAAAATAGAATTTTATATATACTTAGCCAAAATTTTAATGAACGGAGTTCTGAAACTACGTGTTTTATGCACTTAGGTAAGCACATCAGGAACAATTAAATTATGCTGAAAAAAAACGTTTGTTCCTTTTTACTTATATTTATTAATAAAAAACATAAAATACATAAATTAAAATAAACATTATTTATATTTTTTTACCAAAAAGACCTTAAAAACAAGGTTTTTATATTATTTAGTTGCATTTAAAAGGTCTAAGATTTAATGCCTGTAGCACTTTTTTCTTTTTCGGAATGCACCTTATACTGGATATAAAAGGGTCCGATGTTATCAATAGCCTATTTAAAAGACCCGTTATTGTGTCCAACAGCGAAGTTTTTCTCGTAAATAGCTCACGATATTTGCTGTTTTCTTTGCTCCTAGCTTCTTGCGCTTCCTCCGAAAGTTGGTCAATCGGCAAAATCGGTGGATTAAACTAATAATAATTTAATTGATTTTAACTATTAAATTATCTACAATTCATGTTTATACACTTTGTTCTATTGAAATGAAAATGAAAAAGTTATGGTTAAAAACAGATTTTCAATAAAAATGTATTTAAAAGTACAAAATCGAGAAAAAAGAAAGAAAACTTTTAAAATAACATTTATTTTGAAAAATTTTTTTTTTATTGAATTATAACTTTTTTATTTTTAGTCCTACATAAAAAGTTTATTCACATAAATTGTAGAGAATTTAATTATCTACAAGATGATGTCAGTATTTTTTGCGAAAAATAACTATTTTCAAAATATTACGTAGAACTCTTATAACCCCTTTATAGAAGATGTCCCCTCAATAAGAGGGAGGGGGGGTGTGGTGGGTTGAGCTCCAAAAATCGAAAATTATACTCACACTTAACTCCCTTACACATACGAAGAAAAAAATCTTGTCAATGTAGCACTTCATGTTAATATAAGTAAAATAACAATTATTTTGACATTCATTTTTTGCTGAAGGCCAGTTCGAAAATAAAAAAAAAAATGTATGGGCGTCGCACCTATGCGCAGCAACTTAAAGCGGTTAATTATAGCAGACATATCAGCCTTTAAAATGCATATAGTCTCGCATCCGAATAACACTGAATAATTTAATTTTTTCTCTAATGAATGTACAAATTGTATAAAATTACGCTTTTTTTTGTACCCTATCCTCCAACAAATATATTTAAACACCATATAAATTAAAATTTTACTTTTTTTTCAATTCTCCAATATCCTGTTAATAAAATAAAAGCAAAACTTTCAATAAAAACTAAACCACGCACTCACAAAAAAATAAAGACCTAAACCACCTTCACTGGCCAATTGCCACCAAAAAAATTACTAATTGCAACTTTGACATCAATTATCTTCGTTCTACATCACTCCTGCATAACAATTCTTTCTAAATCGGCTAGTAGAAGGTTTAGGCTCCAAGTAAAACCAACTTTTAAATCAGTTTGTGCATATAATTTTTTTAATTAAATCACGCTAAATTTGCGAATTGTCACACTGTGCGTCGTCGATATCACCAGCACCGTCATCATCATTTCTCAGAATGCCTACGCAACTTTCAACATTGTCACACTCTCAGAGTACTTCACAAACTATGCATAGTCAACATTTAACAACACCGACAGGCTCAAAATTTCTGTTATCAGATTCTCAAAATGATGCTAAGAGGTTTCAAGGCTACGATCAGAACGTTGGAGGAATGAGAACAAAAATGCGTCAAATACTTTTATCATCATCTTCTGAACAGTACGATTTCTTAGCATTTACTGAGACTTGGCTAAATGAAAATCACCACAATTCAGAAAAGTTTACTTCTTACCATTACTCAGTATTTCGAAAGGGCAGATATTCTCTAACTACCGGTCTAACAAGAGGAGGTGGGCTGCTGCTAGCAGTACGAGCTTCACATACCTGCAGTCAACTTTCATTGCCTTCATCACATCCGTTTGATGTCGACCAAATTATAATTAAGGTATCATTAAATAGTTGCAAGGAGATTTTCATATTTTTAAGCTACATTCCACCCAATAGCTCATTAGAATTATATGAGACACACATAAATAATTGTATTTTTTATCTTACTAAACTAAAAAACGATCAACATGTTATAATTCTTGGTGATTTTAATCTGCCTAATCTTTGTTGGATTTATGATTCAGATGATCTTAATCTTATTCCATATAATATAAGCCTTGAAAATTAATGTTTAGTTGTTGATTCTTTTACCTCTTTTCCTCTCCATGTAATTCCAATCCGCGTACAAATTACTTAAATTTGTAGAAGAATTTTAACGTTCTTAATAAATGCCTATATAAGAATTATATCAATGAAATTGAATCTAAACTTAAATCCAATAGCAAATATTTCTGGACCTTTATAAAAAATAAAAGAAAATCTAATGGAATACCAAAATGTATGCAGTATTCAGGATCGACTTTAAATAATCTGACTGACATTTGTAATGCTTTCTCTGAGTTTTTTAAATCGAATTATATCAATTCAAATGATAACTTAATTTTTTAGCAATATAAACATAGGACACTTAAGTATAACTTTACCAGAAGTACAGAATGCATTCAATGAGTTAAACGAAGATAATAATGTTGGCCCTGATTGAATTCCCCCTATTCTTTTAAAAAAGTGTGCTTCTGTCTGTTGCAAAATATTATTCATCTTTTTTAATAACTCACTTCATCATGGGTTGTTTCTTCCTGAATGGAAAACGTCCTATATAATTCCAATCCATAAAAATGGTTCTAAACAAGACGTTTGTAACTATCGGCCTATTAGTAAACTATGTGTGATACCGAAGTTATTTGAAAACATAATTTGCGGAAAACTAAAATTTTTACTCAAAGAAATAATATCTCCTTTTCAACACGGTTTCGTTTCTGGTAGATCCACTTCTACGAACTTAGCTATTTTTACTAACTATGTAGTGAATGAATGAAATGGAGAAGGGTCACCAAGTGGATGTTATTGACACAGATTTCGCTAAGGCATTTGACAGGGTGCATCACCATATTCTATTGAAAAAACTTAAAAAAAATCGGGTTTCATTCTAATATGTTGTCAATATGTACATATTGATTCAAATCTATCAAATCCTATAATTGTTTCATCAGGAGTTCCCCAGGGAAGCCATTTAGGTCCGATCTTATTCCTCGTTTTCATTAATGACTTACCTAATGTACTTCAAAACTTAATGTGTCTCCTGTTTGCAGATGATCTGAAATTTTTTAGACGTATACAAAGTACAAGCGATTGCGATCTTTTGCAAAATGAAATCAAAAGACTTTCTGACTGGTGTGAGATAAATAAATTAAATCTGAACATTCCTAAATGTCAATCACTCTCTTTTACTCGCCGCCAATTTTCGATTGACTACATTTATTATATTGGAAATCATACACTTGAAAAAGTTTTTACAAAAAAAGATCTTGGTGTTATTTTTGAACATAAATTGAACTTTTGCAAAAATATCGAATTTTTAGTTAATAAAGCGAAGTCCATGTTTGGTTTTATTTATCGAAACTCTGTTGACATACATAATCCGTATACGTTGAAGAGTCTTTTTATAAGTTATGTACGGTCAGTTCTAGAATATTGCTGCATCATTTGGAATCCTTTTTATAACATCCATAATCGTAGAATAGAAGCAATTCAAAAAAGATTCACACGATATATGTTTAATAAATTAAGATGGAACATTGAAATGCCCTCTTACATTGTAAGGTGTCAACTTATTGATATCCAGTCACTAGAGAACCGAAGGAAGATGTATGCGATAACTTTTATTCATGACATCTTATCTTACCACTTAGACTGTCCTTTTTTATTAGCTTTCATAGATCCATACGCTCCTTCACGTGATTTGAGAAATCGTTTCTTATTTCGCGAAAACGCTCATAGAGTGAACTATGCCTTCAACGAACATTTAACTCGAAGTGTTAGAGAAGTTAATAACTTATCAAATTATATTGACTTTAATTTTCATATTAATAGAAATACATTCAAATATATCCTCAGTCTCTTTTTTTTAACTTTCCATTCTTAGTTTATAATATAATATTTTAAATAAAACTTGTGTTATTCATTAGTCTATTTGAGTATACTGTTAACTCTAATTGATGTAATAAATAAATAAATAATTTCGATGAGCTAGAAATTAATTATTGACATTTTTAACGAAATGATCAAACACTGCTGTGAACGATCACAGATCATGAGAACACAGAAGAAATAAAAGATATTGGGTAATTATTGCTTATGTGGTGTCAATTCTTGAGAAAAGAATAGTCTATTATGTAAGTGTTACATGCTTTCTACCGATGTCCTTAAAAAATTAAAGACAATGGAGCCAGAAACGTAATAAACCCATGGGAATAATTTTTCTTTTGATAAATCAGTTCAATATTCTGTAATAAAACGTTTAATCTTAAACCTAACTGAAAACTACTTAAAGAGAAGGATTTCAAAGTTTTACGTTTTTAAAAGTTTGTCAACATTTAAAAGAAAGAAAAGACACAATTTAAACTACATATATGAGCAATTAAAAACTTTCTCATGGTCTATGCTTCTTAAATTGTCCACTTAATTGATAAAAACACTTTAAGTGCACATTGCTTATGGGAATCCAAAAATCAGTCTCAAATAGAGTTTCTCACAATTTGCCAACTATTCAGTATTAAATGTGTGCATACAGAATTCCATGTGACACTCTGTGAGACACATCCATCCATCGACCGAACTTTTAAGATAAATGTCTAACAATCATTCAAGCATCAATGGAATTTGCATTAAATTTTACAAAAATGTTCTGAATCATGTGAAAAGTTTTTAAAGAAAGTCGAGTATTTACGTAGTCACTTCTTTTTTTTTTTTTGCAATATATGCAAAAATTCATTTAATCATGGGAACAAAATAGTGACTGTTGCTGACTGACCAAACGCTGGTTAATGTCGTGAAATAACCACTACCGTGAGTAGTTACTGCTGCTCCTGCATCATCATCATCAGGAGAGAAAGAACATTCATCAGAACACCACGACCAGAAGCATCAGGAAGCTCATCCAGCGATGGAGGATGGGGAATAAAAATTGCATCATCTTCAATTTTGCCTTAAGGTTAATTTCCAATTCAAGTCCAAGGCGCACGACGACATTAATGCTAATGACGAAACCAAATGACATCGTTGCTGATGCGGTGCCTCGATCGCCGATCTTCGTCGATCGTAGGCAGACATAGACTCATATCGTGCAGTACTTCCAAAACATATATACCATGTCTTCCTCTTCATTTCTAGAACTATGGAACGTATGAAGCTTCTGTTCAGGTAAAGTAACTTCCTCGCTTCCTTAGATCTCTCTTGGAACTTCTTTCCCACGTGACTGATCCTGATGGTATACCACTCTACCATAACACACGCCGTCGTCGTAGCCACACCACCGACACCGCCGCGTCGGCCGCGCCGCCGCGCTGCTACAATGTGCTAATGCTCAGTCATGTTTCACACAAAGCAACGCGGTGAAAAATCAAAAAATCTTAAACAAATAGCAAAACACATTCCGTGAATGTCTTTCCATTATTATTATTATATTGTGGCGACAATAATGACAGTCTTGCCGCTCAACTAATGTTGGCAATTTTGTAATCATCATCATCAATGTGGCACTTTACGTCGTCGTCGTCTTCGACTTCGTATTTGTCGTTGTAGTCGAAAAGATCCATCAGAAGAAAACACCACCATGAAGAACTCTTCTTATAATATATACTAGAGGAGTTGTGTGGAAAAGGGGGGTAGGGGGGGTTGTGAGAAGAACATAGCGAAAACGTGGGGTTCTGTTTAGTATTTTCTTTACTTTAGCTGGCGGATTTGATTGGGTTTATTGGTGGTAAAGCAATGCAACTATCTGAAATAGACACCGTGAAGATTGCAATTATTCTCGCTCTTTGGATTTCGTATCTTCTTTAATTTTAAACCTCTATACGTTATGTTATTCTATGCTGTGTGTAGTAGATAGAAATGTAAGTTGTCTTTCGATGAGTGTTTGGCATTTAAAGGTATGTATATCCTAGTTGACAAGCTTTTCAAGATCGTTTACACTGTAAGAAATACAAATACAGGGTTTCACTATTGGGAAAAGTAAACAACGTTGTCTTAAACTACTGTAGACATCAATCGTGGGGTTGTTTGAGAGCGAACTGTTGGGGTAATATACAGTGGGGAGCACAAATGAGTACATGTTCAACTTCCTGCACTTATTGCTGCATAAGAATAACAACAACAAAAGAATTTAAAAATTTTTGTGTTTCCTATATTTCATGTTAAATATCTAAACAAATGGTTTGTAAGAAAAAACGGAAAGCATGTACTCAATTTTGCACTTTTAAGAAAAGAGGAATAAAGGTTCTTCTTAGTACTTCGTCCATAGGCCTTTATTACGTAGAACACTTTTAATACGTTTTGGTATACTTTTCACTAAATTCTCTATAATTTCTTTTGGAATACTCTGCCATTCTTGATGAACACGCTGCAAAAGCTCGTTCAGGTTCGTTGGAGTCGATCTGTATTTTCCTAACCGACTTTTCACAATTGACCGCATATTCTCAATGGGATTGAGGTTCAGACTTTGTGCAGACCACTGCATTAGTTGAACATTTTGTTGATTTAGCCATTTCTTCACGATTTTGGACGTGTGCTTAGGCTATCCGTCCTGTTGAAATATTACTTACTCTTCAGGGTAAGGGCAGATATTTACAAAATCTGGAAGATAAGTCCGCAGAAAGTTTTAATAATCTCCCTTTCTCTTAATTCCATCTATTTTTTGTAGTGTTCCAATATGGCGCCATGTGAAGCAACCCCATACCATGATGCTCCCCCCACCGTGCTTTACTGTTCTTTGACATGGTGCCTTTGGATGGTCTCCTCAGGACATCGCCAGCAATATTGTTTGTTGTTGGACTGCTACCGGTTAAATTTTGATTCGTCTGACTACACCACACGCTTCCAGTGATATGTTGCACAATTGTTATGTTCTCTGGTTATTTTAACCGTGCCTTTACATTTTTTACAGACAATGCAGGTTTTTGTTTTTTTACCGCTGAGATGTAGCCAATATCATAGAGGGCTCTTCTTGCCGTCCATCGGCTAACGGGCTTATTAATTGCTATAGAAGCATTCTTTGGTGTTAAAACCTTGTGTCTTTTCATTTGTAATGGGTGATTTTTTAAGAGCTTGAGAACTTTTTTTTTAAAAAAACGCATAAAATTTGCAAAATCTCATCGATTCTTTATTTGAAACGTTAGATTGGTCCATGACATTTACTTTTTGAAGATAATTTCATTTAAATGTTGACCGCGGCTGCGTCTTAGGTGGTCCATTCGGAAAGTCCAATTTTGGGTAACTTTTTTGAGCATTTCGGCCGGAATAGCCCGAATTTCTTCGGAAATGTTGTCTTCCAAAGCTGGAATAGTTGCTGGCTTATTTGTGTAGACTTTAGACTTGACGTAGCCCCACAAAAAATAGTCTAAAGGCGTCAAATCGCATGATCTTGGTGGCCAACTTACCGGTCCATTCTTTGAGATGAATTGTTCTCCGAAGTTTTCCCTCAAAATGGCCATAGAATCGCGAGCTGTGTGGCATGTAGCGCCATCTTGTTGAAACCACATGTCAACCAAGTTCAGTTCTTCCATTTTTGGCAACAAAAAGTTTGTTAGCATTGAACGATAGCGATCGCCATTCACCGTAACGTTGCGTCCAACAGCATCTTTGAAAAAATACGGTCCAATGATTCCACCAGCGTACAAACCACACCAAACAGTGCATTTTTCGGGATGCATGGGCAGTTCTTGAACGGCTTCTGGTTGCTCTTCACTCCAAATGCGGCAATTTTGCTTATTTACGTAGCCATTCAACCAGAAATGAGCCTCATCGCTGAACAAAATTTGTCGATAAAACACACACAAAACACATTTCGAACCGAACACTGATTTTGGTAATAAAATTCAATGATTTGCAAGCGTTGCTCGTTAGTAAGTCTATTCATGATGAAATGTCAAAGCATACTGAGCATCTTTCTCCTTGACACCATGTCTGAAATCCCGCGTGATCTGTCAAATACTAATGCATGAAAATCCTAACCTCAAAAAAATCACCCGATATTATCAAGAGCCGTGAGTCCGCATCCGTTGGTATTTTTGTACGGCCTCTGACTTGTGATCTTGAAGAAATAGCTCGTCTTTTCTGAACTCAAATTACTACTGATCGGCTTATATTAAGCTGCTTAGCTATCATTCTCGTTGCAGAGCCATTCTCCGTCATGACTATAATACTATCCTCAGTTTGCAGTGTTAGTTTTCTCATTATTTTAAATAGCTGTGAAATTATTGTGTAAATTTACTTTTTTTATTGCAAAGAATTCTCGCCTCACGCAATAAAACACATCAAAAACTTTAAGTCACAAAGAAACCAAATCTAACTTTAAATTTTGATGTTTTTGCTGAAAATTATCGAAAAACTCACAGGTGCAAAATTGAGTACATAGGAGTTGGTTTTGTTTTATTCGCGTTTTGCTTAGAATTTATTTGTGTTCTGTTTTGTATTATAACCCGCTTTGTTAAGAATTGAAAATAAAATAAATGGCAACACAAAATTTTCCATTTCCTTTGTTTTTTTCTATTATTATGCACTACTAACTACAAAAAGCAAAAACATGTACTCATTTCTGCTCCCCACTGTACTTAGTGATATTATTGCATTTAACAGATCGGTTACTTTGCTACACACTCTCGAACTGACATACTATCTAAGTTGCGCATCAAAATGCCAAAATCCGCCAACTATTGACTTTTTTGTTTCAAATAATGCTTTTCGTTTTTCACAACCTGTTATCATGAATGATTTACGATCGAATCACTTGCCAGTATTGGGAATTATATACCCTAATGACGTAAACAAGCAAATCATTCACTATTGCTTCCTTTATCGAAGCCCCAATCTAGACAGTGTCAACTTTTAGTGAATTTGATGCTTTGTCTGATTCCATCCAAAGAATTGTTTCGTCCTATTCTCGCATTGAAATCGTTGTTACGGCGATTTCAATGTACTTGTGTACATGGCTTCGACATTCGGGCCAGACAACATCCGAAGGAGTGTGTGCTGAGATCTTCGCTGAGTTGAACCAACTAACTCAGCTGGTCAACGAGCCCACTCGAATATCGGACGTGGTAGGTCGAGCAGAAAACACTCTTAACTTGTTTCTTACCTCTGACCCTGGCAAGTACACTGCTAGGGTTCTATCTCCTCTAATTTCTCGTGTCAAAACTCTCCAGTTAAAGAAAAAACTCCTAAGAGAACCGGTTGGCAATACGAGAAAGCCAACTGGGACGGTCTCAATAACTATTTTAGGATCTTTAACTGGTCACTATGCTTCCTCGATAGTGACGTTGACGCCAGCGCTGATATGATCACAAGTTTTATTCTCTCGGGAATGAGAAATTTTATCCCGAAGAGGGTTAAAAGCATCAGACCTAAGGAAAACGCATGGTTTGATGCGAGCTGTTAAGAGGTTATTAGGGTCAAGAAGGCAAGTTTCCGTTGTTTTAAAGCCAATCCAACTGAGGAAAACTGGAATAAGTTCAAGCAAGCTAGGAAGGCCTGCAACGCCCATATTCAACGGACCAAATTTTTACATGACCAAAAATTACGGCAAAAAATACTGCAATGTCCCAAAGGCAGTCAAAACTTTTGGTCATTTGTAAAAAATATGAGGAATTCTACCTCTTCCTCGGTTCCTACGGTCGTTGTCAATGACACTCCATTTGTTAGCTCTTTAGAGAATAAGCTAATCTCTTTTTTGCTAGGCAGTTCGCCGCCAATTCAACGCTGCCAGTGAGTGTTATGACTCCGCCTGTCATCGAGCGCGTTAGTGATTCTATGGGTCCAATCTTTTTTCGCACTCGTACTGTGGCGAGAGTCCTAAAAGATCTTAACATACATAAATCCGCTGGTCCGAATGGTATCCCCGCGATTTTTCTGAAGAGGTGTTCTTCAACGCTGGCAAAACCACTGCGTAAGCTTTTCCATCTGTACTATTCTACTGGTCTCTTTCCGAGTGGATGGAAAACCGCATTTGTCCAGCCTATTCCCAAAAAAGGCGAATCTTCCTCACCCTTTAATTACCGACCGATTGCACTTACGTCCCTTCTTCCAAGGTCATGGAAACGCTGATTAATTATTAGCTCAAGAAATATCTCGAGGATCGAAAGCTTCTGAATGGCCGACAATACGGCTTTCGTAGCAATAGGTCCACTGGTGATCTCATGGTTCATCTCACCGAATAGTGGAGCAAATCTTTACATCGCTTTGGGGAAAGTAAGATTATTGCATTTGATATTTCAAAAGCATTTGATAGGGTTTGGCATCAGGCTCTCTTATCGAAAATGCGTGCTTTCGGTTTTCATGAACCCCCCCTTCATTGGATTAATAATTACCTTTCGAATCGTTCAATACAAGTTGTATTGGATGGATTCAAGTCTGAAAACCACAAAATAAATGTTGGTGTGCCCCAGGGCACGGTTCTATCTCCAACACTCTTTCTCATTTTTATTAATGATCTCTTGTCTGCAACTTCTAATCCAATACATTGTTTCGCTGACGATAGTACTCTTAGCTTTTCATATTTGTTTTCAGACTCACATCCCTCTTCTTAGGATGTGGAACTGCAACGACATAATATGATAAGCTCATTAAATTCCGACCTAAACAGCATTGTACAATGGGGATTAAAATACCGCGTGGAGTATAATGCAACTTATTTAAGCCTCTTGGACAGTATTGAACGTAGAGCATTTAGATTGATTGGTGATATTACCATCATAAGATCATTTACGTCGCTTGAATATCGTCGAAATGCTTCTTGTCTCACCCTCTTTTACCGTTATTTTAACGGTCTATGCTAAAGAGAAATAGCCAGTTGCATTCCTCCCATTAAACACTTCAACCGTAATACTCGCGCTTCGAGGAATGCTCATCAGTATACCCTCGAGCCCGACTTCGGTCGTTCTGTCAAGTACAGAGATTCGTTCTTTAGCCGTACTACGCTAATGTGGAATGCCTTGCTACACTCTGTCTTTCCCAACCATTGCAATATTCAGGAATTCAAAACCAATGTGCACCGACACCTCCTTTCAACCCCTCTCACCCTTTCCTAGTGCTCACACTGTGTCTACATAATAAGGGTAGTATTATCTTTGTATATATAATCTATAGTACTCTTATGGAACACGAATTTTTAGTTCATTGACGTGAGACTGGCGGCGCTAGGAGTACTGAAAATTTGTTGTGCAGATTTTAGAAATTAAAAGAAAAAAGAGTTGAGGAAAAGAGGGTTTTATTATTTTCTCTCTTGTTAGAAATGAAGAGAGTAAGTGAGGCAACAAAATAATACAGTTGCTTATGTTTTTTTTTGTGTGTTGTCATGGAGATATTCCTATGTATTGAACTATGTAGGTTTTGTTTTTGTTGAATTTGATTTCAAATTTTCAAATTTATAAAATCTAAAATAATTCAAATTTCTTTTCACAATAAATACACTGTTGTCATATTTTGAATATTGTACATAGTTGTGTGGATGTGCATATTTAAAAATTGGCAACAGATTTTTGTAGGTTTTTTTGCATTTTTTGGAAAGAAATAATACGGTAGGTAGGGAAATTCAATTTTGAGTCAGATATGTATGTAGGGAAACACTAATTAGATAGTGTTTACAAATTTGTACCTATGCACATGTAGGTATAGGTATAGATTCATTTTTATCATAGGTTATTCGTATTTGGTATTCTATTGTAAGCATAGTTATAAAGTATATTATAGGTACATAGGTATATAGAAAAACTGTAGGTCGAATTTTCTAAAAACTAATTAATTAAATAAATTAAATTTGAAGACAATAGTTTCAACTGTCCTCGAAATATTCGAAGCAAAAAAAAAAACTTACCAATCGTTAGTTAATTTTTGTTTTGTTGAAAAAAGGTGTCAATTAGATCTTTTTTTAAACTTTACCTAATGTAAGAAACAATTAGTTTGAAGCCAGTATCCTCATTTTGGCCAAGACATTCGAGTCGAAGTCAATTTAATTTTCCAAAATTTGATCCATGGTCCATGATTCTGGACCGATAAAAATAACTTATTATTGGAAGTTAATAATTTTAACTAAAATAATAATAAGAATAATAATGCGATCCAAACTGATAACTTTAAATCCCGTCTGTCGATTTGTCTTTCTTAAACCTTTTACAAAATATTCATAACAATATTTTGTGTAAGATAAATAATTTGATACAAAATTTTTAAATTGCTAGCTATTTAAAAGTCCAAATGACCCAAATGATATATTGTTTATATTATATTTATCAGCAAAGAGTAAAAATTAAAAAATATGGGTTAAATATGGGTTAGTCTAAAACAGTTGGGGGTACCGACTCTGGAACAGGTAACATAAAGTTGGTCATGGATATTGTAATCTTTTGAATTCAAATGGTATATCAGTTGGAATCATAGGGATACGCGGTATCAAACACACTTATCCTTTTGATTTACCAGTTAAGATTGTAGCTTCAATCAAATTTGGCAATAACTTTTTCACTGCCTATCTGGTGCCATTACAAAGTTTTGGTGGATTAATATTTCGCAATCATATAATCAAAGAACCAATTTTCAGATTCAAGCAATGGTATACCAGCCGGTTCCAATGAATTTAAAAATTCAATTGGATAATTCATTACCTCATCTTGATTCATAACACTGTCAATTGATTTATATGTCGTGACCCTGGCAGTTTCGCTTGAATTTGAAAATTAATGGCATTGATATGAATGTTCTTCGGTACTAAAATGGCGCGTTCTCTCAACCAATCATAATTTCTGTAGTTCTGAAGAATATTCGGAAAAACACATTCAATCGGTTGGTACTGTCGATTGGTATTTTGACATCACTAATTTCTAACAATTATTTTGAAAACTCATGGGCCCGGGCAGTTGCATCATTATGTGGGTGAATACGCATATTAATGTTCAGGTTCAATTTTCGTATATCTACATATCTCCAAAGAACTGATACCTTCAAAAAGGCGTTTATTTCATCATCAGGAGTTGATCGAGAAATGACAGGCAATGTTTGACGAAAGTCCCCTGACAGCCATATTAGAGCACCACCAAAAAGCTGTTGATTACTGCGTAAATCTTGCATTGTTCGATTAAATGCTTCTATTGCATTCATTGTGCACTCATCCCATAAAATAATTGACGTTAATCGCATAACTTTTGCCATAGCAGAATTTTTCGAAATATTGCAAGTTGGAGTTTCAATCACCTGTACATTCAATGGCAATTTTAATGCAGAGTGTGCGGTCCGACCTTCTTCTAATAATGTAGCAGCAATTCAAGAAAATGCAAGTGCAATTTTCTGTTCCGATTGAGTAGTCGCTAAAATCAATGATACAACGAAAGTTTTGCCTGAACCACCAGGTGCATCCAAGAAATATAATCCACCTGCATTATTGGAAACGGCTTGTGTCATATACATGTTTTTGGTTAATATTCAATTTGGTGCTATTACAATTTTGTGATTATCAGATGGCATACGATCAAGAGCAATTTTGAACAATTGAACTAATGCGTTATGCTGATGAAAAAACCTTTGTAGCTCACGAATAATTTCTCGTCTTGTATTTGAAACAATTGTACAACGTTGATCCAATTCACGACTTTCGTCACCAATAAAATAAATTTGCAAAAATTGATGATCAGGGGTATGGCAATAACGAACCAGATTGATGATAATTCTGGCCTTAATCTGTAACATGTATGCAATTTTAGGTAGATGTTGAATCAGAATTTGTAAGACTTTATTATTCAGATTGATATATAAACATGGGACAATCCTGTTGAGGTATTTACCTAAAAAGTCGGCATAAAATTATCTCTAATAATTTTAGTAGCACAAAAAGAAGTCATTTGAAATGCCGAATTGTATTGTTGAATATTACTAAAAACTGCTTCGATGTTTGAGATGTACCAAAAATAAATGAATACAATGGTTCAGGTGGAGTTTCTAATGTTGGCAATCTCACTTTGCCATTAGCACAACACATTCCGGGCGTTTCACCTGGAAAGTTAGCCGCATCACAATGTGGACATATGCGTCGCAGCACGCGGCATTTCATCCAAAACAGCACGACGTATTCGTGATCGCCGTGCAAGACCAAGTACAGGTACAGGGTCAACAGATCTATTCTGTGCAGTACGTTCACGCTGCGCTGCATTAGCTTGTGCGCGTTCATATGTAGCCTAAAATCATCTTAATATTGCCACTTGATTTGCCTACGCGTTCGCCGGCCTATGTTTGGTCGTCTTGCCCACTAAACAACTTAACAATATTTTAGAAAATATAAACACAAAGCAATAACTCAACAATATTTTGGAAAATATAAACACAACAAAGCAATAATTATCGCTGATAAAATGAAATGACATTAAATTTGTTTGACAGAACTAACGTCACTTTTTTTGTCTTCGATTGTTTTGCCAAATTGGCTTTTAAGTATTATTACAAATTGTTTGTATATGGGAGTATAGAAAGGTGTTGATTTTACACTTTTTCAAGATTTTTTTAAATTTTCTCTACGTACAAACCTTCTCTGGACTTCCACGAATAATTCAAGACCAAAATTAGCCAAATCGGTAAAGGCATTGTTGAGTTATAACATTACAACGAAAATTGGCATTGATTTTTATATATATAGATATAGATAGATAGATTAAAAGATATGAAAAATTTATTACGTGTTTCAATTTGCCATTAGTTTGACGAAAGTGTCACTTTTGATGTTTTTGGGACTTTTTTCTTAGTTCTAGAGCTTCCAAAGCAAATTCACTTCAAAAAGTAGATTTCTTTCATTTTTAAGATATTAAAAGATTTTGTATTTAATAGGAAATCCATTTTGAAAGAAAAAACACTTTAAGAATGTCTTACAATATTTATTTGCTTCAAATCGCTTTTTGGTAAATATCGTTAAATTACTAAAAAATCTTTAGATAAAGTCTTTAATTATGCAACTTAACTTAAGAGGTGTGAAATCCATTACGGCAATAGGTACTATAAGTTTTGAACTCAAGGGAATTTCTAAGAAAATGAAAAAAATAGCTTCCAGGGGGGTGTCATCACCCCTAAACAACCCCCCTGGATCCGCCATTGACTTTTATTTGTCTTCTTTTCAAATATACTTACATACCTGTATTGATAGCGTATTCTTTTCATTTCAATAATAATAATTCCTACTTTCATTTGACCTAATATACATATGCAGATGCATATATACCTAAGAAAAACAAAACATTGTACCTATTTTCTTTTTGTTTTGAAAATGGGTATTTCAACGTATTTTTGTTGTATTCATTGGCAATCGGCTAACCGGCAACAGTTACAAAATTTAAATTTGAATTGGTATTTGGCTTATTGGTATTTGTCTTTATTATTGCTTTACATAAATAAATAAACAAAAAAATGTCTCTTTATTGTCCCCTCCAACCATAGCTTCTTTTGTTTTCATTCTTCTCTTTTTGTATTGTCAAATTGTCTCTTAATTTCCTCAATTAAAATTCTGCACAAACTTTGCAGATTTAGTTCATTGACGTTAGGCCAGACGTCGCTTCGTTCGTTCCTCTTCATAATATTACTATTCCACTTCATATACAAAGGTATTATCCCCAAGTGTGCGTTTATTATAGAAAAAAAAAGAAGCAATTTGGCCTTAGAGCTAGTCACACCACAAGCCATCAAATTTTAAGAATTAAAAATCACTTTAATTGAAAATTATTGACTGGTCTGGTACTTTTGAACATTGAAAAAGCCTTTGACACTGTTTGGCACGACACGGGTTAATTTACAAACTTATGATGTCTGGTTTTCCGACGTATCTAATTAAATTAATAAAAAGTTATTTACAAAACAGAAAATTTGCTGTATACGCAGGCAGTGTAAACTCTATTCTTTATGACATATTTACCGGAGTTCCACAGGGGTCTGTGCTGGGACCCCTACTTTTCAACGTTTATGTGTCTGACCTGCCATCTTTGGACGCAAACACTGAATTTGTAGTGTCCGACCGAAGCTTCGGCTTCGGCTTCAAAATTGTGGACGAAGATCGCCATCATCCTGCATTAGACATAGCACTTAATTTAAACATGACTTCACCTCATATGCTGTTTTACAAAACAGCATACAGCATACAAAATTTAAAAAGACTCGAAATAACTTGAGTGTTCCACCATGGTTTGATTCTCACGTTAAAAACTTAAAAAACAAAAGGAACAAAGCCTGGATAAAGTATAATTCAAACAAGAACTGATGATGATTATAGGACGTTCATTATAATAAAACAACTTTTCACTGACTACTCTAACATCCACTAAATTTGTAGTGTCCGACCGCAGCTTCGGCTTCGGCCTTCGGTTCGGCCGAAATTCGGCAAAAAAAACAACATTCGGTCAAACCTTCGGCCAAACCTTCGGCTTCGGCCATTTAGGCCGAAGTTTTGGCCGAAGCCGAAGAATCTGTTTATTATTTCGAGCATCGTAGTAGGCGCCGGAAAAAATGTCAATTTTTGAAATTTCTGAATACCGAAGAAAAGATTGCAATGTTTTTCAATTTTGCCTGACACCTTTTGCGCATCGTTTATGGAAAGGAGAATTCTTGACTTTTTTCAACCTTAGGCTTCGGCTTCAGCTTAGGCCGAAGATTTTCTTTCAGCCTAATCATTAGGCTTCGGCTTCGGCTGAAAATCGACCTTTGGTCGAACACTATAAATTTACTGTGTTTCCTGAAGACACAACACTTTTTTCGTCTAGCCTATTACCTCAATGTGCTCTCAATAGTCTACAATGCTCACTTAATACCCTACAAAACATATTTTCATAAGTGGAAAATCAAAAATAGCAAGCTTCCCAAGCAACAATTTTTGGTAAAAAATCGGCTTACAAACCGATTTATAACCCGAGGTTATTCACCGAAAAGTAATGAAATCGGTAAAAATCACGGCTGGGAAACGTTCCAGAACCATTACCATTACCCGAAATGGTCAGTAACTTTTGAACTTGGGTTTTTTCTTGGTAACAAAAAACCGATTTTAAAGAGTTAAATAATAACATCTTCTAAACCTGGGTTTTTGTGTGGTAACAAAATTCCAGCTTTAAACGGTAAAATAATAACTGCTTATTGGAGATTAAATGTAACCGATAAGAAACGGTTAATATCTTACGTTCCGTTGACGTTATTTTGAAGCGTTATGGTGACGTATTTTATTTACCAGTTATTACAGGTAGTAAGGAAACCTACAAATCGTTTTTTTTAATACCTGGTTTGAACGTTGTAATTAGGTTACTTAAAAACCATTATTTTTTGTCGGTTAGAATTAGGTTACCAAAAAACCCAGTATAATTTCGAAATCAGTTATTTTATAACTTTCTTGAAAATAAAATTCCTTTTAAATAAAAAGAGGTTAAGAAATTACTTTTTACATGTTTTTTATTCATGTTTAAACTTAATATTTAACTACTTTATGAACTTAAAACTAATGCATACTTAAGTATATGTGTGTTTATATAACTTAAGACTAATACAAAGAATTTAATCGGTTGCTGCCCCGTCGCTGAAAAAAAATACACAAATTTATTAGAAAAAAAAATAAAAGCAATATTCTATTTTTTAGTTTATTATAGCTACATAAATATATAAATATAACTATATAAAAAGAAATGTGGGTAAAATTAACTTACATTTTTCCTAGCCTGAAACGGTCCTGTTTCAAGTACGTTTTTATGTATGCGGATCCCTCCGCATCGCTAAAGTTAGGGAACCTCTTCCTGAACGCCTCCACCATCGCTCCAAAAATTTGCTTAAACACATCTAACCGTTTTTTGGTGACCGTCCCGAACCACGAGTATTCGAGGAGAAAAGTGTCTTCAGACATGCACCTGGACATTGTGCGAACAGTTTTATTCACGCTTACTCCTCCAAATGTGCTGAGTTTTCGAATCTATTTAAAAGAAAAACAGAACGAAACGAAAATTTTAGTTATAATATAACACATAGAGAAAAATAATATTAGTAAAAATACAGCAAGAAACATTATAAAAAATACATTAGTAAAAATACAAAAGAATTTACGCATACCAAGGCTTGCTTAAAAACTGGATCAGCCCCAATGTTTGCTTCCAGCTTATCCACCTGGGCTTGATCTTTGATAAGCAACAAGCTGTTGGGAATTTTAGCTGTATCCGTCCTCGCAACTCCAAGGCACAATTTCTTGTTAATAAGGTTCCAGCTAATCTTCGTCTTAGCCATTAAATTTTCGAGGAGTTGCTTATTTTCGACGGAATCCATTTTTAATGTCCCAGCAACATTTCGAGGGACTGGACTTGCCCTTTGTTTAGCCCGCACATTTTGAATTGTTTGTAAGGCAATTTGCTGTTCAACTTATTTTTAAATTGAAACATTAAACAAAAATAATCACATTTTGTATGGAATGATAAGAGTTATATTCTTTTGGGCTATGACATCTACTGATATAAGTACTTCTGGAAACTGCATAGTTTTGAATTGAGACGACAAGTATTTAAGCTTTTTAGGTTTTAGAAAATTTAAATTAAATTAATAAATCGAAAGTACTTAACTTACTTATCAAAAATGATTTTGCGCGCTATTTTCTGCCAGTCGTCCGATAGTTCGAGTCATTGTTTGCGTCCAGGGAAAATGGTAGTAATATTTGTACTTGTTTTTTATGAGGAAGTAAAAAAGATGTAATTCGTTTACTTATTTTTTACTAGAGAGTTAAAAAGAAGATATTTTTTGTACCTATTCTTTATAAGAAAAGGTGAAATAGGGATAAAAATTACCCAAAATAACGTTTCATCCAATAAAATAAAATAAATATTCCAAAATGACTTACCAAATATCCTTTTGGACACAATAATCCTGTTGACTGCAACTTCTTTTATAAACAATCCTTTTGTTTTCGATAAATTACTTTCACGTCACTTCACGCTTAACAAAAACCAACTGACGAAAACATAGTCTGATACTGATTGGAAAATAGTTTGTGTGGTTGATTGAGTTTGGTTGTGCAGAGAATACAAATGAGTTAGACTATTACTGAGGCTCTAGATAGGTAATATTTAGACTAAATATAGATAATATGGAGTAAAAAATAGTAATTTTTCAACTTTTACCAAAAAAGGTTATATTTCAACTCAAAATTAAGCTTTTTTTAAACCAAATTTACAATTCAAATAAAATTAGTAAAATATAAACCAATAAAACAAATTATTTAAAAACCAATTTTACTTAACTACCAATAAAATAAGTTTTTCTATAACTAGTTTTACATTTTTAGTAAAACTGGTAAGATTATAGCCGATAAAATAATTACCAAATTCAAAAGTGTTTTTTTTTAACCTAAAAAATCAGTTATTTTAAAGCTGGTTTTGAACTTGATAGCTAGAATTGGTAATAAATCAACCAGAAAATTGAAAAAAAAGTAAATAATTGGTAAATATAAACCTGATTTATGACCCAGGTTTCAAATGGGATTTTTTAAAGCCAATTTTAAACCTGGGTTATTAAAATACCTAAAAAAGGATGCAAAATTACCTGAAACTAACTTTGGGTTTATTTCAGGGTTTGTTTTTACCGAAAATTTCCCGCAGTTAAAAGATAACCTATTTCAACCCATTTTAAAACCAAGGTTATTCCAGGTAAAATTAATAACCGCGGTAATTTTGCTACTGAGGTTACAAATTGTTGCTTGGGTATGTATATGATTTTCTTGATGATAAAAATCAGATGTTTTTCCAAAAACTTCGTTACAGCTAAACTCCGTCGATATAACTTGGTCTGAAAACTGCAAATACCTAGGGATAACACTTGACAAGAAACTGACTTTTGACAAACATATCGCCAACACGATTAACAAAACTAATCTTTTAATACGAATTTTATACCCGTTCATAAACCGCAAACCAGGTCTTGGTGTGCATAATAAAATTTTGATATTCAAAACTATTTTCCAACCTATACTTACTTATTATGCTCCAGTGTGGTTTGACTGCGCTGAAACCTACTTAAAAAAGCTTCAAAGAGTGCAAAACAAAATTTTAAAATTAATGCTAAATTTGCCAAGGTATTATTTACAGTCAGGCTTCATGATAAGGCTAATGTTAGACACCTCAATTAATTTATAATTTGCAAGACAATTTTTTTAGAAGATGTTCTTAATCTGATAATGAGCTTATTCTTAATCTCTTAAAATAGATCTTTTATTTATATCGCCTTTGGGCTTTTGTGCAATTTTAAGTTTTTAAGTATCATATACGGGTTTTCTTCTTGTAGGTTATTTTCCTTAAGAATAATTGTTGTTTGAGAAAAAATTCAAAGTATTAACATTTTGTTCTTCTGTCAATCAAAAAGTCTCTATGACTTCTACCTCTCTTTTTTGTATTCTTTGTGTCGAATCTGTTTCTATTCTCAATTTGTTACTTTTTGTAATGACTCCATTAAATTGATACAAATAAATAATGAAGATTGAAGATAATATTTAAAATCAAGTTCGTAGAACAGCTCTTTCGTTTGTAAAACTAAAAGACACGTTAATGATCTAGAACACATGTTTTTATGTTGTCTTTGACAGTTATTTTATCAGTTTGGATACAAAAATTATTTAATCAAACGATTTAATAATTTCTTCAGTGTATAATATCTTCAACTATATCATCAATCTTTTGACACTCTGGCTCACATATAAAACGTCTTACACTATCATCACCAGCTCAATGCATTATCTATAGAATTTTACCTAAGGGCTATGCAAGTGTGTTGATTTAGCTGTTCTTCATCAAATGATAAACCATCTTCTATAGCACCACTATAGGTATCAGGGCTCTCTCCGTCAACTACTCAATTCATTTTGCCAGAGATATGAGCCTTTGATGTTATATGACTCATATCTCGTGATAAGATTAACAATCAGCCACAATGCGTCCGGGAATAATGTTAAATTACTCGAGATACTGTCGAACATCGTTTTGGACTGTTGGATTTCTATAACCCATCAAAATTATCAGCTACACCAGCACAAGTCTACGGAGTATGTTCTGTTGTGTTGGGTTGGGTTGGGTTCGGTTGGATCTTTTACAAGATCTCATCTTCGGAAGGCGCGTGCTTCTGTGGATCGACAAAAAAAAGTAATCTCTTTTAATTATAAATTGTTTATCTTTTGGTCTGACACTTTTGCAGCCCGAAGGAGTTCCTGGCGATACCCCACCACCAGCGGAGATGTGTTGCAATTAGCTTGTTAATATTGGAGCACTTTTATAACACGTTGCATATTTTTGTGGCGTAGAATAGTTTTTTGCAGGTGGTGTGTGGTGTGCTGTGTTCTATGAAACTATAATAAAAATGAACAACCACTCTAATGCTTTTAATTAAATCAATTAATCTCACAGGCCTTATATAGGTAGGTATAAGCTCGGTATATATTCGAGACAGGAATACCGCTCAAGTCGCGCAACTAACGGATCCACTCACTATAGAATATGAAGGGGGTTGGTATGGTATAAATATGAACAGAACAGCGTCATCATCATCGCCATCATATGGGCATGATCAACATCATCATCCGCGTCATGGAAGCGTGTAATGCATAAAATTAATTGAGACTTAGAATGTTAGGCATGACTTAGATTGGATTTTGTTCGAGTTGTTGTTTTTGTTTTTGTTGCTGGTTTGTTTTATATATTCCTCGCCATGGTCGATGGATGTTTTCTTACAAGCTTGGTTGTTTTGTTTGCTTATATTTGTGTTGCATCTACAACGAGTGTCGGTGTTGAGAATTAATAGCGCTGAAGTATGAATCGTTTAATTCTGTTGCTGGTGTTGTTGTTGTATTCCTTTTGTCTTTTCATTTTTCTAGAGCGCAAAAGGGTTGTGATGCTGGAAGAGGGGATGGGCTCGAACTTTGATATTTCTGTTCTTTCGTGAATGCAAATTTTTTGATATTCGAATAGCTAATCATGTGAAGTTGTTCGAGAGGAGATTTAGAGACATGAAACATGACATCATCGTTAAATGTTGTTTTATAGTAGGTACCTGCCTAGGTAGTTGCTAACAAGAGTGTGGGAGTCAAAAGGTAATGAGCTCTGGACAAGTCTCTGTTGAATCTGTGAAACATGTTGAATAACAATTCTTTTTTTTATAACTTTTATTTAGACAAAAAAAAACGTGTGTCAGTGCAAAAGTGCATAGATTACAATTTAAAAGCGTGATGATTTTCAACAAGGAAGCTTATATCAAAGAAGAAGATGCTTGATGATGGAGAATGTTTTAACATATCTAACTCTAACAACTTTTTATTGGATTTTTATACATACTCAAATAGGGTTAGCAACTATTTTCAAAATGAACCACACCTCAATTTCAAAACAGTTAGATTTTAAATGTGATCCTATTTTTAAGGTTTTATGTTGAAATATATTCCCTATAGGGTGTTACATTGATCTTTATTCTCATTAAAACTTAAGAACCGTTTCTCACCAAACAAAAGAAATCTATAAAATTTGTTTGATTAATATTTTTAGCCAAAATTTAATTACCATCCGTTAGAATTTTAAGTCAATAGATCAGAATACAATAGCCAAGGTCAATTCAAAAAGAAATATCTGATTCTTAACAAAAGAAATGTCTTTATAGTAATCTCTAAACAATAAAAATAACAATAAAAACCCATAAATTACCCAAAACTTATAAACTTATAATCACTGCGTGTATGCAAACTTGTTTAAAAATTTATTGGTATCATTTGATTTAATGCCAAATCGCGGGCATAGTTTTGTTTCAAAAAATCATATCCATAGAAATAAATGGTAGACATCAAAAATTTTCGAAAAAAATACCACAAGGGGAGGGAGAAGATATTTATGATTTTTTCTGTCGTCTCGATCATTGACCGATCGAACCATCGACATCGTCATATCACCATTGTTTTTTTTTAATAAACATTTTTTAAATTTCATTTCTATTATTTGCATATGTAGGTATTTCAATAATAATTAATTCAGTGGTATTTAAAGAGTTTAAAAAAAAAATAAGTTAAATTTAACAAATGAAAAATGAGTTTTGTATAATTGCGATATTTTTATTATTCGATATCTAAATTGTTGTTTAATTAGGCCAATCTTTAGGCTATGGTTATCAATTTATTAGAAATAATAAAGTTTTTATTGTTAAAAGAAAATCATATTTATCATCATTAAAAAAGTTATTTGAATTTGAAAAGAGACAAATATTTTACGAAGAGTGTATTTGAAATGTTAAGAAGTAACAAATCAGGAATTATTTTGCGATACTCCAATATATCGGGTTTTTCAATAAGAGCGCTACAAAAGTTTTTTTTAAATAAAACAAAAACGGTTTTGCATATCAATGAAAGTACGTTTGATGTCATTATGTATGGAATTCAATTTCTTTTGCATTGCCACCACGGGCACGCTTGGAGAAGTCCAGACGCTGAATCCAATTTCGACGGTTTTCAAGCATAAATCGGCCGATAGTGCTGCAATTTCACGTTCGATATTCGTACGAAGTGTATCAACCGTCGCTGGGTTGTTGGCATAGATCATAGACTTGACGAAGTACTACAGGAAATAGTCTAACTGCGTCAAATCGCACGACCAAGGCGGCCAATCGACTGGACCATTTCGTGAGATAACACGTTCTACAAACTTGGTTTCCAATAAACTGATTATGACGTTCACTGTGTGGCTTGTGGCGCCGTCGTCCTGTTGGAACCACATGTCATGGGGTCAAAAATATGCGGTTATCATTGAACGGTAGCGATCCCCATTCACAGTAACGAGCCGGTCTTGATCATCACGGAAGAAGTACGGCCCAATGACGCCGCCGGCCCATAAACCACACTAAACCATAATTTTTTTGGGATGCAATGATGACTCCTGGAGTACGTGTGGAATGCTGCCTGACCAATACCGCATAATTTTTTTATGGACGAAGCCATTCAGCCAGAAATGAACCTAATCGCTGAAGATGATTTTTGGATGAAAATCCGAATCATTTTCAAGTTGTTGCACAGCCCAATTCATGAACATATGACGCTTCAAGCGGCTTCAGTTCTTGCTTTAATTTAATCCTATAAGGATGTAGGTCAAGATCTTTTCGCAAAATTCGCCACAACGACATCACAGAGTGGCCCAACCCTGGAGAACGACGTGTGAGAGACACATTTGGGCTTTCTGCAACTGAAGCCTCAGCGGCAGCAATATTCTCGACACTACGAGCACTTCTTTGTCTCACTGGCACGGGAACATTTTTACTGTGCCTGTTTATTCAAATTTGTCCACTAGACGCTCAATTCTTGATCTGCTAGGACGATTATGACGACCATAAATTTGACGTTACGCTCTTAACGTTCAGGCCACCACTGATTCCGAATTTCGGTAGTACATTTTAATACATCGACTCGTTGATGGCTCGTACCTATATCTTGCCATCATAAAATGGCAAACCTTACTGAAGAGAAATGTCAAAAGAGCGGCAAGAAATATGGCGTCGTTTGCTGTCCCTGTCACTCTACTTTTGTAGCGTCCCTGTTGAAAAACCCTGTATTATTATTTTTAATAATAATAAGTCTCTCCCTCAAACGTCTTGGTCTGCGCCATGTTTCCATCGATAGCATGGTCTTCTAACCTGACGCCTACCATAAAATGTAACAAAAAATGTAAAAAAGATATTCCTTGCTTGGTCCTCTTCACTCATGCGAAATAGGAGTCCAGCGCACCGGAGTCTACCGAGTTTAATTTTTGTGACGATATCCGATTCGAGGTAGAATGCATAAAGTTCATAATTGTAGCGTTTTCGGAATCGTCCTTCTTCACATAAGGGACCGACAATATTCCTCTTGAACGTGAATAAGAGGTCGAAGTGCCTGTTACTTTACTATGCACCCAGCTCTCCAATCCAGTTGTAAGTACTGCTAGTACCATCAGAACCATAGTCCTGTAAAGCAGCAGCTTGGAAGTTATGGTAAGGTTTCTGGATATTTAAAGCGTTGACATACTATTTCCTGCTTCCCCAATATGCAGCCCCGGATTTTGAGCCATCTGCTCGATCTTATGTTGGAAAAAGCATTTACAGCTTTTTCAGTTCTCCCGACGCTGTCGATGTCGTCTACATAAGCTTATCTGGCTGGACGTGGTGACGATGGTCAATCTTGTTGACGTGCCAGAGTCACCGATTGCTTTCTCCAACGTCACGTTGAAGAGGAGGAGTCCATTGTAGAAGTTGATTATGGTCTGCATATCAATCCGACTATTTTAACTTCCCTTGTCAACCAACATAGTCGTGTGAATTTATTTATTTATTTTTATTTTATTTATTTGATGCGGAATTCTCGTATAGCTTTGCATAGTTCCACCCTGGCTATGCTATAATAGGCGACCTTAAAGCCTATAAACAGGCGATAAGTTGAAATTGACACTTTTTTAACGTCTGCCTAAGGGTCAAAATCTGATCGCTTGTTGATTTGCCTGTACTGACGACACACTGATATTGTCCGATAATAATTTTTCCGTATGAGGCTATCCGTTTTTGTTTGTGATACCTCTATAGTTGTTGCGAGTTTCATGTGAATACGGTAGATGATACCTTTTCGCCAGCCTTCGGGTATTTATTCATTCTTAAATACGTGCAATGTGGAGCATCCACTTTTTCAGTGAGCTGACCATTTATCAAATTATTAATATAAACTTCTAATCGCTCCACTATGCCTGCATTGTCGGTAATCAGATTTCTTCGTCCTTTCAGTATTTGCAGTTTGGGGTAGGATACTTTTAAATAATTCTAATGGTTGGAAGAATGGTTGAGGTAAGTTCCTGGGATCATTAATTTTTGAAAAATTCTGTTCATTAACTTCAAAATTCAAATTTTTAATATTAATATCAACTTTTATGTAGTAGCGATACATTGAAAACATTGTGTCAACAATTCTAGTCAATTTATGTATTTAATTTCACAATAACCTACTTTCATAAGAAGATAAATGAAGAAAACTTACTTTGTTTAACGTCAAAAAATATATTAATTATGCATGTTCTTACTTTTTTTTTCAAATAGAAAATAAGTCCATTAATTACTACAATTTATTATCTTCTATTAAAAATCGCCTTACAAGCAAATTTGTGATTGAAACAATTTCACTAAGACTAATTTTTTTAATAATGATCTTTTTAATGAAGAAAAATCATTTTTCCGGAAAATTATTTATTTTGGTAGCACACCATATCTAAAAAAAAATTAAAACTTGTGAAAATTAGCATGACCATTAGATGTGGGCTTATCTAAAATTTTTCATCTACCCACTGCTATCTTATAGAAAAGAATTGTTGTTATCATTAGTCAAAAACAGACAACGGATACTCGTTCAAGTTTTTCCTCATTGTATCATCCAAAGACTTCAGTACATGAAAACCTCTTGTACATAATTTAATGTGCCACGCTGTCGGCCGTAAGGAAATATTATATAGAACAAACCTTGCTGGCTACAACAGAAATATTTACATATAGTGCGCCTATATTTCTGCCTACATGTGCACAAATTGATTTGTATCTTTAATTTATCTTGAACTGGATTCTTTTTGTCATCCCTCCTCGGGATGTATTCCCCCAAAACACCCCTATCGACGAACGACGACGACGAACTGTTTTAACTATCGCCAATTTAATTGAATATATGTATGTAAGTACGATTGCAATGTTTTCATCATGTCCTCTATAATATATAAAAATATACTATATATTGATACCTACTGGTGTTTTGTATTTGTTGTTGTTGTTTTGGTTGTTCATTTTATTTGTAACTCGTCGTCTGCCATTAACTTTTAACCGCACACAATAGTTCCAAGTTCCAAGTTCCAACCAGGCCAGAGACAAGTTTTTGCTTCCTTCGGACACGATTAAAAGCCAACAATGCCATCGGGACCATAAAATGGTGTTTGTTATGTCATCCACGAGGATAAAACAGAAGATAATGTAGGATAGTAGCTGGAAAATATAAACAGGGTTGCCAGATAATAATTCTCTTTTTCTTTAAAACATCAATTTAAAAGTGGTTAAGTACATGATTTGTCTTTAATTGTCATCCATGTTCTTTATTTGAAAACCACCCAAAACATGCGTCAAACTATAGCCATTGCTAAAATGTTGACTTTTGTAATCGATGTTTTTTATGTTTTTTTTCTCTTGGTTAATTCAACATAAATTAATGGAAGAACGTCCCCGATACTTAATTTTTGGGTATTTCATTTCGTATTCATATGTACGTAAGAAATTGTTCGTTCGATGTTTTCTATGTTTTCTGAACTTTAAAATAAATTAACAAGAAACTTCCAAGAAAATGGAAAAATATGTTCCAATTTGAATGGTTTATTGATTAGTAATGTTATATTTGTATATTAAGGTTTTACAATTACCATTGTATTCTCTCAATATTTTCTGTGTTTTATTATTTAGTTTGACTATGTAAGCAAACAAAAAATTTCAAAAACATTCAATATATTGGATAACAAAAGCAAAATCAATGTTCGGTAATTAATTGTAATTTGGGCGAGTTATAAATTCATCTAGCAACGTGTTCTATGTTTTTGTATCGTACGATAACACATAAAATAACTTCAAAAATAATGGGCTTAAAATCAATAACTTGCCTTTTAATTAAATCAACTAATTAATTTATTTATAAAACTCTAATTTGTGCATGCCATGTTTTCTATGTTTTTGTATAATCACTTCTAAAATAATTGTTAGAATTTTAATTTTAATATTAATTCTAAATTGTGAAATGAAATTTTGTTATGCTATGTTTTTTATGTTTTCTTAACTTTCAAATAAATTAACAATAAACATAGCAGAAAATGGAAAAATATGTTTCAATTTGATTGGTTTATTGCTTAGTAATGTCATATTTCAGTATTAATTTCTTACAATTAACATTGTATTCTCTTAATATTTTCTATGTTTTATTATATAGTTTGACTAAGTAAGCAAAACAAATTTTCAAACACATTGAATATATTGGATAACAAAACCAAAATCAGTGATCGGTAATTAATTGTAATTTATTTGGTCGAGTTATAAATTTATCTGGCAACGTTTTCTATGTTTGTGTATCGTACGATAACACATAAAATTTCTTCATAAATAATGGACTTAAAATCAATAACTTGCCTTTTAATTAAATCAACTAATTAATGTATTTATATAGGTAACTCTAATTTGTGCATGCTATGTTTTCTATGTTTTTGTATAATCACTTCTAAAATAATTGTTACACTCAATAATTTGCCATTAATTCAATGTATCAGTTTATTTCTATTAATTTTAATTCTAAATTTTAAAATGAAATTTTGTTATGCTATGTTTTCTATGTTTTTTTTTAATGCCTTTATTTATATAAACAGCAAAGCCTTCCTTCTTTATTTATAATCAAAAAACATTAGTCATATACAAAAACTTCATAATTTAAGCCTGGCAATGTTAGTTTTACAACATCTGAATGATCTTAAACAAAACTTCCCTGATCTCTGAAGATCGCAGATCAGAACTTCTGTGGGCAGAATAAAACTAGTCCCCAGTCTTCACTTTATATGCGAACGAGGAGTTCTGTTGTTGTTTTCTTAATTGTAGCAAAATACCTTTCGATGATTATTTTATTGACTAAATGGTAACATTTTGCTAAAGATTCTGATGCTGATGGCTGGTTAAGCCATTGTTGCCGCGCGCCGCCGCCGCCGGCCGCAACATACAAGAAGTCCTCTCGCATAACCAAACCAAATTAAGACGCGCCATCCATTTCCAGTCCATGTCTTTCTGTTTCTGTATCAAAAGTAGCTTTGTTTCGAAGAAGAGAAGAAGCAGTTGTGGAATTAAAACGTAATCACTGTCAATGGAGCGATGCGATGTCAAGTATGAGATGAGATGAGAGAGCCAAACCAGAAGGTTGGTGCTTTGATCGGAACACATGTTTTGGTTTGAGGGGCACAGTTCTCCCTGATTAGGCCGATCTACGTGATGCTCTGTTCCTATACTTTTATTCTACATCTGAATTCTGAATGTGGGCTGGGAAGTTGTTGTATAGCTCTTCATATACATATATACTGATTATATGGATTTACCGTAGGTTGACAGGGTAAACTCACAAGGGAAACAATTCATCGAGACGCTACGCGATGCGACTTAA
This sequence comes from Eupeodes latifasciatus, assembly GCA_920104205.1. NCBI lineage: Eukaryota > Metazoa > Arthropoda > Insecta > Diptera > Syrphidae > Eupeodes > Eupeodes latifasciatus. The sequence goes on along the minus strand of OV049926.1, from coordinate 24,994,521 downwards.
CAACGACGGACGCAATCAAAGAAATGGAAAATGCCAGTGATGCATCACTGATTTCCTTTTATTTAGAATTGGATAAGTCTAGGTTCCGAGGTAGGGTCATTGGCCTATACCACCAATAAGGACTATGGCAAGGACTGATGGCTTGGCAGTTGGAACAACTCCGAGTCGAGTAAATACTGATCATTAAATATTCCCGATTAAGAAGTCGTGACGGTTTGTTCTATATGGATGGTGTCATTTAATATAAAAGATGCACAGCCAGCAAAATGATTGATTTATTGGCTGCCATATCTAAGGCGACACTAGTTATTAATTTATTCCAAAACCAAAACCAAAACCAAGCCACGCTACGCCACCGACCGTTGTAAGGCGTAAGGAAAGTGGTTGTTGTCCTTTTTGCCGCATTTGTCATATACCAACAACCAACAACCAGACACTAATGGTTAGATAGTTTATGGTAAATAATTGATTGATGACAAACGAATCAAGTTTGCAAGTCATCACCGCATTAAGACATAGAGCTGGATGGAGCTTGAGATGGAGATGGTAATGGTGATGGCAAAGAGTGCTTGGATGAGAGCATTTGACAAAGTGCTGATTAAACCTATTAGAAAAAATAACCGTTCCTAATAGGCTCGTATTCCGGAGTGTGTTATAATTTTCTTTGATTTTTATTACACACTTTTCCAACGGGGTGGTTAGGTTTTTCTTTTAATTAAATGTCAAGTATTTCAATTTCTAGTTTTTTTTGAGAAGAAGACAAAAATTAATAAGAAAATGAACAAGTTTTCAGAGATCAGTCTAAGATAATATTGAAATTAAGAGTCAAACCAGAGTTTTTAAAATGGATTAATCAAGGAGAAATGCTTAAGCTTACCGTTAGTTTGTATTTTCCTTACAGATAAAAATGGCTTACCTGAATAATGACTTTTACAAGGATTCGATTAAAATGTTGAACAAATATCCGTTTATTTTTTGAAGTAAACTTGAAATTCGAAGTAAGGTTTCAAGCAAGTCTGAAGTATATAGGTATTAGTACTCAAGTACAACTTAATCACAATTTTTAAAGTATCAGAAAAAAAAATATATATGACTTGTACAGGTTCAAGAATATTTGTATGTTTCGAAAGTAAAGTTTCAATATAAGAAATTTTTTATTTTATTATAAAGTCTGGACTTTTTAATTCATTTTGGGGGTAATATTTAACAACTTTTTCGTAGATTTCCGACGGTATCTCGGGCATAACTTGAATAAAGTTGGGTTTTTAATGAGTCTAGATTTTAAAGATTTTTCGCGTAACCATCCCAGTGTTTTGCTTTAAATTGAATAAGATGGCGCAAAAGTCCGTTGAGATCTAGGCTCTAGTGACTTACAACTCTCAACCATTCCTGTGTACCAGTACTGTTGTCAGGAATGGGGGGACCTACAGTTTTAAGCAGAATCTTCGGATTATTTAAGAAAGCTCTTTTCCTGACAAGAATAACTCTTGGGTGATTTGTCAATTCTTTCAAAGAAGCAGTACCTGTTGAAAAAAAAAAAACTTTATTTGGCACAGGCAGGAATTAAACCAAAGACCTCTGACATGACAGTACAATGCACGCATCAAGCCACGGGTACTACAGTCCTTAGCTTATTTCGTATGATTTTGGTGAAGCCAAAATTGGAAATAACGCAACCATTAATATTTTTCAACTGTCTAGTTTAAGTTTTTTTTAGATTTTTTAAGAATTGTTAACGTTAGTATTTAACGAATTATAAATAAATAAACCAGAAAATATCTCAGACAGTAAAGTCGTGATAAGTCTTATTGTGCTGCTTGTTGCCGCAAAAAATAATACTATGACAAGTTCAATTTGTGTGAACTTTGATTGATTAATTCGCATCAAAATGTTATAAATGTTGATCGATAACTTCAGATCATCAGCAACATTTTCAATATTATGCTTCTGCAGTCTGAATATGCCTTACGACTTCAGTACCGCTTCCGTTCGATCGATTATGACACCCAAAATCATTGAGTATGTGGCGGATGCCTGTTGAGCCATCTTCTGACCCGATCGAAGCAGCACCTAAATGTAAGAAACTAAATATTTCGAAACAAATAAGATGCGAAGGAAAGCAGCAAATATTGTTTTTTTTTTACTTATGATATGTCCCCATATCAGTTTTAAGTTGAGGGAAACTTTATGAAAACGATGTAACTCGCACATGATGTAAACGGATCTTAGCAGATTCTACATTCTAACTTCGAAGTTCGAAGGAGAACATAAATAATGTCAATTTAGTTTGGTTCACCTATACCTAGACATTAAATTCGAATAAATGTATTTAGTATTAGTGGGATCGTACGTATACGGAGGAGCGGATCGTACGATGTTTTCTTTCTGTTAGGAGAAATCATCATCTGATGGCTTTTGGGAGTATTAGTGATGAGGGGGTTTGTTGCTGTTCTGATTGATACAGTACAGTAGTCGTTAATATTCGGAGATTTAAAAATAATTTAAGGAAGAAGCAGCACGAGTGTCGATTAGTGCGAATTAAAATAATAAGATACAAAAAAAAAATAATAAGAGATAAAAGAAAATTAGAAGGAAGTGTGTTTCGCAAGCAAGTTTTTTTGGTTCCGTTTGTTCATCTTGGAAAAAAATTAAAACTTAGATACGAATCTTAGTGGTGAGTTGAGAAGAAAAAGTGTTATGGAAAAATAATTAAAGAAAATAACTCTTAGCTAATTTCTCGGCGGACCCAGATCTAATCCCAGGTGCTGGGCCGCCGCTTCTTTTTTTGTTCATCCCGATTTTTCTACCCTCGATTGAGGTATTGTGGCTCACTGGATTCAGCTCGAAGGAAGATCTTCCAACGTGATAGCTGGGAATGCTCCAGGATACCGCATCGGGCGCTCGTTCGATTCTGACAGCGCTAACACTAAACCGGAGTCCTACCATCTAGCTCAAGAAACCGAATCGCATCCTTAAAATCCTGAAATAGGACAAAATAAATAAAAAAGAAAAAAGTGAGTTATAGTGAATAAGAATTGAAAAATACAAAGGCTAAGAAAATAAGAAAAAAAAAAAAATAGTGAAAGAAAAGATAAAAGAAAGGAAGAATAAGAAAAGATAGAAGTGAAAGATAGAAAACAAAGAAAATGAAGAAGAAATTCCAGAAAGGGATATTGCCAACTTAAAAAAAAATAAGTGGAAAGGAAATATATTAAGAATTTGAATAATGAAAAATTGTGTGGTTGTGTTTGTCTGATAGTTTTAAGTGGGATTACTTTTTTTTTGTTAGATTTACAGAGGTGGTGATCTTTTTATATTAATTTTTTTTTCGCTACGTCTAAAGATATTGTGCATATATATATGTATGTGTTTATAATTGTACTAATAGTCCTGGCGTGGAAGTTTTTTTTTTGTTTTCAAATTCATCTATTTTTTGTTTGTTTGTTTCTTGGTTATTTGATTTATAAATATATTTTTGTGAGGTACCGAAAATCGAGGTAGTATCGTGTCCCGTCACAGGGTGTTTCGTCTAGCGGATACCGCCCCAGAGCTCTATAGGGGTAGGGAGCTAGGGCATCGGCGATAGTTGTCTCAAAAAAAAGAAAGATACCACAAAAGGTGTGTTAGTTAAGAATTGAACACGGCTTTCGGTATCGATTTGTTTTTCTTTTCATTTTTTTTGTTTTGTTATAATCAATAATTGTACTTAAGATTGTGAATAAACTTCCGCAAAACGCCTACTAAAGGAAGAAAATAGTTTTTTTACTTTTGTTGTTTCGCCCTAGCGAAGCAATGTCGTGCTGAGAGCTTTTTTTAGGGGTGTCGAGGGTAGAGGAGTGGAGGCGGAGTAAAGATGACCTGAACCCGATCATCGACCAACAATTTTGGGGGGTCCAACACTGGCCGCGGACACCTAAAGGTAGGGTGGGTAATGGCCTCACTGCACTAACATCAGCAGTGCCTTGATGTGCCCATAGTCCGTCCGTTTATGTTTCCTTACCTTTCCCTTATTCCTTGGCCTGATATATGTTTTTGCTTGCAGGCGAGGTTAAGTTTCGGGGGCAAGAAACCCCCCCCCCCCGTCCGACGAGCTGACGCCGTGCACCGCAAGCAGGCCGCGTCCCCCGGAGCTTAACATTCCAACCTACCCTTTCTAAACTCTTCCTATCTCTTTTTTCTACCTCATCTTTGTCCTACCCCTCCACTTCACCCACCTCCTTACCAACTCTTGCCACGCAACAAGTAATAAACGAAAAAAGTCAATGTATGTATTAACAATTTTGCAGCAAGTTTATTATCATAAATGGCAAACAATCAACCTTTAAATTTTGACACTTCAATTGACAGCTGAGTTTGACATATGTATGTTAATTGCTTGTTGGGTTGGGCTTTTGATTGTACCTTTCAAATCTTCAAGAACATCAATTCTTAACCAAAAAAAAATATTTGAAAAGGAATAAAATTCATGGTACCTACAAATTTCAAGTACCAAGGAATTGAAGAAATATGGCGTGTTTTTTGGCATCGCTATCTGCAGCCAAATTCGATTTCCCAAAAAAAAAAACGTATCCGCAGTTGCCCATCGGCATTATTTTATTTTAGTTAGTAGACTTGTCTAACTATCAGATACTAAAACAAAACAAGAAGTCCAGCAAAGCCTCCTCCTTTGTCCATAGGTATTTTTCTTGATGCTACATATTTTAAGAAAGAATTTTATTGTGTACCTACCTGATTTATAATTTTAAATAAATGCTAATATACCTTTTCTCCTGATTTTCCATTTTGGTTTTGCTTTCGGATAAGTTTTTGACATATTGGGGTACATTCGTAGATATGGTCAGTCGTCGTTCATGAGATCGAAGTCCTTATATAGGTGGCTCATTTATATGCAGGGTCGAAAGATCGAAATTAAAATTCGTATGTGAAATGTGAAAGACTTTTGAAGTTTAATTTTGACAATAGGGATACTCATGGAGCCGCGTAAACTGTCAACATTTGTATAAATAACCTTTACTTAACTTTATTTAACTCCAACGGCCACTTTTGGCAAAAAGTGGTAAATTTACAAAATTAAAACAAATTGTGTTCTTTCTAGCGCCATTTTTTTCTTTTAACTACATTGTTTTTTTTTAAAACCAAAAATTAAGCTTTCTGCATCATTGTTTTTAATTTTATGGTAAAACAAAACTTAAAAAATATTTAACTTATGTCATTTTCTAATTGCTTTTCAAATTTTTGTGGCAAATAGTAGATGAAATCTAGTTTTGTAATTGCTTACGAAATCTCTTCATATAGAATAAACTTTTTTAAATAAAACAATAACAAAATGATTTAAATTCATGAAAATCATGAAAATAAAATAAATATGATCCAGGAATTAAATCATTTTATTATAAATAACAGTGTTCAGGAAAAAAAAAAAACTATTTGACTTTTAACAGTCAAATATTTCTTTTTCAAAACAATAACATATGTTCAGACAAATGTCAAACAGAGAAGTGTGTTTGAAAGTGCGTGTGCTTGTACCTATGTGTGTATTTTGATAAAAATCGAGATTCAGATTTTTTAATCTCGAATCATGATCATGGAATCTTAGATTTTTCCACTTTTACCTTACTTCACCACCTCTTTTAGCTGTCAGATTAACACATTTGACTCGACTCTAAAGTTATGACTACAATGAGCACTTTTTGCAAAAAGTCAAAAAGTGAAAATTTTCAAACTCATTTTGTGACAGTTTTTCCACAAAATGATGCAATTTTTGTAGTTTTTTTTCCAAATTCAAATGGCATTAAAAAGAAAAAAAAATTACTTTTGTAAATTTCCCACTTTTTGCTAAAAGTGGCCGTTGTATTTATACCTTAAATCTCGCAAATAGAAAACGACATTACAGAAGAAAAATATTAAACACCATAGAGCAACTATATGTGTGACTCGTTCCTTGATTTGTGCGTTCCAATATTAATTCAAAAAAAGAGGCTGGGATGCGACCCACACTGATAACTTCCCATCCCGTCTGTCGATTTGTCTTGCTTAAAAGTTTGTCTATATGCATCAATTTTTACCAAATTTGCGTACTATTTTTTTGTAGATTTTATTTTTTTATGAAAAAACGGACTGTTGAATTTTTATAAAAAAAATTACTGAATATCGGAAACAATATTTTCTGTGAAATAAAATAAGTTTGAAGCCAATATTTGTAATTTTTGAAAAGCTGTTTGAGTCGAAAGTAAATTTTTACCAAGTTTTAGTATTGTTTTTTTTTAGGTTTTTATTTTTTGTAAAAAAAACTGTCGATTCGATTTTTCTCAAAATTTTATCGAATGTTGAAATAAATATTTCTTATAAGTTAAAATTAGTCAGAAGCCGTTATCTCAAATTTTTGAAAAGATATTTGAGTCGAAAATCAATTTTTAACAACTTTTTTTAATTTTTTTTTTCGGTTTTTAATTTTTTGTAAAAAACCTGTCAATTCGAATTATTTCAAAATTTTACTGAATGTTGACAACAATATTTTTGAAAGATAAAAGTAGTTTAAAGCCAATAACTCAAAGTTTTGAAAAGATATTTGAGTCGAAAATCAATTTTTACCAACTTTTATTAATTTTTTTTTAGGTTTTTATTTTTTGTAAAAAAAACTGTCAATTAGATTTTTCTCAAAATTTTATCAGATATCAAAAACATTATTCTTCATTGCACAAAATTGTTTTGGAGATGAAATCATATTTTAGTCGTAAAATTTTCGAGGTGACAAATTTTTTTTTCAGTTTTTTTGATTTATAAAAAAACCGTTAATTGGATTTTTTTCCAAAAATATAATTGTTTTGTATCACGTTACAATATATAACATACAATTTAATTCAAGTCTCTAGCGTCATTGGTTCATGAGATATTTAGGGTTAACCAAAATGTTCACCTTTTTTTTAAACTGCTATGGTAAAAAAACCACCTACGCAATTTTCTTGAGAGCCCTTTCTGCATTTTTCTGCCTTATTATCTGTATAACAAAATTTATTTGAAGTCGATATCTCTTTTGGTTCTTGAGCTATGGACGACGAAAAAAACGTCGCGAACGTACGGACGTACACACGCACGTACACACGCACGCACAGACATCTTTCTAAAAATCTTTTATTTCGACTCTAGGGACCTTGAAACGTCGAGAAATGTCAAAATTTTCAATTTGTCAAATCGGACCCATTACAATAACTTCCTATGGGAAGTTAATAATCTTAAATAAAAGAACGCACTTAAAGTGTGTTGCACTCTGCGAACAAAGCCTTCGAGACTCGTTGAGTTATCCCATTATCCGAGTTACCAACCTAAGAAATTCATTTTTTTTCGATCGAGTATCGATGCTCGAAAATTTTTTGTAATATATAGAAGCTTCCACTGCAGATACGGATAGCTGTGCCAAAAAAAACGCGCCTATTAACTACAAAGGTTTGAGTCGCATTTCATGTTAAACGTTTAAATAAGACAGCTTAACCAGATTTTGGTAAAAATTTAGGACTTGATGTAGTTCCCAAATAGCTTTTGATTGATATTTTTCCCACAGAGCTTTAAGCAATAAAATGATCAAGGAACAGAAACTTTGGAGAAGAATCCCTCATCTATCCTTTCGTAATAACAGTCCATTCTTTGCTAATAATTAAAATCGTCACTGAATTTTGAATACCCTGCAGTGTCAATATTTATAGCATTCCTCTGAAAAAGTGACAAAATTAAATCGTTTGGCTTGAAATTACTTCTTTTTCTTTAATTAATGTTGAATTGAAAATTTGGACATTTCAAAACGTTTCTAGGTCCCTAAAATCTAAGTCAAGAATTTTAAGAGAGATGTCTGTGTGTGCATGGCATCTCATGTTAACGAACGCACCAATATGTCAGATAAGTTGAACAAAAGTCGAATTTTTGACTATTATCTTGTTATGTAGTCTTATTATTGCTACTGAGAGTCGTAACACATTACCTTCTCTTGAAAGTCTCAAAGTTGAATTTCTTGAGGAAGAGCATCAGTGAAGAGTAGTTGCACCAGAATTCTTAGAACACCAACTTTAAGACCAGGTGCAATTTTTTAAATACACCAAGAGAGGTCATTACTCATTAGATTGTCAAAATTTTAGGTACAGTCAGTCTCAGTCTTTCGGAATTTTTTGTTGAATTTGTTCAGAAAATAAGGTCCTCCATCATAAAGAAATATATTGAGATAGTGGTGCCTAGCCTATATGTTGTGAAGCGAATTACTTTGCACAAAGAATAAGTTGAAATAAGCTTATGATTATTTTATTTGTATCTAGTGACAAAGCTTCTGCAAAGTTAAGAATAGGTTCAGAAAATATTTTACTGAAAAACCGTCCTTATTTGTTCCTGAACTTACAAACTTATATGAATTCAATCCGCAGAGGGTGCTCATTATTTTTTAACATTTTATTGATGACAAATTTTGATAAAAAAAAAAGTTTAAAAAGTTTATTTTTTAAGACTAAGAATGAAGTCATTAATATTTATAAAAACTTTAAGTTTTGAAGAAGAGTTAAAAAGAATTAGGTTGCAAAATAAAAGTATTGCGACGTGATAACTGCAGACAGTATCTCAAAAAATCGTTTCATGATCTTATGAGTAGCAATGGTATCAGCACACCGCAGCAAAACCGTGTCATGGAAATAGCCACGAACCGAACCTAAGTTGAAATTGCTAGATGCATGCATTTAGATTCCAGCCACCCATAATTTTTGCTATTTTTCGTAATAGAATAATCATTTTTTGAAATTGAGTATTAGTCAAGTGAGAAGGCGAACATTTACTATTTCAAGATATTTGAATCAAAGGCTATTGTAAAGGGTGTCCCAAAATTAACGCAAGATTTGAATTAAATAGAAAACGCCGTTTTTAGTCTTTTGATAGTTATATTTTTATTGACTCGTAAAGTACATAGGATAGGGTTATGTATGGAATAACACATCGGACAAATGCCTCCACGGCTTTGCATGCACATGCGCACTCTTTTGTTGAAATTTTCCGTGACCATTCTGCATAAATGTGGCTGAATTTCGTTGATGCAGCGTTGAATCTCCTCCTTTAATGCACGGGTGGTTGTGGTCTTGTTGACATAGACTTGTGATTTCAAATAACCCCATAAAAAGAAGTCTAATGGTGTTAAATCACACGATCTAGGAGGCCAATTTTGATCACCGAAACGAGAGAGTACACGACCTGGAAATGTCTCATGCAGTAATTGAATTGTTTCACGGGCTGTATGACATGTGGCACCGTCTTGTTGAAACCACATATTGGACAAATCAATATCATCCAATTTTGGCAGAAAGAACTGTGTAATCATGTCGCGATATCGAGCACCAGTAACAGTCACTGATTGACCAGCATCATTTTCAAAAAAATATTGCCCAATTATGCCTCCAGCCCAAAATCCACACCATACAGTCACGCGTTATGGATGCATTTGTTTTTCGACAATCACATGTGGGTTCTCCGAACCCCAAATGCGGCAATTTTGGCGATTGACAAAGCCATCAAGATGAAAATGTGCTTCTCCAACGGATCCAGTCTCCATGAATTTTTCAATTAATCTCTTCACAGTTGACGAAGTTAAAACACTATTCCGACCATATTTTGTATGAAATTTTCGAACTGCAGCCGCCAAGCTTTCACTATTTTTGAAATATTCTTTAATAATGAAGACACGTTGTTCTCTCGTGTAACGCTCCAATTTTAATAACCCTATACTGTTAGCTGTCAAATTGCTTTTTTTTCAGGGTTGCCAACACTTCACTGCACAAATGGCGGCAAATTCAAATCTTGCGTTAGTTTTGGGACACCCTTTATATATTAACACACGAAAAATTGACAAGTCTCATTGAAAATACAGCGAAAAAAGCCTTCAATATTTGAAATGAAGAAGATACTTTAGCTTAAATACGAACGAAGTTAATTAAACGATGAAGAAGTCTGTTTTAAAATTTTGAACTCATCTCTAACTAAAAAATGCTAATGGATTCAACTTCTCGAATGTATCTCGACAGAAAATAGCTAAAACTTAAATTAAAAAAAGAGGTTGGGATGCGACCCACACTGATAACTTCCAATCCCGTCTATCGATTTATTTTGCTTAAAAGTTTGTAGGTTTTCGAGTTTTGTTAAAAAATTTGTCAGTTGAATTCTTCTTAAAAATTTTAAAATTACTAACAATATTTTGCCCATCTACACTAAAACAGGGTGCGGCAGAGCCGACTGACGAGTTTAATGAGGTCATTATAGCCTGTGACAAGATAAGAGTAGGCCTTAATAAGTGGTATATTTTGAATTGTACGGCAATGCCGTTTTTATTCGTAATCATGATCTGGACAGGTGTACATCGTGGTTTCGTCGTGCGTGCATATTACGAAAATAATAATTCTGTGATCGCTACACAAAAGGCTTTTCGTATACACATCGGCATTCCACGTGCTGAATCTGTTCCTTCTGCAAACACTATCAAATTGTGGATACGGAATTTGGAAGAAACTGGAAGTACCCTAAGTAGACTTGTACACGGAGCACCCAGAACGGTAAGAACCCCCGAACATGTGCAGTTGGTTAGAGAGTCAATAGAGCAGTCACCAAGGCACTCAGCCCGGAAACACACGGTAGCTTTGGGAATCTCAGACCGTTCTTGGAGGAGAATTCTTCACGAAGATTTATCATTCCATCCCTATAAATTACTGTTTGTCCAAGAGTTAAATGCTACTGACTACAACAACCTCAAAAATCTCCGTCAGCAAATTCTTCTCCAAATTCCTCCGATATCAACTTTTTTCTGTAGCGATGAGGCCCATTTTCATCTTTCTGGATTTGTAAACAATTTTTTTCCTTTGAGGCTACCTTAAGGATAAGGTTTTCAGACATCGCCCACATACCATAGAAGAAATTAAACAGAAAATCACCGTGGAAATCGAGGCCATACCAGTCGAAATGTGCCGAAAATCATGTGAAAGCTTCAGAGATCGTCTACAACAGTGTATCAATGCTGCCGGTCGCCATCTTGGAGATATAATTTTCAAAAAATAATTTTTAAGAATGGGATTGAATACTGATTTAAATAAAAAAAATGTTTTCTCTAAGTTTTACTGTTCGTTATTTATAGCCCATCAAAACTCGTCAGTCGGCTCTGCCGCACCCTGCATTATAAAGAGGAAAGATTTGTATTTTTGTATGTAACGAATAAACTCAAAAAGTACTGGACCGATTTTAATAATTCTTTGTTCATTAGAAAGCTACATTATCTGTACCTATTAATGTCTACCCGTGCGAAGCCGGGACGGGTCGCTAGTGATGAAATAATGGGTGATTTTTTTGAGGTTAGGATTTTCATGCATTAGTATTTGACAGATCACGCGGGATTTCAGACATGGTGTCAAAGAGAAAGATGCTCAGTATGCTTTGACATTTCATCATGAATAGACTTACTAACGAGCAACGCTTGCAAATCATTGAATTTTGTTACCAAAATCAGTGTTCGGTTCGAAAATGACAAATTTTGTTCAGCGATGAGGCTCATTTCTGGTTGAATGGCTACGTAAATAAGCAAAATTGCCGCATTTGGAGTGAAGAGCAACCAGAAGCCGTTCAAGAACTGCCCATGCATCCCGAAAAATGCACTGTTTGGTGTGGTTTGTACGCTGGTGGAATCATTGGACAGTATTTTTTCAAAGATGCTGTTGGACGCAACGTTACGGTGAATGGCGATCGCTATCGTTCAATGCTAACAAACTTTTTGTTGCCAAAAATGGAAGAAATGAACTTGGTTGACATGTGGTTTCAACAAGATGGCGCTACATGCCACACAGCTCGCGATTCTATGGCCATTTTGAGGGAAAACTTCGGAGAACAATTCATCTCAAGGAATGGACCGGTAAGTTGGCCACCAGGATCATGCGATTTGACGCCTTTAGACTATTTTTTGTGGGGCTACGTCAAGTCTAAAGTCTACACAAATAAGCCAGCAACTATTCCAGCTTTGGAAGACAACATTTCCGAAGAAATTCGGGCTATTCCGGCCGAAATGCTCGAAAAAGTTACCCATAATTGGACTTTCCGAATGGACCACCTAAGACGCAGCCGCGGTCAACATTTAAATGAAATTATCTTCAAAAAGTAAATGCCATGGACCAATCTAACGTTTCAAATAAAGAATCGATGAGATTTTGCAAATTTTATGCGTTTTTTAAAAAAAAAAAAGTTCTCAAGCTCTTAAAAAATCACCCGATAGTTCGATTTCAAAATTTATTTTTGCTAACAAGATTTTTAGTCGAAAACAAATGTTTACCAATTTTAGTAGCATTTCTTAAAAGTTTTTATTTCTTGTGTAGACAAATACAAATTGGATGAATTAAATTAATTTGAAGTCATTATATTCGAGATATTGAGAACGGAACATCAATTTTTACCAAATTTGCGTACTATTTTTTGTAGATTTTATTTTGTATGAAAAAACGGACTGTTGGATTTTTATAAAAAAAATTACTGAATGTCGAAAACAATATTTTCTGTGGGATGAAATTATTTTAAAGCCAATATTTTTAATTTTGAAAAGATATTTGAGTCGAAAGTAAATGTTTACCAAGTTTTAGTAATGTTTTTCTTTTAGGCTTTTATTTTTTATAAAAAAAACTGTCAATACGATTTTTCTCAAAAATTGTACCGCATGTTGAAAGTAATATTTCTTATAAGATAAAATTAGTTTGAAGCTATAATCTCAAATTTTTGAAAAGAAATTTGAGTCCAACATCAATTTTTACCAACTTTTAGTAATGTTTTTTTAGGTTTTTATTTTTCTCAAAATTTTATCAGATGTCAAAAACGTTATTTCTCGTTGCACAAAATTATTTTGGAGATAAAATCATTTCGTATAATTTCGTAAACTATTCGAGGTGACAAAAATTCTTTTTAAATTTTTTTTGCTTTATAAAAAAACCGTTAATTGGATCTTTTTCCGAAAATATACCAGTTTGGTATCACGTTATAATATAGAATTTAATTTAAGTCTCTAGCGTTATTGGTTCGTGAAATATTTTGGGTTAACCAAAATTTTCACCTTTTTTTTAAACTGCTATGGTAAAAAAAAAAACACCCACGCAATTTTGTTGAGAGTCCTTTCTGCATCTTCCTGCATTATAATCTGTATAACAAAATTTATTTGAAGTCGATATCTCTACTGGTTCTTGAGCTACGGACGACGAAAAAAAACTTCGCGAACGTACGTACACACAGACATCTCTCTAAAAATATTTTATTTCGACTCTAGGGACCTTGAAACGTCGAGAAATGTCAAAATTTTCAATTCAAGAAATCGGACCGATTACATTAACTTTCTATGGAAAGTTAAAAGCCATTGCGGACACAAATTATTTTGGTCCTTTTTTGGTACGATTGGTCATTTATATTTTCAGCTTTGGTCATGCAATTTTTTTTCAAGTGGCAACCGTGATTACAACAACTTCCTATCGGAAGTTAAAAAATGCTCTTCATACAAAAATACCATTTGAAAATTTTAAGAGGGCACTAATGAGAAGTTATCAGTGTGGGTCTCATCCAAGCCTCATTTTGTTTTATCAAAATGAAACCCCTTATAGGAAAACCCTTAATGTTATTTCTTTTTTGTTCGTTTATTTTAAATTATTTAATCAATTTGGTACTGTTTTTAAACAAATATTGAAAATAAATAAATATACCTAAACATCATTTTCATATACAAATGTCTTTCCATAATTCTTATCCTAAATCTTTTTTGTGATATTTCATAAAATTGACAATTTTTCACCTTTTCTAAAACTAGGTTATACCTATCAGAACCATCTCAAAAAGAAACTATAATCTATATCTTAAAATATGATGCTGCTTTAAATTAACATATGAATTATGATGATAGGACATTTTCTTCTTCTTCGTCGTCTTCTACTGCTTGTTCTATAACTTGTTGGTTTATCTTTGTTCTGGGGCAAACAACTTGATTAACTCTAAGAAAGATACAATCGCACGCTGGCTGACTAGCTGCCACTTGTGTCAGTTATTAATTTATTTCTCTCTTTTGATTAATGTTAAACTATCTTATTATTAATATTTTTATTTTTTTTAATTCAAAGATATCAAACTTTTTGTATAAATTAATGTTTCACACCAAAATACATACTCGTACCTAAGCCCCATCTCCACAAAACAAAAAATGTTACGGTGGTGGTGGCTTTCTTTTTCATAAGAAATATATGTAGTCGTAAATAGTTAAGGCTTTGAGAAAGATATAATAAATCCCTTCCAATGATATTTTTACATTTAAATCCAAAAATTGATGGTGGGGACCATCAACACACAATAAACAACTCAATTAGTTAAATCGCTTATATATTAAAAATCGGTGTGTGTTTATACATCAAAATGGGAAGAAAATTTACATCTTATAAACTTAAGACTATTAGTTGGAATTAATGAATTAAAATATTTCAAAAAAAAGTAGGAGGGTATGGTGTTTTAATTTAGGACCATATACAAATATAGCTAAGCTTAGGTTTTATATATGTAAGCTTTTGAAAGGAATGCTGATAGGGGAAAGGCCGGCCACCATTTGGGGCGGAGCAACTTAAAACTAATATCTGTCACTATGGGGTCCATTAGAATATATTTATTATTTGTTTACAATAACAAATTTTCAATGTTTGCGGTTGCTTGTCTAATAATTTTAATTATTAATATAATTCTGGTTAATTCTTTTGAATTTTTGGAAATTTATTTGACTAGCGGTATGTCTTTTTTTTCTTAAATATTTTACGCACTAATTTAAAATTTTAAGTTGAAGCGTGAGTTCAACTTTGAGGTTAAATTGGTTGTAATGCGTAGAAGTTTTGCAAACAAATATTTAAAATGTATTGATGATATGCTTAACTTACTCCCTAATTCCAACTTTAGAGGTTTTAATCTCAATAAATTAATGTTCTACCAGAAGTTAATTTCAGTATTTTGTTATATTTAGGGGTTTCCAATAAGAGGTTTTATTCTAAAAAGCCTGCTTTTGGTAGGGAGTTTCATTTCAAAATTTCATCTTTTGGAATTTGACAAGATAATAACTGATATTACTTAAAATGGAACAAGAAACGCTTCAACAGTCGTAAAAATTGTTAAAATTCAATACAAAAATGGATGACATTTTTCTCAAACACAAATGAAGGGGTTGGTGGAGGCGTGTACTATGAACAACTGAAATTAAGTCTCTCATTCCACCTTCCCAATCATTATATCCTGTTCCCGGCAAAACTTTTTGCTATAAAAGAAGTCTTGGCTTAAAGAAATTGTGATATCAACATCTGATATTCGTATTTTCTCAGATAGTCAGGCGCTGTCAAATCTCTGGACTCTGTCTCTATACAAACTCTATAACAGTCCACAAGACCTCTTTCACACGAGACGGTTTTTTCCGTACGGTTAAAATCCGTACGATTTTTTTCCGTATGGACTTTGTTTTCACACATAACGTATTTTCCCCGTGAATCGTCTACGTTTGGTTATATTTTAGATATTTTTCTTTAGTACAAGTGACCACAAAAACGGACGGCAGACGAATAAAAATCGTCTTTTGTGAATGCGTTCGAGTAGTCACGTACGCCACTGATAAGACGGCGAACGGCACGGTCGTCGTATATTTCAGTCGTTGAGACGGCTGTTTTAAATCGTCCGTACAGAAAAAACCCGTCTCCGTCCAGTGTGAAAGCTTTAGTTAATTTTATTAGTTTACTATCAATGGCTCACGGATAAAAACCGTACGGACTTTAACCGTACGGACGAAACCGTCTCGTGTGAAAGAGGCCTAACTGCTAATCCTCCCTAATGGAGATGACAGCTGATCTCTTTCGAAATGGTGCAGTACAACCCATTTTTTGGCTAATGCTGAAATAACATCACCACGTCTAAGGTCACGAAAAATATCTGCCTATAAAGCATACACTATAGATTTAAAGCCCTTAAAGTGCTTGGTATCTCTAAGCAGATCACATATAAGCTCGATAATCGTTTGTCATAACTGGGCACTGTGTAATAGGAAAACACGACACCCGGCTTATCGTATTCTAAAATAACTTTTGCAGAAGCTGTTCAGATGTGGAAGAGGAGGAAACAGAAACAGTTCTTAACCTCCTATGTGTCTGTATTAGAGAGGATTAAGAAAACAAAAATGGTGTGCAAAATATTAAATGAGTAAATATTTTTCCATAAATCTTATAGTGCCTAACTCAACATTGTTTTTCTTTAAAATTTAAAATGAGATGGAATGTATGAATTTAATTTTTTTATTTGACTAATTTCAGCGAACTTATAACAAAAAATAAAAAAAACATAAAAAAAAATAATATAAATAACAAAAATATAATTTAAATAATAAATGTTTATTTTCATATAAAGGGTGTCCCAAAATTAAGTGAAGTGTTGGCTACCTGAAAAAAAAAGCAATTTGACAGCTAACAGTATAGGGTTATTAAAATTGGAGCGTTACACGAGAGAACAACGTGTCTTCATTATTAAAGAATATTTCAAAAATAGTGAAAGCTTGGCGGCTGCAGTTCGAAAATTTCATACAAAATATGGTCGGAATAGTGTTTTAACTTCGTCAACTGTGAAGAGATTAATTGAAAAATTCATGGAGACTGGATCCGTTGGAGAAGCACATTTTCATCTTGATGGCTTTGTCAATCGCCAAAATTGCCGCATTTGGGGTTCGGAGAACCCACATGTGATTGTCGAAAAACAAATGCATCCATAACGCGTGACTGTATGGTGTGGATTTTGGGCTGGAGGCATAATTGGGCAATATTTTTTTGAAAATGATGCTGGTCAATCAGTGACTGTTACTGGTGCTCGATATCGCGACATGATTACACAGTTCTTTCTGCCAAAATTGGATGATATTGATTTGTCCAATATGTGGTTTCAACAAGACGGTGCCACATGTCATACAGCCCGTGAAACAATTCAATTACTGCATGAGACATTTCCAGGTCGTGTACTCTCTCGTTTCGGTGATCAAAATTGGCCTCCTAGATCGTGTGATTTAACACCATTAGACTTCTTTTTATGGGGTTATTTGAAATCACAAGTCTATGTCAACAAGCCCACAACCACCCGTGCATTAAAGGAGGAGATTCAACGCTGCATCAACGAAATTCAGCCACATTTATGCAGAATGGTCATGGAAAATTTCAACAAAAGAGTGCGCATGTGCATGCAAAGCCGTGGAGGCCATTTGTCCGATGTGTTATTCCATACATAACCCTATCCTATGTACTTTACGAGTCAATAAAAATATAACTATCAAAAGACTAAAAACGGCGTTTTCTATTTAATTCAAATCTTGCGTTAATTTTGGGACACCCTTTATCATCTCGGTTTTCTTGCTAACAGAAGAAATGTGTTTTTCTTCTAATTTATTGTGGTACGAGGCGTTGTCCATTACAATAACTGAAGGTTCCTCCAAGTTGTTCAAAACTTGTTGTTAGATCCATTTGCAGAAATTTTCGAAGTTCATGTCGTCGTGATAGTCTCCCGTTTTTGTTCCAGATTTAAATAAATAAAAGTAAGCAGTTTTGACCAAACATTTTTCACCACCTCTGTCCCTTTGAAATTTGCATTCTCAACCCACTGATACTGTCATCAGTCTAAGCCCCTGGATTTGTATGTGAGCTATGAATATAGCTTTCGTCCAAATAAATGATGTTATATCTTTTTGTTCTAAATTCCCGGATTTTTTTCAGATACTTCTTTACCATGAGTTTAATATCATTTCTTTCACAGAGAAGTTTCCGGTTGTTTTGGTTTTTGTTTGCAACTAAAACCGCGTCTTCTTAGAATCCTTTTGAGAGAAGTAATACTTAAGTTAAGCTCCAGATCTTCCTCGTTGGACTCGTTGTCTCAACATTTTTAAGGATATCATCATTTCTTCTTCCTGGTGGAAGTTGTGCATTATTTCAGTTTTCCACTTCGTATGCTGTACTTTTTTATTTGGTGACTGCACAACTCCTGTCTATTCGTATTCCTTAATAATCCTTCTGATTGAACGTTCAGAAATTCCAGTGGTTTCCACGGTTTGCGTGGTTGCGTAGCTCACAGGATTTGCAAGAAACGAATTCTTTGCTTCTTCCTTCTTGACGTTATACATATATCCTAACAACTCTCTTACGCTCCTGGCTTCCAAAAGGTTTTCCTTTTCTGAATGGATCCATTCATTTTTTCTTGTAAATGTATTTCGATGTATAACTCTTGGTTGTTTTTTTTTTTAAATTGAATTGAACACCAAAGCAAATAGAAAGAAACAATAATCCCTTTTTTTTCAATATGGCGTAGCTCATAGGAAGTTTTTATGTGTAACCCAATTGCATTTTGCAATAGACTTATTTTTTTTTATTGAACTGAAATTTGTCCTAATAATAACAACAAAAATTATTAATTTTATCTTTTAGAAGTAAAGTTTACACCTAAAATTTGTTTCTTTGTCTTTCACCAGAGATGGAATAGTTTTTCAGACATCAAGCTTTGAAAGAAAAACAAACCATGAACATATCTTATTCAAAGAATGTCCATCGCTGGAAATTCATTTCTATTTTACTGTGAGCGAAGCTATACACAAAACTCACCCTCCCTAGTGCTTTAGTATGATCGCAGCAGCAGAGAGAAAAGAACTAAAAAATGAGAGTAAGAGGTTTCGAAGGGACGGAGACGAGGAAGTTTGGCTCTCTCGATTAGTTTTTTCTCTCTGGCAGCAGCGTCATTGGCAACAACGCCAGGGTGACGCCAGCATGTTCATCTTTTTTTTTTTTTTTTTTTTTCAGGGATTTTTGATTTTTCTGTCTCTTTCAGAATTGAAGAGTAAATCAGAGAAATTAAAAGAGACCTGCGCAGTAGAATGGCCAACTGAATTGGTTCAAGCAAATACCTGGAAGTATTCTTCAAGAGATGTTTCTCTTCTTTTGTTCTGGACTGGTGCTTTGAAAACTTTCTTAACCCTTTTGGACAATATTCAAAGGAAAGCTTTTTAAACGATAGGTCACAGTAAAGTTAGTAACTCGAACATCTTCATAAAAATTTTGTATTCATCTTTTTTTACCGTTTTTTTTTTGTTTAATAAACCATGCTCTTGTGAAATAACTGAAAGAGTTGATCACAATTAGTCACTGAGATTTTGTGATCTTACAGCCTAAGATTTATTTCATGTCATGTGAAAGATAAGATCAAGGCTCCACAATTAATTTAATAAATTGAAGATGGAATTTATGATGTTATCTAGGACAAACAGCCTTAAATGTGTAAATTGGTCATGGGAAAATTTCATAAAAGGGCTGCAGTGTTGCAACCGTTGTTATTTGGTAGCCATTTTGCCAATGTCGTATTCCATTGGTAATTATTACTTATTTTCTTCTATTGAATGAAATAGCATGAATTGATCTATATTAGAAAAGACTTGTTTTATTTGCGTATATCAAAATGAAACTTTTTATCGGAAAACCTTCTATTTGGCTTATATCGTGATTTCTTTCGCGCAGGTGTACAGCGTGAGAATTAAGTGACGTACTACTCAATATTTTTATATTACATAATTATATCGATTTATTAAGAGTTTATTAAGAATCAATAAAACTCAAACTTCACGGATAATTACTACCTTAGTCACTGTATAACCCCTTCTTGTTCTACCTCTATTATTATAGGTCAGTAAATATTGTAATGAGGTATATCGTGTCGTTAAAATAATAACATTCTAAGTACAATACAAACAAATTTTTATAAAACAAATTAAACAAATAGCAATAATATTGTTATAGTCGACAAACAAATTGATGTCCATTCACCAATTACACAACAATAACACCAATGAAAGTTGTTTTCAACTTCCGTGAGAACAAATAAACAACTTGAACCTCAGTACGAAGTTACATAGTTCTCATGATATAAGAAAATGTGCAATCTTATTTTTCTTCTACATATTATTGTTTGTCTTATGCATAGATAGATAATAATAAAATTATAATAATAATTATTCTTCCTCTTTGATTTTGATTACTTGAGTTTGCTTTATTCTTGGGATGAAAATACAAATATTCATAAACTGAGAGTTATACATATTCCTAGTGTTGCCATCACGTTGCTTTTATCAGGTCTAAATTTCTTATTTTTATTATTGTTTTATTTATACATATTGTCAACTCATATACACAAATATGTAAATAAAATAATTAATTGATAAGTCACAGTTTATTATTGATACAAATTGGATTATTACACAGAACACCAATACGCTTATCCAAGTAACGGATTTCTGATCCTTGAAGTTCAAAAAAATATAATTTTCTGGGACTCGACACTGTCCCAATTAAACACACGAATTCAGTTTGGTATAATAGTATAATATATTTGGTGCGACCGCACTCTACAAAGTTAACAATAAGAATGAATCCAAAAATGAATATAATTCTCTATCAAGCTTAATCAATATAATATTAAGTGCTGATATTGCAATTGAAGTTCTAATATTGCATTTGAAGTTCCCATGCAACCTCGAACATTCACCTGGAATCGGATTTCCCGGTGGGAACGCATTGACTTTATTGGACGGAAGCTCGTGTGCTTCGTTGGCATTTTATATGCTGGGTCAATGCCTGCTCGTGTTAACTGCCGCCCCTTCAAATATCTGCGTCCCGCAGATCATTCGTTGAACATTGAGTGCAACAACCTTTTCCTTCCTTGATGTCATTGGTCCCTCGGGTAGGTCGAAGTGCTGGCATTGGTTTTCCACGGAACGACAAGCGAAGCTCTGGGATGTTAGCTTTCCCATAGATTTTTTTCCAGAGTAAAAAGATGAAAGCTACGACTGTTAGGAGTAAGCAGATTTCTGTAAACATAAAAGAGTTAAGATTCTTTTTAACGTTATTAATTAGTTCTATATTTTTGGTGCTGAGATCATGCACGTATTCCAAATTTGGTTTGATCCTGTCGATTGTTATGTTTGCCAGGACAGATGGAAGCGCTTGGGGACTCAAAACTGACTTACTGTTATACGTCTTATCCTTTATTCGAACCATCTCGTTGTCTAGCTGGATCAGGTAGGTACCTTCTAAAGGAATAGAGGAGTTTTTATTTAAAATAGAGCCATTGAAATTCGTAAGGAAAACTGTATTTTCTCCGACCATTTCTATGATTTCTTCGTTTGTCGTTTTGTAGTTGCATAATGCATTTCCACCCTTAAGAAGTCTAGGAATGCAAGAGTTTTCGGGGAGTTTTTTAAGTATGTTTTCGTTACACACCGAGGTGTTACCTATGTTATCACAATCTTCATTTAACCCGTAAGTTGCGTCATGGCTTAGTAATAGTCTGGAGTAGTCTAAGTCAACTTGTTTGTTGTTTCTAATCGCTGCATGAACGGTGATTAGGTGGTGAACCTTAGGGTCAATTTTCGGTATAGATAGTATGTAAAGGAGCAATGTACCATTACAATATACAGAAGGTCGTCCGTATTCGACAGCTTCTACAACATTTTGGTAAGGTAGAGTTTCGAGTTCGTTCACTATGGTATTAATTTCTTCTGAGTCCAAAAGATTACTATTGACGATACCGTTCTTGGCCATTTGGCAGGCTCTTATTATCTCATTAACTCCTTCCTTTAAAATAAGTATCTTATCGAGTAAGTCATGTCTGAGTTTGTCTGTCTCTGTTTTTTGAATAGCGTTATTATAGCGTTCGATTAGTTTATTAAGTTTCTCCGTTACTTCCTGAGTCTTGTCAAACAATTTCCTGTTGATAACGTATTGTCGGTTATTGTTTTCTGTGATCTTTGTCTGTTCTTTTAAAAGATTGTCCCAGTCAGTTGCGTCTGGAGAACCACCTATCCATTTCCAGGCAGTTCCTATCCAATTCACTGACCTAACCTGCCTCATTTTCGTGTCTCTTAATTCATTTATCCTTTGTTTGATCTGAGTTATGTGATAGTTCAGAATAGGCCGCATTTCTTCGTCCTTTAAATGTTTAAACGTAAGTCGTTCGGTTTCCTGTACAAGCGTGTCGTATTTGTTCAAGTCGATTACATGTATGAGTTTAAAAACTCCGCTTGCTATCCAGGCGTTTGTCTCTTTAATCGTTACCACCGGTGATTCGTAAGCGAATATATGCAAGGTCTGCATGGGAGTGAAAAGAACTACTAATCTGTAATGTATATGTAATCAATATTTATTAAGCACAGTTTTATAAAATTTCTTAAAATCTAAATTATAGAATATAAATTTAGTATATATTTTTTGTACGTATACGAATGTACAATTGCACGTATGCAAATCAATTGTTCTTATTACAATTTTGTAATTCAATTAATGTTGTACTCTCTTTACATTAGTTTCTTTCTTTTTGTATTGATAAATGATTTTTCATTTTTATGATGCCTGATGAGTTAGCTCTCCATTAAATTTTCGGGGTAGTCACTGGATCGGAAGGTTCGTATTGTTCCGCTTTGGCTTGTAAGGTTAAATTTTCAAACAGCCTACTAGGGTACGAGGGCCAACACCACCATTATTACGTTTAAGTAATTTTTTAGTGAACCGGCCCCTTGTTTCGTGAGGCTAACTCCTAGGCATATTTGAACATTTTTTTTTTTTTTTTTTTTTTTTTTTTTTTTTTTTTTTTGTTAATTTTTCATACAAGGCCTGGGCCCACTCTTCTTTTTTCTTTTTTTTTTCTTTTTTTTTCTTTTTAAGGGGTCAAAGAAGATCAATTTTTTTTTATTTACCGAATGTTTTTGAGGTGAGCTTTATGGATTTTTTTTCCACTTTCTGTCGTTACAGTAACCTTGTTGTCTTTGGCTACAATTTCTTTTCTATATAAAGGCTTGTTTTTACTTTTAATGCCTTTTGTAGCCACATAAACGACTTCACCCCTTTTATACTTTTTGGGAACCACTCTCTTCAGATTTCTTCTAGCATTCCTAGCATCCATATTTTTCCTAATAATCCCCCTAAGGTCGTTATTAATCTTTTGACGTATGTTTAAAAGGCTTTGATAGTTAATCCTCTGTGACCTATTAAAGAATATATCTGATGGTTTCTTATTTGTCACAGAGTGTATGGTGTTATTATAACGATCAACGGCCACGTACACGAGTTCTTTGACACTCAGATCCTTATATTCCTCTCTGAGGCACCTGTATATTTCTAGAACCGTGGAATGTACCCGTTCTATTTGGCCGTTAACTTCGCTTCTGTGTGATGGGGTGAGATACAGTTTTATTCCCAGATTTTTTAATAAATTAAGGACAATAGGGCTAAGGAACCCTTTCTCATTGTCAGCGACAAGAGTGAGAGGAGCTGTAAAAAAGTGTACCATTTTTATGATCTTTGACCTAATAGTAATTGCGGACCTATCTTTAAGATAAAAAAATTTTGAAAATTTTGAAAACTTGTCCACAACCGTAACAAATTTTTTGTCCTGAATTTCCATTATATCCATATGAATTATTTCACATGGATATCTTGGAACAGGTGTTGGTTGCAATTCGGGGTTATTTGGATGCCTATCGTACTTGTTACGGTTGCAAACGTCACACAAGGCAGCATACTTCCTTATGCTCGCCATCATTTGGGGAAAATAATATTTTTCTAATATTTGTTCCTTATTTTCCCGTGGAGCTCGGTGAGCCCTTCGGTGCTCGTTTTCAATTATAGAAAACTTTCGCTCCTCGTTAGCGACGTCTTCGACTAGCCTTTGTGTTACTCTTATTTTGTATTTTTCAAAATTTTCTAGATATATATTTTGTAACATCCAGAGGTATTCCTCGGGAATTTTTATACCATTGATAACATTTGGATTGAGATTTTCTCTTAACGCCTCCCTTAATTTATCTTCATCTAATTTCTTAAAGGAGATATAATAGCGATAGAATCCAGGGTGTGGTTCCTCGTGGGAACACATGTCAAGACGGGCGATTTTGAAAACTAGTTGGTTTCTAAAAACATTAAGTGGAACTTCAACATGTGGTATTAGATCTGTACCATCTTGGTTAGCACTATGCATGGTACAAGATTCTTCGGTTTCAGATAGAGATAGTTCACGCAATCCTTCATCAGCAGTTGCAGTCAGTATGTTGTCTGTCACGTCACTTTGTCCCTCGTATGCCGTTTCTGTACTAGTATGTGTGTTAGCTGTGTCTGTTCGAGAAGAAGAGGAGCTTGAACCTGAAAGGTTATTGACTTGCGTTGGAAGCCTCGAGAGAGCATCAGCCACAAAGTTTGATTTACCAGGTGTGTAAATCAACTCGTAGTTATATTCCTCGATTCTGGCCTTCCAACGTTTGAGCTTTGCATTATAGTTTCTGTTACTAAGGGTGTAGGTCGGGGGTTGGTGATCAGTGTATATCCTGATCTTCTTAGCCCCGTATAGGTAATTCCTCAAATTGTCTAGTGCCCAAACTATGGCACGAAGCTCTTTCTCGTTTGTTGCATAGCCCTCTTCTGTTCTACTAAGCGAACGAGAAATGAATGAAATTGGCCTATCCTTACCAGGTTCACCTTGGGATAGTACGGCGCCAATAGCATAGTCGGAGGCGTCTGTTGTCAAATTAAAGGGTTTGTCGAAGTCAGGGAAGGCTAACACTTCTGCTGAGGTGAGAAGTTTTTTTAAAGTTTGGAATGCTTTTAATCCTTCGTCATTAAGTTCAATGGCAACTTTCTTGGATTGGTTGGCTTTTACTTGTGATAATTCTCCACGAGTCATATTCGTTAGAGGTTTCGCAATTTTGGCGTAGTCTCGAATAAATCGTCTATAGTAAGACGTAAGGCCAAGAAAGCTCTTCAGTTCCTTCAGTGTATTTGGTGGAAGGATAGCTTCGATAGCCTTTACTTTATCTGGGTTAGGGAGGATGCCGTCTGATGTCACCAAGAATCCTAAAAATTCGACACTATCGTTTAAAAATGAGTCTTTTCGAGGTTAACCTTAAGACCAGCTTCGTGGAGTTTTGAGAAGATGGTCTCTATATCCTTAAGATGGTCTTCTATCGTCTTGCTGTAAATGATAATATCGTCAATGTAGACGTAGCAGATCTTCCCAATCAGCTCCTTTAGAACGTCGTCTGTCATACGTTGAAAAATGGCTGGAGCATTTTTCAGTCCGAATGGCAGCCTAAGGAACTCGAACTTGCCATTCATCGTGGAGAAGGCGGTTTTAGGGATATCTTTCTCATGCATAGCAATCTGATGGAATCCCGAGGTGAGGTCTAAAGTGGTGAAAAACTTAGCATCACCAAGACTGGCAAGTGTGTTGTTTATATCAGGGATAGGATAAGTATCTGAAACAGTGACGGCATTGAGGCGTTTGAAATCTATCACCATTCTGTATTGTTTTTCTCCGTTTGGTTTGTCCTTCTTCGGCACAACCCAAATAGGAGAATTATAGGGACTTTTGGAGGGTCGAATAATTTTTTCGGCCAGGAGTTCGTTTATTTGCTTTTCCACCTCTTCTCTCATACCGGCAGGATAGGGATAACTTTTAGTATAAATTGGTTCGTCTACACTTGTACGAATTTCGGCTCTCACATTTGTTCTTATCTTCTCGTTTTTAACTGGACCGAAAAGGTCTTCAAATTTTGTACATATAGATTCAAGTTTTAATTTAAATGATTCGGGCACGCTTTTGTTAAGTATGGTCAAATTATTGACCATGTCTGAAGTTTTGTTTTTTAGAGGGATTTTTATCTTTGAATTGATTATTAGTTCATTTTTGTCTCTATCTATAATCGCTCGAAGGTCTTTAAGGGTATCGTCGCCGATTATTCCATCGAATGATTGTAAGGTTGGGAGGATAAAGAAGGTTACTTCTAAATCGCAGCCAACAAAGGCAAAGAATTTACCGGAGATTTTGTTTTTTACCAAGATCTTTCCCGCAGGACTACTGATATGAAAAGGGTTTTTGACAGGATGGGGTACAGGTACTAAGTTTGGTCTAATAAAATTTTTATTTGCACCCGTATCGACAAGGAAGTGTAGAATTTTTCCGTCCCGCGTACCATACTCTATATATGGTACGCTGGAAACGAGGCTTCTGTCATAAAATTTTCCTCAGCGGGGGTTGTTGTATTCGAACAGCTTGGTTCTTCTATAGCTCCAGGTGCGCCCGCAACCATGTGGTTGAGACGCTGTTGCTTCCGCTGGTAGCCTTCGGAACTGCTTCCTCGTTTAAATGGATTGCTGGTACTAGGCCGATTCATGTAATCGACATTTCTTGTTTGTTCCGACCCCAGTTCCATTTTAACTGGGGGCTTTGGTCCTGTTGGGTGTTGATAATATTTGGAGTTATAACTTGGACCAAATGTATTTTGTTTGAATTGTGCAGATCGACCCCTACCGTTACCGAATCTGTTAGGATACCTGTTAAAGTTTCTTGTTGGCAGTGAAGGTTTCTTTTCCACTCCAAAGTCATAGGATACTGGAGCGGAAACGGTGTTAGGCGCCTGGACGTGCACTGAACTATTTCTTAGAGTAATGTTTTGCATATCAAGACACGTAGTGTAGGCTTCCGGGAGAGATTTCGGCTTCTGTATCATCAAAATTCTCGATAAATCTCCGCTAAGACCCCTGACGAACACATCTAGGGCCCTGTCGCGGTACGTCCCAATAAGAGCGTTGGCAGTCTCCACCGAATAGGTCTCAGTGCGAATCTTATTAATTATGAGGGAGAATTGATGATTTACGTTCGCGTAGAAATCATCAACTCTCAGACTTCCTTGCTTCAGTTGGTTTAACTGATGCTCAAGGGTACGTATATCCCTTTTATCCGCGTAATGGAGGGAAAGGATTTTCTTTATTTCCGTCCAGTTGTTGTCGAAAACGTTATACGACACAAGGGCCGAGTCAGCCTTACCACGAATTTTTTGGCGTATATGCTGAAGGATGGCCCTGTATAGAGGCTTACTACGAACAATCTCGTAGTCCTTCAGCACGGTTTCCACGCAATGCACCCATGATACATATTGAACGGGATTACCGTCAAAAACTTGTATCTCCTTGACTGGGTCAGGGAGCTTAGAGATTTCTCTAAGCTCGTTCTCATTGCTTGGTCCACGGAGTGGCTCGACGGTCAAGTCGGGTTGGGTATCGCTAGCGACGACGCTAGGTGTATTATCCTCAACCGATTTTATTTTATCCCTAATGGAACCTAACTGTTCTAGTATTTGTTTTATTGTTTCTTGTGTGCCCCCCTGTTCTAGCACAACAATCCTAGTTTCGAACCCTCTTAATTGGTCAAGAACAGTGTTCATTGCCCCTGTAAGATGGGTGATGGATACCTGAAGTTCTTCCATTATTCTAATTCAATAGAGTAGTTCCCCCAAAAGCAAAAAATTTGTATCGTAATCAAAATAATATATATATATATATTTTTTTCTTTTTTTTTTTCTCTCCCCCTTGTACAACTTTGGTTTATATTATATATGTAGGTATATATTTCTTTAGAAATTTTGTAATTTGCTTTTTTCTTTTCCTTTATAGGAAATTGCCTCTATTAATTGTTATAATATGTGTATGTACTTTTGTTCGATTCAATTTAAATTTCAGAAAATCTTTATTATTATTTTTTTTTTTTTTTTTATTTTAATTAAATATATGTATTTTGTATATATATATGTATGTAACGAGTAAGTATATGTACTTTTATATTCAATTCGTTAAGTAAATTTAGTTAAATAAATATAGGTGTAAATGACACAAAATGTTATAATTTTTACTACTTATTCTTACATGACAAATGACAGCATCTTTTCCTTAAAGTTGTGTTTCAAAGTTGATTTTTAGAGTTGGTTTTTAAAGTTGATCTTTACAGTTGATTTTAGCCTTCACCTTCCTATATTTAGGTATTTGCCTCTCGGATATTTCAGCACAGAGTAATAGTTTCATAAATGTTATTCCACGATTATAGTTTTGTGTACTTTTTGTTTAATTAATTCTTCGTGATTTTATTTCACTTTTGCTTCTTTGTAACTTTGCTAGAAAATATTCACTTTTTCTAGATTATTATTTGTTCTGATCACATTCACTTCAATTTATATATATTTTTTCCTTTTCTAGATTATTATTTGTTCTGATCACATTCACTTCAATTTATATGTATATATTTTTTCCTATTTTACGTAAGAAAAGATTCACTTTTTCCAGGATAATTTTAGTATATAATAATATTTTACAGGACGGTCGGTCCCTGCTCGGGCGCCAGTAACGGATTTCTGATCCTTGAAGTTCAAAAAAATATAATTTTCTGGGACTCGACACTGTCCCAATTAAACACACGAATTCAGTTTGGTATAATAGTATAATATATTTGGTGCGACCGCACTCTACAAAGTTAACAATAAGAATGAATCCAAAAATGAATATAATTCTCTATCAAGCTTAATCAATATAATATTAAGTGCTGATATTGCAATTGAAGTTCTAATATTGCAATTGAAGTTCCCATGCAACCTCGAACATTCACCTGGAATCGGATTTCCCGGTGGGAACGCATTGACTTTATTGGACGGAAGCTCGTGTGCTTCGTTGGCATTTTATATGCTGGGTCAATGCCTGCTCGTGTTAACTTCCATTATCCAAAATAATATTTTCGTGGCAGTCAAAATTAATTTTCAACGACGCTACTGTTCAAATATGGAAATCGCATCAATTTTTAAATATTGTTAACACAAAAATCACAAACATGAGAGGCATTTTTAAACTTTTTGAGCGAAGCATAGGTAAAATTCAAAACGTGAAAATGTCAACAAATGTTTTTGATTTTTGAACAATTTTTTGCATTTTCATTATTTTGTTTTGTAAAAATTTAAAAAAAAAACATGAATTTAAGTTTTACGGTAAATCATGAAATTAAATAAATATAAAATTCGTTTTAATTAAGGAGTAAATTACAATTTAAAAGTATTTATTGACACTATTCTTTAAGCACTAATAATCATGTTCGAAATATTTTTTTTTTCACTTGCAATGGCAACACTGGTACCACCCTTTTACACTTCTTTAAGGCAATAATCAAAGCCAACAATGCAAAAAAGATAAATGAGGGTTCTGTCTGCTTTTGGCTTGTGCATAAACCCATATGGAATAAAATTAATGTTTGTTGTTTATATAGGAAATAAGAATAAAGTTAACTTAGAAAATAAGGTTAATAGTGGAGTTCTTTGTCGGTTTTCAAATTGAATAAAATTATGATAAAACAGAATTTTTCATAATACATGAAATCTTGAGAGCAATTATTAATTTATTTTTAAAATTGTGTACTTTGCTTTTAGTTTGGTTGTAAAACCACAGTAGAGCTGGGAAATCGAAATTTTGTTTTTTTAATTTTTTATTCTCGAGAATAACTCAGGTAACGGGTTATCCATTTTGCGGTATCAAAAGTATAGCACTGGAATTTGACATCTGTCAAACTAAGTTGTTAAACCAATTTTTTTTTCAGTTGAAAGTCTGACATTTACGAAAATGAATCGCTTAACTATCGCACAACGCATAAAAATTATTAAAACCTCCTACAAAAATGGTGATTCTGCCACAGCCACATATCGTGCTTTAAGAAGAGATTATGGTTTACATAATCACTCAACTACACAAGCAATTGGCAAAATTGTAAAGAAATTTTAGGAGACTGGATGAGATACAAATATTGTAAGGCCTGTGCATCATCGTTCGTATGACTGAAAATATCGCTGCTGTAAGCGTAAGTTTTGCCAAAGACCCGAATGTGTCGTTCTCAGGAGCTAAGATTGTCTTATAGCACTTATACTTGGTGGGTATGTTCATATACAAAATTGTCGCATATTGGGTTCTGAGAATCCCAAGTAATTGAAGAGAAGCCTTTACATCTTCAAAAAGCTACTGTTTGGTGCGCTCTTTGGTCCGGAGGTGTGATTGGACCTTACTTCTTCGAAAACGATGATGGAACGACTGTCACCGTCAATTCGGTGCGTTATGGCCATAAGATTACCGACTTTTTATGCCTGCTATTGAAGAATATGATTTGAAAAATATGTGGTTATAACAAGACCGTACCACATGCCACACAACTCGAGCAAATATGGCTTTATTGCAAGAGACATTTCCTGGCCGAATAATTTCTCGTCTTGGCTATCAACTATTAATCAAGATCGTACGAATTGACACCGACTTTTTTTTTGTGGGGCTACGCGAAAGACCGTGTTTATTCAGATAAACTTTTGATTCTTGAGAACTTAAAAACCAATATTCGCCAAGTTATGGCTGAGATACCGATATGCGTCAAAAAGTGGTCGAAAATTACATTAAAAGAATCAATGCTTCCAATAATTCGTGTGGGGGTCATTTAAATAATGTAGCGTTTCACACATAATGTCAATGAACAAAAATATTTTTATGTGTTTTATTTACATACGTTTGCTTTTGAAATTGAAAAATGGATAACCCTGTATATTCTCAACTTCCAATTGGAAGTTATTGTACCGATTTGTCGAATTGAAAATGTTGACATTTTTGGACGTTTCAAGGTCCCTACAATCTAAATTCGTTTGGGATACTATTTGTCGTCGTCCATATCTCAAGAACAAGAAAAGATATACTGATCTCAAATAAATGTTGTTTTACGCGAAAATAACATCGGAAGACGAAAAAAGGAGTTTTAAAAAAATTAGCTGTTTTTTCAACAATATCAATTAGAAATAAATGTAAACATTTTTGTTAATTCCACATGTCTCACAAACCAGTAAGGTAAGCGGCTTCAAAATACATTTTATATTATGCATTGCGAAGCATAGTTAACTCATAAATTAGTTGTTTGAAAAAAAAAAAAAATCAAGAAACGGTTGTTTTTAAATTATGAAAACTATTTGTCACCTCGAATACTTTACAAAGCAAAAATGTTTTTCACTGCATAATAATTGAATGCAACGAAGAGTAACGTTTTTGACATCTGGTAAGCTTTTGAGAAAAATCAAAATTATGTTTTTTTTACAAAAAAAAAATAAAAACACTTTAAAAGTTGGAAAGAAATTGACTTTCGATTCGAATGTTTCGAGAATAGATAAAAGTATCGAATTAAAAATTATTTTATTTCAAAGTTTGTTGTTAATGTAAGTTAATGTTTGTATACAAATCCAATCGATGTTTTCTTATAATGAAATAAAAACTTTGAAAAAAATGCTGCCTAAATTGATAAAAATTGGTTTTCGACTAAAAATGAGGTGAATAAGAACAGATATTGAAATTAAACTTATTTAATCGCATAGAAAATATCGTTGCTATCTTCAATTTAATTTCTTGGTTAAGGAATTAAGCTGAAAACCTGATGAAATTGAAGAAAATGCAAGCACTGCCACTGTGGTAGTATTGTCTTCTAAAAAAGCAATTGATCCATAAATGGGGTCCTTTAACACACACATTAGACACTGGGCTATACATCTAAGTCATTAGGCCAGCCTTTACAAATGGAGCAGCAGTATTATGAACTGCGCTGGACACAGCAACGAAACGTGTCAAAGTCAGCAAAGTTCAAGAAGCAGCCTTCTCCGCTTTACTTCTATTCTGTTTTGCTAAAATAGTCATTCTATACATTAACGTTGACTTCATGAGCCCCACAATTCAACAGAAACTTCCAAGTGTCCATCGATTCAATTATATGTAAATGGATAGAAATCAGATTACGGGGTCGGTGGCATCGTGTGCTCGGACAGACTAAATCCTTGTCTCTCTTTTCGTCTTCCTAATCACTGTATAGCGTGTTCGAGGTAGAACTTCAGGCGAAAGTACTCTCTTTGCTCAAACAAAACGTTAAATCGATATACGAATTTTCTCAGATAGTCAATCTTCCATAAAATCATTGGACTCTGTCCCAATAAAATTAATAACAACCCGAAACTATTGATCATCTCTTGCTGATATGGTAGAACAGTTCAACGTTCACCTCTTTTGGTTGTATATGTACTGTACACCCTTAGCTACTTGTAAGCTTATGCTTAAGCATGATTCCATACAGAAAGCGATCCACAGATGGTCTTATATCACTACTTGTCTGTTAACTACACCAATGCTTGACACTGTCTAAGAAATAAGTAAGCTTTTGAACTTAGAGCGATTTATGCAGAAGCTGCATAAACGAAGAAGAAGAGAAGACATTGTTTCCCCTTCTATGTTCATTTCATCCTTTATCACAAAGACGTAGATTCCACTTAGAAGACTTCTACTACAATGATACTAATGATCTAAGAAATTCCGACATTTATTGTCTCAAACGCTTCATAGCTAGCATCAATTGGTTTAAACGAGTGTAAGGCAGATCCTTTGATCCGTGTGATATCACAACGCGACAACAATTGGTCTAATTGTTTTGGCTGGCTTTTAATACCCGTAGCCACCTTAAAATAACCTGACATTTAAAAACGTAAATAAATATTTCAACATCGTCAAAATGTGACTCTCAAGTCTTAGTAGCTAAAGTAAAAATCTAATAAACGAGCTTGTTCGTTGTTTCCTGACCAATTTTGGATCATTCATCCGCAAGCACTGTTTTTAAATGGTATTTACCTGGTAAAAGCATGTTTTCTAATTCTTCTATCTAACACATCCCAAAGATGTTCAATGGGATTCATGTCTGGAGACTGTGACGGTGTTTAGAGAGTATGGAGAGTATTGTAGAAGATTCATTCCTTGACCACATGCGAGCAGTATGTTTGGGATCATTGTCTTGCTGAAAATAGAAACTCTCAGCAAGACCCAATATTTCTCCGCACTTTTCTTGAGATTATTCTTAAGTTTATTTAGAAATACCATCTTATCCATATTGTCATCTATAAAAACTAACTGCCCTAACCCCGATGCCGCCACACACCCCGATACCATGACTCCGCCACCTCCATGCTTGACTGTTGGAAGCAAATTTTCTTTGCTAAGGGCAGTGTTTGGTTTTCACCACACCAATTCTCGACCATCATTCTGAAAGATATTAAATTTGGTTTCGTCGGAAAATATAACTTTGTCCCAAAAGTCTGATTCCTTATTTCCGTAAGCTTTTGCATATTCTATACGCTTTATTTTGTTCACTTTACTAATAAACGGTTTTGGCCTTGGAATGCGGGAAAAGTATCCAGTATCATGTTTTGTGTTTCTAACGGTTTTCTTCGAAATCGTTTTTCCAAATTTGTTCGGAAATATCTACCGCTAATTCAGAGAAATTAATTCTATTTTCATAGAATTAACGACAGACCTTTCTTCTTTCCTTGTTAACTTCCTGGGTCGGCCGCTTCTTTTGTTATTTTCTGAGCTGTTAGCATCTTTAAACCGGTTTACAATGCTGCGAACCGTATAACGGTTTCTGTTGCACTTTCGAGTGCAGATCTAAAATAATTTTTCTTTCACTATTGGTAGTTTTCTTTGTTGTGAATTTTTTCACCTTTATATCGACCGGACGACGGACTGAATATAGTTACGATTATTTTTAAACAATATTGGATTTCCGAATCCAATATTGTCGAAAATCGAACGCGAATTAAATTCCTTTTTATTTAAACTATTTTAAATTAAACAAAATCAAAATTGCACACCGCCGATGCGCCGCGAGAGTTATTATGACACTTTAGGAGAAACGTCAGTCGATATGACAAACAGGTGAAAGAATTCACCACAGGTAGCAATAAAAGTATTGCCAGCACGGTAGCTTAGCTTAAGGGGGGGTTTCCATTAGGTGAATATTTTATTAATCAAGGTGATCAATAAAATTGAAATAAAATTTATATCAAAATGATATCGAAATACGACGAGGTGAATTTTTCCAAGTCGTATTGATTAAAGTGGGCGCCAGGAAACTTTTTACTGTAAGTTTGCCAAAATCAGAAGCTGAAAAATTAGTCTTCAAATCAAGTTCGGAAAAAAAAGAAAGGTTTTATTTTCCAGATGGGAAATTTAAGTTATGTTTTATTGCCTGGAAAACCTTGGCCGAAGCCGGGATTAAAAACCAGGATCTTTTATAAAAGAGAAGGATACAAATTGAATTATTGAGATTGACAGAAGGTCAATTCTCGATATCGATCGAATGTAGTGCAAACAAAAAAAGAAAAATTATGAATACAATAACAAAACCGATAAAAGAAATCATTCGAAGAAAATTATTTCGATAAGACAAACAAAAAAAAATTAAAAGCGGTAAACGCGTCCCGCAATATCGGGTAATTAACACTTCAACTCGAAGGTCAAAAGGACGAATTAGAAAAAAAATGAAGGACACCAAAAAGCAATATTCTTAGAAAAAAAGAAAACACTATACTTAGCTTTTGCGACTTTCCCAAAAGCTATCGTAGTCCTTCCTCAACGACTTTTCTTCACAGCAGAACACAAAAATCTTCAACTCAATAAAAAAACTTAAGGAAAAAAACTATCGTACCAAAAATTACGCCTTTTTTTTAATTCTTCACACAATTTTCGTTAGTCTTCTAATCGCTTTGGGCGCAATCCAAAAAGTGGCCATCATCATGGCGAGCTTGACCCCTTCCGGCTACTTGCCCTGAGGCTATCTCGGATCTTTTGCGTGGTGATCGATCTGTCTCGGTCCCGCAACTTCCTCCATCCATAATATTGGAGTGTGCGACCGAGAAGCCAGGTATCGTTCATCGCACGCGATCTCTTTAAAAAGGTGATGCGATCACCCAGTATCTCAATGAGTGAGTTCAGCTCTTCACTTTCGAACCCATTCCAGCCAAGACTTTCTGGAAAAATCGTGTGGAATTCCTCGCATTAACGAGTACCTACACGCGCTAGATTTTGGTTGAGGAAAAACTACTAATGTCGTGTTGAAGGAAGTCGGTAACCAAGCCTATAATTAAAATGAAAGTTATTAAGATATTCTTGGAGTGATTTTTCTATCGTTAATACTTTATAATAACCGTCGCGTCGCACAGTTCGTTGGTGTGAAATCCTTTCGCACACTTTGGTAAGACCTGTTAAATTTGCTTTCCCAAAATGCTAGAAGAGCAGGTCACTGGCTGATGGTCCAGGTTTCTACTAAACTCTTCCAGAATTTTGCGGCCGCAGTAAGAAGTGTTAAGGGTGCTTAGCAAAAAGGGAGGTGAAACTTGTTGTAGTAAAATTTACCGCAACATCTTTACACTTTCTTGGCATTTTTTCAACAATTGTTTATACAAATTATATTTTTATTTTTTGAAAGAATAATAAACTTTACTTGACAACGACTTTTATTAAATGAGCAGCTACGATAGTAAAGAGGTCCGTTCGCGTACCCTCCTAAAACAATCAAATTTTACTAAAAAATACGAAATATAACCAAATCCTGTTCGCTTAGGGGCCGGTTATAGCTATCAGTAAAATCCATCAGTAAAATTTTTGTTTTTAGTTTTTGAACATGTTACAGATTCATTTCTAGCAAAAGATTGATGCATTAAGATGAATCCTATATTCAAGTATTTTTTTCAAAAAGAATCAATGCATTTAAAGTTTTATTTAAATTATAAATCCATTTCAATTTTTTTAATGATGAAATTTGAAAAAAATTGTCTGAGGCGCGAAGCCTCAAAGTGACATTTAATATAATGACGTAAATTTACTGATTGCTATAAACGCTCATCAGTAAAACATTTCAGATTCCTCCTGTTTCAGAATTTACTGATGGATTTTACTGATAGCTATAACCGGCCCCTTACTCAAAAATTTCGTAGTTTTTTGTAAAAGAGAGCGCTCACGAGAGAGTAAAATATTTCCCCAACCTACGAATTTTAGCCCAAGAAATTTATTTGGGCTGATTTGTGAAAATTTCAAATTTGATAGAAATTCAAATAAATTAAATAAATTGCTCGCTTTTGCTGTCAGTTATAAAATTTAAAAACAGATTTTCAAAGAACAGCAACAAGACAGTAATATTGTGTGAAAAATGTGTTGTTTTTCCGGTCGCTTACTTTTTTGTAGTTTTTTTTTTTTTGGAGAGAGAATTTTACCCCCACTCTTTAAAATATTTCTTTTTACGAATTTTAGTGCAGAAAGTACGCGAACGGACCTAATGGAAAGTGCTAGAAACGGTAAATTTTTAGTGAGCAATTATAGAGTATGTCAATACTTTTTTCCCTGAAAAGCTGGACTTTTTTAAACCATTAAAATTTTTCTGTACTGAAAATGATAAAAAGTTGTATTTTTATGTAAAATTTATGAGAAAAATAACAAATACAAATTATTTTAAATGAATTAAAAAAAAAACATCAGTTAGTTTTCTTTTATAAGTAATTTAGTTTTAAAAACCATAGCTTTGCCAATACTTTCTTCCATGTGTGTATATAAAGAAATTATAGAAAATATTTTGTTTAAATTCAATGAGCCAAGTAGAAAACTTTCAATATAAAGTAATACAAATTAAAGAAAAGATATTAAGACAAATAAGATATCCTGCAGGCGTTTCAGCACTTTTAAATTTTTTTTTAAATTTATATGTCTACCCTTTAATTGTATGTTTATTTTCTTATCATAAATAATTTGTCTTAATGTATAATTTATTGACTGATTTTCAGGTCAAATAAAAAAAATAAACCATAACTCAGACCTGGATGATGATGATGATGTGGATATCCATTGATATATGGACAAAACGTCTAGAGATGATACCTTTAATTTTGTTCCATTTAACCTAAAGCCAATTCAATAAACAATAAATTTAAATTTAAAATAAAAAGAAGAAGAGATAACTTAATGTTTCATTTATTCCAACCATTATTATATTGGTAATAAATCAATCCGTTATATCTTCTTATCTTCGATGCTTAACCACTTAAAACCTCTTCCTTTAACTCTGCAACAAGAAGAACAAAAATACGGGAGACTTATAAGAATAGTCTCTAGGAGAATGAATGTGTAATTTATTTATTTTTAAATCGAAGACTTGAAAACAAGCTTGAACACTTATAGATATATCTAAATTTATTTTAATTTTTAATGTAGTGTGTTTAAGTCGAGATAAGAACTTTGGACATACTTTTGGGTGGTAATTTTCTCTTAAATGTCTGCAAACCTACGCGTTGTTTTCTTAAATTATAAATTTTTAAAAATTTGTTCTACCAAAATATTCTTTAAATAGAAAATAAATTTAAGCATGTTTTTGAATTTTTTTTAATAAATTTGGCCTATTTCTGTGATATTTTTTTCTTATTTATTTATCTTTTTCATTTTTACAATAATTTACAAAATAATAATTTTAAATGACATACCTACTCTTAAGTGTTTTGTAAAAAAAGGAAAAGATAAAAAAGTCATTCTGTAGTCATTTAAGGCTAGTGACGAATGACCCTTTAAAAAAAGAAACTTAAATATGTATTACGTGTGGGGTCACGCTTTATTTAAAGAAAAAGAGGCTGGGATGCGACCCACACTGATAACTTCCCATCCCGTCTGTCGATTTGTCTTGCTTAAAAGTTTGTCTATATGTATCAATTTCTACCGAATTTGCGTACTATTTT
The DNA here is from genome assembly GCA_920104205.1 of Eupeodes latifasciatus. Classification (NCBI taxonomy): domain Eukaryota; kingdom Metazoa; phylum Arthropoda; class Insecta; order Diptera; family Syrphidae; genus Eupeodes; species Eupeodes latifasciatus. The sequence continues at coordinate 24,956,999 of OV049926.1, read as the reverse complement.
TTGTAGATTTTATTTTTTTTTATAAAAAACGGACTGTTGGATTTTTATAAAAAAATTACTGAATATCGAAAACAATATTGTCTGTGAAATAAAATAAGTTTGAAGCCAATATTTGTAAGTTTTGAAAAGCTATTTGAGTCGAAAGTAAATTTTTATCTAGTTTAAGTATTGTTTTTTTTTTTTTAAAGCTTTTATTTCTTGTAAAAAACTGTAAATTCGATTTTTCTCAAAATTTTATCGAATGTTGAAAACAATATTTCTTATAAGTTAAAATTAACTTGAAGCCATTATCTCAAATGTTTGAAAAGATATTTGAGTCGAAAATCAATTTTGAACAACTTTTATTAAAATTGTTAACTTTTGTAAAATTTTTTTTTCGGTTTTTAATTTTTTGTAAGAAAACTGTCAATTCGATTTTTTTCAAAATTTTACTAAATATTGAAAACAATATTTTTTGAAAGATAAAAGTAGTTTAAGGCCAATATCTCAAAGTTTTGAAAAAATAATTGAGTCGAAAATCAATTTTTAACAACTTTTATTAAATTTTTTTTTGGGTTTTTATTTTTTGTAAAAAAAAGTGTCAATAAGATTTTTCTCAAAATTTTATCAGATGTCAAAAACATTATTCTTCGTTGCACAAAATTGTTTTGTAGATGAAATCATATTTTGGTCGTAAAATTTTCGAGGCGACAAATTTTTTTTTTTCAGTTTTTTTTTGATTTATAAAAAAAACCGTTAATTGGATTTTTTTCCAAAAATATAGTTGTTTTGTATCACGTTACAATTAATAATATAAAATTTATTTCAAGTCTCTTTCTTCATTGGTTCATGAGATATTTAGGGTTAACCAAAATTTTCACCTGTTTTTTAAACTGCTATGGTAAAAAAACCACCCACGCAATTTTCTTAAGAGCCCTTTCTGCATCTTTCTGCCTTATTATATGTATAACAAAATTTATTTGAAGTCGATATCTCTTCTGGTTCTTGAGCTATGGACGACGAAAAAAACGTCCCGAACGTACGGACATACGGACGTACGTACGCACACGCACAGACATCTTTCTAAAAATCTTTTATTTCGACTCTAGGGACCTTGAAACGTCGAGAAATGTCAAAATTTTCAATTTGACAAATCGGACCCATTTCAATAACTTCCTATGGGAAGTTAATAATTTGTATACCTATAAATAAAATTGACAAATGCTAGAAAAGCTAAGATGCCAAATGTAATAAATAATGTTAATTTATAAGAGAAAAATGTAATTATTATAAAAATTTTAAAAACACAAAGAATATTGAAAAAAGAGGCTGGGATGCGACCCACACTGATAACTTCCCATCCCGTCTATCGATTTGTCTTGCTTAAAAGTTTGTCTAAATGTATCAATTCTTACCAAATTTGCGTTCTATTTTTTGTAGATTTTATTTTTTTTTATGAAAAAACGGACTGTTGGATTTTTATAAAAAAATTATTGAATATAAAAAACAATATTTTCTGTGAAATAAAATAAGTTTGAAGCCAATATTTTTAATTTTTGAAAAGCTATTTGAGCCGAAAATCAATTTTTACCAACTTTTATTAATTTTTTTGATTATTTGTATTTGTATTTGTATTTGTATTTATAAGCATTTACATGATACATCAAGATTACAGGATCTTTTAATTGCATCTAAATATTCAACAAGTTAATTATACATTTGACAAGATACGTTACATAATTAATTACAAATAATAGTAATATAATGAAAAAAAAAAAAAAAAGAATATAATAGAAAAAAGTATGATAATAAATGGATTACATTGATACAATGAATTAATAAATAACAAATGAGTGGGTATAACATTAACAGTAGAAGACGATTAATTGATATTTGTCACAATATAAGCAAGTAACTTTTTCTTAAAAATGGTTGGTTAAGTGATTCTTTGAAGTTCAAAGGGAAGGCTATTCCAAATCCTTATTGAAAAGACGAGGTGAGATCGATCAGCAATGGAATGAAGAAAACGTGGCAAAATAAGTCTTAACCCTCTATGGGATTGAGCGAATTGAAGCATTTCCCCTAAATACCCTGGAGATCTTCCATTAATAATGTTATGCAAAAGTAATATATTACGAAACAATAAATGATTATTCAAACTTATCCCCAATAACGTAGACTGAACACTAGACACACTTTCACACCTAGGTATATTGTATATGAAACGCAAGCAATCGTTAAATGCTACGTTAAGTTTTCGTTTACACTCAAAGTCAAGACAAGGGTATACAGAGCAATTAAAAGCAAAGAAAGGAAGAAGCAAGCTTTTGACTAAATGTTTTTTGATATCTTCATTCAGAAATTGTGACGAGGTCCTTAGAGAGCGTAGACCAAAGTAAATACGTCTTACAGCATCCGAGATGGCATCGCAGCAAGTGAGTTTATTGTTAATTTGATAGCCTAAGTACTTTACTTTATCGACAAACTCAACTGTTCGGGAATTCAAAATAACTTTAGGGATATCTTCAAGAACAACATCATTTTTTGAACACACCATACTCAACGTCTTCGAAGGATTAAGACGTAACATATTCGTCTGAACCCATTCCTGAACATGAACTAAATCCTCATTGATTCGCGCTACAGCATCTTCCATCATACCTAGTTTGCAAAATTTATACATCAAAACATCGTCTGCATACAAGTGAATTGAGCAATTTTTAATAACATTTGGTAGATCATTGATAAACAGTGAAAATAGAAGTGGTCCGAGGACAGAGCCTTGGGGAACACCACAGTGAGCAATAAAAGGAGCTGAAGTTCCTTGCTCGGTTCTTATTATTTGACTTCTGTTACAAAGGTAGTCTTTCAAAAGCTTAAGTGACGATGTAGAAAAATTAAACTTATCACTTAGCTTTGATATTAGAATTTGATGGTCTACACAGTCAAAAGCTTTGGAAAGATCTAGCAGTACCATGATTCCAAGATGATCTTTATCAAGGGCGAATCGAAAGTCAGTAGTTACCTTAATGACAGCAGATTCACAGCTATGTTTAGACCGAAAACCAGACTGCCACTTTGAGAGTTTTTGATTGATTTGAATATAGCTAATCATTTGATTAGCCAAAAGCCGTTCAAAAACCTTACTAAAGAATGGCAACAAACTAATAGGTCTAAATTCAGACGGCTCTAGTGACTTGCAGCTTTTTGGAATTGGAACTATTACACCGCACTTCCATGGCTCAGGAAATTTACAACTGTAGAAACAAATATTTAAAATATGTTTCAAGGGTTGCAAAATGGCTGGTACAATTAATCTAATGAACTTTGGCGAGATGTTGTCAGATCCGATTGCATTTGATTTTACAGTTCGAATAGCATTTACGATTTCATACTTATCGACGCAGTTAAATGAAAACAGTTCAACATTATTATCCGGAACAACTATAGCCGACCTAGAGCTATTCAGGGGTGACGCATAAACTGCCCTCATCTGCTCAGGATCCAATGAACATCCAGATGACGATTTGTTAGAGTAGATACCAATTTCTTTAAGATTTTTCCAAAGAACCTTAGAGCTCAAGGATATGTTAAGTTTAGCAGAAAAATAATCTTTTTTTACGTGAACGAATGAGAGAAGTGACTTTATTTCTCGCAAAAATATACTGATTTCTGTTATAAACCGTAGGATTACGTTTGAACTTTCTGAAGAAACGTTCTCTATCTCTAATTTGAATTTCTATATCGTTACTATACCATGGACAAGAACTTGATGCAGGTTTTTTAACTCGTTTTGTGACTAAGGGAACAAATTCATTAAATAAATTTTCCAGGAGCCTATTAAAAATTAAGACCTTAGTGCTTACATCATTAGTGTAATAAATTTCATTCCAAAAATCAGTTCGAGTGTGGCTTACAATTTCATCAGAATTAAAATTGCGATAAGATCGAAAATTAAAAGTCTCTACAGAATTAGCATTTTGAACATTAAACTGGAAAGAACAGAAAATCAATTCATGTATAAATTCAGACGTCAATCTTATCTGGTCATTGCGCAAAATTTTTGGGAGTGAAGTTGTTAAGAAAATGTCAATGAGTGAAGGATTGGTTAAAGACTGAAAGCAAGTTGGCCACTGTTTAGGTTTTTATTTTTTGTAAAAAAACTGTCAATTCGATTTTTCTCAAAATTTGTCCTAATGTTGAAAACAATATTTCTTATAAGTTAAAATTAGTTAGAAGCCATAATCTCAAATATTTGAAAAGATATTTAAGTCGAAAATCAATTTTTACCAACTTTTGTTAAATTTTTTTTTCGGTTTTTATTTTTTTGTAAAAAAACTGTCAATTCTATTTTTTTCAAAATATTACTGAATGTTGAAAACAATATTTTTTGAAAGATAAAAGTAGTATAAAGCCAATATCTCAAAGTCTTGAAAAGATATTTGAGTCAAAACTCAATTTTTACCAACTTTTTTTTTATTTTTTTTTAGGTTATTATTTTTTGTAAAAAAACTGTCAATTCGATTTTTCTCAAAATTTTTCCTACTGTTGAAAATAATATTTCTTATAAGATAAAATTAGTTAGAAGCCATAATCTCAAATTTTTGAAAAGATATTTAAGTCGAAAATCAATTTTTACCAACTTTTGTTAATTTTTTTTTTTTCGGTTTTTAATTTTTTGTAAGAAAACTGTCAATTCTATTTTTTTCAAAATTTTACTGAATGTTGAAACCAATATTTTTTGAAAGATAAAAGTAGTTTAAAGCCAATATCTCAAAGTTTTGAAAAGATATTTGAGTCAAAACTCAATTTTTACCAACTTTTTTTTATTTTTTTTTTAGGTTTTTATTTTTTCTAAAAAAACTGTCAATTCGATTTTTCTCAAAATTTTATCAGATGTCAAAAACATTATTCTTAGTTGCACAAAATTGTTTTGGAGATGAAATCATATTTTAGTCGTAAAATTTTCGAAGTGACAAATTTTTTTTTTCAGTTTTTTTGATTTATAAAAAAACCGTTAATTGAATTTTTTTCCAAAAATATAATTGTTTTGTATCACGTTACATTGGTTCATGAGATATTTAGGGTTAACCAAAATTTTCACCTTTTTTTTAAACTGCTATGGTAAAAAAACCACCCACGCAATTTTCTTGAGAGCTCTTTCTGCATCTTTCTGCCTTATTATCTGTATAACAAAATTTATTTGAAGTCGATATCTCTTCTGGTTCTTGAGCTATGGACGACGAAAAAAACGTCGCGAACGTACGGACGTACGGACGTACGTACACACGCACGCACAGACATCTTTCTAAAAATCTTTTATTTCGACTCTAGGGACCTTGAAACGTCGAGAAATGTCAAAATTTTCAATTTGTCAAATCGGACCCATTACAATAACTTCCTATGGGAAGTTAAAAATACAAAGTTTATTAAACTACATTTATCAATAAATTTTTGATTTCTTAGCTATCCATTGTAAAGAGCCATATTTTGACTTTTTTTAAAAAGAGGTTCCGTTCGTTTAAAATTCGAATATTGTGAGGCAGTTTATTAAAAAGTTTAGGTGATATGACATTGAAAAAATTCGAGTAGTGGGTTTTGTTATAGAGGCTGGAACTTTAACTAAAAATATGCCATTTATCCTCAAGTCGTACAAATTTCTCTTTCAATGGGACCAAAATATTTATCAATTTGATACTCGCAGTGATTTTAAAAAAACAAACAAATAACTGTACCCTTTTAGCAATGCCCTGCCCAGTGTCCAGTCCATGTCCAATGACCCCATGTTATAAAATAAAATAAATATTTCTCTTTGTTTCATAATTTAATATTCACTCAAAATAATTCTAAGAATTTCTGATCAATTATTGTTTAAATTAAGAACAATAAACCACCAAATTGTTAATAATATGTTAGCAACAAAAATATTTGCCTGTTAATTGGATATTAATGGTTTATTTCTTCCAAAGCTATATTTATAAGCTTCATAACATAGCTAATCTGTGTGGAGACATATTGTTTAATATAATTAAGCATAATATGCGTCGTATTTATACAACCGTTAAGAACTTATGATGTCAAAGATATTTAGCATTAAAAAAGATGTTGGTCTCAATTTATGGGTAAATTTGTTGTATTTCATGTTAGTTTATCAATGTTTAGTGTCCTTAGGCCATATTGTAGAGAATGTGGTTGAATAGACTAACACTAATAATGTGTGTTTTATTTGAGGATTAAAAATAAGTTTATGACAAAGGATGGTATAAGAATTGGAACCATAAAGATAGATAAACATATTTTTAGTGTATTATAGTTTTATATGTTTAATTACTTTAAGCATTCAACATTCAAATGTATGCTAGTATTTGCTTTTCTAAATGAAGTTTTAAAAGATTGTGCATAATATAGAAAACTATGAATGTTAAATAAACATAAAAGGTGATTAGAGACAAGTTCAAGACGATGGTCATAAAAAAAAAAACAAAGAAGTATAGCATAATATTTTTATTTTTCAAATTAGTTACGAAAGCATAAGAATGTTTTAAACTTTTGTTTTCAAATTTAAAGTTTTCTTATACAACATTTCATTGTAAAGATAAAAGTAAGCCATTAACAATAAAAAACAACATCAATTAAAGGACTGCTACCAGTTACGTAATTTTCCATGACTTCGATAATTTCACGAATTCTATCTTCAATGTCTTATCTTTCAGGAAGCCTTAAAGAAAATAATCTAACAAATTAAAAAAAACAGGATCTCAGCGACTAACAGTGACAACACCTTTGAAAAATCAGAAAACTTTTCTTGCGAAACAGCGAACTGCGACTGCATGTTAGGTTAGGTTAAAGTGGCTGTTCGTGATGGGAAAGGACACACTTAGGCCAGTTTAATGACCCATTGTGTTACCACATGAATCTTGAGGATTCATTCTAAGCTCAATGAAACCAGTTTGCGTCCCTTACGAAACGTGAGAGGCAGATTATTCTAATATGATTTAGATCGTTTAGATCGTTATAGAAGAATGCTCCTAGGTAATTCTTGCTTTTTTGAGCAAGAGCAGGGCATGTACAAAGAAGGTGAAGAACTGTTTCCTCCTTCTGCAAAAGTCATTTGAGAATACGCCTAGCCGCTTGGCGTGCTTTCCTATTAGACAGTGCCCGGTTATGACACCTATTATCGTGCTTATATGCGATCTTCTTAGAGATAGCATAGCACCATGAATGCTTTAAATCTAGTGTTAGCCAGATGTTTTTCGTGACCTGACATGTAGTGATGTTGTTCCACCTGGTGTTTGCCTTCTTCATAGCGGCTTGCATTATCAACAATTTACAAGTAGCGATTGGTGTGCCATCAGTGTGTGCCAAACGTGGCAGAATGGGCTGCACTGTACCGTTCCTGGCGAGTTCATCTGCCTTACAGTTACCTGGAATGTCTCTATGGCTCGGCACCCAGCAAAGGTGAATATTAAACTGCTGTGCCACCTCCATTAGAGATGATCGACAGTTCTGGACTGTTATAGAGTTTGTAGAGACAGAATCCAGAGATTTAATAGCGGCCTGACTATCTGAGAAAATACGGATATCAGATGTTGATATCACGTTTTCTTTAAGCCAGGACAAGACTTCTTTTGGAACACGCTACAATGATTGGGAAGGCGGAATGAGAGACTTTATTTCAGTCGTTCAGAGTACACACCTCCACCAACCCCTTCTTCTTTTTTTTTATCCATCTGTATAAAAGTGGACTGACTCGTCTTCCAGGAATGCCCTATCCTCCCAGAAGGATCTAAAAGGTATATATGTAAATCTGGAAGTTTCTGTCGAATTGCAGTTGGGGGATGGTGTAGTCTGTGTGCTTTGGAATTAATTCTAAATACCTAAGAATTACGCAGTGGCCAATGTTGTTGTTAATCCAATGCGACGAAGCTTTGAGGCGAATAGCAGAGCTTGCAGCTATTTGTTTGCTAAATATGTCAAGAAGTGTTAGGTAGAGTAAGGTGTCCAGTGCCGCAGATGGAGTCGTGCGAAGCGATCCGCTTATAAATAGGCAAGCTGAACATTGGACTTTATTTAATTTGTCGCGGTTTATAGCTTTCTCCAAAGCAGTCCACCACACTGCCACACCGTACATTAAAATCGGTCTAATTACCGATGTGTATACCCAATGCGTGGTTCTGGGTTGTAAGCCCCATTTATTACCAATAGCTTCTTTGCAAGAAAAGAGAGCTACAGTAGCTTTTTTGACTCTATACATTGCGTTTCCAATTTAGTTTTTTGTCTAAAATAAGACTCCAATACTTTGCCTCGTCTGAGAATTTTAATTGGATTCCTTTACTATATGTGGGGTTATCAAATGGAATTTTGTATTTCCTCGCAAATAGGACTAATGCGGTTTTGTGTCCGACACCACCCAGTCCACACCGATCAGCCCAAAATACTAGTCTGTCTAAGACATTTTGTATGAGTTCTTTTAGGGTGTTAAGATGCTTTCCTGAAACCGCTATAGCAACGTCATCCGCATAGGCAATCACTCTGAAACCCTCCGCATCCAAAATAGTCAGGACTTGACTTGAATCGTGTCGCAGAAGAGTTGCCCAGTTTTGTGTTAATTAATCTAGTAGTCAGCATTTAATGAATTAACTCCCCCAAGCGAACTCTCTACGTTTAGAGATGTTAGTGCAGATGTGATTGCAGATGTGTCCACGTTGTTAAAAGCACCTTCGATGTCAAGGAAAGCAACCATAGTGAACTCTCTAACTCTCTATGATGGAGGGAATATTCGATGGTGCGTACTAAGGTGTGTAACGCTGTTTCAGTAGGCATGTTGAGACGAAGACAGAAGTCTTGTATCAATACTTGCCCTTAAATGGATATCAATTAATCTTTCCAAGGTCTTAGGAAGGAATGATGATAGACTTATAGGTCGTAGATCTTTAGGATTGACTTGCGAGCATTTACCTGCGTTGGGTATAAAAACAACTTTAACTTCTCTCCATGCCGAGGAAATATGGACCAGGTATATACAGCTGGTAAAAATTGCCTTAAGGATGCTTTTTATAGTTCGGCTGGTATTATTCCATCTAGTTCGATTTAAATGCTTTGAAGCTGTTGAGAGCCCATTGTAACTTGCCCCTTGTGATCAGACCTTGTGGATATGTTATATTGAAGCTTGAACGAATATGATTGTTGCAAGTTGCGGTTAGAGAACTACCAGGAAAGTGAGTATCCAGTAGTAGTTTCAGCGATTCTTCATTTGAATTCGTCCAATAGTCGCTTGTATTTTTCAGGCATTTTGGAATCGCTGGATTAGTTGAAAGAATTTTCCGTAACCTAGAGGCTTCAGAAGTTTCTTCTATCGTGCCACAGAAGGATCGCCAGGAAGATCGCTTAGATTTCCTAAGTGCCTTCTTGTAAATTCTTAGGGATTCTTTGTAAGAATCCCAGTGAGAGGCTCGGCTTTGGCCGGTTGAAGAGTTTCCTGCATTATTTCCTGAGTGAGTCAAGCTCTGAGGCCCACCATTGTGGTTTCCTCTTTCCTCTTATGAGTATAAGGGTACAAGCAATTTCTAGCGATCTATTCATAGCTGAGGTGAGGTGATTAACTTTGTTGTCAAGTTCACTAGGGTTAGAGGAAGAACTACACCGAAAAAAATATGTCCATCAATCCAAGGAAAAATGACATACCATTAATGATTTTTTGCATTAGTTTTGAGCCGATGTTCGATTTCATTCGATTTATGATTTCTATTTCATCATCGTATGACAGCAATCATCATCGTATGACAAAAACATAAAACGTATGAAATAGTTACATCACGTGAAACATTCCATTTCCCCTCTTCATTGATGTTTGCTTTCATATAATTGTTGTCAAGTTTCATTGGATGTACGCAATATTTACATAAGATTTGATGAAAATTTCAATGGAGGTTATGTCATCATACATACAACATATGACTTCATACATACAAATGTATGTAATCTTGCATTAAATTTATGAACATAGGCATACGATTTATGAATATGTTCATAAGAATATATCAAATTTGTGATGCATCGTATGAAAAGTTACATACAATTGATGTAATTTTGCATGAAATCTATGAATAAAGACATACGATTTATGATTTATTTGCATAAAATCTATGAAATGTGTAATGCATCGTATGAAAAGTTACATACAATTTATGTAATTTTGCATGAAATCTATGAATGTAAGCATTCGATTTATGATTTTTTGCATAGAATCTATGAATTGCGTACTGCATCGTATGAAAAGTTACATACAATTTATGTAATTTTGAATGAAATCTATGAATACAGGCATACAATTTATGATTTATTGCATAGAATCTATGAAATGTGCAATGCGTCGTATGAAAAGTTACATACAATTTATGTAATTTTGCATGAAATCTATGAATACAGGCATACAATTTATGATTTGTTGCATAGAATCTATGACATTTGTAATGTAACGCATAAATAGTTACATAAATTGTGTGTAATCATACATACGATGCATTATTGTTTTCATAGAACATATGAAACTTGCAATGCATCGAATGAATAGTTACATACAATGTATGTTTTCTTTCATACAATGCATTCCTTTTTGTCATAGAATGTATGAAAAATAAGTGCATCGGATGAATGAAATTTCGTGAAATCTATGAATGTAATCATATGAAACATGAATATTTTTGAATTATAAACGTATGCGTTATTTCTTAAAATTAATACAGCGTTTCATACTTCGTATGGTAAATTACATATTTTTTTGTAATTCTTCATAGAAAATACGAAAGGTTGTAGGAATTCTATGAAGTAAGACACACAACCATTAAATATTCATAATTCACAAGCTTGAAAGAAAGTATGTTAAAGTATATGTATGCATGTATGTAATTCATGAAAAATTATATAAAATATATGTACATTTTTTAAGCTTACCCATACCGACTTTCAAAATGGACTTTTAAAAAATGGTTCCATGTCTTCTTTTCTTTCCTGAAAAGCTTAAATACTTCATTAAAAACAATACTTTTTATCAATTTTAAACTTATTATTTTCTCTAGATTTAGGATTTACAGTAATGGCTTAAGAATAATGTTTAATTAATATTAATTATAGTTAAAGATACTTTATACAAAAAAAATTAAGTTATTATTGTTAAACATATTAAAATCTTGAAACGATCAACGGACAAAATTTAAGATGAAGGACTCTTCAATTGTTCTGAAAGTACAAACATTTTAGATGATATATGTTTTGTAATTTTCATATCATAAAAGTGATTTTCTATAAATGCCCAAAATTGAGAGCAAGCAGGAGGATATTCTAAATTAAACAAATGGAAGGTCTTAAAACAAATATCAACTGCTCTTAAAAAGCAGTTGAAAAGAAACTTAACTCCATCTACATATACATAAAAGTTTAATATATTTTCCAAGTCACTATCACCTATACCAAGCATAAATGGCTGAATGCTTTCACCTTTACTCTTCAAAAAAGATATGTGGTCTTCAATCTCCTGTATGGATTTACCCATAAATAGGAATGCCTGTTGTGAACTTGAGACTGTAAATTTGACCACACTCTTCTTTCCGCAATTGTCTTTTTTTACAGATTTCTGGGTAGGAAAGAGAAAAAAGTGAAGGCACCATGTTAATTTGACTGCTGTTGCATCTGGAAATAGAATTAAAACAAACATTTTATAAGTTAATGGTAAAGTAAGATAATCAGTTTCTAACCTAATTGTATTCTAAAGGGAATACCTAGCATAATTAAAAGTGTAAGTAGTAAACATAACATAATTTCTGTGGACTAGAATTTGTGATTTGCTACCAAATACGCATAAAGGAAAAAATAAATTTAACTAATTACCACTGTTAACATCTTCTTGATTTATAGATTCCAACATTGTTCTAATTTTCTTATCCCTCGATTGAGTTTGCTTGAAGAGGAAATTCATTAAAGAACTGGCTTGTTCCGGCCATCTAGCAAGTATACCTAGACGACTCCCATAAATTGTTGTAAAATCCTTGGCAATCTGGAGAATAAATTAATTATTTTAGGGATTTTGGTTCGATTTGTGTCTGTATATAATAAGTGTATTTATATCGTTTTTTATAACTCAATGCAACTTACCAATCGAAAACCAGTTGGGGTCTTATACTCCGGCCATTTTGCAAAAATATCATCCAGTGAACTAGCTTGCTGCACGTTTTGCATCCTATATTGACTGCATGCTTGCCCACAGCTGTCAAATTCCGTAACTGATAAGTTGTCATACTTTAAGCTTCGTATGCACTCCTCTGCATCAGTTTCTGGGGCTGTTAGTTAAAAATATATGATTATGTTATCATGTTTATTTTTACATTTTTGGATGAGTAATAAGAATGCATAATAATTATATAATAATTTAAAATGAATTCGCAAAATGAAGAAGAAAATTTAACTTTAAGTGGTAGGGTTTATTAACGACTTACAGATTTCTAAATTTCTTGTATTAAAATAGGCTTTAAGGTACTTACAGAACTGTTTATTACGTGGGTTTAGTGGTTCAACATCAGTGCTGTCAGACGCATCCGTATCTAAAGGTAATGTCCGTTTTAGAAGCGTCCGATAACTCCTTTTGTCGTTACAAGCTTTCGCATATATTTTCCCCCGTCTTCCCACACGATAATATTCCAGTTTTTCTCCAGGAAAACGATTAAGAATTTCATTTTCTAATCTATAACTGGTTTTTGAGGACATATGAAGGTTATTTTCTTGAAAATAACAGCATATTATGCTTATCAATATAGATCTGTGTTCTCCCAGTAATTTAGAATGCTAGACTTACATATTAAGAATTCTGAAATGATCTAAATTCCATGACTTGAGCAGTTTTTTCAAAGCATTCTGAGAATTGTCGGAATCGCTGATCAGAAGAAGTTAAATCCTGACAGTCGTTGTGTTTCAGGGAAGTTATATTGCAGTAAATTGTTCTCAGAGTTGTTAAAAGATATGTTTTCAACAACCTCTACTGTGGGCCTTCCATACGTTGGTGAATTTCCTATATACAAGAAGGTTTGGGTACATAAATCAAATTTTAAACTTTAAAAATGATTACAGGTTAATTTTATTTTTATTACTAAAATGTATATTTATAAAAAAAAACCTAAATTCATCAACTGGTAATGAATAGTTTTGTATAGATATTTTCGAAAAATGTTTTCTTTTTTGTATGCTTGATGTTTTCCTGCACGACTTCAAGATTACGATAATTGCTGCTCTTATAATTTTGTTTATAAAAAACACCCATTTATGTTTTTGTTCGCGTGATTTGTTTTATGAAGAATCCTGTCCAAATAAAAATAATTATGTTACCTACTACCCACGAAATTAATTTTACTGAATGACGTTCATTCTTTGAAAGGATTAAAATATATTTGTATGCATATATTTGGTCTTACATTCCTATACACATTCATTCAATTTTTTTTAATTGAAATTTGGATATACATATGTAGATACCAACAATTTGAAAAAAATTACTACAACTCAATACATGTGTGTTGAAAAAAAAATGAAAATGAAATAATAATTACTTTTCACATAGTTATGTATAATGGTAAGAACGAAAGTAAGTATGTTCTAACTTCCTCTAAAGTTTGATAGAAAATGGGTATGCATATAAGATTGGTAAAATTACAAGATCTATATCAAATTATTTCTGCCATACTGAAAAAACAATTCGTAAAACAAGTAAAACTAAAAAATATTGGCGCTTCTGTAATAAATGATCAACCGGTTAGGACTCTGTTTGTGGTCTAAGTACCTTCATGGAAGATTGCTGAAATTATAAGATCAAAAGACTGACTAGAAATTTATTTTTTTCTTAATTTTTCGTTAAACTAGCAAAACCAATGAACGCAATATTCGTAATGCTTAATTTTGTAGAGTATTCTTTTCAAAATGTTATATAGCTTGAATTAAGTCGAAATTATAAGATATACATATCTACTAAATCTCTAATCTGATAAGACAAAATTTTCGGGTGAATGGAAAAGAATTTTGTTCTTCAATATTTCGTAAAACTAGCAAAACAATCAACGCAATGTCGGTGATGTCTAGTTTTGTAATGTTTTCAAATTTTTTTTTATACGTCCCTACTTATGCAGGTAAATGCATTAGTATTCGAACATTCTTTATAATAAACATTTAAACTAATCATATTTTATATAAATTTAATGTTATGTTGAATTTACTCACTCTCAATCCGATGACAATTTTGTACAGCTGTATTTTGAATTGATTTTTTAAATATTGGTGCTCCACATAGACAAAGTCATAAATGTTGAACAGCTGGATGTTAAGTTTTCCTTTAAATATGTTCTCCTTTATCTAAATAATCAACCCGTTACGTTTCTTCTTGAGGTCTGAGTATCTCCAGGTCACAAAATTTAAGAACAAATAAAAAGAAATGAAAACATTACAAACGAAAGCATTTATGTATGTTGTATATGAAAATAGAAAAGTATGTTTCGATACAAAATGGATTGAAATGGGAGATTGCTGAAATTATAAGATCAATCAACTCAAAAATCTGATAAGAACAAAAATTTACTGACTAGAAATTTATTTTTTTCTTCACTATTTCGTAAAACTAGCAAACCCAATTAACGCAATATTGGTAATGCTTAGTTTTGCAAAGTATTATTTTCAAAATGTTTTTGTTTGCGTTTCTATATATGCAGTACATAGAAATGCAGCGTGCATTCTTGATAATAAAAATAAAAATGTACCATTTTCTAGAGAAATATTAAAAGCTACGTATGTTAAATATACTCACCCTCAATCCGATGACATTTTATATACATAGGTGCTCCATAAACAGAAGACGAATTTTGAACAGCTCGGTTTGTAGAAAATATAGGAGCTCCTGTAAATGGCCAACAGGTTAGGTATCTGCTTGTTATTTGAGTACCTCCAGTTAACATTTTGATTTAAATTTTAAGAATACATAAAAAGAGAAACAGATAAAATCATTAGATGCAAAGTATAAAAATTGTTTACATAAGAATTGTGTTGCAATTTTATTTGATTGATACCATGTGATCAATTATTAATATTTTTTGTGAAAATGGGATTAGACTTTGAGATTTTAAAGAAATAAGCAATACTGAGTAAATATACTGCTTTAATTGCTTATTTTTATAAAAATTAATTGCAAAAACAGGAATATTGTAGGTACAGACTGCCCTTGAAAAAAATTATATATATGAACATACATAGGTATACCTAATAATATTGAGAACTTACCTTTTTAAATTTTAATCCTTCCTTTTCTATTTTTGGTTTTCCTTATTTCACTTTTTAATTTTTAAATAAACGACAAGGAATGCGACCACGACCTTTTTTAATTTTAAGAAAATTATAGCGACGGACACTTAACGCACCAGCAACGCACGAACTTTTACAAATCAAAATGGCCACAGAATGAGTAGTTTCAATGATCTTACAATTGAAACGACGGCGACGCGACACCATACTTTCTCAAATTGAAGTTGGTTTGAATTAAACGAATGCGACATGTAAACATTCATTGATGTTCGGTCGACTAGTTTCCTGCTGATGGCCATGTTCACACATACTGGTGTCTTGCGTATTATTATTTGTTGCATACAACAACAAGTAGCACTGTTTATTTTTTCGATTTTGGGTTTGATGGAATTTTTCATAAATGTTATGACATTTTACATACAGAATTATGTTAGATTGCATACAAAATATGAAAAACATCATTTTGAAGAAAGTTTTTCATCAAATGAAAACATCAGCCATATTCTGTATGTAAAATTGCATACATTTTATGATTCTAATCTTCATATGGCGGGTTAGCAACAAAAATTGAGTTGAATCCAGACAACGTTGGTTTTGGCGGTATCCAATCAAGTTTGGCCACATCGATTAACCCTGGGCTTACACTGGGACTTCGTAATTTTTTCAGACATGAAAAAAGTTGCGAATGATATAATTATGAAATTCTTATTTTTCAGGCTTTCTATTGAAAACAATTATAAAATGTGAGTTGCAGGAATATGAATATTTCAAAATCTTCAAGCAAAACAAAAAAGAATCAGTTAAATTCGCAAGATTTTTGGGCATGGTTTGTATAAATTTGGCATGAGAAATTTTCGAAATTTGTTTCGATAGAAGAAAATTACTAATTAAAGAATACATTTTCTAAGAAAACTGAAACATTCAATAGATTTTCGCAAGTACAAGTTTTGTGATAAGAATCTTTTAAATTGGTTTTGATTAACGTACAAAATTGAGAGAAGTAGTTTTTTTCAAGTTTGAACTTAAATGACATAAGACATCATTAAAAAATGCTTGATCTTCATTTTGGTTAATACAACTTTTTTAGTTGAAATCTTGAGAATAAAGTTTGATATATGTACATATTAAGTAAGTACTTATGTTTAAATAAGTAGCGCTTGTATGTATATTTACAAGCGCTACTCAAACTTGCAGAAAAATAAACAAGCAATGAAAATCCTGAGATTTTCACAAAAGTTTCATACAAGTTTTTAATAGATATATTGAAACTCAGTTAGTTTCTAAGATTTTGCTTGGAAACGAAAAAGTGAATGTTTCAATTTGTGTTTAATGCAATTTTTCATAAATGTTATGGGATTTTACATACGGAATATGGTTGAATTGTACAACAAATATGAAAAACATCATTTTGAAGAAAGTTTTTCATCACATGAAAACCATAGCCATATTTTGTATGAAAAATTGTATACATTTATGATTGTATTCTTAAGGTGGCGGGTTTGCAACAAAAATTGAATTGAATCCAGACAGCGTTGGTTTTGGCGGTATCCAATCAAATTCGGCCATGTGGATTAATCTTGGACTTACACTAGGATTTCGTAAGTTTTCCAGACATGAAGAAAAGTTGTCAGAGATATATTGTTATGAAATTTTTATCTTTCAGGTT
Organism: Eupeodes latifasciatus; assembly: GCA_920104205.1. NCBI lineage: Eukaryota > Metazoa > Arthropoda > Insecta > Diptera > Syrphidae > Eupeodes > Eupeodes latifasciatus. Next base: position 24,940,024 of record OV049926.1, on the reverse strand, counting down.
TTTTATTGAAAACCTAAAAACATTTACATAATCTGAATTGCGTGAATATGACTTAATTTTGTAATAATTTTTGCAATACAAATCTTTACAATTTATTGTGATAAAAGTAAATAACTCTTATAATTCAGTTATTATCAGGATTTCTCTTGCAAAACTAAAAAACTCGATACGATTCGCACGATTTACAAACATGTTTCCTACTAGCATTACAAAATCTAGAAAATTTGTTTTAATAGAAGAAAACTACTAATGAAAACAAGTTGTTTTCTTAGAAAGCAGAAACAATCAATACAGTTCGGCGATTAATACAAATATGTTAAAATACTTGTAAATAGGTTTGATTAGCGTAAATAAACATGCACAGGAAGCAGTGTTTTCAAGTTTGAACTTTTATGGCACAAAATGTCATTGGTTTTGTAATTTTTTTTTTCTAAGTTTTTCTAATTGAAAGTTAATTTTGATAATAACAAAAACTTATAAATACAAGATATATTCAATATCAAAATTGGTAAAAAAAAGAAACAATTGCGATATTTTCATTTAAGTTGGATGCAACTTTTTCAATCGATAAATTGAAACTTAGTTATTTTGTAGGATTTTATTGCAAACGAATTTATTTTCAATGAATCACCGCATAATATTCTAAATATTTACCAATAGAATAGATATTATTTGTGTCTATTATATTTTAAATTTGTTTGATTTGCAAAAACGAAAATTGTAAAAGAACATTCGAGCGTTTTCTTAAAGTCTCTAAAAAAACAAAACATAAGCAACATAACAGTGTTGAAGTAACGTTTGATGCTATTGTTCATAAGAAATAAGACATTTTACAAACAGAATATGATAGATTGCATACAAAATATGAAATATATCATTTTGAAGAAAGTTTGTCATCAAATGGAAACATCAGCCATATTCTGTATGTAAAATTGCATAAATTTTATGATTCTAATCTTCATATGGCGGGTTAGCAACAAAAATTGAGTTGAATCCAGACAGCGTTGGTTTTGGCGGTATCCAATCAAATTCGGCCAAGTGGACTAACCCTGGGCTTACACTGGGACTTCGTAATTTTTTCAGACATGAAAAAAAGTTGCGAAAGATATATTTATGGCATGTTTATTTTTCAGTTTTTTTATTGAATTAAATTATAAAATGGCAATTGTATAAATATGACTTAAATTTTACCAAGTTTTGCAATCAAAACCTTGAAAATTTGTTATGTTAAAGTAAATAATTCATTAAATAAAGTTTTTATCAGGATTTTATTGCAACACGAAAAACATTGCTGTAAAGTTCACAGTTTTTTGGCGCATTTTTTGTATATATTTTGGAAAAAAAATGGAATTTTTTTTAATAGAAGAAGTTTTTTTTTAAGAAAACAGAAACATTAAATATAATTGCGCTATTTTAAGAAGTTGTGCAATAAGAATCTTGCATATTGGTTTGGGTTAACGTAAGAATTTTACAAAAAGTAGATTTTTTCAATTTTGAGCTTGAATGGCATAAAACTTCATTAAAAAAATACTTGATTTTTATTTTGGTTTGTACAAGTTTTTTAGCTGAAATATCAATCAATGCAAATCCTATAAGATTTTCACAAAAGTTTCATACAGTTTTAATATATAAATTGAAACTTAGATATTTGTAAGACTTTTCTTGTAAACGTAAACAAAAAAGAGGCTGGATGCGACCCACACTGATAACTTCCCATCCCGTCTATCGATTTGTCTTGCTTAAAAGTTTGTCTAAATGTATCAATTCTTACCAAATTTGCGTTCTATTTTTTGTAGATTTTATTTATTTTTATGAAAAACGGACTGTTGGATTTTTATAAAAAAATTATTGAATATAAAAAACAATATTTTCTGTGAAATAAAATAAGTTTGAAGCCAATATTTTTAATTTTTGAAAAGCTATTTGAGCCGAAAATCAATTTTTACCAACTTTTATTAATTTTTTTGTTTAGGTTTTTATTTTTTGTAAAAAAACTGTCAATTCGATTTTTCTCAAAATTTGTCCTAATGTTGAAAACAATATTTCTTATAAGTTAAAATTAGTTAGAAGCCATAATCTCAAATTTTTGAAAAGATATTTAAGTCGAAAATCAATTTTTACCAACTTTTGTTAAATTTTTTTGTCGGTTTTTAATTTTTTGTAAAAAAAACTGTCAATTCTATTTTTTTCAAAATATTACTGAATGTTGAAAACAATATTTTTTGAAAGATAAAAGTAGTTTAAAGCCAATATCTCAAAGTCTTGAAAAGATATTTGAGTCAAAACTCAATTTTTACCAACTTTTTTTTAATTTTTTTTTTAGGTTATTATTTTTTGTAAAAAAAACTGTCAATTCGATTTTTCTCAAAATTTTTCCTACTGTTGAAAACAATATTTCTTATAAGTTAAAATTAGTTAGAAGCCATAATCTCAAATTTTTGAAAAGATATTTAAGTCGAAAATCAATTTTTACCAACTTTTGTTAATTTTTTTTTCGGTTTTTAATTTTTTGTAAAAAAACTGTCAATTCTATTTTTTTCAAAATTTTACTGAATGTTGAAACCAATATTTTTTGAAAGATAAAAGTAGTTTAAAGCCAATATCTCAAAGTTTTGAAAAGATATTTGAGTCAAAACTCAATTTTTACCAACTTTTTTTTATTTTTTTTTTAGGTTATTATTTTTTGTAAAAAAAACTGTCAATTCATTTTTCTCAAAATTTTATCAGATGTCAAAAACATTATTCTTCGTTGCACATAATTGTTTTGGAGATGAAATCATATTTTAGTCGTAAAATTTTCGAAGTGACAAATTTTTTTTTCAGTTTTTTTGATTTATAAAAAAAACCGTTAATTGAATTTTTTTCCAAAAATATAATTGTTTTGTATCACGTTACAATATATAATACAAAATTTAATTCAAGTCTCTAGCGTCATTGGTTCATGAGATATTTAGGGTTAACCAAAATTTTCACCTTTTTTTTAAACTGCTATGGTAAAAAAACCACCCACGCAATTTTCTTAAGAGCCCTTTCTGCATCTTTCTGCCTTATTATCTGTATAACAAAATTTATTTGAAGTCGATATCTCTTCTGGTTCTTGAGCTATGGACGACGAAAAAAACGTCACGAACGTACGGACGTACGGACGTACGGACGTACGTACACACGCACGCACAGACATCTTTCTAAAAATCTTTTATTTCGACTCTAGGGACCTTGAAACGTCGAGAAATGTCAAAATTTTCAATTTGTCAAATCGGACCCATTACAATAACTTCCTATGGGAAGTTAATAATAAAATATTAGGCATACATTAGTGATATTTTTAATTTTCAGTATTGTTATTGGAAACTACAAAATAATTATATAAGGTAAATTGCAACATATTCGAACCAGTATTACCAAAAAAATCTTGAAAATTTTATGATGGTATTAGTAAAAAAGTCAATAAATTAAGTTATTGGAAGCGTTTTCTTGCAGGAAATATTATTAATGAAAATCTCACTATCTACTATTTTTCCAATAATTTCGAAATTTTTATGAAAGTTTTCACATTAAAATTCGTATGAAAAGTTTCAAAAATCAAGTTTTCACATTGTTTACATAAAATAATTGTAAAATTTTAAGCACTTGATGTAACGTGACATCAAACTTGACATTAAAATTTGTACGAAAAGTTTTATAAATGAAATGTAAAATTACATAACCTTTCATTTTCACCTATAAATTCAAAATTATATTTGACCTAAAAGCTATAGAAAATTCCATGCATTTGAAGTAATCCTTCAACAAATTTCGTCATCACTTTTACATATTTTTTATGATTTATATCATCAAATTTCCAATTTCCCCTAAAAATATTCAAGTGAATATTTTGATGATCCCCTTTCAAAAATAATATGAATTTTTCATACAACGTATGCAACCTTTAATCATCATCATGAAGTTCGGATTTCATACTGTCTTAATATTTCATACGTTTTATGACTACAATCATCAAGCCGATTTTCCAACAACAATTCTTAAGTAAAATATTTTGATGAAAGAACTTGCATAAAAGTTAGGACTTTTTTTCATGCCGTTGATGCAAAAAGCACTGATGTAGCGTTGATGATTTTTCATACTCTGATGTACGGTTGCATCAAATTTTGCTTACAACAACAACTATATGGAAACAATTTTGATGATTGTGAAATCATCAATTTCATGATTTTGACATCAATTGCAAAAATTCAACTGATGATTCTTACATCAAATTTATGATTTTGCGCTTATATTTGATGATTTTCAGTTGATGATCGCCGATCATAAAATCTATGTAACAAATTTTTTTCAGTGTAGATAGTCCAGACTTTAGTAAACTTTGTAATAAGTTCCTGTATGTAGCCCAGTCAGTTTTCCGATAATTTCGAAAAGTCAATGGACTAGGATTTTCGTCCACATTGATATTGAACTAGATATATCTATGAGTGTTCTTTGGACACTTTCCAGTCCAAGATCATATTGTGAATAGTATCAGAGACAAGAGTCATGTCTGGGACTTCTTCTCGAGTATTAGTGATAAAGGTTTTTGCTCGAATATGTTCGAAAATTATAGAGTTTTCTAATAAGATGTTTCATTATGAAAAATAAAAGCTCATCTTTATGGTTTTCTTTAATAGTTTATTAAACACTTTTCATAAAAGTAAAAACCAAACAAAATATTTTATGTGTATTTTTTAAACTTTTAAAATAATTAAAAAATGATTTTAATAAACTTTATTTTATAAATTGAATTTATTTATAAAATTTTATAAATTTCCAAGAAATTTAAAAAAAATGATATTATGTCTTTTGGTGCTACAGCGCATATTGCTCCTGGGCCTCCAGTAATAGACTTCACCAGCTTACTCGATCCCTAGCTGGCTGTCTCTAGTTTTGAATACCAAGCCGGCCGGCGTGTATGATCTCATGTTTGTCTACCTATGCTTCTTGTTACCTCTGTCTTGGCGAACTTCGATATTCATTGGCTCAACATGCTCTAACCATCTTAAGCTTTTAACACGAAGTTGTGCCTGTTGACACAAATTGGTTCATAGATCGTACGTAGAACCTTCCTTTCGAAAATATCAAGAGAACCTTCAGCCACCTGAGAGAAGGTCCATGCTTTTGCATCATAATCAAGACCGAAATGATGAAGGTTTTGTACAACGTCTTGTCTTGATGCTTCCTTATTTCTCAATTGCTAACTTAGTTCAAAGAAGCAGCGATTAGCAAGAGATATTCTACGCCTGATTTCAGCACTGAAGATGAAGTCATTTGTAGAGTTAACAGTAGTGCCCATCTAGATGAATTTTTTAACCGCCTCAAAGTTATACTTATTAATAGTGACCTTCTGACTAAATCTGCTTAGTTGAGAAACGACACGCTCTTCGATGACAAAATTTATTTCGTTTTGACCTTATTAACGCCAAGATCCATTTTGATCGCTTCAGAGTCGATACTGGAAAAATCATCCGTAACTGGCTCGTTTGGTTCTTCTTTGTGTTGATTTTTTGAACGATGGTTGCATTCGTATTGGCCATTGAATTGAATTGTGCACCGCTCTCTCAAAATCTCAATATATCTCCCAAAAAGCATATACCAGTGTTACCGCTGTGCGACTTTAGTCGCATTTTGACCCTTTTTTGTGCCTCATGCGACCATGATACGACTTTTTAAAAAATTGTCTATTTTGACCCTTTTTAAAAAATTATGCGACTTTTTTGACCCCATCTCTAGAAAAATACATTGAAAAGATAAGTTATTTTCTTAATTCATACAAAATTTACAAACTTCCATTGAAATAAGAACTGTCACACATAATTTCAATCTATAAAATGGAATCAAGCTGAAATTGTTTGGGTCGACTCGATCATTTTCGCTCAGAATCGAAATCTTGCTAGCATAAAAATTCATTTCAACCGTTCGACTCTGCATATAAATGTAGTTAATAGTTAACAATTTTAAGTTTGTATGAGTAATTTTGGTTATTTCACCATTCCGTTCCTCTTTAACAAAGTTTCCAAATTATTTCTATGTGTTTGTTCGACTGTGGTGAAATTTGAATAAATTCATGAATTCCGAAAAAAAAAATTATCTCTGTCAACATTTACCTACTATTTTGTTGCTTTTGTGTTTTTGTGTTTCGGACGGCGCGGCGGCGTTCATTTGTTGGGAGCTCTTTCTCGATATTGTTTGTTTTTTTGTTTATAAAATGGATAGGTAAGTTTTTATGAAATATATCTAAAAAATTTATCACTCCTTTTTATAAAGAAAAAATAGTTATTTCAGCCCTGGAAATAATTGTGTGTGTTTAGAAAAAACTACATGTTTAGGAAAACTACGCCATGGAATAAGAATATTCCGCACTCAAATGGAACAGTAAGCATCTGCCTTAAGTTTGAGTCCAGATTCTTATTCCATGGTGTAGTTTTCCTAAAAACGGAAGCTAAAATAACTATTTTTTTATTTACATATATCTAAATGCGAGGGTATACATACATATGTATAAATGTATATTCAAATGTCATATTTTGAAGATTTGTCATTCGGACACCTAACTGCTAGAACACAATGCAAAAATCGGAGCCGCAGCCGGAGTCGGAATAGCTGTCGTGCGTTAACAGAAAGTACGCAAACAATGCATCGTATGGCTTTTTGATGTTTTTTGGTATATTTGCAGTTTACAACCACATCAAATTTCTCAGAAAATATTTTTTTGTTCACTTTTATTTCTTATTTAAATATTTTTCCACTTTTTTATTGAAAAACTATTAAAAAAAAAATATAATCACCAAGTTATTCACTTCAAAAATGGAAACGTCACATGTGTCGTACGTCAAAGTTAAAAGTTGGTCAACTCTTCCGACTCTGGCTGCGGCTCCAATTCCAGTTGCGTCGCGTTGTGTTCGTACATTTGCATTTGCGTACATTGAATACTTTGACAGCTATTCCAGTTACGACTCCGACTCCGGCTCCGACACCATTGTGTTCCAGCAGTAAAACGGAAAGTGTGTGATATAAATCGAATGTATTGAATACTAGTAAAGAATATAAGAATTTATTTTTCTTTAGAAGTAAACCTAATAAAAAACTAAAAAACAACTCATTTTTTTTTGCAATTTATACAGATTTCTTTTAATTTAGGTATGTATTAAAAAAATCTGAATGCGACTTTTTTTTCATTTGACCCTTTTTTTTGCGACTTTTTCAAAAATCCCAGCGGTAACACTGGCATATACCACTTGCACTTGAATCTTGAAACTTGCCATACAACCAGATATCGGATTATGCCAAAGATCAACTCTCATCATACCGCTCGCTTTTCTCATGATGCAATATTGTATAGAATTTCCATCATTGCAAATTTCTCACATCAAAAAAAGATACATCCGAATCTCAAACTCAACGCTAGATAAATTCATTCCACTTTATTATCACAATCACATTGATTTATGGGCCAAAGCATGTCGCCTGTGGCGAACACCTGTTAAGGCAATTTCAAATTTGTCCACACCGCTCGCAATGATGTTGATAATAATGATGATGATGACGACGATGGCGTGCCAGCTTCGGACAGTGTCTGCCTTTGCCTTATTCGAAATGCACTCTCAAGCCTGTGCTGCCACAAGCCACATGCGCCCAATATGTATCTGTTAGATCTGTCTTTTTTGAGAAGTAGTTTTGTTGTTCCCCATCGAATCTGAAAGATATGCATATAAACCACCTTGATGGCCAATTGTGCACTTGTGGATCTTGAATCTTGAATGGGATGTTTATACTCGTAATATGTTACTGATGCCGATGATTCTGATGATGATGATGAAGAACCATCAAGTATCTCAACAACAAACAAAACTGTTGTTGAAAGAAGAATCTGCAGTAGCTTATTCTAATGCATATTAATCGAAATGGTTGTTATTTTTATATATGTACGTTTGTTTGTGTGACCGGATCGAAACATAACTCAGTTCACCTTAGTCGTGACTTGAACTTCAAAAGCTAGCGCAACCTCCAAAGACCCATAAATCGTATATACTATACATCCCGTAAGGTATACTATATAGAATTTTTCAATAGGTACCTATGCTGGGATAACTTATAGAAAAAGAACGCGTTTCGCTGGTCAAATGATGACCAACCATCGAGCATTGTCGAATGAACGAAGACCATCACCATCATCATCGTAATAAAAATAATAATCATTATCGTCATCATTATTATCGTTGTCGTCATCAAGCGAGGACATTTTACCGCCCAGTTTTGAAGTTATTCAATGAGATACATCCTCAATTTGCTTTGGCTTACACGCTATCCACCTGGACTGTAGTTGGAATCAGGGACCGGAATTGTTAAATTGGCAATGAAAGGGGAGTTTGAAGCTTGTGAGGGTGTTTTAAATTTTCTCAGCTGGGGTATGCTAACGGTGTCCAGGGTTAGTTAAATAAAACACCGAAATTTAACATCAATAGGTCTTTGTCTTTATTTGTAATTAACTTTATAATATTTTGAATTTATTTCATATAGCCGGTTAACATTCTTTTTTGTTTAATTCTGATCTTTGTAATAATTCTTCTCATCCCAATCTCGGCTTGCGCCACGGGTCCGATGTAGTCTACGCTATAGGTGTCGGTCAGCAGGCGGCGGCGCGGGGCACGCCTCTTCCGTCGATTTGGTCAGGACTGGGATAATCGCCGTTACGCGGGTGAATTGCCTCTTATCGTGTGTAAAGCACGGCCGTAACTGGTAAATCACAGCCGAAACTGGTAAATCGCAGACGAAACTGGTAAATCACAGCCGAAACTGGTAAAACACAGCCGAAACTGGTAAATCACAGCGGAAACTGGGAAAACACAGCCGAAACTGGTAAATCACAACCGAAACTGGTAAATCAATTAAATTTGAATATTTGGCAAGAAGCCCCTTACCTCTGGTGGGGGGAAGCCTCTGCTAATATCCAACTTACTTACCACTGATCCCTGCTTAGCGGCGATCGAAGCCCAACTGGTTTCTGCTCCGTGAGTTCAGGCGTATTTATAATATGCGCTGTCTGGTTCCCTGCTTCTACTCCCCTTTTTGTTGGCCTTGTTCGGTTCTACTAGGCAACCTTTTGGTATCAACCTAGTGTGAATTATATCTTTGCGAATGACAAAATAACCTTTGCAAATTAATGTCACCGAGTTTTGGCCAAGTTGAACTGAGTGTGAACTCAATGCTCGGTGTAGTGACCGAACGCATGTAATTTGTTCGTGTTTTCGTTGTAGATTTGTAATGCGTCATTACAAGCTTCGGCTTGCATTTTTCCTGAAATTATGGTAACCATAAACATTTTTAAAGTCGTGCTGTGACGTTCCGAGATTCATTTTTACGCCGTACTACATGAATATGGATGCCTTATAACGCTCTTTCTTTACTTGTTATTGCAATGTTCAAAACTTTTCAACCAATGTACACTGGTTTCTCCTCTCCAACCCCTCCCAACCCCTTTGTAAAGCTCACACTGTATGTTTGGCATATTTAAAGGTATATAAAACCCCTTAAGTATGCACTAGTTATAAATAAAATCTTTAATTCATTGAAAACCTGCATAAGGTGCAACAGCTATTTGCTAATGCAAATGGTCTTAATCCTTACAAATTTAGAAAAAGGGAATTTTTCAAACTTATAAAAATAAAAGAGCCCTTGAAACTACATCTGCTAAATGCAGCCCTGTGCAAAATTCTGTAAACAACAGCCGAGCCATCGCGTCTGCCGTCGCGCCGCATTGCAATGTGTTTTTGCCATTTTGATCGTCACGGTCAAGTGATTAGATGCCACCATAAAGTTGGTAAATTGTGAAAATTAATAAACAACCAGCGCAGTCCAGCGGAGCAGCCAGCGCGGTGATGGCGTCCGCTTTGGTTGGTAGATGGGCAGAGAGAGCATTGCATTGTGGTCCAATGTAATTATTATAAATATTATGCCATAAATTCTATACCTTTCGGCTATGGTCCTAAGCTGATGCATCAGCTAGCAACCGATGCAGATCAAGGAGCTATAAGCCGCATGAATGATGGCAAATATCTGAGCACAGTGGCTGAGTACAACCGATGGATGTTGCGCTGGACCGTTTTAATGCGTCGACAGTCATTTATTTGGGATTTTATAGATAGTATAACCAAGTCTTGGCATAAGCTCTTTTATGCTGTATATCGTATACGAGTATGTTTATAGCTTTAGGACAGATGATTCTCTGACGTTTCTGACATCTTTACAAAGATCTTTACAGTGTTTATAGTCAAACTCAAACACACACTATAAGTTTACCGACTACTGGAACGACTAATCAAATCTTGATGATTATTGGATAGAATTATGGTCAATTCACTCAAATGAATATTCTTGTATTAATAAAAAATCAGCTAATTGCTGGATTATGAGGTCCTGAAGACCTACTAGCTTCTGTATATTTGTGTGTAGATATGATGATGGAAAACATGGCTATATTTAGTAGGAAAACGAGTCTCAAATGAGATGAGATGCAAATGACATTAAGTGTAATAAATTATTTAGTTTTAAATACCTACTCGAATTCAAACCCGCTATATGGGAAATTTCAATTTTTATTTTTTTTTTATTTTGTGTGTATAAATAATGAATAAATATTATTTGTAAGTATGTGGTTATCATGTTTGTAAATTGATTGACATTATGTCTTTGATGTGCTTAATTTAATTAAATTGTGATATTTAGTATGTCTAATATGTCACTTAAAATATAAGAAGCAAATGGATTTCTTGTGGAGTAAAACATTATTTATTATTTAATTTATTTAAAAAACAAATTGGAAGAGAAATCAACCATAAGTTTTATTTTTTACTACGATCAATGAACTTACAGTTCCTTTTATTATTGAAAATAGACAATGTCTTAAATTTCTAAAATTAAATTATAAAAAAGTTTTGTAAAATCGAAGAAAATAACTTAACGGTTGTATTTATATTTTTTATATGCTTTTGATGCAGCGTCATAAAACCAAGAACTTTAATTTATTATTTTTTTTTTTTGAAAATCGTCAAAACGTTTTTTTTTAATTAATTTTTTTCATACAAAATTGTTCACTTACGTATTAACTTCCAATAGGTTTTGAAATGGGTCCGATTTGTCAAATTGAAAATTTTGACATTTCTCGACGTTGCAAGGTCCCTAGAGTCGAAATAAAACATTTTTAGAAATATGTCTGTGTGTGCGTGTGTACGTACGTTCGTACGTCTGACGTCCGTACTTTCACGACATTTGTTTTTTCGTCGTCCATAGCTCAAGATCCAGAAGAGATATCGACTTCAAAAAAATTTTGTTATACAGATAATAAGGCAGAAAGATGCAGAAAGGGCTCTCAAGAAAATTTCGGGGGTGGTTTTATTACCATAGCAGTTTAAAAAAAAGGTGAAAATTTTGGTTAAACCTAAATAATATCTCATGAAGCAATGACGCTAGAGACTTGAATTAAATTTTATATTATATATAGTAGCGTGATACCAAACAAATATATTTTTGGAAAAAAATCCAATTAACGGTTTTTTTATAAATCAAAAAAAAAAATAAAAAAAATTGTCACCTCGAAAATTTTACGAATAAAAAATGATGTTATCTCCAAAACAATTTTGTGCAATGAAAAATAACGTTTTCAATATCTGGTAAGATTTTGAGTAAAATCGAATTGACAGTTTTTTTTTATAAAAATAAAAACCTAAAAAAAAACATTACTCGAAGTTGGTAAAAATTGATTTCCGACTCAAATATCTTTTCAAAAATTTAAGATTATGGCTTCCATTTATTTTATCTTATAAGAAATATTGTTTTCAACATTCGTTTAAATTTTGAGAAAAATCAATTTGACAGTTTTTTTACAAAAAATAAAAACCTAAACAAAAATTAATAAAAGTAAATAAAAATTGATTTTCGACTCACGTAACTTTTCAATACTTTGAGACATTGGCTTTAAACTAATATTATTTTTAAAAAAATATTGTTGTCAACGTTCGGTAACATTTTGAGAAAAAATCGAATTGAAAGTTTTTTTACAAAAATTAAAAACCTAAAAAAAAATAACAAAAGTTGGTAAAAATTGATTTTTGACTTAAATATCTTTTCAAAACTTTGAGATATTGACTTTAAATTAATTTTATCTTATGAGAAATATTGTTTTCAATATTTAGTAAAATTTTGAGAAAAATCGAATGGACAGTTTTTTAACAAAAAATAAATACCTAAAAAAATTAATAAAAGTTGGTAAAAATTGATTTTCGACTCAAATATCTTTTCAAAAATTAAAAATATTGGCTTAAAAATAATTTTACCAACAAAAAAACATTGTTTTTGACATTTTTGTTTATATGTATTTGTTTAAATAAGAAATAAATGCATATAAGAATTTAATTTTTACCAATTTAAGAAATGCTACTTTAATTGGTAAAAATTGGTTTCGACTAAAAATCTGGTTAACAAAAAAAGATTTTGAAATCAATCTTTCTTTAAAGGTGACATTTTCGTCATCAAATATTATCTAACAAATATAAGGGCTTGTTCAGAAATAAAATTATTTAAATCAGTTCATTAGTGCATGAGAAAATTTAAAAACAAAATATCGGTTCTTTGGGGGGAACTCTTTTGGAATAATAAAAATATGTTTTTATATTAAAAGATACACAAATTAAAAGAAAATTTAATACAAAATCAATCGGGCTGAATTTTCGATTTTCATCCCAAAAAATTGTATAGGGGCTTCTGTTACTCTTTGGATGACATTTTAAACCATAAAGTATGGTATGTTGTCTATGAAGCCATATAAACTATCAAATTTCATTGAAATAGCCAATCGATGGATTCGAAAAATGTGTGAAATTTAAAATTAGCTGTGTTTTAAATGGTGACTTTTTCCAAAAATACAAGACGAGGCAAAGATTTCAGCTCACACTGATATTAGTATTATAACCGCTTTTGATATATTTCAGTTAAAATGTCAGATATACATACATTCTGTATATTGGTTTCAATTTAAAAACATAATAGACCAAGAGCCGGCAGCAAATTTTGGGAGTGGAGTGATAACCAAAATATATACACATGTAGTGTAGATATACGCAACATTATGCCAAATTTAACCGCCTGGCAGGTTTTTTTTCAGCCGGGGGCGGGGGTGGGCGTTCGAAAATGATCATTTTTTCGATTTTGGGGTCGAAGTGATAAACACTTAAATGGATATATAAACAATAGGGGATGGTACCCTGATGTCAAAAAAGTGTGTTCAAGACGTTTTGCCTACAGCCTTCCCCTTGCCTGACGGCTGCCAAAATGCTCGAAAATCAACTTTTTGGGTCGAAGTGATAACCATAAATAAATTAGTATATAATCAATAGTAGATGGTACACTGATGTCAGAAAAGTGTGTCCAAGGAGTTTTACATTCAGCCTTCCCCTTGCCAGACGCATTTTAACACTTTTTAACACAATTTTTCGACTTAAATCCTTTAATAACTTTTTTCCTATCAACCATAACCAAAACAAAACCATTGAAAATTGAATTATCTGTGATGGAAATGATAGTGAAGAAGACAGTATTTCGCAAAATTCTTACGGACAAATCTGATGATGAAGAATAGTTTTTTTTTTTATTAATTTCAAAATTTCATTAAATTTTATGTCATGTGATTCAATAAATTTTTTCGAAATAAAATACAATTGTTATGCTTTAAAGGAAACGGTGGTTTTTGAGCATTCTTTCTTTAGGGTTTTCTGGCAAGCATAAGACTGAAAAGAAAACGTGTTGGAAATCTTCTGATATTTTGGTTTATATGACTGTTTTGGTTATGGTTAATGGGAAAAAAGTTATTAAAGGATTTAAGTTGAAAAATAGTGTTAAATGCGTCTGGCAAGGGGAAGGCTGAAGGCAAAACGTCTGGGACACAGTTTTTTGACAAAAGGGCACCATCCCCTATTGTTTATATATCCATTTAAGTGGTTATCACTTCGACCCCAAAATCGAAAAAATGATCATTTTCGAACGCCCAGCACCGCCCCCGGCTGAAAAAAACCTGCCAGACGGTTGAATTTGGCATAATGTTGCGTATATATACACATTCATGTTTATATATTTTATTTATCACTCCACTTCCAAAATTTGCTGCCGGCTCTTAGAGCCCCGCAGACTGCAGACTTTTTATCGGCCGATAGTTTGGTCGGCTTCTTAATCAGTATGGAGAGGAATGCATATGCGCACACTACAGCGATTCAGTATCGGCCGATAAAAAAGTTTGATAGGCTACCCGATTACATTCAAACTAATCTGTAGGCCAACTATCGGCCGACTGTTTAATCAGTATTGGCGTATACACGCCTGCGCATACATGACGATTGTTTAGTCGGTCGATAGTTCAGTTCGCTCTGTGATTTGGCGTCGTGTGCGTGTATTTTGAATATGGCGTCGCCCAAATCACAATTGTTGATTCGAGAATAGTCGGCCGACTGTTGGATAGTCTGCGCCCTGTTCACCAACCAAACTGTTTAGTTGGCTCGATGTGTGCACTTCCAGCCCAACCCAAAAAGCATTTTCTTTTGTGCATAATTTACAATTTGAAAAAGGAATTGACAAGTAAACACATAATATTTGGAAAGTTTAATTTCTAAAATCTCTAAGATTTCTATTCACTTATAAATATATCCAAACAAAATTTATCTTACAATTATCTGGTTTTTATTTTCTGAGTATAGGAATTTTATGATTCCATTTCTGAATTATTGTCATAGCTCATTTGACCTCTGGTTTCAGAATTCTGTTTATATTTAATACTCTTGCTCTATCAACCCGGGTCATGCATGAAATTCTTAATTAACTTGAATACAATGAAGTAGTAGAAAGTAGAAACTTACACCAATAATGTAGCTCTACTAGTGACAAGAAAGTTGCTAACCACTATTAGCATCCTAGGATTTTCACCCGGGCAAAAACTGCGGATTAACTATTAACCTCTTAAAACAGACCTAGTAATCTCAACAAATAGTAAGAAATTCCAGATTATTTAATCCCTAGTATAGTGGAAACCCCACTTAAATTATCAAATCAATCTAAATACCCAGGAATAATTCTAGATAAAAAGCTGAACATTTTACTCATGCAATAAGATCTTTAGTAGAAACTGGGGACCAAATCATAAAATCATAATATGACCATTTGCCCACTTATCGTGACATAGTATTTTGAAATGCTTTAGAGAAAGCTAAAAACCTAAACACCCTGTTAAGGGTACAGAGAATGGCATGTGTAGGTATTACAGCAGCAATGAGGACCAGGCCAACTGCAGAAAAGGAAGCAATACTCAATATTTTACCTTTTGACTTATATGTTAAGACCATTTCTGCAAACAGTTCCTTACGGCCTAGCCAGACCAGTTCCTGGATAAAGAGCTACATTGGACACACGCAGATTCTAGAAAACTACATAGTGAACACTGAAAAATAGCTTTAAAACCATCTTTGCTGAAAGGAACGAATGGATAAACATTTTTTACCACATGAATAAGTCGTCAATATCCATATAATTACACTGACATGACGGCTCGAAAACAGATGCTGGAGTAGGAGCAGGTTTCTTTTATGAGACACTCAATCTTGCTAACTCCTTCAGACTTCCCGATCTTTAAGCAGCGTCTTTCCAGGCAAAGTATTGGCAGTGACATCACAAGCTGATATCACCATATCCATTGATAGCATAGCAGAATTAAAATCGATTTCTGCCACAACAACAAATTGGAGCTTCTAAATTACTGTCGCAAAAAATTTACAGCATAACATTAGACTCTACTGGATACCAGGTCACAGCGATGTATCTGGGAACGAGGGAGCTGATGATTAGCTGATAGGTTCAACACCCCATCCTGTGAATTAAATCGCACCATTGCTATCAAGATACTCCAAGAAACCAATGAAAGATGGAAATGTCTGGAAACCTGTGCAACGTCCAGGAAATTATAGTCCAAATTCGGCAAAACAAAATCCCGCTCGATTATGCATCTGTATAAAAAACCTTTACTACTGATAATAACAGGTCACAAACTGTTGGGTTACCATAAAAAGAAAATGTGGCTTAATACCGATGACATGTGCAAACGATTCAGGAAGAACAAGAAAACACAGCCTATTTATTATGAAATTGCCCAACACTTCTTCAATAATATTGAAGAACTCAAAGACATTCCAGGAAGCAGCCTGTTAGGATTCATCAAAGCTATAGGCCAAGACAACCCGTATGTATCATATGTTAAATCACTCACTTTTATAGGTAAGTTTATCACGATATATTTAAAATTGATCTAAGTGTGACGACAACGTTATATCAATCGCCAGATCATCTACTAAACCTAAACGCTATCAACATCAACCCTACTAAGAACATTTTCAGGAATTTTATAAAATCTAAACTGACATCTCAAAATGTTTTTTTCATAAATCACTTTTTAAACATTTTAAAAATAAAACAACTTTATTTTCTTTGAACATTTTGATATGCAGTTAATTTCTTTAAAATCATTTTTTGAGAAAATAAATAAACTGTTTTGTGTATTAACTTCCCATAGAAAGTTATTGTAATGGGTCCGATTTGTCGAATTGACAATTTTGACATTTCTCGATGTTTCAAGGTCCCTAGAGTCGAAATAAAAGATTTTTAGAAAGATGTATGTGAGTGGGTGTGTACGTACGTTCGTACGTCCGTACGTTCGCGACGTTTTTTTCGTCGTCCATAGCTCAAGAACCAGAAGAGATATCGACTTTAAATAAATTTTGTTATACAGATAATAATGCAGAAATATGCAGAAAGGGCTCTCAACAAAATTGCGTGGGTGGTTTTTTTTACCATAGCAGTTTAAAAAAAGGTGAAAATTTTGGTTAAACCTAAATATCTCATGAACCAATGACGCTAGAGACTTGATTTAAATGTTATAAACAATTATATTTTTGGAAAAAAAAAATCCAATTAACGGTTTTTTTATAAATCAAAAAACTGAAAAAAAAATTGTCACCTCGAAAATTTTACGACTAAAATATGATTTCATCTCCAAAACAATTTTGTGCAATGAAGAATAATGTTCTTGACATCTGGTTAAATTTTGAGAAAAATCTAATTGACAGTTTTTTTTTTACAAAAAAAAAAAAAAACTAAAAAAAATTAATAAAAGTTGGTAAAAATTGATTTCCGACTCAAATATCTTTTCAAAAATTTGAGATTATGGCTTCCAACTTATTTTATCTTATACACCATATTGTTTTTAACATTCGGTTAAATTTTGAGAAATATCGAATTGACAGTTTTTTTTACAAAAAATAAAAACCTAAAAAATACAATACTAAAACTTGTAAAAAATTACTTTCGACTCAAATAGCTTTTCAAAAATTACAAATATTGGCTTCAAACTTATTTTATTTCACAGAAAATATTGTTTTCGATATTCAGTAATTTTTTTATAAAAATCCAACAGTCCGTTTTTTCATAAAAAAATTAAACCTACAAAAAATAGTACGCAAATTCGGTAAAAATTGATACATATAGACAAACTTTTAAGCAAGACAAATCGACAGACGGGATGTGAAGTTATCAGTCGCATCCCAGCCTCTTTTTTTGGTTTTCCTTTCGGATAAGTTTTTGACATATTGGGGTATGTTCGTAGATTTGGCCAGTCATCGTTCACGAAATTGAAGTTATTATAGGTGGCCCATTTTTATGCAGGGTCGAAAGATCGAAATTGAAATTCGTATGTATGTGAAATATGAAAGATTTTTGAAGTTTTATTTTGACAAAAGGGGTACTCATGGGGACGCGTAACTGTCAAAATTTGTATAAATAACCTTTACTTAGCTTTACATAACTACAACGGCCACTTTTGGCAAAAAGTGGTAAATTTACAAAAAATGTTTGTTCTTTCTATCGCCATTCGTTTGAAAAAATAAAAACTACAAAAATTGTTTTTTAAACCAAAAATTAAGCTTTCTGCATCATTGTTTTTAATTTTGTGGACAGTAAAACTTAAAAAATATTAAACTTATGTCGTTTTTTAATTGCTTTTGATTTTTCCTGTCAAAGAGTAGATGAAATCTAGTTTTGTAATTGTTTACGAAATCTCTTCATGTAAACTTAACTTTTTTTTTTAAATAAAACAATAACAAATGTTTAGACAAATGTCAAACAGAGAAGTTTGTTTGAAAGTGCGTGTGTTTGTACCTATGTATGTGTGAATTTTGATAAAAATCCATCCATTTTTTTGAATCTCAAGCCTCAAATAGATCATGAAATCAGAGATTTTTCCACTTTTTCCTCACTTCACCACCTCTTTTAGCTGTCAGATTCACAAATTCGTCTCGACTTTAAAGGTTTGACTACAACTAGCAAAAAGTCAAAAAGTGAAAAATTTCCAACTCATGTTGTGACAGTTTTTCCACCCCAAAATTAAAAGTAATGATGCAGAGAGCTTATTTTTTATGTCAAAAACAATTTTTGTATTTTTTTTCAAATTCAAATGGCGCTACAAAGAAAAAAAAACTTACTTTGTGAATTTCCTATTTTTTGCAAAAAGTGGCCGTTGTAGTTATCCTTAAATCTCGCAAATAGAAAACGACATTACAGAAGAAAAATATTAAACACCATAGACCAACTATATGTGTGACTCGTTCCTTGATTTGTGCGTTCCAATATTAATTCAAAATAAACAACTAAAAGAACGCACTTAGGGTGCGTTGCACTCTGCGAACACAGCCTTTGAGACTCTTTGAGTTATCCGATTATCCGAGTTACCAACCTAAGAAATTCAATTTTTCTCCGATCGAGTATCGATACTCGAAAAAATGTCAATTTTTTATCTGCAGCCAGATTCAAGTTTAATTTTTATCCGCAGCTGGGTGTTGTATTTGTAATACATGGAAACTCCCACTGTGGATACGGGTAGCTGTTCCAAAAAAAACACCCCTAATGTGATCATTACGAAATTGAGAGAGAGGGTTAGAAAGGAGGTGTTGGTGCACATTGGTTTTAAATTCCTGAATATTGCAATAGCTGGGAAATACAAAGTGCGGCAATGCATTCCACATTCACGTAGTACGACGAAAGAACAAATCTCTGTACTTGACAGAGCGAAGATGCGACCAAAAAAATTGAATTGCTTAAGGGGAGGAATAGTCCATAAAAAAAAAATTGGTGAGACAAGAAATCAGAGGAAAGAGAAATTTCACAAAACTGAAGGCATGCATTTTCGAAAAGAGAGCCTGATACCAAGCGCAATAATTTAATTTATCTAAAAAGATACACATTTTTTTTCAATTGTTAGGTGAGATGAACCATTATATCACCGGTGGACCTATTGCTACGAAAGCCGTACTGCCGGTGATTAATCTGAATTTCCAGACTAGACCTTAAGAGTAGGACAGGTGAAAAAGCTTACGCATTGGTTTTACCCGTCATTGAAGAACACCTCTTCAGAACAATAGCAGGGATACCGTCCAGAGGGCCAGAGGATTTGTGAATGTCGAGATGTATAAGTACTCTAGCCACTGTAAGTGTTCTAAACTAGGGCCTATAGTGACTTACAACTCTCAGCTGTTCCTGTGTACGAGTAAAGTTCTCAGGGATGGAGGGGCCCTACACTTTTAAGCCGAATCCGAACGGCTAATTTGAGAAAGCACTTTTTATGACAAGAATTACTCTTGGAGGATTTGTCAATTCTTCGCAAGAGGCAGTACCCGCGAAAACTTTTTTTTTAAATTAAGGTGGCACAGGTAGGAATTGAACCCAAGACCTCTGGCGTGACAGCCCTACACACTAACCACCACACCACGGGTACTACTACTAAATGAGATACGTCCCATATAATCATCAAGTATAGGCACATAGCACACTGAGGCAGCGTGGAATTGGTGGTAAACTACTTAGAAATCCCTTTGCTTTCTATATAGAGCTTTAATATTCAGAGTCATTGTCAACGAGAGTAGGAACCGATTAAGGGTAAAAATCCTCATGTTTTTACTTATGACCAATAATTGTTGTTGTTAAATTGCAGTATTTTTCGTCTTAATTTTTGGTCATTCATTAATAAGTTTGCTTAAACCTTTACGGGTTTTCTTCAGTTGGGTTCATCTTTGACCCTAATAACCTTTTTGTAGCTCAAATCGAACCATTTGTTTTCTTGGGGTTGTTTTGGAAAAGTTATCATTCACGTTACTATCGAGGTAACAAGTTAAAGATCCTGAGACCAAGAAATTAGCTGACACAACACAATGGTCATGCGCCTAGAGGAGATAGAACACTGATTCTGTACTTATCAGAAGTAATAAACAAGTCAAGAATGTTTTCTGCTCAACTATTAATTCGTTGACCAACTGAGTAATGTGGTTAAACTCAGGAAAAATCTTGGTACCTTATATATATATATATATATATATATATCCTTATATACCTTCGGATATTGGCTGACCCAAATGTTGAAGCCAAGAAGCACGAGAATATAAAGAAACAATTATTTGGTTGAAAAATTCGCTCTTAATCCATGAATATTTTAATAATCTATTCTAAAAATTTGTGTCAATGCAATATAGATTAGATTAGATTAGATTGGTTTTATTATTTTTTCAATGATTAAATTCATAATTTACAAAAACAAAAAAAGCATGACATTTTGCCGTCTGCCTAGTTGACAAAACATGAAAATTTCACATAATATGAAAATTTGATTGAGCAATAATTCGTATGTATTTTTGCAATATATATTTATAAAAAAAAAAAAAAAGATTAGTTTATCTTAAAAGCTTTCATTTATGATTTTGTTTCTATAAAGAAGAGCTAGCCTGCAGTATTTGTATAATTTTTGTATATCCATATTGTTAAGCAGTTGTATAATTTGGCTTTGTGTCAACATATCACTTACGAATACATCCCTTCTGTTTTCTTTTAAAATCGGACATTTACCCATAAAGTGAAAATTATCTTCTCTTTCACCTAAGTTGCACAAAGAGCACACAATGGGTAATTCATCTCTATGAGGTATGTAGTTCAGTGGCATAAGTTCGCTCCGCAGTTTTACCATCATTGAAATCTCGGCTGTACTATTGTCATCCCTAAAATAATTTTTCTCCTCCAGGTTATGATTCAATTGGCTATATAGTTGTCTGTAGATAGATCCTGTTGCATCATTTAAATATTTATCACGATGTTTTAAGTCCACTGCAGCAATGAGTTAATAAAGCGAAGTTTCTAATTCTTCACTGCCCAGGTTTAAGACTATCCCACATTCTGAAGCAAGTTCCAACCAATCAGCGCACCAACTTGTCTTTGTCCTTATGGCTTCAAGAGCTACTATTTTAGGTAGTCGATTATCATCCATCTTCAAGACTTTCGTGACATAATCCACTTGCATTTTTAATGTTCGAATGAACAATGGCGAGATTCCTGTTTCTAACATGATAACGTAGTTAGGTGTGCTACGCGGAAGCTGGAAGATTCTTTTGCAGTAGTATCGTAGAAGTTTTTCCACCGTATCGTACTTCCTTGTACCCCATGTCTGAGCTGCGTAGAAAAGGATTGACGCTGATATCGCTTCAAATAATTTGAATTTACTGCTGTGTGCTATACTTTTGTTATGAAAGCATCTATTCCATGTAGCGCTGATTGCGCATTTTGCCTTCATTAATTTTTCCTTCAGATGTTTTTCCATACTCAGATTTTGCGTGAAAATAACTCCTAGATATTTGAATTCCGTTACAACCTCTATATTTTCTCCATTATAATGCCATTTTCCGTTTGCATATTTGCGGCCTCTTCCACTTTTGAATATTAAAACCTTGGATTTGTCAAGGTTAACTATCAGATTCCAAACCCGACAGTATTCGAATAATCAGTTAATCATCAACTGCAATGATTCAGAAGAGGCTGCCAACAGAACAATATCGTCTGCAAACATCAATAGTGTTATTATCATCCCCGCGTACTCTACTCCACATGGCAGAATGTACAACATTACCTGACTCCCGATTGTGTTTTGAATTCTTCCGAAAGCGCTTCACCATTCCATACTTTACTTGTTGTGTCGTCGTAGAGATTCTGTATGACTCTTCCAAACTTCCATGACATACCTTTACTATATAGCTTATAAAATAGAGCCTTTCTATCGATCATACCGAAAGCAGCTCTAAAATCCACGAAGAAGGCAAATAGCTTCTTTTTCTTGCGAAGGAATGTTTCAGCCATACATCTAAGGGTAAAAATATGATCGATCGTTGAATATCCACTTCTAAATCCTGCCTGGTACTCCTTCAGTAGTTTGTCGCTTTCAATCCATTCGTTGAATCGTTTGTGTAGTATTAGTGTAAATATCTTGTATGAAGCATTTAGGAACGATATACCTCTGTAATTAGCTGGTTCGGCCATGTTTCCTTTCTTGTGAATCGGAAAAATAATCGATTCCTTGAATTCATGTGGTATAGTCCCGGTTTCCATGATATTGTTAAATATGAAAGTTAGCCTTGTGAGTAGTTCTGGTGTCCCATACTTATAAAATTCAGCTGATATGCCATTCGAACCTAGAGCTTTTCCATCTTTAAGCTTCGTTACAGCTGATATTACTTCTTGGTAACTAATTGTAGCATCAAGAACACCACATTCATAGGCTGGTATAGCGTATTCCACCGAAGGTGTCTCATGTACTGGATTCAACAGTTTCTCAAAGTGAGCTGCCAGAAGGTTTGGACTCAAGTTCGTTTGGATTGAAAACCGTTTGCCATTCAGCTGTCTTGCCAAGTTCCAAAAATCTTTTGAGTTTTTGCATAGCGCTAATCGTCTTGATTCAGCTTCGTAGAAAACAGCCTTTTTTTGTTTACATATTTCTTTGTACGCCTTATTAGCCATCAAATACTGGTGTCTGAAATAGACCTCATTTGAGGTCCTATACGCTCTTAACCAGCCAAACGATAATTTTCTGTATTTTCTACAGTCGGCATCATACCACGGTGCCGAAGAGTTCCGCTGAGTGTTGGTGTTAACTGTGTAGTAAGAGGCTTTGATTATCTCTTCTATCTGAGGTAAATCGTAAGTTCTTTGGCATATCAGTGCATTATTTAACCTCAATTGATACTCTGACTTGTGTTTCGATTTCCATTTTATTTTCGGTAAGGTATTCATAATTCTCGATTCCTGTGCTTCTCTGGTATTAAGTTTGAAGTTTACGGCGATTGGAAAGTGGTCAGAGTAAGGTACATTATGGATTTCCAAATCAACAATGAGTTCATTCCATTCACTACCTACCAAACTATAATCAATCACCGAGCTACCTTGTCCTCCAACAAAAGTAAATTCTCCGTTCGTATCCGATAAGCTAGTTCCATTTTGAATTCTTAAACCGTATGTATCGCATAGTTCAATAAGCTTCAGTCCTCTTGCATTAACGATAATGACCTTCGAATTTCGTTCAATTCCCAGGATCTCATTTTCATTTCCCGCTTGTCTTCGTGTCCTCGCATTCATATCACCCACCACCAGCAAGTTAGATGTTTTACCTCGAGTTATTACACCTTCTAGTTTTTCAAAATCGTTATTCCATTGATTGCAGTTGATATAAGTCGGCAGGATTCGGAAACATTTTTCTTTGTAAAACAGTTCAACAAAAATAACGCCTTCATATACTTTAAATTCGCAACACATACATATTTTTAAGATTTTTTTTTAATCCGAAGAAGCAACCTCCACTAGCTCTTCCCCTTGATTGTGTTCTAACAGCTGGTACTAATTTAAATTCAAAATTCCTAAATTTACTTTCAAAATTCGTAAATCCGAAAAACATCTTCTCTGTTCGCCATTTCAACTATTACATTTGTCGCTGATCTTCCAATTTGTCTTGCTTTAGTTATTTTATCCGAAATGTTTGTTTGCAATAAATCAAGACAGATTTCTTTCGCTTTCTCGACTGCGTTTTGGCTATTAGTAGGGTGCAAATGAACGACAACATTCTTTTCGTTTGATTTTTTTTTCAAGCAACTCCACTTGTTTCTCCAACAAAACACATCGGGACTCCATTTTGTTCAGTTGAGTCTTTAGTTCAGCGTTGCTTTGTTTCAATATGGAAATTTCAGCACTTATTCCTTCAATGTCGGATTTAGTCGCTACGTCTTTCAGCTTTATATCCAACAAATTACCCCAAGAATTTTGCAGCATTTTGTCTAATTCGCTGACAATATATGTAACAGCAAATAAATTTGACAGAAATTTTAATATTCCAAAATTTTTAGAACAAGAAACTAATATCAGACTCTTTAAGTGTGATGACATTCTTTAATCCTAGGTTCAAACTTTCATTTATAATTTTGAAACAAAAATATAACTCTTTTATATTGATGTGATTTATTAGAAAGTACAAAATGTAGATGGCAGGTAGGTTTCTTGAAAGTGTATTTTTCAATAATGCTTCTATAACATAAATGTTTACCTCCAAAACATTCTAATCGCAAATATTGGTGACATTCTTATGAGAAAATCCACATATTCTCTAAAAAAAAAGTCATTCAACACGATACGATGTGATTTTCAAATCTTCGGACAAATTATAGAATCTGTTTATGTAAGGAACTTTATATATTTTTGTATGCAACACGACGAAAGTATCATCTATGTACCTTACCTAAAAGACGAAGACGTGGTCTCTTGTGTTGATTCAACACTCTTTGAATTGGTGAATGTGCCAACTTTCTTGTCAAAAGTCTTCATTCAGGTTCAATTCACAAGCGATTTCCGTTTATTTTCATAAATTCTATATCTAAGCTGTTTTTCTTTCTTTCTCGTTTATTTTGTTCGTATTTTTGAAAAGAATCGTCATTGAAATTGTTGTTCTGTCCACAATAATATTTCTTGAATTCTCTACTGACTCTCCCCCCTCTTCACTCCTTCCCTTTTCATTTTCATATTTATATTTGAACAGAACTGCCATTAAGTCTGACCTAATTCTTGATGCAAAACATCATCACATATATCGCTTGATAGAAACACAACATTCATTGGTTTCCCTGGGTCTTTTTGTGGCTTGATGCATGGTAATCCCTCCCCCACTATACATTATATGGGTTGCCATTTGCCACAAGCGGTGGAAGAGCGGTGACAGGAGGTGTAGTGTATGTGTAACTTGAAATGCGCACACGATCGATTTGCAATTGAAATCCCATGTTTGCCTGGAATGTTCTTAAGCACCACTCTGTCACCTGCGGTCTGACATACGTCGCTTTTGCATTTGCCTGATGCCAAAACATGTGGATTAGCGTTAGAGTATAGTTGGGGGACATTTCGTCGATGCGGGATCAACGTCGCAACGACAATCCAAGATCGATAGACAACCAACAACGACGACGACGACTTCGACGCATGGCGGCGACACCAACAGTTGATGTGGATTTTATGCATGCAAAACTTATAGCCTCTGGGAGTAGGTGGCGAGGTTATCCTGGCTTCAAAAACCGAACTCAACGCAACACCACTGACCATCAAAGTATAAACGTCCCCGACTCCCTCTCTTTCTTCGGTGTTCAATTGGATGGATAACAAGGCACCAGGGGAAAATGTTCGGGACAATCAATGTGGGTGAATGGATGAGTGATTCTATGACCGAGAGCAAATTGTCTTGAACTCTTCTCTGTGCAACGTGAGTTGGATTTTTAAATAAAAACAAAAAACACAAATAGAAACAAACTTATGCGCGATTGCAAAATTGTGTATTTCTAAATGGGGCTACACTTGTTCTTGGTTTGGGACTTGAGAGTGTTTTTATTTATTCAAAGGATTGAATATATTTTGATGTTTCTAGAAAAGTACCTTCGTGTTTAAATTAAGGTATTAAATAGGTATACGAAATTGTTGCAAAATATGGCCGATAGATGATTTTTTTTTTAATTCTTTTTCGTTTGCTAGAATAATTGTCAGTAGATACTTAAAAACAATGTCAACACTTTTTTTCAATTTTCAAGGCCTTCATAGGTAAAATTCGATGGAATAAAAAAAAAGAGTATTTTAGTTGAGGATCATTCCTATAATAAACGTGATAATGATAATGAGCGTACACTGTGGCGTATACGCATTTTTTTTTTAAATTGATTTTCGTTGGTATTTCTATTTTTGATAAACAAGACAAGAATTAATCCCAAGATGTGCATATTGCATTCTCAACACCTAATTTTTTTGATTCTCTAAATTATTTTGTGTGTAATTGTGTAATTAAAAAATAAAATACATAACTGGAACTTGCTAATATTTCCAAAAAGACTGTTTAAAAATATTTCCTGGAATGTACCCCCAAAAAGAGTTTGTTTTCAAAAATTTGAATGCCAATTAAATGCTCAAAAACCTGTTTAAAAAAATGTTTTTAAAAATCGTTAGAGTTGTTTTTTTTTTTTTTATTATTTTTCAATTTTAGTTTAAAAATATTTTTGGTACGCAGTTATTTAGAGCTTTTAAAAATAAGTTTTAAATATTAATTTCGTAAAGAAATGATGACCCATTTTTGACATATCGATTTTCGAAAAACAAAAATTTTATATTTTTTTTAAATACAAATTTGTAATCACCAAATATTATTTAAATTTTGGAAATCGGTTGATTAGTTCTTGAGAAAACTTAAAAACAAAATAACGGTCATAAGGAGGGTAACCAGTAAAAAAGTTTTGTAAAAATTAAAAACAAAATTATATAGGTTTGTTTTTAAGACAATTCGAATTTTAGATTTTGAACTAAAAAAATTATATGGGGACTACTGTTATTTTTAGTCTTAAAAAAAAAAAAAAAAAGAGGCTGGGATGCGACCCACACTGATAACTTCCCATTCCGTCTGTCCATTTGTCTTGCTTAAAAGTTTGTCTATATGTATCAATTTTTACCAAATTTGCGTACTATTTTTTGTAGATTTTATTTTTTTTTATGAAAAAAACGGACTGTTGGATGTTTATAAAAAAAATTACTGAATATCGAAAACATTATTTTCTGTGAAATAAAATAAGTTTGAAGCCAATATTTGTAATTTTTGAAAAGGTATTTGAGTCGAAAATCAATTTTTCCCAACTTTAAGTAATGTTTTTTTAGGTTTTTATTTTTTATAAAAAAAACTGTCAATTAGATTTTTCTCAAAATTTTATCAGATATCAAAAACATTATTCTTCGTTGCACAAAATTGTTTTGGAGATGAAATCATATTTTAGTCGTAAAATTTTTGAGGTGACAAATTTTTTTTTCAGTTTTTTTGATTTATAAAAAAAACCGTTAATTGGATTTTTTTCCAAAAATATACTTGTTTTGTATCACGTTACGAGTACAATATATAAAATAAAATTAAATTTAAGTCTCTACCGTCATTGGTTCATGAGATATTTAGGTTTAACCAAAATGTTCACCTTTTTTTTTAAACTGCTATGGTAAAAAAACCACCCACGAAATTTACTTGAGAGCTCTTTCTGCATCTTTCTGCCTTATTATCTGTATAACAACATTTATTTGATGTCGATATCTCTTCTGGTTCTTGAGCTATGGACGACGAAAAAAACGTAGCGAATGTACGGACGTACGGACATACGACGTACGGACATACGGACGTACGTACACACGCACGCACAGACATCTTTCTAAAAATCTGTATTAACCCAAGTTAACAGTACTTCCTGACGATTCAGGGAAGAGTTTGTTGGGGAGAATTTAGGAAATAAAAGAAATATTTGTTTGCTTTTTTTTTATTTATTTATTACTTGAAAGGCCCGCTGTCTCAATGCTTGGCTGCGACCTTCAAGTTTGAATGATAACTAAATTCTGTTTATTCCTCCTCATCCTTTGCCTATTTATACTAGTTTCAATTTCCATTACCACTTAATAATATAGCATTTTCCATATGGAAATGCATTTTTACGCAACCTCATATGAAAAATGCCTTATCATCATAATTTTCAATTTTGTCAACTCGCATTGATACCAATAACCATTGCATGTAGAGTTCGATGAATCATATTTTGTTTACACTGGCCCAATATGAAGCAAATTCAACTTATCCATAGAGGTACCAGATACACACGGGCAGCGCAGCGGCCTAATTACCGAAGTGTGATATGATTATATATGTACTTTGAACTCGAAACAATGCTTGCTCATAGTGGTCATTCTTACTTTGCTGCACTTAGCAAAACTGGCGACAATTAATTAATTGCTGTGGTGTTAGGTTTCACTAAGTGGGCTACGGAAGATGACACATTTATGGGTGACAATGTCTTGGATCGGTTGCGCGAATGACAACGAAAAATGATACTATACAAGATCGTGTGTGGTGGCTTGGGAATGGAAATTTAAATAAGGCTAATAGAGTGGTCGCATGTAGTGGATCACTACATCCCGCTCCCCTTGAAGAAAGAAAATTATATCTTGAAGAGGTTAATTTTCTGTAAAGTTGCGAAAGGATGAAAAGGTTACATTTTTGATATAATTTTGATATGATTAAAATAATATTTGTCTAGTTTTAAGAAATTTTATAAAAATAGTATAAAATAAGGAATTAATAGTATTGAAGTGTTTGTTTTATAATTTTTGTAAGCCTTTTTTTTTTTTTTTTTTTTTTTTTTTTTTTTTTTGATTATTTGTTTTTTTTGACATTTTAAATTTGAAAATATAGTACCTTATAAAATATTTATTTTTAAAAATTTTTATATTAAACATTTAAACATTTTTTTTTTTCTTTTTTATAGATTATTATAAAAGATTTTATTTATAAATTATAGTATAGCATTTTTTTTTTTTTTTTTTTTTTTTGATTGTAAGCACAATTTATTAATATAAGGTTTTTATTAAAAGTTTAAACATATATTTTTTTTTTGTTTTTGTTTTTATATTATTTTTGTAAAAGGGGTTTTTTTTTTTTTTTTATTATTAATGTGTGTGTGTTTTTTTTTTTTTCAATTTTAACAATCATATATTTTAATATAGTTTATTGGTTACTTTGGATATTGGCGTAAGACAAATTTTGGAGAGGGTTCAGGTTTTGAATCTGTTTCTACTATGGTATCTTTAGATGAGGATTGTTGGGAGCTTTTGTCATGGAGTTGTATTTCAGTTTGTATTTTGTCGTTTTCTTTGATTTGATTTCTTTTTAATTTAATATCCGAAACAATGGGTTTTGGTTCATTTTTCACTTTGTAAGTTTGGTATCTTCTGAAGCAACTCAATACTAAAACTATAATTATAACCGTGTAGATAAGTATATAATGATGAACGTGATGTTCACTTAGATTAGTCAATGGTTTTGCTTCGTCTGCTTTTAACTCGCTTATTTGTTCAGATACTAATTTTAAGTCTTCATGGCTAGAGAATCGAATAATGGCTAAATTGTCGGGGTAGTTTGGGAAACTTGAAGTATTATTTACAAGCAGTTTTGAAATGTTTATCGGGGGAATGTAAAATTTGTTAATTGTTGTAGAATTTTCGTTAAATGTGTGTATTGTCATGTCTTTGTTCTTAAGGTAACAATGCCCTACAATTTCTATTGTGGCTGTGCCGTACAAATTATATGAGGTTATGTTGTCGTCACATATTTCGTCAATATAATAATTATTTAAAGTTGAGAAAATCCACTTATTCTTTTGTGATAGTTGGATCCATACTGTTGAATGGTTGGATTGTCTTATTTCGCATGAGTTGGGAATAACTGATATTCTGTTTAGTAATTCGATTTCACATTGTGGGTTTCCTGATTTAGTACTCAATAATGGATGTGTAAGGGGACATATGAATTTATCATTTTGGGACTTGCAGAGAGATAACTCCGCTGTATTTAGTTGACAGTAATTTTCTTTGTTGTAATCGAGAAAAATGTATTGGGAGGTTGGGTGTATGAACACGAAGTTATTTTTATGTATGGTTGGCAAAGGAATACTTTTGTATAAGATGTATTTTTCAACAAATGGAAGGGGTATTTTGATTTCGTATACTATTTTGTCGTCATGAATAGCTACTTTGGTAGTACAGATTTTATAAAAAGATATAATGTTATTATCTATTGGGGTATTGGGTAATTTTGTGTTTAATGGAAGTTCTTGCTTTATTTTTGCTAATACGTCTCTAAATTGTTCGGGGGTTATAATGGATGGGTGAGGTTTTCCATGAGTTACATCTGTAACTAAATCGAGTATGTCGTCTAGTGTGTTAAGATATCTTATAATAATGAGAGTCAATAAGGAAGTTAGGGTTTCGAGTTCAGTGAAGGCAACAATGTTTGTTGTATTAATGAGTCTATCTATCAGTTTTTTTGTATTTTCTAATTTTGAATTGATTATCAACATTTGGTTTTGAATAGCCGCTTCTGACTTACTAAATACATTTTTGGTTGTTTCGAGTATGAGAGTTTGTTTTTTGACGAGAGATATTACATGGTTTTCATTTTCCCTAATTTTCTTGATTTCTCCAGTATAAAAATTTGCATCATCTTCGTTTAAGGTACCGAAAAGTGATTTGCTTAGAATCCCTACGGCATTAAATAGTGATCTTTTTTTTTTCTATAGTGTGGGTTTACAAGACTGTATTTTATCTGAATGTCTGTCATCAAGTGACTCATTTCGGATAACGCTACGACACATATTATTTGAAACTGTTTCTTATTTTTAAGCTGTTCGCATATACCACTGATTTCGGTGATTATTTTTGCTGCTTCCTCTAGTGCTTTTGTTAAATGTTCCAAATTGTAGTACACAACAAGTTTCCACTCATGTGTATATAATTCAACGGGTCCGATTACCTCGAAGTAAATACCAGCCTTTTGTTCGATTTGGGTGATAATTAGGTTTGCATATGCGGTACTCAGAAGTCCAAGAAGGAGAATTGTGAACTTCATGTTCTAAAAAAAAAAAAAGAATTGTCCATTTATCTCAGAGAGTTTTGCTTGGATCTGTGTGACTGTGTACTTATGGGATAGGGGATAGTTATTTAATCAGAAAAGAGTTTGAGATCATTGTTATGGATAACCTTATTTCGATTTCGTATTTTTATCTCAGTCGTTTCGTCGGAAATTATTCTACATACCTCATGGGGACCTTCCCAAAGTGAGGAAAATTTGTTCTTTCTAGCATGGTTTTTTATTAGAACTCTGTTTCCTACATTAAATGTCTTTTGCTTTGAATGTTTGTCGTAATATGTTTTTGATTTTTCTTTATTACCTTTTAAAGTTTCCTTAGCAATATGGTATCCGTGTTGTAATCGAGACTTTAGTTCATTCGAATAATTTTCGTAGTTATAAGTCACTTGGGGATTTTTTCCAAGAATAGTAGGAATCCTAGCTGGATAACCGTACAATAACTCATGAGGTGTATAGCCAGTGCTGCTATGGGGAGTCGTGTTAAAGACAAAAATAGCGTATGGAATCCAGGTATTCCATGAAAGAGGATCACGATTAACGTAATGCCTTAGGTATTCTACTAATGTGCGGTGACTACGTTCAAGAGCTCCATTAGTTTGAGGGTGGTACGCGGTAGTTTGAATTTTTTTTATTTTAAGAAGTTTGCAAACTTCCTTGAACAATTGGCTAAGAAAGTTCGTCCCCTGATCCGTAAGGAGTGCCTCAGGAAATCCAAAGCGACATAAGATTTTTTCGACAAACTCCCTAGCTACTGTAGAGGCTTCTGCATTTTCCAGAGGTATAGCCTCAGTATATTTGGTCAGGTCATCTTGGTAGGTAAGGAGATATTTATGGTTTTCATAACTAATGGGAAGTGGTCCTACAATATCTAAAGCTATTCTTTCGAACGGAGTTGAGCTTGTTGTGGTGATCTTCATGGGAATTCGGGGATTCTGTATTAACTTGTTTGTCTGACAGGATTTGCATTGGAGTATATAGTTTTTTATATCATTGTTCATTGTTGGCCAGAAATATTGTTTCTTGATTTTCTTTAAAGTCCTCGTTATGCCTTGGTGGCCTCCGAGGGGGGAGTCATGGAATTCATAAAGTACAGTTTTTATAGACTCGATATTATCTAAAAATATCTTTTTATTGGTAAAAACGTAAACGACCTTGTTTTGATTTTGAAAAGTATTTGTTAAAATTGTTTTTAATTTTATCTTGGATTCATTGTCCATTTGGGGTAACGCAAATCCGATAGACTGTTCATCAGTATTAAGATCGCTAATCGAAGTGAGACATGTTTTAATTATTTCAATATCTTTGTCGGTTCTGATTGGGATGGGTAAAGTGGTTATAAAGAATGTTTCTTTATTATGTGGAAATGTGGAAAATTCTCCTATATCTGGTTTAATAAAATTTGGGCATTTATTTTGTAAAAATTCTTCGTCTATTGATTCTATTATTGGTATTATTATAACTTTAATTTTAGTTGTTTTGGTTTCAAAAATTGATCCATTATCCTCTAGAAGAGTGAAGGTTGACAAGACTTCTATATTATCTACCTCATCATCTTGTATATTAACTTGGCTTACTTGATTTCTAGCTTGATTGCGGGTTGTCACGAGTACCTTACTGTCATTGTCAATTTTTACCCTACTGAGAGCGTCTGCGATAACATTACATTTACCTTGTTTGTGAATAATATTGAAGTCGTATTCTTCCATCAAGATGCGCCATCGTAACAATCTGGATGTGGGATTCTTTTGTCCAATTAACCATAGTAAATTGTTATGGTCTGTGTAAATAGTGAACTTTCGTCCATAGATATATGGTCGAAACTGCTTTAGCGCATAAACAATTGCTAACAACTCCTTTTCCGACGTTGTGTATTTTATTTCTTGATCATTGAGGGTTCGACTTATGAATGAAATTGGTTTATCTTGTCCAATCGGTCCTTGAGAAAGAACCGCACCCAATGCTACATCACTAGCGTCGGTAGTTACAATGAATTCTGCCGTAAAATCAGGATAAGAGAGTATTGGAGGTTCAATAATTTTTTGTTTTAAACTTCTGAAAGATTCGTCGCAGAAGGCATCCCATTTAAAGATAGCGTCTTTTCGTAAAAGTTTTGTCATTGGTTTGGATAAATTTGCAAAGTCGGGAATGAACTTTCGATAGTATCCCACGAAACCTAAAAATGATTTTACATCTTTTGGCTTTTTGGGCACAGGGAATGTTCTAACTGCCTTGATTTTTTCGGGATCAGGCTTAATTCCTTCTTCTGAAATAATATGCCCCAAGTAAATTAGTTCTTTTTTAAGAAAGTTACACTTCTCTGGTTGGAGTTTCAAATTATGCGTTCTTAGACGTTTCAGAATGTTAACGAGCTTTCTGTTGTGGCTATCAAGATCATACCCATAGATAACGATGTCATCTACATAAACAAAACATTCAATACCCTGCAGTCCCATGAGAACATTATTCATGAGGCGTTGAAACGTAGCAGGGGCGTTTTTCAAACCAAATGGCATACGGTTATATTCGTAGTGACCAAATGGTGTGCTGAACGCGGTTTTTTCTTTATCAGCGTCGGCTACCAATATTTGGTGAAACCCTTTAGCTAAATCAAGTGTACTGAAATATTTTGCCTGACCTAGTTGGTCGAAAATGTCTGTGATATTCGGCAATGGGTATGCATCTCCGAGTGTTTGCTCATTTAGTTTTCTGAAGTCTACGACTACTCTCCATTTTTTTTCGCCATCGTAACCAGATTTTTTCGGAACTAAGAGGAGAGGTGAGTTCCAGGGACTGAAGCTAGGTTGTATGATTGAATCATTAAGCATTTCGTTTACCTGCTTGTGAATTTCTTGCTTCTGACTTTCGGGAAGTCTATATGGTTTTAGGAATAATGGGGGCCTACTGTCGTTAGTTATTATTTTATGTTCCATTGCATTGGTGTAGGTAAGGTGATCACCTTTGAGG
Organism: Eupeodes latifasciatus; assembly: GCA_920104205.1. Lineage (NCBI taxonomy): Eukaryota > Metazoa > Arthropoda > Insecta > Diptera > Syrphidae > Eupeodes > Eupeodes latifasciatus. The sequence goes on along the minus strand of OV049926.1, from coordinate 24,906,117 downwards.
AAGAACAAATCATTGAATTCTCTACAGATGTTCGATATTGATTTTTGTTCCTCTTGATTGCAATGGTCCAGTTTTATAATTGTTTGTAAATCTGATAGCCTTTTCTGTAAACGATCTTTATGACTATCAGCTGAAATAATATTATAATTGTCTAAAGTATCCCATTTTAAATTTAAGTCATTCGGATTAATGTTTTTTTTTTTCTTCTAAAGTGTTCATAAATAATACTTTTATTTTATTTTTTTCAGGTTTAACTATAGTTTCACCTACATATACCCCTGGGATTATTTCTTTTTTCTCAATTACTATATCCCGTGATTTATTGGAATTAAATGGAATTTCTATCATTTGCTGACTACGTTGTTCGAGTGTTATGTATTTAGTTTTTGTTATCCCAGTCTTACTTTCTGCTGAGATTTCTATTATCTCAGTCTTACTACCTGCTGGGTTTATATAAGTTTGTGCTATGGTTTCTGTTACCATAGGCTTATTTTTAATTTTTGTATTTATAACTTTTTCCTTAGGAAGTGGTTTGCTAACAACTTTGTCATAGTCTTGTTTTGATGAATCTCCTGATCCGACCCGTAGGCAAGCCCGAAGGCAGGCGGTATCATTCAACGATTCCCATGCTTTTTCTGTACCTCCTACAATATTGTCTGTATGACATTGAGAGGAGTTAGAGCCAGTATGGTTAGACCCTTCAGTTGTGCAATCTTCTTGAAGGTGAGTTTTGGCTTGAGTTGAGTAATCTTTGTTCAAATTTGTAGTTCCATTAAATATAACAGATTTGGGTACCGAATGTATTTCTATATTTGCTTTTGATACATTAGCTTTATGATGAGGAATAGTACTCAGTACCTTCCCAAAACTATTTATCGTAGCGGTAGATTGGTCACCAATGAAGGGAAAAATCTTCATAAAATTTTCATCATGGTTAACTACGCATGAATATTTTTTTAGAAAATCGTTTCCTATGATGCCGTCAAAATTCATGTCGGTACTTACATCTAGAATGTGAAAGGGGTGGTTAATTATAATTTTATCATCATCACAGCCGACCAATAGAGTCTCATTCACAACACTGGTACTCATTACCTTATGACCGCCCATGGTTGAAATTGTTATGTTATTTTTATTGTTTTTTATGGGTTTGATCGTAGGTGTTTTAATTATGCTTATTTCAGAACCAGTGTCAATAACAAGACTTCTATTCTTACCGTCTGTGAATGGAATTCTTATTATGGTCAAGTCATTGTAAGGAAGCAATTCGATAATTATGCTTGCCGTTACTCTTGAGTTTCGTGTATGTCGGCCTGAACTTGTTGTCGGGAAGGATAGCCGATCTCTTCGACCCGACAATTCTCGTTTCCCGTATTATAAGAAAATTGGCTTTCGGGCATTACGTGGTGGAAGTTCACCTGTCGTTGGTCACCATTGTTTCTTTCGGTTTTAAAAGGGTTATGCGGGTTCACTTGGTTTGTTTGTGAGTGTAGTTTTCGAAGTCTACACTCGCTTTCCGTATGATAGTTTTTGTTGCAATAATTGCATTTAACAATTTCTGTTTTTGGGGTAAATTTGGGTAGAGTCTTGTTTTGGTAACAGGTTTGGGCAGAGTATCCCAATATCCCGCAAATTTGACAGGTTGGTCGGGAAGAAAAGTTTGAGGGTGAATTCTGTTGTAAAGGGGGTTTATTCCTATAGGCAGGCATCTGCCTATCTATTCTTGCAGCATGGTTTTCTGCGAACGTTATTATCCTTTTCAAACTAGTTTCCCCGCGAGCTTGAACCATCAAACGTAAATTTTGATTCGAGAGACCATCTTCAAATGTCTGGATAGCCAGTTTTTCGTTCTCATCGACCAGATACGCCCTGACGGATGCGTCACTAGTACCTGAGAATGTTGCTGAGTTAAGAGAGGTTAAAAGTTTTGAGATTTTGTCTCCAAACTCCTTAACTGATTCTCTGGCATTTTGCTGAGCTACCAAAAGTTCATTCTGGGCTACAGAACGAGTTTTGGTTTCCTTATACTCGTCCTCTAGTTTAGCAACTAAGTCACCCCACTTTGTAAAAGAGTTGAACTGTATTAGTTCGAAGGCCGGACCTTGTAGCCTAGTTTTTACTATTTCGAGGAATGTTGTATGTTCCTCTTTCTTACATGATGAGAACAAGATGTTCCCGCATGCGATGAATTTATTCAATTCACTGGGGTTACCATTGAAGATGGGCACTATATTGAAAATATCGCTTATATTGACCTGAAACGCCATTGTTTCAGATTCTATTACGTTTATTACGTTAAAAGGAAGATTTAAAAAAAATTCTAAACGCTGTCGGTCTCGTCGTGTCCTGACAATTTTGAGGGAAAAATATTTTGAAGAGGGGAAGGAAAAAGAAAATGGGGTTCACCAAAAAAAAATATATGTAAATATAATTGTTTAAAATTTCTTACGCTAATTTTATTTTCTGGTGCTGTTGATTTTGGTAATGTTGTTGATTTTGTTGTCGATGTTGTTATTGTTGTTGCTTTTGTTGATGTTGAAACTGTGCCAGGCAGACTTCACGCCCTATAGTTGCAGATTACAACCTGGTCTTTTCACTACCTATATTTTGCCTCCGCGTCCTCTTGAAGGAATTCGCCAGGTCTTATGGTCATAGGATTTTTCACAATTAAATTTTATACTACTTTAGCTTTGCTGATGTATAGCCCCAGCAATACGCATCAAAAGGAACGGCCTTTTGTATTTTTGGTAGGGGATTTTTTAAAAGAATCCCACCGCTGCCACCATGTATTAACCCAAGTTAACAGTACTTCCTGACGATTCAGGGAAGAGTTTGTTGGGGAGAATTTAGGAAATAAAAGAAATATTTGTTTGCTTTTTTTTTATTTATTTATTACTTGAAAGGCCCGCTGTCTCAATGCTTGGCTGCGACCTTCAAGTTTGAATGATAACTAAATTCTGTTTATTCCTCCTCATCCTTTGCCTATTTATACTAGTTTCAATTTCCATTACCACTTAATAATATAGCATTTTCCATATGGAAATGCATTTTTACGCAACCTCATATGAAAAATGCCTTATCATCATAATTTTCAATTTTGTCAACTCGCATTGATACCAATAACCATTGCATGTAGAGTTCGATGAATCATATTTTGTTTACACTGGCCCAATATGAAGCAAATTCAACTTATCCATAGAGGTACCAGATACACACGGGCAGCGCAGCGGCCTAATTACCGAAGTGTGATATGATTATATATGTACTTTGAACTCGAAACAATGCTTGCTCATAGTGGTCATTCTTACTTTGCTGCACTTAGCAAAACTGGCGACAATTAATTAATTGCTGTGGTGTTAGGTTTCACTAAGTGGGCTACGGAAGATGACACATTTATGGGTGACAATGTCTTGGATCGGTTGCGCGAATGACAACGAAAAATGATACTATACAAGATCGTGTGTGGTGGCTTGGGAATGGAAATTTAAATAAGGCTAATAGAGTGGTCGCATGTAGTGGATCACTACAAATCTTTTATTTCGACTCTAGGGACCTTGAAACGTCGAGAAATGTCAAAATTTTCAATGCGACAAATCGGACCCATTACAATAACTTCCTATGGGAATTAAAAAAAAAAACGCCTAACGCATATTGGCTCAAAACCTTAATGTCCAAATTTCAAGTCAGTCGATGAGGCCCTAGTTCACACAGGACTGTAGCACCACCTTAAGTAAAAAGTCAATCAATCCAATGCTTTGCGCTGAAGGGGCCAAAACAGACAGACATACGGACGGAATCGCGGGAACCACTTTTTCGACTTCTTTACCATCGACATTTTATGTCTGCTTAAGTCTGGAGTTCAAAATTTTTGACGAATGCAAAACTTGCCATATACATACATAGTTCCTATATGTCGCAAGTAAAAAAGTAATTTTTCATTAAGGCGAAGATGTTTGCATTTAAGTTTTTTTTTTCTTTTAGAGTTGTAGACATCAGAAGCTATCAATGATATTGTAACATTTTAAAGGCCAACTGTTGGGGTCAAATGTTTAAAGTGCCGATATACATTATTTTTTTTTAAATTGCATCCCGTCATATTTTTTTAATTTGTTTTTAAACTAGAAAAATTACGTATTTTTAGGAATGCATATAGACGAAGCTAACGGTCCCTAAAAAAAGCAAAAATGGTATTGTGAACAGCATACATACCATACCCTTGTGCCAATGCTCCTTACAGTTTATTTTAAACTTAATATAGGAAGTTATTGTATTCGGTCCGATTTGTCGAATTCAAAATTTTTGACATTTCTCCAAGTTTTTTTTAAGCGGTCACTATAATCTAATTAAAAGATTTTAGAGAGATGTACATATGTGTGTGCGACGGGCACGGATAGCAAGTGGGTCTCATTCTAGCTATATTTTTAAGCGGTTTACGCGGATCGGTTTCTTACGGTGGCACGGTGGCTCTTTCACATAGATCCGGCTGAATTTCAGTAATGGCCTGTGTTATGCTTACCTTTAGGACATCGGTCGATTTTAGTTTATTTGCATGGGCATGCGACTTCAAGAAATCCTACTGCAAAAAGTCTAGCGGGGTCAAATCGCATGACCTTGATGGCCTGGCCAATTCACATCACCCCTGCGAGAGATAACCTTACCCTCAAATCGTTCATGCAAAATGTCAATTGTGGCGTTTGCTGTGTGGCGCGTAGCACCGCCGCCGGCCGTAATGCTGGAAACACATGCCGTCTAGGTCCATATGGCTATAAGAAATTAGTTATCATTATCGTTATGTAGCGCTCGCTGTTAACTAACGTCTTTTTCAAAAAATTACGGGCCGAATACGCCGCCACACCAAACGGTAACATTTCGATGATGCATTATCACTTGGTGAACCTCGCGTGGGTTGGTGTAGTCCCATATATGGAAAATTTGCTTGTTAACACAGCCATTCATCCAGAAATGCGCCTCGTCACTAAACATGATTTTTCGGCCAAAATTGAGATCCTCTTTCAAACGATTCCAAGCACAGTCAGCGAACAAACGGCATTGTCTATGGTCATGAACTTTGAGCTCCTGGGTCAGTTGGATCTTGTACAGCCGTAGACCCAAGTCCCGACGCAAAATTCGCGAAGTTGAAGTCTTCGAAAGGCCGAGTTGTTGTGCACGGCGAGGAATAGACTGCCTCGGGTTCTGCTGTACACTTTCACGGACTGCGGCGATGTTCTCCGCCGATCTTGCGTTCCTTCAACGTACGGGTGTTGGCTTATTTTACTGTTTACTGAACGGGTCGTCTCAAATTTGGCCACCAAACGTTGAAGAGTCGTCTGTGAAGGGCCACCACGTCTCCCGTAAAATGGGCGCAATTCGCGCAACGTTTGCGTTTACGGACACTCATTTTCATAATAAAGTTTTACTGTTCAATCGTGTAACTTGCCATGATGATTAAACATAAGCAACTGAATAATAAACAAAAGATTTGACAGATGTCACCAAAACAAAATGGCCGACACGGGGTGCCAAAATCTACACTCGCCAATAAAAACCTTTACATATACAAAATTAATTTTCGAGACCTTAGGTACAATGTTTTTATTCAAATTCATGTTTTTAAATCATGAACAATTTACAACAATGATAAATACTAGTAGGAAAAATTTAAAGGTCGGCACAGAAAAAATGTTTAATCAACATTTTGGTATTCAAAATGTTCCTATATTATTGATAATGTTTGGGGTTTGCAACTAAGAATAATAAAATACAAAAATTCAGTAATCTTCAGCATCGTTATCTTTTGAAAACTGAAATACGAGTAAGAGGTTAAAATTAATAATCTACTCGTAGACATACATACATTTATGTAGACAGCATAGAATTTTGCATATATTTCTGATTTTTATTTTGTCAGCAATCACATAAAGTGAAACTGCAAAAGCAAATATACACAATTCAAACCTAACCTTAGACTGATGGAAACTACGATACCTGGAGATTATTCACCCAAATTAATTGAATCACTTCCTCTTAAGAAAAGAAGATCGAGTGTTTAATGAATTTTGTTTTTGTTTACTATAAATGACGCAGTATAAGGAACGAAATCTTCTTATGAAATTTCGTTTATATGATCGAAAATATTGACGGTGGTGTGTCATTCAAGAAATTTTATTCTGTGACCTAATTTTTAAGACTTGCCAGGGTTGTAAAACAGATTTTTTTGGGGAATCGAAAATACTTTATTATAATATAAGATTGGGCCATACCAACATTGAAATAAATGTATCGATTAGTTTGAAACCGTCAATAAATTATTTGCATTTAAAAATAAAATGCACGACTGGGTCGCACGAACTTGCTCCTGTATGCAAAGAGTCTGTTTAAAAAAGCACCTATATAAGATTTAAAATTATACCTTTAAAACAAGTTTGTCTTCAAAGATTTAAATGTTATTCGATTTGTCAAAAAAAACCGCGCGATTCATCCCAAGACACAACTCATCCTAGGACAACTCATCCCGGAAATGAATTGGTATTTACAATAGTTATAGTTATAAACAATACATACATATGTACCAAATGCATTATCTAATTTGGATAAAAGATAGTAATCAGCCCTATCATGAATTCCATCGTCGGAATTTTTACGAATCCCGAAAAACTGTATCATGAAATCCGTTCGTAATGCAAAATTGTATGATATTTTCCACTACGAACGGATTTCATGATACAGTTTTTCGGGATTCGTAAAAATTTCCGATTACGATGGAATTCATGATAGGGCTGAATATAATAAAAGTTTTGTCAATGTAATGCGCTCTTTCGGCTCACGCACAGGATTTGATCTGGTGAGATGGGATGGGGTTACATTTAATACAGTTAAAATAATTAAAAAAAAATATTTTAAGATTCAAAATTTTACCTGAAAAATAAGTTTGTCTTCAAAAATTTAGATCCCATTTTATAAATGAAAAAACCCTTGATTTTTCAAAATTTTTTTTTGAAAATCGTTAGAGCGGTTTTTTTTTAAATTAATTTTTTATATATAAAATTTTTAAATTTTGTTCTAAAAATATTTTTGGTATGCAGTTGTTTAGTGATTGTAAATATACGCTCTACATTTGAATTTCGTAAAAAAATGTTGACCCGTTTTTGAGATATAGAATTTTGAAAAAAAAAAATTCAATATTTTTTTAAAAATCCAAACAATAAAAAATTTCACTTTTGATAATCAAATATTATTAAGGCAATATAAGAGCTTATTCAGAAAAAAAAATATTGAAATCGGTTGATAAGTTGCTGAGAAAATTAAGAAACAAAATAACGGTTCTATGAGCGGTACCTTTCCTGAGCAATACAAAAATATGTTTTTCTGATGAAAAGAAGCCAAGTTTAAAAATAAAATTTTAGAGAAAATTTAAAAAAAATCTATCGGTTTGTTTTTGAGAAAATTCGAATTTTCGTTTTTTGGCCAAAAAAATTGTATGGGGGCCACTGTTAGTTTTGGTCTTAAAAAAAAAATGAAAAAAACGCCTAACGCGAATCTGCTGAAAACCTTAACTTCCAAGTTTGAACTCAATCGACCCAATGGTTTAGGCTGTAGGAGCGTGGACAAACAGACAAAACAGACCGGACGGAATCGCGGGACCCACTTTTTTCGACTTCTCTACCATCGTAATATCATGTTTGATTAAAATCTCGAGTTCGAAATTTTGCACGAATGCAAAACTTGCCATATAGTTCCTATATGTCGCAAGTAAAAATCAATGTGGTTTCAAAGTTGTTAGTGTTGGCTTCTTACACTTATCAAACTTAAGCTCTTATTTGAAGTGTCATATTGGTTACAAAGTGGTGCTTCAAACCACTTTTGGGCATTTCGTTTGCTAAAATTGGGAAGAAATTTGAAGAGAGTTAGAGTGATACTAATGTCGTAAGCATCATACTGACATTCAGTCAAAAATATCGCTACTGCATTTTTAATTGCATTTGAACGTGTTCTACCGGATTTTTTTTTATAGATCACGACTTTGAGGATAAATGGTTAAAACAAGCCAGACAACATGATCATTGATCAGCTATGGCTTTATTGGTTAAAATATATCTTTGTCCCGGGTTGGGGTCGAAATACTGTATGGATCAAAATGCTTTATTTAAAATACTGTATCTCAAAATACTGTATGTACACAATACTGCATGATCAAAATGCTGTATCTCAAAATTCTGTATTTCAAAATGCTGGAAATAAGGCTAAAAAATAAAAATCGTTTTGACAATGTAAAAAAGTGCGCACTTTTGAAAACAGAATACTTTTTTTAAGAAAACATCATAATAATTTTCCATTAGCATAATGTTCTAATATACTTCCCTTGAACCAGGGTGAGTTTGTGAATTGAAAAATCATTAAATCATAAGCAAGTTAGTGACTTATGAATTAAAAAAAAATAAATTCAGAAGTCACCAACTGACTTATGAGCTATAAAAATTTAATTCAGAAGTCACCAACTGGCTTATGAATTAAAAAAATTTAAATCGCAAGCCATCAACTGACTTATGAATTAAATAAATTCAATTTATAAGTCAGTTGGTGAACTGTGAATTAAAGCCATGAGTTAAGCTAAAAGTGAACTAAGCTTTTGCAAACGCTGCCTTGAATAATAACATATGTATATGTACCTATAATAATTCATAAGTCTCCGAAATAATAAAAACAAAAGTAATATAAATGGTATCTTCTTTTTATTTTCTCTTTTTCTCATTTTCTTTTTCTTAGATATTTGTATCTCTCATAAATTGTTCCTATCATAATCAACAATTGCATAGACAATTGCACCAAACTAATTGATCTGTCAAAACTTCCAATATTGTACAGTATTATGAGACACATTATTTTGACAATACAGCATTTTGAGACACAGTATTTTAAATTAACAGTATTTTTAAATACAGAATATTAACCATACAGTATTATGACCATACAGTATCGTATAGTATCATACAGAATTTTGAACATACAGTATTTTAAAATACAGCATTTCGACCCGCTCCCCTTTGACCCTTAATTTCACGTTTTGGCTACTTCAATTGACCACCAAAATCATGCGCTTCGACGCCATTTGATGTTCTTCTGTAGGGCTATGCAAAAAATCGTGCTTATGCGAATAGTATCAGAAATTAAGAGGCGTTAACTACCAACATTACTCAAGTTATAACCGATAACCCAATTTAAAACATTTTATTTTTTCCAGTTATGGGTAGAGTCCTAACTTTGTAATAAATAAAATGGTCATATGAAATATATTGATGTGTGTATTTTATTTAGCTTTACTTTCATACTTGAAAATAAATCACCCTATTTTATATTTCAGTTGCGAAACGCGTAAATTGTCACACGCACTTATACAAGTTTGAATTTTTTATCTACACCATCTACACTAATATTATAAAAAGGAAAGATTTGTATTTTTGCATGTAACTAATAAACTCAAAAAATACTGGACCAATTTTAATAATTCTTTTTTCATTAGAAAGCTACATTATCTGTAACTATTTATGTTTACCCGTGCAAAGCCGGGATGGGCCGCTAGTAATTTATAATTAAGAATATATTTGTTTCGTATTCTACTATTTTTAACTTGTTTTGCTGTCATTCTTAATTGAGTTGCAATTACATTGGAAATTATTATATACAAACGGATATGGAAAAAATAAAAGAAGACAAACATTTTAAGAAGAAAGTAAATCGCGTTCCTTCTACCTTCAGTTTCTTTGATTGATATTTGCATTATTCACATTCTTTTTTTTTCTTCTGAGTTTACCATATTTTTCTTTGAATATATTTTTTCAATTTTTTATTCTCTCGCTATAAAAGTAAGTGATTCTAACGGTAATTTAATGGGAAAATATGGAGGTATTGCGAAGTAGTTGATGTCTTTATATGAATTCATAATGACGACAAAAAACGATTGCGAATGCTGTCGGTGTGATAATAAATTCTTGATTTTACTTTTTAACACTTGTGAAAAATGGTGATGATGAAATTTTAAATGAATATACTTGAAACGATAAAATAAAGTGATTGAACATTGAATAATTTGTTCCTCTTGTCCAAAAAATATTTTTCGGAATATTTGAGTTTTTTATTTAAATACACTCAAGGGGTTATTAATATTCTTAAAACGTTTACGTTTAAGCTCAGTGTGAGTGTTAGGAAAATAGTGAAAGATTTAAGAGAAGATACCGGTACACATTGTTCTTAAAATATTGAATATTAGAATGGAGGAAAAACAGAGCATTCCACATTCTCGATAAGTGGTTAAAAAAAAATCTATAATCTATTATCTGATTTTAAATGATAGGTGGGACGTTTTTTAAAATACTAAATGATTAAAATTTCCAACCCAATTGGTAGTCCTGAAATAATTATTTTAATAATTTACGTAAAGTTATTGAATATTGTCTTCCAATAAGAGGTGTCATTTTGAAAAAAACTACGCCATCAAAAAATATAGAATGATACACGGTTGAAATTAACTTACAAGAATTTTTATAGTTTCAGTATTTTATACAGAAAAATGATTACTCCTCGAGAGGAGTTAGGACAACGAGATTTTTCTCATTTTGCTACGTGAAAGATCGGTTCAAAAATTTAAAGATTAAATTCGTGATGCTATAGATAAAATTTAGCCACAAGTTTGCCAATTGGTCATGACATCTTCTTCTATTGTTATTGACATATTGGTTTGTCTTTAAAAACACACGACTTATTAACTTCCTATAGGAAGTTTTTCTAATCGATCCAATTTGTCGAATTGAAAATTTTGACATTTCTCGAAGTTTCAAGGTCACTAGAGTCGAAATAAAAGATTTTTAGAGAGATGTCTGTGCGTGCGTGTGTACGTACTTTCGTGCGTCCCTACGTCCATTTTAGAAGCTTTTTTTCGTCAACCATATCTCAAAAACCAGATATCGACTTCAAAAAAATGTTGTTATACAGATTATAATGCAGAAAGATGCAGAAAAGACTCTCAGAAAAAATTAAAGGTTTTTTTTTTGAAACAAAAAATTAAAAAAAAATATTTATCACCTCGAAAATCTTACGAACAAAAAATTATTTTATCCCCAAAACAATTTTGTGCAACGAAGAATAACGTTTTTTAAAACACGTTCAATTTTGAGAAAAATTGAATTGACAGTTTTTTTTACAAAAAATAAAAACCTAAAAAAAGCATTACTAAAAGTTGGTTAACATTGATTTTCGACTCAAATATCTTATCAAAACTTTCAGATATTGGCTTTAAACTAATTTTGTCTTATAAGAAATATTGTTTTCAACATTCGGTAAAATTTTGAGAAAAATTGAATTGACAGTTTTCTTACAAAAAATAAAAACCTAAAAAAAACAATACTAAAACTTGGTAAAAATTTACCTTGCACTCAAATATCTTTTCAAGATTTAAAAATATTGGCTTTAAACTTATATTATCTCACAGAAAATATTAATTCCTACATTCTGTGTATTTTTTATAAAAATCCAACTGTTCGTTTTTTTCATAAAAAAATAAAATCTACAAAAAATAGTACGCAAATTTGGTTATGTATAAGAAATAAAATCTTTTAAGAAATGCTACTAAAATTGGTAAAAATTAGTTAACGACTAAAAATCTCGTTAACATAATTAGATTTTGAAATCAAACTATTTCATTATATGCAAAATATTGCTGGTAATTTTTGATTTTGACTTTTAAGCAAGACAAATCGACAGACGGGATGGGAAGTTATCAGTGTGGGTCGCATCCCAGCCTCTTTGTTAATATACAAATGCAACCTCTTATTGTAAGACTATATACTATCTAATGGAATGTTAACTTTGTCGTTATTGCTCGTAAGTTCTCAAATCATTCACTCTTTAAAAATTAAACAATAGTTTTATTTTATTTCCCATTGCATGTTTTATGGAACTTAAACTAAATTTTTTAAGTAGCTTGATATCTTATTCCTTAAAATAAAAAGTGGTTATAATGTTATAGGCAATCGAAACAAAATTTCAAACAAAATCAAATAAAAGTGTTAATTGACTGTTAAAACATTGATAACGCACATAACATTTCTATGAATGAAAAACTTTATAGATACTTTTATAGAATTTTATTACTTCTATTTCTCTTATGACAATGATAAGTAAGTTAAGATTCCGCTCTTTTAAGAGTATTTATGTTGTATTTTAATGGGTTAGAATTGGGAATATAAAAATAATCTATTTTGAAGCTATATTTTAACGACTTATTGGAAAACCATTACTTTTATTAATTTGCATTCAAAGACTTACAGGCAATCATTTGACGGGAACTTTTTGAGCTCTATACGAATAAATTTTAATTTCAAAGTCTGATAAACCAATAAAGAAAATATTGAGCTTTTAATGCTTAAAGATAATAGATAATGTTATCTTGAGGCTTGAAAAACATATTCAAAATAAGAATTCTTCTTTTAATTCCATTCTTTAATCAGAAATACAAAAGCGCAATGACATCAAATCTAAACAAAATCTCTTAAACCATTCTTCTTTGGAAAATGATATTTATCGCATTTTTGCTGAAATCATAAATCATCAGATTGACGTATAATAGTGATTTAGTAATAATTACCATTATTTTAATTATATTTTTCTTGTTGCTTTTTTTTAATCATTAAATTATACCAAAAGACGAAAAAAAGTATCTATCTACTGAACTTGTATCTTTGAGATACAAACAAGAAACAACAGACATAGAATAAAGATTCTTAACTTAAACCGTGATGCTACGGCTTCATGTTGGAAACAGCCCCCGTAGCGAATCTGCGTGTGCGCATTTAACAAAAATACAAAAGATCAGGAAAAGAATGAACACATAAACATAGATACAAAAAAGTTAAAAAAAAAACAATGAAAATGAGTTGTTTTTTTATAATTACTTGTTCTATTGTTTTGTTCAGCCCTATGAGATAAGAATTAAAAACAATTATACCAGCTAGAAGTTTTATATCTAAAAGCAGAAGATCATTTACGATGGAACCAACCGAACCAAACGCACAGCTGTAAGACAGTGGAACAACACCAAAGAAAAATATACAAAAAATCCTAAGTTTTATTATCAAAAGTCAAAAAATTTGATTTTTTAAATATCTAGTTTTTCTAATACTTTAGTTGAACATAAAATTCAAATCATTCTAAACACATAATCAGAAAAAAAGATTGTATAGTTTTTCCAAAAAAGAGCAAATGTCAATAAGGCATAAAGCTTTACACTCTGAAACATACATACTTTTGTAAAATAACTTGTGAATAATGCCCGATTTTTAACTTCCTTAATTAAATGTAAATTTTAAAGTAGTTTTTGTTAGTACATACATAAACTTTAAATATTATTGTCAAACGCCATATGTAAAGTCTATGTTCAGAAATCCTCCTTCCCTTAAATTATTGACCTATCGTATTTACGTATCTTCTCTCTAAAGTCATGGAAATTCTGATAATTTCGAAGATCGATGTCTTCTTAATGACCGGCAGAACGGCCTTTGCAGCAATAGATCCACTGGTGATCTCATCTCACCAGACGGTGGAACAAATCTTTATGTCGTTTTGGAGAAAGATTATTGTTCTTGATATTTCAAAACTATTTGAAAGAGTTCGGCATCATGCGTACTGAATTCCACCCCTTAAACAGTTCAACCTTAATACTCGCACTTCTGGAAATGCTTATCAGTATACCCTGGAGCCCAATATTGGTCATACTGTCAAGTACAGAGGTTCGTTCATTTCTATTGCAATATTCAGATATATATAAAACAATGTGCACCGACACCTCCTTTTAAGCCCTCTACGCCTTTTCTATGGCTGTGTTTTGGCACGATAAGGGTATCAAAAATCCCCTTGAGTGGATGCTTATCACACATGTCTTCCCTAAGTAGCATTTTTAAGTAGAATTTAAAAAAAAATATGTTTTAAGTTCCAGTTTTGAATACACTTTGTCCCACTGTTCACTTTGATAATGGCACAAGGTAATTGAAATCTTCTATAAAATAAAATCTTATTAAAAGACTATAAGATAAAAGGAAAGAACTCTGCTTCTAAATTGAACTTACTCAAGGTAAAAACTAGAATTTTAGACAAATCAGAATCATTCGTTGGAAAAGTAATTTAGGAGTTTAAGAATACTCAACTCAACTCCTATCTAAAAGTAAAGATTCTTGGAAATGATAACAAATTAATTTCTTGCTTCCAACTTGCTTTTAGTTAATTTTAAATTTTTTGGGGATTCTAAAAAAAGAGTTTTAGAAGCGTTTAGCTATTTAAGTTAAATTATTTTATTCAGTTGTTTTTTTTCTAAGTCAAAGTAAAATTTAGTAATATAACTTCTTTTAATTTTATGTTTAAACAAAATATCAAACATGACCTTTTCAATATCCCATCATGTTATGGTTGTTGAAATATTTGCACCAAAACTATACAATGCTTTAAAACTAACATAGGTTAGGTTAAGAGTATAGGTAAGGTAAGACGAGTATATGATGTTTACCTTATAAATTGTTATGGTACTCATTGAGCATTAAATTGGTTACACCATCATCATCTTTAGCATCGCATATCTTATGCCAACAAATATCATTTTCTGGTTGCCATCTTGCTAATTGATGGCGCATCTATTAACATACATTTATTATTAAACTCAAAGATTGTTGCTTTTTTCATAACTCACACTGAAGCGTGCTAATCTTATGATCATTTCAGATAAACAGTGCTGTGAGAAGATTTGTTTTTTTTTTAAACTTAAATCCCATATGTGGGATATTCGGTAAATAAAATTGGCCAGTGGGAAATTGGTACTGAGAATCAACTAAATCCTTGCTTGCACTGTGTTAAAAATTATAAATGTATTCATAACCTCTTTAAAATGTTCCAGTTACTAGTTTGGGATATGCGATTTTAAAAACATATTTGTGGATAACTTTTTTTAAATGTCGTTATTAAAATTCGCTAAAAACATATAATTATCATAGATATTCATTTGACCCTGCGTGGGTATATTAATATGTTTATTTTAAATCCCATGTTCAAGGTATTATAAAACAGTTTCAGGTGTTTCTTAGTACTTTAATCTCTCGTATAAAACTCAACAATAGCACAGCAATAACTAAAACGTACTTTTCGATTGAATATCCCACATACCTGTTTGTACTTTTATGAGAATCTAATAAACTTTGAAACTTAAAACTTCTAAATTTGAAGTTCGATAAACTAAAAACCCAGGATCTGTAAATCCCAATATCCCGAAAAACGCATTATCTAGAAAAAAAAAGCATTATATAGAAAAAAAATAAACTGATGACAGTTTAGATATTTGAAATTTTCCATATTTTTGGATTTCAAGTTCTTCGAGTTTCTGGAATGTATGCCTTCAAGGTTTTGAGTTACTAGATTTTGAGGAATTATGATTTTTAAACACTTTAAGTTTTTTGAATTCTAGGATTTTGGATATTTATAGGAATGTAAAATTCAGAGATTTTAAGTTTTCTCGATTGTAAATGTTCTCTGTCTCCCCGTTTTTTATTTAATACAATCATTGGTTTTCAGTATTTCGAGTTATTGGCATTAACAATATTATGGGCTTTCAGGATATTTGTTATTTGGCTTTGGCAAATATGGGTTTTAAGGATTTGAGTTCTTTTTTTTTTAGTTTCAAGATTTTAAGTTTTACCTGATACTGATTTTTTGTAATTAGAGGTTTTTTGGTGTGTATTTTATGTTAGGATTTTATTATTAGAATCATTTAAATTTTCAATCAATGAACACCGCACTGTAATTTTGTTGTTTTTTGATTTCTTTGAATAGTATAGGCATTTAAATCAATAAATAATAATAATAACCTAACCTATCCATAGATACTCCGAAAAAGTGAAGCTGTAGGTATGGTAATGTAACTGATGTCGTGCGTCTAAATATTTATTTATTAAATAATTTGTCAGGGATTTTTCAATTTCTTACTTATGTATAATTCCAAATTTTGTTGGTTTTAGTAATAAGAAAAATGGAATGAACATAGTTAAACGTCAAAGAAATAAACATATTGGATATTACTTAAATTGGTTATTGTTTAACCATGACAAAAAAAGCTCCTCAAATATGCGATGCTCAGATATACAAAATTTAATGACCCAATTTTTTAAACAAATAAATATGATCACAGTCACAGTTTGTTTATTTGGCAAATTATATATTTTACATTAAAAAATCTTTATCTTGTGACTTACATATCTATAAACAAACTGTTTTAGTTGTAGCTGTAGGTCATAGAAATATTTAAATTCATAGCGCTTTTAGGTGTTTCTTTAAAAAATTGGAAACTGTCTTTTAAAAATGTGGTCTTAATTTTAATAAATAATTTAAATAATATTTAACAGTAACTAAAAGCTTAAATAAAAATTGAATGTTAACTTATAGAAAAAATAAAGTTATAAAAATAAATATTGCTATACAAATATTAAGCCGTACTTAAATATATCACAACAATTTTAATAAATAAATAGCAACTTATAATTATTATCTCCTAACGTTTGCATGCCATGATTTTGCTGACATACATATGTAGCTATTTCTTGACTTTATTAATGAACACGTGCCTGCAGTGTTGTTATACATTTTATGAAACAAGGTACCAGTTGATTAATTAAGTCAGTTTGTAAACACCAACAATGCGTCTATACCTATTGATTTTGAAAAGACAAAAAAAAATACAGCGGTGTCAAATCGCATGATCTTGGTGGCCAATTGATACCGCCACGATGAGAAATATACATACACGGCCAAAAAATGTCTCTTGCAATAAATCCATATTAACTCGAGTTGTCTGGCATGTGGCACCGACTTTTTGAAACCACATGTTCTCCAAGTCGTATTCTTCAATAACAGGCAAAAAAAAGTGGGTTATCATATGAACATATCGCTCCGAATTGACGGTGACAGTCGTTCCATCGTCGTTTTCGAAGAAGTAAGGTCCAATCACACCTCCGGACCAAAGAACGCACCAAATAGTGACTTTTTGTGGCTATAATGGCCTTTCTTCAATTACTTAAGGATTCTCAGAATCCCAAATTCGATAATTTGGTTTATTAACATACTCACCGAGTGAGCAATGTGCTTCGTCGCTGAAGAAAATTTTGTTCGAAAAATCGCCGGCTACCGCCTTGCCTGTTGTTCAAGCACCCATTCAACGTTTCTACGACGTTGTGAATGGTCACAACATAATCTCCTCTTAAAGGACGATATGTGGCTGTGGCAGAATCACCATTTTTGTAGAAGGTTTTAACAATTTGTATGCGTTGTGAGATAGTTAAGCGATCCATTTTCGTAAATGTCAGACTTTCAACCTAAAGAAAAAATTTGGTTTAATGACTTAGTTTGACAGTTGTCGAATTGCTGCCCTATACTTTTGATACCGCAAAATGAATAACTCGTTACTATTGTGAGTGGTCAGTACCCTAGCTATATAAGACCTTTAGTTTTGATATTTATTTAAAAAGTCGAGCATTCTTCAAGTGAAAGCAATTTATGTATATTTGATTTTAATTTGCGGCTTGACAACTTAAACAATTTAATCTTTCTACATCTTGAATCAATTATAAAACATTGACATACACCTTATCTTTCCCTAAAGACAAACATTTTAATGGTGTTAAATCACATTAAATCGATGACCAATAATTATGATCACCTCTTCGAGAAATGATACATGTTTGGTTTAGAATTTTAATGATTTACATATGTGCATTTTTTAAGCGTGTAATAGTGTAGTTTCTTTGTGTTAAAAAAATCAAATCCTCAAAGAAAATGACATTTTCAAAAGTGACAACTGGCCAAATATAGCGGATTATGAAAGATGAAACCTTTAATTGGAAAACCCTATACATAAACGTCCGCAAATTAATAGAATCTTATACAATAAAATAAACCAATTAAGGAAATAAAATTTCAAATTAAAAACTTAGTCCATTTAATTTGTATTTTTTCGATATATGTATACATTTTATAACAACACTGCTTCTGTTCGTGGTAAGTCAGAAGTGTGGAAGACCTTAAGGGTAACTTTTAATGATTGATTGATTTATATTTCTTTATTCAGTATGCCCTTCATTATGCATGTGGCATGTCGCTCTTTCAAATCACTTTAGAGCAAATTCACCTCATTAGAACGTCAAGAAAAACCGACACCGAATGCAATTGACATTCTAGTTTTAAGACATTCTCATAAATAATGCTTTAATGTACAACATATCATTTCAATAACTGTGTAGATAGAAACACACGTTCAGCTTTTAATATCATGCACATTTCAATTAGGATCTATGAGTTGAAGTAGTTTATATATGAGATTAAGAATTTTAAATACTTGGAAACTAAAATAATACAATTTTGTAAATTAAAGTGTCTCAATAGTTTTAAAAAACTTTGACTTCACTTAAAGTGTATTTTTAGCCATATGTATTGGAGTCTCATGAGTATTGGATGCTGGTGTTCCTCCAACATTATTAATTTTATTTGTAAACAATAACTTGTCTACAATTTTTATTAATTAAACTGTTTCGCTGATGACACTACCCTCAGCTTTTGATATTCGTTTCTAGATTCGAATCCCTGTGTTTCGGATGTGGAACTTAAACGATAGCCTATAATAAGATCTTTATTTTCAGTTCTTAACAGCAAATACTCAATTCTGAATCCTGGATAAGCGTAACCCAACCCCCATTCCGATTAAAATTATCGGTGTTTGCATAAAATAAATTTAATTTTTAGAATACGATATGTTTATAATAAATCACCTCTTATGGAATTATCAGATATTTGACGTGATCAGAAATTGCTGCTAAACGTTTAAAATTTCCTAAACGATGCAAGAAATGTTTTGAACATTCTGGTCTAGATGTAATTTACAAAGCCTGAGTTCGTTTAAAACTTGAGTAGAACCACCACAATGTTGTATGTCTTTCATTGTTTTATAGCTACTTGATTAAGCAATGTTTTATCTAAAAAGAGAGATGTGTTCCGTTCGTAAAACTATTCTTTGGTTGGTGTTCTACTTGATCTACTTTAGAAATGACCATCAATTTACCCTTGGACGTACTTTCCAGCCGCACATCAAGAATGTTAAGTAATTTACACTGGTTTCTCGTCTTAAACTATACATGTTTTTTCCTAACGCTCGTACTTTAGGGTAGGAATAACGTTTCAAGGCTCCTAGAATGAAAGACTTTTTTAGAGAAATGGCAAGTTACACGATTGAACAGTAAAACTTTATTATCAAAATGAGTGTTCGTTAACGCAAACGTTGCGCGCATTGCGCCCATTTTACGGTAGACGTGGTGGCCCTTCGCACTCGACTCTTCAACGTTTGATTTGAGACGGCCGGTTTAGTAAACAGTAAAATCAGCCAACATCCGTACGTTCAAGAAACGCAAGATCGGCCGAGAACATCGCCGCGGTCCGTGAAAGTGTGCAGCAGAACCCGAGGCAGTCTATTCCTTACCGTGCAGGAGAACTCGGGCTTTCGCAGACTTCAACTTGGCGGATTTTGCGTCGGGACTTGGGCCTACGCCCATACAAGATCCAACTGACCCAGGAGCTCAAAGTTCATGACCATAGACAACGCCGTTTGTTCGCTGACTGGGCTTCGACTCTTTTGGAAGAGGATCCCAATTTTGGACGAAAAATCATGTTTAGTAACGAGGCGCATTTTTGGATGGAGACACCAACCCATGCGAGGTTCACCAGATGATAATGCATCCTCCAAAAGTTACCGTTTGGTGTGGATTTTGGGTCGACGCGGCGGTGTAATTGGTCCGTACTTTTTTGAAAACGACGTTAGGAAGGCGGTCACCGTCAACAACGAGCGCTACATAACGATGATAACTAATTTCTTATGGCCCAAATTGAACCATATGGACCTAGACTACATGTGGTTCCAGCAGGACGGCGGCGGCGCCACATGCCACACAGCAAATGCCACGATTGACATTTCGCATGAACGATTTGAGGGTAAGGTTATCTCTCGCAGGGGTGATGTGATTTGGCCAGGCCACCAAGGTCATGCGATTTGACCCCGCTAGATTTTTTCCTGTGGGGTTTCTTGAAGTCGCAAGGTCTATTCAAATAAACAACAATCGACTGATGCCCTAAAGGTGAACATAACACAGGCCATCGACTAAATTCCGCAGAATCTGTGCGGAAGAGTCATTGAAAATTGGACCACTCGAATCCGTGCCACCGTAGAAGCCGAGGCTCGCATTTAAATGATGTCATATTTCACCCGTAATAGCATACATACGCCTTTCAAATCTATATCTATACTAAAATTATAAATGCGAAAGTAACTCTGTCTGTCTGTTACTCAAGCACGCCTAAACTACTGAACCAATTTGCATGAAATTTGGTATGGAGATATTTTGATACCCGAGAAAGGATATAGGCTACTTTTTACCCCGTGACTAACGGCTACAGATTACTCACCTAGGACGAAATATTATAAAAGCTATAATCATGACTGGACAGCAAAAGGAAAAAATGTTTTAACTCCCCGCATTCCGATAATTCCAACCGATTTGCCGTTTCAGTTTAAAAGATTGCAGTTTCCTCTGAAAGCAGCATTTGCAATAACAATTAATAAAACTCAGGGGCAAACGCTAAAAGTTGAAGGTGTAAATTTGGAAAAAAAACTGTTTTTCCCATGGACAATTATATGTAGCGTGCTCACGAGTCTCAAACCCACAAAATCTTAACGTTCTGGCCAAGGAAGGAAACACCTATCTTCTTCTTAAAATGTATTAACCTAACCTAACGTATGACAATCACACTTAGTATGGCCTCATCCCATCTCGGCACAATTCAAAAATACGTACAAAAAAGTACAGCTCAGGTTTTTTCATACTACTATATCCAAGAAAACTATCTAATGCGGACGAAGTCGCGGGTAAAAGCTAGTAAGAAAATAATTTTGTTAATACCTCACACACCAAATTATTATAATTCCGACAGAAAATCACCTCGAATATTTTACGAACGAATAATATAATAATAATAACTCTAGGATAGTTTTAAGCAACGAAGCATAACGTTTTTGAAATCTTGAAAAATTTTGACAAAAACCAAAGTAACGGTTTTTTCTGAAAAGACACTACTTTAAGTTGTTAAAAACTAATGTTCCATTCGAATATTTCGAGAAAATATGAAGGTACATATTGACTTCAAAATTATTTCATTATTTGCAAAATTTTGTTTTTAACACAAGATAATATTTTTCGAAAAATCGAATTGGTATTTTTTTTAATAAATAAAAGTGTTCAAAAAATGCTGCTAAAATTGATAGAAATTGGTTTTCATCTAAAAATGTGGGAAACAAAAACTAATATTGAAATCAAACTTGTTTTATCATATGCAAAACGTTGTTGGTAATTTTATAGAAAAATTAAATTGACAACTTGTTTTACAAAACAAAGAAAAGATTATTTAAATTAAGTTTTTTAATTAACCATCACTACAACTTAGGCGCCAATTGTAGCTATCATTGGTTTTCATCATTGAAAACAAACATTGGAATTTTTTTGACAGGTCGTTTATAGCTTTCATTAAAAATTTCTGTCATTGAAAAATTTTTCCTGATTGAAAGCCACCGAAAAATTTTTACTGACAGAAATCTGTCATTGGAATTGTGTGAAATTGGAACACAAATCAGTGGAACGATTCGTTTCACTTTTGAACATAAAAGTATCAGCTGTTCAGGAAAATTAATTTCCGTCCGGAAAATAGAAAAATACATTTTTAGAGAAAAATAAATGTGCAATTAAACTTTTTTTTTGTCAACAAAAATTCTTTGTGTGATTTCCGATCGATCGGTATATAATTTTCATTTCTAATCAAAGGGAAACACCGTCAAATTTCGATTCAAAAATTTTTCCGGATCGATTTCAATGATAGCTATAACTGGCGCCTTAAAACCTTAAATTATTCGTTTTCAAAAAAATCCCTACTTTCATGCCCAACTGCTGCACTTAAATCACCATTTTAATCATGCCTTAGTTTATCATTAACTCGTAACTTTATCTTAAAATTAAGAAAAAAGTAAGATTCCTCGAAATAAGTCACTAATTGCTTGTAAACATAGGTCATATACAAACAAATTCATGCACCCGCCATGTTTCGAGTAGCGTGGCGGCTCGTCGCAGTACTATATACAAATCGTTTGGTTTATAATCGATTCCTTTCCAACTCAACGAGTTCTTTTATTTCTTCCATCTTAGAATCACTTGTCTTTGCGTCTCGTCGCATAGTCGAGTCGCTCGTCGCTTCGCATTGCCATATACAGAGCGAGAGGTTGCATCCTGCTAATTAGCCAGCAATGCTCGGCATCGCTGCCATTGTACACACCACATAACTTCACCTTGCAACTAATTGAGCTCAAGCCTTAAGTATTCTTGTTCTCGTCCAGCCGAACAAACACAGCTACTGCTGGGATGGGATGGGAGTCTCTGCGTTTAAGCATGAGATCAGTAGTACCATCACCGCATCAGCACCATCAGCAATTCAGAAGTAAGGTAAAAAAAAAGCACAAGCACCCAACCCAAAAGACTTAAAATTGGTCGTGTGCGTAACCAGGAAGCCATCATTGTGGCAAAGAACTCCCATATCGGTGATGGTGATGGTGCTAGCCATCCACATCTAAAGCAGGTGCCATTTAGAGGAAACCCGGTGAGGTGGTCGTGGCAGCGGCGCGCAGCGGCGGCGGGCGGTTGTATATTCTTTTGCTTTGAACCACCAAACCAACCATCAGCCATCATCGTCGCCATCCCGCCATCGCACGTATCCGTGAATGGGTTGCCAAAATAAAAACTCAATTATGAGGTGAATACGAATTAGAATTTTACCGAAATACAAAAAACCATCAATACCTCCTAACCGGCCACCGCGCCGCGCCGCCGCCGCCTCGTGTGTCGTCGCCATCATCGTTGTCTACCACAGCACCGAGCAACGACCGGAAGGATGCAAATTTAGGCCACAAAATTTCAGCAGATTTATTTATTTTTCAATTTTATTTTTGTTTTGATTATTTTGGAATTATTTTTAGTCAACTTCACTTCCACCACCTGTTGGTAATGTTCGTGGTCTCACATGACAATTAAGGCTGACCTAACAAAAACAATGATGGTCTTTGATGATGATATCGGTTGGTGGTAACTGGTATGCCACATTAACTTATTCGATTTGAGCTTTTTATGTGTTAATTTGTAACTCAAAACGTATAGAAATTTTTCTATTTCCGTTCCCGGCCGCGGCTGGAGCTATTGTTTTTGGTCAAACCGGAAAGCTCATTTTCGAATTGATATCTAACGAGTTGGCTGATATGTAAATTTGTGTGAAGTTGTCATTTATTAAAAAAATAGATACCAACTTTTAGACGAGGTGTGTTGCACGTCAAAAAAAAAGTTATAATATTTTTGATAATTATTGATGCAGAGACTTATTTTTGCATGAATTACTGAAATGATATTCATATATAGATTTATGAAGTTATTGAACTCTCCTGAATAATTTGACTGCTAATATTTTAATAGTTTCTGTCGGCAGTTTTAACCGACATATGTAGGGTTTTCCAATAAGATGTTTCATTTTGATATGTAAAAAGACGACTTTTTTGCAAAAGAAATCATAAAAAAAGAGGCTGGGATGCGACCCACACTGATAACTTCCCATCCCGTCTGTCGATTTGTCTTGCTTAAAAGTTTGTCTACATGTATCAATTTCTACCAAATTTGCGTACTATTTCTTGTATGTAGATTTTATTTTTTTATGAAAAAACGGACTGTTGGATTTTTATAAAAAAATTACTGAATATCGAAAACAATATTTTCTGTGAAATAAAATAAGTTTGAAGACAATATTTTTAAATTTTAAAAAACTATTTGAGTCGTAAGTAAATTTTTACCAAGTTTTAGTATTGTTTTTTTGTTAGGATTTTATTTTTTGTAAAAAAAACTGTCAATTCGATTTTTCTCAAATTTTTCCTTATGTTAAAAACAATATTTCTTATAACTTAAAATTAGTTAGAAGCCATTATCTTAAATTTTTGAAAAGATATTTGAGTCGAAAATCAATTTTTACCAACTTTTATTAATTTTTTTGTTTAGGTTTTTATTTTTTGCAAAAAAAACTGTTAATTCGATTTTTCTCAACATTTTTCAAAATGTTGAAAACATTATAAGTTAAAATAAGTTGGAAACCATAATAACAAATTTTTGAAAAGATATTTGTGTCGAAATTCAAGTTTTATCAACTTTTGTTAAATTTTCTTTTAAGTTTTTTTTTTGTAAGAAAACTGTCGTTTCGATTTTTCTCAAAATTTTACTGAATATTGACAACAATATTTTTTGAAAGATAAAAGTAGTTTAAAGCCAATATCTCAAGGTTAGGTTAGGTTAGGTTGCAAGGGGTGTGCACAGCATGAAGCTGTTGCGTACACGGGGGCCTACTGGTCCATTGTGATCCCCTGTAAAAGTAAAAATTTAGCATCGATGCTCCTCAAATCTGTCGATTAGCGTAGACTGGCTCGTTAACGAACCAACCTGTGCTATCTATAAATTTCCTCATGCTTGCCATTGAAACCTGTGCTAGATCATCCAGTTCTCCAACAAACCTGTTTCCGAAATGACGGAGTCGGCTGGTTTGGAGATTCGGACAGTCGCAGAGCAGGTGTTTAATGGTTTCCATTTCCTCCTCATCCTGACAGCTCCTACAAAAATCGGGTGCAAATGCACCTATTCTGTTAGCCATTGTGCCAATGGCGCAATGACCTGTTAGTACACCTGTCAAGATTTTAATATTCTTTTTACTCAGCGATAGAATATACCGAGTTTCCTTTTCATTTGTGTTAGGCCATAAACTTCTAGAGATTACACAATCATCCCTGGATTTCCAGGAGATGTTGATTTTCTCTTTTAGCTTAAGGTCTATCTTCCTCTTGAGTACCCCAATCGGGACGAGGGGTCCCCCAACTGAGTGGTCGCTACTACTTATGTCTGCTTCTGACCCTTTCCTGGCTAGTTCATCTACTATATCATTCCCTTCTATATTGCTATGTCCGGGAACCCAGCAGAGCTTTACCTGGTTAGTGTGGCAGATTTTGTTTAATTTCTTCCTACAGTTTAAAACTGCTTTTGATCTTATGGTCTCACTGGCTAAGGCTTTGATAGCAGCCTGGCTGTCCACGAAAAAAGTAATCTCCGAAGAGCTTAGATTTTCTTGGTGTGCCAATTCAGCTGCTTTTGCAATGGCAAAGATCTCGGCCTGAAAGACACTACAGTCGGCCGGGAGTGTATATGACGCTCTGATGTTCAGAGATTGGCAAAACACTCCAGCACCTGTTCCTGATTCCATTTTTGAACCATCAGTGTAGAAAGGGATACCCTGTTTACTTATAAGTGAATTAGGATCCCAACCCTGTCTTTCTGGTATTAAAATAGAAAATTTCCTGTCGAAATCCAGTAAAGGGGGGATGTAATCGGTGGTCTCTCTCAGTCCTGGAATCGTGTCATATCTTTGTAAGATTGACCCGTGGCCATAAGTGCTGTGCCTCCAAAAGCTCAGTTCTCTTAAACGAATTGCAGTTTTGGCTGCCGTGCACTTTATGAACTCATCCAGAGCCGGGAGGTCCAAGATCATTTCCAATCCAGCTTGTGGTGTGGATCTTTGAGCCCCTGTTATTCCTACACAGGCTAGTCTCTGTACCTTATTCAGGTTCTTGAGATAGCTTGATTTTTCCACCGCTTTCCACCATACAATAGATCCATAGGTAAGAATGGGTCTGACTATCGCTGTGTACATCCATTGGATGACTTGCGGTCGCATACCCCAACGTACACCGAAGGTCTTTTTGCATGTGTAGAATGCACATAGTGCTTTTTTCATTCTTTCCTCCGTATTACGCTTCCATGTAAGCTTGGAGTCAAGGATTACTCCTAGAAATTTAGCTTCCTTAGAAGGTTTTAGAGGAATGCCATTTAGTTTGGGAGGGTTGAAGCCCTCCAGTTTCCTTTTCTTCGTGAACAAAACTAGCTCTGTCTTGGTGGGGTTGACCCCGAGACCGTTCTTAGTTGCCCAAGAAGATAAATCCTTTAATGCATTTTCCATAATGTTTTCGATGATGGTAAGAAACTTGCCTGATACCAAAACCACTATGTCATCTGCATATGCTACTATTTTAATGCCCTGATCTTTGAACTTTGTGAGAATTTTGTTGACTACGAGGATCCAGAGCAGGGGTGAGATGACTCCTCCCTGTGGTGTGCCTCTAGTAACTGTTTTCTCAATAGTACTAACTCCTATTTGAGAGTTGATAATTCTGCCATTTAACATGGTGAAGATCCAATCGACAATGACAGATTCAACCCCAACTTCAACTAAGGCAGTCTTGATCGATTCCGTTTTAACGTTATTAAACGCACCCTCGATATCAAGAAATGCTGCCAGGGTATATTCTTTCTGTTCAAGACTTTTCTCAATATGTGAAACTACTTCATGCAAAGCAGTCTCCACTGATTTACCTTTAAGGTAAGCGTGTTGGTAGTTGCACAAGTTGTTTTCGTTGAGAAGTTCTCGAACATGTAGATCAATTATCCTCTCTAGTGTCTTAAGGAGAAACGAAGAGAGACTTATTGGTCTATAATCCTGAGCGGTCGAGTGAGTCGGTTTCCCTGCTTTTGGGATAAAGACTACCTTAACCTTTTTCCAGCTATTAGGGACGTATCTAAGTTTGATACAACTTATGAAGATTACCCTAAGCCACGGAGTTATTACTTTGAGAGCATTTTGGAGAAGAGCTGGAAAAATCTCGTCTGGTCCCGCTGATTTATAGGGTTTGAACGAGTTTATTGCCCAAATAATCTTCTGCTCAGTAATAACCTGATTTAGTTCTAACTTTGATTCCGTGTGAGTAAAATCCAGCGTGTTCGATTGCAAGCAATCCGAACTTTCTGGGTTTTTACAACCGGGGAAATGAGTTTCCATGAAGAGTTCAAGCGTTTCCAGGCTCGAGTTCGACCATGATCCATCAGGGTGTTTAATGAACCCCGGGATCGTGGGATTAAGGGCCAGGGTTCTACGGAGCCTTGCCGCCTCGCTTGTTTTTTCAATGGATTCACAATGTTTAGCCCACGAATCCTTTTTGGCCTTCCTTAACTCTTTGGTGTAAGTGTTAAGTGCGGCTCTATAAGACTTTAAGTCCTCGTCTAATTTACTCAGTTTAGCTTTATTGAAAAGTTTTCTAACCTCTGTTCTACGTTTCTTCAGTACCCCATTCCACCAGGGTGGGTTAGTGGGGTTATTAGAACGAGATAAAGGGCAGTGTTTTTCAAAAGACATTCTCATTTTGCTAGACAAGTTTTGGACAACAGTGTCAATGGTTGAAGTACTTAGACTTGTATTGTCCTCTGGTGGATCAATACAGTCTTTCAGCCATTTTTCGTACTCTGTCCAATTCGTTCTAGTTGGGTTCCTGTAAGGTTTCTTTTCAGTAAAGTTCCTGTCTATAGAGAAGAGTATCCTAAAGTGATCCGAAAAAGATTCTTTAGGTGAGACTCTCCAGTCTTCAACTGAAATTTTACTATTATTGCTAATAAGGGTCAAATCTATGATTTCCTCCCTGTTTTTGTTTCGAAAAGTAGGGTGATTGCCCCTATTACATATCGATAAATTAGAACAGAGAATATATTCAAAAATTGACTCACCCCTTTTGTTGATATCCTTTGAGCCCCATTGAGTGTGGTGAGCGTTGGCATCACATCCTACCACCAAAGGTGTGCCGCTTGCTGTGGCATGGACCACAAGATCACGGACAGTTTTTGATGGTGGGCTCTCCTCCTCATACGGCATGTACGTCGACGCTAGAATGAAGTTTCCTTCATTTGATTCGACGCTGATTGCCGTGTTGTCCTTGTTGCTGTACCTAGATAGGAAGAAAGCGTTAATTGATTTTTTCACTAGGATGCAACTTCTAATATTACTTACATCTGACGTGGAGTGGAAAAGGTTGTAGTGCTTTGACCTCAACCCACGGATTCGGTTTTTGCCTAACCATGGTTCCTGGATCAAGGCCACATCCACGTTCTCGTGAGACATGTAGAGCGTAAGGTCGTACGTTGCTGCTTTAGCGTGGTGCAGGTTTATTTGCACCACTTGCAGCTTTTGACTCCCCTTTGCCTTCATGCCTCTTAACCTTTACGGTTCCGAGACCATACCTCAACACGTCTTTTTTACCTTTGAGCAGAAGGTCAGATTTCTTGTCTGCCACAAACAAGAGGTCCTTCCCTTCGCCTCCATGACTCTTTCTTGAGTGTTGGAGCTTCCATTCTAAAATGGGAAGCTCTTTGTTCTGTTTCGCCAGCAACTTTATAATGGCTGCGTCCTCATGTTCTGCAGGAGGGGGGATCCATATGCTAAACTGCTGGCGGAGTGGTAGAGCTGCGGCGGGTAGAATCTCAAGGGAGGAACCTTCCCATAGTTCGCCAATGTTGGCGATTGTACGGTTCAGAAACTCCCGTGATTTCTGGTCACCGCAGCAGACCACTTTAACTCCTCGCCGCCATCCGGCACCATCAAAGACATAGTCTTCCGAACTATCGTTCTCCGATGCCTCCATCATGGCTTTGAGGATCTCGTTTTCCACAAGGAGCCAGTTTTTTGTCGAGATTTTCCCATCTGGGTCGTCACGGCTTATTATGGCAATTTGTAGGTCAATCGGGGTGGTGTCGAAGCTGCTGGTTTTCTGTTTTTTAGCACCATCTTGCTTGACCGCCTCCTCCGATCTTTGTCTCTTGGACGTTCCTGGCTTCGTTCCAGAAGAGGTGCTTGCCGGTGCTTGGTCTTTCCTAGCGTTGGCTTGCTGTTTCTTACTGGAAGTCGCCTGAACTTTACCTTTGTCGTTCCGAGCGGTCGAGTTATTGCCAGCCTGTTCACGATTTGCCTTTTTAGGGACAGACCTAGATTTGGCAGCATCTACTCCTTTGCTCTCCGACTCTTTGGTATTCACTTCCTTCGCTATTTCCCTGGGTGCAGTGACAGTCTCTGCCAGCTGCCGCTCAAAGTTCCTAACTAGCTTCTTATGCTTTTTTAAGAGAGCCTTGTCTCTCGAACTGAGCGTCGCAGGGTCTTTCAACTCGGTCATTTTCACGAATCTTTTGGAGGATCTGTAGTTGCTGCGTTGCCTCGTAGCTTTGAGGGGTGCAGCAGACTTCAGCATAGTCTCTTCTTGACTCGGTTCCATCAGTAGCTCGTCCTCGGTTTGACTGCCTATGGAAGGAGGTCTGTCCGAGGTCTCCGTACCTTTGATAGTTAGACCATCTAAGTCGGGGAGGAGATCCACTGAGAGAATGACCGGTTGTCTTTTTAGCTCTCGTTTTCCTTTCTCCAAGTTTACATTTGTCACTGGCGACTTAGCTTCTTGCGAAGCCAAGCCCTCGCCGGCAGCCGTGACTTCTGCCGACACTTGAACGTATATCCCCGTTCGATTTACTTCATTTTGTAAACTTTTGTCCATATTTATTAGATAAGCATCTCTGCTTTTTGTGGTTTTCTTAGTTGTCTTACTCCGCAGCTGGATTGCTGAAGAGTTAGACGTAAGCCCCCTCGCCACAACAAGGCGAAAACCGTGAGGGGGGCAATATCTCAAAGTTTTGAAAAGATATTTGAGTCAAAATTCAATTTTTACCAACTTTTAGTAATGTTTTTTTTAGGTTTTTATTTTTTTGTAAAAAAACTGTCCATTAGATTTTTCTCAAAATTTTATCACATGTTAAAAACATTATTCTTCGATGTACCAAATTGTTTTGGAGATGAAATCATATTTTAGTCGTAAAATTTTCGAGGTGACAATTTTTTTTTTCAGTTTTTTTGATTTATATAAAAAACCGTTAATTGGATTTTTTTACAAAAATATAATTGTTTTGTATCACGTTACAATATATAATATAAAATTTAATTCAAGTCCCTGGCGTCATTGGTTCATGAGATATTTAGGTTTAACCAAAATGTTCATCTTTTTTTAAACTGCTATGGTAAAAAAACCACCCACGCAATTTTCTTGAGAGCCCTTTCTGCATCTTTCTGCATTATTATCTGTATAAGAAAGTTTATTTGAAGTCGATATCTCTTCTGGTTCTTGAGCTATGGACAACGAAAAAAACGTCGCAAACATTTTTGATCATCGAATATTAGTAAAACAATAGAAAAATAGAAGACTTTTAATGTTTTGTTTTATTATAATATCTACAGTTCGAAATTTTTACAAATGCGAAACTTCTTCTTCGCAATTAATAACTTATTACTTAGGTTTTCAGACCTATAAAGTCCGTGGGTGATCCCTAGTGAGACATAAAGCCTTAACTTATCCTACGCACCATCGTTTGCGATGTTGCAACGTACAACGATGTGTTTGAGCTCCCTCCAGATCTTCTCCAATCTCTACGAGTCCTCCTCCACTGTTATTCTCCACATGGTTCTCGGTCTACTGACGGTGAGTGGATTCTTAACTGAGTGAATTCCACTGCTTTGCCTGTCCTAGAATGCAGTCATTTTCTTTTCGAACCATGTTTCCAATATACTACCACAGCCTTCGTATAATAGTATCAATGGGTTCCTGATCCATTATCCTATATAGTTCTTCATTGAATTCATGATTAGCATAAAAAACCTGTAAGTTGTTTCGTAGACACCTATTAATAAAGGTCTGCAGTTTCCTGGAAATCGTTCCTTTTATTTTCAAGTTCTACACCCGTAAAAAAGTATAGATTCAACTGATTCAACGTTTGAGCGGAACAATCGTAGCTTTGCCTTTAAGCTAAGAGAGGTGTTCCTCCAAATATTGGACAACATCCCGCACAGCCTTAGATTTCCCGATACGGCTAGCAATATCTTCTTCAATTGCGCCTTCATTACAACCCATACTTCCAAGACTCTGAAGACTCTACATTCTCTACTGGTTGTTGAGTAATGTTTACCACAGAGCATGAGTGGGAGGTTTTGAGGCTGAACATCTTAGTTTTTTCCGTATTGATTTTCAGCCCCAAGATTTATGTTTCTTTCTCTACCCTTGTTGCGATTTGATGGAGATCCATTATCCTAGTGATAGCAAGCATAAATCGTCTGCGTAATTGAGATGTTATAAATATATTGTCAAAGTCCATCTTATTCTCCCGTTTCCTGATCAGACATCACTGATCAGCAATAAGAAAAGAATTATTGACAGTATGCAGCCCTGTCTGACTCCGCTTTGGAGTTCAAACTCCTCTGACAACCTACTCGTACCTCCGTGAAAGACGTAATATTTAGAAAAATAATTAGTCGCCTTGATATAAAAGATGAGCTCATCCAGTGTTTATGTGGGCAATGCCGAAGAATCCTGCTTGTTCAGCGTTAAGTGTTGCTTCGAGGTGTTCTCTTAAACGGTCTAAGATAATCTTGGCTACCTCTTCAGTTTTCGCACTTCATCATGTCTTTTTATTTGTGGGAGCTTGGCAATTATTCCCTTTTTCCACTC
This sequence comes from Eupeodes latifasciatus, assembly GCA_920104205.1. Lineage (NCBI taxonomy): Eukaryota > Metazoa > Arthropoda > Insecta > Diptera > Syrphidae > Eupeodes > Eupeodes latifasciatus. The sequence continues at coordinate 24,874,517 of OV049926.1, read as the reverse complement.
TTTGGGAAAACGTTCAGAGACCCATGCTGCTTCTATGAGCGTTTGCAGCAATTTTCTCGATAAACTTAGCGCTGCTTGCAACAACTCTACGGGAATGCCGCGGCCGTCTGGCCCTACCGCTTTGTTATTTTTCGGTTCTTTGATATCGGTTCATATCTCTTCTTTACTGGATTGGTGTGGTGCGTATTCGGAAAATTGTTGCATCAGGCAACTTAGAAGATGTCAGTTGCATGTTTCTGTCGAATATATAATTAAAAATCAAAGCAACATATTCTTTCCACCTTCTAAGCTGGTCTTTCTATGGGTGTAGGTGTTGTTCTGAGGTCCTTGGTTATCCTATAAACAGTTCTGCTGTCGCTTCTAATCCCGGCTTCTTCTGCTTGAGCCAAAGGTTTGGCGTAATTGCGCTTATTACGTCTTACGCTACGTTTAACCTCTTTCATCTTCAAATGGAATGAGGATTCATAAGTGACTATTAAAAACAAACTTCTTATTCGAAAAGTCTGTATACAAAATTAAATCAGTTTTCGTGAAAATTTATTTCATTGCGAAATGAATACTTCCATAAGACCAATGATTTAGCCTTTTCATAAAACATTGTTTGAACAGAGGCCTTAGTAATTTTTAAATCTTTTGCACACTTGTTGAACACCATATCTAAGTGTTGACATTTAATTTAACTGATGTATATGTATCTTCAACCAATACGGCCGCAATCATCCTGTCAAAGTTTAAAAATTCCTATATTGAAAATCTCTTTTTTAAAATTTTCTTTGATACAATTCCCAGAAATCAATTTGTACAAATTTGTCGTTCGTTAATCGTAGGCAACATCAAAAATTAAAAAAAACACCTAAGATTAAAAAATCTACCTACGTACGAGTATAACACTTAAATAAATTTCGAAAAATTTTCACGAATTATGTTAATTTTATGTTTGAAACAATATTTTATCTTTAACGCACATTAACGTTCTCAAAAGATTGAAATAATACATAAAAAAGAACAACAAATAGTAGATGAAACTTAATTAAGGAATGTGATGTGATGACAGGTGATTATCATTTTAAACTACCTAAATTCTATTTCAATAGAACAAGAAAAAAGAAATGATATTCATCGATAAATTTACAAAGTATTTAAAAATATGTAGGTGTTTGAAATCGAACCTCATTGATGGAGGTTCTGGTGGAACATTACTGATTTATAATTATAATCGTTTTTTCTTTGAGTTGACAATCAAATTATATCTTCTTTGGTGTTTTGGATACCGCTACTTAAAACTGTAACTAAAGAAGTCATGTTTAATAAGATAAGTCTTAAGCTTAAGAGTTGATAAGGAGCATTGGAAGTAAAGTAACATATACTATAACGTTTCTTAACCTTAATAGGGGAACTTATTTTGCTTAAACTAAGTAGAAAATAGAGGCATTTAATATAATCCTACGAAAACAATCAGCAAAATTTTGAAGAAATTCGAAGACAGTGGAAGCGGTTTTAATGTCTAAAAGCCTGATGTTCATCATCGTGTGCATGCTAAGTCAAAAATATTGCTGCTGCCAGTCCAATTGTTAACAAACCGATTTTTATCAAGTGTCTACTACACCTCTTTTGTGGCCACCGATTGAAGATCATGACCTCAATTACATAACAAAGGATGGTTAAATTTTAAGGGCCGATGTTAGTTTTAAATAAAACACACATTTTTTAGGAAATTACTGCCATTTCTTTTACAATGACAATATTGATATAATTCAATTATGTATGGAATAAAATATCGGACAAACAGCCACCGCCACTTCGGTGGAACACGTCCATCCAATAGTCCAAATTTTCGATGACTCCGAGGCATAATTGAGGTACTTTGCCGTTAATGTGTCGAATTATATCATCCCTTGAATTCTTGCTGGCTTATCGACGTATATTTTTTCTTTCAAATGAATCTTAAGAAAGAAGTCAAACGGGGTGAAATCGTATAATCCTGTCGCCCAATTGACATCGCCACCGAGTGAGATAAGATGGCCGTTGAATTTGTAGCGCAAAAGAGCCATTGTTTCGTTAGCTGTATCATCCACATCCATTTCTTCTAATTCGGGCCATAAAAAGATAGTGAACGGCCCGATCATGCAGGTCTTGAAAAATATCAAGTCAGGTCAGGAAATTTCAAGGGAGGTCTACCAATTATTGATTTCGCGGCTATTTCTGGAAACTGGTTTAATGTTATAGAGGATTTGATAAAACTCAACTTCCGAATCCTACTAGCTTTGATAAACTTAAATGATCTGATCACAATGCACTTCTCTATAAAAGACTTTTGAACCTTAATTTGCACTCGCTTCTCGAGCATCCACTCTCTATTGAAGAGACCTGCGGTAGAATATCTGAAGTCATTAAACTTTCGGCCCCTTTTGCCCAAAAGAGCGCTCATACGTTTGTATATGCTAATAAATGGTTTGATAATGACTGCAGAAATCTCCGAAAAAAATCCTTTGTTTATTTAAAACTTTTTAGAATGACAAACTCCCAATTTTTTAAAAATAAGTACGTAGAATATAATAGAGATTATAAAAAATTATGTCTATCTAAAAAGATAGATTATCAAAAAAAATTGGCCAATGAACTAGAACACTGCACGAACTCCAAATAATTCTGGCAAATTGTAAACGAGCTGGGTGGGCGTAATCAGGGTATGAAGTACTCTCTAGATGCTGAGACGCTAGCAGCTCATTTTAAAACTCTGCTCTCAGCTGACGAAGACCTTCATTACTTCGATTACGCGCTACATAACTCTGTAGTAAATGAGCTGGATTCTGAGATCTCGAATTGATCGAATTGGAAGCTACGCTCTCAAAAATGAAAAAAAATAAAACAGCAGGTACGGACGGTATACCAGTGGAATTCTACAAAAACAGCACTTTTGAATTTAAAAATTTCCTTGTAACCTTCCTTAATATATTGTACAAAGACGCTATCGCTCCAACTAGTTTCAAGAAATCCGTTATTTTTGCAATTTTTAAGAAAGGTGATGCAAATACGCCTGAAAATTATAGAGGTATTTCGGTATTAAATACAATTCGAACAATTCTTTCAGCCATTCTGAATGGAAGACTTATTAAATGGATTGAAAGTAGTAATCGTTTGAGTATTTTTCAAGCCGGTTTCCGGCCAGGTTATTCTACAATGGACCATGTTTTCGCTATCTCCAGTATCGCTAGAAAGTTAATTGAACGGAAGAAGAAACTATACACATTGCTTTGTTGATTTTAAAGCTGCTTTTGACAAAGTCAACAGACAGGCTTTAATTTATAAAACGTCCTGCATAGGTGTATCTCGCAAGTTTTTATTAATGTACGAAAATCTAATTTTCGCATCAAATGCAAGGGTATGGGATGGTTATGATTTCTCGAATAGTTTCGAAACAACAGCCGGTGTGCCGCAAGGTTGTATTTTGAGCCCTTTAATGTTTTCTCTCTTCATTGATGATATTTGTGATCATCTTCCTGATGGAGTCTCTTTTGGTAACAGCATTGTCAAAGTTTTATTATATGCCGACGATTTGGTTATGTTTGCCGACAATCCAGTTTCGCTACAGATGCAAATTAACCGACTTTGCTTATTTTGTGAGACTTGGGGTCTGCAAATAAATGTACAAAAAACAAAAATTATGATTTTTGAAGGAAAGCAAACAAGAAGACCCTCTGATGAAAAGTGGTCGCTCAATAACACCGTTATCGAAATAGTCCAGGAATTTAAAAACTTGGGTGTTCATGCTAAAATAAAAAATAAAGAAGCCAAGTTGGCACTAAATTCGATGTGGCCTAAGTTCTTCTCCAACTCCAACATTGATCTGGTATCTAAATATAAAGTCTTTAATGCAACAATAAATTCATGTTTGTGCTATGGTGCACAAGTTTTCGGTTTTTTGAACCTAGATGCTTTCGAGAGCCTGCAAAGGCACTTCTTTAAGCGCGTGTTTCGTTTGCCTAACTCAACTCCAAATTACGCCATTTACGTAGAATAAGGCATCACCCCTATTTATATAAAAAATTTAAAGGCTAATGCGGATTTTATTGTTCAGGTGATGAAAAGAAGTGAACTGTGCCTTCACAAAATAATTTTGAAAAAATTGCTGCAATCGAATGCATTTCCGTTTAAAGACTGGAACCAACTCGCAATAGCAACAGAATCTTCCCTCAACCTTTCGGAAACCAATGTTGACGACTGGCAAGCGCATTTCGCAGGTGTTATTGCTAAGTTTGACCAAAAGTTGTATGTAGAAAATCTTTTTAGTGCAACTTCTTCAGCATCTAGAAACGTTTATAAAAATTAACGCAAGATTTGAATTTGCCGCCATTTGTGCAGTGAAGTGTTGGCAACCCTGAAAAAAAAGCAATTTGACAGCTAACAGTATAGGGTTATTAAAAATGGAGCGTTACACGATAGAACAACGTGTCTTCATTATTAAAGAATATTTCAAAAATAGTGAAAGCTTGGCGGCTGCAGTTCGAAAATTTCATACAAAATATGGTCGGAATAGTGTTTTAACTTCGTCAACTGTGAAGAGATTAATTAAAAAATTCATGGAGACTGGATCCGTTGGAGACGCCAAACACACTGGTCGTCCAAAAACAAGCCGTTCAAATGTGAATGTCGAAGCAGTGCGTGAGAGTGTTGCTGACAATCCAGGAACCTCAATTCAACGTCGTAGACAAGAATTGCAAATTTCAAGAACCCCTCTACAGCGTATACTCACCAAAGATCTGTGTCTTCATGCTTACAAAATTCAATTAACACAACAATTGAAGCCTAATGACCATGGACAGAGAAGAGAGTTCGTTGAATGGATTATTGAACATCAACAAATGGACCCTGATTTTTCGAGCAAAATCATCCTAAGCGATGAAGCACATTTTCATCTTGATGGCTTTGTCAATCGCCAAAATTGCCGCATTTGGGGTTCGGAGAACCCACATGTGATTGTCGAAAAACAAATGCATCCACAACGCGTGACTGTATGGTGTGGATTTTGGGCTGGAGGCATAATTGGGCCATATTTTTTTGAAAATGATGCTGGTCAAGCAGTGACTGTTACTGGTGCTCGATATCGCGACATGATTACACAGTTCTTTCTGCCAAAATTGGATGATATTGATGTGTCAAATATGTGGTTTCAACAAGACGGTGCCACATGTCATACAGCCCGTGAAACAATTCAATTACTGCATGAGACATTTCCAGGTCGTGTACTCTCTCGTTTCGGTGATCAAAATTGGCCTCCTAGATCGTGTGATTTAACACCATTAGACTTCATTTTATGGGGTTATTTGAAATCACAAGTCTATGTCAACAAGCCCACAACCACCCGTGCATTAAAGGAGGAGATTCAACGCTGCATCAACGAAATTCAGCCACATTTATGCAGAATGGTCATGGAAAATTTCAACAAAAGAGTGCGCATGTGCATGCAAAGCCGTGGAGGTCATTTGTCCGATGTGTTATTCCATACATAACCCTATCCTATGTACTTTACGAGTCAATAAAAATATAACTATCAAAAGACTAAAAACGGCGTTTTCTATTTAATTCAAATCTTGCGTTAATTTTGGGACACCCTTTAGAAACTTAAATCATCAATTGAATTCAGACATGAACTACTTCAGAAATGATTACTCAGTTGCTCAGATAAGTATTATTTTTAAAGCCAAAGTCGAAATCTTAAACTTAAACTTTATACCACACCGAAGTGATTTGCCGCAGCTAAGTGATCTGTGCAACAGAAGAGAAATCGAAGATATCTACCATTTTTTAGCTATTTGCCCAATTTTACAAGAAATTCGTAGATTATTACTTTCGGAAAAGTAATTTAACAATGCAAGAATTTTACGAAATCCTAAATGGAGCACTAGGTTGGCTAAACGTATTCAAATTTTGTCGACAAGCTCAACTACCGGAACAGTTTCACTTATTAAATTAACTTTTAGCCTATCTCATTTTATGTTGCAATGCAAGTCATACAAAATTGCTTTTTTGTGTTTCAAATCACGTAAAAATTGTTCGAATTATTCTAATATTTCTATTTAAATAATTTTACATTTTCTTTTTAATTTATATATTTTTTTATCACTTATGAAATGTCAATTCAGGCAGACGGCAGTCAGTGCCATGTCCTTATTCTTAGGAAATTATATTGTAAAATCTTATGATGAAAAAAAAAAAAAAAAAATAAAGAATTTATCTATCTAACTATCTATCTCTACCAATATGAAGGGACTTCTACGCAATTCAAGGGAGGTCCTGAAAAATCATTGCAAATTTTCAATATCAAGGGAGGTCTTAAATTATCAAGGATGGTCTGGAGATTTTATGGCAGGCCTTGAATTTTCAAATGAGTTCTTTAAAAATAAAGGAAGGTCTTAAAATTTTAAGGTGGGTTATGAAATTCTAAGAAAGGTATGGAGATCGTGAAAAATCAAGGGATGTTTTGAAATATCATGGCAGATATTGAAATATTAATTGACGTCTTGAAATATCAAGGGAGTTCCCGAAAATCAAGGCAGGTCTCGAAATTGCAATGAAGGCCTTGAAATTTTTTAGAGATTAAAGGGAGGTTAAGAAATTGTAGACAAATTTAAAAAATACGTTTTGATAATAGACAACCTTAATATGGACGTTACATAATTAATGACATATAAGTTGTATTAAAAAAATACGAGTATCTACATTATGTTGTACAATCAATGCCAAAGTCCAAGCTTTATTAATTTTTATGAAACAATTATCGTCGTGTGTCTTTCATTTAGCTTCACTTTTAAAATAAATGAATGATAGACCCTCTATAGTATGAAGGGTCTAAATACGTGGCGTGCTGGTTAGTGCGTAGGACTGTCATGTCAGAGGTCTAGTGTTCAATCCCTGCCTGTATAATGTAATGCCTCTTGTGAGGAATTGACAAACATTCCAATAGTAATTTTTGTCATGAAAAGTGCTTTTTGAAATTATCCGGTCGGATTTGGCATACAAATTGAAGGTCCCCTCCATCCCTGAAATGACTCGCACACAGATATGTTGTATACGGACTGTTGCGCCACCTAATTTACATATTTATTAATATTATAATAAGATCTAATTTATAAATATTCAACTTTAATCTGACAGATACATGTTTAAATCCCAAATTACCCGTTTTAAAATTATCACACTGTAACATAAATATAAATATAATATTTAATTGAATTTCATATTTAACTATTCAAGTTCCAATATTAATCATATTTTTATCTTAAATCTTTAATTTAAATAGATAAATCAAATGGACCATAATATTTAATCATATAAGTAAACAGGAACTCTTTTAAATTCATCAACAGCGAGAAAGACTAAATCTTCTAACCTATAACAAGATTCTGCCTAGACTCTTCCATTTTTTATATAATATAATTTAATTAATAAAACAAGAAGGATCATAACTTTTGCCCAAGAACTTGAAGACAGTGAGAGATCCTCTTCCTGAAGATGATGAGCTCATATATAATATAAGATTATATCTTTACATATTTTTGTTTTCTATATGCGCCAACCAACAACGCCCAAGCTCCACGCTTGCTGGCACTTTTTCATCTAAATGGAATCCCTCATAATTTAAATATTCATTAGAAAGAAACCTGATTGCCTGCGAGACACACTTTTCTGGTGCTGATGAAAAGACAGGAAGCCTGTCATCCCGTATGTGGTTCTGTGGTGCTGTCGTTCTTATCTTCTTTCTACGGCTTCACGTCAAAGTTTGCCAAAAACGAAGTATAAACAATTTATTTATTTATTATCTATTTTTATTAATAAATATGTAGATGTGGATATTTATTTCTTTTAATTAAAATTAAAAATCATTGAAGCATTCCCCTTCTTCCAAGAACATTTTAACGCACCATAGACGTCAAATTGTGTCACGCATGTTATTATTAAATATGCGCGACTTGTCCTAGTTCCACTGCTGGTAAGTTATAAGCCCCCGACCAACTGACGACGACGAGCGACGTTTTGCTGAGGGACGACTCCGAAGACGACCGACGCACGATAGTGGTGATGTGCCAGCACCAACCACAACGATTACCGTAGCCGTGCTTCGTCGTAGGTAGGAAAGTATAGATATAGGTTGGTGTCTTCCCCGATTAGTACATTCGGTCAATGGTCGACTCAACCATAGTTGAGTCCCTCAATGCCAAGTCCAAGACCAAAGAACCAAAGTCTTAGTCTCCGGCGGACTCCATAATACGTGTCGGTGTGTCGGCTTCTTTAGGTTTTTTGTTCTTTTATTTTGAAAATGTATTTTTGGCCAATTTGTCAATGGACGAACCCCTTCCATATTTCCAGGAGAGGAGCCATCGATCGGATGGCTTGGTTGATGGTGACACTATCCATTTTCAAGCAACAGGTTGGTGTCGGTTTAACTCGTATATTTAAAATACAAAGAGGGGAGTGTTTTTGTTCTTTTTGTTTTTTCAAAGAGTTGAGGGAATTTTCGTAATTAATAATTGTCAGCAGTGTTATCGGGTTATTTTGTCTTCTTAATGGGAAGACTATATAAACTCCAGAGAAGGCAAAGAGCTATTAAAAGGCCACCATAGGCTTAATGAAGCTCAAAAGATACCTCAGCGAGTCTGAGTCCAAGTCAGATAGCTTATAAATGATTTATTTAAAATACTTGTTATTTATTTTAAAATTAACATTACTTATGTGGCATCAGGTGGAAATTGGAAATATTTTTTAATGATGTACATTTATAAGAAAATTAAAAAAAAAACTTTCATTAAGAAAATCCTAAGATTCTAAGATGCCGTCTTTAGTTTTATAGATTTTTTATATATTAATTAATTTTATTTTGCCTGAAAAATTTCCACTCATGAATAAATATAATAAATAAAAATTGTATTTACTTTTAAAAATAATAAATAAATACTTAAATACTAATATTATAAATGCGAAAGTAACTCTGTCTGTCTGTCTGTTATTCAATCACGCCTAAACTACTGAGCCAATTTGAATGAAATTTGGTATGGAGATATTTTGATACCCGAGAAAGGACATAGGCTACTTTTTACCCCGGGAAAATTACGCATTCCCATGGGAACATTTAGGTAGGCCGATCGCTTTTACGCTTAAACTACTGAACAGATTTAACTGAAATTTGGTAAGGAGATAGTTTGAGACTTAAGAAAGGACATGAGTTACTTTTGACCTCGGGAAAACAACGTATTCCCATGGGAAAAATTACTTCCCAGGGAATCTGATCGCTTTCACTCAATTACGAAAGATTTGAATGATATTTGGATAAAATTGGTATTACGGGAAAACAACGCATTCCCAACCCTTCTCATAAGTTGAGATTGAAAAAAAAAAAAAGTTATGTAATGGTACACGGCTACCACGGCTACCGATTTGCCGTTTCAGTTTAAAAGAGTGGAGTTTCCTCTGAAAGCAGCATTTGCAATAACAATAAATAGAGCTCAGGGGCAAACGCTGAAAGTTGCAGGTGTAAATTTGGAAAAAAATCTATTTTTACCATGGCCAATTATATGTAGCATGCTCACGAGTCTCAAAACCACAAAATCTACGTTCTGGCCAAGGAAGGAAAAACAAAAAACGTCGTATATAAAAATGTATTGCAGTAACCTATCTTCTTCTTAAAATGTATCACCCTAACCTAACCTATGACAATCACACGGGAGCGGGTCGAAATGCTGTATTTTAAAATACTGTATGGTCAATATTCTGTATGACACTGTACGATATTGTATGGTCATAATACTGTATAGTTAATATTCTGTATTTCAAAATACTGTACATTGAAAATACTGTGTCTCAAAATGCTGTATTGTCAAAATACTGTGTCTCATAATACTGTATAATACTGGAAGTTTTGACAGATCAATTAGTTTGGTGCAATTGTTGATTATAATAGGAACAATTCATGTAAAAATGGGAGAGGGATACAAAAAACTAAGGAGAAGAAAACGAGAAAGAGAAAATATAAAGAAGATACCATTTATATTATTTTTGTTTTTATTATTTCAGAGACTTATGAATTATCAAAGGTACATACATATACATACTGGTATGTTATTGTTCAAGGGACTATATTAGAACATTGGGTTGGGTTCGAAATCCTGTATGGATCATAATACTGTATTTAAAATACTGTATCTCAAAATACTGTATTTCAAAATACTGAAAATACTGTATGTACAAAATACTGTATGATCAAAATACTGTAGCTCAAAATTCTGTATCTTAAAATTCTGTGTACCAAAATTCTGTATTTTAAAATGCTGTAAATAGGCTGACAAATAAAAATCGTTTTGATAATGTAAAAAAGTTCGCACTATTTACAGCATGTTGAAATACAGAATTTTTAAATTTTTTTCATTGGCATAATATTCTAATATACTTCCCTTGAACAACAACATATGATAATTCATAAGTCTTTGAATTTGTGTTGTTGTTGTAAATACATTAGTATATACAACTCATAGATTGTTACTTATAAATATTATTGCCTATTCTTAATTACTTATTATGATATGACTTATTAATGTTCATATATTTTTTTTTACTTCTTTGGAGTTTCAATAAATGATATAATGTACATACATACATACATGCATAAATCGAGTTCTGATTTTGTTGTTCTCTATAATGGAAGCTTAAGAGCGGAATTTTGCAAAAATACAGTATTTTTTAATAATATTTTGCTCATACAGCATTTTGAGAAGAAGAATTTTGAGATACAGTATTATCAGATGCAGTATTTTGACAACACAGCATTTTGAGATTGAGTATATTAACCATACAGTATTATGAATATACAGTATCATACAGTATGATACAGAATTTTAACCACACAGTATTTTAAAATACAGCATTTCGGCCCGCTCCCTAGAACATTATGCTAATGAAAAATGATTATGATGTTTTCTTAAAAAAAGTATTCTGTTTTCAAAATTCTGTATTTCAAAATGCTGTAAATAAGGCTAAAAAATAAAAATCGTTTTGATAATGTAAAAAAGTGCGCACTTTTTTACATTGTACGTCGATGACAAACCAAATTCTACTGTGAGGCAGTATGATCCATTCAATATTGACGACAAAAGCCAACAATCCCGTCTCCCCGACCTAGACGAAGCAAAGGTTGCCATATCTAAGTTGAAGTCTAAACAAGGCCGCTGGAGCAGATGACTAGAATGCCGAGCTTTTCCAAACAGCTGGAGATAATTTGGTAAGGAGCAAGCACCTTATTTGTAAAATATGGTCTGAAGAAAGCATACCCGATATGAATGGAGCCTTAGTATTGCTTGCGCGAAACGAAAAAAAAGACCCTCAAACTGCACTAATTATTAAGGGATTATAACATCGCTTACAAAATCTTTTCTGCAGTAATTGGTGAACATCTAAAGCCCATGGCCAACCTATTAGGTCCCTTTCATTGTGCCCACCAGGAAGGTCGACAGGCGATCAAATATTCACATTATGACAAATTCAAAAAAAAAAAAAACAAATAACATCAAATGGACAACCACCATCAATTCAACGATTTCAGAGCCGCATATGACTGCATATACAGGAACGAACTGATAGAGCCATGTCTAGTTTTGGAAACCATGCCAAAACCCGTCCGTTTATGCAGGATTGCCAAGGAGGATTCGCGCTGCTTCATAAAATCTAACCGAACATTTTGATGTCAAATAATGCTTTAGACAAAATTATGCGCTGTCATGTGATTCCTTTAACATCGTACTTGAAATAATTGTGCAGAGCTCCAGAACACTAGAAGCGCTATCTTTCAAAAGTCTGTCCAATAACTCGCATATGCTGATGACATTGACATAATTGGAAGAGCCCATCGCGGTCGTAAAGCCCTCCCTCGAGCACCCAAAGAGTCGCTTTATACGACCCTTATCATCCCCGTTGGTGCACAAGTTGAAAGTGACCTAACACAACTTGGAGTGCGCAGCTTGAGACATCTTTCTAGGGACCGAGCTATATAAAGAAGTTTGTTAGGTGAGGCCCTAGTTTTCACAGAACTATAGCACCGCTTTAAGTTACTTACTCACTTTATTAACGTCAGAAGCAGCTTCTCTGATTGCATGTTGGCAATGTTGCCACTGGTTCTCTATACATTGTGTTGGCGGCAGAGAACTTAGAAAGAGGTTGCTTGTAACTCAGTCGAAGGAAGGATTTGGCGATCTCTTCCGATTGAAGCCGTTCGACGTTGTATCTTCTCCCAACATCTCCCTGTCTTACCATGAGTCTGGAAACCCGAAGTACTACCTTGGCTACAACGAGGTGGTGGTCCGTGTCGATGGTAGCTCCTCGAAAAGTTTAGACATCCATGATGTTAGAAGCGTGCCTAGCGTCGATCGCAATATGGTCATTTGGTTGAAGGTAGATTGATCTGGAGAACTCGCCAAGTTCCTTTGTGAATGTTGAAGTGTGGAGTGTCTCTCTTCAAATTTTATCACAATTTTGCCAATTGCTTGTGTAGTTGGACGATTATGTAAACCATAATCTCCTTTTAAAACACAATATGTGGCTGTGGAAGAATCATCATTTTTGAAGTAGGTCTTAACAATTTTAATGCGTTAAGCGATAGTTAAGCGACCCATTTTTGTAAATGTCAGATTTTCAATTGAAACAAAAAAATTGGTTTGACAACTTAGTTTGACAGAAGTCGAATTCCAGCCCTTGACTTTTGAAACCGCTAAATGGATAACCCGTTAATTTTCTTAGAAAAATCCAATTGTAATTTTTAACTTCCCATAGGAAGTTATTGTAATGGGTCCGATTTGACAAATTGAAAATTTTGACATTTCTCGACGTTTCAAGGTCCCTAGAGTCGAAATAAAAGATTTTTAGAAAGATGTCTGTGCGTGCGTGTGTACGTACGTCCGTACGTCCGTACGTTCGCGACGTTTTTTTCGTCGTCCATAGCTCAAGAACCAGAAGAGATATCGACTTCAAATAAATTTTGTTATACAGATAATAAAAGAAAGAAAGATGCAGAAAGGGCTCTCAAGAAAATTGCGTGGGTGGTTTTTTTACCATAGCAGTTTAAAAAAAAGGTGAAAATTTTGGTTAACCCTAAATATCTCATGAACCAATGACGCTAGAGACTTGAATTAAATTTTGTATTATATATTGTAACGTGATACAAAACAATTATATTTTTGGAAAAAAATCCAATTAACGGTTTTTTTTATAAATCAAAAAAACTGAAAAAAAAATTTGTCACTTCGAAAATTTTACGACTAAAATATGATTTCATCTCCAAAACAATTTTGTGCAACGAAGAATAATGTTTTTGACATCTGATAAAATTTTGAGAAAAATCGAATTGACAGTTTTTTTACAAAAAATAATAACCTAAAAAAAATAAAAAAAAAGTTGGTAAAAATTGAGTTTTGACTCAAATATCTTTTCAAAACTTTGAGATATTGGCTTTAAACTACTTTTATCTTTCAAAAAATATTGGTTTCAACATTCAGTAAAATTTTGAAAAAAATAGAATTGACAGTTTTTTTTACAAAAAAATTAAAAACCGAAAAAAAAAATTAACAAAAGTTGGTAAAAATTGATTTTCGACTTAAATATCTTTTCAAAAATTTGAGATTATGGCTTCTAACTAATTTTAACTTATAAGAAATATTGTTTTCAACAGTAGGACAAATTTTGAGAAAAATCGAATCGACAGTTTTTTTACAAAAAATAATAACCTAAAAAAAAAATAAAAAAAAAGTTGGTAAAAATTGAGTTTTGACTCAAATATCTTTTCAAGACTTTGAGATATTGGCTTTAAACTACTTTTATCTTTCAAAAAATATTGTTTTCAACATTCAGTAATATTTTGAAAAAAAATAGAATTGACACTTTTTTTACAAAAAAATTAAAAACCGAAAAAAAAATTTAACAAAAGTTGGTAAAAATTGATTTTCGACTTAAATATCTTTTCAAAAATTTGAGATTATGGCTTCTAACTAATTTTAACTTATAAGAAATATTGTTTTCAACATTAGGACAAATTTTGAGAAAAATCGAATTGACAGTTTTTTTACAAAAAATAAAAACCTAAACAAAAAAATTAATAAAAATTGGTAAAAATTGATTTTCGGCTCAAATAGCTTTTCAAAAATTAAAAATATTGGCTTCAAACTTATTTTATTTCACAGAAAATGTTATTTTTAATATTCAATAATTTTTTTATAAAAATCCAACAGTCCGTTTTTTCATAAAAAAAATAAATTGCGAGCAATTAATTTTCTGGCTATAATGTTGCCCAGCTGGTGTGGGGCAATTTGTCTGCTTGTCTGTCCGACTGTCTGTTCCCGATTTTTAAGCCCATCAATCTTTTTTAATTAAGTGTTGTTGTTGTTGTTGTTGGGTTTTGTTTCTTCTAAGACAATATCTTCTACAAGAAAGATCTTCAAAACCCAAGAAAAAAGAATAAATGATAGGTATGTAGATATTTTGCACAAAAAATCGTAAATCACCAATCTACCGCTGCAAACCAATTAATTCCGGCCTTATTAATTAATTTATGACTTTTCATATACAAAGGTAGGTAAAGAAACACTAGAGAGGTAAAATCAATTGGTGGCAAAAACTATTAGGAAGGTATTAATTAGACGCTTATTGGATTTGCTTTTCTATTTACATATATTTTTGTTCATCTATAAATTTAGATTTGAAAAATGTCTTCTTAATAAAAGGATACATTCATTTTTGGTAATACATTTATCTTTTAACATTTCTGACGGGGATGCTTAACTTGGAGAGAGTTTAAGTGATCGAATGATTTATTTGAAGAGAAAACGATTTTGAAATAGTTTTTAATTGGAATTTTATTGTTTTCAATATATTTTATTAATTGTGTCTACAAATTATTTTGAACCTAAAATAAATTAGCCAAAAAAATAAGTTATATACACAAAATTAAATTAGAAAGATAAGAGTGTAGAGATCGCATCCATCCATCAAAAACAAAGTAACTTATACAAAATTGAAATAGCTTTCTTTTTTAATGGATATGGGGTCTTATTCTGCTTAAAACTCAGCACTTTTTTTAAGTTTTTGTAATTTTTCTGAAAAAAATGTCTTTTTTTAATGCTTTTTTGAATTAAAAGAGATATAAGAGTGACGTGAGAGTAAGACAAGGCTGAGACAAACGTGAGACGAGACTGAAAATTTTGCGTCATGAGATTTTTTGTCTTTAATCTGACTCTAAAGCTAAGAGTTTCTTCGACCTGATACTAATTTTATGACACCGGGACTAGTCTAGATCTTAAAAAATCTAATTTTTGAAGGAAATTTACTTTGGATGCTCTAGAACTGAAATTTAAACACGAAATTCAAGAATATAAATTTCCCAAAAACAACAAAAGTTACACTTTCGTTAAACTATAATAGCTAATGGAAAAACATAATAAACGTTTCATAAATTTAATATTAAAGCTTTGAATCTCTCGAGAACTGAAGTAAAAAGATATTCTGCAAATATGTAATTTGTAAGTGCCACAATAAAATTTCAATCCAACTTGTTTGTTTGCCTTAATTTGTTTTTATTGAATACTAGCGGACCCGACAGACTTCGTCCTGTTATAAAGATTTGTAATGTGGCAGTTTTTAGTTCGTACGTATTTTATAGTCGTTGCTAAAAATTCTCCTGAACAGAACCGTCACCCTGGTGATAGGGCCTTGTGAATACAAAAATAATTAAATGAAACGTATATAAGGATTTAATTTTATTGTTAATCATGTGAATCATAATTTTTAACAGAAATCAGTTTTATTATCAATGTAGTGTTTTGTGATATAGGTACGATGTTTTTTTGTTTGATTACTTGGCGCATAGACAAACAAATCTGATGATTTTCCAACACAGGAATAGGCAACATACAATTGACCATGTGATAAACATGGTTTGTTTATGGTCATAGCAAAAGCAAACCGCACTGGAAACTGGCACATCAGTGGAAATAATTGGGATGCGCGGTATGAAAACATCTTCGCCTTTGTACTTTCCTTTGAGTATAGTTGGTTCTATCACGTTGTTTAGTAATTTTTTTATCGCTAACCGTGTACCGTTACAAAAACGCGGTTGGTTGATATTTCGCAACATTATAACTATTGATCCAACCTTTAATTGAAGATTGTGAGGTGGCAATCCTGGCAAATCCAGCGAGTTTAAAAATTCCGGTGGATAGTTGACTACATCATCTTGGTTAGTAGCCGAATCAACTGATTTATATATCCTCGATTCGCCTGTAATTTGTTCTTGAATTTTGAAATTCAATTCATTTACATCAATGTTTTTTGCAGCCAATATAGCTCGTTCGCTCAACCAATCATGGTTTCTGTAATTTTGAGAAACATCTGGAAAAACCTTCTGAATAAGTTCATCTTTTGATTGCGTTAACTGACAAAAACTTTGAGGAAAGTTAATGCAGCCAGTCAACATGTCTATAGGAAATTTGCCATTACCAATGTCAATGAGTTGTTTAGAGAATATGTTTCCAGATTGGTCATTTTGCAACTCGACACGTATATTCTTGCTTAAATGAAGTACTTTGACATGTTTCCACAAATTGGAGGACATAAGACATGCATTGATTGCATCAGCTGGCGTTGATCGTGAAATCAATGGCAATGTTTGACGAAAATCTCCTGTTAATAAAATCATTGCACCACCAAATCTGTTATTATTGCTTCGTAGATATTTAAAGGTTCTGTCTAAAGCCTCCAAACAATCAATTTACATTGCTGAAAACCTTTGCCATTGCAGAGTTCCTCGAAATGTTGCAGGTTGGAGTTTCATTGCTTTGCATATTTCCACCACCTTCAAGCAAAGTTGCTGCGATTCCTGACGAAGCGAGTGCAAGTGCAATTTTATTTTGTGAGCGAATTGTTGCTAATATTAATAAAATCAAAAAAGTTTTTCCTGTACCGCCAGGTGCATCTTAGAAGTAAATCCCTCCAGTTTCATCATTTGTTACTTTCATAAGAGTATCAAATACATATATTTCTGTTGTTCACTCAACAGTGGAAGATTTATTTGAATTATTTCTTTCAGTGTTGAGATCATACAGTTTTTCTCGATGCAACTCTTGGTTAAAAGCATCATGCATTGGACGATTGGGCGCGGTCAGGCCTAATGTATTCTGTGCTCTAACGCACACACGCACACTGTTTTGATAGATATGATCTTAGACGTTAGGAAACCACCTACATTGCTTAGACAACAGTGAGTGCTTGTAATTTAATATGAACTTTATACAATAACAATAAAGCTCAAATTGAATACGTTTTAGTTAGACAACATTTGTATGGGAAAAAGAAATGGGCTGTTTTTATGGGTTTTCCGGCAATTATTCGAATTTTTCTCGCCGTAAAAACCATCCTTGAACTTCAACGACCATTTTAAAAAAAGAATTGGTCAAATTTCTCCAGGCGTTGTTGAGTTATGGGCTTACCAACACATTTTGCGATTCATTTTTATATATAAGAAGATTTAGAAAAATTATGTACTTAAATGCACCTTTTTCATTAAATTCACGAACCAAACATTTTTCTTTTTACAATTTTGAAGTTTTGTTAACTCCTTCAACTATACTTACTTACTTAGGTCCTCAGACCTGTTAAGTCCGTTGGGAACCCCTTAAGGGGCATAAGGCCTCTACTACGCCTACGGGCCAACGTGTGCGGTTTCCGGAGATGTGTTTCAGCTCCCTCTAACTCTTGCCTAGTGAAGCGGATTCCTCTTCGACTGTCCTGCGCCATGTGCTTCTCGGTCGTCCAGCTCTTCTTCCTTCTTGTGTGTGCGGATTCCACTGCATTGCTTGGCCTGTAATGCAGTCATTACCTTTTCAAATCCATGTTCGAACCTTATGTCCAATCCATTGCCACTTACGCCTTCGTATTATAGAGTCTATAGGTTCCTGACCTGTCTTTCTATGAAGGACTTCATTTGATATACGGTTTGGCCAGAAAACCCTTAGGATGTTACGAAGACATCTTTTCACGTTTGCAGCTATCTTGTTATGGCTGAATTAACCTTCCAAGCGCTGCACCGATAAAGAAGCACAGATTCGACATTTGTGCGAAACAGTCGTAGCTTTGTTCTTAAGCTAGTAGAGTTATTTCTCCAAATTTTCGACAGCATACGCCGCTTTTGCTTTTCCGATGCCACAGGGGACTGCTTGTTCGGTTCCGCCTTCAAACTCCTTTAAGATAAAAATATTTTCAAAAGGTTCAATAGAAAGAAACAGTCATTGTTTAGAATTTGGCTTCTAGCATCAGCTCCAATCTACGAGTAAGCAGACTGATAATAATAGACTCCCGAAAATTGAGTTCGAAAAACATGCGTACAAAATACAAATAAGGCAGAAAATTCTTCATTTCAGGTTCTGTTTTATTTTCCTACGAAAAAAGATCACATTTTTCTGGCAAATTTTCTGTTTTTTTTTTTGTATGTATATTTGGCATATTTAGAAAATTGTTTGAATCCTAGAATTTTTCATATTTC
Source organism: Eupeodes latifasciatus (assembly GCA_920104205.1). Classification (NCBI taxonomy): domain Eukaryota; kingdom Metazoa; phylum Arthropoda; class Insecta; order Diptera; family Syrphidae; genus Eupeodes; species Eupeodes latifasciatus. The sequence goes on along the minus strand of OV049926.1, from coordinate 24,855,949 downwards.
CAAATTGAATAGATAGACCATACAGTGCTCTAAAATAATCTTATAATTAAAGTTGTCACTTTAGCCCTTCAAATATTTAAATGTAAGTTTAAGAGAAACATTATGTTATTCAAATTTTTAGCCTCCTTTGCAGGACATTAAAGAACATTTTTAAGCGGTTTTCAAAAACTCGTCTTTATGTTAAGCGTGTGATCCCCTGGTCTGGATCCGCCCTTGAGTACGACGAACGTACGAAAATAGAAAAAACAATGTCTGAAAATTGCAATGAGCATTATCCATTAAATAGCATTAAGCTTTCTATATTCGTGAAGTGCAGCGAAAAAAGAACCTCTGTACTTAACTGTACTTTTGCGTCCCACATTCATTCAAGGGTTAATTCATGAGCATTCGTCGACTTAAGATCAAAAATACTCCATTACCAAGATCGGAATCTCAGACTGACATTTCGGTTTGCCTACAAGCTATGTAGGACTAAATGTGAGAAAGTGTGCGTGAAATGATGCAAAAAACCAAACACATTCTCACATTTAGTCTTACAGCCCATCAAAACGCTTCATTGTATTAATCAGCCCCATCTAAATGCTTGATTTTGAATGTTTCATGGCCTCGTTCAAAAACTAAACAATCCTAACCAACAGAATCTGAAGTGCTGACATGGTCTTAAATTGAAAGATTTGTATAGCTTTTTAATTTCAATCTAAATAAATGTTGTAAATGTATATTGAATTAAATAAAATTAAATTATTTGCGAACGCAACATGCTCTGCAACTAGTTAAGTATAATTATTGGAAATGGACAAAAGGGTAACTCAATACCTTGTAAAACAACACAACAGACAATTTTGTCAGGTGTAGTTTGCTTAGAGCATTTTTTGGCGACGTTAGAAGTTCAGGTGGAAACAATAGGCGGGTGCGCCCGTATTTTTTTGTACAGAAAATGCTCCGAGAAGCATGATTGTGAAGTTTCATTGCCAACTTTAGCTAGTTCAGATTCCTCAATTAGATTAGTATTTTCATGATTTAAGCAGTTCGATAATTGCAAGACCAATTTTTAGTTTTGTTTGTTGCAGAAATATTCCTGATAATTTTTTTTTTTGAGGGACTATGTTAGAGTTAGAATTTTGTATGTAGTTATATTTTGGAATACAAATTTGAGGGAACCATGTTTTAAAAATAAGTTGCTTTGTGTAAAGCATCTTTAAGGAATTGAAATAGGCAATATGTTTACACACAATACCAACTAAATGAGTGCAACAAATAGATTTAAGTAACTTTTTTTTATTCCAGTATGGGGAAACCGAACACCCAATAGAAAAAAAACCGGTATACGCGCCAAAATCCATACTTCTTGACTAAATAATGTTATCTTCTATGTTTACGCATAAAATTACGAATTTTGTAGCGTATGAAAATTTCTAGACATTTTACAATCTGAAAAATTAATTATGCTATGAAATAATTGGCTGCCATTAATGCTAATTTTTTTTCTAAAAATTTGATGGGGGTTAGCTGAAGCGGAAATTTCTTTAATGAACATACCTAAAATGTTATTGACTTTCTCAAAAATATTTTTCTACACTAACCTCTGCTTTATATCTGAAAACTATTGTTTATGTATATTTTCTTCTATGTTCTGCATTTATAAAAAGTAATCTACGGTAGTATTTATTATATTAAGAAAAACAAAAATATATACGTAAAACTCATTAATTTATTTTCATTATTAGCAGCATTTTTACTAAACATACCCTTCAAACAATAATAAGTAAACTTGAAGTTTGTTAACTAAACATTTTTAAGGAATGAATGAAAATTATATTTTGCGTTAAACTGTGGGAATTCACTAAACAAAAAAAATTCTGTACGTCAACAATCAACATTCATGTCGATAACTTGATCTATTGAATGAGTTGTGCATGAATTCAGAACGATTTTAAGACGTTTTCATTTTGTGATATATGTCAAAATTTGTTTTTTATTTGCTCTGCATTTATTCAACAGGTTCGCTATAATCGTTCTGATTAGTTTTTTAAAACATTGGTTTCCTTTGATGCATAGTTTTTTTTTGATAGCAAATACACGTATGTTTCCATCAATAAAGAATGTTATGGATAAGGTATTTTTCGATTATAACTATTTTTTTAAATATAATATTTATTAATCAAAATGGAATTAAAAAATAGTTGCAAGCTTAAATCATTAAAAACAAACTATAAATATACTTGGATTGGTTAAATTTATACAGATTTTTATTACTTGCAAAAAAAATATTTGGGCCGTTCATTAACAAAAATTTATTAGAATTCAATACAAAAATTGCGCTCGCACCCTTAACTTGATAGTTCTTCGAACGCATCTTTGATACAATCATTTAAGGTTAATTATGAAATTTAAAGAATTTCGTAGTGATTACTCTAAATTAGAGAATTAATTATAATAAACTGATGTTGAACATGCTTTTTTCAAGACAAAAATTTATATTGGTTTGCTATCAACAAAATGACTGCAAAATTAAAGCTTAAAACTGACTTTTTCATTGAAAAAAAGTAAAAAGAAAAACCTGAAAAAAACTTATTACCCACCCCATTTTGTTTTTGCTGTGCAAATTGCCGCTAGCCCACGGCATCGTTTTTTTTTTGTTTGTGCTAACATCTATTCATGGACTAATTGTCAAAATTACAAATACAACAATGTAAACAAACGGGCTTTGGAGAGTGAAACGTACGAAAGATTCCGATCTTGGTAAATGGAGTATTTTTGCTTAAGATTCATATTGTTTCCTTTTTTTTTTAAGTCCACTTAAAAATCCCTCATTTTATTAAATTGAAAGTAAGACTCTGCATTTAAATTTGTATTTACTCAATTCAATTGAACTCAACTTTATATTTACTCAATTCAATTCAACTCCTTCCGAATATTATCTAACTTCATCTAAGACAATTTTCTTTACATTCATTTCATTGGACAAAAAATCAATAGCAAGAATATCAAACAAACCATAATATTCATTTACCTTCTTAATAAATCGCCCATTAAATGATCATTCTCATCCGCTAATAACAATTAGAATTATGTTTATTTGAATTAATAACCATGGCTCAAACTCGCAGATGCGATTATGAGGATGAAAATCTGCCAACAAAAAAGCCCAACAGCTAACACTGCTCACTTCCCGAACCGATCCGAACGAATGAACCGCCAACGACCAAATCGTAGCGCAGTTACCATGAAGACTTCAGAGATCTGATCCTGATGCAGTGGAGTCTGCATTTTTATTTCATATTTTTCTAAGGCAAGTCTTTGTGTTCCGCACACCATAAAGTCCACCACCATTATCAGGCAAGACAAGGCAGCCTTTTTAGCCAAAGTCTGATGCAAGTTCTTCTCTTCTCTGTGATTCTTCCTTTGCAAAAACAAAAAAGACCCTGCATCATGGGGATAGATGTGAATTCAGGTTTTCCAAAGAATCCCCAAGAGCCCCAGCCCACCAAGATGCCGAACAACGAACGACGACGACGACGCGACGAATTTGTCGATCAAAACGGAATCGCACAAACTTGCGACTTGGCGAGTTTGTATATAGTGAAAGGTCATTGCCATTGTCATTGGTTAGCAGCGGAGCGGAGCTAACATACGCTAAGACCTATACCTAAGACGACCGACGCGACGGGTGGTGATGGTGGGCATACAAAAATAGTGGAAGCGGTAAAGCCTGATGTGTATTGAAAAGGTACTGTTGAGTAACACGCTAACACACTCTTCTGTCTGTATAACACTCTCTTTTCAAAGAAAAAAAGGAATAACCTCAGAGACGAAAAATAAAAAGAAAAGAAAATGAGAAAAAAGACAAAAAGCTCAACAGGTGAATTACGGATTTGTATGGGTGTTTGCAGATTTTGCAGTAAGTGAAAAAGTGAGAGAAAGAGAATAAATCGAGCTTTTCTTAGCCATATCACTATATCAGCCACAGCCTAGCTAGAAGCCTTAAGTAAGTTAAGCCCAGGTTTATGTCTGCATCTGCACAAAACAAACACAAGAAAGTGCTTCTGCTTATATTTTGTTTTGTGTTTTTTATTTATGTGTATGAGTGTGCAGTGACGATGGAAACGGTTCTCTTAGTAGGATTCTTTCGCTTGGGCGAAATCGCAAGTAAATAACTTTTTATTTCGTGACCAGCATCAAGACTGGATTTCTATGGTCTTTCATTTTCAATTCTGATTTTGATGCGAGAGCATGGGGTTGGGTTGGGTTGGTAATTGGTATTGAAAATGGGAAGCGCTATAGAATAGGTGTATGTAATGTGATTAGATAATGAAGAAGAATTCCGAACAAAGTCCACACTTTTGAATATTCAACAATTAATTAAATACAAAATTTAAATGTTGAAATTAGTATAAGTTCAAAAACATTTTTGGTCTTATCGGATTTAGTTGATGGAAAAAAACTCGAACTTTTTTAGACCACCTAAATTGTTTTCAAAATTCAAGTCAATTTCAGTTTTGTTGCATTAAACCATAGTTTTAAAAAAGTTATAAGAAAAATAAACCGATTTTGGTCTGGGGAAAGAGTTTCGGGACATGGTGATCATGTTGCTTTTTAACTTTATTTTTCTTAAGGCTTCTGTTTTTTTTTTTATAAAAAGATGAATCAATTGAATTGGATTTTATTATTTTTAACTTCCCATAGTAGTTATTCTAATGGGTCCGATTTGTCAAATTGAAAATTTTGACATTTCTCGAAGTTTCAAGGTCCCTAGAGTCGAAATAAAAGATTTTTAGAAAGATGTCTGTGCGTGCGTATGTACCTACGTTCTTACGTCCGTACGTTCGCGACCTTTTTTTTTCGTCGTGCATAGCTCAAGAACCAGAAGAGATATCGACTTCAAATAAATTTTGTTATACAGATAATAATGCAGAAAGATGCAGAAAGGGCTCTCAAGAAAATTGCGTGGGTGGTTTTTTTACCATAGCAGTTTAAAAAAAAGGTGAAAATTTTGGTTAACCCTAAATATCTCATGAACCAATGACGCTAAAGACTTGAATTAAATTTTATATTATATATTGTAACGTGATACACAAAACACTTATTTTTGGAAAAAAATACAATTAACGTTTTTTTTATAAATCAAAAAAACTGAAAACAAAATTTGTCACCTCGAAAATTTTATGACTTAAATATGATTTCATCTCCAAAACAATTTTGTGCAACGAAGAATAATGTTAAAATTTTGAGAAAAATCTAATTGACAGTTTTTTTATAAAAAATAAAAACCTAAAAAAAACATTACCCAAAGTTAGTAAAAATTGAATTTCGACTCAAATATCTTTTCAAAAACTTGAGATTAAGGCTTCAAACTTATTTTATATCATAAGAAATCTTGTTTTCAAAATTCTGAAAAATGTTGATAAAAATCAAATTGACAGTTTTTTTATAAAAAATAAAAACCTAACAAAAAAATTAGTAAAAGTTCGTAAAAATTGATTTTCGACTCAAATATCTTTTCAAAAATTTAAAATTATGGATTCTAACTAATTTTTACTTATAAGGAATATTGTTTTCAACATTCTGAAAAATATTGAAAAAAAAAATCGAATTAACAGTGTTTTTACAAATAATAAAAACTTAAAAAAAATTTATTAAAGTTGGTAAAAATAGATTTTCGACTCAAATATCTTTTCAAAAATTTGAGATTATGGATTCCAACCAATTTTAACTTATAAGAAATATTGTTTTCAACATTCTGAAAAATGTTGAGAAGAATCGAATGGACAGTTTTTTTACAAAAAATAAAAGCCTAAAAAAAAATTAATTAAAGTTGGTAAAAATAGATTTTCGACTCAAATATCTCTTCAAAACTTTGAGATATTGGCTTTAAACTACTTTTATCTTTCAAAAAATATTGTTGTCAGCATTCAGTAAAATTTTGAAAAAAATCGAATTGTCACTTTTTTTTACAAAAAATAAAAACCTAAAAAAAATAACAATACTAAAACTTGGTTAAAATTTAACTTTCGCGTCAAATAGCTTTTCAAAAATTTAAAATATTGGCTTCAAACTTATTTTATTTTACAGAAAATATTGTTTTCGATATTCACTAATTTTCTTATAAAAATCCAACATTCCGTTTTTTCATAAAAAAATAAAACCTACAAAAAATAGTACGCAAATTTGGTAAAAATTGATACATATAGACAAACTTCTAAAAAAGACAAATCGATAGACGGGATGGGAGTTATCAGTGTGGGTCGCATCCCAGCCCCTTTTTGTTATTTATATAAAACCGTTACTTCGATTTTTCTCACAATTTTACCAGATGTGAAAAACGTAGGTTACGCTTTGACGACAGAAAAAAGATATATGTTTTTAAAGCACTTACAATTCTGTATCGATCCAAATTTATTGAGCTGTACACACTGCTGTTAAAGTTCCACATCCGAAGGACAAGTAGGTGAATCTAGAATTTAATTATGAAAATCGTAGGGAATTATCATCAACGAAACAGTAAAACAACAATGGTTGTTTTATTAAAATTGTTTAGTCTATTCTATAAAAAAAAAAAGAGGCTGGGATGCGACCCACACTGATAACTTCCCATCCCGTCTATCGATTTGTCTTGCTTAAAAGTTTGTCTAAATGTATCAATTCTTACCAAATTTGCGTTCTATTTTTTGTAGATTTTATTTTTTTTATGAAAAAAACGGACTGTTGGATTTTTATAAAAAAATTACTGAATATAAAAAACAATATTTTCTGTGAAATAAAATAAGTTTGAAGCCAATATTTTTAATTTTTGAAAAGCTATTTGAGCCGAAAATCAATTTTTACCAACTTTTATTAATTTTTTTCTTTAGGTTTTTATTTTTTGTAAAAAAACTGTCAATTCGATTTTTCTCAAAATTTGTCCTAATGTTGAAAACAATATTTCTTATAAGTTAAAATCAGTTAGAAGCCATTATCTCAAATTTTTGAAAAGATATTTAAGTCGAAAATCAATTTTTACCAACTTTTGTTAAATTTTTTTTTCGGTTTTTAGTTTTTTGTAAAAAAACTGTCAATTCTATTTTTCTCAAAATTTTTCCTACTGTTGAAAACAATATTTCTTATAAGTTAAAATTAGTTAGAAACCATAATCTCAAATTTTTGAAAAGATATTTAAGTCGAAAATCAATTTTTACCAACTTTTGTTAAATTTTTTTTTCGGTTTTTAATTTTTTGTAAAAAAACTGTCAATTCTATTTTTTTCAAAATTTTACTGAATGTTGAAAACAACATTTTTTGAAAGATAAAAGTAGTTTAAAGCCAATATCTCAAAGTCTTGAAAAGATATTTGAGTCAAAACTCAATTTTTACCAACTTTTTTTTAATTTTTTTTTAGGTTATTATTTTTTGTAAAAAAACTGTCAATTCGATTTTTCTCAAAATTTTATCAGATGTCAAAAACATTATTCTTCATTGCACAAAATTGTTTTGGAAATGAAATCATATTTTAGTCGTAAAATTTTCGAAGTGACAAATTTTTTTTTTCAGTTTTTTTGATTTATAAAAAAAACCGTTAATTGAATTTTTTTCCAAAAATATAATTGTTTTGTATCACGTTACAATATATAACATAAAATTTAATTCAAGTCTCTAGCGTCATTGGTTCATGAGATATTTAGGGTTAACCAAAATTTTCACCTTTTTTTTAAACTGCTATGGTAAAAAAACCACCCACGCAATTTTTTTGAGAGCCCTTTCTGCATCTTTCTGCCTTATTATCTGTATAACAAAATTTATTTGAAGTCGATATCTCTTCTGGTTCTTGAGCTATGGACGACGAAAAAAACGTCGCGAACGTACGGACGTACGGACGTACGGACGTACGGACGTACGGACGTACGGACGTACGGACGTACAGACGTACGGACGTACGGACGTACGTACACACGCACGCACAGACATCTTTCTAAAAATCTTTTATTTCGACTCTAGGGACCTTGAAACGTCGAGAAATGTCAAAATTTTCAATTTGTCAAATCGGACCCATTACAATAACTTCCTATGGGAAGTTAATATTAAATCAAATTATAAATTATAAATTCTCAATAAACCGATTGTTACAACGAACCGTTTTGTGACTTGTAGCACAGTTTTGTAAAAAACACACACTTTTCAGTATAGTTCATGCAATGTGTTTTTTGCTATGTTCCCTTTTTCTGTAACGTGACGTTCATTTTCATCAAAATACCAAAACTATACAAATTTCAAGCAACTTGGGCTACAAAACGAATAAAATTCAAAATCTATTCGCAAGTGTGTGGTCTTCCATTTCTCATCTTATTTAACGGTATCTACCTATCTGGCAAATTTATTAACATTTTCATTGACCCATTGTTAAAATGACATCGTCAAACGGACGCACTTAAGAAGGTTAATTTGAACTTATAATCTATAGCAACAAATGTCTTTATTTCGTTTCTCCTTTTTCTTATAATGGTGAATATTTTTGTCAATCTAATGCGATGTTTAATCGACATTTTTATAGACGTACTCTTTGTGGCCAATACAAAACTACACGAAGATTTGTGTGAACATTTTTTACATTCAAAATGAATAAATTAAACGCCTTACAACTCGTCCTGCTGGTTTTCCAACTAGCTATGTATGTATGAATTTTTTCAAGGTGAATGTTGTATGTTATCTTTTGCTGCATGCAACAGACTTTTTTGTATGCTTCGTCCTAGTCCATCGTCAGTTGCGTGAGGTGGTGTGATTAAAATATATAGTCAAGTCACATCGACGATATTAGCAGTATTTTGTTTTTATTTATATGATTTTATAAATTATTATTAATATAATAACGTTATTAATATAACGAGTATTTCTTTTAATGAAAGGTGTTTTCACAAACTATTAGCTTGAGATAATTTATTGTAATTCAAAAAATAAAAACAAAGTGTAATTTTATTATAACTATGCATGTAAATTGGTAGAAATGAATTAAATTCAAATTTACACTCGATCGTTGCTCTTGCATTTAAAACTTATAATAGAAATCATTTGGAATGGTAATGATTCAATTAAGAAATCACTTAAAAAAAAAAACACTTAAATAAGTTTTTAGAAAATGCGAAAAAATGTTCTATTTAGCACATTTTATGGTCGAAAATAAGTTGATGTTTAAAACATAAGATTGTATTGTTTTGGTTTTAATGGATAGCAATTTCTTTTTAGTGTGATGTTAGTTCCACTGTTGAGCAGAAGAGTGGTTAATTGTCTATTTAGTGCTAAAATGTGATGCCAAGAGTTAAAAAGCATCAGAACTTTAATTTAAACAAAAAAAACTTAACTTAATAATAACAAAATAAAATTGAATAAGGTAGCGCAACAGTTCATAGACAAACAGGGCCTAATGACGTACAACTCTCAACAGTTTTTGTGAGCGAGTTATGTTTGATTTGAGCTGTAAAGAGGTTAATAGGTTCGAAGATGTTAGTTTACGGATTTAAAAGAGCCAAAAACGTGGAGGAAACCCGAAATAAGTTTAAACAAGCTAGAAATACTACAATTTCCCAATGGTAATACAAATTTCTGGTCATCGATATCGTCGGTTCTGACTCTCGTTTAAGATGACACTCATTTTGTAAGCTCGATTAATAAACCCAATTTGCTTGCAGCAAAGTTGTCTGTTAATTCGATGCTGCCTATGAATGATATGACTTCTTCTGTACTTGTAAGCGTAAATTATTCTTTGGTACGAATCTTCTGATCCAGCCAGTATATCCACTATTGTTCTGATGAAGTGTTGTTTGACGCTGTCAAAACCACTGCATAAGCTTTTCCATCTGTTCTACTCTACAAGCCTCTTTCCGAGTTGATGAAAACCAGCATTTGTCAAGCCTTCTCCTCTTCTATATATCGAGTGATTTTTTAAGAGCTTGAGAACTTTTTTTAAAAAAAAAACGCATACAATTTGCAAAATCTCATCGATTCTTTATTTGAAACGTTAGATTGGTCCATGACATTTACTTTTTGAAGATAATTTCATTTAAATGTTGACCGCGGCTGCGTCTTAGGTGGTCCATTCGGAAAGTCCAATTTTGGGTAACTTTTTCGAGCATTTCGGCCGGAATAGCCCGAATTTCTTCGGAAATGTTGTCTTCCAAAGCTGGAATAGTTGCTGGCTTATTTGTGTAGACTTTAGACTTGACGTAGCCCCACAAAAAATAGTCTAAAGGCGTCAAATCGCATGATCTTGGTGGCCAACTTACCGGTTCATTCCTTGAGATGAATTGTTCTCCGAAGTTTTCCCTCAAAATGGCCATAGAATCGCGAGCTGTGTGGCATGTGGCGCCATCTTGTTGAAACCACATGTCAACCAAGTTCAGTTCTTCCATTTTTGGCAACAAAAAGTTTGTTAGCATTGAACGATAGCGATCGCCATTCACCGTAACGTTGCGTCCAACAGCATCTTTGAAAAAATACGGTCCAATGATTCCACCAGCGTACAAACCACACCAAACAGTGCATTTTTCGGGATGCATGGGCAGTTCTTGAACGGCTTCTGGTTGCAATTTTGCTTATTTACGTAGCCATTCAACCAGAAATGAGCCTCATCGCTGAACAAAATTTGTCGATAAAAAAGCGGATTTTCTGCCAACTTTTCTAGGGCCCATTCACTGAAAATTCGACGTTGTGGCAGATCGTTCGGCTTCAGTTCTTGCACGAGCTGTATTTTATACGGTTTTACACCAAGATCTTTGCGTAAAATCTTCCATGTGGTCGAATAACACAAACTAATTGCTGCGAACGGCGACGAAGCGACATTTCACGGTCTTCAGCAACACTCTCAGAAACAGACGCAATATTCTCTTCTGTACGCACTGTACGCATTCGTGTGGTTGGTTTAATGTCCAATAAAGTAAACTGAGTGCGAAACTTGGTCACAATCGCATTAATTGTTTGCTCACTTGGTCGATTATGTAGACCATAAATCGGACGTAAAGCGCGAAACACATTTCGAACCGAACACTGATTTTGGTAATAAAATTCAATGATTTGCAAGCGTTGCTCGTTAGTAAGTCTATTCATGATGAAATGTCAAAGCATACTGAGCATCTTTCTCTTTGACACCATGTCTGAAATCCCGCGTGATCTATCAAATACTAATGCATGAAAATCCTAACCTCAAAAAAATCACCCGATATATACAATTACACTTACGGCCCTTCTTTCCAAGATAATGGGAACGCTGATAAATTTTAAGATTGAAAAATATCCTGAAGAACGAAAACTTTTTAATGACTACCGTAGCATTAGGGCCACTGGTGATTTCATGGATCATAGATTAGATTAGATTAGAAATACATTTTATTCATTCATTTTCATTTTACAACTAGTTAATAAAATTTTTACAATAAATAAAAAAATAAATAATAGTTATCATCCTTTAGCTTTAAAGCTAGTGTTGAATGATACATAGCGAATTTTAATTTACATAAACTAAAAACTGATGGGGTGACAATCAGTGCTGCCATAATACTAAATACTAATAATAATAATAAGTTTTTTTTGTATCTCAAATATAACATACAAAATAGAAAAGGAATTAGAATTAAAATTAGAACATATTCATATAAATTAAGAGAAAAAGAAATATAATAAAAAGTAGATAGGTACTCAGTTTTTATACATCAAAGTTTCTTTAACAAATATTATCTATACAATTTAAGTCAATTGGTTGTCTGGTTGTCTTTTACTTTTTTCAGAAAAGAATTTAAATTTTGAGAGGTTCTGATAGATATTGGTACACGGTTAAAAATTTTAGCATGTTTTTTAATACAGCACTTGTATTACAGCTGTATACAAAACAGTAAAAATTACTTTTTAATATTTCATAAATATTAAAGATTTTTTGTAATTATTTTGTATTAAATTCTAATAGTTTTGTATTAAACTTTTAGTTTGTAATACAAAAAATATTAAAATATAATCAAATGGATTAGAATATAATTCTTTTAATATAAAAATATAAAAGAAAGGATTAAATTTTAACCTTTAATATTAAAATATAATATTTAAAAACCTTATTTTAAACGTAGTCCTTAAAGAAATTAGAATTCAATATTGAATTGATTAGAATCTAACTCCATGTTAACTTGTATTTTAATCATTCCTAAATTTTTTTTAATACATATAGGTATTAAAATTTAATTTGAAGAAATTATTTTTAATACATGCAAATTAAAATTTAATTCATATTACATCGTCTTTCTGTGGCCCTTATTTCCATTTATTTCCTTTTTGAGAAATAGCTATACAAAATGTAATAAAGGAAATATAAGCCTCACTACCTTTATTGGTTTTTTAAAATTTAATTTCGCATAATTTGAATTTCGTCGCATGATATTTTAATATAATTTCATTATAATATAACCCATTTCTATTGAAAACAAATACATACATAATGAATTTCAAGTTTGTATCTATGTATGTACCTATTTGACTAGCAAACAAAGCAGACAAATATGTATTTAATGCAATATTTAATTTTATTTAAAAGAAATACCAGGGAATTAAAATGTTAGTAATCCAGTATTAGATTTAAATACCACTATATTCAATTTTAATACAACTATATTAGATTTTAATTCCGTTGTATTATATTGTAATACAACTTCATTATAATATAACCCAACTGAATTGAAAACAAATACACACATGTTGAATTTCAAGTTTGTATCTACATATGTATTCAACTAGCAAACAAAGGACACGTATTGCGTCATTCTCAAAAGTATCGCCATGGAGTTAAGTATTCATTTCGGGTCCGAAGTTAAAGTGCGCAATTTTCGAACAAAAAAAGTTTCATATGTAAAAATAAAAAATAAAGGTGATAGTTTTCGTGTTCTCGACAGCAAAATTGGCGGAATTGTATGTAAACACGTATTCATATGAAACAAATTATTATCTGTTTTAATTTTTTTTCCGTTTCGTCCTAGGACTTATTTTATAATCCTATTACCAACACCGGTTATCTGCTCAATAAAATAAAAAACACCAACATCAAGCCACAAAAGTGTGAGGGCACATACTGGAACAGTGAAATAGTTCCATTTCTATTGCTGCTAAAACTGCTGCCCTCTACTGCTCAGGGGCCTAAATCCAAAGAAAAAAGAAGGGAAAATTTTCAAAAATCTGTCCAGAAACTTATTTCATTTGAAGAGGTAATTTTGAAAGGAGGCCTCACAGTCTTTTATATTAATTTTTTTTTCTTTTAGATAAATACACCGAGAGAGGCTTTTGAAAAACAAAAACAGCCACACATAATTTGTGTCGGCCCAAACAGGCAAGCAATTTCACAGTTCTATATTGTTCTGGACCATACAATTTTATGTGTTCCAATTAATTTTAAATTTAAGGAAACGTTTGATTTGCTTTTCAAAATATTTTATGTTTTCAATATAGAATATGATTACTCTTTGAAAACATTTTTTCAATTCTTTTCTATTTTTATTTATAAGATAGAGGAAAAACCAACCATAAAATCAAATCGATTACTTGAAATATTTTCAAAATTCAATCATAAACAAAATAATTTACAACTTCCAAACAATCACTGTACAGACATTTTAGTTATTTTTTTTAATCAAATGAATATTAAATATATTAAATACTAGCTTTTACCCGCGACTTCGTCCGCATTAGATAGTTTTTTTGGATGGTAGTATGAAAAATCCTGAGCTGTACTTTTTTGTACGTATGTTTGAACTGTGCCGAGATGGGATGAGGCCATACTAAGTGTGATTGTCATAGGTTAAGTTAGGTTAGGTTAATACATTTTAACCCGCCATTGGTGACGTAAATTTGACTTTGATCAATGGTGATGCCGGCCGGTCTCACGGATCGGGTTTTTCAACTGAAGATTTTTCGAACTGTGTTACTAATATTTGGTGTTAAATGATATTAATGATTAATTAAATCAACAGAAGCTCTTTTATTACAATATACAAATTCAAGTTCAACAAAAAACAATAACGGAGAAGAAAGTTATTCGCATTTTTTTCGATCTCACAGACCAGAAGGTTACCATTGGCGGGTTAAAGAGCCAATCCTATGATAAATCTGTCCTTGAATTGTAAAAGTAGGTGAAAATCCAGGCATAACAACTTCATTGTCTACTCCGAAAGATGTCATTTGGAAGCACGAATTATATTTTCTTATACGGCTCAAAAATCGCCGTGATTCATGTTGTCATATAAAAACAGAGATTTTATAGAGGTTCTTCTGGCTCGCCAAGTAATGGGAGTGAAACTTTACCACCAGAACAACACATGCCCGGAGTTTCGTTTTTCCATTTTAGTGCTTCCCAATGTGTGCACTTATTATCCATCCGCCCAATGAGAACTAATCGATGATTAATGTAATCAATCATAAGGTCATAATCAAAAGCTGCGTCTTGAAATGCATGCCATGTATTTCGTGTAAAAGCAGTTCTTCTTTGTGTCTGACGTTCGGCGTTCAAAGTACGCCGTATTTGTGATTCATCATGGGACTCTGACGCAATTAGTGATGCATGCCGCCTAGCGTCTAAGAGTCTTCGTGACTTTCTTTCATCTTCAGTTTCAGCGGCTCTTTGATTTACGTGATGCTCAGCATCTAAAGATCTACGGGTTTCACTCTGAACTTCAGTCTGAGAAGCTCTTTGAGCCCTATGGTGCTCAGCATCTAAAAGACGTCGTGATGGACCCTGCTCTTCAGTCTCAGAAGCTCTATGAACCCTATGGCTCTCAGCGTCTAAAGCCAAACGGGTTAGGGTCTGTTCTTCGGAATCTTGGCTTCTAGCTATTTTCGCAGCTCGAGCTGTGCTAGAACTACGCGCTAGATTAAATTTACGTTTTCCAGGCATATTAGCGTAATATCAAGCTAAACGTAAACGAAACCAAGATTAATTAGAAACGTAAACGAAAGGGAGATTATTTAAAAGCTTCTATTTAAAAAAAAAGGAACCAAAACAAATAGAAATTAAGTAGGTTTACATACCGTTTATTATTTTAAAATTATTATTTTAAAACTAAAAAATACACACGTATTAATATTAAGAGAACACTGACTTAAAACTACCTACCTACTTCTCGTAAATTAAATGATCAAAGACAAACCGCGTAAATCATTAAGTATTAAAGAAGCAATTAAATTTACACGACAAATAAAATATTTGCAGGATTTCTCTGTAATTTGCATACGTCCGACAATGGCATGTGCCCTCACGTGTGTGCCCGTTCGGGTAGACCCACTCAGTGATGTCCTCCCCCGCGCCGCCACCTGCGTCGTCTACCGCGTAAGCGAACAGATTCCCCGGAAAGTAATTTTTCCCATGGGAATGCGTTGTTTCCCGAGGTCAAAAGTACTTCGTGTCCTTTCTTAAGTCTCAAACTATATTCTTACCAAATTTTATTTAAATCTGTTTAGTAGTTTAGGCGTAAAAGCGATCGGCCCACCTGAATTTTCTAATAGGAATGCGACATTTTCCCGTGGTAAAAAGTAGTCTATGTCCTTTCTCGGGTATTAAAATATCTCCATACCAAATTTCATGCAAATTGGTTCAGTAGTTTAGGCGTGATTGAGTAACAGACAGACAGACAGAGTTACTTTCGAATTTATAATATTAGTATAGATATAGATTATAATAAATTAAAAATATAAATTATTAAATAACTTAGGTGCTGCGACCGACAGTATAAAAGTTAGAGAAATGAGTAAGTAAATTATGAGCATTGACAAGATGCATATTATTTATGCGTAGATTGTATAACTTCGAGTTTCTACTTGGAATGTTACCACTTTGCTTGAAAAATTCTTTCAGTACTTTAAAAATGTAAAGGTGTCTCAAAGGTAGAATTCCCAAATCCTTGAATAAGGGCCAACTTTCAGTTAACCGATTTTTGTTGCAAATGATTCTAATTAGATGTTTTTGAAAAATCAACAAGGGTCTTAAAGTAGTAGCATATGAACCACCCCAGCTAGATAATACATATTGTATTTTGGAGTGTACAAGCCCGTAATAAATTGAAGTTAAAACTCTTTTTGAGCAGAATGGTTTTAACAGATACATTTTTCTAGTAATGAGCATCAAATAATTTTTTATATTGAAAATATGATCTTTCCAGTTAAGATTAAAATCAATTGTAACTCCTAGATATTTAAAACTGTGCACTAAATCAATTTTGAAACAAGAATCGGAACAAGAGCCAGCTGCTTGAAAATTAGGTCTACCACAACTATGTAAAGGAAAGGTGAATTGTCTACAATTCGACCCATGAAATATTATGAAATTGTAATTGCAAAGCTGATGACTAGAAGTTTTGAATGACATTATTTTAGTTTTTTCACTAAGGATTAACTTATGAACAGAGAACCAAGTTCTTAGAATTTCGAGATCTTCTTCAATTTGGATGTTACAATTATGTTCTGAGTTTGACTTGTAGGTAAACGATTTATCATCCGCAAAAGCCGTATGAAGGCCATTCAACTGCAAACTAAAGAGAGAGTTAATATAAAACAGAAAAAACAAGGGGCCGAGTACGGAGCCCTGAGGTACTCCAGATTTTAGACATCGAGCTTCACTCATATAACCATTAACTACTACTTTTTGAACTCTTTCTTTTAAATATGACTTCAGCCATTGAAAGATAACTCATCTAAATCCTGCATTATATAATTTACTTAGCAGTAAATAATGACCAACCATATCAAAGGCTTTAATCATATAAATAAAAAGAACCATAGTCGGTTTATCATGATTCAAGCTGCCATTGAGTTGAATGCAAAGTCGAAGAATTGCATCTTCGGTTAACTTTCCAGACCGAAATCCAAATTGATTTTCGCTAAAAAAAAAACCAATTTTTATCTAAGAAAGAAGTAATTCTTTTTTTCATTAGTTTTTCGAAAATTTTTGAAAAGGTGGGAAGAAGATAAATAGGTCTATAGTTTGACATATTTGTTCTATCTTCTTTTTTTATAAAAAGGAATCACCTCCGCACATTTAAATTGTTGAGGAAAAAAACCTTTAATTTTTCATAGATTTCCGTAAAATATTCATTGAATTTATTTGAAATACATTTTGAATCGCATAGTGAAAATAGTGAAATATCTTCTGAAACAATAGTTCCTATTCATTTTAGAGTAAGTAAGGTTATTGAACTTGTTCAAATCTAATTTTAACAATATAAAAGATGGTGTGCCCCAGGGATCTGCTTTGTCTCCAACGTTCTTCCTTATTTTTATAAATGATCTTTTTTTCTGAAACTTTTTACCCATGTAATTGTTTCGCCGATGAAAGTATCCTCAGGTTTTTATATTCGTCTTTATATTTTCATCCCTGTTCTATGGATGTGGAAATTCAACGGCAGCGTAGGGTGAGATCACTTAAGTCTAATCTTAAAAATATTGTCCAATGCGGAATCAAAAACCGCGTAGAATTGTATGCTTCGAAAACTTAAGGCTGTTACAGGCTTGTTACAGTCGCAAAAGCGTAACTCTCCCCTAATGCCACTATCCATGGGTTGTACTTCTGGGAGACTCATCAGCTTGTAGTTCTAGGCATATGTGTCACAAATCATCTTTTGTGGAGTGGTCACATATTTGACATCGCCAAAAAAACTGCTAAGTTTTTCGGTTTTCATCGACCATGGAAGAAGTTTTTTGTACCCCCTTTGGACCATTTAACATTTGCTACTCTTAAATACCACCGCAAGATCTTATGCATATAATTAATACTCTACTGAAATAGCCAGGTGCATTTCTCTTCTCACGCAATTCAACCGTCATACTCGTAGTCGTAATGCTCATCAGTTTTACCTTAAGCCCAATTTTGGATCACTGTTTAATACAAGGATTGATTCTTTAGCCGCACTACACGAATGTGGAATGCTTTACCAGGCTAAATATTTCAAACTCCTTACAATGTGCAGACATTCAAAACCAATATGCATCGGTATCTCTTCCCTATCCCTTCCTAATTGCTTACACTGTGTCAAACCACCAATAAGTCCTACACACTAACCATCCCGCCACTGGTACCACCTTAACAATAGGTTATTAAAATTTTGCACCATTATCGTTTAAGTTAACCAAAAATGTCATCATTTTTCTATCTAGAAAAATTCCTTAAAATAACCAGGCGTATGTGAATGAGTGCATGTACACTTTCTCACAATCTTGATTCTAATTCAAAAAATCTTTTATTTTGTCTTCAAACTTAAAATGATAAATCCAGGTCATGTTGACCTGTTGTTTATATTCAAATAGAGACATTCCAATGACACGTACAATTTGCAGCTAATTATTTTATCAATAGACCTTTAATTCTATATTCATTTAAAAAAAATCTCCCGCCAAGATAATCAATAACTAATTTCTAGAACGAGTTGCCTTAGTCTCCGCCTCTTTGTGGTAACCTTATTATGAGTAGCGTCAGGAATTTTTACATTTTCATATTTGAGACAAATTTGTATTTCTTTTTTTAAAAATCGTTATTCATTACGTTGCATGTGGACTATGTGAGATACAAAACAATATATTCACCATTCTTCTTCCAAAACGTAGTAAAAGTTGACTGAAAAAATGTCAATGTCTATAATGGACCTCATTTAAGACATTTTGTCCGTGTGATTTCTCAAGAAAAACTGATGAGAAAAAATAAAACAGTGAATAAATAAATACCTTTAATAATAAAAGGGCGGATAGTTTAGATCACGGTAGTACCCGTGGCCTGATGGTTAGTGCATAGGACTGTCAAACCAGAGGTCTTGGTTTCAATCCCTTAAGATTTTGTTTTCAGCGGTATTACCTCTTGTAAGAAGTAGTTCTTGTCATGAAAAGAGCTTTCTCAAATTCGGCTTAAAATTGTAGGTCCCCTTTATCCCTGACAACATTAATCGTACACAGGAATGGTTGAGAGTTGTAAGTCACTATAGGTCCTAGGTCTCTACAGACTATTTTGCCACCTAAAAATATATTGTTTAATTCTGATTTTACAATATCAATACATTTTTCAAGACCAGGTTAAGACATTTTTGTGTTGTTTGAATTTTAAAGTATTGATGTATTTAATTTTGGACTTTTAAATTTCCAAGTTCAAAATTTAAGCCTAAAAGACAAAAAACGATAGCCACTTAGCCTTCATTATTTTGTAATTATGTATTGGTGTTTTCATAAACGTCAAGAATATGTGTTAGTTCCATTGTCTCTCTGCTTTTTGCATTAATAATCAAACCAATTCTGCAGAACGTGTACTACAGGACTCCTTTATTTGATATCCTGGACATAAAAGGAGAGGAATAGATCATCTGTCTTAATTTAAAAGACCATCGTAGTCCGAGATGAAGGTTCTTTTATTTTTTCCAGATTAAAATTATTTTTCTATGAGAATTCAGTTTCCAAACAAAAGATTAAGTTTAGCTACATTCACCCCCGCAGCTTCTCCTCACCTATACAAATACACAAATACAATTAAAAACTTATATTTTCCACAATTTTTACTTTTATCATCCGCGGTTTCTGCAGTGACATTGATGTCATTTATGACGTTCATAAACGTACATAGCTTTTGCAATTCGTGACGTTTGTTCTATAGAAAATCTAACGTTATGAACGTGTCTAATTCAGGTCTAAGTTTTTGAAAACACATTCTAATTTGAATTGTTCCAAAATTAAAATTTTAACAAATCCAATTTAAAAAAAAGATACAGTTTCAAATATTTCGAAATGGTTTTTGTGAAATCCGAGTTTTTTAGAAATTAAAATTTAAAAATTGACTTTTTCACAAATTCAAATTTCACAAAAATTATTTCGAATACTCTTTATCACAGTAATTTATAGACTTGTATATTCGTTTTCTTTGCTCCTTTTTCAACCCTTTCTTTTCTGGTTCGGCTCTATAATTCCGGCAAGCAGACCCCTCTTTACCAATGGGCCCAGGCCCTGGGCCCTGCAATCACCAGGGGCTCCCAAATTGCTGAAACATCACTTAACCTCTATTGGTCTATTTTCAAGAAAAAAAAAATATTTCGATACAATTTTAGATGCATAAAGAATGATCAGAATTCGTTCTTTCCTTGCTGAACAACAACCTTTGCTGAACAATTTAAATCACATTCCCTGCGAAATTATATTTAAATTAAAAAAAAAAATATGAATAACTAACTGAGTGGCTGGCAATGCATTTTGCTTTCTGACAGAAAGAAAATGGTTGCTATATTCTCCTTCCAAAAATTCGGTATTTTGCTTTTCATGCTGTTTATTTAACCCTTGTGACGTTCATCTATGCTCTCCAAGTGGATATAGCGACACATCAATCAAATAATTATTTCACATGAAAGCAGTTCTGCCCATAGACAATTCGATGATGACCTACATAGCACGAACAAAAGTGACAGGTAGAGTAGATACTGAATTAATATCACAACATCAAAATGAAGTAAATTACTGGAGAAATGTGTTGAAGCGGATTGTAGCTGTTGTAAAGTTTTCAGCTTCGAGAGGGCTTCCATTTCGCGGTGACAATGAGATCCTCGGATCTCCCAATAACGGGAATTATTTGGGATGCATTGAGTTGCTTAGCGAGTTTGACCCGTTTCTCGCAGATCATTTAAGCAAATTTGGAAATCCAGGAATTGGTCATGCGTGTTATCTTTCAGCAAATATCTGTAATGAATTTATTCATGTCATAGGAAGACAGGTTTTGAAAACTATTGTAAAAGAAGTCAAAATGGCAAAATAATTTTCAATTAGCGTTGATAGTACACCCGATCTGTCTCATGTTGATCAACTAACATTTACGAGTATTATTCGTTACGTATAAGATCACGAGCCTGTTGAAAGGTTTTGGACTTCCAATTAATTCCAATTAACGAACATAGATCTGATTATTTAGCGGAAACCATACTGAAGTTTTTGGAGGATCATGACATTTCGATAGCAGATGGCAGAGGCCAAAGCTACGACAACGCCGCAAATACGAGTATGTCAGGAAGGTTTTCTGGTTTGCAGGCAAGAATAAAAGTAAAATGTAAATTTGCCACTTTTGTACCATGTGCAGGGCACTCATTAAACTTGGTAGGAGTGCATGCCGCTGGGTTTTGGTTAGAAGCAACCAAATTCTTTGACATTATTCAAAAATTGTGTAACTTTTTTTCGGTATCTTCTCATCGATGGAGTATGTTGACTGCTCATTTAGGTCCAAAAAAAGTTTTAAAAAGTCTTTCTCAAACAAGATGGTCGGCGCGAGCTGATGCACTTCAAGAAATTGAAGAAGCTTTGATGTCTATCGCGAACGATTTAGGACAGGCACGAGAGGCCAGAGAGGAAGCATTTAGTTCTTGCAAAAAAATGTCCAAGCTTGAATTTACCATACTTACAGAACTTTGGAACTCTGTATTGCAAAGAATTAATAAAACAAGTACTTTACTTCAAAAACAAAATATTACCCTGGATGTTGCAATAAATTTGCTGAGTGCAATAGATGAATTTATAATTGGGCTCAGGGACAATTTTGATAACTTTGATTCATCAACCAGACAAAAAAACCCGGATTCCGAATATAAGGACCTTTCTCAAAGGATGAGGTGTAGAAGCTCACGCCAGACTTTTTTTGACGGATTTGGACCCTCAGTAATTTTAACTGGGAAAGAAAGATTTAAAATTTAAACCTTTCTTCCCATTGTCGACACACTAAGCGTTCATTTGAAACAACGACTAGGTTCGTATACGAAGATTGGCTAACGTTTTGACTTTTTTTCGATTAAAAAATCTGAATTTTTTTGCTAAATTTTACACCGAAGATGTGAACGGAGATGAACTACATGTTGAATGCCTGAATTTAAAAGACTACTTGAAAATTAGTCGATACGAAAATGAAAAATCTGACAACATTCTAGAGCTTATGTTTTAAATGCTCCAATAACTATTTATCTTTTTAATGAATTAAAAAAATGTATTTATTTAAAAAATTAAAAGAATAAATATCAATTCAAAGTTATGTGATTTTTTCTGTATACCTTTAAATTACAACATAACATTTTTATATAATACAGGGGCTCCATTTTCGAAAAGTACCTAGGGCCCCCAAAAGGGTAAAGACGACCCTGCCGGCAAGGATCAGAGCGAACTAAGCCATAGACTTACCTCTTGAAAATGTAGTTAGTGCAGGTCTTCGACAAACAATCAAGTGAAAAGAATCAACCCAAATCCTAACGCATAGCGGAAAAACTAAAATGGGTACACGGCGGCGTCGAGTCCAACGCAAAAAAACGGCCGAGGTGATTTTGTATGGTGCTTCCTGTATCAGTTAGAAGGTCTACGTTTTTATTTTACTTTAAATTCTAAGAGCGAAAAATGGATTTTCCTAACCAAATAGAAATTGATACTTGACGAAGTACACCCTTCAAAGATATTTTTCGCCATCTCAGTCTGGATCGGTTTGGGACGTGGACATTCAACGTGTGAATTTGATTCTTCGTTTTACTTTAATTCAAGCAATATTGAACGGAGATGCGCTACATACGTTTATTGTGATCTTATTTAAGAGGGATTTCTAAATTAAAAAAAAGTGGAATTCGGTCCAAAACCGGAGGCGAACAGCTTTGCACAATACCGTGACTGACTACCGCCATTACATGTTATGTAAAGAAATGAAACGGACAAAAGGAGGCAACCAAAAAGTCTCTTTTTTGTGAGATGTTTGATTTAAACGGAGCGTTTTTTACGACAAAAAAAAATCATTTTACGAACAAAAATCATTACCTTGTAAATTATTGTTGGAGTTTTTAGAAAAGGAAAATTCAGATAGTTGGTTAAGTAGTGGGATAGAAATCTTCTGTTGGAGTGATCAGGCCCGGATTAATAGGGGTCTAGGGGGGACTGCAGCCCCGGACCCGCGGAAACGAGGGCCCCATCCCATTAAGAAATTTAAACCGTAAAACCGCGATATTCAAACTGTACAATCTAATAAACCCCAAAAATAAAAACCAAAATTAGTTGACCCCACAAAATCCAAACTCGAAAGCTATATACCACAAAAAAGTTAAACCCATATATCCCAACTCACAATTAATCCCATAAACTTTAAACCCACATAGCTCAACTCGCTAGTATCTCCAAAAAGTCAAACCCACATAGCCTAATAGGCTTTTCACATCAAACCCAAAACCGGGTTTTCGGCAAAAAGTTTTCGAAAACCCGAAAATCGTTTACACCGAACATTTACACGTTTTCATTTGACATTTAAATTTGTTTGACACCGGCTGTCAAATTTTGTATTGATGAAAAAATTTGTGAGTAAAAAGTTTTGTTTTTCTCAAATTATTTGTGAAAATAAAATGAATTCTAACCAATTGAAATTGATTTTAATACATAAAAAGAAAGTTGAACAAAATTTGAAGATTCTGTTAAACTTTTTTTCATTATATCAAGCCTCTATCATAAAAAAACCGCGTTTTCTTTTACAAATCCTGGAACTTCGAAAGAAAAGAAAAGCTTTAATTAATACAACTGAAAATCGGAATCGACAAAGGAATATTTGGACAAAGGTTAGCTTGTTTTAACAATTCAATTAATAGGAAGCTATGTATATATCTAAATATTTTATGCAGGTACGTACCAGCACTTTTTGGGAACGTGAAATGTTAGTAAACGATGATGAGTATTTCAAGCAACATTTCAGAATGAGCCACAGAACTTTCGATATACTCTGCAATGAACTAAAGGATCTGGAAATGCAAGATACAAACTTTAGCCTTATGTAGGTACTTATCAAGTTGATTTTCAGGAAGACAAAGATCTATACGAGCTCCAAAAGAACGAATGGGATCCCGTCATTGAGTGGTTTAACAAACGTTTCGATACGAACATACAAAAAAACTCCCAGTATATCATCACCCACCGTCTCGGATGCGGATAAAACGAAAATATCCAAGTACTTCCTTTCACACAGTGAAGATGTTCTATATGGTATGTTTTCTCTCAAGATTCAATTTTTTGAAATTTCTTGAAGTGCAAACATTCTCCTAAGGATTTTTCTTTGCCGTCGACACCCTTGAGTCGATAATCCTTTCCTGTGCTGTGATAGAGCAGCATATCAGCGCAGACAAGGCCGTAACACTAGCTCGTCTCGAAGAAGAGTTTCAACTGAAGTTCTGGGGACGGGTGGAATGGGCTCACGACATGAACCAAGAAGAACTACAAGCTCGCTTGGCTGCAGCTATCCTCTTTGCTCACTTCAACCGGTCAGAACAATTCACCAAAGAGAAGCTAATTGTGTAGAAAATGTACGATCAAACCAATAAAAAACAAAACTGTTACAACAAACATTTATTTTATTTAAAACATTTTCTTTTTTCTTTCACAACAAACTCAATCCAAAATACTGCTTATGACTATTGCTTCTGTTGGCCAAAATGTGCCTTCGCCATGTATTGTGGCCGTCCAAGCAGCTTATAGGCGAGGTTGAGAAGATTCTGAATGATTTCGTGTAATTCCTTATGGCCGGAGCAGAAAAGATCAATTCCTAGTTCCAGATTCGTACCAAAATCACACTCGCCTGGCTTGTCCAAAGCACTGAGGATATTCTTGATGTTGGCATCGCTGTCTATCAAGGGGCGATAGCCAATTGTTGGGGTTTTATTCACTGGAACAACAATTCCCACATTGTGGAATGTTTCGGCGCAAATTTTCCTAGTTCGCTGCGACTTAGCCCCCACCAGAGATTTTCTTTCATACTTATTCTCCTCCACAAATGAACTTATCGCCTTTCTCATATCTCCCAAACCCTTGTGATTGAACGGAGTTAACGGAAAGTCTTTCTCCAGGTAGTAAGCGAAAGCGTCGAATATATTTGTGGCGACGAGTTTGAAGATGCATCCCTTGGAAACGTCATTAAGAACTATGAGCAAGTCTTCCTCGTCCTTAGGGTTGTCACGCCAGTAGACATAGTGAATTCAGGTCCCTCGCTTAACAAAGAGCGTTTGAAACTCTGGAGAATCATAAAAGAACCGCAAGTACCGCAAATAGTCGCCGGGGCTTTTATTCTCGACGTTGGCAAATTTTACATATATTCTGCAAAAGCTGGACTAATTAGTAATTATCTCGAGTACCTTATTTATTCTTGATTAAGAGAGATGTGCAAATTGAGCGTTAGAGTATGTACATTTCGATACTAGTGCGGTAAAATTTAGAATTGTAAACTTCCACGAGTCCGTTTTGAGTCTAACAAGCGAAATAAATTTTGCCGCAGAAGTATTGAATCGTATTTTTCGACACAACGTACGTAAAGTTCAATTTTCCGAAACCTTTCCGTGTGCAAAATTCAACTTTACGCAAATTACGCGTATCTAAAAATTAATGTTCGACTTAAAGGTGTTCGAATTGAAATATTTTACTACTATTTTTTTTAAAGAGGCACTAAAAAGCAATGTATTTGTTTTAATGAAACATCGAAAAAAAACAAACGAAATTTACTAATACATGCCAGAGCATGTTATTGACGCCGCCGTGAAAATATATAGCGGTAAGGTCTTCAAGTCCAGTCGCGACTCGCGAGTGTGCAGACGTACTCTGCTGCTTTTCTTTTTTGACGACTGCCTCTGACAACTAGTTGACTTCTTTAATTGAATTTTGTTCAAAGTGATTAGTATTTAAAAAAAAAAATAACTTGGGTGGCGCAACAGTCCGTTTGAGAACTTGGGCCTAGTGACTTACAAGTCTCAACCATTCCTGTGTGCGAGTACTGTTGTCAGGGATGGAAGGGACCTACAGTTTCAAGCCGAATCCGAACGGCAAATTTTTGAGAAAGCACTTTTCATGACAAGAATTACTCTTGGAGAATTTGTCAATTCCTCGCAAGAGGCAGTACCCGTGAAAAAAAACTTTTAGGTGGCATAGGCAGGGATCGAATCCAAGACCTCTCGCATGACAGTTCAAAGCACTAACCATCATGCCACGGGTACCAGTATTGGCTGATTAGTATTTAGTAACAAATATTAAGTGATTTTAAAAATGTCTGGAAGGAAATATTTGAGTGGAGCCGCAAAAAGGAAAATAAAAGACGACAGAGATAAAGCTACCGCAAAGTTACCAAAAGTAACAGCTTTTTTTTCGACCCCCCAAGTTCAAAGGCATTTGGAAGAGCAACAGGCGACGACGTCTGCTGACGATATTGAGAGAATATCAACTGATATTTTACCTCAAAGTTTAACTGAGATTTTACCTAAAAGTTCAATTGTGATTTTACCTCAAAGTTCTTCAAATGAAAGTAAGTACCTACATAAAAATTGATTATATCGGGTGATTTTTTTGAGGTTAGGATTTTCATGCATTAGTATTTGACAGATCACGCGGGATTTCAGACATGGTGTCAAAGAGAAAGATGCTCAGTATGCTTTGACATTTCATCATGAATAGACTTACTAACGAGCAACGCTTGCAAATCATTGAATTTTATTACCGAAATCAGTGTTCGGTTCGAAATGTGTTTCGCGCTTTACGCAAATTTTATGCGTTTTTTTTTTTAAAAAAAGTTGTCAAGCTCTTAAAAAATCACCCATTTATTGTCCTCCATTGAAAAGAGGACATTGTTTAATATAATGGGTGATTTTTTTAGAGCTTGAGAACTTTTTTTTAAAAAAAAAACGCATAAAATTTGCGTAAAGCGCGAAACACATCCGAACACTGATTTTGGTAATAAAATTCAATGATTTGCAAGCGTTGCTCGTTAGTAAGTCTATTCATGATGAAATGTCAAAGCATACTGAGCATCTTTCTCTTTGACACCATGTCTGAAATCCCGCGTGATCTGTCAAATACTAATGCATGAAAATCCTAACCTCAAAAAAATCACCCGATATTTGTAAGGAAGTTCTCTCGGTACGACAAGTTAATAGAAAAAAATTCTACAAAATCTTATCCCTAATTGTTTTGTAATCGTAAAAAAGTGCGTGGACTCCTAGCGCCCCGGGTTATTTGGTTGGCTCGCTTGGGGTTTAGGACGCTTTGGGTTATTGGGTTGGCTCGCTTAGGGTTTAGGACGCTCTGGTTTATGAGGGTTTGGCTTGCTTGGGTTTTATATCTTTTTAGGGGGCCTCAAATTTGAAATAGCCCCGGGCTCCCATTTTCTTTAATCCGTGCCTGTGAGTGATTACAAGAGTTAGGGCCTGATGGGCCAAACAAAAACATTCCAAGCAGATTTATCCATTTTCAATTAAGGACAAAAATTGATAAGTATCTTCGTATAATACTCTTCTAAGAAATTTGCTGTAAAGTTTACGAAATATAACAACAACTTGGAAGTTAAGCATTTAAACTTTTTCTGTTTTATTTATACTTTGTGCAAGAATGAAAAGAGTTGAAGGTATTTATTCCATTTCAAAAATCTGTTCATTTTTTCATTAGAATGTTTAAATTAGTTACTCTAAAATTTCATTTTTAAACAAGTATTGTTAATTTTATTTCCAGGAAAACTTTTGGTTAACAGGAAATAACCTTCCGTCCAGTAGACTTTATCACCCACAACTCACTTAGTTTTACAATGATATTTTTCTGCTATAAAAAGCTAAACACTTCCGCGGTTATTTCATTGATTTTAGTATAAAGGTATTTTCGATACTTAAAAGCATATCAGCCCAAATAAAAAAAGCCCTACAGCATTGAATTTTCATTAACTTCTCCCTTCATACTCATATGTACTTATGTACTTCCCTTCAATATCATATACCCTCCTAAGGTATAATAGGTATTTGAAGTTTGGTGTTGAATTTTAATATCAAAACCCAAAAAGCAATAAATTCTATCAATTTCAAGTATATTATCTACGCCTTTCAACAAATCCCGTACGTGATAGCTTTTAAAAATTTATTTCTAAAGCCAACAAAAGAAAAAATAACTTAATCCTAAAATCATCATAGAATCAAATATTACATCACGTACTTCACTCTTAACCCACTGAATTATATAAGAAATAAAAGGCGAAGAAAACAAAATCTAAACGTATTATTTTGTCAGCAGTGGAAAAAATGATAATGTGAATCAAGAATTCTTATGGAACAATCATCATTCGTGAGTCAGAGACCGAATGGAGTTTTAGCTAGGTAAGGTAAGGAAGGTAGGTATCTATAGGTACTGATGACCGGACTTAATTGCTCTAGCTCTTTGGCTTGCATAACTTTCAACTGAACTTAGGTGTCACATTCGTTTCTTACAAATCAAGATATTACGCTTACGGTTTAATGTCAGTAAACTATTTCATAATATTTTTAACTTTTTACTGCCCCTCGCAGATAATAAAACACCGACACAGTCAGTTTAAAGTCTTGGTGGACAGGTAATGAACTTGTGAATTATTTTAATGACTTTTTATGTGTAATATGCTTTTAGTCATTTTTTAGTATAATTCTTTTTTCCGTGGGAAGTAATTAAGTTGACTACATTGGCGCCCATCAGGAATGAAGATTAATGATGGATGAATCTTTTGCAGAATATAGTTTTTTGTTTTCAAGATCAAGATCACTGATCACTTTTTATTGTTCAAAACATAATGGGTGACATAAAAATGATATTAGTTGCGAGACAATTCTCTTAATAACTTTATAGCTTGATAATCAGCACTAAGATATATTATTTTATTTTATATATTGATTGGATTTTATTTTATTTTACAATTCACTTAATTAATTGGCTGACATATTGCATTTTCTTTTCCTCGTCATATTTTACACTTTTAAAATAAAACTTATAGAAAACGAAAAAAATACGTGTACGCCACAGAATCCATGAAAATCAGACCAGAAGTAGCCTAAAAGGATAAAGTCGGTTTAGGAAGAACTCGTTTTGGTTTAAAATGTAATTTTGTGATAGGAATATTTTAAAAAAATTAAATTTTTTATTAGAAAAGCTTTTTTTTATTGCAGCGTTCCTATAATTTAAAAAAAAATCTCCTAAAATACGACATAAAATTGGTACACACTGATGTTTGATTCAAATATCTCCAGAATATTGACTTGACGACGTATTGACTTTATTATTTCATTCTAATTCTTTCATTCAATTCAAAATTTTGTTGCTGACGTAAGATACTGTTTTTAGAAAAATCCAATCGGTATTTTTTATAAAAAATAAAAACTTTCGAAAAATACTGCTAAAATTTATAAAAATTTGTGTTTGATTAAAAATGTTGGGAAAAAAACTCATATTGAAATCAAACTTATTTTATCATATGCAAAATATTATTTCTAATTTTTAGTTATTTTTTTTTTAAATTCAATTAACAACTTTTTTTAAAAAATACGAAAACCAACAAAAACAACAAAGAACTGATAAACAACAGTTTTTAACTCAAGTATTACGAGAACAAGAAAATATATTGACTTGAAATTTGTAGATCTCACATAAAATATTGATGTTAATATTTTTAAAATTTAAAAAAAATCGATGGGCACGGATGGGAAGTTATCAGAGTGGGTTGCATCCCCAGTGGCGTCTTTATTATTTGGCCCCCAAATCCACCAACTCAAAATGAATGAATATATACAAGAATTATATAGAAAACGAAATAAGGTTAGTAGACAGTAACAGAGAAACAAGTTTCATTTTACTCTCCGTTCCGTTGAAATTCTCCTCCTCAACATCTTTAACTTCTGGCAACATGAATCTTTAATCATATACCTGCACACGCTGTCAACATTATTTTAACAACTCTGCTTTCGTTCTGCACACATGTTGACTTTTAAACTCACTCCATAAACAAACACAGCAGATCATCGCAGATCATTTAGAAAAATGTGAGAACTCAGGAAAGGGACACACTTTCTATTTATCAGCAAATATTTGCAACGAATTCATTGATATAATGGAAAACAAGTCCTAATGAAAATTTTAGGTGAAATTAGAAGTGTTGATAGTACACCCGACCTTTCTCATATCGACCAGTTGACTTTTGTAATTCGGTATGTTAAAAAATTGTGTTTCCATCGAAAGGTTCATAATGGTTATAAGCAAATTACTGAATCCTTGACATCTATCTCTAGAGATCCAGAGCAAGCTCCAGGCACAAAAGGCGAAGCGCTAAGCCTGTCTAAGAAAATGTCAAAACTGGAATTCCTCATTTTAACAGAAATTTGGAGCACAATATTAGAAAGAATTCATAAAACCAGCAAGAGCCTTCAAAAAGAAACAATAACTATTGACGTTGCTGCCAATTTGATTTGTTCTTTCATAAATGATATAGAGTAGAATTTGATAAATTTGAAACATGTGCCAAAATTCAGAATCCGGATGCTAATTATAAAGACCTATTGCAACGAAAAATAGTACGAAGTTCGCCACATGTTTTGATGGTCCTGCACCATCCGTCCAGCTAATTGGAAAAGAAAAGTCAATATCAATTTTTCAAATTTTTTTGACACTATTACTTTGCAATTAAAAATACGATCCAATTGCTTTCAAGGAATGTATGCATTGTTTGGCTTTTTTTGTCGACTAAAATATTTGACTTCAGTGGAGTTGCAAAATTCTTGCGAACAGTTTTCAAAAAACCATAGAAATAATGATTCAGAAGAACTTAAGGAAGAATGCCTGCACCTAAAAGAATTCAATAAAGATGTAAATGAAGATCTTATTACAATATCAAAATTGTAGAGTCTAATTACAGTGGATAAAATTGGGAACACATTTCAATTGAAGGTGAATTAAATACAAATTATAAAAGTATAAAAAAATAATCTGTTATGTTTTTTATTAGTTCTTTTTAAAAAGTAAAAATATGTAAAAAAAAAACAGAAATTAATTTTAAAATGATTTTTTTAACCTTAATAATTAAACAAAAAAATATATTATACCTACTTTTTTGGCCCCAAATTATATTGGGCCCAGGGCCCCCAAAAGTTTAAAGACGCCCCTGATCCCAGATATACTTTTTGTCTTTGTTTTGAGTCTGAAAATATTTTTTTTTCAAAACTTTAGACAGGAATAAATCTATTTAAAAGATTGCCCAGGTATGATTTCTATATTTAACAGAACTTGCATCAGAATAATGGCGTTGTTTTGAAATGTTGCATTTTGCATGCTAACTAAAAAATTGTTTCTCCCTTTTACATCTTTTTGGTGCAATTTAACTAATTCAGTATTATATAACACTAAATGGCAAACTCTCCATTTGGCCAATTTTTGACAGAACAGCGTATCTTAGCTATTATTTGAAAACATGTAACTTGGAAACCTTTGAATATACAGACATAATTTTATCCTTAAATTAAAACACATTCAGTATCTTTCAAATCGAAATTTTATTAAAAAAAAAAAAAAAAAACGATCCTTCATAACTTGGATTATTATTTGACAAACATTTATAATTAACACACCAAAAAATTAGAACTATTAGTAATTGAAATTTGTTAAAATTAAGTAAAAACTTTCAAAGTTTTAAAGAAATTAATTTCAAAAATTAAAATAAGGGTTATTAAAAATTCAATTACGATTTGAATTAACAGCCATACAAAAAATGAATTCTTGTATGCATTCAGGACTCTTTTGATTTATTTTATTTAAATTTAAAAAAAATAATATCGATTAAAACATTTTACAGAAATGGCATATTTTTAATAAACATAAATGTTAAAATGTATCAAAACAAATTTTTAGTCAACTACTCATGAATGTTAAAAACTTAAGAAATTTGAAACTAATTAATCCTTCTATATACTGCATTGATTGAATAAGCACTTTTATTATCATTATAATGAAATTTATTTAAATTCAATTAAAAAACATTATAAATAAACTGTATTTACAGCAGGAATAACCATCAATCAAATCAGTAAACAGCGTTTTGAAAATATTGAGAGTGTTTGAATATTTTTCTGTGCACTCCAGTCAAAAACCAACTCAAAATATTTTCATTTTTTGCAAATGAGGAACAACAAAAATAATAATCATCGCTGGTTTTATTAACTTATTTTCCTTTTTTCTTTATATTTTTAATTAAATTCCTTTTGTTTCATTAATTAACTTCCCATAGGACGTTATTGTAATGGGTCCGATTTGTCGAATTGAACATTTTGACATTTCTCGACGTTTCAAGGTCCCTAGAGTCAAAATAAAAGATTTTTAGAAAGATGTCTGTGCGTGCGTGTGTACATACGACGTTTTTTTCGTCGTCCATAGCTCAAGAACCAGAAGAGATATCGACTTCAAAAAAATTTTGTTTTACAGATAATAAGGCAGAAAGATGCAGAAAGGGCTTAAGAAATTGCGTGGGTGGTTTTTTTACCATAGCAGTTTAAAAAAAAAGGTGAACATTTTGTTTAACCCTAAATATCTCATGAACCAATGACGCTAGAGACTTGAATTAAATTTTATATTATATATTGTAACGTGATACAAAACAAGTATATTTTTGGAAAAAAATCCAACTAACGGTTTTTTTTTTATAAATCAAGAAAAACTGAAAAAAAATGTGTCACCTCGAAAATTCGACGACTAAAATATGATTTCATCTCCAAAACAATTTTGTGCAACGAAGAATAGTGTTTTTAACATCTGGTAAAATTTTGAGAAAAAACTAATTGACAGTTTTTTTTATAAAAAATAAAAACCTAAAAAAAATTAATAAAAGTTGGTAAAAATTGACTTTCGATTCAAATATCTTTTCAAAAATTTGAAATTATGGCTTCCAACTAATTTTAACTAATAAAAAATATTGTTTTCAACATTGGGACAAATTTTTACAAAAATCAAATTGACAGTTTTTTTTACAAAAAATAAAAACCTAAGAAAAACTTTATAAAAGTTGGTAAAAATTGATTTTCGACTCAAATATCTTTTCAAAACTTTAAGACATTGGTTTAAAACTAATTTATCTTACAAAAATATTGTTTTTAACATTCGATAAAATTTTGAGAAAAATCGAATGGAAAGTTTTTTTTACAAAAAATAAAAACCTAAAAAAAACAATACTAAAACTTGGTAAAATTTTACTTTCGACTCAAATAGCTTTTCAAAAATTAAAAATATTGGCTTCAAACTTATTTTATTTCACAGAAAAAATTGTTTTCAATATTCAATAAAATTAAATCTACAAAAAATAGTACGCAAATTTGGTAAAAATTGATGATACATATAAACAAACTTTTAAGCAAGACAAATTCAGTGTGGGTAGCATCCCAGTCTCTTTTTTGTTTTACTTTTGAAGTTAAATTTTTTTGAAGCCGTTACAATGAACGTGACATGTTTCATATCCGTGTCTTATAGGTCAGTAGTATCATTTTTTCGACTTTTCCGGTGTAAGTAAAGTAAAAGACAAAGAAAGGAAAATTGTAGAGGTATTTTATTCATAGTTCATTTACTATAGGAGCCTTTTCCAACGGAGGCGCTTTGGTATACAGTGGGTTTTTGTTCATTTTTTTTGTACGTAAAATTAACTTTGACACTTTTAATTACAAGCGTTAGAAATTTGTATTTTTTTTTTTATTTAAGAAAAAAGTTGCAAAAACATACTTTTGATTTTTTGATTTTTAATTTGCAATAAAAAACAAAATGAACCGAACAAAATTAGAGTAAGTAATAAAAATTGTGTAATTTTTTTAAATAAAAAAATAATGTAACTCAACTTAAAAAATGTTTGCATATAACACAAATTTAATGAAAATCCCTCCATTAATTCCGCTCTCAGGCAGGTTGATCCATTCAGATTCAATATAGACGAAGCGATGTAAGCCGACTTTTCGTCTTCTCGACTTAGACGAAGCAAAAATTGCCATATCTAAGCTGAAGTCTAACAAAGCCGCTGGAGCAGATGGCTTGATTGCCGAGCTTTACAAAGTAGCTGGAAATAATTTGCTTAGGAGAATGCATAAAATTATTTGTAAAATATGGCCAGAAGAAAGCACGCCCAATGAATGGAACCTCAGTATTGTTTGTCCGATACTGAAAAAAGGAAACCCTTCAAATCTTCTCTGCCATAATATGTGAACGTCTAAAGTCCATCGTCAACAACCTGATAAGCTTCTTGTCAGTGTGGCTTTAGACCAGGAAAGTCCACAGTCAATAAAATATTCACTTTACGATAGATCCTGGAAAAAAACCAAGAATATCCAATTGACACCCACTATATTTTCATCGATTTCAAGGCCTCATATGACATTATCTACAGAGACGTACTATATAGAGCCATCTCTAGTTTTGACATACCTAGCAAACCCATCCCTTTCAACAGGAGAGAATTCACGGTTCTCTACAAAAGTTTTAAACAACTTAAATAAGCCTTTTGATGTCAAAAAGTCTTTAGACAAGGTGATGTGCTGCTGTCATGTGATTTTCTTAACATCATCCTAAAAACAATAGTGTAGAGCTGCCACATCAAAATAAAGGGCAGTATCTTTAAAAGTCTGCTGCTGTTCTTACCTTAATGGTTTGTTAATTTCATCGCAAAATATTGATAAAAAATTGAAAGAAAACCTTTATACAAATTTTTTAAATGCTTATATTTGATGGGGAGAGTACTATAACTTTGGCGACAAAGTTTAATGACGGATTTGTATAGAACAGCTAAAAACAAGCATTTTTTACTATTGGAGGGGGGTCTATCTCCCCCCGTTTAGGCGGTAGGGGCAATTTAAAAAAATATGTACATTAAATGAAAAAAAAATTAAAAAATAACGGTAATACTTACAATTAAGTATTATACCTTTTTTTAAAGCCAACATTTTTGTTTATTAGCTTGTTTTTAAATCAAGTCAAAACTATGCATAGTTTTTGAAAAAATTTGTTTTAAACTAAAAATGTATGCAAAAAAATAAAAAAAAAGGTTTAAAGTGTAGTTTTTTAAAACTTTCAAATTATTTACTGTTTTTTTTTTTAGAATTCATTGCTCTTATTTGTTTTTAATCAAAAACTGAAAACTAGATGACTTTATGTGTTCTAGTTCTTGAGAAAATTGAAAATTACCAAAATAAATATTTTAATTAAATTACTTTTTCCTTGCTTAAGTATTTGCGTAGTCTTATTTTGATAGTAATAATCGAATATGGATTAAGATATACCTAGGGTAAATTAATTTTTCTTAAATCCAGCTTATTTAAATGCAAAAGAAACTTTGCATGCACCCCATCTTGCACCCACCGAACCGTGCCCCCTCCCCCCCTTGCACGCACTCCAACTTGCACCCACCCCAAATCCTATAGTGTTCCCAAGCGAGGGGTTGCAGGGGGGCAACAGATCCCACTGTTGCATACACCCAAATTCGCACACACATTACTGTTGCATACACCCAAACTCGCACCTACCATTGTTACTATCAAAATAAGACCACTCAAGCAAAAAAAAAGAATTAAATTAAAATAGTAGTTGTGGTTATTTTCAATTTTCTCAAAAACTAAAAGACATAAAATCATCTAGTTTTCAGTTTTTGATCAAAAACAAATAAGAGCAATAAATTCTGAAATAAAAACAATGGTAGATAATCTTAAAGTATTGAAAAATTACACTTTAAACCTTTTTTTTAACTTTTTTTACTCAAATTTTGAGTTTAAAATTATTTTTTTAAAAAACAACGCATAGTTTTGACTTTAATTAAAAATTGGCTAATAAAACAGAATGTTGGCTTTAAAAAAATGTATAAAACTTAATTGTAAGTATCACCGTTATTTTTTAATTATTTTTTTCCATTTTAAATAATAATTTTTTTAAATTGCCCCTACCGCCTGAACGGGAAGAGATAGACCCCCCCTCCCATGTTTGTATTAAGCCCCTCTACCAAAAACCGTTATTATATCTTGGCGCCAAAGTTATCGTACTCGTGCCTATTTGATTTATTCAAACTCTTAACTTTTAAGTTTAATCCCAGAATCTTTTATATTTATGTCCACTTTTTTGTAAACTTGTCCCGCTGTGTTGCATTGGGTTTTTGAAAATTCATCGGCTGAAGTGTAATTTTCAATCTTTTTGTATAGACCGATTTTGCCCCATGATATGTGTCTGTAGCACCTATACATTTTATGTCTCCACCCAATGTTACAGCCCACTTCTTCCAATATAGCTACACAACGAACGCACCTTTTGATTAAACAAAAATAAAATAATTATTTTTAGTGGAAATATTTTCTTCATTATAGAATTTTTGTTTGTTAGAAAATTTATGATAGCATTCTTAATTCTATTGTTTGATTATGTGAATAAAATCTTTACGACATCGTCGTCGTTGTCATCAGTGATGCGGTGCATTATGATTGATTATGTTTGTTATTGAAATTTTAATTCTTTCTTTTTCTTTCACATATATTTTTTTTTTGTAAGAGATTGATTTTTCCAAAAATCAATATTGTATTTTTGTCTGGTATACCTAAGCAAACTGGATATACCTGATACACTATAATATCTCATTTCAAATTTATAGCACTAATTAGAAATTCGAAATTTTTGAATTGTCTCATGCTGAGGTGTTAAGTGTCCAAGAAAAAATTAGTTTTTCTTTATCTTTATCACTGATGTTAACATAAAAATCTGAAAGACAACCAAATACAACGAAAAAGATATGTCCAATGGTTGCAAACAATGAAACTACTCATCAGGGAACCGTCTTAAGAACTTTTGAGATTATTATCTGATATACGAAAAAAAAACAAAACTTTAAAATATACGACTTAGAAAGTATCTTACAGACAGATTTGGTCATCGATTTTAAAGATTTTATCTTCAAATGGAGTGTCTCAATTACCATCACTTGACAAAATTTATTTTAGAACTAATGTTGTGTTTTCTTACAAAAATTCATTTAATTTTCTGTCTTTCATTCTCTGCTTTATCCATTGACAAGATACTTAAGTCTTTTTAGGTAAATGTCAAACAAAGTAAAGTTATTTTAAAATGTTAAGAATTAATAGTTAAAAAATACAATACATTACTTTTAAGCAGGAATATCTTCATTTGAATAACATGCTTAGGCCTACTTTTGACGTTTCAAGGTAAACAGGAATTTTGTCTGATAATAGCATACAGCTTTTCAAAAAGAACACTTTATAAACCAAGTAGATATACAAATAAGGGATATATTTACGCTAAGCTGTTAAATATTGCTAAACCGCAAAAAAGTGAGTTAAGTGAGTTCAGGGAAACCCGGAACTTAGGGATACTTTTACCGATATTCATAACTCCAGGTTTCTTTTAAACGCCGCTGTTAAGATCACTGAAAAAGGCGTGAAAATTATCTCAAAGAATTTGAATTGATTCAAATATTCTGCTCTAAACTTTTATTTCGTTTGTCCAAATCTACTACACATATGCTGACGATGCGAATTCACCTTGATGCGGTGGGGGGAGGGAGGTAGGATTACGTCCGACGTTATAGCAATCCAGCTGTAGTGTCAGACAACTAAGATACCAAACAAAGATGTCTATGTAAAAAAATGACCAATTATGGAAAATAAGGTGAGTAAAGAGAATACAAATTGAGTGGGGTTATACACCCGAAAGTCGGCAGAAGCCACGGCTGTAAATAAAGGCTTGGCCTCGAATAAGGACAAGTCTCCAGTGACGACACCAACAACTACTACAAATACAGCTAAAGGAAAAAAACAGTGGTGCCAGCAAAGTCGATTAGGACCTTCTGAAGTGCCTACTGAATTTTTCTGACTTTGCGGAAGGAGCTCCGGAAGTGCGCAAGGGAATGTTTTCATGGAATTAGGAGAATCTCCTTCTAGAAGATGACTATCGATCCTTCTCCAGCCCTGATGGCTCTGACCTAGACGTCACCGTGGCCAAAAACTCTGTTGTTAAAAACAAGAGCAAAAATAAAACTCTGAGAGAGCCTGCAGCCAAAATCCTGACATTGTCAGGTGCTAAGTTGACCTTTACTCCGAAAGCGACTGCTGAAGGTAAACCAACCAAAGTCTACACAAAAAAAGCAGGGTGTTATAACTGCCTGTTAAAAACCATTTTCAAAAAGGTTGTAGCTTTTATGGGCCAACCCCGATGAAGGAAAAAATGGTTCATCCAAATAAGAAAAATAAGGAAGGTAAACTGAATCCTGATTTCAGAAGGATGGAGCGTGCCAGGAGAACCAAACCATACGAAAGTATAGTAAGAATGTAGAAAAAGAGCTCAACTTTAATGAAATATAACGGTTGTTTGCAGCCCAGAAGGTGCTTAGCAGTCTAAACAACTCAAACTAGCCTAAGCTCAAACCTATGGATAAAAGACAAAAAGACGCCTCCTCTTCCTAGGTTGCAAAATTCAGCAACTCACAAGTGAAGTGGGTAAAGGATCCGATTCGCAAAAGGATCAGCAATCCTGGCCCTAAGGACATAAGGATTCGACTACATCTCCAACAACAGCGAACATAAAGCTCAAGACGACAAACAATTCGAGCACACTAGCTGATATAATAAAAGAGAGCCTTAAGGTGGCCGATATCAACGAGGTAAGCTCTGAAAAACGGCTAAGCGAAAAAATGATCCAGATAGGTGGAGTGAGTTATTTACGAACGTTATTGATGAACTAATATACTTTCAAGATCTTAATCGTGTTGATACAGAGATTTAAATCATTAACTCCATGCTGTTTTTTATATCAAAATAGAACTGCCTCTGAAAGCTATAAGCGTCATTTCTTGACCAAACATTGAAATTCTTAGCTTAAATTATGTTCCTTATCGATCAAATTTACCAAACTTGTGTAAGTTTTTTAACAGATTCTTAATAGTTTGTGTACCCAAGTTTTCATTAAGTTAGAAGACTTTGATTCTCCATTAAAGTAACCTCTCAAGAATACAACTGATACAAATCATCATCAAATAATTAAATAAAATACAGAGCATTTAATTTTGAATAGTTCTTTTTTTTGGTAGTCATCTTTTGACATTTGACAAGTAAAAACAACGCCATTGCTAAAAATGAAACGATAAACTATTCAAAAATGCAGAATTTACTTCAAAAATGGTGAATAATTTGCAGACACAGTTTACGAAACTAATAAACTTGTAAGCCCTTTCTTTCTGCAAAACAAAATAAATATCTATTGATTTCTTTTAAAAAATACTATTTTTTTAAATACCAACATAAAACTTCTTATTGGCAAACCCTGTTCAATAGAAACCTACATAGATTTCTACAATTAAATCTGTCTTGTTCCATTTAATCAAAATATTTCTCTCAGTGTTACCTCAAGAAAACAAAATTAGTGGACAGTTCTTTTTTTGTTAACTTTGCACAAAGGCCAAATAAATTCCTGGAAATGAACTGTATTTAAAAAGCGAAAACCGGTTAAACAACTTGAATCTCAAAATGCAAGAAAACAAATCTCCTTTGCCAAAAATGTTAAATCTTCAGACACAAAAATGATAAAACACAGAAACCCTTTGATAAAAATAAAAAACCAACAACAAAAAATAACTAATCTTAAGCTTTTATGGTGGTGTTTCTTTTTTCTTGCATCTTTATTCTCAAAAAAGTTGTATGCCCAAACGATTAAGTGAAGAAGAGAGTAAAATTTTTAATGGGATGCATCAGGTCCTGATGATGGGCACAGCCCAAACAATAGCTTCTATATCTATACCCTTCATTTATGGGACTTATAGTATATATGTAAAATCAAAAGTCACGAATAAATGAGGCCAAGATTTGGAACTTGCTTTTTAATTTTGTTTTCTCGTTCATCTTCGTTTTATTTTGTATCTTTTTGGTCTTTGTTTTATTTCATATGGACATTGGACAAGAAGATGAGATTTTCATGTAACGTGCCAAACTTGTATTTTGCAGACAATTGATGAGGGCCCTTCAAATTGGACACGATTTTGATTCCTTGTTTTGTTTGTTGTTGTTCTCTTTTCCTTATCTTTATAAGTCGCTGTCTGATGTACTTTGATGTCCTTTTTTCATATCATCTTCTTCTTTTGCTTCTTAGAACGGTGTTTGCAACAGACCACAAGTTGATCTTCTTAAGCCATCAGAGTCCAGACCTCTCTTGTTCCTTTTTCAATCGATATTAATGATGGTGGTGATTGAGAGCTGTAGGGCAATCGGGCGAGTTTTTTTTCTTTGTTTTTGTGCACAGGACATTCTTTAGTTTGAACATACATTCTTTACAGAAAGTGGAAGTGGACGATAATTTTAAAAAGTTGTTAGTCTTTTGAAAATTTTAGTTTTTCTTTTTGGTTGTCTTTTTCGGCTAAAAGCGGGGTTTTTGTTGATGTTTGATGTTTTAAGATGATATTTATGTAGCTTTTTTGCTTGTTTTTGGGAGCAGGTTTTTTTTTTAAGTCGTCTTAAGAGATGGTGTATATTATTTGGGTAGTTGGATAACATGATCGAGCATTTATCCAAAGCAGGTACGTACCCAGCTGAAGGGGGTCACAAAGGTATTTCAGGTCACAATTTGAAAATAAAATTCTTTCTAAAGCCGCCTATAGATGTTTGTTTCAATTACTCTTTAGGAATTTATAGGAGATGCGTCTTCTTCAAAGTTGAGGCTGAAGAAAGGTTATAAGACATTTCTTTACTGATTTATTGAAAAGAATAGATGGCTAACCTTACATCACTGACAAAATTTTAACGCTTAAAGAAGAAAAATCATTTAAAAATGCAACTTATTTTATACGCTCATCTTAATTTATCGTAACTCCGTTTTTACTAAAACTGACCCATTCTAATCTCAGCTCATCCTATATCATCTTTACTCATCATAACTCATCCTGGCTCATTTAAACTCAACTTTACTCTTTTTAAATCATTGTAACTCACCCTAACTCATTTATACTCATCCTAACTCATCTAAACTCATATTAACTCATCCTAACTCATCCTAACTTATCCTAACTCATTCTAACTCATCCTAACTCATTTTAACTCATCCTTACTCATCCTCACTCATCTTAACTCATCCTAACTCATCTTAACTCATCATTCTTACTTAACCCAACTCATCATAATTCATCCAAACTCAATCAAGCTCATCCTCACTCATGCTTACTCATCCTTACTCATCCTCATTCATCCTAACTCATCCTTATTCATCCTTACTCAAATTTACTCATCCTTACTCATCCTTACTCATCCTTACTCATCCCAACTCATCATAACTCATTCTTACCCATCATAACTTATTCTAACCCATCCTTACTTATCTTAACTCATCCTAACTCATCTTAACTCATCGTAACTCATCCTCATTCATCCTAACTCATCCTAACTCATCCCAACTCATTCTTACTTATCCCAACTCATTCTAACTCATCAAAACTTAATCAAACTCATCCTCACTCATGTTTACTCATCCTTACTCATCCTCATTCATCCTAACTTATCTTTACTCATCCTTATTCATCCTAACTCATCCTAACTCATCCTAACTCATACTAACTCATCCTAACTCATCTTTACTCTTCCTAACTCATCCTAACTCATCCCAAATCAACCTAACTCATACTAACTCATACTAAACTCATACTAACTCATCTTTTCTCTTCCTAACTCATCCTAATTCATCCTTACTCATCCTCATTCACCCTAACTCATCTTAACTCATCCTAAATCATCCTCACTCATCCTAACTCATCCTAACTCATCCTAATTCATCCCAATTCATCCTAACTCATCCTAAATCATCCTAACTCATCCTAACTCATCATAACTCATTCTAACTCATCCTTACTCATCCTAACTCATCCTTACTCATCCTCACTCATCCTAACTCTTTCTAACTCATCCTTACTCAACCTAACTCATCCTAACTCATCCTAACTCATCCTAACTCGTCCTAACTCATCCTTACTCATCCTAACTCATGCTAACTCATCCCAACTCATCCTAACTAATCCTAACTTATCCTTACTCATCCTAACTCACCCTAACTCATCCTAACTCATCCTCACTCATCCTCGCTCATCCTCACTCATCTCCATTTGAGTGGTATTAGCTTTAGCTCTAATTTTACGAAACTCTGGCTACGTTCCTGATTTAAAGTTACAAGAATTTCGTTTGAAAGGTATCGCAATCATTGTTAAGCGATTTTAAACTGCAGGTGATACCAGGCTAACAATTACAGAAAGATGGATCAACTAAAGAATGAAGATCAAAATTTTGCCCAAAGGTTTTTTGAAATTAAACTGTTTTGTTATACGTAAATAAGTGAATGCTGATTTGTGTATCATTTTTGTATAGAGGGTGATTAAAACCAGCAATAATTTAAAAAATGTTTTTTTTTTTTTCAAAAAATTATATCAAAATTATGAGAATGTTAAGGCATCTTTAAAGCTTATCTCATATAATTGTAGGGAATCGCTTAAATATAACTTCAAAATGAATGCCTCAGGTAAGGCTGCAAATTCAAAATATATATAGGTTTTGAGGCACCCTTTCACATACTTTCAAATAATTTTCTCTGATGTGCTTCGCTTACATTTTTATTTTCATTTATTTATATTTTAACATAAACTTAATTGTTCTTTTCTTCTAATAAGGTTAAAGAACATCAGGAACTATTCTTTTTCCTATTTAACAATTCCAACCATTCTAATCTACCAATAATAATTTTATTCCCATTTACCAACTATTAAAGTACTTTCAAAATAATAATTAATGACAAAATCTCAATTTATCTCCTATTGTGCCATTACTTTCAAAAAAAATTAAGTTCAACAAACTCTGTGATTCATAATAAAAATAGACTAAAATAAACTTGTTTTTATTTTTAAAATCATTTTAAAAACAATAAAAACCTATTGTGAGTTGATAATTCTATTGGTTATTATATCGACGACTGCGACTAACTATAATTAATTCAACTTTCTTAAACGGTTCATAATTAAAAGTGATGGCCAATAAAAAATACAGAGAGATATCAAAGCACATCATCATCTCTTACTATATACATACATAATATATGCATTCTCTTATTTAAAGTTGTTTTATTTTGTTGAGTTCCTATCCTAATCAAAAATGAAACTCAATCCATAAATAATCGTTAAAGAAAAATTAGCCAAAGAGATTATTTTATCAAAGGTTAATTAAAATACCACCAATTCGATGGATCAAAAGATAAATGATTTTCTATAAGATGACAGTGGCACACGCTGGATGGAAAATCTACTTTATGATGCTACCATCATCACAAGCTCTTCGGAAACACCAAAGTATTTTCCAATATTTTGATTTTTTAAATGTATTTTAGAAGTTGATTTTTAGTTAAATATTTTAATAAAATTATGAATGTTTTTCACACATAACAACTTATTTTAATTTATGGCTTCGAGCTCCTAAACAA
Source organism: Eupeodes latifasciatus (assembly GCA_920104205.1). NCBI lineage: Eukaryota > Metazoa > Arthropoda > Insecta > Diptera > Syrphidae > Eupeodes > Eupeodes latifasciatus. The sequence goes on along the minus strand of OV049926.1, from coordinate 24,812,674 downwards.
AATGTTGTATGCAACTCATTTTGGTGATTTAAAGTTGCTTTGATCTTTGGCGATATAAATAATTTATTATTTTATCAAACAACAATAAAGTCTCTATTCTTGTGTTCTTGTTTCTTCATATTTTATAAAAAAACAACCATACATTTATGACACGTTCTGAGTTAAATTTCTGAGGTTATAGACATTCCATCACAGAAACGTAATCAATTTGATGACAACTAGCACTCCTCACATTAACTTAATAGCCCGTAAAATATCAATCAAACTTATATATTTATTCGGTATGAATAATAGCGGTATGTATTGTAAAAATTTCAATACATTTCAAAGGTAATATTTGAATTTTTAAAATTCCTGAGGATGTCTGCACTTAATTAAATAATGTTCCTCACTTTATTAAATTAACCAAACGCATATTCATGTTTAGAAAGCAATTAACTTCAATTCAAAAAGCACTATTTCTGATTTTGTTATTTGTTTGTTTGCTCCTTGTATATGAAAAAACCCAAATAACGGTTTCATGAATAAATGTTTAACTATTCTAAATATACAATATTGGAACATAATTTTGAACTTAAGAGTTCCTTCTTCTTAATACTTTGGAATGTGTGAGTTTATTCAAGTTTTATGACATTTGAATATTAATTAAATGAAAAAAAAATTAATTAAAACAAACGAAAGAGCTGACATCAAAACTTTATATTTATCTTAGTTAATTCTTAATTGTAATGAATGGATCACTTTGGTTATAAAAATTGATTTTTATTACAACAGAAATACAAAATTGGATGAATATCCAACATTCACTTTTAGTTAATTTTTAAAAAAATAATCAATTATGTAGAAAAAATGTTAATACTTTGGGAGCAAGTAGATTCTTCCTTTTTAAGAAATTCTATTTCTCAATTAAAAATCGAATTTGAATTGGTTGCTTGTTTTGCGTCATTATTTTTAACTGGCAATGGATCGTCTTATTCTGTATGTGGATGAAAAAATACCAAATCGATTGTATATGGATATTTTCTAATTTAAGGCAACCCGATTTTTCATTAAAAATTATATCTTATTTTTTTTTTTTAAATCCCTTAAAACAGAATTATTGATATTACTTGTCAAAATCGTTCAAAATATATATTTATTGTCTTTTCAGAGACATGTAGTTTTTTAATTTAGTATTTTAAGAAGTAATAGAATTAAGTTTAAGGTGGCAATACAGTCCGAAACGGACCTGGGCCTCAACCAACATGTTCTCTTGCTAGCTGTCTCTCACGTTTCGTAAGGGACTCAAACTGGTTCTATTGAGCTTAGGAGGAAGCCTCAAGATTCATGTGATCACAATGGGCCATAAAACTAGCCTAAGTGTGTCCGTTTCCATCTTGGACAGCTACTATAACCTAAGCTAACCTAGCTGTCTCTCGGAGACCTTTCGGGCTGCAGCGTTTATCATCACGCTACGGGTACTACTTCCACTTATATGTAGACGGGACCAAAGTCATCAGAAGAATTTTTCTCTTTAAGCATCCTAAGACGTTTTAATCTTGCCTTGCAAAGGTCCAAGCCTCACCCCCATAAATGAGAACCGGATTGATAAGGGCCTTATATAGGATGACTTAAGTTTTTCGAGACAACTAAAGCGATTTACAAGAGTTAATTTCCGTTTGTTTTCAGCGCTGGTGTCGTTGTCTGAATTTATAGCAGTGCCTAGCTCAACATAGTGATTACCTACTTCAAAGTTATAGCTGGCCAGGGTGACGTTTTGTCGCAGACGTCGTAGTTCAATGTCCTTTCTAGATGACGGCATATACTTGGTCTTGCCTTATTGACCACTAAATTCATCTTATCCGCTTCCGTCGCAATGCTCAAAAACGTTACATAAAACCATTCCACCTGCGCTTGGCTTCTGCCAAACAAATGGAGAAAATGTAGCCCTTCATAGCTCCATCAAGAGGAATATTTTCTCTTTCCGCAAGTGAGGTATGAAGAGCCGATCCTTGCCGGACCCACTCATCAGTACGTTCATTTCCATCAATGCCACTATGACCTGGAACCCAATCAAGAGTGACACGGAAGTTGATGTTTATCCTGGATAGTTCATCCCAAAATCATTGGACCAGTATGTGGCTGTCAGTTCAGATAACCGCAATTCCATTTTGGTTTGAGTTCGATTTGAGTATTTTGTATACTTCTCAATTGCTAGTAATTCAGCTTAAAATTCACTGGCAATATCAAGTAGCCGAAAAGACTTAGAGACATTGAAGAAGTCTGAGAAAATCCCCAACCCAAGTTTTGACCTGTCAGTATAAATCCTTTCTGGCACAAAAGATTACATTAAAATCCTTTCTGAGGTTTAAGTGCTATAAATACTCCCTGTTACAATCTTCTGCTGGAAGGTTACAAGTTCATCCTTAAAGTCAACGGATGGTCCCAATTCAATATTGTCAGTAACGTATGTACATGTGGGGAAAAAATAAAAAGAGGCTGGGATGCGACCCACACTGATAACTTCCCATCCCGTCTGTCGATTTGTCTTGCTTAAAAGTTTGTCTATATGTATCAATTTTTACCAAATTTGCGTACTATTTTTTGTCGATTTTATTTTTTTTATAAAAAAACGGACTCTTGGATTTTTATAAAAAAATTACTGAATATCGAAAACAATATTTTCTGTGAAATAAAATAAGTTTGAAACCAGTATTTGTAATTTTTAAGAAACTATTTGAGTCGAAAGTAAATTTTTAGGTATTAAGTTTAGTATTGTTTTTTCTTAGGTTTTTTTTTTTTGTAAAAAAAACTGTCAATTCGATTTTTTTCAAAATTTTACTGAATGTTGACAACAATATTTTTTGAAAGATTAAAGTAGTTTAAAGCCAATATCTCAAAGTTTTGAAAGGATATTTGAGTCGAAAATCAATTTTTACCAACTTTTATTAATTTTTTTTAGGTTTTTATTTTTTGTAAAAAAAACTGTCGATTCGATTTTTCTCAAAATTTTTCCGAATGTTGAAAACAATATTTTTTATAAGACAAAAAAAATTGAAGCCTTAATCTCAAGTTTTTAAAAAGATATTTGAGTCAAAATTCAATTTTTACCAACTTTGAGTAAAGTTTTTTTTAGGTTTTTATTTTTTATAAAAAAAAAACTGTCAATTAAATTTTTCTGAAAATTTTATCAGGTATCAAAAACATTATTCTTCGTTGTACAAATTTGTTTCGGAGATAAAATCATATTTTAGTCGTAAAATTTTCGAAGTGACAAATTTTTTTTTTCAGTTTTTTTGGTTTATAAAAAAAACCGTTAATTGGATTGTTTTCTAAAAATATAATTGTTTTGTATCACGTTACAATATGTAAAATAAAATTTAATTCAAGTCTCTAGCGTCATTGGTTCATGAGATATTTAGGGTTAACCAAAAATGTCACCTTTTTTAAACTCCTATGGTAAAAAAACCACCCAAGCAATTTTCTTGAGAGCCCTTTCTGCATCTTTCTGCCTTATTATCTGTATAACAAAATTTATTTGAAGTCGATATCTCTTCTGGTTCTTGAGCTATGGACGACGAAAAAAACGTCGCGAACGTACGGACGTATACGGACATACGGACATACGGACATACGGACATACGGACGTACGGACGTACGAACGTACGTACACACGCACGCACAGACATCTTTCTAAAAATCTTTTATTTCGACTCTAGGGACCTTGAAACGTCGAGAAATATCAAAATTTTCAATTTGACAAATCGGACCCATTACAATAACTTCCTATGGGAAGTTAAAAATGAAGGTCCCACGACTAGGTCGTACGGGAAAGGTCAGCCCCGGCAGAGCGGATTACATGGCAAGAAAATAAAAGGCGTCAGAATGAGCTCCATAGTTAGTATAAAGCTCCATTTTCTCAATTTCGGGCACGGATTATGAAGAAGCTCACACCACCATTGAAGATTAGCGATATGGTCAGAACGCATTGCTGTAGATTTAAATTTTAGTAAAAAGAACCTATGAGGGCTCTGCCTTAGCTGATCCCTGTCTTGACAAGTCAGAAGATATAGCTGTGGTGATAATTTCGCCCGGCACCTTCTAAAAGGGTTTATTACGAGGTTTTTTACCGAGCTGTTTGTTTTTTTTTTGCTGAATCACATTAAACATGTTTTTATATTAAAAGAGCCCAAGTTAAGAAAAACAAATTTAGAGAAAATATCATAGAAACCTAAAGGATCGTTTTTGGAGGAACCAAAATGAAAATAAATATTTGTACCACATTTTATTAAAGATCTCTCAAAAATGTCATACAAAATATTATCGTCTTCAAAACAAAAAATGCTCTACAATAATTCAAGTTAAGAAAGTTATATCTTTTAATTTTAAATATCTTTTTCCTAATATTTATAGAAATATATGGTAGCCAAGTTTTGAACCTTTTTCCCGGTGTAACAGTTGTACATACTTACCATTATGTAAAGGGCAGCAATATACGTGAGACTTTAAGAATTAATATACAACAACTTAAAAAAAGAGGAACAAAACTGAAATTCAATATCATTAAAGAGATACTTATAAGTCAATAAACTCAAATGATCATTCATATAGGTTTTTAACCTATAACACAATAACCTTAACGATAAAACCCTTTAGATCCGTGTTAATCTATTGTGAACAGTAAGACCCATTAAAGTTCTCATAACCTTTTAATTGCAAATTTATACCTTTAACAGAAATGGTTTTATAAATATAAATTTAGTTATAATACTTTTATAAAGCTTTGGAAATTAATTTGAATACCCAAAAAAATAGAACAATATAAATAATAACGAGGAATTATTATATATTTTCGAATAAGGTAAACAAAGTGCCATTGGGGTTTGAATACAAATAAAAATGAACAACAAGAAAAAATTGATTTCGTTACAGATTTAACGGTCCCTTAGGGTATGCTTACTTATGCCAATTTTGAATAATGTCAACTTTAAATTGAAATATTAGAACTCAATTCTAAGAAAACATGAAAATAAACATATTAATTAAGACTTACTTTACAAACTTTACAAAGATAATGATTAAGCATCTAGAATTATTTATAAAGTTTAAGTTTACCTTTGGCGAAAATTTAAAATCTATGATGAAATTCCTTACGATAACACAATAGAAGATAATATCGTTGGCTTATTAATAGTTTTTTATTTTTCTTATTTTTATTAAATTAAAGTATTAAGTTTCAATTGTTTAAGAAAATAATAAGGTCAAACCCGATGATGATAATGATGATGATGCACAGTTGGAGATGTATAGAGAAAACTCATTGATGGACACCATAATGCGGCAGATATTTTCCAATATTGCGAGTAAAAAATTAATTAATCAATTTAATTGAGCTATCGATTATGATCAACAATGATTTCATAATGAACTGCATTATTGATCCCTGAAGCAAGAAGCCAAAGAGGAATGTTAATGGTATTTAGGAACATATAACAAAAGTAACATCACTTCTTTTGTCCCATTTGACTCCCAACTGAAAAAATACAGATACAAAACTTCAAACATCCAACTCGGCTTCTTAGAAAGACCCCACTTTTTTCGTGTATCAACAAAAATTAACATTTTGTGATAAAACATCAAATACAACATTATAATTAAGATCACATTAAATCAATCAAAAAGGCGCACTGTATATAGAAGCATCGCTTGTTCTAACACCCTTAATTCACAAGATATGTATCTAATTTATCGTCAGATAGATCATTTAAAAGACACAACTAATTAATCGAAATTTATAATGTGATTCGATGTTCTCCTTCTGATGTTGTGTTATTCTTCTTTGACAATTTTATTCTTTATTATTGTTTTACATATGTTTTCACTTAATTGTTTCAATAAATATTTAAATTGACATATTAAATTGCTTCTATGTACTCATGTGGGTTTATTTTTTCAAAGAAATGAAATAAAATGAAATCGATTTCTTTATAATGATTTTAATTCATTGTTAACTGAGATGAATAAATCTGGATTTTTAATTAAAAATAAAGAACGAAAAAACTGATTCTTGGAACTAGTTATAATATTTGAGAAAGCTTAAGAAGTGTTTTTATTATTTTTTCTGTGATTGTGATTCAATAATTGTCCGACACTAAAGGCTAACCGTTTATATGGGTGATTTAATCTATAATTATGTTGGCTACTTTAACAGATCTTAATCAATGTTTATTTATGAAGCAGGTGGTAGTTTTCAAAGGGAATTCGTAGCAGATAATTCTTTTATTTTTATTTATATGCATCAGATTATAAGATTAAGACCATAAACAAGTTAATCTATGAATTGTCATTGACAAATTACATCTTCATATATATATATTTTTTTAAAGGTTTTACAACTTTAACGCTGCAAAAAAAACAACGTTACGGCAGCAATGCTTTATATGAGTGGATGGAATTATTTTACTTTCAAGTTGAGGGATGATGTGGATAGAAGTGAACATTTAAGACTTTAAATGGAAAATTAATTTAACTTAACACAGCTGAGAAAAAATATCAATAACAACTTGATGCGAAAACAATTGTTTGTTGGTTTTTTTACGTTAGACTTTTCTAAAAAATTAGCTATAATCAAACATCAACATAGGTAAGAAAGTCATCTTTGGTAGGTCAATCAAAAGACATAGCCTACACGTCTTAAAACGAACTATCGACTTCGTAGCCGAGAAGAACATGGTTTTCAGTAGCACTAAACTTCCGCGACTGGATATCCACTAGGACACTTGGCGGTCGGTCCCCCATCGAACCAGCTACAAAATAGATTATGTTGCTATAGACAGAAGGTACTCCCCTCGCACACTTGGTGTTCGTACATACAATATTAGCCAACCTCGACTTTATCACTTCCTGGTTGGTGCTAAGCAAGGTGTGCGAATACCCATGGAAGCTCTCAGGCAAACGACAACGATGAGTACAACATTCAATGTTGGAAGACTGCAGCAAGAAGAAACTGATAACGAATTTGCTGACCAAGTATCATAAGAGCTGTTGAACAACCCTGCCACTGTTTGGAAGTACACAGGAAGCTTTGCCAACAAACCATCAGGAATGTTGCTGAGAATAGATGCTAGGACAGCCACCACAGAGGAATCTCTGGTTTGACTCCAAATGTACTCAGGCAAACAAAACCAAAATGGAGGGCTACACGTCGTCGTGGCAGCAAAGGTGGACAAGAGCTTCCCGTCAGGTCAACGTCGACAAGAAAAGTGATGAAAACCGCTTGCTCAGAAGAAATAAAATGAACCATGAGCAACGCGAATTCGAGGAGATCCAGAGATGTTTTAGCAGGAAACAGATGCGGAACTTGTTCAAGGTGTTGAAAAAAGAAAATAGTATTAACCAGCCACCCTGGGTCCAGCAAATACAAGGAAGGATATACAGGGTTATCCATTTTTCGGTTTCAAAAGTAAACGTAAACAAAACACTTATAAAATATTTGTTTTCATGATATTTCTTTTTATTATAAATTTTGAACGTTGACATTATGTGATTCTTTTGAGGTAATTTTCGACCTCTTTTTGACACATATTGGGCGGTATCTCAGCCATAACTTGCCGAATATTGTTTTTTAAGTGCTCAAGAGTGCTCAAAGGCTTATCTGCATAAACACGGTTTTTTACGTAGCCCCACAAAAAAAAATCCAATGATGTCAAATCGCATGATCTTGGTGGCCAGTTGATATCGCCACGACGAGAAATTACGCTGCCAGGAAATGGCCCTTGTACTAAAGCCATATTCGCTCGAGTTGTGTGGCATGTGGCACCGTCTTGTTAAAACCGCATATTCTTCAAGTCGTATTCTTCAAAAGCAGGCAAAAACAAGTCGGTTACCATATGACCATAACGCTCCGAACTGACGGTGACAGTGGTTCTATCGTCGTTTTCGAAGAAGTAGGTTCCAATCACACCTTCTTCGGACCAAAGAGCGCACCAAACAGTGACTTTTTGTATATGTTGTTTAAGCACCCATTCGACGTATCTACGACGTTGTAAATTGTCAGCTGGCTTCAGTTGTTGTGTGAGCTAGACTTTATATGGATGTAGGTCTAGATCCAAATGCCAAATAAGCCATAATGTGCCGTAAGACAGTCCTAATTCATAAGAACGACACATTCGGGTCTTCGGCAACACTTTTACTAACAGTAGCGCTATTTTCAGTGGTACGAGCAAAACTATGATGCACAGGCCTTACAATATCTGTAACCAATCCAGTCTTTTCAAATTTTTTCACAATTTTGCCAATTGCGTAGTTTGACGAAAATGGATAACCCGTTACCATAGTGGAGACGCTTAAAATCTGGAAGGACTATTTCAACTATCTGCCTAACGACGGCGGCGATGAAGTCAAGGATCCCGCCAACGAGCAGACTTAACAAATTAATCCGTGTGATGATCAGCAGTTCCACCCATCTGACTTAAATGAGATTAAGAAAGTCATCATCGAACTGAAGTCGAACAAAGCTGCCGGTGATTGTGGGCTACAGGCAGAACTTTTCAACTAGACTGGAGATGATTAAGTAAGGAGCATACATAAACTTGTGGCCAAAATTTCTTCTAAAGAAACTATGTTTGACAAGTGGAACTTAAGAACTATTTGCCCGATTTTTCAAAAGGGTGATCGAATTCATTGCTCCAACTACAGATGTATAAGCCTTTTAAACATCGCATACACGACCTGTCAAGTGTATCATGTGAACGACTGTAGTGATTTACTGGTGTGTAGATTGGCACTTAACAGTGTGGCTTCACGCTTTGAAAATCTACAATCGACGAAATCTTCAATTGACGCCGAATTCTGGAAAAAAACCAAGAATACAACAAAAATAAACATCGTCTCTTTATTGATTTCAAAGCATCCTATGACCGTGCCATGTCGAGTTTTGGTGTTCTTGCCAAGCTACTTCTCGCTGCTACTTCAAACATTTCTAAAAACTCAGCAGATACCTTCAAAACTACAAGAGGGTCACAACAAGGTGACGCACTGTCGTGTTTTAACATTGTTCTTGAGAGAGTAGTGTGCAACTCCACGGCCAATACGAATGGCGCCATTTTTCAAAAATCCACACCAAGAAGAACCAAATGAGCAGTTATTGGTGCTTTTTCCAGTATTGATTCTGTAACGATCAAATGGGTATTTCTATTGATGAGAACAAAACGAATTATATGCTGTCAACGGTACGTTCTGACCAAGTCTGCGTGTCCCATCATTGGTCAGAATAGACCATTGATAGGTATAACTTTGAGGTGGTCAAAGAATTCATCTTTCTCGGCATTGCTGCTAACTCTGCAAATGAAAACAGTACTTGATAATTGAGAAATAAATTGATATCTCTGCTGGTTTTTGAGATATGTTCGATGAAAGAAGATATCACGACACGAACAGATAACGAACTTTTACACGCACACATAGACGTCTTTCTAAAAACCTTTGATTTAGATTCTAGATGCCTTGAAAAGTCAGGAAATATCAATAATTTCAATTTGACAATTAGGACTGGTTACAATAATATCCCATGGGACTTCTGACAACCTCTTAAGTTTAGTTCATCGTAAGTTAAAACATCTTATCTATGTATATGTAATTGTCCTTAAACCTGGTGAACCACACTTTAAAGTCCTGTATTTCATTTGAGAGTTTTATTATAACAATTTTATGGATTCATCAAAGGAATCTTACCGCTGTCCACTTCTTCGTTACCATCATCTTTCAAAACAGCTCTAATTCCAGAATCTATGTAGATTAAGATAAACGTCACATTTATTGAACAGCGCGGTATATTAACGTCAAGGCAACATTGTAACTAGATCCTTTTAAAAACTGTCTATCATTCTGAAAAAAAAAAAATTACCTGACGTTGAGGTTTGAGGTAACACAACAAGCTCAAGTTCTTGATTAATGTCGATGATGATGATAATAAAAGAGACAATTTCTGCATAACATCCAACCTTTTAGGTCCATCAACTCAACTAAATCAACACTCAAATGATCCTAGAACAAGCCACATTATTTAGTATCATCTAATTTCATAGGCCTTCTATAAATGCAGCGCCGAATGCTGCTTCCATTTCAGACAGCATGTTCCTGGGGACATATAACATATTAATCTGGATCTTGGTTACCATGTTTGCAGCTTCCTAGCGAGATATTTTGGATGACGGCTATGCAACTGCGACTGCGACTGTTACAAATGATTTAATTTCTTTGATATTTTTGTCCAGATGATGGGACAACATTTGATTTAATTCACTTACCAAATGGGCTGGAGCGGCCCGTCGTCGTCGTGGCATTTTACCACCAACAGTCAGATCAGAGCGGACAACGAGCGACGATGCGACGACAAGGCAACCGGCAGCAAAATAGGTAATCAACTGCTAATCTCTTCTCCTGGCAATGATGATGCTCTTGGGCCCGAAACGCTGTACAAAGTTGGATCGCCACACCGCACCGGGAAGCACCTAGCACCAAAGCACCGTACCACATTATCTAGAAGCAAGGAGATAGATTGTACATTGGCCGGCCGGCCGGCTCGGTGGCACCAGGTCAAGGAACCTGCGCTGTGGCCCAAAGTGGAAATATTGGTTTTGATTTCAGCCATCAGGGTTGCGAAGCGCAGTGCGGTCGGCCAGCCAGCACATCCAATCTTGTAGATGTTTTAAGTTTGTTGTAGTTGTTATATGCCATTGGCTGGCTGGGATGGCTCTGTCTCTGGCTCTGGCCGACTGCTAAAGCTGACTTTGGCTTCTAGGATGGTAGTTCCTGTTGGCATTGGTTACAGCTTTAGCTTCAGCTGGGCGCTCGAGCTCGGTCGGTCTGAGTTGAATTACTGAATTTTTTCCAAGATTTATTGCATTATCTTAAATTGCATCTAGCCAATGTTGTTTTTGTTGTTGTTGTTGCTGTTTTTGACTTTGAATCTGTTTCAAATCTTGTTGTGTTCTATCTGAATGCTATATGCAACGTCTGCCTCACGCTGCCGCGCGCTGCATCAGAAAAGAATAACAAGCATCCGCAAATAGGAAGTTGCTTAAAATTTAGAGCACACTCCGAGGAGGGTCTTAAGAGGTATCCGTATCAGCTTCAGCCGCAGCAGTTGTTGGCTTTGGACAAATGCACCATGCACTTGCATCACTACATTGTATAAATGTGCGTTCAGTTCAACTCTAGCTGATGACGGCTGGAGAGGCGCAGAGGCTGGCATGGCAGCGATGAGACTAAATGTTCCGTCGTCACGTTCGTCGGCCGTCACCGCACCGCGCCGCCGCCGCCGGTCCGTCGTCTTTTTTGTTTTAACAAGTTTTTGGAAATTTATATCGCCCGTTTTTCGAAAAAGAAAAATTCTTCACAAAGATTAAGTACATTGGATTTTGGTCAGTTGCGAAAGTATATAATAACGGTTAAGAAAATTAAATGGATTTATTTCGCAGCACAGCGGCAGTGCCAACGCTTCTATACAGAGAGCAGAAGCTCCATATCGCGTCCATATATACATAAATGGGGTTGAAGTGCGGTGCTTGCGCTTAAAAATAAATGCGGATGATGGGTTGATTGTTATTAAATTAATTGAGTTTTAATCGGGTTTAAATGCGCGCACCAGCTAAGTATATAAAATGAGACTTATGGTGAAACGCCTTTAAGATGTTTGGTAACTTGAGCTATGAGTATAGCAGCATCAAGCGGCCTCATCTTTATTTGGTTCGAAGATAATAAAAATAATAACTCACGAGGTCAAAGAGGTTTCTTATTTTCTTTTATATACATACGTAAGTTTAAACAATGTGAGATATGATTTTTCATTCCATTAATGGCTGACAGTTTAATTGGTTTAAACTTTTGAAAACATATACTTAAATTGAGACCACCCATATTTTCAAATTGTTCGTAATTTCAATTATTTTCTTATTGGGGCTTTTCTGCGATGATCTTGTGTAGATAAAAAGGACAAAGTTGATTTTAATATAAATATGGAGTGGTATATGAAATTCTATAATTTAACAGTTAATTTAAGAACGTTACATTTATAAATTTCAATTTTTCGAATGATCAATATAATAATTTCAACGTAGAAGTCAACGTTTAGATACATATCTGGGTACATCGACCTTTTAGTATTGATATTTTTAAAAATTAGAGTAACGTTAATAGGTCGGATTTGCAGATTGCATTTTGTCAAAATTTATTTTTTTTAATAAAAATTTCGTTTGCACGAAATACTATTTCTTTAAATTCCCAGAAGTGGGTCAAAATTTTGTTTGATCGACATTTGCTAGGCATAATGTTAAATTGGGTCGAAAATCTGGGTTTTAAAATTCTGTTCGTTCAAAATTTTGTTTTTGTTTTTCATGAAATTTCTGTTTGCCATCTTTGTTTGTATTTCTGTTCAATGAATATTAATTTTTCTTTTTGAAAAAAAAAATCTGTTGGCCAAAATTCTTATTCTCTTATGTTAGCTGGTCAAACTTTTTTTCAATTAAATATGCATATAGTTCAAAATTCTGTTATGTTTTTAAGATTCTGAACGGGGTCGAAATTATTATTTAACTGACCAAAATTCTGGCTTAATGAATTAGCTTTCGAAAATTCTCAATGCTTTTTTCGATTTTGAAAAAAGATTTCAACATAATTTCATTTTTGTATTTAATTTTTATAAAAATTTTAACTTCATATTTCTGACAGCAAATATTTTGTAAAACAAATATTTTCGCATTTTGTGTCTTTTTCAATATAATAACATTTATTTGGAAAACAATGAACTTTCGTAGTACTTTAAAAAATATATAAAATAAAATTTTGACAAACAGAATTCTGATAAGAAATTTAACCCCAATTCTGATCAATTTTTGCCATGAAACCTTTTGTACAGAAATAATTATGGAAAACATAATTTTTAAACTTTAGACTTTGAAATTAAAGCTGCAAAACAAATATTTCAAAATTATGGGAAGGATCACAATTTTGTTAATCAATATTTAGTGATTTATTAAAATTCAGTTGGCCAAAATTAGTACATAATTGTGGTTTCATGATTCCACTTTTCAATATTTTGATTACTTATTAATAATTGTTTGGTTTATCCGCTCATAAAAGAAGCCTGGACCACCGAAAGCTTCCCCGATGAGTGGAAGAAGGGAATTGTCGTCAAGCTTTTAAAAAAAAGGAGATCGTGCAAAGTGCGAAAACTGGAAAGGAATTTGCGTTCTACCTGCCGTTTCCAAAATAGTAGCAAAAATCATACTGGAACGATTCAAAGAACACCTTGAGGCCACACTCGATGCCGAACAAGAAGGATTCCGCGCTGAATCCTCCAGTATTGACCATATCAACACACTGCTGATCATTATTCAACAGTGCGTTGAATATCGATCACCACTACACCTGCTGTTCATAGACTTCAAGAAGGCCTTTGATAGCGTTAACAGGGAGTATATCTGGTTAGCTTTGCGGAGGAGAGGCATCCCAGAAAAACTAATTGCTATTATTAAAGCAACATACGAGTATGATGGATCCAAGTGTCACGTTCTGCACGATGGTAGGTTGTCACTTGTCAGATGATCTTGAAATCCGTAGCGGAGTCAGACAGGGCTGTATAAGCCCTGTTGTACTACGCGCAGCTTTGTCAGGTAGCGGAGGGATCCAATGGTATTGGACATACTATTTAAAACACTTTGATTACGCGGACGATGTTTGCTTACTCTCTCATAGGATCATGGATCTCCATCAAATGACAACAAGTGTGGAGAGAAAAGCAGAAGTTGTGGTGCTGAAAATTGATTCCGGCAAAACAAAAATGGTCAGCCTCGGAAGCCGACCATCCCTTTAAATAAATATTTCCCCACAACCGGTGGAAAAAGTGGAAAGCTTTTAATAACTTGGAAGTATCGTCTCCATCGGCAAAGCAAAAGCGGCGTTCGGTATGCTGTCGAAAATTTGGAGGTATAACTCTAACAGCTTAAGAACAAAGCTACGACTGTTTCGCACAAATGTCGAATGGGTGCAGCATCTAGAAGGTTACTTCAGCCATTACAAGAAAGCTGCAATCCTTCGTGAATAGATGTCTTCGCAACATCCTAAGGATTTTCTGGCCAAACCGAATATCCAATGAGGTCCATCATTGAAGGACAGGACAAGAACCTATAGTCTCTATTATACGAAGGCAATGGATTGGACATAGGCTTCGAAAAGGCAACGACTGCATTGCAGGCCATGCAGTGGAATGCAGTGGAATCCACTCACACAAGAAGGAAGAAGAGCTGGACGACAGAGATGCACGAATCAAGGCGGAATCAGCGTCACTAGGCAAGATTTGGAGGGAGCTGAAACACATCTCAGGAAACCGTACATAATGGCACGTAGGCGTAGTAGAGGCCCTATGCCCCTTAATGGGTTCCCAACGGACTTAAGAGGTCTGAGAACCTAAGTAAGTAGTAATTAAGAATTTTAACGTTAGGGTCAAAATTATAGCTTTCAAAATTCTGATTCCAAAATTATTTGTTTGTCCATTTCGTTTTACAAAAGTCAGACTATCAAAGTTCAGTCATTTCACATTTAGTAAAACAAACTCAATCAATTCTGTATTGTTAAGTATAATTACATTTATTTATTTAAACAATTGAGAAGCATTTAAAAGTATCGTATTTAACAATCTTTCTGAATAATGAAACATTTTTAGATTAACTGAATTTTTAGTACAGAAAAATTAAAAAAATATTTGGAAGTAGAATTTTGGCGAAAGAATTCTGAAAATTTGAGGATTTTTACAATAATAGGTTTTGAAAAAAACATAATTTTAAAAAATATACATATATGTTAGCCATATCATATTTTTAGCAGAGATAATTATGAGAATTTCTGAGTATTTGAAATTTTTAAATTTTGATTTTTAAGTAAACCTTCTAAACCATTTTTAAGTAAAAAACACAACCTTATATATTTTTATCGGGAAGTGAGATGACGGTTTTTTAATTTGATATATTTCATCATCTGTGATATCGAACTATCAAAATGTTCACCAAGGTTTGCATTTAACTATTTATATAGCGGATGCACTTCCCGAATGTGTTGAAATTACAGCAATTTTTCTAGAAATTCTGTCTCATCTCAGCGTGGAGCTGTTACAAAATTACATACTTTCTGAAGGAAAAATTTGGTAAGTCGATCTCTGGGCGTACATCAGGTTCTTAAACAGTCTAGTCTATTAATCCAACCACTTGTAAAGTCGAAGCAATTCATTCAACGAGTTATTTCGGAAATAACACTAAATATATTTCAGCGAATCTTAAAACCTCGACTTTAGAGAGTTTCTGCAGTAGAAAGCCGATTAGCGTGCCTCGGGACTTTTTTTCCGACCTCTTAATAAACCTAGTACATTTATTAAAAAGTCAAGAATAAGGTTAAGGTTTTCTCACAAATTGTGAAAACACGTGCCTTAAAAATACACAATAATCTGACACTGTGATTTCTAAAAATTCATTTAAATACGTATCTCAAAACATTTCTTTTTTGTTTCTTATCAATTTTCTTCTCAAAACTTCGTTCTTTTTTCTTTCCTTGAAGTTAAAGTTAAAGTCGAAGTCCAAGTCAAAGTCACACTATACACCTAAATCTTCAACGAGTTGTAAGTTGCTTTACAATCCCTCACAATTATTTATCTCACGTGTTCCCGGGGTTGATGTTTTACTCAGCTCATGTCCGAATCCGAACCCGTGTGCAAACGGAATTCTCTACAAAAGTTCACAAGCTCAGAGTCCGGTTTAATTTCATAATAACAGATACAACGCGTTTTTATATACTGTACAGTGTATACACCATCTCATCGGAGTGGTCTGAGTCTGGACTGTGGCCAGAAGATTCCATCACCATCATCATCATCTAGAAGAAGACGCAAAGAGCGTGTTAACCCTTACTCCCGCATGGCAAATTAATCGAAGTGCGGATCACGTAGGGAACATACGAATACTGAAAATGAAAAAAAATAAGCAAACAAATTCGTATTCCTCAAGAACATTTTTCTGACTGAAGCTCAAAGCCACACTATGCTCGTACATAAGTTAGGTAGGAAGGTATCGCGAGGTATAAGAGGTTCCAAAATCAAGTAGCCAAAAGCCAGCGCAGCGAGAAATGCTAATTCCTTAGCTGCCGCATAGTCGCGTCGTTGTCGTTGTCGTCGTCTTCGTTGTTGTTGTTGCTGTAGAGTAATCGCCAAACCGTGGCCGGCCATGTCGCCTTCGACTTCGTGCGTCCGTCGTGATGAGGATTCACATGAGGAACACATAATTCTGAACTTCATAAATTCTCGGCCGGCAATTCTGAGTTCAGAATACAAAATTAGGCCATAACAGACTCAAGCTTCTGGCTACTGCTGTTTCTGCTTCTCTGCTGCTGCTGCTTCTATAACCGCGTTGGGCCAACTTGCGCGCAGTTGTTATAAAGTGTTGTGTTTCTGTTTTGTGTGAGACCGAAGAGCAATTCGTGATGAGCCACTGGAATTCCTTGTTCCAGAAGGTTGTGTTTTAAGTTTTGGACAAACGATTGATTGAGGAGTGTTCTGTGGAATGAACTGGCTGCGCTGACCCGCCGAGCTCCGCACCGCCGCGCCACGCCGCCGCGCCGGCCGGACAGTGAATATTGCGCGCCTCTTTATAAAAAAATTAAAGTATATAGGTAGGTTTATACGTAGTAAGGTATGTGGCGTTTACAAATTAAACTGTTAAACTTTGAATTGATGGATATTTATGGTCTTCGGGGTATTACCCGGAGAAATATAAATATATGCAAACAAGAAACGCGTTACCAAATAAAATTAAAGTTTTTTATTATTTCAAATTGGTAGCTTATGGCAATTTTAATAGTACGTGTTAGGTACTTACGATTGGTAAGTCTTGAAAGCTTATTTTATCCTTTATTTTAGTATTTTAGTTAAAGACCTTTTATCATATAAACATTGAGTCTTGGGAACTAGAGTTTACTGAATTTCAAGAGATTTCTTGAAAAATTTCGAAAATTTACATTTGTATCTTTCTGTTGGTTGATTTCAAATCCTTGTTATTTTGTCAACATTATTTATCTCAATTATTTTTCATGGATGGCGAAAACTTTCATTAAATTTTCCTCGCACCTTTCGACAACTTTACGAATTCAATGTCTTAAAGTTTTTAAATGTTTTCTCAACCATCGGAATAGACCTTATCTTTCATGTGTTTCTAATGAGAAAAGCCTAGAGCTGTTAAATTACAGAGAAACTAAAATGCTAAGAAATTGTTCTTGGAAAATTGCGATTGTATAACTAACCTAATCAACGTTAATAGTTTCAAATTCTGACATTACTTTTCAGATGTCAAAAAATGGCAGCTGTTGCAATACCGGGGAATTTAAATAAAAGGTCTGATAAGAAAATCCCGTTAATTATAGGGTGCTTTGTTTGGTGTTTTCTTTTTAGCAACACTGTGTCTACAATTTAACTATCAACCGTTTTACAAACAAACGACGCTTGCAATTTATTGAATTTTGCTATAGAAATGCGGGTGATCTATTAGAGAAGTTCATCGCACGCTTCTTCCATTGTATGGTCAGTTTTGACCTACTGAGTAAGTTATTCGAGCTATATCGCACCAAATTAACATTGTTGGACACTAAACCACCAATACTCTTACGTAAAGTCTTAACTAAGGAAAATATCGTAGATGTATCGTCCACGGTTAGTGATATTCGTGAATTATCGATTCGGCGAAGTTCTCGTAAATTATCTGTTACTCCTCCACGTGAATAATTTTGCGAAAGGATTTACCTTTCCAAAATACAGCTGATGCAATGGGCTCTTGAAAAGTTGGTGGTAGATGCACTTTTTAATCGCAAAATTGTGTTCAGAAACAAAGCTCTTACGAGTATATTATTGGATTTGAACTATGCTTAATTTTAAAATCTCAGCTTAAAAGTAAGTTTTCAGCAAATTAAATCATCATATAATTATACGTTTTTATAAAATTTAAGCTAAGGTTTTTCAATTTCGGTGGTGATCACACGTGGCGTGATGGTAGGTACGTAGGACTGGCATGCCAGAGGTCTTGCGTTCATTTCATAGGTACTGCCTCTTGCGAAGAATTGACAAATCCTACAAGAGTAATTCTTGTCACCAGAATGGAAACGGCCTAGTCACTGATAAAGCTTCGGTACCCATCGATCACCGAAATCAAGCATCAGTAAGCGTGGTTAGTAGAAAGATGGGGGACCGTCTCGAAACCTACCGCGTGCTGTTGTCATGTGTTCTCTCTGTCTGTTGTTCTTTCTCTTCTGTCCTTCTGCCTTGTATTAATGTCTTGTGTTGTTATCACCTTATATAGTCTAGTCGCTCAAGGTGCTGTGTTCTCTACTCTGTACATTTATGTGCTGAGTAGTGTGAAATGCAATGTAATGTAATGTCACCAAAATTTGTCTTCTAAAATTAGCCGTTCGGATTCGGCATAAAACTGTAGGTTCCCCCGGATTGTTGCGCCACCTATTTTAATTATTTTTTCAATTTCAGTAAAATAGGTTAAGATTGAGATCCAAGAAAATAAGCTACGAAACTGGGCTTACTTTGAAAAAAAAAATCCCACAAAAGTCAACCTTCAAAAAAAGCTGTTTATCATAAACATTAGACGGGGTATCGCTAAATTCAAATTATAAAATCATTTTTTCAATAACAAGTAATTTTTAAATGTCAAGAGATAATCTTTCCGACATTCATGATACAGGAATTATTTTAAATTTGATTAAAATGGGAGCGTATCGGAATCCCGCTTTTTAAAATCCCGTTTTTAAAAAATCCCGAAAAAAAAGTTTTATAATCCCGTCTACTAAAATACCGATTTTTTGAAATCCCGTCTTTTAAAATCCCGCTTATTCAATATCCCGATTAATTACAATCCCGCTTTTTAAAATCTCGTCAAATCCCGACAATCCCGTTTTTTACAAAATACGTGCATTAAACTGAATAACAATAGGAGTCAAAGGTTTGAATGTTAAATTACTTCACTAATATATAATAATTACAAATAAAACTAATATATGTATAATAATATCATAATTTGTTTTGTTTTTACAATAATTTTTGTTTACAATATTAATTCTTTCACAAACAAAATGCATCCTACAGCAAATCTACCTCTCGATAACGGTCTTACTACTATCGTTGACTTTGTTAATTTTTAATTTGAGTTTGTTGTTTTGTTTTAAAAAATACTGCTTTACTTAATATTTTTATTTTTTGATATGTTATATTTGTTAAAGGTTACAATAAAATGAATGAAGAAAAATACCTCATTTTTTAATTTGTTTTAATTTTTTATAATTACGATTTTGCAATCAAAACTATTTGTTTAATTTTAAAAAATCGCCCGATTTTTTATAAATTAAACAACTAGTTTTGATTGCAAAATCGGGATAGTAAAAAACGGAATTATAAAAAACGGGATTATAAGAAACGGGATTACAAAAAGCGGGATTATAAAAAATCGGGATTATAAAAAGCAGGATTATAAAAGACGGGATTTTAAAATCGGGATTTTAAGAAACGGGAATATAAAAACCGGGATATCGAACCCAACCCGATTAAAATCACACGAAAACTATCCATTTTGAGATACCACTTAAAAAGTCCAAGTCTTCCAACCGCCATTTTGGTAAACAAAATTAACTCTACACCGCTTAAACAAATTGAACAAATTGAAGAGCAAATACATAGCATCCATTTGTCATTTTGTAAATAATTTTACGGTTTGAAAGTTTTTTTAGATTGTTTTTGAAAAAAAAAATATCTTTTCGGGAGTTACTAAACAGAAAACCATTTCGAGATTTCGATATTTTTACATTTACTTCCGATGCCACTCTAAAACCTTAACTCACAGACAAATTTTGCAAATTAAGAAAACGAATTGAAATTAAAAACATAACTGTTGTATATAAAATTAGGAACACTTCTTATTAGTATTTTTAAATGAACAAAATTATAGAATTCACGATTCATATAACCAAATGTAGATCTTCACTCCACCTAACCTCACCTTTGTGGACATTTTTTCAGTTGAATAAATGAATGAATTGACACCACACACAAACATGAACGTCAAAAAAGGGCAGACAAGTTCTTCTGTATACAAAAAAACCCGAGTAATAAGGCTGTCCCGAAAAATATGGAGATCTAAAAATACGATAAGCTCTAAATTTACTAAGATTTAATATCAATTTGTATTTGAAAAATTTGTATCGAAAAATTGTATGGGTTTTCATACCAAGTTTCCAAAACTTACATCTAAACTTTGATCTATTCAAATTTTTTACTTGCTTGACTGATATAAACTTAAATATTAATACTGACAACATTGAAAAGTTTATACCTTATCTTGACGATACTTGTATACCATGTCCCGATATGGTATACGATCTACTATTTTAAAAAACTGTGTAAGACATCTGTCATTCCCGTTGTCCATTCTTTTTGATTTCTGAACATCCTCTTGTATGCTTCCACCTATCTGTTATTCCCAAACTCTTTGAGTCTATTATTTGTGAATCTACGATAAGTGCAAATGAGAACGGTCTTACAAAGAGTTCTACTGTCACTTTTATAATGGAACGAGCTGAAAATTGTATTGACTCATTTAAAAACACAACACAATAAGACTGTATTTTTACTGACTAAAGTAAAGCGTTCGACAAACTCTTACATCGAGGTTTGCTTGTAAGATGGGTTTAAGGGAACATTCCGTAAAATAGCTTCAATCTTATTTATAGTTCTGTTCAATGGTTGCAAATAAAGCAAGTTCAAATTTAATTTTGGAATTCCACAAGGTAGTCATTTAGGCCCTTTTCTCTTTTTTTAATTAATAAAAGATTTACCGTCTATATTGAAGCACTCTAAGTGCATCATCTATGCCAATGATGTTACAATTTTCAAAACTTTGTTAAGGTTCTGGAAGAATGCAATGTGATCTTTATTCGTTTTATGATTTGTGTTTTCGTAACTGTCTGATTCTTAACATTGATACAATATATAAAACTGTGCGCTTTACGAGAAAGCTTTCTGTTATTTCTTTTTATTATATGTTTGGGCGAATATCATTATTTTGTGTTAACCTAATGTTTGTCCTTGGGGTGTTATTCGATGGAAAATTGAAATTTTCACAACACAGTTACTCAATAACTAATAACGCTTATTCGAATCTTGGAAACACTTTTCTGGTCATTTTTTAATAATAATTGCACACTCAAGGGGATATTACCACCCTTATTATAAGGGTTTGAAAGGACATGTCGGTGCACATTGGTTTTGACTTTCTGAAGAATTCCTGAAAATTGTAATGACTGGAAAAAGCCAGAGTTTGGCAAAGCATTCCACTTTCGTGTAGTACGGCTAAGAAACGAATCTCTATATTTGACAGTGCGACCGAAATTGGGCTCGAGGGTATGCTGATGACGATGAGCTGAGCATTC
Organism: Eupeodes latifasciatus; assembly: GCA_920104205.1. Classification (NCBI taxonomy): domain Eukaryota; kingdom Metazoa; phylum Arthropoda; class Insecta; order Diptera; family Syrphidae; genus Eupeodes; species Eupeodes latifasciatus. The sequence goes on along the minus strand of OV049926.1, from coordinate 24,791,176 downwards.
CTAGAAGCGCGAGTATTACGGTTGAACTGTTTAAGGGGTTGAATTAGCTGGCTATTTCACTAGAGCATAAATCGTTAAAATAACGGTAAAAAGGGGTAAGACATGAAACCTTACGACGCGACAATGTTCAAGCGACGTAAATAAAATAATGATCATATCATAACCAATCAGTTTAAATGCGTTAATTTGTTTTCTTTTGAAGTTAAGAAAAGGGGGACAAGAACCGGCTTACTTTGTTCCTGTAAAAAGTGAAAGGTAGTTTTAGCTCAATAAGGCTCAAATTAGAATTTCCTTTAAATAAAGGAGGAGGTGTGTTATTTGCTATTCGATCTGAATATAGAAGTAGAGAAATTATTTTATCTGATACTAGTATTGAACAAATGTGTGTATGTGTAGATTTATCTATTTTATCTTATACAAATATTCATAATTATTTTTTTTGTTTCATACATTCCTCCATTATCTCAATGTTCAGTTTATGATGCTCACATAAAAAATATTAATGATATTGCAAAAAATGTAGATGAAAATTGTTATATTGTAATTCTTGGAGATTTTAATTTACCTAATGAAAAATGGTTATTTTCAAATGATGAAAAACAAATTTTTCCTTGTAACTTGTCTAAAGATTTTGAGTATAATTTAATAGATAGTTTAACATCTTTGAATTTGCATCAAATTAATATAATTTGTAATTCTATTGGACATATTTTAGATCTAGTTTTTATTGATAAAAATCTTAAAGCTCAATTAGATGCAGCTAGTTTTAAGTTAGCAGATGACAGTATACATCATAAAGCACTTGAGATTAAATTTAATTTTTCTGTTTTAAATGAATCCCAATTTGATTCTAATGTAGTTATTAAACATGATTTTAAAAATGCTGATTTTGTTGCTATGAATAGATATTTTGAATCAGCAAATTGGGAAATAATTTTAAATTGTAATAACTTAGAGATAGCTTTTACTATGTTTCGGAATATATTGGATCAGGATGTTTTTAATTTTGTTCAAATAAAGAAATTTAAAAATTCAAAAAGACCGATTTGGTTTAATAAAAGTTTATCAAGGTGTAAAAATGTTATGATTAAACTTAATTAAAAAAGTAAAATTTCTGTCTCTATTCGCGAACAATTTAATAGAACAAGGAAAGAGTATGAATTTTTAAAAAGATTTACTTATAAACAATACATTTGGTCTCTGGAGTCGAAAATAAAGAGTAATTCTAAAGTTTTTTGGTCATTTTTGAATACTAAAAGAAAATCAATAGGGATTCCATCTAGTGTATCTTACATTGGGATTTTTTCAGAGAACTTAAGTGATATTTGTAATAATTTTGCCTTATTTTTCCAATCAAATTTTGCTGACTTGGGAATAAATTATGATCAAGATTTTAATAATTTCAACTCTAATATAAATGCTGGTAGCCTTTGTTTATCTTTAGATGATGTGTTGTCAGCTTTATCATCTCTGGACAATAGTTTCTCCGCTGCACCAGATAATATTCCTCCACTTCTTTTAAAATTTTGTAAATACAATTTAGCAGCCCCACTGTGTTATATTTTCAACATGTCTTTGCGACAAGGTATATTTTTAGATACATGGAAACATTCTCTGATTACTCCTCTGCATAAATCTGGATCTAAGGGATCTGTGGAAAATTATAGACCTATTGCTAAACTTCAGTTAATTCCAAAATAATTTGAAGCAATTGTTAAAAATGAACTGTATAATTTAGTTCGTAATCCTATTTCTCATCATCAGCATGGCTTTGTGAGTGATAGATCGACAGCAACCAATTTATATATTTTTACGAATTATTGTTTTGGTTGTTTAGAAAATCGGTTGCAAGTCGACGTTATTTACACCGATTTTTCAAAGGAATTTGATCGTGTGCAACACAATATTCTTTTGAAAAAATTTGAGCTGCTAGGGTTTCACTCTGCTCTCCTTGACTGGATTAAAAGTTATTTGGTTGGACGTAGTCAATATGTTAAAATTGGTTATGTTTTATCAAATAAAATAATAAACTTTTCAGGTGTTCCTCAAGGCAGCCACCTTGGGCCACTCCTTTTTATTCATTTTATTAATGATTTGCCAAATTATATTTCTTATGCAAAGTGTCTCTTATATGCCGATGATCTCAAGATTTTTAGCTGTGTAAGATCTCCATTAGATGCCAGTAAAATTCAAACTGATATTGACTGCATTGTTAACTGGTGTACTAATGAATGGTTTATATTTCAATATTAAAAAATGCAATGTTGTTACATTTTTTAAGATACTAGATCCATTAATTTTCAATTACAAAATTGATAATCATCCATTACAAAGGTTAACAAGACAAAAAGATCTTGGAGTTATCTTTGACTATAAAATGAGTTTTTCGCTTCATATTGACCACGTTATTTCTAGAGCTAACGCGATGTTGGGTTTTATATCTAGAAGTTCTAAGTCTTTTGAAGATCCATATACTCTAAAAACCCTTTATTTATCCCTTGTCAGACCTTTGCTGGAGTATTGTTGCATTATATGGAATCCCTTTACTCAATCAAGTATCCTTAGGATTGAAAAAGTTCTGAAAAGATTTACTAAATTCGCCTTAAGTAAGATTGTTCGAAACTCAGATATTTCATCTTTTGAGACCAGGTGTAAATTAATTAATTTAAAACCTTTAGTGCAGAGAAGAAAGCTATATTCGATACTCTTTGCTTTCGATGTTTTGAATTCTAACATAGATTGTTCTACTTTGCTATCAATGTTTAATATTTACGTACCTTTTCGTAGTTTGCGACCTAGAGATGGAAATTTTTTACATGTTCCTTTTCATAGTACAAATTATGCAAAACACAATCCAATTACTGATTTCTGTATTGCTTTTAATGAATTTGATTTTTTAATTGATTTTAATAATAACAGGTTAGATATTAAGAAAAATTTATTAAATTTGTTATAAACTGTATTATTTTAAGTTAATTATATTGAACTCATATGTTATAAATCTTATTATTATTTGATTTAATTGTAGTCTCCATAAGGTCATGTTACTTGAAAGACGAAAATAAATAAATAAATAAATAACTACAACCATTGACTTGCTTGCATTTGCTTCTTCCAAAACATCATTTTTAAGCTTTTCTTATTTTCTTACGGTAAATTTATTTTTCTACGTATCGAATAATTTTGTTGTCATCTTAATTTATAGCCTCTGATACTCAAGCATTTTTATCGTCCAAAATTTGTTTGTTCTTTTCTTCGGATTTTAAATCTTGATTTATAATTCTTACATCATAAATCTCTCATCCAAAACTTGAGAACATTAAAACTTTTGTCAAATTGAATTTTTAAAAGATTCATGAAAAAGACCAACACAAAATCCCCAAACAACGATGCCTTGAAATGAGGGCCCACAAGCAAGATAGAAAAAGAAAGAAAAACCAAAAAAACATCTTTTTCCAAATCTTTATAGTCTCCAAGGATTCCAAAGTAACCATCAACTTTAAATGAAACTAATTTAAAATTAGCTCTATAAAACCTTTCGCTAACTTTTTTAACACCCAATACTACTCGTACCATTACCATCACTCTATATATAGCTCTCTTTTAGGATTGGGGGTCATTTTGTTTTCATTCGAGTACAGTTACCCTCCATATGCGGTTTAGTTTTTGAACCATACATAATCCATATGGAAGACATAACCTACACACAGACACAAAGTACCACAGACAGAATGTACTACGTGACGTTATAGCCTCGGAATAGAACGAGTAAAGGAACATTCGGAAAATCGATTCCTTCTTCCTTTAGGTTTACAAAAGTTGGCTTTGGCTTTGGCTTTGGCTCTCATTCTAAGGCCAGGGTAATTCTGTTGCTGCTGCTGCTTCTGTGTTTAGAAGCAACAGTGTGCTGGATGGTGGATGCTGATGGTTGCATGGCTACATTCACGTACCTACAATCTTTGATGGTAACCAACTATCACCAGCATTATGAGGATGAAGACGCTTAGACAGGTATTTCAGGTATCTCAGAAGTGGAGGATTTTGTGTGTCTCCTCCATTTCTTTGGCAAAAGCCAAGGCACAGAACAAATCAATTGTTGCGCGCCTCGTGCAAGTCGTTTTTTGGCCAAAGGAAAACGAAAATCACGATGTACACGTATTATAGGTATATACATTTCCCTCCGTGCCTTGCTGATGTTCCCTAGTCGACGCTCTGCTCCGCGCCGGCCGGTACCATCCTCATCATCATCATCCTCATCCTCTTCGTTGTCGGTCGTTACAATTCTAAGAGTGTTCGATATATGTACGAGCGAGGTACCTATAAACTTTCAAACCAACAGGGAATTTGATATTATGGCCCCTTCGTGTGGTTGTATAACGTATAAGTGAAAAAAAGATATAAAATTGCAAATCTTTTCTAAGAGAATAGCTTTATAGGTAAAAAGAATTTTATTAGTTTTCGTATAGAAAGGATGTTATAAAGTGAGAAGAAGAGTGTATTTTTTGGAACGTATATCGTATTTAAGTAAGACTTGATACTATAAGTAGCTGAATATTTTATTGCATTTGAAATAATGTATAAAAAGATTGGAGAGATATGAAATATTTAATAAGAAGCTATAAATAAAGGCGCCTTAGAATTGAGTGAATACAATTTTCAATATCTTCATTTGGAGTTTAGAGAAAGAAAGAATTGAAATTTTGACTTAAAAGGACAAAAATTAGCATCGAGTAATAGATAAGAAAAATAAACACTTTTGCAAATGCAACGTATGGCTTAAAGTCTTCATAAACTTTGGAATCGATATATTTAAAAACATTATAAGGTTTCGTTTTCGAAAAATCCAGTTTTCAGTTTACTACTTTTTGCTTATTTTTATGTTGGACTTTTCAGATTAAAAGATTTACCATAAAAAAGTGTCTGATCTATTTTATTCCAGTAGTAAGCGTTTTGAAGTAACATCGGTTTGAAGAAGTTTAAAACATGAAAATATAGTAGAATAATAAATAATTGTAGATTTACTGTCCTTATATTAGAACACAATTTTTACTAACACTGTTTTGAAAAAAGACGCTGGGATGCGACCCACACTGATAACTTCTCATCCCGTCTTCCGATATGTCTTGCTTAAAAGTTTGTCTATATGTATCAATTTTTACCAAATTTGCGTACTATTTTTTGTAGATTTTATTTTATTGAATATCGAAAACAATATTTTCTGTGAAATAAAATAAGTTTGAAGCCAATATTTTTAATTTTTGAAAAGCTAAGAGTATTTGAGTCGAAAGTAAATTTTTACCAAGTTTTAATATTGTTTATTTTCAGGTTTTTATTTTTTGTAAACAAAACTGTCAATTCGATTTTTTCAAAATCTATCGAATGTTGAAAACAATATTTCTTATAAGATAAAATAATTTTGAAGCCATAATCTCAAGTTTTTGAAAAGATATTTGAGTCGAAATTCAATTTTTACCGAATTTGAGTAATTTTTAACTTCCCATAGTAAGTTATTGTAATGGGTCCGATTTATCGAATTGAAAATTTTGACATTTCTCGACGTTTCAAGGTCCCTAGGGTCGAAATAAAAGATTTTTAGAAAGATGTCTGTGCGTGCGTGTGTACGTACGTGTGTACGTCCGTATGTCCGTACGTCCGTATGTTCGCGACGTTTTTTTCGTCGTCCATAGCTCAAGAACCAGAAGAGATATCGACTTCAAATAAATTTTGTTATACAGATAATAAGGCAGAAAGATGCAGAAAGGGCTCTCAAGAAAATTGCGTGGGTGGTTTTTTACCATAGCAGTTTAAAAAAAAAGGTGAAAATTTTGGTTAAACCTAAATATCTCATGAACCAATGACGCCAGAGACTTCAATTAAATTTTATATTATATATTGTAACGTGATACAAAACAATTACATTTTTGGAAAAAAATCAAATTAACGGTTTTTTTTATAAATCAAAAAAAACTAAAAAAAAATTTGGCACCTCGAAAATTTTACGACTAAAATATGATTTCATCTCCAAAACAATTTTTTGCAACGAAGAATAATGTTTTTGACATCTGATAAAATTTTGAGAAAAATCTAATTGACAACTTTTTTATAAAAAATAAAAACTTAAAAAAAAACATTACTCAAAGTTGGTAAAAATTTAATTTCTACTCAAATATCTTTTTAAAAACTTAAGATTAAGACTTTAAACTTATTTTATCTTATAAGAAATATTGTTTTCAACATTCTGAAAAATGTTGAGAAAAATCGAATTAAGAGTTTTTTTACAAAAAATAAAAACCCAAAAAAAAATTTAACAAAAGTTGGTAAAAATTGATTTTCGACTCAAATATCTTTTCAAGACTTTGAGATGTTGGCTTTAAACTATTTTTATATTTCAAAAAATATTGTTGTTAACATTCAGTAAAATTTTGAAAAAGATCGAATTGAGTTTTTTTTACAAAAAATTAAAAACTGAAAAAAAAAAATTAACAAAAGTTGGTAAAAATTGATTTTCGACTCAAATATCTTTTCAAAAAATTGAGATAATGGCTTCTAACTAATTTTAACTTATAAGAAATATTGTTTTCAACATTCGATAAAATTTTGAGAAAAATCGAATACACAGTTTTTTTTACAAAAAATAAAAAACCTAAAAAAAAACAATACTAAGACTTGGTAAAAATTTACTTGCGACTCAAATAGCTTTTCAAAAATTACAAATATTGGCTTCAAACTTATTTTATTTCACAGAACATATTGTTCTCGATATTCAGTAATTTTTTTATAAATTTTTTTTATAAAATCTACAAAAAATAGTACGCAAATTTGGTAAAAATTGATACATATAGACAAACTTTTAAGCTAGACAAATCGACAGACGGAATGGGAAGTTATCAGTGTGGGTCGCATCCCAGCCTCTTTTTTTTAGGTTTTTATTTAAAAAAAAAAACTGTCTGTTAGATTTTTCTCTTTTCTTTTCTTTTTTTTTAGTTTTGTTGATTTATAAAAAAAAACCGTTAATTGGATTTTTTTCCAAAAATATATTTGTTTTAAAAAACCACCCACGCAATTTTCTTGAGAGCATTTTCTGCATTTTTCTGCATTATTATCTGTATAACAAAATTTATTTGAAGTCGATATCTCTTCTGGTTCTTGAGCTATGGACGACGAGAAAAACGTCGAGAACGTACGTACACACGCACGCACAGAGTACAGACATATTTCTAAAAATATTTTATTTCGACTCTAGGGACCCTGAAACATCGAGAAATGTCCAAATTTTCAATTCGACAAATCGGATCCATTACAATAACTTCCTATGGGAAGTTAAAAATGATCTCCATAGAACAGTGCCTTGATGTATATCGATTACCACTTCACCTGCTGTTCATCGATTTTGTGAAGGCCTGTGACTATATTACCCGCGGAGTGATGGTCAACGCGTAGGACTGTTATGCTATAAGTCTTGGGTTCAATCCCTGCCTAAACCATTTAAAGTATTTGTCAAGGGTACTGCCTCTTTCGAGGAATTGAAAAATCCTCCAAGAGGTCCCCTCCATCCCTGACAACATTACTCGCACACAGGAATGTTTGAGAGTTGTAAGTCACTAGATCCTATTTCTCAACGGACTGTAGTGCCACCTTATGTATTTATGTATGTATTATTATGAAAGAGTTAGCAGAGAGTTTATCTCGCTTGCTTTGTGGAGGAAGGGTAACAGATAAGCTCATCTCTATTATATAAAGGTGAGTTCAGATTGGTCCCACTGTCACGTCTTACTCGGCGGAGCGGTAGGTTGTTAGAAGAGTTTGAAGTCTAAAGTGGATTCAGACAGGGCTAATTCTTCTTATAGCGGTAATCCATGATGTGCTACTAATGGCTTTGATAGAAAATGGAGGATTAAGATGAACTCTGACAATTTAATTAAAAAATCTAGATTAAGAAGACAATCTAAGGCTGTACTTGGAGAAACAACTCTCTCAGCCGCTTAAACGTCAGTATTGTTATACGATTGCAGCACCATAAAAATAACAGCAACAATTACCAGGAAACTACAGATCTTCGTTAATAGGTGTCTACGAATCATCTTACGGGTTTTCTGGCCTAATCGTATTTCCAATGAGTAACAATATAGGGAAACATTTCCGGAACCCATTCACATTTTTATACGAAGGCGCAAGTGGCAGCGGATTGGACACTGCTTTGAAAAGGTAATGACTGGATTGTAGAACAGGCAATGCATTTGAATGCACTTGCTCAAGAACTCAAGAAGGCAGAAGAGTCAATAGACCGAGAAGCATGTGGAGAAGAATAGTCGAGAAGGAAACGTCGAATTTGGGGAAGAGCTCAAGGGAGTTCGAACACATCGCCGATAACCAAACGCGATGGCTCATACAATTAGTTGAACCGCTAGGGATCACCCACGAACTTTATAGGTCTAAATATTTGATTGTGAATATGCAGCTGTTTGATCATTTGTCATTTTTAAAGCTGTCATCTTTTGACATTTGACAAGTCAAAACTACACCATTACTAAAATTGGAGAGATACATACTTAAACAACGCGTTGAATTTGTTAAAATTCGGTTCAAAAATGGTGGAAATTATGCAGTCAAAGCAAGTCTAAAGCACTTTTAATTCGTGAAGGACATCTAGGCCAGATAATAGTGAAACGATGGACATATTTGAGCTGTTGGGGCAAAAATCCAGGAAAAAACTACAAAAATAAAGTGTCCAATATCTCGACTATTTGGCACATTATCCAAACATTTCATTTGCAAATTTTTGAGGTCACCAACGCAATGTTAAGTAATCAGTGTGGATCATATTTAACCCTCTTTTTGTAATTCTTAGTCCAACCAACTTTTTCAACTTGAATCTGATGGAATCAGTCGATTAACTATCGAAGTATCAAATCAAATCCCACAAAGTCCAAAACGAACCCCTCCTGTTTTCTTTTGTTAAGTTTTTATGTAAATCTTAAATTGATGAACGTCATTAAGCGGTTAAAATGTCTGTCCATCAATTCTTCTAACTACCAATCCATACTCAAGTTCCATTTACGGATAGGGACCCACATCACCAGGTGAAGCGGGATAGGAACGAAGAAAAAATCGTTTCACCTTCATTGGGATTGGGATTCTTTTTCCAGTTCAGAAAAGAAGGGTTTCTTATACCAGCTCGCTATATACAAGATCACTTACTCTTAAGAAGTGGGAGGAGGGCAGACCGGGAGGCGTACGGTTGATGCCAAACAACACACACTGCAATGAACCCAGTGCCTTAGTGGCTCGCTAAAGGTTTTCATTTTCTAATTTTTAAAGGCGACTCTGTCTATATCCATAGGTACAAGAGAAGAGGATAAGAAATGGACAAGAGAGCCCCCTGACTGGTTTCCCAACTTTTTTTTATTATTTTTATGTTCTTTTTGTTGTTGTATGTATTTTGTTAACCCAGAACATACATACTTTAGATAGATGTAAGGTTAGGTTCATATATGCCTGGTTAGCAGTTTTCAGGCAACAGGAATTCGCGTAAATTGTTTTAGTTCCTTCGGACAAGCTATGCGACCGTTCGTCGTCGCCGTCAGTCGACGAGCAACGCAAGGTCTGAAGATTGGAAGAAGATGGCATGGTAAGAGGAGGAAGAAAACAACAAGATGGGGTAGGGTGCATTCACAAGACATATAGCAATCCAGAGATATATATACAGATACCGATACACTCTTTATCCCCAAGAGCAACTTTTGTGGCGTTTTTTATGACTTGCATTTAAGTTAAAGACTATTAAAGAGCCATGCGATGCCAAGAATTGCTGATGATTCTGGTCTTTTGCTAGCTTTATGGTTGAACATATACATGCATGAAAGTTGTAATATAGAATGATGAGGGAAGAGCCCTTACGAGTAATTGATAGACAAGAATCATCTTCTCTAAGATGGGAATAATCACATAAAGTTACAGAGCTGTTTAAGTCTTCAAAAAGAAAAACAACCAATCTTCAGACACGTCAAACTAACATACACATTTCTATATGGAGGTATGGGTATTTTCTTTGCCAGTAGGTCTATGGGCAAAATGATTATCACAAGAACATAGAATAGCAGCCAAAAGACTTCAGTAATTTTTATTTTATATTACAGGAAGGTTTAACAAGAAAAAATGGCTGTTGTACATATTGGGCTAGACGGGTTTTTCATTTTGCTGTATACCAAACGGTTTGGGAAGATAGAAGGGGATAAGAGAGATTATATTTTATAACATAAGATTGGTCAAGAATTAGTTAATTACAGAAATATGCATTTTTACAAACCAATGCTTACTCAATATTTGAATTTACCACCATTTGTGACGTAAAGTGTTATGAACCCCTAATACGCCATTTCATAAAAGAGATCTTAGGGCTGATAGCAGTTGTTTTTTGAAGGTAAAGAAAGTTGCCAATACTATTTTAACTTTCTGTCATTTTATCAGCTGTCAATTGTTTAAGTTTTAGTTTTGTTTGGCATTTTCACAATTGACGCCTGACAAACGTTTCCAAGATGTGAACGTTTATTTTTCAAATCATGCTTCTTTTCGAAATACCTTTCACTCGCTTTTTGTGGAATGGATACTTCAATAAACAAAGCTACCGTATTTGGAGTAATGTTGGGACACCGTTATACCCTCAAATAATACTTAATGTTTGGTGTGCTTTATGAGTTGGTCGAATAATTGGTCAATACTTCTTTAAAAACGATGATCGCCAGAAGGTTAAAGCCAATGGTGACCGATATAGAGACATTATTACTAAATTTTTAGTTCATCAATTGAACTATGATATGCAGTAGATGTGCTTTCAACAAGACGGGAAGGCGGAACAAAGCTCGTGTCACAGTTACTTTATTGAAGGAAACGTTTGGTAATCGCATAGTTACAATACGGACGCACGATTTGGGATCTGGCCAAGTGATTTGACACCTTTTCAATGTGAAATATTCATCACCAAAGAAGAACGCGTAGTCATCGTAGAACTTTATCATCTTTCGGCTCGACAACGGGGATCCGTTCCTGAACTCATTTTACAAGTATCTCTATTTATCCTGATCGCGGGCTGCCGCCATCCAGTTATGCGACGACCCAAGTCTTCGGATGTCCTACCCTACGACATTTTTTCAGTGTAAACATGGTCTTCCACGCTGTCACCTGATTCCTCATCGCTCATGAACAAATTGCATACAGGTTATAACTGAAGTGTCTCCGGAATCGTCCTTGTTTACATAAGGGGCCAATATTTCTCCGTAAGACCCTCACCGTGCCTATGAGTCTTTGATCCATATGTGAGTACTGGCAGAACCATCGTCCTGCGCAGCAGCAGCTTAGAAGTTTACAAAGCGTTGACAGACTATAGTAGGCTCTGCAGGCTTTGACAAGCACTTAATTTAAAAAAATTGGAACCAGATGTTTGATTGAAAATTTTTAGGTTAAAATTAAGTATAAATAGCCTTATGATTTTCTTAGTGAAGTCAGTCTTGACAAACATTTTGATTCTTTAACTAACTGCGAAATCTTGCCAAATTCTTGAAGCGAGCGGCATTTAAACATCTTAACATATCGTGCTTTTCTTATATAGCTTATAGCTTGAAATACTGACGAACCCCTAAAGAACTGCCTACCGAACATTACATGTTTTTACATAGTTTGATATTTTTTTACTTTTGAAAAACAGACATTAATACGAGCAACTATCAGTATATTTAGAATCAACAATTAAAATAAGTAAAATTATTTGATGAAACATTTTTGAATACTGAAGAAACAGACAATCTCTCGTTTTCTGCTAACTTTCAGTGACCCAAAATTTTCATCTGACAAATTCTTTCATTTTTAAAATTTCTTACTTTTTAAAATGTAAAATATAAAGTATTTTTTCGACTCCACGTGATGTCAATCTTAAATTTTCGAAGTAATAAAATAATAATAAAAGTTAAAAGGAGTTTTCCTTGAATTCTGGTAAAAGACACGGAAGCAATGGTATTTTAAAAGAACGAAATCATAGGTGGAAGAGGTTAGAAAATTCTGTAGATATTTTCTATTTTCAAACCTTTTTTTAAAGTGAACTTTGATTCTTTTTTACTTTTTCGACAGTACTTTGAGGGGTCAGTTTATAAAATAAGAAAAAAGAGTTTGAATTTTCACCAAATTTGAAAAACAAGTGAAGTTTCCACCATAACTTCATAAATTTCAACATCAAGGTCTTGAATCGATATTGAGCATTAGCATTAACCCTTTCTTTTACATGGCTCTAAAGAAAGATCAATTGTCATCAATTCTTAGAGAAATATCATGGTCGAGAAACTTTCCTTGCAAAATTGCTATTGCTCTGCCGTCTTGTTTGAAATTAATGTCGCCTACAACAATTTCTTCCGATTATCGCCATGAGAATCATTATTCATAGCTCTGTAGCACAATTTATCCACTGAAGATAATTATTTTATGAAAATCCGGATAATTTTGATGTATTTCAAGAACCATCACAACGACGCGACATTGCTGGTAATGTACTGGCTAACATTTCTTGTGTTAACTCCACTTTAATAACCTTAACACTTAAGTCCTTATGCATAATTTATAGTACTGCCTTATATTAATTATTGATGACGGTAAGACAAACCTGGGTTTTCGCCAACACATTAACCGGCTACAACAATCATATTCTCAGTGCACCTGGTTTTGATTTTTCACATCAAAAACTTGTGCCACCAACTCAATTTTTTTGACGGCCGAGAAGGCTATTCAAGATGACCCAAAAGTGCTTATGTTTTACAATATTTATACCAGTTTTAGAAATTCCACACTTTTCGCTTGTCAAATATTAAATGACGATACCCTTAAAATGACAACTTTTCAAATAGCGGACTATTCAAAATGAAAAAAGAGGCTGGGATGCGACCCACACTGATAACTTCCCATCCCGGTGTCAATTTGTCTTGCTTAAAAGTTTTCGTGTTTTGTTAAAAAAGTTATCAGTTAAATTATTCTTAAAAATTTCAAAATTACCAACAACATTTTGGATACGATGAAATAGTTTGCTTTCAAGATCTATTTTTGTTAACGAGATTTTTAGTCGTTAACCGATTTTTACCAATTGTAGTAGCATTTCTTAAAAGTTTTTATTTCTTATATAAACAAATACAAATATGATGAATGAAATTAATTTGAAGTCAATGTCTTCTATTTTTCACGAGATATCGAAAACCGAACATCAATATTTACCAATTTTGCAAACTATTTTTTGTAGATTTAAATTTTTTATGAAAAAAACTGACTGTTAGATTTTTATAAAAAAAATACTGAATGTTGAAAACAATATTTTTTATAAAATAAAATAATTTTAAAGCCTATATCTTAAATTTTTAAAAAGATATTTGAGTCGAAAATCAATTTTTACGAACTTTTATTAAATTTTTTTAAGTATTTATTTTTTGTTAAAAAAAACTGTCAATTCGATTTTTCTTAAAATTGTATCGAATGTTCAAAACAATATTTCTTATAAGAAAACATTAATTTAAAGCAAATATTTTTAATTTTTGAAAAGATTGAGAATTGAGTCAAAAATATGTTTTTACCAACTTTTATTAAGTTTTTTAGGTTTTTATTGTTTGTAAAAAAAACTGTCAATTCGATTTTTTTTTACTGAATATTGAAAACAATATTTTTTAAAAGATAAAAGTAGTTTAAAGCCAATATCTCAAAGTTTTGAAAAGATATTTACGTCGAAAATCAATTTTTACCAACTTTTGTTAATTTTTTGTTTAGGTTTTTATTTTTTGTAAAAAACTGTCAATTCGATTTTTCTCAAAATTTTACCGAATGTTGAAAAAAATATTTCTTATAAGATAAAATATGTTTGAAGCCATAATCTCAAATTTTTGAAAAGATATTTGAGTCGAAATTCAGTTTTTACCAACTTTGAGTAATGTTTTTTTTTTTTAGGTTTTTATTTTTTATAAAAAAAACTGTCAATTCGATTTTTCTCAAAATGTTACCAAATTTTAAAAACGTTATTCTTCGTTGCACAAAATTGTTTTGGAGATAAACACATTTTTTATTCGTAAAATTTTCGAGGTGACAAATTTTTTTTTCAGTTTTTTTTTTTTTTGATTTATAAAAAAACGGTAATTGGAATTTTTTCCAAAAATATATCTGTTTGGTATCACGTTACAATATAAAATTTAATTCAGGTCTCTAGCGTTATTGGTTCATGAGATATTTCGGGTTAACAGAAATTGTCACCTATTTTTTAAACTGCTATGGTAGTACCCGTAGCGTAATGGTTAGTGCGTTGGACTGTCATGCAAGGGGTCTTGGGTTCAATCCCTGCCTGTACCATCTAAAGTCTTGTTCACGGGTACTGCCTCTTGCGAGGAATTGACAAATCCTCCAAGAGTAATTCTTGTCATGAAAAGTGCATTCTCAAATTAGCCGTTCGGATTCGGCATATAAACTGTAGGTCCCTTCCATTTCTGACAAAAATTACTCGCACACAGGAGTGGTTGAGAGTTGTAAGTCACTAGGCCCTCGTTCTTCATGGACTGTTGCGCCACCTAATTTATTTATTTATGGTAAAAAAACCACCCACTCAATTTTCTTGAGAGTCCTTTCTGCATCTTTCTGCATTATTATCTCTGTATAACTGGTCATTGAGCTATGGATGTCAAAAAAAACGTCGCGAACGTACGGACATCTCTCTAAAAATCTTTTATTTCCTTTCTAAGGACCTTGAAACGTCGAGAAATGTCAAAATTTTCAATTTGACAAATCGGACCAATTACAATAACTTCCTATGGGAAGTTAATAACTTTTTGGTAACCCCTTTAGATTTTCAGTGCGTGAAGTTAGCCTTACTTTTTCGATTTTCCTATTTTGGAAAGTTGTTCCAGGTTGTTCCCGTTTTTTTTCGCATTGTTTCAAAGTTTTTTTTTTGAAAAATACCCAAAAATGGGGGTTTTAGACCTGAAAAACTGTTTTGAAAATTGTTCCAGGTTGTGCTAGTTGTTCTGAACATTTTTTCAAATTTTTAGACCTCTATGATCAAAATTTTAAAAGATATGGGTAATTTTCGAAATTCCAACTTTTTATATTTTTTTAGATTCTAAAAAGTGTTCCAAAACTAAGAGTCGTAAAATGTATATTTCAAAAGATATTGCCCCTGATTTTTTTTTTTTCAAAAATGCAAAATACGTCTCCCTATTTTTTTTTTTAAAGCCTACATGTACAGCAGCCAAAACTTGGCTTATAACCAGCGTTGCCAAAATGTGCCCGATCGGGCCATTTGGCACTAAGTTTTTTATTTTGGCCCGTGGCCCGGGGCCAACATGAAATGGCCCGCATACCATATATTTTCTTTTTTCTAAAACAACAAATCGAATCTTTTTATTCCATCAACAAAATTATCAATGTGTTTCCTCCATATACAACTTTCCATATTGAACTCATTCATTCAGACTGACATATGACGTTTGCTTTTCATTTGTTTTCGCCAATCGCCACTTTATTTTTAATCACGTACCTAGTACGTATCTCTTCTGTTTGTTTTGTCATATCTACAATTTCTTAAAACACAGCCCAAAAAGGCAAGAAGAACTTAAAGTTTTTCAAGAGTATCTTGATTTGAAGAACACCAAACTAAAAAAAAATTGTTACAACGCAAACAAAAAATTTAATGTTATTTTAGAAAAACTTGTTAAAGCTGAAAGAAAGCCTAGACAATAATATATTTGAAGTCGAATTCGAACAGTTCTCTTTGAAACCCTTAAATGGAATATATTTTGGCTACGGATTTGATGACTTATTCGAAAATTTAATTTAATTGAATTAATTTAATTCGAAATATAATAAGTTTATTTAGAAAAGATAAATTGTTATTATTTTCTTAAACAAATTTTTTCTAGGGTAGTGGGCTCCCTAGGGGCCCCCCTTGAAAGAATTTAAAATTTGAAGCTAAAGCTGTATTTTTTTTAGCAAAGACCAAAATGTCTTTAAGATTCCGACTCCATGAAATAAATAATGATTATGCCTACATTCAAAAAAACATCACCAACCCCCCCCTTTACAAAAACCGCCATTTAAAAAATATTTTTACATGCAAAATCACTCCGATCAAATTGTTCCGAAGTTTCATTCAAATATGTTCAAAAATAAAGGTATTAAGTCCAAATAAGACTTAACACTATTCTGTTAACCATATTCTGGTCCCCCTTTTCCGAAATTCAAAACTTCAAATCTTGTTCCCAATTGTTCCGGGCCTCTTCTAAATTGTTCCTGAGGTTCGTTTCTTAAAATTGATTTTTAGTATAAAAAATTTGGAACAATGTTCAAAACAACTAGCACAACCTGGAACAAAAAATCGATTTTCGAAAAAGGGGGGCTAAGTCAAAACCAGTTTTTCGGGTCTAAAACCCCCATTTTTGGATATTTAAAAAGAAAAAAGAGGCTGGGATGCGACCCACACTGATAACTTCCCATCCCGTCTATCGATTTGCCTTGCTTGAAAGTTTGTCTAAATGTATCAATTCTTACCAAATTTGCGTTCTATTTTTTGTAGATTTTATTTTGTTTTTATGAAAAAAAGGACTGTTGGATTTTTATAAAAAAAACTAATGAATATTGAAAACAATATTTTCTGTGAAATAAAATAAGTTTGAAGCCAATATTTTTAATTTTTGAAAAGCTATTTGAGCCGAAAATCAATTTTTACCAACTTTTATTAATTTTTTTGTTTAGGTTTTTATTTTTTGTAAAAAAAACTGTCAATTCGATTTTTCTCAAAATTTTTCCTAATGTTGAAAACAATATTTCTTATAAGTTAAAATTAGTTAGAAGCCATAATCTCAAATTTTTGAAAAGATATTTAAGTCGAAAATCAATTTTTACCAACTTTTGTTAAATTTTTTTTTTCGGTTTTTAATTTTTTGTAAAAAAACTGTCAATTCTATTTTTTTCAAAATTTGACTGAATGTTGAAAACAATATTTTTTGAAAGATAAAAGTAGTTTAAAGCCAATATCTCAAAGTCTTGAAAAGATATTTGAGTCAAAACTCAATTTTTACCACCTTTTTTTTAATTTTTTTTTAGGTTATTATTTTTTGTAAAAAAACTGTCAATTCGATTTTTCTCAAAATTTTATCAGATGTCAAAAACATTATTCTTCGTTGCACAAAATTGTTTTGGAGATGAAATCATATTTTAGTCGTAAAATTTTCGAAGTGACAAATTTTTTTTTCAGTTTTTTGATTTATAAAAAAAACCGTTAATTGAATTTTTTTCAAAAAATATACTTCTTTTGTATCACGTTACAATATATAACATAAAATTTAATTCAAGTCTCTAGCGTCATTGGTTCATGAGATATTTAGGGTTAACCAAAATGTTCACCTTTTTTTTAAACTGCTATGGTAAAAAAACCACCCACGCAATTTTCTTGAGAGCCCTTACTGCATCTTTCCGCCTTATTATCTGTATAACAAAATTTATTTGAAGTCGATATCTCTTCTGGTTCTTGAGCTATGGACGACGAAAAAAACATCGCGAACGTACGGACGTACATACGTACACACGCACGCACAGACATCTTTCTAAAAATCTTTTATTTCGACTCTAGGGACCTTGAAACGTCGAGAAATGTCAAAATTTTCAATTTGACAAATCGGACCCATTACAATAACTTCCTATGGGAAGTTAAAAAAAAACTTTGGAACAATGCGGGACCAAACGGGAACAACCTGGAACAACTTTCCAAAATAGGAAAATGGAAAAAAGGGAGGCTAAATTCACGCACACTTAGATTTTACGTCAATACTCTTATTTCTACTTAAGATATTCGAGTCAAAAATGTTATTAGTATTTTGTGTAGGTTTTGAAATTTTGAATATTGAATTTTTCTAAAAAATACAAATTTTTCTAAAACGTCATTCTTCTAAGGAAAGATAAGTTGTTTGGTCATACAATACTTAAGCTATGTTTTATATTACAATTATTTCCAATGAGAATTTAATATCCTTATATTTCAAAAGTTTTCACTTATTTTGTTTTGAACTTAAACTTGAATCAATAACGTTGTAGTTTTTGGTTCAAGGAATTAGAGCATTCTTTTTCTTCTTAATTAACACTGCTCTCTGAAATTATCTGATTCTAAATCATTTGACAGCTAAGTTCATTACGAGGGTGACAAGCTTATCAATTGACAGTTTATTCAGAAAGTTGATATAAAACTTCTTCATTAGTTATGAACATTCCTTACCCATTTTATCATTGAAACCCAGATTCAAATAGAGTTAATTGAACTCGCATTTGCAGTTACTTCAATCAACCTTATTTTAATGTAGGTTTAAAGTTTGCCTTAAATCTTTATTTTTATTACACTTCACAATTCAAATGCAGTTCATATTAAATTTATTAATATTATGTAATGGTTTTTATTTGTCATCTCTTTTTAATTTTGATGATTTTATTAAGTTTTTTAACGATAAGATTAACTAATAAAACCTATGTACTGACGACTCTATATTTAAGTGTTCAAACGTGTTCAAATCATCAATTCCTATTTTATTACTCAACTTTAAATACATTTATTATTCTGGAATTGGATTGGATTGACTGCTAAACCCAAGTTTATTTGGTTGTCCTACCAGTTTCCCAATCGTTATCATTTTAGTATTAAAAGATGAAGAAAAAAAACCTCCGATCAAGGAACTAGAACTTGAGATTTATGTATTTATTTTATTCTTAATTGCCTTCCTAGTAGTTGTTGGGTATACCAAGTTCTGAGACTCCATCGGACAAGTTTGAGAGATCTCAACGAGGTGTCTTTTAACAATATTTTCGATCAAATTATTACACAGTGCAATAAAAGATTTCACATAATTGAATTTTATTCGAATTTTAAAAACCGTACATAGAAAAGATACTGAAATAAAATGCATGACTGGGTCGCACGAACTTGGCCCGGGATCGAAAGAGTCTGTTTAAAAATAATACTTATTTTTTAAAACTTCAAAATATACCTCCAAAATTAAATTGACATTTTGATCATAAAATATTATTTGAGCACTAAAAACGGCGATGACGAACCGAATCCCGCTGTAAGGGAGATAGAACCACTCAACTTAGGCGACGCAGATCAACAATTCCGCCTACCCGACCTAGACGAAGTGAAGATACTCGTAGCTATATCTAAACTGAAGTCAAACAAAGCTGCTGGAGCTGACGGCATAGCTGCCGAACTATTTAAAGCAGCAGGCGATGACTTGGTAGGGAGCATGCACCAACTCATCTGCAAAATATGGTCGGAAGAAAGCATGCCCGATGAGTGGAATCTCAGCATAGTTTGTCCGATACATAAAAAAAGGAGACCCTTTAAATTGCGCCAACTACAGAGGGATCAGTCTCCTTAACATTGCATATAAGATCCTTTCTGCCGTACTATGTGAACGTCTGAAGCCGTTCGTCAACAACCTGATAGGTCCTTATCAGTGTGGCTTCAGACCAGGAAAGTCCACTATCGACCAAATATTCACATTACGGCAGATCTTGGAACAAACCCAGGAGCTTCAAATCAATACCCACCATCTCTTTATCGATTTTAAAGCCGCGTATGACAGCATCCATAGGGAAGAGCTCTACAGAGCAATGTCTAGTTTTGGCATCCCTGTCAAACTTATCCGTTTGTGCAGAATGACGATGGAGAATGCACGCTGCTCCATCAAGGTCGGAAAAGATCTCACCGATGCATTTGATGTCAAAAAAGGTTTTAGACAAGGCGATGCACTGTCATGCGACTTCTTCAACATCGTTCTGGAAAGAATTGTGCAAAACTCAACCGTCAACACTAGAGGCACAATCTTCCAAAGGTCCATCCAATTACTCGGATACGCAGATGATATTGACATAATTGGAAGATCAAAGCGTGATGTCAGTGGAGCGTTTTTGAGCATTGCGACGGAAGCGAAGAAGATGGGTTTAGTGGTCAATGAGGGCAAGACCAAGTATATGCTGTCATCAAAAAAGGACATTGAACAACGACGTCTTGGACAAAACGTCACCATGGACAGCTATAACTTCGAGGTAGTTAAGGACTTTGTCTACCTAGGCACCGCTATAAACACAGGCAACGACACCAGCGCTGAAATCAAACGAAGAATAACTCTTGCAAATCGCTGCTTCTTTGGACTTAGAAGGCAATTGAGAAGTAAAGTCCTCTCTCGAGCATCTAAAATCACCATCTATAAGACACTCATCATCCCGGTTCTCATTTATGGCGCTGAGGCCTGGACCCTGTCCAAGAAAGATGAGAACGTCTTAGGATGCTGCGAGAGAAAAATTCTACGGGTGATTTTTGGTCCTGTACGTATAGATGGAGAATGGAGGAGAAGATATAACGACGAACTGTACGGGCTGTACAGCGACACTGACCTAGTTAGCAGAATTAAAGTCCAACGGCTTAGATGGCTGGGTCATGTAGAGCGAATGGACATCAACGCTCCAGCCCGGAAGGTCTTCGAATCCAATCCCGAGGGACGGCGCAGTAGAGGAAGACCGCGACTCAGGTGGCGCACTCAGGTGGGTGAGGACCTCAACCAACTTGGCGTGCGAAACTGGAGACAGCTAGCTAGGGACCGAGCTGGCTGGAGACGCATGTTGGTTGAGGCCCAGGTCCGCCCCGGACTGTAGCGCCACCTTAAGTAAGTAAGTAAGTACTAAAAACGGGGCTGGAATTCAACCCACACTTTTTTGTTCCCGATATTTTTAGTCGAAAACCTATTTTTATCAATTTTACACAGCATTTTTTTAAAGTTTTTATGTCTTATAAAATTTAATTTTTCTAAGAACATTATCATACGATAACAATAACATTTTGCATAGAATGAAATAATTTTGAAGTCGATTCTCATGTCATCATCGATTCTCGAAATATTCGAATCGAACATCAATAACAAGTCTTAGTATTCTCTTTTCAAGTTTTTAATTTTTGTAAAAAAATTACTTCAATTTTTTTAAATGTTTCCAACGGTTAAAAACGTTTTTCTTCGTTTCATACAAATATTTTGGAGGCAATATCATTTCTTGTTGGTAAAATATTCAAGGTGACAGAAATTAGGTTTTCATTATTTTTGTATTTATAAAAAAACCGTTAATTGATTTTTTTTTTCAAAATTGAATTTCGCATCACGTTATATAACAAAAAAAAAGAGTCAGGGATGTGACCCACACTGATAACTTCCCATCCCGTCTGTCTTGCTTAAAATTTGTGTAGGTTTACGTGTTTTTTTAAAAAAGTTGTCAGCTGAATTATTCTAGAAAGTTTAAAAATTAGTTAGTTTGCTTTCAAAATCTATTTTTGTAAACGAGATTTTTAGTCAAAAACCAATTTTTACCAATTTTAGAAGAATTTCTTAAAAGTTTTTATTTCCTATATAAACAAATACAAATTGCATGAATGAAACTAATTTGAAGTCAATATCTTCTATTGTTCACGAGATATCGAGAACCGAACATCAATTTTTAACAATTTACTGCGTACTGTTTTTAGTAGATTTTTTAATGTAATTTTTATGAAAAAAACGGACTGTTAGATTTTTATAAAAAAAATTACTGAATGTCGAAAACAATATTTTAACAATATTAGTTTGAAGCCAATATTTTCAATTTTTGAAAAGATATTTCAGTCGAAAGTAAATTTTTACAAAGTTTTCGTATTGTTTTTTTTGTATGTTTTTATTTTTTATTTGTAAAAAAAAAATGTCAATTCGATTTTTATCAAAATTTTAACAAATGTTGAAAACAATATTTTTTATAAGATTAAATTAAATTGAATTGAAAAGATATTTGGGTCGAAAATCAATTTTTACCAACTTTTAGTAATGTTTTTTAGGTTTTTATTTTTTGTAAGAAAACTGTCAATTCGATTGTTCTCAAACTTTTAACGAATGTTGAAAACAATATTTCTTACAAGAAAAAATTATATTAAAGCCAATATCTCAAAATTTTAAGTCGAAAATCAATTTGTACCAACTTTTAGAAATGTTTTTTTGTTTGGTTTTTATTTTTTATAAAAAAAAACTGTCAATTCGATTTTTCTCAAAATTCTACCGAATGTTAAAAACATTATTTTTCGTTGCACAAAATTGTTTTGGAGATAAAATCATTTTTTATTCGTAAAATTTTCAAAGTGACAATTTTTACTTTCAGTTTTTTGATTTATAAAAAAACCGTTAATTGTATTTTTTCCAAAAATATATTTGTTTTGTATCACGTTACAATATATAATAATAAATTTAATTCAAGTCTTTAGCATTATTGGTTCGTGAGATATTTAGGGTTGACCAAAATGTTCACCTTTTTTTTTTTAAATTGCTATGGTAAAAAAAACACCTACTCAAATTTTTTGGAAGTCCTTTTTGCATCTTTTTGCATTATTATCTTAAGAACAAAATTTATTTGAAATCGATATCTCCACTGGTTCTTGAGCTATGGACGATGAAAAAAACTTCGTGAACGTACGGACGTACGAAGGTACGTATACACGCACGCCCAGACATCTCTCTAAAAATCTTTTATTTCGACTCTAAGAACCTTGAAACATCGAGAAATTTCAAAACTTTCAATTCGACAAATTGGACCGATTACAATAACTTACTATGGGAAGTTAATAAAAAATGTGAGATATTTGGGGTCAACCAAAATAATCACTTTTTTTAAAATTGCTATACAAATTGCTACGAACAACCACCACTCAATTTTTTCGAAAGTCCTTTCTGCGTCTTTGATGTTACTATCTGTTAAACAAAATGTATTTGAAGTCGATATCTCTAATGGTTCTTGAGATCTGAACGAAAAATTGTATCCCAAACGTAGAGACGTACGAACGTACGAGTACACACAGACATTTCTCTAAAAATCATTGATTTAGATTCAAGGGACCCTGAAACGTCGAGAAATTTGATAACTCAACAAATCAGACCGATTACACAATAACTTCCTATGGAAGGTTAAAAAAAAAACTCTACGCCAAATTTCCCAAAACATTAATTCCCAACTTTGAATTACATATATCGACCTAATGGCTTAAGCTATGTATTTGCTGGCAAGGACAGACACACACACTGACGATATGACCGGACCCACGTTTTTCTATTTCTCTACCATCGTACTGACATGTTTGATTAAAATCTCAAGTTCGAAATGTTTTACGAATACAATACTTACCATAAAGTTCGTATAAGTCGCAAGCAAATAAGTACTAAAAAAAACGCTTCGCTTAAGACCTGACGACAAGTTGTTATCGTAATAAGATATAGCGCCACTGTCAATGCCATTTGCCACCGGGTGCTGCATATCTCCATTTAATGTACAGTATTCATACATAAGTGAATACGTGAGGAAGTAAAATATGAAGCTGACAGTTGGGTGCTCTTCTCCTCTCTTAGAGTACACTCTTCAAGTCTACACTCTGCCTACAACATCCAGTTCAAGTCCACATTTTTAGATAACAATCTAAAACTAAAATCTCGAATTTAAAAAGATGACTTTCTTGTTGTATACGTTGTAAATTTTGTTTAAAAGTCAAAAGTACTTATGGAAATATATAAATTAGTAAAATTACGATTTTAACAGTCGTTTGGATTAAGTAAAATGTTATTTTAAGTTACAACAAACTGATCTGAAACTGAAGAAAAACTAAAAGCTTACCTGAATGCTCGCTAGATAGGCTGGATAAGCTGGGTTACGATGGAGTACGATGCTTTGCTTATCTCTTGTTTAATAGCTCCCAATTGAGTAATTTATTTAGTGCAAAAATTTAGGTTAGATTCGAATGAAAAGTGATGCATAATTCAAAGTTAAGAAATGTTTTAATCGATATAAAGTGCATTTGGAGATGCTTCCTCTACTAAATCATAACTGCAAGAGAGGTGCGAACATGGAACTATCTATCCGCGTAATAGAAATGGTGATATTATTTTCACCTCTGTTAACTGTTAAATTATAGTTAGTTTCGCACTTGACTGACATTGCCGTTATGTTTATTTGGATTTATAATTGAATATAATTTATATCAACTATGATTGTTAAAATAAGTGCAGTGATTTCTATTTTGCAAGTTTTTTTTTAAACAAACCACAACATTAAGAGTTATTTTATTGAGTTAAACTTGAAATGTGGAAGAAAACATTTTAATTGCAAAATTAAGTGTATAACTGATTAACAACAAAGTATTCCATTAGTTCAATTTTCTATGAAATTGTATGCAATTTTTTGTCAATTAAATACTCATTTACAGTGTATCCCAAAACTAGCACAAGATTTGTACCTAGAGTATATATGTAGTAAAGTTTTGAAAAACCTTAAGAAATATATACAAATATGACTGACAATTGACAGTTAAACCTCACACGCAGCTCACACCTTTCTATCCAATCATTTTCACCATGTATATTTTCATATCATTTTGTTTTAAATACATAGATTCTTACCTTCTGGATGGTTAATATATTTGCATTTTTATATATCTTACAACTCCTTATACTAGGTTTGTTTTCACAACAACCACTAAATAGCAGAATATTTCAAGAATAAGTCCGAAAATAATGTACTTGCTATTTACTGCTGGCGCTAAGTTTTGACAGACAGTAGACGTACAGTTGAACATTAAAATTCGATTTGTTAAAAAGTATTAACTTCCCATAGGAAGTTATTGTAATCGGTCCGATTTGTCAAATTGAAAATTTTGACATTTCTCGACGTTTCAAAGTCCCTAGAGTCGAAATAAAACATTTTTAGAAAGATGTCTGTGCGTGCGTGTGTACGTACATTCGTACGTCCGTAAGTCCGTACGTTCGCGACGTTTTTTTCGTCATCCATAGCTCAAGAACCAGAAAAGATATCGACTTCAAATAAATTTTGTTATACGGATAATAATGCATAAAGATGCAGAAAGGGCTCTCAAGAAAATTGTGGTGGTGTTTTTTTTACCATAGCAGTTTAAAAAAAAAGGTGAAAATTTTGGTTAACCCTAAATATCTCATTAACAAATGAAGCTAGAGACTTGAATTAAAGTTTATATTATATATTGTAACGTGATACAAAACAATTATATTTTTGGAAAAAAAAAACAATTAACGGTATTTTTATAAATCAAAAAAACTGAAAAAAAAATTTGTCACCTCGAAAATTTTACGACTAAAATATGATTTCATCTCCGAAACAATTTCGTGCAACGAAAAATAATGTTTTTGTCATCTGATAAAATTTTGAGAAAAATCTAATGGACAGTTTTTTTATAAAAAATAAAAACTTAAAAAAAACATTACTCAAAGTTGGTAAAAATTGAATTTCGACTCAAATATCTTTTCAAAAACTTGAGATTATGGCTTCAAACTTATTTTATCTTATAAGAAATATTATTTTCAACATTAGGACAAATTTTGAGAAAAATCAAATTGACAGTTTTTTTACAAAAAATAAAAACCTAAAAAAAAAAATTAATAAAACTTGGTAAAAATTGACTTTCGACAAAAGTATCTTTTCAAAACTTTGAAATATTGGCTTTAAACAACTTTTATCTTTTAAAAAATATTGTTTTCAACATTCAGTAAAATTTTGAAAAAAAATCGAATTGGCAGTTTTTTTACAAAAAATTAAAAACCTAAACAAAAACAAAAACAATACTAAAACTTGGTAAAAATTTACTTTCGACTCAAATAGCTTTTCAAACATGAAAAATATTAGCTTCAAACTTATTTTATTTCACAGAAAATATTATTTTCGATATTCCATAAAATAAAATCTACAAAAAATAGTACGCAAATTTGGTAAAAATTGATACATATAGACAAACTTTTAAGCAAGACAAATCGACAGACGGGATGGGAAGTTATCAGTGTGGGTCGCATCTCAGCCTCTTTTTTCCTTTATTTAATGGTGGCTAATTTTTTCCAGAAACTTTGTATGGGACTAAAATTATAGCCTAAGGCTTAACACAATAAATCAAAACTAATAATAGTCTTTAAGCTTCTTCTTAAGTCATTTTAAAACTCGATCCCAGTAACTATCGGTTTGTCAAGGAATTTGCCGTTTTTCAATCACGAGCTTGTGTTAATTTTGTAAAATCAATTTTCTTACTAAAAAAAGAAATGTTCATAGTTACTAAAATACGTTTTAAATTGATAGTCCTAAATTCGATTTCGATTCGAAGTCCGATTCGATCTGCTAAAATTTTAGAAATACAAGTTTTCATTTTTAAAAATATTTGTTTAATAAATTTCAAAAACTTGATGTGATATCGTTGTTTAGAAAATGGATTCGTTACAAAGAAATAAAAAAAAAATAAAAAGAGGCTAGGATGCGACCCACACTGATAACTTCCCATCCCGTCTGTCGATTTGTCTTGCTTAAAAGTTTGTAGGTTTTCGTGTTGGGTTAAGAAAGTTGTCAGTTGAATCTAAAAAGTTTAAAAGTTACCAACAATATTTTGCATATGATGAAATAGTTTGATTTTAAAATCTATTTTTGTAAACGAGACTTAAAAATGAGATGAAAAAACCGATTTTTATAAAAAAAAACATTACTGAACATCGAAAACAATATTTTCTGTAAAATAAAATAAGTTTGAAGCCAATATTTTTAATTTTTGAAAAGCTATTTGAGTCGAAAATCATTTTTTACCTACTTTTATAAATTTTTTTTTTAGATTTTTATATTTTGTAAAAAAGCTGCCGATTCGATTTTTCTCAAAATTTTTTCCAATGTTGAAAGAAATATTTCTTATAAGCTAAAGTTAGTTGGAAGCCATAATCTCAATTTTTTTAAAAGATATTTGAGTCGAAAATCAATTTTTACCAACTTTTGTTAAATTTTTGTTAGGTTTTTATTGTTTGTAAAAAAACTGTCAATTCGATTTTTTTTCTTCAAAATTTTACCGAATGTTGATAACAATATTTTTTAAAAGATAAAAGTAGTTTGAAGCCATAATCTCAAGTTTTTGAAAAGATATTTGAGTCGAAATTCAATTTTTACCAACTTTGAGTAATGTTTTTTTTAGGTTTTTATTTTTTATAAAAAATCTCTCAATTTGTTTTTTCTCAAAATTTTACCAGATGTTAAAAACGTTATTCTTCGTTGCAGACGGCATTTTGCCATGCTATATAAACCATTTTTCTTAAAATTTAATGTTAAAATTTAATTATGAATAAAAATACTACTACTACTACTACTTATTCTTCGTTGCACAAAATTGTTTTGGAGATAAAATCGTTTTTTATTATAAAATTTTCGAGGTGACAAATTTTTTTTTCAGTTTTTTTGTATTTATTAAAAAACCGTTAATTGGATTTTTTCCAAAAATATACCTGTTTGGTATCACGTTATAATATATAATATAAAATTTAATTCAAGTCTCTAGCGTCATTGGTTCGTGACATATTTAGGGTTAACCAAAATATCTCACTTTTTTTTTAAAGTAATATGGTAAAAACCCACGCATTCTTGAGAGCCCTTTCTGCATCTTTCTGCATTATTATCTGTACAACAAAATTTATTTGAAGTCGATATCTTTTCTGGTTCTTGAGCTATGGACGACGAAAAAACGTCGCGAACGTACGGACGTACGGACACGCACGCACAGAGATCTTTCTAAAAAGCTTTTATATCGACTCTAGGGACCTTGAAACGCCTAGAAATGTCAACATTTTCAATTCGACAAATCGGACCCATTACAATAACTTCCTATGGGAAGTCAAAAATAAATGTACCAACGGTTTTTTTTATAAATCAGAAAAACTGACAAAAAAAATTGTCACGTCGAATATTTTACGACTTAAATATCATTGTAAAAATGAAAAATATTGGCTTCACACAATTTCATCTTATAACAATTATTTTTTTTCAATATTCAGTAAAAATTTGAGAACAATCGAATTCACAATTTTTTTACAAAAAAAAAAAATAAATACCTAAAAAAAAAACATTACCAAAAGTTGGTATAAAATGATTTTCGACTCAAATATCTTTTCAATAATTTAAGAAATTAGCTTCAAACTAATTTCATCTTATAGAAAATATTGTGTTCGACATTCAGTATATTTTTTATAAAAATCCGACGGTCAGTTTTTTTTTTCATAAAAATTAAGATTTACCAAAAATAGTACGCAAAATTGGTAGAAATTGGGTTTCGACTAAAAATCTCGATAACAAAAATAGATTTTGAAATCAAACTCTTTCATCATGTGCAAAAAATTGTTAGTGATTTTTAATTAATTTGTTAGAAAAATTCAACATACAACTTTTTTATCAAAGCACGACAACCTACAAAATCAACAAAAAACTTTAAGAAATGGTTTTTGACTCAAGTATTAAGAGAACAAAGAAAAATATTGAATTCAAATTATTTGTTAAAATTTTACCAGTTTGGGTCGCATCCCAGCCTCTTTTCTAAAATTTGTACTATCCATTTTCTAACTAAAAAAGGAGATTTTAAAAATCAAAAATTACTTTGACAGAATAATATCAACTAAAGGAAAATGTTCATAAGTTGTATACAACAAAGTCAAAAAGTGTTAATCCACAAGATCTCTACGGTCTATGTGATTTTTTTTTATTTTTTTTTATAATTAGCGAACACTAAAAGGGTTTTGTATACCTTTAATATGCCAAAGACACAGTGTGAGCATTAGGAAAAGAGGGAAGGGTTGGATAGGAGTTGTCGGTGTACATTGATTTTGAATTTCTGAACATTGAAATGGCAGGGAAAGATAGAGCGTGGCGCAAGGCGTTCCACATTCGCGTGGAATCTCTGTACTTCATAGTACGGCCGAAGTTGGGCTCAAGGGTAAACTGATGGGCATTCCTAGAAGCGCGGGTATTACGGTTAAATTGTTTAAGGGGAGGAATGCAACTGACTATTTCACTAGAGCATAGTCCGTTAAAATAACGGTAAAAAAGGGTTAGACAAGAAACCTTGCGTCGATGTTCGAGTGACGTAAACGAGTTGATGATGTTAATGTCACCAATCATTTTAAAAGCTCTACTTTGAATACTGTCCAAGAGGCTTAAATAAGTTACTGGAGCACCAGCCCAGAGATGAGAGTTATATTCAAGTTTCGGACGTATATAAGTTTTGTAGATTGTAGCCAGATCAGACGGCGAGAAAAATTTCTTGCAACGTCTCAAAAAACCCAGACATCTTGCGGCATTTTTGGCAACATCGCGTATGTGATCGCTCCACAAAAGGTGGTTGCTGATGCACATTCCGAGGATGTCGAGATTTTCCGTTTCGTTGATGCAAGTGCCACTCATAGATAGTGGCAAAGAGGGTTTATCTCGCTTTAACGATACAAGACAGCATCATCTCTTCGAGAAATAATACGATCAGGAAAATTTGCATATTGCATTCATACTTATAGGCCAAAAACCTCACTAAGCACTGGCACTTAGGAAATAGTAGATTCTTTTCAACATTCATTTTTTGATTTTTGTTAGCCCTAAAAGCAACAGTTCTGCTTCTAAACGTAGACTCCTAGATACATTTCAGGAATCAAGTTTGAGAACTGTTTCTGTTAGACGAATTTTAAAAGCTTTAAGAACTAAGTCTTCAATCAAAATACGGCGTAAGGTCTTTTATGGAATGCCTAGCTCCAGAGATCGTCGAAGACACAACGAACCGTATGGGTTTCCGTCAAAACTACTTACAGCAATATTATCAGATGTTCTTGAGCTACGTATACGGTTTTGATTTTTCACATCAATAACATTAACATTTTCATTAGTTTCACCATTGCTGCCCGAGAAAATGCTTCACTAAAACTGAAACGTGGCGAACTGTGATTGTAAAAGTTAACCTTTTTGTGGTAAATTTTAAAAATTTAAATGTGTTGTTAAAGTGTAAATTGTCTAATTTGTATCAATGGTGTAGTTTTGACTTGGCAAAATTCAAAATATGACAGCTTCAAAGGTGCCCGAGTCCAAATAAAAGGCTATTGAAAATGTCACCTCTTATGGAAAACATCTACATTTAATTTGAAGTTATTATTATATAAATAACTTCGTTTTAGATTATGTAGTCCTCTCATGTATAATGAGCATTATAAATCTGATTTTCAGCAATTTTTCTTCTATGTTTACCCTACTCTACTTTTCTAAAATTTCACTTAACATTTTTTTATAATTTTGTAAAAAAAAAACTCATGTGTTAGACTCATTTAAATGTTTAAACTTAACAATTAAACATTTTACATTCCATCAACCATTTATTTTTAGGACTTACTGCAGCACTGCGAGTATCATTTGAATTACAAAAGAAAAGAAAATATAGCCATTTCAATGGAAGGTGGCAAAACTATCACACCCATTTCTCTAAACCAATTAATCACACTCGATAAAAAGATCTTTCGGAGTCTCCTATACGACTTCGAGCACTACTATTTATTATAGTACTAACTTGTCATAGCAAATAAATTAGCCATAACCGTGCTTCACGTCTGTCAAAAGATTGATAGCTGGTATAAAACAAGGAAATGTATTTTTATATGATTACCTACAAAAAAAATGGGAGTGTGAACTTGAAAAATGGATGCAATGAAATAATTTGTCACCAGCTTTACAAAAGAGTCAAAACAAAAAGTATTTGAAACTGCATTACATTTCCATATTTTTGCTTGGATTGTCATGACATATAACACAGGAGCACCTGTGACTGTGTCAACGAGTAGTTCAATTTGTATGGACGAAGTCGGAAAATCTTAATCGATATACTACGTTAACTTTTAAATGCAACTTAAATAAAATAAATCATAAGAATGCATTTTTGCCTACTGTCACGCCCCTTTTTACAAAATTATTTAATTTAAAGTAGTTCAAAAATAAGCATACATATATTTTGTGGTTTCAAGCTGAAATTGCTTACATTTGACACCTGTCAAACTCAACTGTCAATGGAAATGTCATGAAATTACATAAATGTTTGCCATTTACGATGTTGGATCATTTTACTATAAAACAAACCCGTTTAAAAAACTTCAGCTTATTGCAAAAGTTACGTTATTATTATAGTAAGAATTTCGAAGCGAATGGAAGCGTTATTGATGCTGTAAGGCGTGTGCATCTCACTCACTCACTACGATACAAAAATATTGAATTTCAAGAATTGAATTGAAAAATTTTCTTTAGCTGACGATTGAAGATCATAACTTGGAAGAAATGAGATTCTAACAAAAACAGACCGGGAAACAAGCTACGCAAAACAACTAAGTATGGCTTCATGGAAGGAGTTTCATGATCACGGAATTTCATGTGATGTTGGTGGAGTCCATTGGCCACAAATATCAATGAGATTTGAAACCTTCAGAATTGTTTTAATTGAAAATCAAGATTACTGAAGCTGTAAACGAGAAAATTTGACAGTTGACAACCTTGAAATAGTTATTTGACAGCTTAAATTTTAGGATTGCTGAAAATGGGACAGTACATGTAAAAAAATCCTAAGTTGTTTTTGTATAAAATCAAAATTCGATCAAAAGTTAAATCCATGTCTTCAAAATTGCAAATACATTCATTTTTAGGATTGTTCTAAAATTAATACAGGACCATAATTTGACAGATGACAGTTAAGGGTCAATAAAAATAGGGAACACTTCACGAGAGGAGAACAGTGCTATTTCATTATGGAAAAGCTAAGCTAGTCATACATCAACATTTAATTTTCGCCCACTGACACGCCTACTTCTAAAAAATTAAACATTTGAGAGGTGTCCCAAAATTGATAAAATGTTAAAACTGTCTAGTATTTTCAGCAAATCAAAAGAAGTTTTTTGACAGCTGTCACTTAAATTGTTGCTAAAGAAGGTGAAATTCCACGAGAAAATGAAAAAAATGTCATCAACCAAATTTTGGGACAATAGTGATTAATCAGTTAAGTTCCACCAAAGTGGTATAACCATTTCTGTCTGTGACCTAATTTTTTCAGTGGATGAAAATAGAATGTCTCAAATAGGTGTCATCACTCTTTTTCAATATTCAAATGTTTAACGGTTAATTGTTATTTAATGCCAAAAAAGATCCATGTAGAAGATCAGAACAGAAAACATTCACGCAATTATTATTATGATCCTTTCTCTTTAACTCTTACTATATACGCGTTTTAATTTAACCTTTTTCAAATATGATTTCAGGAAGGAATAATTCTTGAATAAATGATGCATATACTTTGTGTACAGTTTTCAATTGCATATCTTTTTTCAATTGGCGCATCTACTATATTTAGTGACCTCTCTTGATTGGAATGGAAATAGATGCTTTCTTTCATCGCATCGTCGTCGTCGACTTCTTAGTCGATCGGTCTTTTGAAATCTCTAACAGGACTTTGCCGAAAGCCAATATTTGCCTTAAAGCATATTCTTTTTATAAATGTTATTCAAAGAAAGAAGATGCGCTACACAATGCACTTAAAATTGGCATTGGCAGAGAACAACAACAACAACAAACATGGAATCGACAACCGGCCTTGTCAATATCAATTTCAAAATTCATCGATTACCGACTGTAATTATTCTACATCGCGCCTTGTGTCAGAAACACGATTCCATATTCCAATCCTGATCCCGTCGTCGTTGCGTTGTCTTCGTCGTCGGTCGTCAGGTTGGTCGCCGACGACGACGAAAGGCCGCTAGCCGCCCGGTCCAGGCTTCAAACTGGAACTATAAATACTACAATCCAAACATTATGGTAAGCCCGACTTGTGTGTAAGGTGAGTACTAACCATTAAAAAATTGCAGAGGAACATGCTTTTTATGTATAAATTTGTTTTTTTTTTTTTTTATTCTTCGACTTTAATCCAAACTTAGAACGTGTGGTGGCAATGGCGAAATGCCAATGGAATGGACTTTTGGGTCGAGTGAAAGACACCAGTCTTGGAATGTTCCAGAACAAATGATCATAAATTATAATGGAAACGAGCTTAAGCTAGGAGCTGTGCAGGTTCCTTTAACTTAAAAAGCACCTGTACATAACACCCACAGTCAAGACGCAGCAGTCCAGTAGGTTAGGTAAGGTATACTTTTCAATCTTTCGACAAAAGTTATCTGACGAGTGGTTTGAGATCTTTGTCTGAAACTCAAGTCAATGACCATGCTTCTTTATTTTAGATGGATCTATTAGTTTCCTGCGGGACATGTTTGCATACAAGAAAAATGTATGTTTTGAAGATTCTTTATCTTTCAGCTCAAACAGGTCCGGATTTGAAAGAATTCAATAACGTTGGGAGAAAATGTGGTCACTAAAGGGTGTCCCAAAATATACGAAACATTTGAACTTTCCATAATTTTTGTAGTACATTTTTAAAATGATTCAACATTTATCACCCAAGGCACTGACGAGACCGACGAGATTGATAAGGCCGATGAGACCTATGAGACCTCTGAAACCGATGAGACCCAAAAGACCCATGAAACCCATGAGACCGATAAGACTGATGGAATCAATTAGACCGAGCAGAGCGATGAGTTCGATGAGACCGGTGAGACCGTTGTGACCGAAGACACCGAGGAGACTCATAAGACCGGTAACCGATTACACTGAGACCGATGAGACCGATAAGACCAATGAGAGCGATGAGGCTGATGGGTCCTATGAGACCAATGAGATCTCTAATACCTATGAGGCCCATGAGACCCATGAGATCCATGAGACCCATGAGACCCTTGAGACCCATGAGACCCATGAGATCAACAATGTATCCCATGAGACCGATGAAACTGATGGCACCCATGAGACCGATGAGACTCATGAGACCTATTAGACTGATAAAACTGATGAGACCGACCATAAGACTGGTGGGACCCATGAGACTTATAAGACTGATGAGACCGAAGAGACTTATGAGAACCGTTAGACTGATAAAACTTATGCGACCGACAAAATTGGCAAGGACAGCGAAATTGACAATCCTGAAGAGATCTCCGATTCCAAAGAAATTAACGAGAAAGAAGAAACGTCAAATCCATTTTGAACAATCTTGAGGTCATCGATAAAGATACTGTCGACTCTTACGTATATTTAAAATCTCGAGTTGTTTTCCTTACGAATCAAAAATGTTCTTAAAGGATATTTGTTGCGTGACCGAGATGATACTGCATATTTTCAACCGTAAGTAACCGAGATTCTTGCTAGTCATTGTAACGTAAAGCAATTGCAAATTAAAATGATCACTAAAGTAGTACACGTGGCATGATGGTTAGTGCGTTGGACTGTCATGCCAGAGGTCGTGGGTTCGATCTCTGCCTGTGCCATCTAAAGTTTTTTCACGGGTACTGCCTCTTGCGAGGTATTGACAAATTCTCCAAGAGTAATTCTTGTCATGAAAAGTGCTTTCTCAAATTAGCCGTTCGGATTCGGCTTAAAACTGTAGGTCCCCTCCATCCCTGAAAACATTACTTGCACACAGGAATGGTTGAGAGTTGTAAGTCACTAGGCCCTAGTTCTCAACGGACTGTTGCGCCACCTAATTTATTTATTAAAGTTACAAAATGAGGTATAAGGCACACATTTTTAGACCTTAAAAAGACCGAAACGATACTAGCAAAAAAGTCGTACGGTACAATCTCTTATACTCCTGTAAATTAACCCAATATCCCAAATAAATTCCCTCATCCAATCACTTACGCAAAAAACAACAAAACCATAATAAAGACATACTTTATACGTCATATGGTCTGGTTTCCGTTAGGAATTATGGAATTTATATTAGTTGTTTAATTTTCCATTCAACATCGTCGCAAGTTTATTTCTTCCATCGTGTTTCCATCAACCGAACTTGAACGATCTTACACACGTCATTCCCTGAGGCAATTATCTAAAAATTATCTCTTAACCAAACCACCTCTGTGCGGCGCGGTATTGTGCGCCACAGCACGGTATGCCGCTGCTGCACTGTGTCTCGCCTCAACATAAAGCCTTTGCTGCTGAATCATTGGGCCTAATCCAATCGGGCCTAAGATCAACTTACTTCCTGATTTACTTCCAATGATGGTGTGTTGGCCACGCCATGGCACAGCACAGCGTAGACTACAATGTATTAGATTTTTCTAACTGCCGAAATCAAGTTTCCGTATCTGCGTTCTTTTGACGTTGAGTCTCGAGTCGCGTCGTCGTCGTGGTCTAAAAAAGTCGGTGGCGAACACTTGTGTTCGTTGCGAGAAACCTTTTTATTTTACTTCATCATCATGCGGTTAAATCACAGCTAACAAGGTTAAAAATTTATTACCCCAATGGCTGTTTGGTAGGTTAAGTGCCAAACCAACTTGGTGCCGCACTTACCATTCTCAGCACCAGCAAAGAACAGAGCCAGTCAGCTCCCGGCTTCAGCACTCAGCTTCAGATTTCCAAAACTGTGCGCTGAGCAACCCAAATTGTCACCGGCTGTTTTGGCCGCTTCGGCCTAGTCATGAATTTGAGTACATACCATTCCTATAACGAACCGCACCGGAATGGACTTCGGACTGAGCCAGGCGTTAATAATTTCCAAAGATCATTTACACTGGAACACTGATGGGGATGGCAGGAAAAAAGATGGGTGATTGGTGGATCTCGTGCCATCGCAGGAACATGATCATCGATTAATCATCTTCCATTTTGAGAGGTTTGGCGGTCTTTTGGACTGACTATTGGACTTTTTCTTTGATTCTTTTTGAATACAATTTGAAACATGTGCGCAACGCTGCACTGATGTCGCCCAAGATTTTCACGTACAAGGCGGGCACTCTCGAGCAGCAGCGAGCAGCACCAGCTTCAGTTACCAAGACCAAGATGTTTCGTAGCGCAAAAAGTCATCTAGTTTCTTGCTGCTAATTATCTGGACACGGTGCATCTCTCGACGAGGAAGTTATTTTTGAATGGGACAAAAAATTGATTTACAATGTTGATTCAATGATCTAGATTAATATGCAATTTATTTTGATTGACTTTACAGTTGTTGTTGTCGTCTTATGAAACAAGCATTCATTAAAAATACAAGATGGGATATAAAAGAGTCGAGTTCTGTGAGAGGAACAAGGGACAAGGGACAAGGGACAAGTAATCAATAATAATTGAACAAATTTAGTGAAATAACTTGTGATAAGTTGTCTCTGGGTCAATGAAGTGAGGCAATTTATACTAAGAAAAAGAATCGACACTAATCCGGACTTAATTGGATCTTTGGTTTGGTATAATTAAAATTAATGTGTGAGGCTTTTTGTACAACATTTTGTTAAATGTCCATCAATTTGTAAGACATTTTTTTTGTTTTTCTTGAAACGAAAATGACTTAAGAAGATTTCACACAAGAAAGAAAAAAGTGGGAAAATGTATCAGGTTGTTGTCTGATAAATTAAATTAATTAAAGATTCTAGATTTTGGTTTTATTGATGATATTTTATGGAATGCATATTATTTAATTTCTTTCATAATCATTAAAGATATTGAACTTACAAAAAAAATCCACTGAATGTGTAGATTGGAAACACATTGGATGGACATAAATCGTGAGTATGGAAAACGCGGATCATAAACGGAGTAGAAAAGTATCAGAAATTGGATTTAGATAATGTGTGAATAATCATTTTTATCCACAAAAAGAACGGATAAAAAAGAAATTGAAATCGAATTGCAGAATGGGAAGTGAAACGGAAACGGAAAAGTACAGGTGTACATATAATCCGATAAAATAAAGTGTTAAGCCTGTCGGATAAATAGACGGATAAATAGATGTAAGCCTTCTGGATAACAGAAAGGATATAAAAAATAAAATGAACCAAATACATGCATGACGTGACGGATAAACGCATACAAAATTAATCTGGAACTAATTGAAAATTCTCCGAATAGAAATAGAACATGAATTAGAAATGCAGAAATACATAAATTAAAAAATATCGATGTTTTAAGCTGTAGCTATAGATCAGAAGGGAATAGAAAATGATGCATAAACAGGATAAAACTAATATAAAATTTGTAGAACATGGACAAAATTTGGCATGGATAAAAGAGCTGTGATGACTATAACAGCGGCAAAGAATAATTAATGGATCGGATAAGAAACGGATAAAAGTATTACCACTGGATAATGCATAAAATAACAACAAAAACGGACAAAAATAAACGAAAAAGAACAAGAATGGGATAACAGATTATTAAAGATGGAAAATTATGGTAATAGATAATGGATCGAACGCATATACGCAATAGTTCGGAAGTTAAAACATCGTATAATAATTGTAAAAAGATCGGAAAAAGAATAAAAAATATTAATTGCGGATAAAAATATACCCAATAGCATCAAAGATTGTTGTTGATTGGATAGCATATGAGAAAAATCCTTCGATGTGGAATGAGTGTATTGTTAACTTGGATTCTTTCCAAATATATAAAGTGCACGACTGGGTCAAACGAACTCGCTCATACACCTAAGGCCTCGGCCACGCAGTAAGCGGCTGAGCGGCTATAGCGGCTGAGCAGCAGCTCTAAGCGACGTATGGCCAGACACTGAGCGACTGCTTTTGAGCGATTAGTAGTTAAAGTCGAGATTGCACACACGAAATTAACAACTCAATATTTACTTTGCCCATCTTTAATTCTTGCCGCTCACAACATTACTAAAAATTAAAACAGGTTTGGTTGCTGAGCGGCGCCGCTTAGCCGCTCAGAATTTTGTTTCGCTGCTCGCTCATAGCGTGGCCGCTTCTATGTATTTTGTATTTTGTATTTGTATTTTGTATTTTTTTTTCCGCTCAGCCGCTCAGCCGCTTACTACGTGGCCGCGGCCTAAGAACTCTTTTTAAAAATGGTAGCTATGTTTTAAAGTTTTTAAATTTACGTATGAAATAAGATCGTCTTCAAAATTTAAATACCATTTCATTAATCAAAAAACATTGATTTATTAAATATTTTTTTTATGAAAACCGTTAGAGCTGTTTTTTTAAAATTATTTTTGGATTTTTCAATTTCAGCTTAAATATATATTTAGCATAAGTTTTACATTTTATTTTCTTAAAAAACTGATGTCAAATTTTGGAGATATCGAACTTTGAAAAAAAAAAAATAAATATTATTTTAAAATCAAAAAAAAATGCACGACTGGATCCCATAAAATTGCTCAAGTATCCAAAGAGTCTGTTTACAAATATTTCCTGTAATTTAACATTTAAAAATGAACCTGCAAAAATTCAAAAATTTAAATACCATTTGAT
Organism: Eupeodes latifasciatus; assembly: GCA_920104205.1. NCBI lineage: Eukaryota > Metazoa > Arthropoda > Insecta > Diptera > Syrphidae > Eupeodes > Eupeodes latifasciatus. The sequence goes on along the minus strand of OV049926.1, from coordinate 24,752,933 downwards.
TTCTAATAAGAACCTTAACTTTTCATTATTTTTATTTAAAAATCGTTAGAGCGGTATTATTAAATTCATTTTTCAATTTCAATTAAAAATATTTTTAGTATGCAGTTATTTAACGCTTATTTATATACGTTTAATGTTTCAACTTCGTTAAAAAATAACGACACATTTTTAAGACATCGATTTATTTTTGAAAAAAAAAATATAATAATAAATAAATATCCCAAAAAGCAAAGTTCGACATTTTTGATCATCAAATGTTATTAGACATTATATTAGTTCTTGAGAAAATTTAAAAACAAAATAACGTTTCTACGGGGGTACCCTTATGGAGCAATAAAAAAATATATTTTTAACTTCCCATAGGAAGTTATTGTAATGGGTCCGATTTGTCAAATTGAAAATGTTGACGTTTCTCGACGTTTCAAGGTCCCTAGAGTCGAAATAAAAGATTTTTAGAAAGATGTATGTGCGTGCGTGTGTACGTACGTCCGTACGTCCGTACGTCCGTACGTCCGTACGTTCGCGACGTTTTTTTCGTCGTCCATAGCTCAAGAACCAGAAGAGATATCGACTTCAAATAAATTTTCTTATACAGATAATAAAGCAGAAAGATGCAGAAAGGGCTCTCACGAAAATTGCGTGGGTGGTTTTTTTACCATAGCAGTTTAAAAAAAAGGTGAAAATTTTGGTTAACCCTAAATATCTCATGAACCAATGACGCTAGAGACTTGAATTAAATTTTATGTTATATATTGTAACGTGATGCAAAACAATTATATTTTTGGAAACAAATTCAATTAACGGTTTTTTTTATAAATCAAAAAAACTGAACAAAAAAATTTGTCACTTCGAAAATTTTACGACTAAAATATGATTTCATCTCCAAAACAATTTTGTGCAACGAAGAATAATGTTTTTGACATCTGATAAAATTTTGAGAAAAATCGAATTGACAGTTTTTTTACAAAAAATAATAACCTAAAAAAAATAAAAAAAAAGTTGGTAAAAATTGAGTTTTGACTCAAATATCTTTTCAAGACTTTGAGATATTGGCTTTAAACTACTTTTATCTTTCAAAAAATATTGTTTTCAACATTCGGTAAAATTTTTAAAAAAATAGAATTGACAGTTTTTTTACAAAAAATTAAAAACCGAAAAAAAAATTTAACAAAAGTGGGTAAAAATTGATTTTCGACTTAAATATCTTTTCAAAAATTTGAGATTATGGCTTCTAACTAATTTTAACTTATAAGAAATATTGTTTTCAACATTAGGAAAAATTTTGAGAAAAATCGAATTGACAGTTTTTTTACAAAAAATAAAAACCTAAACAAAAAAATTAATAAAAGTTTGTAAAAATTGATTTTCGGCTCAAATAGCTTTTCCAAAATTAAAAATATTGGCTTCAAACTTATTTTATTTCACAGAAAATATTGTTTTTTATATTCAATAATTTTTTTATAAAAATCCAACAGTCCGTTTTTTCATAAAAAAAAAGAGGCTGGGATGCGACCCACACTGATAACTTCCCATCCCGTCTGTCGATTTGTCTTGCTTAAAAGTTTGTCTAAATGTATCAATTCTTACCAAATTTGCGTTCTATTTTTTGTAGATTTTATTTTTTTTATGAAAAAACGGACTGTTGGATTTTTATAAAAAAATTATTGAATATAAAAAACAATTTTCTGGGAAATAAAATAAGTTTGAAGCCAATATTTTTAATTTTTGAAAAGCTATTTGAGCCGAAAATCAATTTTTACCAACTTTTATTAATTTTTTTGTTTAGGTTTTTATTTTTTGTAAAAAAACTGTGAATTCGATTTTTCTCAAAATTTTTCCTAATGTTGAAAACAATATTTCTTATAAGTTAAAATTAGTTAGAAGCCATAATCTCAAATTTTTGAAAAGATATTTAAGTCGAAAATCAATTTTTACAAACTTTTGTTAAATTTTTTTTTCGGTTTTTAATTTTTTGTAAAAAAACTGTCAATTCTATTTTTTTCAAAATTTTACTAATTGTTGAAAACAATATTTTTTGAAAGATAAAAGTAGCTTAAAGCCAATATCTCAAAGTCTTGAAAAGATATTTGAGTCAAAACTCAATTTTTACCAACTTTATTTTTATTTTTTTTTAGGTTATTATTTTTTGTAAGAAAACTGTCAATTCGATTTTTCTCAAAATTTTATCAGATGTCAAAAACATTATTCTTCGTTGCACAAAATTGTTTTGGAGATGAAATCATATTTTAGTCGTAAAATTTTCGAAGTGACAAATTTTTTTGTTCAGTTTTTTTGATTTATAAAAAAAACCGTTAATTGAATTTGTTTCCAAAAATATAATTGTTTTGCATCACGTTACAATATATAACATAAAATTAAATTCAAGTCTCTAGCGTCATTGGCTCATGAGATATTTAGGGTTAACCAAAATTTTCACCTTTTTTTTAAACTGCTATGGTAAAAAAACCACCCACGCAATTTTCGTGAGAGCCCTTTCTGCATCTTTCTGCATTTTTATCTGTATAACAAAATTTATTTGAAATCGATATCTCTTCTGGTTCTTGAGCTATGGAAGACGAAAAAAACGTCGCGTACGTACGGACGTACAGACGTACGGACGTACGGACGTACGTACACACGCACGCACAGACATCTTTCTAAAAATCTTTTATTTCGACTCTAGGGACCTTGAAACGTCGGGAAATGTTAAAATTTTCAATTTGACAAATCGGACCCATTACAATAACTTCCTATGGGAAGTTAATAAAATCTACAAAAAATAGAACGCAAATTTGGTAAGAATTGATACATTTAGACAAACTTTTAAGCAAGACAAATCGATAGACGGAATGGGAAGTTATCAGTGTGGGTCGCATCCCAGCCTCTTTTTATTTTTATTGAAAGAATCCAACTTAAAAAAAAAAAAATTGAGAACATTTAATAAAATCTATTGGTTTGTTTTGGAGAAAATTAAAAAAAAAATTAACTCTTAACTTTGAACTTAATCGACCCAATGTTTTGGACTTTAGGAGCTAGGATAGACAGACAGACGTATGGAATCAGGAAACCCTCTTTTTTTGACTTCTCTTCCGTCGTAATGTCATGTTTGATATAAATCTTGAGTTCCAAATTTTGTACGAATGCAAAACTTGCTATACAATTTTTATATGTCACATTGGTATTGCTCCAGAAAGGTAAAGGTATTCCCCATAGAAAATTTTGTTTTGTTTTGAAATTTTCTCAGGAACTAATAAATCAATTTCATTTTTTTCTTCTAAACAAGCTGCCTCGTGTCGAAAAAATATTTGATGACCGAAAATTTCAAATTTCTTTTTTTTTTTTTCAAAATTTGATGTATGAGAAATGAATCAATATTTTTTTTTTCAAATTCAAATTTAAAACATAAATTATTTAACCTAAAAAAAAATTAAATTTAAATAATAAATTTTAAAAAATATATTTTTTAAAAAAAAAACGATGAATCAAGTTTCAGAAATTGAATGAAATTTAAGTTTTTGAAATTAAAGTCATATTTTTAATTCTTAAAATATAGGTTCTATTTTTAAGTTGGTCATTTTATTTAATGACTTTTTGATTTCGTATTTAAAACTCTTAATAAAATCTTTGCACTGTGCTTTTACCTTTTATGACCAGCTCTTAGCTTAAATGCATAATTTCAATAAGGAAAAAGCGTTCAATGACAGAAATATTAAATAATCGCTACAACTGACCTGTCAAAAATATTCCAATGATACAAACCAATCTTCTTCTTCTTAAGGTGGAGCTGCAGTCCTGTGTGAACTAGGGCCTCACCCAACAAACTTCCCCATCTAGCTTGATGTCTCCAGTTTCGCGCTCCAAGTTGGGTGAGGTCACTTTCCACATGTGCGCGCCACCTGATCCGCGGTCTTCAATACAAACCAATGATAGCTATAAATTGCCCCTTACTGTCCGTTGTCCTTATTTTCTTAGAATTGCCTACAAAAATCATGCAACTGCAACAAATCTAGGGCCAATCCTTTTAAGTAGTTTTTAACCATTATAAAATCCATATTTTTAAACACAAACAGTTAAAACCCTTCAAGAAAATTTCAAAAGAAATTCGAAATATTTAAAAAATTAAAAACCCTCTTCATATCTAAGCCAATGATTTAAGATGGTACAAATTATGTATGTTCTTATGCATTTTTTTTTTAATTTTAAACAAAAATCAAGCCAAGATTCCGTTTCCAATCCAAGGTTATTTAGCTTGAAACCCGTTCAATGATTCAATGACCCAGAGCCAAAGAGTCATTTAAGATTATTTTATTGTTTTTTGTCAATTTGATGAGGTGCAAGTTTTGAAAAATCTTGTTATTTTTTGTTTTGTCTTTTAAAATTTTTTACTCGTTTGACCAAAATATTTCAGACCAAACACAAAACGGCTTCGAAATACAATACAAAACTTTTAAGTGCCCTGAAATGACCGAAACAAACAACCCCGTTGAAGAAGGTGACTTGAGTGTGCAAATTGGGGAGATCAATAGAGTCATACAAGATACAAGATACGAAATATAATAAGAGGATTTTCAGCTTTTTGTGTCTGAAGATGATTACTTTTTGGTGGAATTTGGGTGGCCAGTGTTGCCAATTCTAGTTAAATTTGACATGAGTTTTTTTCTTTATCTTTATTTAAAATTATTTTCAAAATCAAAGGAAGGGCCTTAATTGTTTCAAAAAGTAAATATTTTACTAAAATTTATGAAATATTTTTGACATTATTAAAAGAAAAACATTATATTTAGTGCACACAGTGCATACAAGAATTTTATGGGTTACTATTTTAGACCTAAAATCGTTCTAAGAATGAAATTTCGAATTGAAAATGTGTCAATGATATTTTAAACCCTTGGACCGGGCTAAACAAATTATTTGATTGATATAGAAACTTGAAAAAAAAAAAAAATCTAATAAAGTGGCAACGCTGAATGGTGACTTCATTTGTGGTGCTGCGTGTTTTGCGCCTCATAACTCAAGAGTTAACCTATAGCCGTAAAGAAATCAAAAGTTTTTCGTTTTTGTGTTTTATTTTTTTTGGTTTTATTACTCGTATTTCTTTTTTAGAAGTTTGGTGTTATTGTTGGTAGCACTTTAGACTGATATTGCTATTTTGGCAGGAAACTTTAATAAGAGTATATTCTCATGAGAATGTTTATTTTAAAGTTTTGATCTTTTTTTATTTTGTTGTATACTTGCCTAAAAAAGAACGAATGTATTTACCAAGCAACTCGTTTTACTTTTGTGAATTGCGGCTAATTAAAATCGCTTTAAGTCTATAGCAGGATTTTTTGTAGATTCATTTGTTATTATTATAATCTTTTTTTTTTTGAAAGAACTTAAAGTCAAGATGATGTAACCTTTACTAAGACTGGTGTTAAAGAAAGAAAATAAAACATGAAATCATCTAGAGGTGGTTGCTGTAGGGTGTTGATTGTTCTTTTTTTTAAATTTTCAATTTTGTATTTTTTTTAAGTAGGTACCCGAGTGGAGTTTAAGTCGAAGTATTACTTCATGGGGTTTTGAGATTTAATTTGCCGGAAAACAAAAGCCAATCAGATATAATACGATAAAAATGTTATTTCTTTTAAATAATGAGCACATACCTTATTATGCCAAGAAACAATGTGTACATTAGGAATGGAAGAGAGGGTTTAAAAGGAAGTGTCAGTACACATTGGCTTTGAGTTACTGAATATTGCAATGAAAAGCATTCCACATTCGCGTAGTACTGTTAGTTTCTTCTATAAATGAGCCAACTAAGATTGATTCTGGTACATGTTTAGACCACATTCATGGGCGATTTTCAAACATTTTAAGGACAATTGTGATAAATGCGTGTTTGATCTTAGGATAACTGATCATACTATGATAGGTTTGTTAGTCAGTGTATACCTAAAACTAATACAAACAAATTTTTAAACCAAGTAACTTAAAAAATAAAATTGACTTATCGAAACTCAAGTCATTTCTTTGTTTTGAGTCCTGGGATGCGGTTTATTCAGAAGTAGATCCGTCAAGATGTTATGATTTGTTCATGGAAATTTTAAATAAATATATCCAACAGAGTAAATATACAGTACGAATCAGAAACTCAGACATAAAACTTAAATCGTGGATAACTGATTCCTTATTACCGAAAATTAAAACCAAAAATAAACTTAGAATTCAATCTTCTAAACATCCGCACAATATACATTTCAAAAATAAATACAAGGCTTTGTGTTCTCATATTAAGAAAAAATTCCCATATGCAGAAATAACTATTACAAAAATCAATTTCATTTATCGAAAGGTAATATCAAACAAGAATGGCGGATAGTTAACAATATTTTGAAAAAGTCTCCAGTTTCTAAAAAAACTATTATACTTAAAGATAATGAATTGATTTTATCTGACAAACATAGTGTAGCTGATAAATTTAACTCTTATTTTTCTACAATAGCAGAAACACTTAAACCTCAAGTAAGTCGTACTTTATACTGTACTGTGTAATAATATTGTTGAATCTTTTCAAAGTAATAGTTTTGTATATGAACAAATAACAGCTTTAAAACTCTTAAATGCAATTGGATGTTCGAAAAATTCAAATTCTTGCGGTTTTGATGGGGTTTCAAATAATTTGCTAAAAAATATATCATACTTTATTATTGACGTTCTTGCTTATATATTTAATATGAGCATTTACTTTGAATGTTTTCCGGACAGTCATAAATGTGCTGATGTAATACCTCTTTTTAAAAAAGGTGAATCTAATTTTGTTCAAAACTATAGACCGATTTCGCTACTGCCTTCTGTGAGCAAAATATTCGAAAAAGTAATTAAAAAGAGGCTTATGAAGTTTTTGAATAAAATTAATTTCTTTAGCTCCGTACAATTTGGTTTTCAGAAAGAAAAATCCTCTGAAGATGCTCTTTTGGAATTTCGTTCTCAATTATACAGTAATTTAGACAAAAAATTAAATACAGCTGGCCTATTTGTCGACATAACAAAGGCATTTGATATGATTAACCAATCTTATCTGACTAATAGGACTCAAAGAGTGAAAATAAATGAAAATAGAAGTGGTGTTAAATATATGGGCATAGGCGTACCAAAGGGATCTGTGTTAGGGCCTATACTATTCCTAATCTATATAAATTCTCTTTTCAGTCTCAATTTTAAAGGTGTACTTAAGGCTTTCGCTGATGATATAGGCTGTGTCTATGGCTCAGTAAGTCTCTTGGAGCTAGTTTCGGATATCAATTGGGATATAAATTTATTAAGACTATGGTTTTCTGACCATAAACTGGTTATTAGTTCAAAGTCAAAAATAATGTTTTTTAGTTTGTCTTATACCAAAACACCTCACCCTTAAATATATGCTACCATGCACCAGAATGTGAAAGATTCAAATTAACAAACTGTGCTTGTAACTCTTTGACAACTTTTTGGGAAAGTGTTGATTGTTCCGAAAATTGCTTTTTAATTGAACAAGTTAGTGAGTTTACGTACTTGGGGTTAATTTTTTATCCTAATTTATCCTTTTCAAAACACTCTGATGCTCTAAGAAAATATTTTCGATGTGCATTGAGGCATTTTTTTTATTTGAAAAAAGTGTGCTCTTCTAAACTACTAACTACAATATATTACGGAGTTTTTCATTCTAAATTGCAATATGGTATCTGTTGCTGGGGAGGTACTTACTTTAACAAGATTCAACCACTTTTGTTACTCCAAAAATACATTGTTAGAAAAATCTGTAATAAACATAGTCTGAATCACAGTTTTCCTTTGTTTCGAGATTTGAACATTCTTCCAATTCGTCATCTTTATTGTTTTAAAGTGCTAAAGGTTTTTTTTGCTAGATCCGGTAATCTTAACTTTAGGGTTCTGGACAATCATAATCTTCGTGGTAATTCCTTAAATCTAGTTACTGTGCCCATCTTTCGCACTACGGCTTTTAGAAATTTTTACTCTATTTCATCTTTAATAAACTTCCTCTTTCCATGAGAATTCTTCGATCAGCTAGTAGATTTTTGAAATAACTTAAAACCTGGTTGTTTAGTTTAGAGTTTAATAGTATAGAAAATCTTTTAAGTGTCCAAGAGTAGATCTTTACATTATTATATTTAAAAATTTTTTGTTAGCATTCTCTCAAACTTCAAAATTACTTCTTTTTAATATTTAACTTTTTAATAAATTCTTTTTTTAATATTCTTTTATGGTCTGTATAAAATAATTACAATTTTTATTTTATTTTGTATTGCTTTATATAATTTGGAATTTTTTTTAAAGGATCACCCCACCCATAATTTGTTTTTCTTAAACTATTTATATGCATATGTATCGGGCATTTAACACTATTTTATTTTAAAATATAAAATGTCAATAATGTTTTTCAAAAAAAAATGTAAAATCGATATTGTATCTTAAACATGAATCTTGAGAAATAAACATACTTAATAACTAAGTACTGCTAAAAACCGAATCTCTGTTTATGACAGTACGACCGAGGTTGAGCTCGAGTTTATACTGATGAGTGATGAGCATTCCTGGAGATACGAATATTAAAGTTGAATTGCTTAATGGAAAGAAGGGAACTAATTATTTCTCTAGAGCATAATGCCATAAAATAACGGTAAAAAAGGGTGAAACAAGTGTAAGTGAAAAGTATAATAATAAATTAAATATACATATAAATACATTCTTTACATTCAATACTGTCCAAGAGTCACACTACCATTCACTTTGTGTTTCTTAGACTTGAATTCATCTAATACTAACGGTATTAAACGGTCGATATATTTTAATCCGACGTAGAAGGGATTTGTCAAAGTGCAATAATATTACTTTCACCAAAAGCATAAGGATTTGTTCCACTTGCACGGTGCGATAAACCATTAGATCATTGGCGGAACTATTGCTACGATGTCTTCAGTCTTCGAAACATTTCTTGACCTGATAATTATTCAACGTTTCTATGATCTTGGAAAGAAGAGTGTAAGTTTTAAGATCGGTTCGATGGGGAGGAAGATTGACACCCTCATTGGAAAACAAACTCACCCAAGTGGGTCAGAAGTCCATCGTGAAATTTTATGACGAACTCTTAGCTTATTAATTTAAGATTATTTCGAGTACGTCAATCGTGTTTTTTTTTTTTGAAAAGTTATTTTCCCATTTTTCGGGGGATTTTCCAATAGCGAGGAGCTTATTTTCTTCCAGAAGCTATTTCTTTACATCGATAGAAAATTTCTCATTTTCTTCTTTTAGTTAAATAAACATTTGAAGACTTATTACAAGCTTAATATTTGTGTAATAATACTCGTAGTTTTTTTAAATATGGAAGTAATATTTTCTAATTTCTAAGAATTACAGTGTCTGTTTTTAAGATCTTAAATATAGGTTCAAATTTTTTTTTGTCCTAAATGTCAATGTTCCTTAACTTTCAAACTCATCTTTTACCGTACCTAAAATCATACATTTTAAATAAATATGCAGTCTTACTAAAAAATTCAAATTTTTTAAAATATGATCAAAATATTATTTGCAATTATAATAAATTTTATTTAACTTATTTTTTTATCCAAATCAACAATCGGAGAAATATAAATAAATAAAATATAATAAATTAAAGAAAAAATAAGCAATTCTTTATTCTAATAGATAAAAACCTTTAAATTTATTTTATAGAATAAATTAAAGAAGAAGTCAATAAAAATAATTGAAAAGAAGTTTATTATTATTTTATTTTTTTACTTTTTATTCTCACTTTGTTGATGTTGCATGTTTGAGATTATTAGATTATTCTTAAGACAGGTTTTTTTTATTAATATTTAATGTATTATTATAAAAAACACGCTTTATTTTTTCTTAACAAAATCCAGTCAATCAATTCGAGACAACTTGCCACCATGAATTGAATTTTAATAGAATTAATAATTTTTAGCGTTTTTTTTTTCTTTTCATATAGAAATATTGTAATGGGTGCATTATATCGAGTTCAGTTTCACACCTTAGTCATTATCTCATACTTACTGATTCAATTTATTATTGAAATCATCGATTGATTCATATAAATGAAAGAATGAATAATACTTTGTTATTAAGAAAAAGACAACAAGAACAACACTCGAAGCATTACATTTTTTTTTTTGTAAATAAAAATGTAGAAATGATTAGGTATAACTTACTCCCACATACATTGCAGTGCTATGCTGTTTTTCCTTTCCTGATTTATATCTTTGGTTTTCAATGTTTACAAGCTATTGGATTTGAATTAATAAAGCAAGATTAAATCAAAATTTTAAAAGTTTTAATAATTTGAAAAAATATGCACTAGTCGAAACGTTTTACTAAACAAATACATAGTATAAGTTCTATAGTTGCATGGAATTTTAGAAATAAAATAAAATATTAATAACAACATTTTGTGTAAGATTAGAAAAGATTGAAAGCAATATCTTTCTTTGTTCTCATAATATTTGAATTTGGATAGGTTTTTCTTGTTAATGCTTTATTTTAAAAATCAAAAGACCCATTTAATACATTTCCACTGAGCTTTCCCTGGATTTTTTCTGTACATTTGAGCAGCGAGTAAATAGCAGGAAACCTATAGCTGGCACTTTTTAAGCTTCTCTTCAAGCTAAATATTCTGATTCAAATCCAAGGGTGTTGATAAAAGAATGCAATTGTAAATTCTAAACCGTTTCAGAATTTTAGAAATAAAAAAAAAAAATAAAAATATTAAAAGGCAAATTCCTTATACGTTTGGGTAGAATGAAAACAGTAAGCTGAAGTATTTAAAAAATATTCATCCACTCTTCAGATAAAAAACTTCACATTGATGTCAACTATTCTTTAACGCTTTTGTAGGTTTATTGGAAATATGTCTTTGTTTTTGTATTTGATTTATTTTGGCCATCTCTATAATATTAGATTTCCTTTGAAAACAAAAGTGCTAGTTGGGACTAAGAAACAAGAGATGGCGTTTTAAAATTAAATAAAATTTGTTCCACTAAACCAAACCTACATACTTAAAGAGGTGGAATCTTTGTATATAAAACATACATATAGTACTATCATCGTGATTCTTAAGGGGGCGGCACCTAGTGGCTACGAACGGCAGCATAAGCTATTGCATTTTTTCCCTCATTTTTTGTATGTCAATGCCTAGAAGTCTTTCTGATTGAAAGTGGCAAGAAATAGTTAATTTTTAACTTCACTATATTTAAAATTGCGTACTGAGTATAATACACTTTCCGCCTCAATAAAAAGTTATAATTGTCTGAACAAGACATTTGTTGTATTATGTAAAGAAAACTTGAAAAAATTTTAGCAAAAATGTAAAACATTGTTTTTTTTTTTTAATAAAATGTAATATAAAAAGTTCTGATCCAGGTAAAATTATACGTTCCAAAAATTATGTTTTTCGAATGTTTTAATATTTTTTTTTTTTAAATTAAAAACGATGATTATTTCATAAAAGTAACTATCTTGATTTTCTATTTTGAACCCGTTCAGAACTATAAACAGTAATATTGACTACACCATACCCCATCCTCAGTTTAATAACTATAGCTTCAAAGTGACTATACCTCCCAGGTCTTCTTGGGAGAATACATCATTTATGAACGATGATCCTATCAACTTTTATACAGACGGATCAAAAACGGAGGATGGGGTTGGTGAAGGCGTATACTCAGATAGACTAAACTTAAGTCTCTCCTTTCGTCTACCCGATCATTGTAGCGTGTTCCAAGCTGAAATCCTGGCTATAAAAGAAGTCCTATCCTGGCTTAGAGAAAACGTTATATCAACTAATGATATACGCATCTTCTCGGATAGCCAAGCTGCGTTAAAGTCCCTAGACTCTGTCTCCACTAACTCACTAACAGCCCTAAATTGTCGCTCATCTCTTACGGAGATGGCTACACAGTTCAAAATTCACCTTTTCTGGGTGCCGGGCCATGGAGACATTCCAGGAAATTGCAAAGCTGACGAACTTGCAAAAAGCGGAACAACTTTACCTCTGCTGGCTCACAATGCTAGCATAGGTATCCCCTTAGTTACATGTAAGCTCATGCTAAAGCAAGATACCATAGAGAAAACAAACTCCAGGTGGAATAACACCACCACTTGTGTCGCAACTAAACTAATTTGGCCTATTCTTAGCGCCAGGCGCTCAAAACAATTAATCTCTCTGAGTAGATTGCACATTAGCTACGTTATAGGTGTCCTGACTGGGCACTGCTTAATAGGAAGGCATGCTATTCGACTCGGAGCCCCTGCAAATGATTTTTGTAGGAGTTGCATGGACGAAGAAAAGAAGAGACAATCTCTCATCTTCTGTGCACATGCCCTGCCTTATCACAAAGACGTAGAATCCACCTTGGAGACTACTACTTCAACGATACCAGCGATCTAAAAAATTCTGACATTATTTGTCTCCTACGCTTCATTCGAAGCTGCAATTGGTTCAACGAGTTAAGCTGTTTAACTGATCCATGTTGTATCACAACGGACCATATTTTGGTCTAAGTGTGTTGGACTTCCCAACCAACAGCCACTTTAACCTAACCTAACCTATCTTGATAATTACAAAAAAGTGAAGAAGTTTTAACAATTTCACTGAATTAAGAACACATCCCACATAACCAAAGACACTCTATATAAAGACCGGAATCTTTCATACGTTTCACCCTCCAACACCCATTTGTTTACATTGTTGTATTTGTAATTTTGACATTAGGTCCATTGAAAATGGAAGCCCAACAAAAATTCGATGCGGTGTATTTACTTGTTTTGACAGATGTTGTTGTTTTTTTTTTAAGTTGTGTGGTGAGGATTTTAGATTTTCTTAATTGATGTGATGTCACACTTTTATGTGTTTTTTTTTTTTAGTTTGAAAAACTTAAATTATAATGAAATTGTTAAAACTTGTTCACTTTTTTATAATTATCAAAATAATTTTATGAAATAGTCATCGTTTTTTAATACAAAAAAAGATTTATTAGAACATTCAAAAACTATAATTTTTTGAGACGTATAATTTTACCTGGATCAGAACTCTTTATATTACATTTAAAATTTAAAAAAAAAGAACAATGTTTTTCATTTTTGCTAATATTTTTTCAAGTTTTCTTTACATAATACAACAAATGTCTTGTTCAGACAATCATAACTTTTTATTGAATTGGAAAGTGTATTATGCTTAGTACACACTTTTAAATGTAGTGAAGTTACAAAGTAACAATTTCTTACCACTTTCAATCAGAAAACCCTCTAGGCCACTAGGTACCGCCCGCCCCCTTAAAAATCACGGAAATAGTACTATAAGTTTTATATTCAAAGATTCCACCTACTAAAGTATGTATGTATATATGTTTTGTTTGGTGAAACAAATTTGATTTAATTTTAAAACGCCATCTCTTGTTTCTTAGCCCCAACAAGCATTTTTGTATCAGAATGAAGTTTACTTGTAAGGTTATTTTACGCTAAAAATGTATTTTTTTAAAAACATTTGGTAGCTATAACTGCCTCCGAAATACTTCGCCAATATCACTTCATTCTTCTTTTAACATATAAATTTAAACAAATTATATAGAATAAGAAAGGAACATTTTGAAACAACTTAAAAACATGATATTTTATTGACCCATTTGTTCTTATTAGCATTACATCAATTTTCTTTCAAGTTTATTACCTACAAAAAACATATACGAAACAATATCACAAAATACAACACACTTTTCAGTCCACCCGATTTAATTTATTATTCCTATATTCTGTATTAGATTTAATATGTACATTTTTCCTTATCAACCAATGTTGCAACAAAATTGTCCATTTAAGGTGAGGTAAGCACTATACAATTTTCTTCGTATTTTCTCATCAATTCGTGGTGAATTGACCTTAGCAGTGGTGAATTGACTTTAGCAGTGTGGAATTGATATAAGCTTGTAGGCAAACCAAAATGATAGATTGGTTTCCGATCTCTATATAGAGTGTCTTTGAACATAACATCAAATCTAAAATACTCACCACAGCAATTTAATAAAAAAAAACAATATCTGTCAGTCACCGCATCGAATTGTTTTTGGATTTCACATTATTCATGGACCTAACGTCAAAATTACAAAAACAACGATGTAAAGAAATGGGTGTTGGAGCTTGGAGGGTGAAAAACGTACGAAAGATTCCGGTCTTTATATGGAGTGTCTTTGGTTTGTACAGGCGTAAATGCAGCATTCAGTTCATTCTCCAAGCATTCCCAAACATCAACATTTTTTGCGCAACATTTGAAGCCATGAACATTTTTACTTTGATCTAAAAAGAAATTAAATATCTTGCGGGACCAGAACGGGAAAAAAGACAATATGCTTTGATGTTCAGAAACAGAAATACTAAAATTTAGTTTACTTTATTTACAAATTTATTTTCATAATTCAAATAAATTACAAGCACGGTTGCCACATTGGTCATCTGTGACCAAATTTGGTCATTATTTTTTCACTTGGTCAAATGGTAATTTTTTATTCCATTTTGTCATATTTTTCGGAAACGAAAAAAGATGTTTGACAATTTGAGTAACGAAAACGTTCTTTTAACATACTCACTGGGCTAAACAGAAACAACGGTTAAACTCATTTAAGCAACTTTGTGTGAATAATAACTTTATTAAAAATATAAACTCTTGATCTGAATTGGACTTAGGGAACATAGAGAATTATCTACGCATTACACAAGTCGTAAAAATTCTCGAAATCGAAATTATTGTAAGAACTTATATACTGTGATCTCATGTTAAAACGCTTTGTTTTTATATTTCGTCATCTTTATTGGGGTTAATCTAATTTAATTAAGTATGTTAGGGATTTTGTGAGTTGTGAGTAATTAAAAAATAAATCTCATCTGCATAATATGGAAAATATGTTAAACAAAATGTGATGAATTGAATTCGTTAATCTGTGTTTACAAATTTTTCGGACTTGAATTATGTTGGTCATTTTTACCTACAAGTGGTCATTTTTATTTTCAAATTTGGACAAAAACTTTTTTTCAAGTGGCAACCGTTATTACAAGGACCATAGAAGAAGCGATTACAGTGTTTGAGCTAGAATATAAACTAGTATTCTTTTCCTTAAAACAGCAGTTATCAAGACCAACCGAGAACCGACTGCACTGGTCGGCAGCTCAAATAAACCTGATTAAGTTAAGATCAAAGAGGATAACTTATAAGATTCGTATATAGGTCCTTATATGATATATTTCAGTAAAAACTAGATGTGAACTGCATGTTGTCAAATTAAAATACCTAGTACCATGTAATGGTCTATCGTCATATATAGGTTTCGGACAGTTTAAACAAACTTGCTTCAAGATATTAATGTCAAAAATTGTAAATATCGAACATTTTTAGGCTACTCGTATTAGATATACGACTTTTCTTCAAAATAAAAGCTTCTTATTCATTAATTCAGAGACACTATAAGTTCCTTCGAACCAGATTTTGTTGTGACTTTCAAGCCTTAACGGTTTGAAAAAATAACACTGGTCTTTAAGGATTAATTGATACCTTTTTCGTATAAAATTTAAAAATTTTAAGCAGAACTTCAAGGTTTTAAGAAAAAGTGATTTACGACTTAATTTTTTTTCACTTTGCACCTGTCATGAAATTTAAAACGTTTGAAAAGTTTTTAAATTTGTTAATAATTGTTCTTTGTAAATTCTCAAGTTTCTTAAATTCTTCAAACAAAAAGTAATCTGCTAATAGCTTTATCTGTTTTTAACTTATAAAACAGGCAACTATTTTACAGTTCATGTGATTTTTTTAAAAAAAATAATAACAACTAACTTTTTGTTGCTTTATGCCATTGAATACATATTATATTCAACTTGAAAGATTTATGATTTTTTAAAGACTTGATAGCTTCTTAATTGTCTGTTCGTAAGTTAGGCCTACCATTGTCATATCTTTTTTTTTTTTTTGGTTAACAAAATAATAAAAGCAATTTTCCCGCCAAAAACTAAAGCTATACAGTGATAGTCTCTATATATAGTTAATAGCAGTATAATGTACCTTAAAGCTACCTACAACAGTGGATAGGTTTTTGGCTAACAACCCCAACCAAGGCCAAGGTTGCCATTTTGTCGGTTATTTAAATTGTGTGTGCTTTGTCGAAATTAAAATTAATTGCTAACCAAGAAACGTGCAGCATATTTTGTGTATAGGCATAATAAATGAATGACTTGGGTAGGGTATAATATGAGTTTTTGATTTAAACCAATATTTAAAAAAAAACTAAAAAACCTTTAGTGCGTATAAGTACGTGTTTTGTATTCTTTTTTGTTGGAAATCTATGGAAATGCGTGCGAATTAAGTTATCATAGAGGTACATTACCTGTGAACGTTTTTTCCGTTTTTTTTTAATTTAATATACACTTCAATTCAGAGTCATGATGTGCAAATTTGGATGTTTTGTTGGTCTTTTTATTTTGTATTATTTCAGTATAATATATTTGTTTTTCTTTTTTTTTTCATTTGGACTATTTTTAAAAGTCTGATTTAGTATACAAAAGAAAATACACATGTGTCCATGTGCTCACAAGAGGTGAGCAATTAAAGGCGGAAGTAAAAAAAAAATGTCCAATTGATAATATTATAATTACGTGGGAACGTGATAGTTTTATTTACATGTACAACTTATATACTTGAATATACAAATAATGAATGTATCAATTTCCAATGAAAAATAAGGTTGATTTGAATTAATTTATTACCATTTTGTTTTATACACCAACAACAAACTGTTTTGTTTTTTTTAAAATGGTGCACTAGGGCGTATGCGTAATTTTTAGTTGATTTTCTTTCGTCGTTTTTAACTTCCCATAGGAAGTTATTGTAATCGGTCCGATTTGTCGAATTGAAAATTTTGAAATTTCTCGACGTTTCAAGGTCCCTAGAGTCTAGATTTTTCGAGAGATGTCTGTGCGTGCGTGTGTACGTACGTTCGTACGTCCGTACGGGAAGTTTTATTCGTCGTCCATAGCTCAAGAACCAGTAGAGATATCGACTTCAATTAAATTTTGTTATGCAGATAATTATGCAGAAAGATGCAGAAAGGGCTCTCAGGAAAATTGCTTGAGTGGATTTTTTACCATAGCAGCTTAAAAAAAGGTGAGAATTTTGGTTGACCCTAAATATCTCACGAACCAATGACGCTAGAGACTTGAATTAAATTCTATATTCTATATTGTAACATGATACCAAACAAGTATAGTTTTGCAAAGAAATCCAATTAACGGTTTTTTCATAAATCAAAAAACTGTCAAAAAACCTCAAAAATTTTACGAACAAAAAATGATTTTATCTCCAAAACAATTTTGTGCAACGGAGAATAACGTTTTTAACATCTGGTAAAATTTTGAGAAAAATCGAATTGACAGTTTTTTATATAAAAATTTGGTAAAAATTGATTTTCAACTCAAATATCTTTTCAAAAATGTCAGATATTAGCTTTAAACTAAATTTATTTTATAAGAAAATATTGTTGTAAACATTCAGTACAATGTTAAGAAAAATCTGATTGACACTTTTCTTACAAAAAATTAAAAACCTAAAAAAATTAAAAAAAATCATAAAAATTGATTTTCGACTTAAATATCTTTTCAAAAATTTGAGATGATAGATACTAATTTTATCTTTTAAAAAATATTGTTGTCAACATGCAGTAAAACTTTGAGAAAAATCGAATTGACAATTTTTTTTACAAAAAATTAAAAACCTAAAAAAAAATTAACAAAAGTTGGTAAAAATTGATTTTCGATTCAAATATCATTTTAAAGTTTTAAAATATTGGCTTCAAACTAATTTTATCTCACTGAAAATATTGTTTTCGACATTTGGTAAATTTTTCATACTAATATAATCTACAAAAAATAGTACGCAAAATTAGTAAAAATAGATGTTCGGTTAGCGATATCTCGTGACTAATAGAATTGGTAAAAATTTGTTTTCGACTAAAATTTCCCTTTAACAAAAATAGATTTTTAAATCAAACTATTGTATCATATGCAAAATATTGTTCGTAATATTTAATTATTTTAGAATAATTCACCTGACAACTTTTTTAACAAAACACGAAAACCTAAGATGTTAATTTAATTTTTCTAAAAAATTAACCAAATATTAGCAACAATATTTTGTACTTGATAAAATAAATTTAATTTAAATATCTGTTTTTGTTTTCGAAATTTCAAGTCGAAAACTTATTTTTACCAATTTTAGTAGCATTTTTTAGAATTTTCTAGCACCATTATTTTCACACAGAATGAAATTATTTTGAAGTCAATATCTTTTTTTATCCGCGTTATACTAAAAATCGAATATTAGTTTTTAGCAGTTTTGTTTTTAAAAAAATTTACTAAATGTTGAAAACAACATTTTTTTTAAATGAAATTAGTTTGAAACATATCTGTAATAATATAATATCTTTAATTTTAACTTTAAGCAATGTTTTTTTTTTGGTTGTTAGTTTTTGTGGGAACATAATAACAACAAAGGTTAACAACAACTTTAGATCCCTATAACTTGGTAATAGCACATACAAAAAAAGTACATGTAAAATTTTGTTTTTGCAACTCCAAGCGTTTTGTCGTCAAATTTGAATTCGTTTTAAAAAACATAAACAAATTTAAAACCATTACGATTTCTATAACAAAAAAGAGGCTGGGATGCGACCCACATCGATAACTTCCCATCCCGTCTGTCGATTTGTCTTGCTTAAAAGTTTGTCTATATGTATCAATTTTTACCAAATTTGCGTACTATTTTTTGTAGATTTTCTTTTTTTTATGAAAAGACATACTGTTGTAATTTTATAAAAAAATTACTGAATATCGAAAACAATATTTTTTGTGAAATAAAATAAGTTTGAAGCCAATATTTTTAATTTTTGAAAAGATATTTGAGTCGAAAGTAAACGTTTACCTACCAAGTTTTAGTATTGTTTTTTTTTAGGTTTTTAATTGTTTGTAAAAAAAACTGTCAATTCGATTTTTTTCAAATTTTTTCCAAATGTTGAAAACAATATTTCTTATAAGATAAAATTAGTTTGAAGCCAATGTCTCAAAGTTTTGAAAAGATATTTACGTCGAAAAACAATTTTTACCAACTTTTGTTAAATTTTTTTTAGGTTATTAATTTAAAAAAAAAATGTCAATTCGATTTTTTTCAAAATTTTACTGAATGTTGAAAACAATATTTTTTGAAAGATGAAAGTAGTTTAAAGCCAATATCTCAAAGTTTTGAAAAGATATTTGAGTCGAAAATCAATTTTTACCAACTTTTATTAATTTTTTTTAGGTTTTTGTTTTTTGTAAAAAAACTGTCAATTCGATTTTTCTCAAAATTTTATCGAATGTTGAAAACAATATTTCTTATAAGTTAAAATAAGTTTGAAGCCTTAATCTTAAGTTTTTGAAAATATATTTGAGTAGAAATTCAGTTTTTACCAACTTTGAGTATTGTTTTTTAGGTTTTTATTTTTTTTTAATGTGAATTAGAATTTTCTCAAAATTTTATCAGATGTCAAAAACATTATTGTTTGGTGCACAAAATTGTTTTGGAGATGAAATCATATTTAAGTCGTAAAATTTTCGAGGTGACAAATTTTGTTTTCATTTTTTTTTTATTTAAAAAAAACCGTTCATTGATTTTTTTTTCCAAAAATATACTTGTTTTGTATTACGTTATAATATATAATATAAAATTTAAGTCCCTAGCGTCATTGGTTCATGAGATATTTAGATTTAACCACAATTTTCCCCTTTTTTTTAAACTGCTATGGTAAAAAAACCACCCACGCAATTTTCTTGAGGGCCCTTTCTGCATATTTCTGCATTATTATCTGTATAAGAAAATTTATTTGTAGTCGATATCTCTTCTTGTTCTTGAGCTATGGATGACGAAAAAAACGTCGCGAACGTACGGACGTACGAACTTACGTACACACGCACGCACAGACATCTTTCTAAAAATCTTTTATTTCGACTCTAGGGACCTTGAAACGTCGAGAAATGTCAAAATTTTCAATTCGACAAACCGGAACCATTACAATAACTTGCTATGGGAAGTCAAAAATAAAACTACTTCATAATATCAGAAAAACTCGAAAAGCTCGAAAGTAGGTTATCAAAATCTTGACTTAATAAAATGATTTTGGAGTCAGATTTGACAAAATTGTTAGTGCAATTTTCTTGCAAGGAAAAAAATCTGGTCGATCGTTTTAAAGTTGAGTACTTTGAAGTTTCAAATTTTTCAAGCTCTATAACTCCCTACTGTTTCACTGAAGCTCTAATTTACTCAATAAAATATTGTAAACTTTTTTCATGTAAAGGGCCAGTTCTTTTTTAGTGAATTCAATCTGGACTTTCTACAGACTTGAATTGTAATTATCAACGTTGAAGGAACAAACTGATACTTAGTCCAACAAAATCACTAAATCACAAAATCACTAAACTGTAAAAAATCACCAAATTCCAAATAATTTTTATAAAATTAATGCACAATATAAGTCTTACCAATTTAATACCCCTTTCATAAGCTAAATACAAAAACATTTTGATATCATTAATTCTCACGACAACAGTTATGTGTCCCATATAAAGATCACATGGTCATTACTTTTGCCTTGCAGTCATTATACATCAATCTCCAAACGGGTAAACGGTCAAGGCCACATTAATCGCACGATCGCCCTTGGTAGCGTGCATTTCTTAATGCAACGCCATCCATCGCCATAGCCACAAAAGCAACAACACTTAAACCAAGTGAACACTGAACATGCCGCCACCACCGCGCCGCGCGCTGCCGTAAGTCGTAATTCTGTTCATCGGTCTCGGTCGTTGTCGTTGTCGTGGTCGTCATTGGCCACACGAAAACGGTTACAATGTGCTCGAAGCGTACATTGCAGCATTATCGTTGTAAAGCGACGACGCAACGCTAAGCAACGATGACTTAAAAATAAAACTCGGATTACAAAGCTGCTGCTGCTGTCGCATAGCTTAGATACGATTAGTCCCTAATGCTTAAATTTTATGTTTTTTTTTGTATCGTTTTCAACCAATGACCAAGTTAAGTTGACTTGATCTCAAAAAAAAGCTTTGCATTTTCAGCTTCACTTAGTTCTGACTTTTAATTGACTCTAATTCGAAAAGAATTTTCAACAGTGCTTTGTTAATTATATCGCGTAGTATAACGGTGAAAAAAGGTACCAAACCTCCTTTAGCTAGTTTGGTGTATGGATAGATCTATTAAGTTCGCACTTCAGAACGTTTGCATGCGATAGACACCCCCCATCATCGCCATAACGTCATCGGTCGTCGTCGTCGTCGGTTAGGTCGTTAACAAAAAAAAACAAGTTACCGCCGCGCCATGATTAATATGAAATTGGAGCTTTAACTAGTTGCCTCCAAGTGCACAAGGCAGTTCAAGCCGGTTTGGTCAGAAAAGTCTATTTTAAAGACGAAATATTTTTATTATTATGACAAAAAAGATAAAAATAATTTGATATATGTATGTTTCGAACTGAATGGATTTTATAGCCTTTTTTTGCATCATGCTCAAGCTCAAGCTCATATCGTAGGTAGGTTGGTATATACTTGTACGTATAGAGTCGTGACAATCTCGGTAGCGTCATCTATTTATGTTTAATAGTCTCTTGACTCTTGGTCTTGGTCTTGGTCTTGGTCTCTAAAGCCGGCTAGGTTGTTTATTTTGGTTGTATTTTCTTTCTTGTTGTTTTATTTTTGACACTTTAATGTCGGTTTCATGTGCAACAAACGGTTTTTGCATAATTCATGAATGAATTCAGATTTATTGACCTATACCTGGTTACCAATTCAACAAGCATAAACAAAAATGTTACTGTGGTTGATTGAGAGTGTTTTGAGTACATAAGTAGGTATCTCACGATAAAAAGCGATACAATTTTTTGTTTGCAAAATAAAGTTTATTGAAGTAAGAAAAAATCTGGTTGTAGATTTATTTCTTGGTGGTATTTTTATTGCTTGAATTATTTTTATTTGTTTTTCAAAAATTTAAGGATTCCACGGAATTTTTTAAAATAATGATTCCGGTTTGGAAGAATTCTAAGAATAAAACTTTTTATGGTTTCTTGTTTTTTTCTATGCATATATGGATAGGTTTTGAGTTAGTTGCTAGTTTTATTTTCAAAATTATGTGTGTGAAATAGATCTTGAGAAAGTTAACTTTATGTGGGCTCCTTACAACCTGAACAGTTCCACTTAATTCAACTTATTCATCACTCCAATGCCATTTGAACAATTGCATACATGAACTTCGCACTTTTTTTTATTCAGTGCATAAATATAAAGCCTAAAGAAAATAAATTAAATTGAAACTTAAAAAAGTAAAAAGATTCGTAAACAAAACGGTGCCCTGTGGGACACCAGAATCGATTGAAAAGTATGGAAAAGTACTTGAAATAATTAGCTATAAAATAAATAAATTGGGTGGCGCAACAGTCCGTTGAGAACTAGGGCCTAGTGACTTACAACTCTCAACCTTTCCTGTGTGTAAGTACTGTTGTCAGGGATGGAGGGGACCTACAGTTTTAAGGCCAATCTGAACGGCTAATTTGAGAAAGCCAAGAGAATTACTCTTGGAGAATTTGTCAATTCATCGCAAGAGGCAGTACCCGTGAAAAAAAACTTAAGATGGCATAGGCAGGGATCGAACCCAAGACTTCCCGCATAACAGTCCAACGCAATTTTTTTTTTGTTGTAATTCATTTTTATTAATTCAATCTTAAACCTACCTTAAAGCTAGACAAAAATTCATAAAACTAGCCTAATTAACCATAACTTACAACTAACTTACTGGTCCCATACGGACACTCTAAGTTAAACAATAATACTTAATTCTAATGAATTTCGGCACTCAGATCTATTTTAACTTCAATTCAATTTTATTTATTTTTGTATTCATTAAAAAAATTAAAAAACTAATATGAATATCCGTTTTTATTTTTACTTAAAAACTACTTAAAATTAGGTCCTTAAATAAAACTAAAAGCTAACTATTCTACCTATAAACTACTTAAAACTAGAACAACCACAGCAGCAAATCTAACTATCTAACATCTTTTGTTTTTCATATTTTGTTGTCCTTTTTTTTTTCTTTAATTCATGTTTTTTTTTTGTTTTTTTTTTGTTTTTTTTTTTGTTTTTGTTTTTTTTTGTATTTTTTTTGTAATTTTTTTTTTGTGCCACCATGCCTCTTCTACTTAAAACTAAACCCTAAAACTATAAAACAAGTATGTAAGCCGGCCAAGGCTTAAAACCCCATCCCGACTACCCACTACCTATCAAGTGCCGATTGAAGCCACCAAAACTGGTTCTCTTGCTTCACCCTATCAGTTCGGTCCCGTTCGGACACAGCCTTACTGAACCGAAGGAGCTCTGCTCCGTTTTGTGCCACGACGTCCCGATTATACAGGAGTCGCCTATCCACGGTTCGTCGTCTGACGTGGTAGATTAGCGGAACTGCCAATCTATCCTGTATCAGACCGCATCTGTCTAAAAAGAGGAATGCCTCTGGTGGAATAAAGCCGCTCAAGCGTGCACTCTCAAAATACTCGTCGTTCGGATAGAACGCCCCGAAAATTAAATTGTTGGTCGAAGACATAGCTCTTCCAATGTGACCTCGAACGAGTTTTATCACGAAATTGTCAATTCTGTTGATTCGAGCCCCGTTGTATAGGACCTCGTTGGAATAGTAATGCACGTAAGAAGATTCGGCTGTTCGATATAAGCCAGTACAGCGTCGTTAACACTGCCGCTCGAACACCCGAAACTTCTCCATCTGGGAAGGGGCAACGTTGAACCACACAGGACAACCATAAACGATCATCGGCCGTATGAGGGCCATGTAGCAAATTACCTTCACTCTGGGGTCAAGCCGACTGCTAAAAAACAGCCGTTTCGTCAGAGCGAAGGCTCCTCTGGCCCTGGTCAGAGCAGCATTTATATGTCTATCGAAATATAAATACTGATCTAACCAGATACCGAGGTATTTCACTACACTTTTGCTCGCTAATGGCTGCCCGTGAAGATCAACGATAACCATCTTGCGCCAATTCTTGCACGTATCCCTCGTGGCCCTAGCCAACGGAGTCCGGAACAGAATTGTCTCCGACTTCTGGACATTTATTTTCAGTTTCCAGTCGTCGCAATATCGCTGAGTCTTGTCGAAATCACGCTGCAAGAGAATTCTAATAACCTCAACCTTTCGGGCCGTTCTGTACGCAATAAGATCGTCGGCGTACGCAATTGCCTTTGTAAGACTACCTATCAGATCGTTGGTGTAAATGCTGAAGAGAATCGGCGAATTCACCGCTCCCTGTTGAATACCATTTTTAATTAAGAATGTTGTGGTAGAAGTTACATTGCCACTTTTGACAACAAACTTTCTACAGTTAAGCATATCATAAAGTATATACAACAATGGCTTGATTATGCCAAGCCTGCTCAGTTTTAGGTAAAGACCCTCTAACCATACGGTGTCAAAGGCCTTTTCCAAATCAACAAGAACAGCACCTGTGCATTATTGTTTTGATTTATTCCATTGCATATCAGAAACGAGTTTAGACGCAGCATGAATTGTGTTATGACCCGCCTTGAACCCGAACTGTTTATCCGGAATTATTTTGTTGTCCGCAGCCCACTTAGTCAGAGCCCTATTGATAATCCTTTCGAAACCTTTGCTGATGCTCGGAAGAAGACTTATCGACCGAAGATTTGACGGGTAGAGTCCAACGCACTAACCATCACGCCACGGGTACCACGGAATAATAAGCTGGGTATTAAAGATAATATTTTAAATTATTTGTAAATTCCTTTTGTTCAATACGGATTCTATGATTACGGCCATTACTTATCCATGATAATTTCGATTTCAATTTCGATTCGAGAGTAGCCCGGATAGACCTCTGATATTTTTATAAATAACGGGTTATCCATTTTGCGGTTTCAAAAGTATAGGGATGGAATGTGACATCCGTCAAACCAAGTTGTTAAACCAATTTTTTTTTGTCAGTTGAAAGTCAAGTCTGACGTTTATGAAAATGGATCGCTTAGCTATCATACAACGTATAAACATTTTTAAAACCTACTACAAAAATGATGATTCTGCCACAACCACATATCGTGCCTTAAGAGGAGATTATGGTTTACATAATCGTCCAACTATTTAGGCAATTGGCAAAATTGTGAAGAAATTTGAAGAGACTGGATTGGTTACAGAAATTGTAAGGCCTACGCATCATTGTTTCGCTTCTACCACTGAAAATATCGCTGCTATAATGAAAGTGTTGCCAAACACCCGAATGTATGGATTCCTGTCTTTCGGCACATTATGGCGTATTTTGTATTTGGATCTACACCTACATCCACATAAAGTCCAACTCACACAACAACTGAAGCCAGCTGACCATTCACAACGTCGTAGATACGTCGAATGAGTGCTTGAACAACAGGCGAGGCGGTGGTGGACGGCGATTTTTCCAACAAAATGTTCTTCAACGACGAAGCACATTACTCACTTGGTGGGTATGCTAATAAACAAAATTGTTGTATTTGGGGTTCTGAGAATCCGCAAGTAATTGAAGAGAGGCTATTACATCCACAAAAAGTCACTCTTTGGTGCGCTCTTTGGTCCGGAGGAGGTGTGATTGGACCTTAATTCTTCGAAAACGATGATGGAACGACTGTCACGTCAATTCGGAGCGTTATGGTCATAGGATAATCGACTTTTTTTGCTTGCTATTGAAGAACATGTGGTTTCAACAAGACGTTGCCACATGCCACACAACTCGAGCGAATATGACTTAATTGCAAGAGACATTACCTGGCCGCATAATTTCTCGCCGTGGCGATATTAACTGGCCACCAAGATCATGTGATTTGACACCGCTGGACTTTTTGTTGTGGGGTTCCGCGAAAGATCGTGTTTATGCAGATAAACCTTTAACTCTTGAGCACATAAAAGCCGACATTTGTCAAGTTATGGCTGAAGTTTCGCCCAATATGTGTCAAAAGTGGTCTAAAATTACCTCAAAAGAATCGATGCTTGCAACAATTCGCGTAATAGTCATTTAAATGATGTAATATTTTACACATATTTTATGAACAAAAATATTTTATATGTGTTTTATTTGCGTTGAATTTTGATACCGCAAAATGGATAACCCTGTATTTAATTGTGAATTAAAATTAAAAGTATGTACTGGGGATGTTGCGAATCCGCAATTGAGGATTATTCCCAGTAATTTCAACATCCGCATCCGCATAAACTGATGCGGAGTTTGTTGCGGATGCGTATGTTTTTAAACGCTTTTTTTCAAATTTGTAGTTGTAATCGAAAAATAGCAACAGCACGGCATACTATATCATGATCAACAACAACGACCCTTTCACCCTTAGTAAAACTGTTAAATTAATAAATCTCGGTCCCAAGTAGGCGACGACAAAAGCAACAAAAAGTGATATGCAATGGTCACAGATTGGAGGATATAAAAGCTCTTGCTAGCTAAGTGGCCAGAGGACACAGTTTATTTTTTAATATTTAGTGAAAAAGTGATACAGATACAGAACATAAATGCCGCCACCAACAAAAAGCATCATCTGGATTTATTTTAATTTAAACAAAAATGATCCTGACAAGTCCGAGTGTACAATATGTCGTAAAACATATTCACGAAAAGGACGCACGACTTCTTCATTGAAAAATCACCTTAAGTCAAAGCACCCAGAGGAGTTTGGTTTATTTGAGAGTGCGAAAGAAGATGCAGGTATGATATTTTATTTATAAACATTAAATTCTGAAATAGCTTGTTAACATACGATCCACTAAGAAACAGATTGCAGTCTGAGAAGGCTGCAATCTTGCTTTTTATTAAATATAACTCACCCATTTTTAAATTTAATTATTAAACGCAAAGATAATCAATACAATTTTCCTTTATTTACGGACTTAAAATTATTGTTTTTATTTATTAAATTCTAAAATCCGCATCCGCATTCGCATCCGCGGATGTGAGTCTCAAAAAATCCGCATCCGCATTCGCATCCGCGGATGTCAAAATTTTTACATCCGCAACAACCCTGGTATGTACCAAATACTTTTGTTTAATACGAATTTAATGGTTATGACCATTGCTTTTCCATAATCATATTGTTTTCATCTTCAAATCGAAAATAGCCCGGATTGACCTCCTATATTTTTATAAATAGTTCTGAAGAAATAACAAGTTGCATTCCTAAAACATTTCAACTGTATTACTCCCACTTCTTTCATATCAGTTTTTCTTATAGTTCAAATTTAGATGTACTACCGAAAAGATTCATTTCTTAGCCGCACATCGAGAATGTTGAATGTCTTACCCTTCATTTATGTGTTTTTTTTTACCTAAATATGAAAATTATGCCATGAATAATATTTTAGGCAAATTAATTGTCCTTAAAATTACCAAATAACGTTTCCAATTAAAATTTCCAATAAGAGCTAAAATTAAAGTTTTAAGGTCTTGACTTAACAAAGATCGACAAAAATAATTCTCATTTGGAATAGTCTGCTATTACAGCAGCTGACATTTTTTTGGTGTCATCTTTTGACATATGACAAGTGAAAACTACACCGTTTCTAAAATGGAACGTTTAACCCTTTAACAACGCATTTAATAAAATTTACTTCAAAAATTTATTGTGAATATTTTGTTTTCTGATAGTGCGTTATTTCTTAAAGAAGTGATCAAATTTAGCTCCAAAAATTTTGTAATTTGGCACTTTTACATTTTCTTCTTTGGGGTCACATGAAAAATTTAATAACTAAATGATACTTCAAATAGGAAAACTCTATATAACTAACTATTTTCTTTTTAAATAAATTAGGTGGCGCAATAGTCCAGAGATGGAGGGGACCTACTGTTTTAAGCCGAATCCGAACGGCAAATTTGAGAGAGCACTTTTCATGACAAGAATTACTCTTGGAGAATTTGTCAATTCCTCGCAAGAGGCTGTACCCAAGTTTGAACCCAAGACCTATGACATGACAGTCCTACACACTAACCATCACGCCACGGGTACCACTATTTTCTTTTTAAGAATCTTAAAATGTGGGCATCCGATCCGATCAGTTTCGCAAAATTACGAAACCCAGAAAATAAATTATTTACAATTTTTAATTATCTACTAATTTTTTATAGAAAATCTCTTTATTTATCGTTTTTAATTATGACCTATTTTGGAATTAATAAATTTTGTTTAGCAAAATATTCCTGAATATTTAGACCTAATTATAATTTATAAATAAATTTCCTTAAATTTGTTTTTTTTTTTTTAAACTTGATTTGAGTCACATAATTAACTGATATTCTGTTTATAGTTAAACCGGTTTTCAATCAAGATTATCGTATCACTCTAAATCCCGTTTATTTCAAAAGTAAACGTCAAATCGATAAATTTCTCAGAAGACCAAATAGTGAGTCTTACGTATATACATATTTTGTGGTGTGTAGTTAAAAAGGTATACGCATTGGCTTAATGCCTACGTACCTTTTTTCTCGCAAAGTGGGATATAAGAATGAAGAACAGAAGACAGAACCATTTATACCAAAACAGTACTTTGTTTTGAATTTCAAACTTAACATTCAAGACATAAGAATGTCTGTACATACTCACACACACCGTTCGTTGGATCGTTACCCGGTCACAGCCTCCTCAAAATCATAATCCAAAAAAAGTAAAAATAAAAATCCAACCAAAAACTATAATGGAAGTCCACAACAATCACTTACCATAATCCAGCTTCTTCTCCACCTCCACTCTATCGCACCTTCAGCTTCAACTTCAACGCCACGACTTCGACGACGACGACGACGGCGAAGACGCCAAAAAGATCCATCTCCATGCATCAGGTATACAAGCTACAAACAACAAGACAACAACACAACTTGTCTCAAGCCCCGAGTTTTATAGGTAGGTGGGCAGACGGATTTTTGTGTGTTTGCATTGTGTGTCTCCTTCTGAGGTCATCTCAAGAACGAAGAAACAGGCCAAAAGAATAAAAAAAAAAGAAACACTTTACGAAGAGGGAGGTAGGACACATATATGTACATAAACCTACCTACATACATACCTGTATACAAAAAGGTGAATCGATCACTTTTGTTTATTTACCGTAATCTATATGTATCTTTAATGGAAAGGGTTTTATTTTACTCACTCACTCATTCCATTTGTCGGGAGAAAAACGAATTCGATTTTGTTTTCATTGCTGTGTTAAAAAACAAAAACAACAACAACATCACAACAATAAAAAAGAAGATTTTTGGTAGATACTTCGTAAACTACCTTAAAACGTAGGTAGGTGTTTAGACGGATAGTAGCCGGATGGAGTTTCAAGTCAAGACATCAGTGAGACGGGATTACACTTTAAGACTTAGGACGAATAGGAATGGAAATGGAAATGAAAATGATTCATCCTGATGTAAATATGTATATGGATATCGGTTTATTCGTAATTCAATGAAATCAAAAATGTGACACATTCAAATCCATTGGTCATGCTTTATGAACTCATTTTGAAATTAAAAAGTAGAATGATTTAAGGCTACGGAAGAAAAACAGGAACTTGAAACCCACATTTTAGAGGTAACCACACAAACGTCATCACTAGCTATAAAGATGCTATAATTTTTGCAAATAGCCGTTAACGTCACTTTTATTGCGAAAAATATATGCAAATAAACGTCAACAAGACACATGACTATAATATTTGAACGATTCGGCCTAAAATATAAATTATCCATTCCAAATTTTTAACAATTTTTCAAAAAAGTACAAGAAATATTAAAAAATGTGTTTAAAATCGAACACACTAATACACTATTTACTTGTGACATTAGGAACTATATGGCAAGTATTCCATTCGCACAAAATTTCGAACTCGAGATTTTGATCAAACATGACATTACGATTAGAAATAAAAAAAGTTGGTCCACCGATTCCGTCAGTCTGTCTGTCTGTCTGTCCTGGCCACTACAGCCCAAACCATTGGGTCGATTGACTTCAAATACGGAAATTAAGGTTTCGAGGTTTTTTTATTTTTCTTAAGACTAAAAATAACAGTAGTCCCCATACAAATTTTTTGGTCAAAATCGAAAATTCGAATTAATTGATTTTATTTTTGATTTTTATAAAATATTAAAAGTTTTTTTTTTTGGCAAGAGTACGATAACTCAGGCGACAAGTTATAATAACGGATTTCTTAGGAACAGTTAAAAACAATAATTTTTTACTATGGGAGGGGTGGTCTATCTCCCCCGTTTAGGCGGTAGGGGCAATTTAAAAACATTATTATTTAAAATGGAAAAAAAATTAAAAAATAACGGTAGAACACATTTTTGAAAGCCAACATTCTGTTCTATTAGCCAGTTTTTAAATCAAGTCAAAACTATGAGTAGTTTTTGAAAAATTTAATTTTAAACTCAAAATTTGAGTAAAAAAAGTTAAAAAAAGGT
Source organism: Eupeodes latifasciatus (assembly GCA_920104205.1). Lineage (NCBI taxonomy): Eukaryota > Metazoa > Arthropoda > Insecta > Diptera > Syrphidae > Eupeodes > Eupeodes latifasciatus. The sequence goes on along the minus strand of OV049926.1, from coordinate 24,722,316 downwards.
TTAAAATATAATTTTTCAATACTTCAAGATTATCTACCATTGTTTTTATTTCAGAATTGATTGCTCTTATTTGTTTTTGATCAAATATTTTTTTTGGTAATTTTCAATTTTCTCAAGAACTACAAGACATAAAATCGTCTAGTTTTCAGTTTTTGATCAAAAACAAATAAGAGCAATGAATTCTTTAAAAAAAAAACAATAGTAGATAATCTTAAAGTTTTGATAAATTACACTTTAAACCTTTTTTTAACTCTTTTGCACAAATTTTGAGTTTAAAACAATATTTTTTTCAAAAACTATGCCTAGTTTTGACTTGATTTAAAAACAAGCTAATAGACGAAAGTAATGGCTTTAAAGAAATTTATAAAACTTAGTCGTAAGTATTACCAATATTTTTTAATTATTTTTTTCCATTTAACGTACACATTTTTTTAAATCACCTCTACCGCCTAAACGGGAGGAGATAGACATGCCCCCCCCCCCCATGGTAAAAAAAAATGCTTGGTTTTAACTGTTCTATACAAATCCGTCATTAAACTTTGTCGCCTGAGTTATCGTGGTCTCCCCTTTTTTTTTGAAATTCGATATCTTGAACATGGGTCATAATTTCTTTACGAAATTGAAATCATATAAAACGTATATTAGTAAGCTTTAAATAGCCATAAATATTTTTAAACTAAAATTGAAAAATTTAATTTATGTAAAAAATTAATTTAATAAAAAACCGCTCAAACGATTTTCAAATAAAAATTTTGAATTTACGTTTTTGAAAGCAAATTTTTTTTACAGGTATATTTTTAAATCTAAAAATGCAGGAAATGTTTTTAAGCTTTGATGTATAAGTTGTATAGAATGAGAATGTCATATAAGTTTGGACGCGTACTGCAAAACATCTATATGGATACCAAAGCAGCTGTATGGGATGGAGAAAACGTTTCCGATTGGTTTGAAACGATGACAGGTGTGAGGCAAGGTTGAATGTTAAGTCCAAGCTTGGTTGCACTTTTTATCGACGATATCACCGATTGTTTGCCGGGAGGAGTGGAATATGCTGGAACTATCATCAAGGCCCTTCTTTTTGCGGATGACATAGTGTTGTTTGCTTACTCACCACAATCGCTGCAACTAATGATTAATAAACTTAGTGCGTATTGCAGAACGTGGAAATTAGTTGTCAGTCTAGAGAAGTCGAAGATTATGGTTTTTCGGAAAGGTGGAGGAAGATTAGGTGGGATCATTATCACAAAAAATAACAATATGGAAAGACATCTCACCGAAAAACTACAAAAAGCCAAAAATACAATTAATATTGCTTGGAGAAACATCTTGTAGGAAACCTCGGATTGCAATAATAATTAAAACAAGAATAATAACACCTAATAATAATATTAGACTATAATCCTTATTAATACTATATAATTATATCTATAATAATAATATCAATAATAATAATATAAAAATATCAATTATAATAATACCTGTCATAATAAAACATAATTATAATACTAATACTTAATATAATACTAATACTTCATAATATACCATAAGTATAATATCTTAACCTAATAAAAATTAATAGTAAAACATAATAATAATACACTATAATACTAATACCTAATAATAATACTTATAAATAATAAATACAATACAATACCTATAATAAAACCTAAACATAATATTAATACCTAATGATAAAACTTAATAATAATAAATAATAACACTTATAATAATAACGTAACTATATTATTACCTACTTCTAATAATATCTAATGAATACCTAAGCAATAATCCTATAACTATTATTATAATAATACCTACTTACATAATAATAATAATAATAATAATAATAATAATAATAATAATAATAATAATAATAATAATAATAATAATAATAATAATAATAATAATAATAATAATAATAATAATAATAATAATAATAATAATAATAATAATAATAATAATAATAATAATAATAATAATAATAATAATAATAATAATAATAATAATAATAATAATAATAATAATAATAATAATAATAATAATAATAATAATAATAATAATAATAATAATAATAATAATAATAATAATAATAATAATAATAATAATAATAATAATAATAATAATAATAATAATAATAATAATAATAATAATAATAATAATAATAATAATAATAATAATAATAATAATAATAATAATAATAATAATAATAATAATAATAATAATAATAATAATAATAATAATAATAATAATAATAATAATAATAATAATAATAATAATAATAATAATAATAATAATAATAATAATAATAATAATAATAATAATAATAATAATAATGATAATAATAATAATAATAATAATAATAATAATAATAATAATAATAATAATAATAATAATAATAATAATAATAATAATAATAATAATAATAATAATAATAATAATAATAATAATAATAATAATAATAATAATAATAATAATAATAATAATAATAATAATAATAATAATAATAATAATAATAATAATAATAATAATAATAATAATAATAATAATAATAATAATAATAATAATAATAATAATAATAATAATAATAATAATAATAATAATAATAATAATAATAATAATAATAATAATAATAATAATAATAATAATAATAATAATAATAATAATAATAATAATAATAATAATAATAATAATAATAATAATAATAATAATAATAATAATAATAATAATAATAATAATAATAATAATAATAATAATAATAATAATAATAATAATAATAATAATAATAATAATAATAATAATAATAATAATAATAATAATAATAATAATAATAATAATAATAATAATAATAATAATAATAATAATAATGATAATAATAATAATAATAATAATAATAATAATAATAATAATAATAATAATAATAATAATAATAATAATAATAATAATAATAATAATAATAATAATAATAATAATAATAATAATAATAATAATAATAATAATAATAATAATAATAATAATAATAATAATAATAATAATAATAATAATAATAATAATAATAATAATAATAATAATAATAATAATAATAATAATAATAATAATAATAATAATAATAATAATAATAATAATAATAATAATAATAATAATAATAATAATAATAATAATAATAATAATAATAATAATAATAAGAATAATAAAAATAATAACTAATCTAGCGATCCAGAGTGTTCCTACAAAGCAGAACACTCCAAAAAAATAATGATCTTAACTGTCCATCACATCACCCGATCACCCGATGTACACACAAAAGTACATAAGTGCATAGCAGATGGTTACTTACATCGCTAATCTGCATAAAACAAAAATTAAATCTAACTGACCAACGTGTCATGCGATGTGTGTATACACAAGTACGTAGGTACTTATATGCAGAGTGGTCGGTTACATAGCTAATCATACGATCATCGATCCCGCTGTTCGATGTGAGGTGATTAGCTATGTAATGATGCGGGTGATGGAAATGGACCGTTGCCGAAAATAAAAATGCAATACTTAATTAAATTGGGTTAGAAAGGGGAGGAGCCTATTGCACCAAGGCTAAATGGGATTTGGGAGCAGAAAAAGTAGGTCAGTTGGTGACGAGATTTAACCGTGTGCGGTACCTGAAAATTAAAAGTAAAAAAAAAGGGAAGTACAAAGAAAATAAAGAAAAAAAGATAAAACTTCTATTAATTTAATAATTGCCAGTGAATAAGAAAAAATTAATGATAGACAAGAAACGAACTAAAATTATTCGGGCGATAAAACCCTGATATAAAAATTAAAAGAAAAAACCTGTGAGTGAAAAAAGAAAAAAAATTTAAAGAAAGTGGCAAGTGATGAATTATCCTATCAAAAGGAAAAAGAAAAAAAAAAAGATTTAAAAAAGTGGAGAATATATGTAATTATTCTGGTGATCACTTACCAAAGAAAGATTGGAGAGAAACAAAAAAAAAAGTGAAACACTAAAACAAAAAAAAAAAGTAAATTAATAAAATACAAAACAAATTTAAAAAAAAAAAAAAGAAACAATAAATATAGAAGTGAACCCCCTCCAGAGACACAACCCCTCAACCGCACCACCATAGCAAATAAACCCCAATAACCATAAATATATATATACAACCGCCGCCGTAGTTTTTTTATTATCGTCATCATTACCATCATCATTATCTTTATCATAATCATATCAGCATCATCAACATAACCATTATCATCATCATCACCAACATAATCATCGGCATCATCATCAATTATTATCATAATCACCGTCATCATCATTATCATCATCATCAACATAAATCAATATCATCATCACTATCTTTATCATCATTAGCAGCAGCCTCCTCAGCCTAAAGTGTTATAGTGTCCTTTGTGTGCATCCCTCCCTAATTCCTGTCGCGATCCCAAACTCCTACAACATTACCCAATTTTTTTTTTGTGTTCCGCCTATCCTAAATACCCAGTGTTGTGAAATAGTGTATTGTGCGTATGTGTTAAATTTGGAAAAAATATTGTTTATTTAATTATTCTAAATTTCATTTTTTTTTGGTATGATCTTAAAAATAATAATATAAATAATAGTAAAAAGGAAAAAAAAAATAAAAATAAAATAAAAGAAAAAAAAAAAAGGAAAAGTTAATTAAAATAAAACACAATATAAATCAATACCATATATTTTATCCTACAGCCAACGACAACCGCCGTGGTGCACTACTGCTGGGACGTCCAAATAATGGTTGGTAAGTCATTTCATTTAATTTGTGCATTTACACTTTGATTTTGTTTATTTTCATTTAATTAAAATTTCCTTTGAACTATAAATTAAATATCTTATATTTTATATACTTACCGTATAACAATATTACCTAAAAAAAAAAAAGAAAAAAAGAGGAAAGTTAAATATTTTAAAATTTCACTTACCTTACAACTAAATTAATTATTAAATTTTGTTTGATTACTTACGGTTTAATAATCATACCTAAAAATAAAATAAAAAAGTTAAATATTTTAAATTTTACTACCTTTAATATTATGTTTAAACCTACCGTTATATTACCTGAAAAAGAAAAGTCAAATATTTCAAAATTTTACTTACCATAAAGGAAGACTAAGCTAAATTCTTATTAAATTTTTTTTATATACTTACCGTTACCTACCTGAAAAAGAAAAGAATTAGTTTAAAATTTTACTTACCGTAATAATATAATACCTAAAAAGAACAGCTAAATAACTTATAATTTTAATCACCTTATAACTAAGACTAATTGAAATAAATAATTAAATTTGTTTTTATATACTCGCCGTTATAACCATATTATCTTTATAAATTTCTTTAATAAAGTGAGTAATACCATATTTTATAACGTGGTTGAAAAAAAAAAAATTAAAACAGGTGTTTCTTTCTCGATCCGATGGTTGAGGTTCGATTTTTAATTTGGGAAGTCACTTGAATTTTCTGATTTCAGCATGATGACACTGTCGGCCTAATACAATCCCACAGAGGTGGAGGTGATGAAACAATAAGAGGGTAAGGTATACCTAGGTGGGTGCAAGTTTGAGAGTAGGGACTACTGCAGTGAAATGGAGGTGGCAGTAGTCAAGGTGGTATCTTCTAGATACATGGGTGGGTAAATCCTCCGAGGGTTAATACCATCGTCGACCCTCACCCCTCTATAGAGATCACTCCCCCTCATCTAGCTGGACATTTCGGGTCCCCATCTTTCTCTTCTTTTTTTTCGATTTTATTTGGTAGGCATGAAATCGTAACAACGTCCAGGTCAGCGGTAGCAAGAACCCCCCCCTCCGGCGAGCTAGCTCGTGCTTTTCGCAAGCATGCCAAGCTGCCGTTGTCTGGACACCCTCACCTTCCTGCTGCCAGGATCAGCCTCTAGTGCCTGTGGCTAGGGGTTGTAATGGTGGTAAGGTAAGGGAAGGTGAGGTACAACAGCTAATTCGTTACAATCTTTACCAATAAACACATAGCTCACAGCAGTAAATACAAAGTATTTGAATCGGTAGCTGAGTCATATTTGTTGTATGCAGCCCAAGTGTGGGGTAGTAAAAAACCGCAGAAAAACTTCTCCGATTTTATATCAAAAGAATATTTCGACTACCATACCTAATGCTCCCAACTACATGCTTATGCTGGAAACCGGTATATCGCCACTATTTATTAAAACCCTTAATTTTTTTAGTTGACTACATATGTAATGTCCTTAAAATGTCTGTCTGTCTCCCTAAAAAAGCAGCACTTCAGGCGATAAATAGCAAATCAAGTTGGTTTAGAGTTTGGATAGATCTAGCGGAAGAAGCCAATATAGATCTTGCACCTGATGATTTCTTAATGTGGAAGCCCTCTCTGTATCAGCTAATTTCTATTATTATAGATGATCGATTAGGAAGTGAGTTCGCAGCTGAAGCAGAAGAATCCATCTACAGAAACACATATATAGCAAGCTAAATTACAATCTAAACCACAAAAACTACTTCCGTGATAACTACACGACAGATCAAATATCAATGATATTTAGAATAAGAGGTGAACTCCTTAATCTTAACTTCATTCCGCATCGGGAAGAGTTGCCTTTGTTGTGCGAATTGTGTAATATGGGCGAAAGAGAGAACATTTTTCAATTTATGGGTAGATGTCCTGTTCTTCGAGAAACAAGAAGAAATATCTTTGATTATCTATCAGAAGGGGTTATGATTCATCATCTTAATGAAATTGATGTTCCTATACTTTACAAATATTTTAAAATAGCATTAGCTTATAGAAACAGAATTATAAAAGAAATTTTTTAAAAATAAAGAATAATATAATTATATAAATTAAAAGAAAGTTGTCAATCAGGCAGACGGCAAATAGGCATGCTTTATTATTGTAAAATATGTACATACTTATGTTATATTATAATGTAAAGAAATAAAATCTAAATCTAATGTAATATAAATAATGTTTTTAAGCAGACTCTTTGGATACTTGTGCAAGATCATATGACCCAGTCGTGCATTTTATTTACATATGTAAAATTCGTTATTTCATTAATTGTAAAAATATATTAATAACATTTTGTGAGTAGCAATTCAATATATGTATGACTCATGAAAGCTTGGCTTTGTATAATATTTGATTTCTAAACTCATTTTATTTACAAGTTATCTTAAGTCGATTATCGATTATCTTAAGTCGATTAAAGAGTGATTTTTAACAAATTGGATGTTATAGTAATTGGTCTGGACTTATGAACTAAGAAGGCTATTGGCATTTAAACTGCACTGTGATGTCATTGGAATTAAATTAAGCAAAAGTCGTTTGTATAAAATCGTTCACAAAAAAGGCTGAACGGTTTGAAAGTAATTTTTGTTTTTATAACGAATAAGTCGTGTAAACAAGGCAAACACAACAAGTTCTAAAAATATATTGAACATAATAATAATGTTTAAAATGGGCATTCGTAAAATTTGATCAGATATTCAAAATTAAATTTCAGATTCAAAATCAGCACTAAATTTTAACTCCAAAACATATTTTTCAAAATCACGAGAGCAAAAATTAATAAAAATAAACAAAAATTAGACCGGGATGCGAACCACAATGATAGCCTCTCACCCGTGCCCGTCTGTTGATTTTTCAAAAAAAAAAAAAAAAACATTAATATAATTTAATAACAATATTTTGTGTGAGATTTAAAGTAATATTTTTCTTTGTTCTCACAATACAAGGTTATCCATTTTGCGGTTTCAAAAGTAAACCTATCCCGTATTCTTAGTTTAGTTTGAAAATCTAATTTTGTTAAATAGATTTTTAGTCGAAAACAAATTTTTACCAATTTTAGTAGCATTTCTTAAAAGTTTTTATTTCTTATATCAACAAATACAAATTGGATGAATGAAATTAATTTGAAGTCAATATCTTCTATTGTTCACGAGATATCGAGAACCGAACATCAGTTTTTACCAAATTTGCGTACTATTTCTTGTAGATTTTATTCTTTATGAAAAAAACGGACTGTTGGATTTTTATGAAAGAAACTACTGAATATCGAAATCAATATTTTCTGTGAAATATAAAAAGTATGAAGACAATATTTTTAATTTTTGAAAAGCTATTTGAGTCGAAAGTCAATTTTTACCAAGTTTTAGTACTGTTTTTTTGTTAGGTTTTTATTTTTTGTAAAAAAACTATCAATTCGATTTTTCTCAAAATTTTACTGAATGTTGACAACAATATTTTTCAAAAGATAAAATCAGTTTAAAGGCAATATCTCAAAGTTTTGAAAAGATATTTGAGTCGAAAATCAATTTTTACCAACTTTGAGTAATGTTTTTTTAGGTTTTTATTTTTTATAAAAAAAACTGTCAATTCGATTTTTCTCAAAATCTTACCAGATGTTAAAAACGTTATTTTTCGTTGCACAAAATTGTTTTGGAGATAAAATCATTTTGTATTCGTAAAATTTTCGAGGTGACAAATTTTTTTTCAGTTTTTTTGATTTATAAAAAAAAACGTTGATTGGATTTTTTCCCAAAAATATACTTGTTTGGTATCACGTTACAATATATAATATAAAATTAAATTCAAATCTCCAGCGTCCATGGTTCATGAGATATTTAGGGTTAACCAAAATGTTCACCTTATTTTAAACTGCTATGGTAAAAAAAAACCACCCACGCAATTTGCTTGAGAGTCCTTTCTGCATCTTTCTGCCTTATTATCTGTATAACAAAATTTATTTGAAGTCGATATCTCTTCTTTTTCTTGAGCTATGGACGACGAAAAAACGTCGCGAACGTACGGACGTACGGACATACGGACGTACTGACGTACGAACGTACGTACACACGCACGCACAGACATCTTTCTAAAAATCTTTTATTTCGACTCTAGGGACCTTAAAACGTCGAGAAATGTCAAAATTTTCAATTTGACAAATCGGACCCATTACAATAACCCAATAATAATACAATGTGTTTCGCGCTTTACGCAAATTTTATGCGTTTTCTTTTTTAAAAAAGTTCTCAAGCTCTTAAAAAATCGCCCATTATGTATTTATTTTCCTCCATTGAAAAGAGGACATTGTTTAATATAATGGGTGATTTTTTAAGAGCTTGAGAACTTTTTAAAAAAAAAAAACGCATAAAATTTGCGTAAAGCGCGAAACACATTTCGAACCGAACACTGATTTTGGTAATAAAATTCAATGATTTGCAAGCGTTGCTCGTTAGTAAGTCTATTCATGATGAAATGTCAAAGCATACTGAGCATCTTTCTCTTTGACACCATGTCTGAAATCCCGCGTGATCTGTCAAATACTAATGCATGAAAATCCTAACCTCAAAAAAATCACCCGATAGAAAAATGAGATTGAAACAGATCAAAATGCCTGTCAAATTGCAAAAAGGCAAATCATTTTAAATCGATCTAAGACGTTTTCCATTGAGATTTCGTTAGTTTTAACCAGTTTTTAACCTCCTTATTCAATTCGAAACCTCTTTTCTTTTAAAAATTAATTACTTTCTGTCAAATAGTTCCGCTATAATATCTAATCAATTTCCATCTACTTAATCCGTTCGAAATTAATATTTTCAATCAATTTATAAAATAAAGATTTTATTTTTATCAGGCTTAATTTTCTCTAATCACATATCTTTTATTTAACCGTGAATATTTCCCATCAATAATTTCCTTTAATAACTCTAAAGAGTGCCCCCAATTTAATAATTATTGCTTCTTTTTTTAGTTTTTGTTTTCAACATAATCTCACATTCCAAAAATATGAATATTTATATTTAAATGAGATTTCAAATTTTTTATGAAAAATTATTTTCAAATATTTATTTAATTTTTGAAACAAAATGTGTGTGTTCTTTATTTAAATTTATAAAGCCATGACTAATTAAATCATTTATAAAATTTTTGTTGTCAGTTTTGTTTTTTCTATATATGCATCCAAATCTTGACATCATACTTTCATAAAACGATCTTCTTAGTAGGTTGATAGGTATTGAAATTTTGACTCTAACTGCTGATTTTAAATTCTCTTTTTTTTAAGGACCATTAAAAATAATAATTCCACTAAATTAATTTCCTCCCGATTGGGGATTTATAATCAAATGAAGATTAATTTAAATTTCGATATAATAAACACGTGGTAATTAGTCATACTAGTTAAGATGGAAAAAATAATAATAATCTTGGAACTTTTTCAAAATTTTACAGCTTTCTGATTAATTATCACAATTTCCATGAGAAATAAAGCCATCAGCGAGTCAAAAAAAAAGTAAAATTTAATGTAGTCATGGTTGATTTAAAATAAATAAAGTTATGTGTCTTTATTTGATGATGGATACGCATATGTTAATTTGGGACTATTAAAAGTTTTATATTTTAATGTAAGTAAAATTCTATACCTTTGGCGTTATTGTTATCTTAAAGATGCATAAAGATGATAAACTTATACTAATTTACCACTAATTGAGTTATTAAACTATGAATACAATGGGGTTTCCAAAGTCAAAGGGAGATCTTAGAATTTTAATAATAATAATAATATTTGAAGTCAACACATATCTTCAACGTAAGAAGTTTTTTTTCAAATATTTTATACTGTGCAATATAATAAAATCATGTTGTTCACTCAGGCGTATACGTACTTTTTGTGATCTATCGAATTTTTTAGTTATTTCCATGAAAAGGTAAAACAACTTCTACATGCTTTTATATTTTGAAACAAAGAAGTATATGTATATAATATAAAAATAATAACATATCATTTCTGTTGTCATCAAACGATCTGCACAATATTCAAATATAAAAACTTACAAATTCATGTGTTTCATCTGAAATTTATTTATATTGACTTGAAGTGCATTAAAATGTCAGTAACTCGCTGTAGTAGAAAAGCCACTTATTAAAAAGCTAATATGTCTTAACAATCATGTCATCAAGTGCCACATCAGTGCGTCTCAAATAAGTTGCAAGGCACACGTTCACATTTTAATTGGTTTTATGTTTTTTACTTACAATTTTTTACTTAACACAAATTTTATTTATCTTTCAGTTGATTGTCAACTGAATGATGATTTTTAATGTTTTGTTTTTCTTATTTTATGTTTTTTTTTGTTGTTTTTAATTTATTAAGTCATCTTGGTTGTGTATTTATACTCTACTGTCATATCAAGAATGTTAATATAAGTTTTTATTTCTCTTAAATATATTTACGTATCTACATTTATGTGGTGAATCAGTAGGTAAACAATAAAACAAACAGCAAATGAATTAACAACAACAAAAATAATAAAACAAATATAAGAAAGAATAAAGCGTCATAGGTAACGGTATTTGTTAAGTATATATTTTTTTATTATTATTTATTTTTTTTTAACTACACAGACACACGCAAACTTGGTCAGGGATTCATGACGAATAAAAAACAGAATAATAAAAAGAAAAACAATAAAATAAATATGGGAAAAAAAAACAACAACGACGACCGACGCGACGACGTTGATATATTGAAAGAATGTTGTTCCTCTCGACAGAACAACTTATCAGAAATTGTTGTTGTTTTTTTGGTTGTTTTTTTGCACAGAAGATTCACTTGTGCGTTGATCTTTCAATTCAATTAACGAATCTTAGTAATAAGACGAGTATAATGAAATTGAAAATGACGCTGAATTGCATAGCAATGTAATATTTGAGTATTTTTTATTCTCTTTTTTTTTAATGGTCATATATTTATACTCGTTATAAAATATTTTAAGATATCTGGAACAAAAACATCTTAAGACTTTACACAAAATGGTGCCTATATTGATATGTTATTGATAAAATCAACAATTGTTTGAGAAATAAGGTGAGTATCTAAGATAAAGTTTGTAACTCAGCTCTTTTGTTTTATTTTTTTGTGAATATTTTTAGTAGTTTGTATTAATGCTTAAAATATAGCTTCAAACTTAAAGAAACTCAGTTTCTTTTTGTGCATTTAATATAGCATATATTACATACGTTGCTGACTTCCCCGAAATATGGAACTGTGAAATAGCGATGTTTGCGGATGACACTGTTATTAACAGTTTAAATATTTTTGGCCATGAAATAGAGAATGATTTACAATATGCCTTAAGCAAAATTTACTATTATTTAATAGCATGGAAAGTTAAACTCAAGGCTGACAAAACTGGAGCCCTTTTTCACTAGAAAAGGGAAACTCTGGGCCTTACCTCTTGGTCAGCTCAAAATAAATAACTGTGATGTTCCGTGAGTTGATTCTGTCAAATATCTAGGTGTATATTTAGACAAGACATTGACATTCCGTGACCATATCAAAAAACACCCTCCACAAAAAAAACATTGCTACCAAAATGTTATACCCTCTTATGGGTTAGAAATCACCCCTGAGTAAATTTACATCAAGTCGCAAGCAAAACTGAAATTCTCAATTAAAGATTTTAATACTTTGACTCAAAAAATGTAAAAAGTCAATACACAATAATAACTTCAAATTATATTATTTAATAACATATTTATATATTTTGTATTTATCAACATTATTAATTATTTGTTTGTTCATTAATTTATTTTGTTGCGTATTTACTTATAAATTTTGTATTTATTTATTTATTTATTGATAATTGTATTTTTTTATTTATTTATATATTAATGTTTTATTTATTTATTTATTTACTTATTTATTAATTTATTGAATTATTTATGTATGAGTTTATTAATTTACTTGTTTTTTATTCATTTAATTATTTACTAATTTGTTGATCTATTTATATGTTTATTTATTTGTTTACTAGCTTATTATTTATTTAAATTTTGAAGTTTTATCTAGTAATTTTTTTGTTTTTTTATAACAAATTAAATGAAGGTTTTTTAACATAGTTTTCCTTCGAATGTAATCTTCACTTCCAAATTAATTCTATATAATAAAATGTTTCAATTGTAAGCTATAATTTAAATATCAAATCGCTGAGCAAGCGGCGTATTTTTACATTGTAAAGCCTTTATCTTTGAAAACAAAAAAAAAAATAAATAAATAAATAAATAAAGCTTCAAACTAGTATAAACTCAGTTTCTTCTTATGCATTTGATATACCTTAGACCCTAAACTCAACAAAAATTCTTTATGAGTTCATCTAAGGTGAGTCTTAACAAATTCTATGAAGTATTGATCTCGGTTGGAAATCATTTTTAACTTCCCATAGGAAGTTATTGTAATGGGTCCGATTTGTCAAATTGAAAATTTTGACATTTCTCGACGTTTCAAGGTCCCTAGAGTCGAAATAAAAGATTTTTAGAAAGATGTCTGTGCGTGCGTGTGTGCGTGTGTACGTACGTTCGTACGTCCGTACGTCTGTACGTTCGCGACGTTTTTTTCGTCATCCATAGCTTAAGAACCAGAAGAGATATCGACTTCAAATAAATTTTGTTATACAGATAATAATGCAGAAGGATGCAGAAAGGGCTCTCAAGACAATTGCGTGGGTGGTTTTTTTACCATAGCAGTTTAAAAAAAAGGTGAAAATGTTGGTTAACCCTAAATATCTAATGAACCAATGAAGCTAGAGACTTGAATTAAAGTTTATATTATATATTGTAACGTGATACAAAACAAGTATATTTTTGGAAAAAAACCCAATAAACGTTTTTTTTATAAATCAAAAAAACTGAAAAAAAAATGTGTCACCTCGAAAATTTTACGACCAAAATATGATTTCATCTCCAAAACAATTTTGTGCAACGAAGAATAATGTTTTTGACATCTGATAAAATTTTGGGAAAAATCTAATTGACAGTTTTTTTTTATAAAAAATAAAATCCTAAAAAAAATGTACTCATAGTTGGTAAAAATTGAATTTCGACGCAAATATCTTTTCAAAAACTTGAGATTAAGGCTTAAAACTTTTTTTATCTTATAAGAAATATTGTTTTCAACATTCTGAAAAATTTTGAGAAAAATCGAATTGACAGTTTTTTTTTACAAAAAATAATTATAAAAGGTGGTAAAAATTGATTTTCGACACAAATATCTTTTCAAAACTTGGAGATATTTGCTTTAAACTACTTGAATCTTTCAAAAAATATTGTTGCCAACATTCAGTAAAATTTTGAAAAAATTCGAATGGACAGCTTTTGTACAAAAAATTAAAAACCTAAAAAAAAATTAACAAAAGTTGGTAAAAATTGATTTTCGACTCAAATATCTTTTCAAAAATTTGAGATAATGGCTTCTAACTAATTTTAACTTATAAGAAATATTGTTTTCAACATTCGATAAAATTTTGTGAAAAATCGAATTGACAGTTTTTTTTACAAAAAATAAAAACCTAAAAAAAAAAAAACAATACTAAAACTTGGTAAAAATTTACTTTCGACTCAAATAGCTTTTCAAAAATTACAAATATTGGCTTCAAACTTATTTTATTTCACAGAAAATATTGTTTTCGATATTCATATATCATTCGATATAAAAATCCAACAGTCCGTTTTTATAAAAAAAAATAAAATCTACAAAAAATAGTACGCAAATTTGGTAAAAATTGATACATATAGACAAACTTTTAAGCAAGACAAATCGACAGACGGGATGGGAAGTTATCAGCGTGGGTCGCATCCCAGCCTCTTTTTTTTTATGCACGATACTTTGTGAATACTTTAAAATATGTAAAAATGAAAGTATTGTAAAGGGTTTTGAATGGAGAAAATAATCAAGTTCGAAGCTCAGCTCTTTTATTTTTTGAACTGAGAAATATGTAGAGGCAATTCAAATATTTTACAATTTGAATTTGTTATTAAAAAAGAATGAGTATATATTTGCTACACACAAAAATCACAATTTAGACAAAGATCTTCATGAGTTCATCTTATTATCCAAACTATTGCCAAATACTCTGATTCATTCAAATTCATTCATTCATTTTTATTGCATGACATTTGTATATGATTCATGTAAAAATAGTAATTTCATGAGCGACTTTGTTTTCAAAAAAAAAAAAAAAATTAAAATATAATCAAGTTCGTACCTCAACTCTTTTGTTTCTGCTAATTTTTCAAATAATTTAACACAGGAAATAACAAAAAATAACTTTTGTCTGGGTATAGCATTTTCCAAGAGTAATGAAATCAATTTTCAACGAGGATTGAAATTTTTGAACTCATGGTTTCAAGACAAGAGTTTTTATCTTAAAAGTATTGAATGAGTTTCATTTTTGTTTTTCAATGAATTTTAATTGCTTCTTTTGAAGCAGGAGATACTATCTATGTATAAACTCTATAAAAATGATTGAAATGCCCATGTTTTTGATCAAACTCAAACCGACAACAATCTTATAAGAAATCCATCGGTCAAGAGCTCAAGAGTCAAAAAACGAAATAAACAACATCGTAGCATTGCATAATTCCTGAGAATTTGTTTGTTTTGTAAATGTGTTCTGTCAAGATTAATACCAGTAGCTAAAGAAGTATAATTAACTGGGCAATCATATCATGATACCTGCGGAAACCGGTGGTGGTAAAGAGTAGAGGCAGTGTCCGCGAAGTGGTGCGGTGTGGGGATAACTAACATAACAACCTGATGGTTAGGTCAATTCACAAGAACCAGATATGAGTATAGTATAAGTTGTATATAGCGTAGGTTTTTTAACGTAAAGTACAGTGCGAACAACAATTAAGTCAAGAACTGATGATGGTATAAAGGGAATGAATGAATCAACAACTTGAGAGCCATCATCATCTTCTTCGAGTTCATTCTTCTTCTTCTTCTTTTTTGTCTGTTTTTACTTTTTTTTAACTGTGTGTGACAATATTTTCTTGTACCTCCTCGCTTACATCCATTCGACATTTTTCTTGTTTTAATTCGCCAACTTGTTGTTATTATTATTGTTATTATAATTCTAGATCCGGTCACCAGAATACGACAGCACATACATATACATATGTATATAGGGCTAGACTGTGGGAAATCTGAGACTTGAGATACGCAGAGAACCTAAGAACCTGTGATGATTTCATGTAACTCGAGGCTCTGGAGGGCGATGGGCTCATGGAATAGTTAAGTTCGCGCAAAAAACTAACAAATACAACAGTTGGAAGCGGTGCAAAAAAAGAAACAACCTTACCTAAAGCAATAAGAAGCTATACGTACGTACCTAGGTAAGGGGACAAGAAGAAAAAAAAGCACTAGAAAAATAAAAAGTTAAGCCATTGTGGCTAGAATTGCCCGTTGTTGTTATGCTTTAATTCTGGATTTTCTCATAGATGGCTGTAATACTCGTAGAATAAATAGAAAAGAAGTCTGTAGATAAATTTAGACAGAATAAAAAACCTCTTCCTATATTTGTTGTTTTTCTTTTCGATTCAGTAGAGTGATCTCTCGACTAAAGAAATGAAGAAAAACAAAATCAATTGGTTGAAATCACGAACAGTTTTCAGTTCTTTTAGTCTTTTAACTAACAGACATCAGGGTTTTATTTGCAGCACCACTGATGTTTAACGATTTTTAAGAACACAGACAGTAGAGCGAGAGACATGATGATTAGGAACGAACGAGGCTTGAACCTGAACTGAAAAGAAGGATTAAGGATGTTGGTTTTTGTTCAGTTCCGCATAAATTACCCCACACGATTGCTCTGTCATGTGTGGAAATAGTTAAAATATATACCTTCAGAGAGTACAACATCTACGAACGAAAAATAAGAATTCTTTTTTGTGGATCACGATTTTCATTTCTGTTTTTGAAGATCATCAAAAAAAAATCATGTGTTTGTTGGCAATCATGGATGAGTGAGTATATATTTATTTATTTTATTTTTATTTTTCTCAAATTTTCACCTGTTTACAGGATATTTCCAAAATACATCTGAAGATTTGTAAGTTGAATGCATAAGCTATAAGTTTTAATGCACGACTTTTAATACATTTTTTAAGAAATACGTAATAACCAAATATTAATGAGACTAATTGTATGAAAAATATGTTTCAATTTTTTTTGTAGTTTTTTATGCAAAAAGATTGAACAAAACAAAATATTTAAGGGAGAATGGCATAATTGCATAAAGGAGCATTCATTATGGGCTATGTTTTTGTGATACCTAAAGAAGATTTTAGGTAAAAACTTAATGAAATTTTTCTTTAAAAACAATAATTTTAAAATTTTATTTAAAATTAAAAAACCAAGCAGATAAAGTTAAGAAAAAACAACCTAAGCAAATTAATTTAAAAACAAAATGAAACTTTTCTATTTTACAGGTAATTTTCATTCAAAATACATCGGAAATAGATAACACATAATTGGGTTGGATAAATTACAAATACGGACATTAAAACATAATTTATTGTCATGCCAGAGGTTTTGGGTTTAAGCCCTGACTGAGCCATCTGAATTTTTTTTTTTCACACGTATTGCCTCTTGCGAGGAATTGACAAATCCTCCAAGAGTATCTCTTGTCATCAAAAGTGCTTTCTCAAATTAGCCGTTCGGAATCACCTAAAAACTGTAGGTCCCCTTCATCCCTAACAACATTACTTGCACACAGGAATGGTTGAGAGTTATAAGCCACTAGGCTCTAGTTCTAAAAGAACTATTGTGGCACCATATTTATTTATTTAATTTATTTTTATTGGCCAAAAAACATCTGATTCAAAAACAAAGGGTTAATTTAAAATGATGGCTAAAAGTAAGAACATGATACAGGATAACTTTGATGATAAATACTTATTACCATCATTTAATTTTTTAAAATTTATTTGTATTGTTAAGACTTTCAAATTCAAAAACCTTATAGAAAAATAATTTTGTAATTTAACCCACGAAAATAAAATTCAAAGAGTTATCAAAGTATGCTGGCCACTAGACAAGACCTGACGATACTTTTGGTAGTCTCATCTCGGTCTTATCAAAATCGAAAAAATTCGGTCTTATCTTAGGTAGGTATAAATGGGGATCTCAAGGCAACCTAGCCTGAGATCCAATTAGCGCTGTAGTGCACCGTTTTGATACCAAAACTCGTTTGACCTGTGATAGAAAGGAAAAGATTAATAGAGAAGCTTCATAGCGATTATGTTAGAGCCATTTTGTCGCATTGAGAAAAAAGATTAGGTCTCTAATCTTTGCCTCAGATAGCTCATCTAGTTCGTGAAAGAATGCTTTCCCAAAGCATTTCATTCTAGTGTTTTCCAAAGCAGGATATTTGCAGAGGAAATGGATTATTGTTTCACTTTCTCTTTGGTCACTACAACTACGGCACAAGGTGTTGTAAGAGATACCCAACTTCTCTGCATGAACTCCTATAGACCAATGTCCGGTACAAACCGCAACAATCCTGACTATGTCTTGCCTTGGCCTACATAGAAGATCGTTTGTACGGGTTTTATTATAGGTGGGCCATAACTTCCTAGATATAATGCAGTTGGGTAAATTGCTCCACCTTCGGTTTGATTCAGTTTGGTAGATAAAAAAAAAAAGATTTTACCCTTCATAGCACCAAGAGGAATGTTAACCATTTCCGCAAGTGAGCTATGAAGGGCCGATCCTTGCCTGGCTAGCTCGTCAGCCCGTTCATTTCCCACGATACCACTATGGCCCGGAACCCAGATCAGGGTGACACCGAGGTTAATGTTCAGGCTCGCAAGCTCATCGCGACATTGCTGGACCAATTTAGATGAGGATGTGGCCGAGTTAATGGCTTTGGCAGCTGCCTGACTGTCTGTGAAGATAGCCGCATTTCGGTTTTGGTTTGGGCTTTCTTTAAGTATCTTACATGCCTCCCTTATTGCCAGCAGCAATTGACGCTAGCAAAGTCAGGAAGCCTAAAGGATTTAGCTACATTTAGGGACTCAGAAAAGATCCCAGAACCAACTCCGCACTCCATCTTTGAACCGTCAGTAAAGATGGTTGTGTCGAAACCTATCGACACGATGTCATCCTCCCAATCTTCTCTGGATGGGAAAATGACCTTAAAACCCTTACTAAGGCTCAAAGTAGGAGTGTTTACCGAGATAATATCTGAGGGAATCAATTTTGTTGTGTTGCTGTGACCATAAGGTTTTGACATCCAGCTGTTTGATTCCTTCAGCCTAATAGCGCTGCAGGAAACTGTGTATTTAATAAAAAAGTCGATTGGTAGAAGATCCAAAATAACGTTTAAGGCGTCCGTTGGGCAAGTACGCATGGCCCCTGTGGTGCCCACGCAAGCTGTTCTCTGAACCTTCTTTAGCTTATTAATATTATAGGCTTTGCTAAGAGCAGGCCACCACACAATCGACCCATAAGTTAATATTGGACGTACTACGGCTGTGTACGTCCATAAAATCATCTTCGACTGAAGTCCCCACTTTTTGCCGAAAGTTTTGCTGCAGGCGTAGAAGGCAACACAGGCCTCGGTCTTATCTTAGTATCGGTCTAGTATAACCGAGTCTCGTCCTGGTCTCGCTTTCTTCTAGTCAGTTTTTTCGTCGGAAGTCTCGTCTCGTCTGACCTATGTATGTCTATTAGTATGATTTGAATAATTTGATTTGGCTGTTGCAAATAATAAAATCAAATATCAATATTACATTATAAACATTGTTAAAAGATTCTTATTAAAAACCCCGAAAAGACAAAAATCGGTACAGTCTCGGTCGGTCTAGTCTCGGTTCAAAGCCCACCCTAATAACACATCTCTAGACCTACTACATATATGATTGTGTCAAATTTAATAACTGAATAATAAACAATTCTCAATTTATCAACAAGATTATTTAATACATGCTAAAATTGCAACGCATAAATAACTTTTTAGAAGTCACTCGGGCGTATACGTACTTTTTTATAGAATCGAATAGATAATGAAAGCAACTGTAAGATGAAATATGTAAAATGAAAATGAACAATCAACTAGAGATTGAAACTAGACTTTAAAATATCTGGACACAAGATGCTGCGTTTAATTTGAATAATGTGTGCTAAAAGTTTAAGATTTTGTGTATATCAGTAATTGAATTTTCTACGCTCATTTAGCTTAAAAGAGGTCGCCAATGCAACATGAAACCTGCAGATTATTGGCTCTATTTTGGTTAATTTTTCTGAATCTGAACTTCTTTGAAGGTAAAATTTGATATACAGATCGTCAAAAAAACATTCAAAATTATTTGGAAAAAGAGGTTGGGATGCAGCCCACACTGATTGTAGGTTTTTGTGTTGTGTTAAAAAAAGTTGTCAATTTTATTATTCTAAAAAATTTTAAAACTACCAACAATATTTTACATATAATGAAATAGTTTGATTTCGAAATCTATTTTTGTTAACGAGATTTTTAGTCGAAAACCAAATTTTACCAATTTTAGTAGCATTTCTTAAAAATTTTAATTTCTAATAAAATTTTTACAAATACAAATTGGATAAATGAAATTAATTTGAAGTCAATGTCTCCTATTGTTCACGAGATATCGAGAACCGAACATCAATTTTTACCAAATTTGTGTAGGTACTATTTTTTGTAGATTTTATTTTTTTATGGAAAACAAAAAATTACTGAAGGTCGAAAACAATATTTTCTGTGAGATAAAATAAGTTTGAAGCCAATATTTTTAATTTTTTGGAAATATATTTTAGTCGAAAGTTAATTTTTACCAAGTTTTGGTATTGTTTTTTAGGTTTTTATTTTTTTTAGAAAACTGTCTATTTTCTCAAAATTTTACTGAATGTTGACAACAATATTTTTTAAAAGATAAAATTAGTTTAAGGCTTATATCTCAACGTTTTAAAAAGGTATTTGGGTCGAAAATCAATTTTTACGAACTTTTAGTAATGCTTTTTTTAGGTTTTTTTTATAAGAAAAATTGTCCATTCGATTTTTCTCAAAATGTTTCCGAATGTTGAAAACAAAATTTCTTATAAGTTAAAATTAGTTGGAAGCCATAATGTCAAATTTTTGAAAAGACATTTGAGTGGAAAATCAATTTTTACCAACTTTTGTTATTTTTTTTAGGTTTTGAATTTTTGTAAAAAAAACCGTCAATTATATTTTTATCAAAATTTTACCAGACGTTAAAAACGTAATTCTTCGTTGCAAACAATTATTTTGGAGATAAAATCATTTTTTGTTCGTAAAATTTTGAAGGTGACAAATATTTTTTTTTTCAGTTTTTTTCGATTTATAGAAAAACCGTTAACTGGAATTTTTTTCCAAAAATATATTTATTTGGTATCGCATTACAATATATAATGTAAAATTGTAAGCAAGTCTCTAGCATTATTGTTTCGTTTCACCTTTTTTGTAAACTGCTATGGTAAAAAAACCACCCCCCCAAATTTTCTTGAGAGCCCTTTCTGCATCTTTCTACATTATTATCTGTATTATAAAATTTATTTAAAGTCGATATCTCTAATGTTTCTTGAGCTATGGACGACGAAAAAAACGTCACGAACCTTACAAACGTACGGACGTACAGACTTACACGCACGCACAGACATGTCTCTAAAAATCTTTTATTTCGACTTTAGGGACCTTGAAACGTGGAGAAATGTCAAAAATTTCAATTCGACAAATCGGAGCAATTACAATAACTTCCTATGGGAAGTTAAAAAAAAAACTATTTTTTCATTGTTCAAATCCAAATATCTCAATAATCAATAATGCTATCGACTAAAATTAAATTTTATTTTACATACTATGGCGTTATTGAGAACTGGCATAAATTTAAAATAAAAATCAACCTACCGTTTTTTAAAAGTAAAAAAATTTAAATCAAATATTTCGAATCTACAAGAAATAAGAACCTTTAAATAATATTACCAACAACATTAATTTTCGACTAGAATATATTGAGAACAAATAAAGATATTGATCCATCCATCCATCCATATTTCATGTAATACAACATTTGTTGTTAAATATTTGCTTTTTAACTGTGAACTCAAATTTCATGTAATACAAAATTTGTTGTTAAATATTTGCTTTTTAAGTAAAAGCTCAAATGGCAGTTTTTTGATGCTAAAATTGAATCCTACAAAATGTACTAATAAATTCGTTTGATGAACTTCAAATTTATTGGATACTTTTTGAAATTCTTTAAATGATAATTTAGCTTATTACTTGTTTTTGTACCCAAAGACTCTTCTTACAAATAATACTTATATTTTAAAATTTTTAAATGTACCTATAAAATAAGTTTGTCTTGGAAAATTTAAATGTTATTTGATTATTCTTGATTTGTTAAAAAATTTTTGAAAACCGTTGGAGAGATTTTTTTAAAATTAATTTTATAGATATAAAATTTTTCAATATTATTAAGTTAAAAAACATTTTTATTATGCAATTATTTAAAACTTATTAATCTACGTTTTGCATTTGATTTTCGTTAAAAACTGATGAACCGTTTTCGAGATATCGAATTTAAAAAAAAAATGTATTAATTTTTAAAAACCCAAAACAAAATCAATGACAGTTTTGATCAAAAAAGATTATTAAAATAGTAAAAACGATTGTGAAGAAAAAAAAACATTGAAATCGGTTCATAAGTTCTTGAGAAACCTTGAAAACATAAAAACAAAATAACGGTGCTTTGGGTGTATTTTTCTGGAGCTATATAAAAAATACTTTTTTTTTATTGAAAGAACATAAGTTAAGAAAATATAATTTAGTGAAAATTGAATAGAAACCAATCGGTTCCTTGTTGATAAAATTAGACCGAAAAATGGGTATGGGGGACTACTTTAATTTTTAGTCTAAAGCTGAGATCACACGATTGGTCAAATGTACCGATTTTTGTCCATTTGTATATACAGATCATGTGAACGGCAGAAAATATTGGGCATAAGGCAGATAGGACAATTTTGTTGGCAGATAGGCAGATAAAAATGAGCTGACTTGTACCAATCGTGTGAACTGTTCATACACCGATGAAGACTTAAGAAAAAAACAGAAAAAATGCCCAACGCCAATCAGCTTAAAGCCTTGATTTCCAAGTTTGAACTCAATCGACCCAATAGTTTGGGCTGTAGGGTGGTGGACAGGCAGACGGACGGAATCGGGGGATCCACTTTTTTCGACCATCGTAATGTCATGTTTGATTGACATCTCGAGTTCGAATTTTTTTACGGAAGCAAAACTTGCCATATACATAGTTCCTATATGTCAAAAGTAATAAAAATAAAGGGTGGTAGATATCAAATTGGTATACATTTGAAAAAAAAAAGAAATATATGGCACCTTAAATATTTTCCTAGGAAAAATAATATTACCTCGAAAATACTTGTATTCTTCGACAAACAACGTTTTGGATATCTGGTAAAATTTTAGAAGTACAATATTTTTCACAAAAAATAAAAAACCGAAGAAAATACTACTAAACGTTTGTAAAAATTGATATTTGACTCAAATATCTTGGCAACAATAATTAAAGATATTAACTTCAAATTAGTTTCATCTAATCAAAAACATTGTTTATAACACTTATAAGAACTTTACCTATCCCACAGTAACTTTTTTAACTTCCCATAGGAAGTTATAGTAATCGGTCCATTTAGTCGAATTGAAAGTTTTCACATTTTTCGACGTTTCAAGGTCCCTAGAGTCAAAATAATGGACAGAGAGATGTCTGTCCATGCCTGAGTACGTACGTCCGTACGCTTGGAGAAGTTTCGGGTGTTCGAGAGACAGTGTCTTCGGCGCTGTCTCGGTTTGTATCGGACACCGGAATCTTCTTATCTGCATTATTATTCAAACGAGGTTCTATACAACGAGGCTCGAATCAATAGAATTGACAATTTCGTGATAAAACTTGTTCGGGGTCACATTGCGAGGGCTATGACTTCGACCAACAATTTGATTTTCGGTCCGTTCTATCCGAACGACAACTACTTCGACAATGCACGCTTGAGCGGCTTTATCCCACCAGAGGCATTCCTCTATCTAGACCAGTGCGGCATGATACAGGATAGATTGGCAGTACCGCTTATCTACCACGTCAGGCGAAAAGCCGTAGACCGGCGGCTTCTGTGTGAACGGGGCATCCTCGCTCGTGATGGAGCGGAGCTGCTTCGGTTCAGTAGGGCTGTGTCCGAAAAGGACCGCATTGATAGGGTGAAGCAGGAGAACTAGTTTTGGTGGCTTCAAACTGCAACTGATAATGGGTATTTTTGCCTTGGGGTGGGGTATTTTTGCCTTGGCCGGCTTACATACTTGTTTTAGTCTTAAGTTTTAGGTTTAAGTAGAGCAGGAATGGTGGCACAATAAAATTAAAAAAAAAGAATAAAAAACAAAATCTCATAAAATACAAAACAAAAAAAAAGAAATCAAAAATACAAAAAAAAAAAAAAAAAAAATGCAAACACATATCACAGACAATATTATAAAAATCCTCGATGGAATTACAAATAGAAGGACATAGTTGTTTTGCCGCTGTGGTTGTTCTAGTTTTAAGTAGTTTGTAGGTAGATTAGGTAATTTTAAGTTTTATTTTAAGGACTTTAGTATGTAAGTAAAAACCCCAAAAAATGATAAAGAATTTAGTTTTTAAACTTTTCTAAAAAAAAAAAAAAAAAAAAAAAAAAAAAAAAAAATCTTAGTTCGAAGGCCGAAAGGCATTAATTTTAAGAATCATGAATTTCTTAGAGCGCCCGATTAGGGCCAGTAAGTTATATTTAAGTAGAATTAATTAGGCTAGTTTCCCATTTTGTCTAGCATGTAAGTAGAATTAAGTTTAAATGAATAAAAAAATGAATTTCGAAAAAAAAAAAAAAAAAACGTCCGTACGCTCACGACGTTTTTTTCGTCGTCCATAGCTCAAGAAATAGTAGAGATATCGACTTTAAATAATAATAATAAACAAATAATAATGCAGAAAGGACTAAAAAAAAATTGCGTGGGCGTTTTTTTTACCATAGCGATTTAAAACAAAGGTGAATATTTTGGTTAACCCTAAATATCTCACGAACCAATAACGCTAGAGACTTGAATTAAATTTATTATTATATATTGTTACGTGATATAAAACAAATATATTTTTGAAAAAAATACAATTAACGTTTTTTTTATCAATTTTGATTGAAACTGAAAAAAAAATTGTCGCTTTGAAAATTTTATGAATAAAAAATGATTTTATCTCCAAAACAATTTTGTGCACCGAAAAATAATGTTTTTAACATTCGGTAGTATTTTGAGAAAAATCGAATTGACAGTTTTTTTTTTATAAAAAATAAAAACCAAAAAAAAAAAAAAAAACATTTCTAAAAGTTGGTAAAAATTGATTTTCGATTCAAATATCTTTTCAAAAATTAAAAATATTGGCTTTAAACTAAAATATATTCTAAAAATATTTGTTTTTCAACATTCGGTAAAATGTTGGAGAAAAATCGAATTGACAATTATTTTACAAAAAATAAAAATCTAGCAAAAAAAAACAATACTAAAAGTTGGTAAAAACTTACTTTCGACTCAAATATCTTTTCAAAAATTAAAAATATTGGCTTCAAATTTTAGCTCACAGAAAATATTGTTTACAGCAATCCAACAGTCCGTTTTTTCATAAAAAAATAAAATCTACAAAAAGTAGTACGAAAATTTGGTAAAAATTGATGTTCGGTTCTCGATTTTTCGTGAACAATAGATTGACAATAATATTGACTTCAAATTGATTCATCCAATTTGTATTTGCTTGTATGAGAAATAAAAATTTTTAAGAAATCCTACTAAAATTCGTAAAAATTGGTTTTTGATTAAAAATATCGTTAACAAAAATAGATTTTGAATTCAAGCTATTTCATCATATGCAAAATATTGTTGATAATTTGTAAGAATATTTCAACTGACAACTATTTTAACAAAACACAAAAACCTTTTAAGCAAGACAAATCGACAGACGGGATGGAAAGTTATCAGTGTAGGTCGCATCCCAGCCTCTTTTTTTTTTTAATTAGTAGGCATAATTGATAAGAACTGATGTTCGATTAAAATATTTCGAAAATAGATGAAGGTATTGACTTCAAAATTCTAGGCAAAATTTTGTTGGTAACGGTATTTTTTTAGAAATTAACTTTATAAAAAATGTATGTTACTTAAACTGGTAAAAATTGGTTTCAACTTAAAATCTCGGATCCAAAAATTGAAACAATATATTCAATCGTCAACCATTTTTTTACAAAACATAAAAGCCTACAAAAACAACAAAAAATGATAAGAAATGATTTTCGACTCAGTACTCAAATTATTATATACTGCCGGTCATAAGATTAGAAGCAGGCATTTTCGAGAAGTAAAATCGATATTTCTCCCGTTATATGATGGATTAGAAAAAAATAACTATGGTAAATGAGGGACCATTTTGTTAACAACAAAATGTAAAATTTGGGTAAGGGAGAGATTTAGCTTACGGAACTTTCATGGCAAATTGTTAATTGAGTCAAGAATATGCGAAAATAAATCGGGTCATTAGATTAGAAGCACATGAAATAAATGGAAATAAAATGCAAGTATTTGTATTTTGTTATGTTATTTAGTTTTCATTAGGTTTTTAATAATGTGTGCTACCACCAGCCTTCAAAATAACTTCAAAAATTCTATCTTTTAAGGATTTATAAAGAGATTCCAAGTAGACCAAAAAAATCTCACTCCAGGCCAATTTGATACCATAAATTAGCGCTTCCATGTCACCGTATTGCTTTTCTCCCTCATGTACCTTACGTGTAAGCCAGCCCCACACATTTTTCAAATATGTTAAGGTCCGAGGAATATGGTGGCCAAGGCAGCAAGTGGAAGTTTTGGTTCGCAATAAGGGATTTTACCTCTCGGGCTTTGTGTATGGGAGCGTTTTCCTGCTGAAAAATTTATGAAATTGGTCCAAATAGCTCGCTAATATTGGGAAACACTAATTTTAGCAAGGCCTTGTATGTTTTCCTAGTCATTTGGTATTTTGGGCTACCAAGTCTACAGCGCCATACAATAAAATTGAGCTTCAGACCATAACGCCTCCTTCTTTGCTATGGTGACGGTTTAAAAATCACTACTCTCTCCTCAGGTGATGGAAATAATAATTAAAACCATCTGGCCCACCTAGGTTAAATTTTTCGTTGGAAAAAAATAACCTTCCGCCAATCATTTGCGGTCATTCCATTTTGCACATCTCAGCTCATGTGATCTTTCTCGAAACACAAGCGTTCCTTCTTCCTTGCGTCATAAAGTGGTGGTTTTTTCCTAAGCTTTAGGCGCTTTAAGTATTTAGCATGGCGTATTGTGCATTTAACAGTGGATAAGCTGAACAAGAGCAATTAATTTATAAATTGTACCATTTTTCCGAAAGAAAAATGTATGCACTTCACAAAACAACGTTGATTTATTCACTGCTTCTAATCTAATGACCCGATCTATTTTCGCATATTCTTGACTCAATTGACAATTTTGTCATGAAAGTTCCGTGAGCTAAGTCTCTCCTATAACCAAATTTTATATTTTGGTGTTAACAAAATGGTCCCTGATTTACCATAGTTGTTTTTTTCTTATCCATCATTTATCCATCGGGAGAAATATCAATTTTACTTTTCGAAAATGCCTGCTTCTAACCTTTTGACCGGCAGTGTAAGAATGAGGGTAGATATTGACTTCAAATTATTTAATCTCACACAAAATATTGTTAATAATTTGTTGTTAATGTCTTAAGAACATCGACAGACAGACACCATTGGGAAGATATCAATGTGTGTCTCATCCCAGTCTCTTTTTTACTTTGTTTCTCAAAAATAAAGGTATCACAAACATTCAATCTTATCTTAAAGAATTTGTCAAACAATAGCGAGAATTATAAGTGTAATAGGAAAAAAGTTATGTGATTCAGGCAGGAATTACTTTTTTGTATGAAGTGACTATCCTAGACACTCATCCGTCACGGTTCAAACAGAACAGCTAAAAGCTCATGTTTAATTCAATGACTTTCCGACATTATCTATTCAATTAAAATTTTAATATATTGTAAATTATAACATTTAACCAGATACTTTCAATATGACTTACATAAATAAATAACTTGTAAAATATTTGTATATTCGCATTATGAAGTCTATATGAGAGGGACTTCTTTGAAGATTATATCAATGCCCAGACAAACAATCAGTGTTTAACTTAATGACCCACAACTAATTGTATATGTTAAACTTAGCTTAACATAAATTCAAAAACCATTAATCTTTAACCACGTTGTTTCCTCTATATATATTTTTTTTAAGAGAGGAGAAGATACACAAAACATAAGACATAACAAAAACAAACAACAAAAACAATAATAAACATGTTTAACAAAATAAAACAAAAAAAAAATAAACAACAAAAGATAACGAAGTGTAAGTGCCGCATAATAGCCAACTTACTTCATTGAACATGCTTCCATCACCGCACCACCACCCTACCACCCCCTTCTTGGAAAACTTTTCGTGGTATCTCGCGCAACACAACGCAACGCAACAGCCAAGCCTTAAAAAACCGCATGAAATCTGAAAGACATACTCAAACTCAAATTTTCAAACCTTTCAAAGCCCAAAATGAACAACCACTAAAATCCACAAAAAACACCAAACAATAGACACATAGACCTTAAGGAAAAAGACAAAGTACCAACGTCTCTACTCTGGTGTACATTTGTTATAAAATCAAAGCTCGAGAATGGTTAGGAGTTCAGGGCGGGACGAGACGGGACTTTGAGGAAGGAGCTGAAACAACCGAGTAACTAGGTAAGAAAATACAAACAATATATACAACAGCAGCAGCCAGAGGCAGCGTGCGGCGGTAATGGCAGGCTATAGACACATGAACTTGAATTGTTGTTGTTGCTGCCATATATGTATGTACTTGCGGTAATGGAGCGCTGGAGATGGATGACTGAGTCGCAAAAAAAAACTAACTTTTTTTAACCACGGAGTCGACGAAGACAATGGCAATGAGCAAGTACGAAGTACACACTCAAACGATAGCGGCACGGCTGAGGAACTTTTTGAAGGCCTAGGCCAAGATTATGGACAACACACAAAAAATACGAAAATAAATAAATAAATAAATAAATAAAACAAAAAAAAATTATAATAATATTTGCCGGCTTTATGGTTTCGATGTTTCTGTTGAGGTTGAGGCTGTGGTTAGCAATTTGTGTGATGTGGTTTGGATTGCTTGGGCTTGGGTATTTCATTTGCCCACCATAACAATGGTGGTGGGCCACCAGCGCAACACCACCGAGGTTTTGAACACTGAATAATTTAGATGAATTTTGTTTCACTAGGATTTTCCAATAAAAGAAAATAATGTTTTGAATTAAGTTTAATACTTCTTTAAGGGAAAGATGAACTTAAATCCTTTGTGGTAACAACTTTGAGCACTTTTACCAAGAGAACGTATGATTTTGAAATTAAATTCGAAACAATCAAAAAACTTTTTAACTTTTTGCTCAAATGTTAGAGCCATTTGACCCATTTACTAAATTAAAAAGGTGATTTTCGTAATTTCTAACGAATCTTCTTATTTCTTTACGTTTTGCTTAATTTAAAACCACTAAATGGCTGCTATAAGTTTTGAAATTTAATTTAGTTTTTCCTCAATTTATATTTATATTTATTTATATTATGGTTGGTTGGGTGTTGTAGGATCTGGGGGCTTATGCTGTAACTTTTCCTACTCACCAAGTGCTTACTTTACCTCCTCGTGTTAACCACCGGATACTGGTTATATCTCTAGATATAACTTGCGAAACTTGTAAGCGCGGGTGCAAATCGGGAAAAAAAGCACCTTATTAACGGCCCAACAAATTTGGAGGTTAGTGCGAGGGGCTAACAACCCCTCCACAGTGAAAAACTTGAAAGTTATGAGAGAGATACCAGCCTCGGATAGTGAAGCCCCTCTTATGGTAACCAGACCCGGAACGACAACGGACTACGCATTGAGAGTTTGTACCTGGAATGTAAAAACTCTCTACACTCCAGGATGAAAGGAAGTTTTGCGCTGGTCTCTTTGTGGATATTACCAAAGCATTTGACATGGTTGTTCATGATATTCTTTTGGATAAACTATATAATGTCGGTTTTCGTGGCGTTATATACAACTGGTTCGCTTCTTACTTAAAGAACCGTAAACTAAGAGTAAAAATCGGAGATTTCTTAAGTAGCCCCCAGGTGCTAAGCTTAGGTGTCCCCCAAGGGTCAGTCTTAGGACCGGTTCTGTTTTTGATTTTCATTAACTCTCTGTTTTCCCTACCGTTTGCAGGTAGAGTTACGGCTTTTGCAGATGATCTGGGAATCGCATATGGCTCAACGAGCCCACTGAATCTGACAGCTGAACTAAACCACGATATTCACTTATTGAGATTATGGTTTGCTTCACATAAGTTAATTGTAAGTGGAAAAACCAAATTAATGTTTTTCAGATTAGGTTCACTTGAGCCACCATATGTAGATGTCAAGTTCCACTCGTTTGACTGTCAGCGTTTCAGCTTAAATGGTTGTGTTTGTACATCTGTGTCTGAAGCAACCTTTAATGAAAATGAGGCCTGCAGTTCGAACTGTTTTCAAATTGAAGTGGTCAGGAACTTTAAATATCTTGGTACTACGATCGATCAAAACATGAGTTGGATGCAACACATTTCTAGTTTGAAACAGTACTTGCGCTCTTCTATTAGGTGTTTATATCGGTTAAGAAAGTGTTGTTCTAATAGAACACTCATTACTGTTTACCATGGAATCTTCCATTCAAAACTGCAATATGGGATTAGTGTTTGGGGAGGTGCCTACATGTCCAATCTAAGGCCAATCGTCATCTTACAAAAGTGCGCCATAAGAAAAATTAGTAACGCTCATCGCCTTGCTCACTCTATGTCATTGTTTAGATCCTTAAGAATTCTTCCAGTTAGGCATTTATTTTATTTTAGGGTCTCTAAAATATTTTATATGAGAGGTGGCTATATGCAAAGCCCTATATTTGATTCACGTAACTTACGTAGCATTAGCCGTCATGTTGTCTTAATTCCAGCTTTCCGCACTACTCATTATAGGAACTCCTACCCAGTTGTGTCCTGTAAACTTTTTAATAATCTTCCTCATGATATAAGAGTTATAAGAACCCAAAGTAAATTTTTAAAAAATGTTAAATCATGGCTTCTTGATTTTGATCACGATGAGATAGAAGATTTGCTCTCCTATGTTGCATAAATATTAGTTTAAAATCTTTAAAATTTTAATTATATTTGTAAATTTTATTGTTAATTTTGAAAAAAAAAGAAAAAAACAAAGAAAAAAAAAAACAATAATCACTGTCACCCCACTTTGATTAATTTTGTCTTTTTTAAAGTGACATCTAACACTATTTATAGCTTTTATAAGCAAAATACAAAATGTCACTAGCTATTCTCAATTGTAAAAAGTAAGATTTTGTAACTATGTATATACGTTAGTTTATTATGTAAAAGAGAATAATGAATGAATAAACTAAACTAACTAAACTAACTCAGAAACTTGAATCTGTTCTCTCGCAGTATAAAGCGGCCCATAGACACCACACTTGTCTGCACACTTGTGTTGGTGTGCGGAAATGTGTGCTGTGTGTGGACTGGTGTCGACACCGATTTTCGGTGTGAGACACGGAGCGAGTAAAATCAAAAGGTTTAGATTTTTTTTGTGTCGGTGTCTCAATCGGTGTGATGTGTATGGGGATGCACGCGCACATTTCCTATTCAGTTGCATGTGAATCGTTTTTGAGTGTGGTGCGTCGCAAGTTGTTTTAATAAAATGGCAATTCGGGATTGTGAATTCTGGCGATAAAATCTTCCGGTGAATTTTCTTCCAATTCTTTTAGAAGGCCAACATGTGAACATTTATTTCTTTTTAAAAACTAATCTTTCGACCAAATTCTTTTTTTCCTTTTTTTCTTCTTATTTTCATTTAAACAAGAAGCGATTACAATTAGCGCGCAATTTTTAACGTCACTCATTCTGATATTTCCTCTTTGAAATCTCTTTCACAACTCATGTGTGTATGATTTGGTGTGTAGTGTGTGGCGGAATGCCACACCATTTTCCAGTGCACCGGTGTGCGCACAAGTGTGGTGTCTATGGACCACTTAAGGCAGATATTACTGCGATCCAGGAAATACGATGGATAGGATCAGGGACAATGAAGAGAAAGAATTGCGACATTTATTATAGCTATCATCAAAGATTGCATATATTTGGATGCGGATACGTCGTGGGAAATCGGCTTAGATCGAAAGTCATGGATTTCAAGCCAATAAGTGATCGCCTGGCTGTGATCCGCATCAAGGCCACATTACAGAACATCAGTATAATATGTGCACACGCCCCTACCGATGATGCTGAGGAGTCTAGCAAGGAGGATTTCTACGACCTCCTGGATAGAGCCTATGGAGCCTGTCCAGAGTACGACGTCAAAATCGTACTCGGAGACTTCAATGCAAAAATCGGGAAGGAAGACATCTTTGGCGGATTAGTTGGAAAGCACAGCCTCCACGAACAGATAACAACAGATAACGGCTTCCGACTAATCGACTTTGCTGCAGCTCGTAATACGGTGATAAGTAGCACTAGGTTTCCAAGACGGAAGATCTACACAGCAACCTGGCGATCTCCGGATGGTCGAACCACCAACCAAATCGACCATGTGCTAATCGGCGCAAGGCACGCATCCAACATCCTGAACGTGCGCACTTTCCGAGGAGCAAATGTCGATTTTGACCACTTTCTGGTAGTGGCTAAGTTTAGAGCTCGAATATCAAACGACAAAAAAACACGTGCGGCCCAAAGAAAGAAGTTCAACATCGGTTGCCTTAGCACATTGGAGAATGGCAGTGAATACAGTGAGCGCCTGAGCGAGCGACTCTCCGCCGCCGGCCGTCCTCCCAAATACTACAGACGTCAACACATTGTGGAACCAATATCGCGAAATAATAAAAAATGTAGCCGAGACCACCATAGATCACCAGCCACCCCCGAAAAAGAACCCGTGGTATGATGATGAGTGTGTGATATTGAAAGAGAGACGGAAAATGCACGTGTGCAGATGCTGCAACGGAAAACAAGAGCAGCAAGGGAAGAGTACCGCACTAAAAGGAGAAATGAGAAAAAGACCCTGCGAAGGAAGAAAAGAGCATCCGAAGTTTCTCAGCTCAAAGATCTAGAGGAGTCTCGGACCAAGAACAACACCCGATGTTTCTTTAAAAGGTCGAAGCAATTAGCTTCTGGTTTCAGAACCGGGACACAAGCTCTTCGAAACAGTGAAGGAAACCCAGTCACCGAAGCACAGGGAATTGTAGATGTTTTCAAGCAGCACTTCCAACAGCTGCAGAATGCGCAAAATGTCGAGCAAGATAATGACAAAAGAGAAGCAAGACCAGTCAATGAAGACCTAGTCCCAGCCCCCAGCAAAGAAGAGATAGAAAGAGCCATCCAAAAGCTAAAAAATAACAAATCCGCCGGGTCGGATGGCATACCCGCGGAAGTCTTTAAACATGGAGGAGGTGTTTTGATGAACCGCATGCACCAGATCATCACCAAAGTGTGGGAGGAAGAATGCATGCCCACTGAGTGGTCGATAAGCTCCATATGCCCCATCTACAAAAAAGGTGATCCGATGTTATGCAAAAACTACCGTGGCATATCCCTGCTTAATGTTGCATACAAAATCTTATCCAACGTACTGTGTGAGCGTCTTAAACCTTTCTGCAACACAATAATCGGCACGTACCAGTGTGGCTTTAGGCCAGGCAGAACAACGGTAGACCAAATATTCACACTGAGGCAGATCCTGGAAAAGACCAACGAATTTCAAGTCGAAACCCACCATCTTTTCATCGACTTTAAAGCTGCTTATGATAGCATCCACCGCCAAGAGCTTATGATGGCGATGTCTGAATCCGGGATCCCGAACAAACTGATCCAGCTGTGCCGCATGACGCTAAACAATACGCAGATACGCAGTGCAGTGTGCAAATGGGTAACAGCTCATCCGAGTTATTCCAAACTTGCGCAGGGTTTAGACAAGGAGATGCGTTGTCATGTGACTTCTTCAACATAGTCCTGGAGCAGATAGTGCGTAGGGCAGGTGTTAGCACGGAGGGCACTATCTTCAACAAATCCACCCAGCTCCTAGGCCATGCGGACGACATAGACATAATCGGTCGATCCAAGAGAGCTGTGCTTGAGGCCTTCACAGCGATTGAAGAACAGGCGAAACTAGTTGGTCTTGAAGTGAATGAGGACAAAACAAAGTACATGTTATCAACAAACAAAGGAACATCTGTCCACCGCCTAGGACAAAACGTAACTGTTGGTAGCAGCAATTTCGAGGTAGTTAAGGAGTTCACCTACCTTGGAACAAACATCAATCCCACGAACGACACCTTAGTGGAGATCCGAAGAAGAATTACCCTAGCGAACCGCTTCTGCTTCGGTTTGGCCAAACAACTGGGTTCAAAACTCCTCACTCGAAAGACAAAGTGTCTGCTATACAAAACTTTGATTTTACCAGTCCTACTCTACGGCGGCGCCGAGTTCTGAACGATAAGTAAAAAAAGGGAATTGATACTGGGCACTTTCGAAAGAAAAATTCTTCGACGGATTTTTAGTCCCGTATGCGACGATGGCGAATGGAGAAGAAGATACAACCGAGAACTGTATGAGCTGTACCAAGATGTGGATGTAGTCCAGAAGGCCAAGAAAAGACGACTACATTGGCTCGGCCACATCGAGCGAATGGACGACAACGCTCCAGCCAAGAAAGTATTCTCATCCCAGCCCCCAAGTTCAAAACGAAAAGGAAGACAGAACCTAAGGTACAAGGACCAAGTGACTGCGGATGCCAGAGCGATTGGTCTCGGTGACTGGAGAGTGCATGCGAGGGATCGTTCACAATGGAAGACTGCAGTATCTCAGGCTGAGACCCTTCATGGATTGTGAGCCGGATAAGTAAGTACCTAAGTAAATTTATATGACTTCGAAATTGTTGGCATTTGAAATTAGTTAGTGCAATCCTCAGATCTTGATGTGTTTATTTTGTTCTCTTTTGCTGTTAACTGTCGTTATTTAGAAATATTAAGATGCCTTATGTCTTAAAATATTGTACGAGTTAGCAAAGTTTAACATTTTGGAATATATATTTAGTAAACAACTTGTAAAATATGTTTTACAAGTTCCTAATTTTCAAAATATATTTAGCAGTCTACGGGATCTGTCCCAAATTGTTATTTTTGCTTACTATAGGGTGTTCCAACACTTAATATACAAATAAAAATCTGCTATTTTATGATGAGAAATAATCTCTAGTAAATTTTCACCTTCACGATCCCTGCACATATCAATTCGATCCTTGAAAATTAGACTTCTCTTGTGCACATCCCCTGTTAGCTTCAATTCTTGTGTCAACGGAATCTGAACAGAACTTCCTGCTGATCATAAGAAACTTTCGCAACGTTTCAGCGATACACTCTCTTCATTTCAAGTATGTATGTTTTCACTATTTTAAAACGTTTTTCATCAGTGAATATCTTCATGACAACGAACTTCAAAAACTGATTGAAAAATATTTGAACAGCGCTGTCAACCCAGATAAATAGCCCATGCTTCTCCTGGGTCACCCTATAATAAAATACTAATTCCTTTTTATTGTAATGCTTTTTGTACGAGACTGAGGTTACTCCTCGGTGTCCAGGGCTCTTCCTCAAGATAAAAAACTTTTAACCAACTTTATTTTCTTTAAATTGCAATTTGTAGAATCATAGAACTAAGATAACATGGGGTTTCATAAACTTTATTTTTCTTGCATCTAAAACTCAAAATGTATTGCATATATTTCACAAAACTATATTTACATTTCCCTAACTTAAGATAAGTAAGCGGAGCACTAGCAACTTGTCCAAAGTTCTCTTAGACAATAACCACGGAATAATTGGTTGGGGATTTAGTTCCCTAACCCTATCATCAAAATAGAGAATAATCGGTCGACCTAACCCTGGGTCGTTGTACACTCAGAAGATGTGGACGGTATAGTATAAACAGAGCTAAACTACCTTTGCTTCCCTGGCAACAAACCAGAACCAGAAGATAATAGGTGCTTTTTCTCACAGGACAAGGTTGGGAGAGAAGCCTCAGGCTCAGACTTAAAAAAAGTAAATGGCGGAATAAACGGGGAAAGGAAAAAGGTATTTTGGGACCCACAATTAACAAGGCAGCCCTGTGCTCGGGAATTCTTTCCTATTTTTCAAAATAGTTAATGGTAACGGTTGAAATTAAATCTCGATATAAGAAATATTCTGTGAAAAGTCACTATGAATTATATGTGTATGTCACACTACTAAAAACGTTGCGTCTGAACAAGTCAAACTTGAACACGTCAAAATAAAAAAAAATAAGTGGCGCAACAGTCCTTTGAGAACTATGGCCTAGTGACTTACAACTCTCAACCATTCCTGTGTGCGAGAAATGTTGTCAGGGATGGAGGGGACCTACAGTTTCAAACCGAATCCAAACGGCTAATTTGAGAAAGCACTTTTCATGACAAGAAAGGAATTTGTGGATTCCTCGCAAAAGGCAGTACCCGTGAAAAAAAAACTTTGGATGGCACAGGCAGGGATTGAACCAAGACCTCTGGCATGACAATCCAATGCACATGCCACGGGTACTTTGCGCAAAAAATTCGAAGCCAAAAAATCAAGATTTAGGAAACTTTTTATTTACATATATCAAATGTCAGAGACTCAAAAATTAACTTATCGATTAAGAACCTTATTTAGTAATGTTCTGATAATAAGTAACATGCTCACATTCATCGAAATTCGAAAACAAATATTTTTAACTTAATAAAATGTTAAACAAATTGATAGCTTAAGAACTAAGATGGTTTAAATGACTTATACGTGACTCAAGCGCAGATATAGTTTCTAACATATTGATTTTGTAATTCAACACGGAAAAATCTATTAAACCAAAAGAAAACTCATTTTTGCTTGACCAGAAATTGCGTCAAAAAATAGTATAATGTCCCAAGGGTACAAAACATTTCTAGACATTTGTAAAAAATATACGTCATACTATGACACCGTTGGTTTCTACGCTTATTTTCAGTGACAAGATAGATTGGTTGCAACACCGTTTGCTGTTAATCCGATGCTTCCATTGAATGGAATAAATCCTCCTACTAAAGAGCGTAAACAATTTTATGGCACGAATCTTCTTTCACGGTCGTACAATTGCTAGAATACTAATTGAAATTTACAAATCCACATGTCCGGATACTATCCCTTCTGGCAGAACCACTGCGTAAGCTTTTCCATTCGTCCCTCACTACAGGTTACTTTCTAAGTCCTGCCCACATAAAATCCAAACCATCCTCCCCTTCTAACTACCCTCCAATTGCACTAATCTCCCTGTTCTTAAGGCTATTTAAATGATGAGCAATTGTCATATTAGTTTGAGAAAAATCTTAAAACTAAAGCTTCTATATACAGACCGTTGTGGATTTTGCAGTATGGTTTTCGAAGCAATAGTTCCATGGCGAGCTCCGACCGGTTTGAAGATTTATATACCTAATGCTTATTCTTCTAAAACTTGAGTAAAACTCGCATATTTATTAAGGTGGCAATGGAAAAATCTTAAGTCTTTTCAACAGAATCCGAAAAAAGTGTTTTGAAAATGATGGGCGATAGAACTATAACCGAAACTTTTATACCATATCCTATCGATGTTTTCAAAAGTAATTTTCTGTGAAGAAAGTAAATTTAATTGCATTTCCCAAACAATTCTGACCCTTCAGTTCAATTTCGGAAACCGAACATCAAGAATGTTGAATGCTTAACTTAATGTTTACCCATATCTCGTCTTGAATTCTTCTCTATGTTGCAATCGCTCATACATTTAAAGGGTAGTTATTGATAACCCCTTTACTTTAGTACGTGCAAAATATAAAAATGGCGGTAAACGCAAAATATGAAGCTTGACTTGTAAGGTTCAATTTACAGTGGTAAAGTAGATTTTATTTGTATTCAAACAACTTAAAAGACTTAAAATACTTTAAGCCCCGACTCCAAACAAAGTTATGTGCCCCAGAGCACATTTAAGACACGCTCTATGTTCTTTTTCTATACGATGGGTCAAAATCCCGCAGACTATTGACGACATAATATCAGATTTTTTGGTTTTAGCTTATTACCTCCAGCTGCGTCGTTCGACGAGCGGCGGCGGGCGGCACGGGCGGCTTATTCATTGGCTTGATTAATATTATATTTTTTTTTTAATTTATTTTAACGAAGAACGCAATAAAGCTATTATTAATGAGGAAGTAATTAGTGTTTTGCGGTTTACGGTTTTCTATATCACAATACAAGAACCAACGAATGCTTCGGGTCTTATGTTTTTTTTTATTAAATTTGTTAACTTTTCTGATTGAGACCGATTTTTTACTTCTTTGGGTTTTAAATTAATTTTGAAAGAAAACAAATCTTTAACGAGTGAAAAGTATAATAAACCTCATTGTTGAGACAACAAGGCTGACTCATTCATAGACTTTATGTAATACGTAAATTACCGCAATTTGTTCTCAATCATCAGATAAAAAAATAAAAAAACTTATCCACTAAAATAAAAACACTTTCAAGCTGCTTGCCTTAGAAAATTGTCTTTGTTCAAGAAAAAAAAATTATAATTTCAATTCCAAGGTCTTGACAAGAATAGTATAAGTATAATATAATTATTATAATGAGTTTTTAAATTGTGTGTACGAAAACCTTCTATAATTTTAGCCAATAGTTGACTAATGAAGATAGAAATGAATGGAGTTGGCTTTGTAGATGAATGTAGGAGGACCAATGTGAGTTCTTAAATTTTTGCCTCAGTCATTTACTAAATTCCTAGATAGATAATTTCTAAGCTGGTTTTGAGAAGAATACAATCTGACTCGGATTGGAAGTATTCTTGCTGATCTCACTTAGGAACTTAGGATATGATACTTTGTGCAGCCTTACCTGATATTATTCTTTTGAAGAGTAGGATAGTTCTCATCCTAAGATCTTTTTACCCTAACGTTATTCCCATTAATTATTACTCCTATGAAGAAAACCCTATTTAATTGGTTCCTTCGAAAAATAAATGACTACTGCTTTTTCTGCCTGAAGTAAATTTGTTTTTATAATTTACACACAAAAGGGGTTATTACTACCCTTAACATGTTCAAAGGGCTGGCGTTAAATAAATAGAGATATCAAAATGGGAAAAACGTTTCACATTCTTTAAGTGCGGTGGAAAAAATGAACTCTGTACTTAGCAGTTTCCTTCCTGACTCTATAACTCCAGAACGCACGAACCGATTTCTACGGTTCTGCATTCGTTGGAAAGGTCTCGGGCTCCGTGAGGTTTATAGCAGACAAAATTCATGAACAATTTCAACAGAAAAGCGTGAACTCCCATAAAAAGCTATTGTAAAAGTTCCGATTTGTGGAATTTTAAAAATTTTTTGACGTTTCAAGGGTCCTATATTCTAAACCAAAGCTTACTTTTGGGAACCTTTTTAAGTCAACTATATCTCTAGAAACGTCAGAGATATCGATTTCAAATAACGTATGAAATCTACAATGAAGGAATGATTCTGATTGAGGATCAATGCTTGACTATTGCAAACAAGCTACTGATTGAAGTAGGAATGATTGCGAAAAATCGATCGATGCACGAGGCATTGAACCAAGAATTAAATCGAGAGCTGCAATACAATGTTGATACATCGCAGGAATTCGTTCGAAATAATGTGCCGTTGCTGAATGAACAGCAAAAACATGTATACGAAACATTAATGCAAGCGGTGGACAATAATACTGGTGGTCAATTCTTCCTGGACGCACCAGGAGGAACAGAGAAAACATTTGTCAGTTCATTGATTTGGGCCACTATTCGATCAAGATGTGACATAGCTTTGGCGTTAGCATCATCTAGAATTGCGGCAACTCTTCTAGATGGCGGTCGAACTGCACATTCTGCGCTCAAGTTGCCACTCAATTTAAACATACAATTATTGATACTCCAATATGCAATATTTCCCGATCCAGTGCAAAGGGAAAATTGTTGATGCAATGCAAGCTCATTGTTTGGGATGAGTGCACAATGGCACATAAGATATCACTTGAAGCACTTAACTTCACACTGAAGAATTTTCGACGAAGTAAGAACATCTTTGGCGGCTTGATGATATTGTTGGCAGGCGATTTCAGGCAGACGTTGCCAGTAATTCCCCGTGGAACGCCTGCAGATGAATTGAATGCTTGCCTGAAAGCATCACTTTTGTGGAATAACGTAAAGACATTATCGCTAACCACTAATATGAAAGTTCAATTTCAAAATGATCAAAACGCTGCACAATTTTCCAAACAATTGTTAGCTGTTGGAAATGGAAAAGTGCCAGTTGATACGACAACTGGATTAATTCCTCTTACCAACGACTTTTGCTGATTTGTAGACTCTCAATTAGCTCTTATTGAAAATATTTTCCCAAAGATTAGTGAGAATTATCAGAATTA
The DNA here is from genome assembly GCA_920104205.1 of Eupeodes latifasciatus. Classification (NCBI taxonomy): domain Eukaryota; kingdom Metazoa; phylum Arthropoda; class Insecta; order Diptera; family Syrphidae; genus Eupeodes; species Eupeodes latifasciatus. The sequence goes on along the minus strand of OV049926.1, from coordinate 24,681,759 downwards.
TGCTTGGTTAAGTCAACGAGCAATTTTCGCCGCAAAGAATAATGATGTACAGGTACACGCACTAAATTTCACCATTCAATCAACAATCGCTGGCGATTTGGTGACACACAAATCCGTTGATTCCATAACAAATCCCGATGTTGTAGTAAATTATCAAACGGAGTTTTTGAACTCTCTGGAGTTACCAGGATTTCCACTACATAACTTGCAACTCAAAGTTGGTTCAGTTATTATGATATTGCGTAATTTCAATCCACCGCGACTTTGCAACGGCACTCGACTTGGGGGAAAAGACTTATGCCGAATTTGATTGAGGCAACCATTATTAACGGAAAGTACGCAGGTGAAAATGGATGTATTCCTCGAATACCAATGATTCCGACTGATCTTCCGTTTGACTTCAAACGATTGCAATTTCCGTTTCGCCTTGCGTTCGCAATGACAATTAACAAGTCGCAAGGCCAATCGCTTAGTGTTTGCGGGATAAATTTAAAAAATCATTGTTTTTCACATGGGCAGCTATACGTTGCGTGTTCACGAGTTGGGAAACCATCCGCTTTGTATGTGTTAACTTCAGACCAAAAAACAAAAAATGTGGTTTACCAAAGAGCACTTCAACGAAACGGACATTTTGCGAACAAGTATAACGCTTCGATTCAGTATTTACTTTGGATTCACTTTCATTTTTTACTTAGAGAAGTTCAACTAAATTACACTTCATTTTTGTAATCTTTTAGTCCCCAAACGAAATGTTACAAAAAACGAAGCCATCTGGTGGCGAAACGGAGTTCGCCGGATTTGCTAGTTAAGCATAAGGGTAAGCCTGTAAGCTCGAGTATTATTGCAGAATTTGTTAAGGGGTGGAATGCAACTGGCTATTACTATAGAACATAACTTATAAAAATATTGATAAAACAGTGAAAGACATGAAAAATTTGGACGATTTTCTAGAGATGTAAAAATGTCTGTTATAGTTCTATTACCTATCACTTTGAAAGCTAATATTTGTATTTTCTCAAAAAGACTTAATTTTGCTATTGAGGGGCCACCTGCTCCATTATGAAAGTTGAATTTAAGTTTTGGACGAATGAAATCTTTGTAAATTACAGCCAATTTGTAAATTTCTTCCAATCGAATGAATTAAGGAAAAATCCTTAACACTTGGCAGCATTTTCGACCACGTCAAATATGTGATCGTTCTTTAAGAGGTGATCTGTGATACACATACCGAATACTAAAAGCTTATTTGTTTCCTCGATCGAAGTCCCGCTCATGGAAAGTGGCCACGGAGGTGGATTATTCTTTGATCATTGGAGACAGCGTTGATTTTTTAAACCATTAAGGACTGTGCTGTCAAGATCTAAATTTATACTGTAATCAGCGAAACAGTTCAATTGATTTGACGTTGCAAACAAAATATAGCTTATAAAAAGATTTAGGGACAAAACGGAGCCCTGAGGAACACCATATTTCCATATCAGACTTGATAATTAGAATTCCTTAGTTATTAATCCTTTGTAGAAAGTTTTTTATTCAACTTAAATACAAACTAAGAACTTAATCTAAGATTGTGAAGGGAAAGGGTGACTCAGAAGACGTAGTTTTAAGGAAGGAGTACTAAGGTTAAAATCAAAAAGTCCAAGTGCGAATTTACAAAGACGTAGTTTTAAGGAAGGAGTACTGAGGTTAAAATCAAAAAGTCCAAGTGCAAAATTACACTTCTCGACATACGAAATATAGGTTCGTTGGAGCTATAGGAGGTTCTGGTGGTAGGAACGTAAAAGATTCGGGGATTACGTATGTTACGAGGGTTATTGTTAAAAGAGATAGAATTGTAGAGGGAAATGGAACCAGAAATGTAACGATGAATAAAGAGAATGGTTGAGATTTGCCTACCGTCTTCTAACGATTTTAAGTTAGAAGGATAAAAGGATTGATTCAGGATAAACCAAAAAGATCAAAGCGAAGGAAACGTGGTTCGATGCTCTCGATTTTGTAAATACAAATACTTTGGCAATTGTACCAAACTTAAGACGCGTATTCGAGAAGTGGGCGAACAAAGGTTATATGTATATAGGTAAATGTCACATAGGGGTCAGAAAGTTCCTTAGACTAACGTTTAAAGAAACCAAGTTCTGAGTTGGCTTTGAGTATGATATCAAATTTAAACTCTTGGTCACATAAAATGCCCAGGTGACGAATGTTATTAACAGTAGACATGGATTGATTGTGCAGAAGGTAGAGACGGGGAGGTGTCTTAAAGTGTTTACGTGAACAAGTATTTGTATTTATTGGCACTTGGCAATATTAAGTTCCAAGCTGTTTTTATAAAACCAAGGTGAAAAACAGTCAAGATCATGTTAAATAAGTGAAAAGCCCTGTATTGATGAAATGGTCTTGAACAATTTTGTAACATCAGCGTGTAGTTAGAAAGAAGAATGTTTTATGACCCTTTCAAGGATCGTTGATTGTAAAAATGAACAAAAGATGGTCTTGGTTGCTGCATTGGGGAACACCAGATCTCGCTAAGAAAGGATATGAGGTGACAGATCTTACTAATGCTGTAATATCGATTTTCAAGGTAAGAGGATATCCATTTTATAAAACAGGGTTCAAAGCCAAGAATGGACAATTTAAAGAGCTTATAAGTCTATGGGCGATTTTGTCAAATTTCTTACTGAAAACTGTTGAAATAACACCGAAAGACACCAATTTAACAAAGTTAAAGGCTGTCTAGGGGATATAAGTGATTTGCAGTAGAAGCTAAACATTTTATACATAATACTTTCGAAAAATGTAAGTATATGAGAAATCTTAGCAATGGTTTGACAATTGTTAATATCACTGCGAATATAAATAAGAATTTCCAAATCCGAGGAACTTCGTCTTAGCTGTGGGATAGACTGAAAATTTTTGAGAAAGGAACTGAAATTGTGGAAGAAGAATTTATTTAAGAAAATGGTAGGAAGACCATCAGGACCAGGTCTAAATTTGTCATGAAGCTAATATAATTTAATTTGGATAAGGTTAGGTTCAACAATACTTCTCCCTCATATTGTTGAAACTCATCTCACGGACCACGAGAAAGTTGTTGTAAATAAATAAAAGTAGGAAGAAGGAAGTATCTTCTTCTTTACAATGAAACAAACTTCTATTGAATACTCTTAAGAAAATGCCGTTTTTTATCAAAAAAAAATAATCTTCTTCGAAGTAAAGACTAATTTCGTCAAAAGTTTGTGTCTAAAATCCTTCCAATCTTAACTTCGAATTTTCTCTCATTTAAAACAAAATCATTATTTTTTTTTTTATTTTCTAGGTCTTTTAATTCACAAAGCTTCATATGCAGTTAAAAATGTACACAAAAAAAACAAGATACATTTAACCTTCAGGCTATAAGAACAATAAAAGTAGCTGTCTCAAATCAACAAATAGTTTCCTATTCACTGTCAAGTAAGTTTGACAGCCACCCGCCAAATCAAAAGATTTAGTCAGGTTTAGCTTCCGATTACCAGCGGATTACAATGTATCTATTTATCTATGGTTTGTGTTGTGTTGTGTTTTTTTTGTTTTTGTATTACCACAGCAAGAGCAAAGATCAAAAATAGTTAGCCGTCTTCAAAGCTAAGCCATCATGTTAGCCAAAAAGGCGACTCTGGCTCTGACTCTGACTCCGAATCAACTTGGTGCTCCAAAGACTCACAAAAAATATAAAGATAGATAGATACTTTAAAGTAGAGAAGCATAACAAAAAGAAGAACATTTAAAACATATACGTGCCGTCATCATCATCGTCTCCATTGTCCCCGTCGTCGTCGTCGTCTCCATCAACATCGTCGTCGGTCGGCTATCCGTCTACTTAAAAATCATACCTGTCTGATATGAACCTCTACCTATGCGATCCAATGGTGATGGCGATGGTGGTTTTCGTAAATGTCTGTCTGTCTGTCTGTCCATCTATCCTATTCATCCATCCATCCATCCATCGGCAATTACTCGTGAAGTATGACGGCATGGCAGTTAGTTATCTCCTTTTGATGAGATTTAAAAGTATCTATGAAGTTCGAGGCATATTGTTGTTCATTGTTGCTCGGTTTTGTTCGGTGACCGAATTTATTTTGTATATTGGTTACTATGGTACTATGGATACTTGTTTATTTTTGCCAGGGTAAATAAATTCATGAGGTTGGTGGTGGGGGGTGTGGAGAAATATTATGGTGCGTCTCTTTTATTGCATCTACAATATGATGTAACTAATCATATTGCCCTCTGATGTGCTATGAGTGTGCATAACAAATTGATGGCTTGTTAAATTAAGCTGACAATATGTTGTTGTTGTTTTTGTTGTGCGCCACTCGAGGTATTCAAAATTGCGGTACTCGTTCACATTATCATTTGACATTGATTTGGGTTGCAATCTATGTATGTTGTTGCATGTAAGCAGGTAAAACATCAATTTAATTGGAGTAAACATAACAATATACATTATAATGAGGAGCTTTTTGGTATACCTGTTTTCATTATATAGACCAGGTTAATTGATTAAAATTTTGATGGGCATACAACATTTTCAATTAAGTTTTTATTGGTTATATATTAGGTGGTTAAATCTGGAGTATACGGACAGCTATTATCTTTGAACCACAAATTGAAACATACTTCGATGACAAATGGAAATGCAAGGAATTGAAATGAAATAATCGAAAAAAATAATATTAAGACAAATTTCGAACCCATTTTGTTTTTATCTAAGTCATTACTGAAATAAGCCAGTATTTCAAGTATAAATTAAAGCGTTTCTGATGCATTAAAGAAAAGAACTAAGAGGTGAATAACTTAATGCCTCATTTTTAAAAGGATATAACTTTCGCTACCAAAACAAATCTGGCCTATAGCAGGAAAGGTAATTAGTAAAATCAAAACTACTAACAACTTGAATTAAGGCCTAATTGACGTTGCAAGTATATAAAAATGATAAGTCGAATCAATTTTGTTTTTTAAATAATAGTGATAAGGAAAAAATATTTAACGGTACAATTAAAGATTTTCTAAAATGTCTCAAAAAATGCAAAATACTTTCATCTTCAATTGAGTGTTGAATATTTGAAACAAAGGTTTTTCTAATAACAGGTTTCATTTTGAAGCTATCATCTTTTAAAATTTAACAAGTAAAAACTACGCCGTTACTAAAAATAATAATTGTAAACGCTTCAATAGATCATTGAAATTTTTAAATTTCATTACTTAAATGGTGAACATTTTTCACTGCAGTTCAATAAAGAATACGACTTTTGGATCTTCGTGTTGGCAAGTTGGAAATACCACAATTTAATTTCGAAGTTCTAATGATGCAGGAAATTGGAGCTCTTTTTGTTCTTATTTAGTGCTCTAATCTCGGTTTGGTTCAAAAATTCCTTTCCCCTCAAACTTATCTTGATTCCAACTTGGCGCCAGGCTGAAAACACCACACCGAAAGGTTCAAAATTAAAAAAAAAAGGCTGGGATGCGACCCACACTGATAACTTCCCATCCCGTCTGTCGATTTGTCTTGCTTAAAAGTTTGTCTATATGTATCAATTTTTACCAAATTTGCGTACTATTTTTTGTAGATTTTATTTTTGTATGAAAAAACGGACTGTTGGATTTTTATATCGAATGATATATGAATATCGAAAGCAATATTTTCTGTGAAATAAAATAAGTTTGAAGCCAATATTTGTAATTTTGGAAAAGCTATTTGAGTCGAAAGTAAATTTTTACCAACTTTTATAATTTTTTTTTAGGTTTTTATTTTTTGTAAAAAAAACTGTCGATTCGATTTTTCTCAAAATTTTTCGCAATGTCGAAAACAATATTTTTTATAAGCTAAAATTAGTTAGAAGCCATTATCTCAAAGTTTTGAAAAGATATTTGAGTCGAAAATCAATTTTTACCAACTTTTATTAATTTTTTTAGGTTTTTATTTTTTTTTTTTAAACTGTCAATTCGATTTTTCTCAACATTTTTCAGAATGTTGAAAACAACATTTCTTATAAGCCAAAAAAAAATTGAAGCCTTAATCTCAAGTTTTTGAAAAGATATTTGCGTCGAAATTCAATTTTTACCAACTATGAGTAAATTTTTTTTTTAGGATTTTATTTTTTATAAAAAAAACTGTCAATTAGATTTTTCTCAAAATTTTATCAGATGTCAAAAACATTATTCTTCGTTGCACAAAATTGTTTTGGAGATGAAATCATATTTTGGTCGTAAAATTTTCGAGGTGACAAATTATTTTTTTCAGTTTTTTTGATTTATAAAAAAAACCGTTAATTGGATTTTTTCCAAAAATATAATTGTTTTATATTACATTACAATATATATTATAAAATTTAATTCAAGTCTCTAGCATCATTGGTTCATGAGATATTTAGGTTTAACCAAAATTTTCACCTTTTTTTTAAACTGCTATGGTAAAAAAACCACCCGCGCAATTTTCTTGAGAGCCCTTTCTGCATCTTTCTGCCTTATTATCTGTATAACAAAATTTATTTGAAGTCGATATCTCTTCTGGTTCTTGAGCTATGGACGACGAAAAAAACGTCGCGAATGTACGGACGTACAGACATACGGACATACGGACATACGGACGTACGAACGTACGTACACACGCACGCACAGACATCTTTCTAAAAATCTTTTATTTCGACTCTAGGGACCTTGAAACGTCGAGAAATGTCAAAATTTTCAATTTGACAAATCGGAACGATTACAATAACTTCCTATGAGAAGTTAAAAAACTTATGATAAGGCTATTTAGAGCTCTTTTTGGGCGCCTAAGATCATGGAAGTCCGTATTGGTTTCATAAGCCCTTACCTCTTAAATTAAGTCACAAAGCTGAAATTTTTAGAGACTAAACTAAATTTTAAAAACGAAGCTGGGATGCGACCCACACTGATAACTTCCCATCCCGTCTGTTGATTTGTCTTGCTTAAAAGGTTTGTAGGTTTTCGTGTTTTGTTAAAAAAGTTGTCAGATGAATTATTCAAAAAAATTTTTAAATGTTTGCATATGATGAAATACATAGTTTGATTTCAAAGTCTATTTTTCTTAACGAGATTTTTATTCGAGAACTAATGTTTACAAATTTCAGTAGCATTTCATAAAAGTTTTCATTTCTAATATAAAGAAACACAAACTGGATGAATGAAATTAAATTGAAGTCAATATCTTCTATTGTGCATGAGATATCAAGAACCGAACATCAATTTTTACCAATTTTGCGTACTATTTTTTGTAGATTTTATTTTTTTATGAAAAAACGGACTTTTGGATTTTTATAAGAAATTTACTGAATGTCGAAAACAATATTTTCTGTCAGATAAAATTAGTTTGAAGCCAATATTTTTAATCTTTAAAAATAAATTTTAGTCGAAAATAAATTTTTACCAAGTTTAGTATTGTTTTTTTAGGTTTTTATTTTTTGTAAGAAAACTGTCAATTCGATTTTTCTCAAACCTTAGCGAATGTTGAAAACAATATTTCTTATAAGATAAAATTAGTTTGAAGCCATAATCTCAAATTTTTGAAATATATGAGTGGAAAATCAATTTTTACCAACTTTTAGTGTTGTTTTTTTTTAGGTTTTTATTTTTGGTAAAAAAAACTGTCAATTCGATTTTTTCAAAATTGTATTGAATGTTGAAAACAATATTTTTTATCACATTAAATTGATTTTAATGTAATATCTCGAATTTTTCAAAAGATATTTGAGTCGAAATTCAAGTTATACCAAGTTTGAGTAATATTGTTTTTAGGTTTTTAATTTTTGTAAAAAAACACTGTCAATTCGATTTTTCTCAAAATTTTAACAGATGTCAAAAACGTTATTTTTCCTTACATACAACTATTTTGGATGATGAAACATCTCTTGTTCGTAAAATATTCGATGGTACAATTATTTTTTTTTAGTTTTTTTGATTTATAAAAAAACCGTTAATTGGATTTTTTTTTCCAAAAATTCATGGTATCACGTTACAATATATATTACAAAATTTAATTCAAGTCGCTAGCGTTATTGGTTCGGGAGATATTTAGGGTTTACCAAGATGTTTACCACTTTTCTTAAATTGATATGGTAAGAAAACCACCTACTGATTTTTTTTGACATCTGCATCTTTATTGTTTGTATAGCAAAATTTTTTTTGAAGTCGATATCTCTACTGGTTCTTGAGCTATGGACGACGAAAAAAACTTCGCGAGGACGTACAAACTTTTACGTACACACGCACGCACAGACATCTCTCTAAAAATCTTTAATTTAGATTCTAGGTACCTTGAAACGTCGAGAAATGTCAAAATTTTCAATTTGACAAATAGGAACGATTGTAATAACTTCCTATGGGAAGTTAAAAAAATTAATAATGGTGTAATTTAGACGTATTTTTAGGCTCCTTAGTTCCCGGCACTCCAGATTGGTATCCCAAGCCCTTACCACTAAACTTAAGTCAAAAAGCTGTAACTTCTGAAAACTTTATAAATCAAACAAAATTTAAAAAATCAAATGATGAGCGAATTCGACGCTATTTTTGGGGTAATTAAGTGCTATAATTTCGGCTTGGTTCAAAAATCCCTTTCACCTCAAAAGTGCTTTTAAAACCTCAAACATTTTGAAATTTCAATATCTTGACGAAATTCCAAACAACATAAATCGAAAACGGATTGTTATGCTCTTAAAGTGCTCTAAGTCAAACTAATTTTAAGTTTGGCAATTTATGATTTCAACTCAAAATTTTAAACTCAAAATAAAATTTCTGAGGAGAAATTCAATACCCGACACAGTTTGAAAAAAAACAAGGTTCGATGCAAAATAAGATCATTTAGGAAAAATAAAGTAGATAACACTTTCGTCTTTATATTCCAACTGGTTTGTGTTTTACAGGCCACAAATCTATTCGTGATGACGTCACTACCACCGAACTGAACTCGACAGGCTCAACTCAATTATATTTGCTCTTATATTACTTTGAAAATTTTTGCATCAATGTTAGTTTAAAAATATTTTTAATATGCATTTTTATAACTTATTAATATACGTCTTACCTTTAATTTTCGTTAGAAAATATTGACCCCTTTTTGAGATATCGAATTTTGAATAAAAAAAGTTTTTAAAAATCTTAAAAGTAAAATTGACATTTTTGATCATCAAATATTATTAAGAAGGTATAAAGCTTGTGCAGAGAAAAAATATTGAAATCGGTTCATTAGTTCTCGAAAGGTTCTACCCTTTTGGAGCAACATAAAAATATTTTTATTTTATTAAAAAAAGCGAAGTTAAGACAAAATTTTTAAAAAATATTTTGTTGCTTTTTTGAGAAAATTTGAAATGCTGATTTTTGACCAAAGAATTTGTATGGGGACTACTGTTATTTTTGGACTTAACAAAATTAAAAAAAAAAACGGCTAACACGAATCTGTTTAAAACTTTAATTTCCCAGTTTGAACTCAACCAAACCATTGGTTTGGGCTGTAGGGGCCGAGGACAGATAGACAGACAGAAGGACGGAATCGGGAGACCCTTTTTACTTGCGACATATAGGAACTATATGGCAAGTTTTGCATTCGTGCAAAATTTCGAACTCGAGATTTTAATCAAACATGATATTACGATGGTAGAGAAGTCGAAAAAAGTGGGTCCCGCGATTCCGTCCGGTCTGTTTTGTCTGTCTGTCCACGCTCCTACAGCCTAAACCATTGGGTCGATTGAGTTCAAACTTGGAAGTTAAGGTTTTCAGCAGATTCGCGTTAGGCGTTTTTTTCATTTTTTTTTTAAGACCAAAACTAACAGTGGCCCCCATACAATTTTTTTGGTCAAAAAACGAAAATTCGAATTTTCTCAAAAACAAACCGATAGATTTTTTTTAAATTTTCTCTAAAATTTTATTTTTAAACTTGGCTTCTTTTCATAAGAAAAACATATTTTTGTATTGCTCAGGAAAGGTACCGCTCATAGAACCGTTATTTTGTTTCTTAATTTTCTCAGCAACTTATCAACCGATTTCAATAATTTTTTTTCTGAATAAGCTCTTATATTGCCTTAACAATATTTGATTATCAAAAGTGAAATTTTTTATTGTTTGGATTTTTAAAAAAATATTGAATTTTTTTTTTCAAAATTCTATATCTCAAAAACGGGTCAACATTTTTTTACGAAATTCAAATGTAGAGCGTATATTTACAATCACTAAACAACTGCATACCAAAAATATTTTTAGAACAAAATTTAAAAATTTTATATATAAAAAATTAATTTAAAAAAAAACCGCTCTAACGATTTTCAAAAAAATTTTTTGAAAAATCAAGGCTTTTTTGATTTATAAAATGGCATCTAAATTTTTGAAGACAAACTTATTTTTCAGGTAAAGTTTTGAATCTTAAAATAGTTTTTTTTTTAAATTATTTTAACTGCATTAAATGTAATCCCCTCCCATCTCACCAGATCAAATCCTGTGCGTGAGCCCGAAAGAGCGCATTACATTGACAAAACTTTTATTATATTCAGTCCTATCATGAATTCCATCGGAAATTTTTACGAATCCCGAAAAACTGTATCATGAAATCCGTTCGTAGTGGAAAACCTCATACAATTTTGCATTACGAACGGATTTCATGATACAGTTTTTCGGGATTCGTAAAAATTCCGACTACGATGGAATTCATGATAGGGCTGATTACTATCTTTTATCCAAATTAAATAATGCATTTGTGTCTTGGGATGAATCGCGCGGTTTTATTGACAAATCGAATAGCATTTAAATCTTTGAAGACAAACTTGTTTTAAAGGTATAATTTTAAATCTTATATAGGTGCTTTTTTAAACAGACTCTTTGCATACAGGAGCAAGTTCGTGCGACCCAGTCGTGCATTTTATTTTTTAATTCTCTACCATCGTAAAGTCATATTTGATTAAAATCTCGAGTTCGAAATTCATTACGAATTCAAAACTTAACATATAGTTCTTATGTATATGTCACAAGTGAAAAAGTTAAATAAAGATGGTACAAAAACCCTAAAAAGATATCGCCCTTATCATTGAGTAGGCAGATCATTTCTAGTAAAAAAAACTTCCTTTGTTATGGCCTTTGGAGTTCTAATGAATAATCAAAGCTTTTTTAAAAAAAGTTTAATAATTTCAACTTTTTGATAAAAAACACATCCCTCTCTTTTATTTTCTGAAGTTTATATTTTAACCTATTACATGCACTTAAAAAACCTTATATTAATCATAACAAAACACTAAATTTTGTTTAAAGGGGTATGAAGTGTTAAGTTAACAGAATGAGTTTAAAAATAAAATTTTAAACAAAAAAGCTACTTTAACTTAACAGTCGTTAATTTTTTAAAATAATCATTTTCACCCTCTTTATTGCGCAAAAGCAAAATGTCCAATCAGGGGATTTTGGAGGCTGCTACTAGACGGTTAAACTTTGCGTTGATATCGATCTTCAAAATTTTCTAAACTAACCCAATTTTCGCAGCTTATTTATAAGATTGGAAACAAAATAACTTCGATAAGTTCGATTAAGTTTTTAAACTTATAATACTAAATTAGAACTAACTTTTTTTTTAAATTACTTCTACCGGAAAGTTCACAAGATAATAATTTAGTTTAGTTTAGTTAAGTTTAGTTTATTTGGTCAAACAGAATACAATATTCTTATAGACTAGAATAAGTACAAAAATCATATTACAAGTAAATATACAACATCCATAAAATAGAACAATATACTGAATTAAATATGTAAAAATAAATTAAGAATTAGCAAGTAAAATCAATAGTCTGTTTTTAAAGGATTCTCTTGAACAAATTTCGAAAAAATCAATAGAATTACAAACTGAATTAGCCTCTTTTAAACACCTTGTAATTGGTTCATTGCAGCCATAATTAGTACGATGAAACCTTTCAACGAAGAGAAAAGAAGCCCTGAAGTTTCTCGCAGGGATACGAAAACGCATTTCATTTAAAAGAAATGAGCAATTAATCCTAAAAGAAAGTATATCACGAACAAACATATTCGAAAAATATTTTCTGCGAACAACGAGAGATTGAGTTCCTATTAATAAACACCTTACATTATAGCAAGGCATAAACCTATTCCAATAATTTATTTTTGAAAGTGCATATCTTGTGAATCTTCTTTGCACCCTCTCAATTCTATCAGATGCATTCGAATAACAGGGGTTCCAGATAATAGAGCAGTACTCTAAAATTGAACGAACCAACGAGAAGTAAAGAATTTTAAGAGTAAGAAGATCTGAAAACTCACGAGTATTTCTTTTTATAAATCCAAGCATCGCATTACTCTTATTTACAGTTAGATCAATATGCGGTCTAAATGTGAGCTTTTGGTCAAGAATTACACCTAGATCTTTCTTTTGAGTTATTCTTTCAAGGGCGATATTTGACAGATTGTAACTGTAATTCAAAAAATTTTTTTTTCTGCAGTACGTTAGCACCTGACATTTGGCAACATTTAGATGAAGATGGTTGTTGTTACACCATTGTAAAAGCCTAAATAAATCTTCTTGGAGCAAATAACAGTCTTGAATGGACTCGATTTTTTTAAAAAGTTTTAAATCGTCAGCATATAGAAGGCACTTAGAGTGAACAAATATGACTGATATATCATTGATAAATAACAGAAACAACAAGGGCCCAATATGGCTACCCTGGGGTACACCAGACGGCACAAGAATAGAATACATGATCCGATTTTAACAATCTGAACACGATCAGTTAAATAAGATTCAATCCATTTCAGCAAACTGGAATGGAAACCAAGGCATGCAAGCTTATGAATTAAAATTTTATGATCGACCCTGTCGAATGCCTTCGCAAAGTCAGTGAAAATAACGTCAGTTTGAGAGTTATTTTCAAAGTTCGATATCACAGAATTGACAAAAATAGATAAATTCGTTGCCGTAGATCTGCCAGGTATGAAGCCATGCTGATAAACCGATATGTGTTCTCGCACAAAGAAAAAAATTTTATCACAAATGATTTTTTCGAATAATTTCGGTAAGACTGAAATTTTACAAATTGGTCTATAGTTTGTTATATTCTGCCTATGCCCTGCTTTGAATATAGGAGATAGGAATGAAACTTTCCATTCATTTAGAAAAAGACCATTTTTTAAAGAGAGATTGAATATAATCGACAGCGGTTCAGCAAGGGAGGAAGCTAATTTATTAAGAAAGTATGGTGAAAATCCATCAGGTCCAGCTGATTTTGAAGCATCAATTTGTTGTAATGCTAACAAAATTTATTTAAAATAGGTAGAACTGAGGAATTTCAAATTGTGTGTGTCATAGGTGTGTGACTATTTCATCATCTTTTTTAATGTAATAATGACTATAATATCCACTTTCGAGTGATGTCCATTACCAGGCAACCAACCACACGCTCATTATTTTGCGTAGAAATCACCCTTTTACTTCCGATATCCACTATAAGAATATTTCCACATCCGGCAATTGACTCAAGTCTACTCGAAGCCATATCCTGTATTGGTTCATGATTGTGTCCGTCATCGTTGCGCCGGCCGCCGCCGCCACTCGTCACCATCACCATCGCGTCTCAAACGGGAAGACAAACAAAAATGTTTAACAGTACACCATGATCCAGCCTATACGAGTGCCTATAACTTACTTATTATAACTTATAAGTTATAAGAAAGAAGAAAATGAACATATCCATTTATCCAATGCCATCTATCCAGATAGTTGGTATATATGGTATTAAAATATGCAAAATATTAGCTTATCCCCTTTTTGAATCAGCCAACGCACGCAACGTAAAGTCTTACACACTTGGGTGTTAAATATTGTACCACAAATTACTACAAGTCTTCGTCTGGTAATTTATTTATATAGTTAAGTATTTTTTTAGTTTATTTTTCTTTTTTGTTGCTTAGACATGTGATTGAGGCTTTCTTTTAACCAGTTTAGTGTTAATAAATATAATTAGCTTAGATAATATAAAAAATAAAATATATAAATTTATTTTTTTTTCTCTCTTAATGGAAATCATTATTTTAAATAGGATACCACTACTTTCTTTGCGGATTTATATTGATATCAATATTTATAATAAAATCCTGTTTGTCCTGTTTTTTTTTTTTTTTTGGTTTCAATAAAAACTTTAATTAATTCAAACATTTAAATGAGGTTTTTATAAGATTTAAAGTTGTTTAGTTGTTCATAGTAAAAAAAAATATATGATTTTATTTTATTTTACGGATTTGAAATACGAAATATTTAAAAATTTTATTTCACAGATAAAGGAACTACTTCCAGTGCCATTGACACTGTAATTTTAAAAAGACCAACCTTATACTAAAAACACGTATTTGTAAGCGAAAATAAGAGGCTGGGATTTCACCTACACTGGTATCTTTTCGTTGCACATTGATGTCCGTGATAAATTAAAAGTCGCACCTGTTTTATTCTTTTGTTAAAAAAATAAAATTTCCATTTCAAGGAATTCGAAAATTACGCAATCAATAACACAGGGTCTTCAAAATTAAGTTGTCCTACACACAAAACAATACTTTTGTAATGGTCCTCAACTTTTCTATTTTCTATATCAGGTTCTTGAAATATGCTTTTTTAAACATACTAAATACAACCAAAAACGGCTAAGGTTAAACACAGAATAGTTCTTAACAATTAAAAATTGTATTATCTTGAAAAATACACATATTTGTCTTCTAGATACAGTTTAGTCATTTTAGTTGCTTAGTTCCATATGTTCTTCCAGATTTCTATACGTTCCAGATTTTCTGGAAGGATACTGCATTTATAGAAGATGAGTCAGTACACTTTTACACAGATGGATCAAAAACAAATGAAGGGGTTTGGTGGAGGTGCGTACTCTAAACGACTGAAATTAAGTCTCTCATTCCGCCTTCCTTCCTTATTGTAGCGTGTTCCAGGCGGAACTTTTGGCGATAAAAGAAGTATTTTCCTGGCTTAAAGAAAACTTGATATCAACATCTGATATCTGTATTTTCTCAGATGGTAGTAGTAGTTGAAATGGTGGCCACGAGCAGTCTAGCTCGGTGACACAATTAGCACTGAGTTGCGCCGTTTTGATACCATAAAATACTCGCTTGACCTATAAAGTTAAAAGAGGGATTATAAAGAAAAAATACGCCTCAAATCCACTTTGTTGCGTTTAGAAAGGAGATTAAATCTTTGATCTCCAGTTCTAAAAGCTCATTGAGGTCGTTGAAGAAGGACTTTCCCAATGTGTTGGCTCTCGTTTTGGCTAGGGCATTACACTTGCATAAGAAGTGAAGAACAGTTTCTTTTTCTCGCTGGTCCTCACAACTACGACAGAAAGTATTGTGGGGGATGCCCAGCTTAGATGCGTGTTCTCCAACAGGCCAGTGTCCGGTGCATGTAGCAACGACCCTGGCTATGTCTTGCCTGGGTCTGCAAATAAAATTATTAGTACGGGATTTGTTGTAGGTGGGCCATATCCTTCTAGATATGATATAGTTGGTTAGGCTGTTCCACCTGTGGTTTAATTCAGCGAGGAAAATTGAGAAGATCTTGCCCTTCATAGCACCAAGAGGAATATTGACTCTTTCCGCGAGTGAGCTATGAAGGGCTGATCCTTGCCTAGCCAGCTCGTCAGCTCGTTCGTTGCCCTCAAAGCCCATATGACCAGGAATCCATATGAGAGTGACCCTGAGTCCAATGTTCATGCCCGCTAACTCACTTCGGCATTGTTGAACCAATTTGGAGAATGAAGTGGACGAGCCAATCGCTTGAATAGCCGCCTGACTGTCCGAGTAGTTCAGCTTGAAAAACACTAGCAAAGTCAGGAAGTCGCAAAGACCTGGAGACATTTAAAGACTCGGAGAAAATTCCTGCACCGACCCCACACTCCATCTTCGAGCCGTCAGTGAAAATACTTGTGTCGAAGCCTCTCGTCACTAAGTCATCATCCCATTCATTTCGAGATGGGATGATAACTTTAAAATCCGCACTGAGGTCCACAGTAGGGGTGCAGTAGTCGGTTTCTGTCGAAAAGATGTCCGCTGGGAAGAGAATATTAATATTACTATGACCATAGGGCCTAAAATACCAACTATTCGATTCCCTAAGTCTTAACGCGCTGCAAGATAATAAGTATTTGATATGCAGGAGAAAAACGTTTAGGGCGTCCGATGGACATGAGCGCAAAGTTCCAGTGGAGCCAACACTAGCTATTCTCTGAACCTTTTTTAGTTTAGTTATGTTGTAGGCTTTGCTAAGCGCGGGCCACCAAACAATCGAACCATAGTACAAGATTGGACGGACCACGGCTGTATACGTCCACAAGATTATCTTCGATTGCAAACCCCACTTTTTGCCAAAGGTTTTACTGCAGGCATAGAAAGCTATGCTGGCTTTCTTGACCCTTTCTTCGATATTAAGTTTCCATTTTAACTTTGGATAAAGTATTACTCCCAAATATCTAGCGCTGGAAGACAAGGAAAGAGTTTCACCGTTGAGGCGGGGGAGGGTGAGGGGTGGTACTTTCGTTTTCGTGGTAAAGAGCATCAGTTTAGTTTTACTTTTATTGACACCCAGGCCACAGTTTGTAGCCCAGTTGCTTACTTTTAGCAATGCCATCTCCGTAATCTCACTAATCACGGAAGTGAACTTTCCTGATACCAGTATCACCAAATCATCTGCGTAAGCAACGGCCTTCACACCACAACTTTCCATTTTAATTTTCTCAGATAGTCATGCCGCTATCAAATCTCTGGACTCTGTCTCTACAAACTCTATAGCAGTCCATAACTGTCGATCATCTCTAATGAAGATGGCACAACAGTTTAACATTCAAGTTTGCTGGGCATCGCCGGGCCATAGAGAAATTCCTGGAAATTTTAAGGCAGATGAACTCGCCAGGAATTGTACAGTATAACCCATTCTACCACGTTTGGGTAATGCTGGCATACCAAGAGCTACATGTAAGCTATTGCTAATGCAAGACGCTATGAAATAGGTAAACATCAGGTGGAATAACATCACCACGTTTCAAGTCACGAAAAACAGCTGGCCTACACTAGATTTAAAGGCCTCAGGGTGCTTGCTATCTCTAAGCAGATCGCATATAAGCTCGATAATTGATGCCATAACTCAGCACTGTCTAATAGGAAAGTAAGCCACGCAGGTAGGCGTATTCTCAAATGACTTTTGCAGAAGGAGGAAACAGCTCTTCACCTTCTTTGTACATGCCCTGCTCTAGCTCAAAAAAGCAAGAATTAGCGAATAACCTAGGAGAATTGCTCTATAACGATCTAAATTATAATGGGTCATTTTTTAAGAGCTTGAGAACTTTTTTTTAAAAAAAAACGCATAAAATTTGCAAAATCTCATCGATTCTTTATTTGAAACGTTATATTGGTCCATGACATTTACTTTTTGAAGATAATTTCATTTAAATGTGTACCGCGGCTGCGTCTTAGGTGGTCCATTCGGAAAGTCCAATTTTGGGTAACTTTTTCGAGCATTTCGGCCGGAATAGCCCGAATTTCTTCGGAAATGTTGTCTCCCAAAGCTGGAATAGTTGCTGGCTTATTTGTGTAGACTTTAGACTTGACGTAGCCCCACAAAAAATAGTCTAAAGGCGTCAAATCGCATGATCTTGGTGGCCAACTTACCGGTCCATTCCTTGAGATGAATTGTTCTCCGAAGTTTTCCCTCAAAATGGCCATAGAATCGCGAGCTGTGTGGCATGTAGCGCAATCTTGTTGAAACCACATGTCAACCAAGTTCAGTTCTTCCATTTTTGGCAACAAAAAGTTTGTTAGCATTGAACGATAGCGATCGCCATTCACCGTAACGTTGCGTCCAACAAACAGTGCATTTTTCGGGATGCATGGGCAGTTCTTGAACGGCTTCTGGTTGCTCTTCACTCCAAATGCGGCAATTTTGCTTATTTACGTAGCCATTCAACCAGAAATGAGCCTCATCGCTGAACAAAATTTGTCGATAAAAAAGCGGATTTTCTGCCAACTTTTCTAGGGCCCATTCACTGAAAATTCAGTGCGTTGCTCGTTAGTAAGTCTATTCAGGATGAAATGTCAAAGCATACTGAGCATCTTTCTCTTTGACACCATGTCTGAAATCCCGCGTGATCTGTCAAATACTAATGCATGAAAATCCTAACCTCAAAAAAATCACTCGATATTAACATAATCAGTGTCGTCTTACGTTTCGTTAAGTACTCAAACTGGTTCCACAGAGCTTAAAAGAAAGCCTCAAGATTCATGAGGTCTAAGTGTGTCCTACTCTATCACCGACAGCCACTTTAACCTAACCTCATTTATGGAAATTTGACTCTATATGAAGCTTTGAAAAATCTTGAATTTAATGCTTTCATGGTTTCTTAAAGTACGTTTTGGACTTAACTTAAGTGCTGCTATTGAATCTGAATTTTTATTTAATCTGTCTGCTCAAATGTTTAAAATAACCCTTTTCAACATTATTCTTACATTTTCCAATGTATTTTAAAAACTTGATGTGATAGCCTTATTTAGAAGATCTAAAATTCTTTCAAACCTTTTTGACTTTTTCTGTAAAAAACTGTTTTGAAATAAATTGTTCAATAACAACTTTTTTTTTAATTTGTAAAATACTATAAATATTTTAACTGAATATGGTAGGTAGGGATTCAAGATTTGGAAAACCAATACGAACTTTATTGACAAAACTAAACTACTTAAGGATAACCTCAAAAAGCCTTATACATGTCTTTTTTCGAATTTTAAAAAGTAATACCTTAAAAACGATTCAAGGACTTTGAAAGTACGAAAAATTTAAAAAAAAATTGTATTCCCAAAATTGATCACATTAGCTTTCAGTGGAATTTTTGGAAATCTAATTCATTTTAGGAAAGCATTCAATCACTCATTTAATTAGTTCAAAAGGAACAAAACTGGACCTAGAATCAATGGCGGATCCAGGGGGCGGGGGTGTAGTAGGGGTCATGACCCCCCTGGGAGATAATTTGTTTGCTTTTTCGTAGGAATTCCCTTCAATTCAAAACTAATCGTATTGCTTTAATGGACTGAGGACTGGACCAATAACATAATATGAATCGGAAATTCAACCTATTCCAAAAATGCAGCACAAATTCATCAACTTTTGACCAACTGACGATCCAGGGGGGGGGAGGTCATATGAGCCATAAAGCTTATACAGTAAAGTTGTATAAGTAAAGATTTGCAGTCAAAAACAACTAAAATTTTTGTTTTCACTCAATTTAGAATTTGAAAAAACTTTAGTTATGCTTTAAATTATTTTCATACAAATTGTTTCTAAAAAAAAAGCAAATATTCAGGTTCTTAAGAAGAAACTGGCCTTCAATTTTATTATTAAATTTTTTTGACACATATACATAAATAGTGAACATTAAGTGATTTTTACTTGCGACGTATAGGAACTATATGGCAAGTTTTGCAATTTCGAACTAGAGCTTTTAATCAAATATGACATTACGATGGTACAGAAGTCGAAAAAATTGGGTACCCCGATTCCGTCCGTCTGTCTGTCTTTCCTGGCTCCTACAGTCCAAACAATTGTGTTGATTGAAATTAAGGTTTTCAGCCGATTAGCGTAAGGCGTTTTTTTTTTCATTTTATTAATACGAAAAATAACTGCAGTCCCCATACAAATTTTTTTGTTAAAACATGTGATTTTTCTAAAACTTTCTCTAAATGTTGTGTTCTTAATTTGGCTTCTTTCTACAAGAAAAACATATTTTGGTATTGCTCCAAAAGGTTACCCCTCAAAAACCTTTATTAACTTCCCATAGGAAGTTATTGTAATGGGTCCGATTTGTCAAATTGAAAATTTTGACATTTCTCGACGTTTCAAGGTCCCTAGAGTCGAAATAAAAGATTTTTAGAAAGATGTCTGTGCGTGTGTACGTACGTTCGTACGTCCGTATGTCCTTATGTCCGTATGTCTGTACGTCCGTACGTTCGCGACGTTTTTTTCGTCTTCCATAGCTCAAGAACCAGAAGAGATATCAACTTCAAATAAATTTTGTTATACAGATAATAAGGCAGAAAGATGCAGAAAGGGCTCTCAAGAAAATTGAGGGGGTGGTTTTTTTACCATAGCAGTTTAAAAAAGAGGCTGGGATGCGACCCACACTGATAACTTCCCATCCCGTCTATCAATTTGTCTTGCTTAAAAGTTTGTCTAAATGTATCAATTCTTACCAAATTTGCGTTCTATGTTTTGTAGATTTTATTTTTTTTATGAAAAAACGGACTGTTGGATTTTTATAAAAAAAATTACTGAATATAAAAAAACAATATTTTCTGTGAAATAAAATAAGTTTGAAGCCAATATTTTTAATTTTTGAAAAGCTATTTGAGCCGAAAATCAATTTTTACCAACTTTTATTAATTTTTTTGTTTAGGTTTTTATTTTTTGTAAAAAAACTGTCAATTCGATTTTTCTCAAAATTTTTCCTAATGTTGAAAACAATATTTCTTATAAGTTAAAATTAGTAAGAAGCCATAATCTCAAATTTTTGAAAAGATATTTAAGTCGAAAATCAATTTTTACCAACTTTTGTTAATTTTTTTTTTTCGGTTTTTAATTTTTTGTAAAAAAACTGCCAATTCTATTTTTTCAAAATTTTACTGAATGTTGAAAACAATATTTTTTGAAAGATAAAAGTAGTTTAAGGCCAATATCTCAAAGTCTTGAAAAGATATTTGAGTCAAAACTCAATTTTTACCAACTTTTTTTTTATTTTTTTTAGGTTATTATTTTTTGTAAAAAAACTGTCAATTCGATTTTTCTCAAAATTTTATCAGATGTCAAAAACATTATTCTTCGTTGTAAAAAATTGTTTTGGAGATGAAATCATATTTTAGTCGTAAAATTTTCGAAGTGACAAATTTTTTTTTTTCAGTTTTTTTGATTTATAAAAAAACCGTTAATTGAATTTTTTTCCAAAAATATAAATGTTTTGTATCACGTTACAATATATAACATAAAATTTAATTCAAGTCTCTAGCGTCATTGGTTCATGAGATATTTAGGGTTAACCAAAATTTTCACCTTTTTTTTAAACTGCTATGGTAAAAAACCACCTACGCAATTTTCTTGAGAGCCCTTTCTGCATCTTTCTGCCTTATTATCTGTATAACAAAATTTATTTGAAGTCGATATCTTTTCTGGTTCTTGAGCTATGGACGACGAAAAAAACGTCGCGAACGTACGGACGTACGGACGTACGTACACACGCACGCACAGACATCTTTCTAAAAATCTTTTATTTCGACTCTAGGGACCTTGAAACGTCGAGAAATGTCAAAATTTTCAATTTGACAAATCGGACCCATTACAATAACTTCCTATGGGAAGTTAAAAAAGGTGAAAATTTTGGTTAATCCTAAATATCTTATGAACCAATTACGCTAGATACTTGAATTGAATTGTACATTAAATATTACAACGTGATACAAAACAAGTATATTTTTTGAAAAAAATCCAATTAACGGTTTTTTTTATAAATCAAAAAAACTGAAAAAAAAAATTTGTCACCTCGAAAATTTTACGACTAAAATATGATTTCATCTCCAAAACAATTTTGTGTAACGAAGAATACTGTTTTTGACATCTGATAACATTTTGAGAAAAATCTTATAGACTGTTTTTTTATAAAAAATAAAACCCTAAAAAAACATTACTCAAAGTTGGTAAAAATTGAATTTCGACTCAAATATCTTTTCAAAACTTTGAGATATTGGCTTTTAACTAGTTTTATCTTTCAAAAAATATTGCTGTCAACATTCAGTAAAATTTTGAACAAAATCGAATTGACAGTTTTTTTACTAAAAATTAAAAACCGAAAAAAAAATTCAACAAAAGTTGGTAAAAATGATTTTCGACTCATATATCTTTTCAAAAATTTGAGAGAATGGCTTCTAACTAATTTTAACTTATAATAAATATTGGTTTTGATATTATGAAAAATTTTGAGAAAAATCGAATTGACAGTTTTTTTACAAAAAATAAAAACCTAAACAAAAAAATTAATAAAAGTTGGTAAAAATTGATTTTCGACTCAAATATCTTTTCAAAACTTTGAGATATTGGCTTTTAACTAGTTTTATCTTTCAAAAAATATTGCTCTCAACATTCAGTAAAATTTTGAACAAAATCGAATTGACAGTTTTTTTACTAAAAATTAAAAACCGAAAAAAAAATTCAACAAAAGTTGGTAAAAATGATTTTCGACTCATATATCTTTTCAAAAATTTGAGAGAATGGCTTCTAACTAATTGTAACTTATAATAAATATTGGTTTTGATATTATGAAAAATTTTGAGAAAAATCGAATTGACAGTTTTTTTACAAAAAATAAAAACCTAAACAAAATTTATAAAAGATGGTAAAAATTGTTTTTCGACGTAAATATCGTTTCAGAAATTTGAGACATTGGCTTCAAACTAATTTTATCTTATAAGTAATATTGTTTTCAACATTCGACAAAATTTTGAGAAAAATCGAATTGACAGTTTTTTTTACATAAAATAAAAACCTAAAAAAAAAACAATACTAAAACTTGGTAAAAATTTACTTTCGACTCAAATAGCTTTTCAAAAATTAAAAATATTGGCTTCAAACTTATTTTATTTCACAGAAAATATTGTTTTCGATATTCAGTAATTTTTTATAAAAATCCAACAGTCCTTTTTTTCATGAAAAAATAAAACCTACAAAAAATAGTACCCAAATTTGGTAAAAATTGATTCCTATAGACAAACTTTTAAGCAAGACAAATCGACAGATGGGATGGGGAGTTATCAGTGTGGGTCGCATCCCAGCCTTTTTTTGTTTTTAAGTTTTCTCAGGAACTAATGGACCGATTTCAATAATCTTCTCTTTGTGTGCAAGCTTATTTTGATGATCAAATGATCAAATTGATGATGATTTTTTATAATCAAAAATGTATTTTTTTTATTTAAAAAAAAAAAAACATAAATTTAGTTTACAAAACTCGATATCTCAGAAAGGGGTCAACATTTGTAGACGAAATTTAAATGTAAAATGCATATATATTTATAAGCTCTTTATTTAGTGCTTACCAAAAATATTTTTAAGACAAAATTTAAAATTTAAAATGATTTTCGAAAAAAAAAAAATAGTTAATCTAGACTTTTTGACAAATAAAATGGCATTTAAATTTTTGAGAAAAACTTATTTTGCAGATACATTTTAAAATCTTAAAATATAGAAAATATTTTTAAACAGACTTTTTGGAAGAAATTAGCAAGTTCTAGCGACCAAGTCGTGCATTTATTTCAAAATTGGTTTTCTGTTGAATAGATCTTAAAAACTTAAATAAATCTACTTTTGAAGTGAATTTGCTTTGGATGCTCTAGAACTAATATTTAAACACGAATTTCAATAATATAAATGTCCTAAAAACAGCAAAAGTGACACTTTTGTTAAACTATTGGCTAATTGAAAAACATAATAAACGGGTCATATCTATTGATATACAAGCTTTGAATCTCTTGAGATTTGAAGTGAAAAGAGATTCTGAAACGTGTAATTTGTGAGTGCCACACAAACGTTTCCTCCTAACTTATTTGTTTACCTTCATTTATTTTAATTTAATTTTTTAGAGAAATTATGTACTGAAATGCACCTATTTCCTTAAATTCAAGAACCAAACATTTTTCTCTCTAAAATTTTTAAGTTTTTTGACTCCTTTAAGATCAAAATACGACTGATAGCAGTAGTAATAATAGACGCCCGAAAATTGAGTTCGAAAAAATTTCGTCAAAAAAAGCCCGACATTTCTTCATATCAGATCCTCTCTCATTTTCTGGATCTTTGAATTTTTTTAGCGTTCTTAGCATAAATAAAAATGGATACAAGAAAAGTATACTTTATTTTTGGAAAAAAATCTACGTTTCAAAACAATTTCTTACATTTCTGTGTGAAATGCTGCAAAACCCTCTATACTATTGTGTTTTAGCTCTTAAATATGGCATATGTATTTAGAAAATGCTTTCATATATAGGGAGTCATCCAAATTAAATAGTTAGACCATACCTTGCTGGACAACAGTGTTCTAAAATAATTTGATAACTAAAGTTGTCATTTTAGCAATTGGAATGTGTTAAGGTTAGGTTAATATACTCGTACACATTATGTTATTTAAATTTTGTAAGCCTCCTTTAAAAAACATTAAAGAACATTTATAAGCGGTGAGTAAAAACTCATCTAAGTGTGTGATGATGAAAAGTCTGGATCCGCCCTAGCCTAGAATACTACCTTGTGGTACCACTTAAACTTACCCACTTACCAGGTGGTGCAGTAGTCCGGGTTCCCAACAATTTTCTACAGATAGATATCTGCAGTGTCTTGCATGCTATTTTTTTTAGTTTATTTAATATTAAAAAATTATAACTTTCCCTGTCTCTCTTTCATTTTAAGTTACGTCTAGATCTCTTTGAACTTGAAAGTTCATCTGAAATAATATTTAATCTCCTTACAGTTATAAAGTATGTATCTTAAATATCAACAAGTTAACTTATTAACATGTCAAATTTTGCATCTAGTAGATACTTTATAAAGATTATTTTTATATTATATTAGTAGTCAAGTGTGAACAAATTATTGTTTGTCTTTAAGTAAAGTTATCTTTTAGCTATAGATTAAACAAGCGATCTTCTAGAATAATGTCTTTGAACTAGACCCATGTTACAAACCAAACCATTTTCTTATTCTTTTTATAGGATGCATCAAATGTAAAGCAATAAACACTTTTCGCGTGTTTTGACAGCAAAACATTGTGAGAAATTAATTATGAACACAGCTTGGTACTATAACAAATTGTCCAAAGAACGTTTATACTTCTTTTCTTTTCCCAAGCCAGCTGCTTAGACCATTTCCAAATGAGAATAAAAAATAGTTGTATGCGTTTTATAAACTTGTTGAGTTTATATAATATATATATATATATTGCAAAAAACAGTTTATGTTATTAATTGGCTTGAAAAAAATAACTAGCGTTGATATAGACATTACAGGGGTCCCATCAGATATCGATATTGATTATTCGTATATAATTGTAACACATATTCAGCTAGAACATTTGTTTTTTATTTTTATTTTCGTAGCATAGCTTAATCCTGATTAAGGCTCATGCTGATGCTGCTTTTAAAGCGAGTTTACTTACATTGTATCAATAAAGCTGGCACACTCTCATTTCTCAAGCTTCACTAGAGAGTTCTTATATCTTAGACCAGTTGATAAAATAATTTTTTTTAATTAATGAACCACTACCTCTATTTTTATACAAAAATAAAAGAAGTCTTCTAACGTATTTTGTGAATGTAAGTTAAATATGTACATAACTCCATTAACAGGTCCATACATAATTTCAACAAAGAAAACAAGAACCATCAATCACAGGCTTATGGTGATGCTTTTTCAAGTGCATTATGGCATAGTTCTTGAAGAATTTATGTTCTTGAAAAATGTTTGTACGATATGGAAAGAAATGCATTTCTAACAAAGCACACCTTACCTACCATGCACAAAAAAAAAAAAAAAAGAACGATAACATTTGGGAGTGATTCAACAAAAGTGAGTCTTTGCCTCTGGGCTGCAACACTCTACTCTGGCATGTTTATGAGATACTAAATTATGTTTCATATCAACTGATTGACGTTCTATAAATGATTTGTATCTTTCTTTTGTTTTCATAATTTTCATTTTTTTTTATCTTCGCTTTCATTGTAAAAGAATTTATAAATCATAATAATATGAATCCAGAGAAAAAATAAAGTTCTGGCTTCAACTCTTTCGTTTATAACACATAATATCATATCATTTGACTTTTGTTTTTGAAATTTATGATATCTACTTTTTGTGGAAACAAAACAAAAACATACAAATATTTAACGAGTTGTAGTAAATTTTCTGGACTTGAGTGGGAATAAAAATATAGAAGGTCGTCAATATTTTATACTATAAAAGAGAAGACCAATCATGGGAAAAATTTATAAAAGGAGTTAAAATTTTATTTTTTCAAAAAGCTTAAATTTGAATGAGGAGTTGATTTTAAATGTTTTTTGTTGAAAATATAATGTCAAACAGTAGCATATCTATTGAATAATGTTTTATGATTTAATGTGGCTTTGAATGCGATGCACTTAAGTTTACAAGAGTTATGACAATCCGAAAGTAGTTAAAGATAAAATAAATTTTATATGTTTTTTCTATTAATATTTGTCTACTTATTGTACTACAACCTTAAAAACCAAAGTAATAATAATAACCAGTGGAATGTAACAGTTTTACAAAAAAAAAATGCATATCCAAAGACATAGGAAATATGCATTAAATGCTCACAACCGCATCATTCGTTGCGGATTAAAAAAGGATGTGACAGCCCTCTACGACAATTACCTAGCCACAGTCACCATCATCACCGTCATAGGCATCATCATCACCATCACCATCATTTTCATTTTAAAATAAGAATTATAGCCAAGTTTGGTAGATTGTTTGCATTTTGTTGTACAGGAATCTGACAGGTACGTACCTGTACTCATAGGTATATGCCAGCAATCAGAAATGTGAGGCGTTGTTTTATCATAAAAAGCAATAAATGCAGAAGAAAATATTATATAATGACTTTGAAATTCCTTTTACAGTTTGATTATAGACATACGATTTAGCTATTATGATTATTGTGAATATTTTTCTGTAAGATTATTAAATAATTTTTATTTTTGATGAAATAATTAAAATGTCTTCATAATAAAATAAAAACTTGTTTCAAAAAATTATTATTTATAGAAATAAATATCTTAACGGATATGTTACTTATTTTAACAGAAAGTTTCTCTATTAAATTGTCAATCTCTGCAGTCTTGATCCAAAAAACAAAGCTCTTTTGATACACCTGTCAGCGATTGACAAATTGTTGTTTTTGACAATAAAGCCATTTTTGTTTGTTATAGCTAAGCTCAATGTAGCAAAATGTTTCGTGTAATAATAGTCACACGTTTAAGTCCTTTAATGATGCCTTAAAAAGTAAGTCGTCTTCATCA
Organism: Eupeodes latifasciatus; assembly: GCA_920104205.1. Taxonomy (NCBI): domain Eukaryota; kingdom Metazoa; phylum Arthropoda; class Insecta; order Diptera; family Syrphidae; genus Eupeodes; species Eupeodes latifasciatus. Next base: position 24,654,621 of record OV049926.1, on the reverse strand, counting down.
CACCATTCAAGCACTCTTGGAATTAAAAAAAAAAATATTTTTAACAAAATAAGAATTATTTACTTTGTCCTTGAAAATTTATCACTTCTTTCACTGTACTAAAATGCAAGAAGAAATATTTAGTTGCAATAAAAATTCTTAAATAATAAAAACAGGTAGCAAATTTTTGTAACCCCCGAACATTGCGTAAAGGGTTTGAGTTTTTTTTTTTTTTTAATAAATATTGATAGTATCATAAAATGAAAGGATAAGCAGAAAAGGATAACAATGAAAGAAAGGCGGAACAACGAAGAGTTTTTTAAAAGTTTTTTTTTTTATTAGTTTCCCCGAAAAACAATAGTTAAGTCAAATCCCCTAAAAAGATAACAATTCATGCGAAAAAATTCTTAGATCGATGCGATATTAACGGAACATTGAAGCAGACTTAACAGATTGCTTGCATCAACGAAAGGTTAACGAAAGAAAAAAAAATCGAATGGAAATTATTGCACAAAGGGTTAATGACATGCTATAAAACGATATTTTGCAACCAGGTAAGCCCACGGTTTTTAAACAAGATGTTTTCTGTACAAAAATGTACAAACAAATGTAGTTTTCGTATTTTTTTCTACTGTGTTACAACTAATCGATTTGAAAATTAAGGAGGCAAATACTTCGAAATTCTTAGTTTGGTGATAGGAAGTCCTGGTGACAGTTGGCGTCATTTTCTACTGAGTGCCTTAAAATAGACATTAAAATATAACGCTCAAACGTGGTTATTAAAATCGGAATTAAAATTTTAAAAATAATCTGGTCCTAAAGCACTTCCTTGCGGTACATAAACGTTATTTCTCTTAAATGTATAGCATTCTAACATGAATCAAACTTTACGAATCTTAGATTAAGTTTACACATATGACAATATTACACACGTGTTTTAAGATTTATGCATATACTCAAGAACCCAAAACCATTTAATTAATTGTTATCTTTTTCATAAACATATTATTATTTACTCTTTAGAATTAGAATTAGAAAAATGTTTATTCATTCATTTTTTCATTTCCAACTTAAAACTAGTACAATAGCAAGTGTAAAAAAGGAATAAATAATAGCTATTATTCTTTAACTTGAAAGTTAGTATTGAATGATACATTGTGATTTAATTTTACAATAATTAGAAACTGTTGTGGGGTGACAATCAGCAATACAATATATTTCAAAGATAGTATAACTGATATATAAAAAGAGTAGGTATTTATATATCTACATACATTTATAGGTACTAAATAATTCATCATAAAATTCAGAAAAAAATAACAACAAAATGGTACATTTTTTATGATTATAAAACTATGATACAAAATTCAATAATAGTTATCAATAGAATTTAAATCAACTGTAAAAAGCCAGTCTTTTACTTTTTTTAAGAAAGAGTTTAAGTTTTGAATTTTTCTGATAGACAAAGGTAATTTATTAAATGACTTTGGTGCTGCGGCAGTATAAAAGTTAGAGAAATGAGTCTTGTGGGCAGTGGGTTCATTGACAAGGTGCATGTTGTTTATTCTTAGATTATATAACTGCGAGTTTCTACAACGAATATTACCGCTTTGCTTGAAAAACTCTTTAAGTACTTTAAAAATATACAGATGTCTCATAGGTAGAACTCGCAATTCCTTGTATAGGGTGTGCAAGATTTCTTGCGTTAATTTTGGGACACCCTTTATAAAAACAAGTATTTTTTTAAACACTTAATCAATCCAAAAAGGTTACCATTTGATGAGATTTTGTTTCTAAATAAATATGTATATCAACTTGTTTGAAATTAACGCAAGATTTCTTGCGTTAATTTTGGGACACCCAAAATTAACGCAAGAAATCCTATATAAAGGCCAACTTTCAGTATAACGATTTTTGTTGCAAATAATTCTAACAAGATGTTTTTGGGCAATCAATAACGGTCTAAAAGTATTTGCATAGGAACCACCTCAGCTAGATAACCCATATTGTAGTTTAGAGTGCACAAGACCATAATATATTGAAGTTAGAGCAGAATGGTTTCAAAAGATACATTTTTCGCGTTATGAGCATCAAATGATTCTTGATGTTGTAACTATGATCTTTCCAATTAAGGTTAGAATCAATTGTTACACCTAAATATTTAAAATTATTCACAGAATCAATTTTGAAACAAGAATCGGAACAAGAATATTTATGTTGGAAATTAGGTTTACCACAATTGTGAATTGGAAAGCTAAATTACCTACAACTCGAAGCATGAAAAAATATATTGTAATTACAGACTCGATGGCCAGATGTTTTAAAAGTCATGAATTTAGTTTTTTCACTAATTATTAACTTATGGTTAGAAAACCAAGTTCTTAGAACTTCGAGATTTTCTTCAATTAGTAAAACACAATTAAAATCTGAATTAGACTGGTAGGTAAATGATATATTATCAGCAAATGCCGTCGAAAGGCCATTTAATCGAAGCTTAAAAATTGAGTTAATATATATTAGGAAAAATAAAGGGCCGAGTACAGATCCCTGTGGTACTCCATTTTTTTAAGAAACGAGCTTCACTTTGTGTACCGTTGATAATAACTTTTTGAACTCTTCCCTTTAAGTATGATTTTAACCACTGAAAAATTACTCCCCTAAATCCTGCATTATACAACTTTCCTAAAAGTAAGTGGTCAACCATATCAAATGCTTTTGTTATATCAATGAAGAGAGCCATTGTAGATTTATTATTATTCAAACTGCCATAAAGCTGACTGCATAGCCTAAGAATTGCATCTTCAGTTGATTTTCCTGAACGAAAACCAAATTGATTTTCACTAAAAAACCTATTTTTATTTAGGAAAGAAGTAATTCTATTAATAATAAGTTTTTCAAAAATTTTTGAAAAAGTAGGAAGAATAGAAATAGGTCGGTAGTTAACCATATTTTTCTTATCTCCCTTTTTAAAGAGGGGAATAACCTCAGCGCATTTAAATTGTTCAGGAAAACAGCCCTGTTCAACACTTAAGCTAAATATGTAACTCAAAACATCTGAAACATAGAATCCAATTTTTTTAAGTACCTACGTTACTAGATATTCCATCTGAAGTGCAAGAATTTTTATTTTTTAAATTGTTTCTTTGTCTACTTTGAAAAATATATTTTATCAATTCAAAAAGGTGTTTTTTTTTATCAAGAGTTTTTCGATAGTTTTGGACATATTTTTAGTTTATCATTGAGCTGAAAGCTCCTACCTACGTTTTTTTTTTCAATTTTTGAAGGTCTTAAAAGGTCTTAAACACCACAAATAAAAAAAAAACTAATGGGGTTGGGGAAATTAGGTCCTATCTTTGTTCTCATTAGTCGGAAAAAACGGGAGCGTATCGGAATCCCGCTTTTTAAAATCCCGTTTTTAAAAAATCCCGAAAAAAAGTTTTATAATCCCGTCTAATAAAATACCGATTTTTTTAAATCCCGTCTTTTAAAATCCCGCTTGTTCAAAATCCCGATCAATTACAATCCCGCTTTTTAAAATCCCGTCAAATCCCGACAATCCCATTTAAAAAAAAAAAAAATACGTGCATTAAACTGAATAACAATAGGAGTCAAAGGTTTGATTGTTAAATTACTTGACTAAAATATAATAATTACAAATAAAACTAATATATGTATAATAATATCGTAACTTGTTTTGTTTTTACAATAATTTTTGTTTACAATATTAATTCTTTCACAACGAAAATTTCACAACAGCAAATCTACCTCTCGATAACGGTCTTACTACTATCGTTGACTTTGTTAATTTTTAATTTAAGTTTGTTGTTTTTTTTAAAAGAATACTGCTTTACTTTATATTTTTATTTTTTGATATGTTATATTTGTTAAAGGTTACAATAAGATGAATCAAGAAAAATACCTCATTTTTTAATTTTTTATAATTTCGAGTTTGCAAACAAAACTAGTTGTTTAATTTAAAAAAATCGTGCGATTTTTTAAAAATTAAACAACTAGTTTTGATTGCAAAATCGGGATAGTAAAAAACGGGATTTTAAAAAAAACTGTATTTTAAGAAACGGGATTACAAAAAGCGGGATTATAAAAAATCGGGATTATAAAAAGCAGGATTATAAAAGACGGGATTTTAAAATCGGGATTTTAAGAAACGGGAATATAAAAACCGGGATATCGAACCTAACCCGGAAAAAATTCCAGAATTATATCCAGAGCCCTTACCATCAAAACTGGTGGTGTTCAGAGCTTGATGTCGAGACGAAAACATCACACCTTAAGGTTAAACATTTTAAAGAATCATTTATGAAGGAATTTAGTGAAGGTTGTGTGCTCATCATTTAGTATAAAATATGAATGTTATTTCATTTTGGACACTTTCTAATACCAACTAAATTAAAAACTAAATGCACGACTGGGTCGCGCAAACTTACTCCAGTATCCAAAGATTTAATTTAAAAATTGTGTCTATCTTTTAAAATTTTAAAATACAAATGCCATTTTATTTTTTAGAAACAAAAACATAATTTAATAAATTGTGTTTTTGAAAATCGTTAACGCTTTATTTTTAGTCAAACAATTTTTAATTTTTTTAAATATATACTTTTGGTATGCAGTTATTTAGTACCAACAAATATGCGTTTTGCATTTGAATTTTGTTACAAAAATGTTGAAATATCGAGTTTTGAACAAACAATTAAGTATTTTTTAAGCACAAAAGTGGTGGTATTAGACCAGCTCTGCTTCGCTTTAGCATAAGTTTAAAAGTAGCTAGGGGTGCAACGATGTTAGATTTGTTGTCCAACAAAGGTAAATTTGATCCATTTTTTTGATTTGCAATTTTCTGGAATGTCTATATGACCCGGTGGCAACCAAATAAAGGGAATGTTGAACTGTGCCGCCATCTTCACAAGAGATGATCTAAAGTTTCGGGCTGTTAGTGAAATTATTGAGACAGAGTCTAATGATCTTATGGCAGCTTGACTATCTGAAAAGATGCTTGTACCGGTAGTTGATGTCACTTTTTCTCTAAGCCAAGAGTGGGCTTCTTTTAAGGTCAGAAGTTCTGTCTGGAACAGGCTTTAGTGATTTGGAAGATGAAATGAGAGATTTAGTCCGTTGGAGTACACGCCTTAACCAACCCTGACATCGGTTTTTCGTCCATCTGTATAAAAGTTAATTGTATCATCTGTCAAAAATGACTTATCCTCCCAGGTAGACCTAGAAAGGATGGACACTTGGAAGTTTAAAAAAAATACATGTGTTTTAACTTCCCATAGGAAGTTATTTTAATCGGTCCGATTTGTCGAATTGAAAGATTTGACATTTCTAGATGTTTCAAAGTCCCTAGAGTCGAAATAAAAGATTTTTAGATAGATGTCTGCGCGTGCGTGCGTACGTCCGTTCGTACGTTTACGACGTTTTTTTCGTCGTTCATAGCTCAAGAACCAGCAGAGATATCGACTTCAAACAAATTTTGTTATACAGATAATAATGCAGAAAGATGCAGAAAGGACTCTCAAAAAAATTGTGTGGGTGTTTTTTTTACAATAGCAATTTAAAAAAAGGTGAAAATTTGGGTTAACCCTAAATATCTCATGAACCAATGACGCTAGAGACTTGAATTAAATTTTATATTATATATTGTGACGTGATATAAAACAAGTATATTTTTGGAAAAAAAATCCAATTAACTTTTTTTTATAAATCAAAAAAACTGAAAAAAAAAATATTTGTCACCTCGAATATTTTACAAACAAAAAATGATTTTATCTCCAAAATAATTGTATGTTACGCAAAATAAAGGTTTTGACATCTGATAAAATTTTGAGAAAAATCAACAGTTTTTTTGCAAAAAATAAAAACCAAAAAAAAAACATTACTAAAAGTTGGTAAAAATTGATTTTCGACTCAAATATCTTTTCAAAAATTTGAGATATTGGCTTCAATCTAATTTTTTTTTAATAGAAATATTGTTTTCAACATTCTTTAAAATTTTGAGAAAATCGAATAGACAGTTTTTTTACAAAAAATAAAAACATAAAAAAAACATTACTAAAACTTGGTAAAAAATTACTTTCGACTGAAATGTCTTTTCAAAAATTAAAAATATTGGCTTCAAACTAATTTTATATCACAGAAAATATTGTTTTCGACATTCAGTAAATTCTGTCCGTTTTTTTCATAAAAAATTAAAATCTACAAAGAATAGTACGCAAGTTTGGTAAAAATTGATGTTTATTTCTCGATATCTCGTGAATAATAGAAGATATTGACTTCAAATTAATTTCATTCATCCAATTTGTATTTGTTTATATAAGAAATAAAAACTTTTAAGAAATGCTACTAAAATTGTTAAAAATTGGTTTTTGACTAAAAATATCGATAACAGAAATAGATTTTAAAATCAAACTATTTCATCATATGCAAAATATTGTTGGTTATTTTTAATTTTTTTAGAATAATTCAATTGACAACTTTTTTAACAATACACAAGAACCTACAAACTTTAAAGCAAGACAAATCATGAGACAGGATGGGAAGTTATCAGTATGGGTCGCATCCCAGCCTCTTTTTTTAATTTAGAATAAGTTGCCAAAATTTAGAGGTTTTTAAATTAATTCTCAGGTACTAAGTGAATTTTGTTTCCACTAAATTTTTTGAACGTTGAGATGCAGTGTTTCCTGTTTGATGTCAAGCTAGGACTACCACAAGTTTTAGAGGGAAAGTATTTTTGTGCTCAGTTGTGAACGAAATTAACACAAAATTAGCTCTAAATCATTGAAATATAAAATTTTAATTGTGTTTTTCCCAATTTTGCGGACTTAATTTTTATTTACGTGTTGGATTTATTCAGGTGAACTAAGCCGTTTACAAAAACAAGGGTACTTAAAGTGTTATTTAATTCTAAGCCGTAGTATGTGCTTCTTATTCTCTTCAAGCAGGTTTAAAAGGTATACAATTCCAACATAGAACTCTTACCTATTTCCATTAAGTCAAAAAGTTAGATGTGGAGAAAGTTCTGCATAAGCTTCTTGTATTCATAATTACAAATAAATCATAAAACATTAAAACGAAAAATGTATTACCTAATTAAAGTTTTAAAAATGTTGTTTTTAGTATTTTTAACTTTAATTCATTTGACAGTAGGAATGCTATAAATATATTTTTAGGAACCATCAAATGTATTAAGCCTTTAGCTATAGGTACTCATAGTTTCAAACGCTACAAAATTAAAACTTATATTTAAAAAAAAAGAAACAAATAACGCACGAAGCGTAACCAAACCAATGATTAGTGTGCCAATGTTGCCTGAAAGCCTGCAACTCTACAAACTTATACAGTGTGGTTGTGAATGTGGATGCTTCTTTTCTATACTAGATATATAAATTTATATAAACATCCACAATTTCTTGGGAACACTCCCGTTTCATGTTTGATGCAGAACTATTTACGACTTAATTAAGAAAGTAATGTAATATTAACGAAACCTTAATGAGATGTTGGTGCCTAGTGGATGGAAAGAATAAAACGTTTTAAAGTAACCATCATCATGATCATGAAAGCACCCAAAGAACTAGTAGTACCACTCGATTTTGTATCTTTTTGTGGTTAAGATACGAATATATAGCTTGATGAACAGAAACAGGCAGGTTGAGGTAAAGTTCTGTCTGGAGACTTCTGGAGGATTCAGCAGTGACTTGAAATAAAATAGAGGCATCAGAGGTAGGTACAAACCAAGTTTATAGAAGACCATGTTAGAAGCGATGATTATGGGAAAACCTGAAGTTATTTTTTTTTTCTTAACATATGAGAATATTTGTATGTAGGTAGGTTTGTATAAGAACTTGCAATGGAAGTAAGCACTTGCATAATAATTGCAGTTTAAAATGCATCACATAATGCGACTTGCTCAAAAGGTGTTGCTATACAACACAGCACACTGTGGCTCGCTTAAATAGCAACATAAAGTTCCTAAGCGATGGACTATGGTGGGACTGGGACATTAATGTTTCATGAGAATGTGGAGCAACGTTATTGTTTTTCACATTATGATCATCATATAGACTCACTCACTATAAGTGTCATCAGCTTTATAATTACGGAGTACATCACAGACAGGTTGAATTGGCCAAAACTATATAAACCTTAGAGCTTGATCTATAAACTACTCGTACATCTGATGGAGTTTTTCTTAGTTGTCTGATGTCAATCGCTGTCAAGGTGGTTTTAATTGCCTCTCCTGGGAAGCTTTGCCATAATTTTGTTGTTTTTTTTTGTGTGTTTTGTTTAAATGAGTCAAGCTAAGTTTTATACTCGTATATATCTTAAGTTGTTTTCCACGGCTCTTGATAATGGGTATACATTTGTGCGGGCCAAGTCATAAGTTAAAGAAAACAAGAAAAAAATAAAAGTTCTTAAAGTATTCAGTGGAGCGTTTTGACTGGCTAAGTTAGAGCTAGTAAATAGTGTTGGCAGTAATTATATCTAATTAAAATTTGAAAAAAAATAAAATGCACGACAGGGTCGCACGAACTTGCTCCTTTATGCAAAGAGTCTGTTTAAAAAAGCACCTATATAAAAAGGACAACTCATCCCGGAAATGAATTGGTATTTACAATAGTTATAGTTATAAACAATACATACATATATACCAAATGCATTATCTAATTTGGATAAAAGATGGAATCAGCCCTATCATGAATTTCATCGTAGTCGGAATTTTTACGAATCCCGAAAAACTGTATCATGAAATCCGTTCGTAATGCAAAATTGTATGAGATTTTCCACTACGAACGGATTTCATGATACAGTTTTTCGGGATTCGTAAAAATTTCCGATTACGATGGAATTCATGATAGGGCTGAATATAATAAAAGTTTTGTCAATGTAATGCGCTCTTTCGGGCTCACGCACAGGATTTGATCTGGTGAGATGGGAGGGGGTTACATTTAATACAGTTAAAATAATTAAAAAAAAAATATTTTAAGATTCAAAATTTTACCTGAAAAGTAAGTTTGTCTTCAAAAATTTAGATGCCATTTTATAAATCAAAAAACCCTTGATTTTTAAAATTTTTTTTTTGAAAATCGTTAGAGCGGTTTTTTTTTAAATTAATTTTTTATATATAAAATTTTTAAATTTTGTTCTAAAAATATTTTTGGTATGCAGTTGTTTAGTGATTGTAAATATACGCTCTACATTTGAATTTCGTAAAAAAAATGTTGACCCGTTTTTGAGATATAGAATTTTGAAAAAAAAAAATTTAATATTTTTTTAAAAATCCAAACAATACAAAATTTCACTTTTGATAATCAAATATTGTTAAGGCAATATAAGAGCTTATTCAGAAAAAAAATTATTGAAATCGGTTGATAAGTTGCTGAGAAAATTAAGAAACAAAATAACGGTTCTATGAGCGGTACCTTTCCTGAGCAATACAAAAATATGTTTTTCTTATGAAAAGAAGCCAAGTTTAAAAATAAAATTTTAGAGAAAATTTAAAAAAAATCTATCGGTTTGTTTTTGAGAAAATTTGAATTTTCGTTTTTTGGCCAAAAAAATTGTATGGGGGCCACTGTTAGTTTTGGTCTTAAAAAAAAAATGAAAAAAACGCCTAACGCGAATCTGCTGAAAACCTTAACTTCCAAGTTTGAACTCAATCGACCCAATGGTTTAGGCTGTAGGAGCGTGGACAGACAGACAAAACAGACCGGACGGAATCGCGGGACCCACTTTTTTCGACTTCTCTACCATCGTAATATCATGTTTGATTAAAATCTCGAGTTCGAAATTTTGCACGAATGCAAAACTTGCCATATAGTTCCTATATGTCGCAAGTAAAAACTACTGACCTTCAACTTTATTATAGGCATGTCTTTTGTTGTTAATTTTTGTTTTATTTTCAAAGAAAACTGTTAAAGTTTCTTTTAGCTTTTCACATAATCTTTGATGAAGGTTTTTGTCACCTTATATATGTATATTCTCGTAAACTTTCAAGACTACAAAATATGTTTAGTCATTTCACGTAATATACACACGAGTAGTGTTTTGTTTGTTGAAATAAATTATTTTATGTTGTAATAACTCTATTTGCTTTGGTTTTTGTTTATTATATTCATATAGTGCTAAATTATGAATTTAGGTTTTGCAAACATTTCGTTTTAATTTGGTCTTTGTGGCCTTACCACTATGGAGGGACAACATTTAACTTCGAATAATGCCAATTTCAATATGTGTGCCTTAGAATGAATTTATACATATACTGTAAATGTACACAAAGCCTCATATCAGTGGAGCGATTTGAAGACTTTCTAGGCTGGAGCTTTGATATCTATTTGCTCTGAAGGGGCCAAAAATCACCCCAAGAATTTTTCTCTCAAAGCATACTGAGACGTTCTCATTTTGCCTTGACATGGTCCAAGCCCCAGCGCCATATGTGAGAACTGGGAACCATCTTCTTCGCTTCCGTTGCAATGCTCAAAAACGCTCCACTGATATGAGGCTTTGATCTTCCAATTATGTGTATTCGAGTAATTGGACAAGAATTTGGAAAATTGTGAAAAGTGTTGACGACTAAGTTTTGCACAATTCTTTACAGAACAATGTTGAAGAAGTCACATGACAGTGCATCGTATTTTCTCTATGCTGTCATATGCTGCCTTGAAATCGATAAAGAGATGGTGGGTGAAGATTTGAAATTCCTGGGTTTTTTCCCAGACCTACAGAAATGTTAATATTTGGTCAATAGTGGATTTTTCAGCTCTGAGGATACGCTGATATGGACCTATCAGGTTAGTGACGAACGTCTTCGGGCGTTTACATAAATGGCAGAAAGGATCTTTCAGAAGGTCAGGATTTCTCCTTTCCTTAGGATTGGGCAAACTACATATGCTGAGATTCCATTCATTGGGCATGCTTTTTTCCGATCATATTTTGCAGATGGCCTAAGGACAAAGATCAATACGATCTATAAAAATATTAACAATCTACAACATGACATAATTACTCTTACAGAAACATGTCTAAATAATTCCTTCATAGATACCGAACTCTTTGACTCAACTTACCAAGTTTTTAGACGAGATAGGCACCAATCGAGCGACTCGGAGACAGTTGGTGGTGGAATACTATTCGCGGTAAAAAACTACCTTATATGCACTTTGGTTGATACTTTTGATCTTTCTGACGTCGAAATGCTATGTATTAAAATCAAATTGGAAACAGGTTATCTCTTTATCATCTCAGTATACATACCTCCAAGATCTACCAGTTTTGTCTATGAAAATTGCATACATTTAACTGAGAAGATCCACGATCAAATGGAACCTAATGATGAACTGCTGATCGTAGGTGATTTCAATCTTCCGAACCTCAACTGGACAAAATCATCAGATTTCAACTATTTTACACCTATCAGTCCAACGAGCACCAATGAATTCACAATTATTGATGGTTTAGCTTCTTGTGGACTGTTTCAATTTAATGGGGTTGCCAATCAATACAACAAATATTTGGACCTGATATTTTTCTCCGACACGATAAATACTGACGTAGCTGTATCTCCAGCCGATGTTAAATTAGTAGAAGAAGACCATCACCTTCCAGCTTTAAATATATCACTGAATATAAACGTGTGCAATATCCCTAATACATCAAATGAAAAACTTGAATTCAATTTTAAAAAATGTAACTTTAATGAACTAACTAACTTATTGTGTAATGTTGACCGGAATCAACTGCTCCTAAATCGTAATATTGATGACATGTGTCTAAATTTTTATAGTATTCTTTTTAACTGTTTTTATGAAACTACGCCATTACGAAAATCTCGCTATAAATCTAAAACTCCACCATGGTTTGACACTCAATTAAAAAACTTAAAAAATAAAAGAAATAAGGCATGGCTAAAATTTAGTAAAACTAGAGCAGAAGAAGACTTCAGGATTTACTCCGAACTTAAAAATATTTTCATTGACTACTCCAATATTCTATACTCTGACTATATTATAAAAATTGAAAATGAATTGAAACAGACAACAAAAAACTTCTGGAATTTTGTGAAAAGTAAAAGAAAAACTGACGGTTACCCAAACTCTATGTCTTTTAATAACACAACAAGTCATGACTCCCAAATAATTTCAAATATGTTTGCTAATTTCTTTAAAGATGCTTTCGACGTGCCTCCTTCTTTTCAAATTCCCGATTCGTTCTTTCCAGCCCAAAATTATCCACACCTTAACTCACTTGACTTGACATTATGTGAGGATTTAATTGTTCGTTGTGTCTCAGAACTTGATGACTGTTTTCACCCTGGCCCTGATGGAGTACCATCATGTGTTTTAAAAAAATGTGTGTCTCATTTATCGTACCCTCTGTTTGTTTTGTTCAATGAATCTCTTAGAAGCTTAATTTTCCCACTATTATGGAAAAGTGCATTTATAACTCCGATTCATAAAAAAGGGTCTAAGAATGAAATAACGAATTACCGGCCGATTGCCAAACTTTCCGTTATTCCCAAATTATTTGAGTCCATTATCTGTAAGATGTTATCCTTTAATTGTAAATCAATTGTATGTGAAAATCAACATGGTTTCGTCCAGAATAAATCAACAATTACAAACCTACTTCATTTCACTTCTTTCTGCCTTGACTCCTTCGAAGATCGTAAGGAAGTAGATTGCGTATTCACAGATTTCAGTAAAGCCTTTGACAAATTGTGTCACAAGACTTTAGTCCATAAACTTAAGGCCTTAGGGTTTAACGACAAATTCTTGACGTGGATCTCGTCTTATCTTAAGAACAGAAGTTATAGCGTTATATTCAAAAATGAACTCTCCGACCAATTTTACGTCAACTCTGGTGTTCCACAGGGTAGCCATTTAGGTCCTTTATTATTTATCTTATATATCGGATGATTTTTTAAGAGCTTGAGAACTTTTTTTTAAAAAAAACGCATACAATTTGCAAAATCTCATCGATTCTTTATTTGAAACGTTAGATTGGTCCATGGCATTTACTTTTTGAAGATAATTTCATTTAAATGTTGACCGCGGCTGCGTCTTAGGTGGTCCATTCGGAAAGTCCAATTTTGGGTAACTTTTTCGAGCATTTCGGCCGGAATAGCCCGAATTTCTTCGGAAATGTTGTCTTCCAAAGCTGGAATAGTTGCTGGCTTATTTGTGTAGACTTTAGACTTGACGTAGCCCCACAAAAAATAGTCTAAAGGCGTCAAATCGCATGATCTTGGTGGCCAACTTACCGGTCCATTCCTTGAGATGAATTGTTCTCCGAAGTTTTCCCTCAAAATGGCCATAGAATCGCGAGCTGTGTGGCATGTAGCGCCATCTTGTTGAAACCACATGTCAACCAAGTTCAGTTCTTCCATTTTTGGCAACAAAAAGTTTGTTAGCATTGAACGATAGCGATCGCCATTCACCGTAACGTTGCGTCCAACAGCATCTTTGAAAAAATACGGTCCAATGATTCCACCAGCGTACAAACCACACCAAACAGTGCATTTTTCGGGATGCATGGGCAGTTCTTGAACGGCTTCTGGTTGCTCTTCACTCCAAATGCGGCAATTTTGCTTATTTACGTAGCCATTCAACCAGAAATGAGCCTCATCGCTGAACAAAATTTGTCGATAAAAAAGCGCGAAACACATTTCGAACCGAACACTGATTTTGGTAATAAAATTCAATAATTTGCAAGCGTTGCTCGTTAGTAAGTCTATTCATGATGAAATGTCAAAGCATACTGAGCATCTTTCTCTTTGACACCATGTCTGAAATCCCGCGTGATCTGTCAAATACTAATGCATGAAAATCCTAACCTCAAAAAAATCACCCATTATAAATGACATAACATCCGTTATAAAAACTCCTCCGTTTTAATATACGCTGATGACATTAAAATTTTCAAATCTATTAGTTCAATTAATGACTGCTCACAGCTTCAAGAAGATCTTCATAGTTTTAGGGAATGGTGCAATACAAACCGACTTTTATTGAATATTGACAAATGTAAAACTATGTGTTTTACACGCAAAAAAAAACAATTATAGATTATAACTATTTATTAGATTCTTCCTCCCTTTGTAAGCTTTCCGTTTTCTCTGATTTAGGTGTTATTCTTGACAGTAAATTAACGTTCTGTGATCATTATAACTTTATAGTTAAAAAAGCTAACAAGATTCTAGGTTTTATTAAACGTTTTTCTCGTGATTTTCGTGACCCCTACGTCTTAAAACTTCTTTATGTATCATTTGTCAGGCCAATACTTTAATACGGCTGTGTTATATGAGCACCATACTATTCAGTCCATATAGACAGACTTGAAAGTATCCAAAAAAGATTTATACGTTTTTGTCTTCGTTTTCTTCCGTTTTCCCAAATATTCACACCACCTCCTTATTCTCAGAGACTTTTGCTAATAAACCTCCCTACACTTTCACAACATAGACATTATCTCCAATTTTGTTTTATTTTAAAATTAATTAATGGTTCTATTATATCCGCAACAGCTCTGAATCGTCTAAATTTTAGCTATAGTCAAACTAGCATAAGAAGACAGATACCTTTATGTCCGATCTTTAGCAGAACTAACTATGGTATGAATAGCCCTTTAAATCAATTGATTTCAGCCTTCAATAAATTTTATAATTTAATTTCATCTGTTAATGACAATGTTAAAAGTAAACAATTTAAAGAAAGCTTTTTTAATATGTTATAGTATTTATTTATTTCTATGTTAATTAAAATTTTAAATTAAAAATTATGTAAATAGCTAAGTTTATAAGTTTATATTAACGTTAGATAATTAACGGATTAAATAAATAAATAAATAGATTGGTGCATACTCAAATCATCATCAGCTCCAGCAGCTTTGTTGGACTTCAATAGTTTTCGTTGTTTGGAAAAAAAATGTAAATTTAATTTTTTTTTTAAATTAACATAATGTTTACAAAAATAAAAATGCTTACCATTTTTTTGTAAAATTTTGTATAGGTTATTATTATCCATACATACAATTTTAATCGGATGTTTCTAAAATAGAATCACCAAATGTAAAATGAATTAATTGGTCTCGAAATATTCTAGTCAAAAAATAATGTTTACCAATTGTCAGTAGTGTTTTTTGTAAAAAAAACTGTAAATTGATGTTTCATAAGAAAAACAATAGGTTTCGATTGCTTTTGAAAATTTGAAACAAATCACACACGCTTTTAACTGAAACTCTTGTCATTGGCAAAAAATCAAGAAAACTATTTTTCCAATGTTGTTTGTTTTAATTTAATTTAAATTTAGAACACAGTGTGAATATACATATTTCCGCCTGGGAGAGTTTCCCTGTGTAAACTCTATATTTATAATATATTATTGATGTGTAATACTGGACAAAAACAAGTGTTTTTCATAATTAGAAATAGGACAAGCTATGGGCATACACATAAATGAACTGGGTTGGGTTGATTTAAATATGTTCTGATAATAAAGGTCTTCAGTTTAAAACTTGGCACTAAAGTAACACTAAATATTAGTAGTCAATTTTGTTGCATTTTTTTCATTGATGAATTATACAATTGTTAGTTTTTATTAAAAAGCACCCAACCCAAATATAATTACACTTAATGCTTTAATCTTTTTAAAATCGTTTTTAATTGTATTTTTTTTTTTTTTTTTGATTTACTTTTTTATCCAAAATGTCATTTCATACAATCACTTTGAGTTAAATAAAATGGATTAGAGTGATGGACAAATTTATAAGTTCATTCAAAAATGCTTTTCATTGCAGGATTATAAATTTAACCAAGACAGTTTCCTGTCTTGATTAATTGTAAAATTAGAAAAACAATACACACGAATCTGGCCTGAGAAAAATAAAAGAAAAAGTGATTTTCTTAAGTTTCTGTCAAAATATTCGTTTTATTTTATGTAAAATAACCGCTTTTTATTTTATAAGCCAATTATTTGTCTCATTTTTAAAGAACAAAAATGATACAAACTTAAGGAAAGATCGAGAAACAATGAATAAAATGGAAGGTTAGTGTTACAAAAATGGAAGTGTCAACAGTCGAAAGCCAAAAAAACGCATTTTGACAAACTGCTAGTGTGAATATAGAAGATAAGGTAAGGATCTTCTTGTTAAAATAATTCTAAAATGTTGATTGTTTTAAATTCAAACTCAAATAAACGCACAAGTTATTAAAAGATTTTGGTGGAAGCATCTGAAGGTGGGACAGTCTTTTGAATTAAAAGCAAAATATGTGTTCTGGAATAAATCCGAACTCTAAGCTAGAAATCATGTTTTTTTTTTGAAAAAGACCAATTAATTTGGAATTTACTAATGAAACCAAGCACTGCTTAAACATCAACCAATCAATTAGATGGCGCAACAGCTCGTAAGAGAACCAAGGCCTAGTTACTTACAACTCTCAACTCCGGTGTGTGAGTAATGTGAGGGATAGAGAGGACCTACAATTTGTGTGCTGAATCCGAGAACAGCTAATTAAAAAAAGTATTTTTCATGACAAGACTTTATGTTCCATGGGCAGGGATTGTACCCAAGACAGTTTAAATTGGATATGTTTCCTTTTTTTTCCTTTTGTTTTATTTTTTTAATTTAATGTGTTATTTTTTTTTTGTGTTTTATTATGAAGAAAGGAAAAGTATGCTAATTTATGATTTGTTTGAAACTTAGTTTCTACCCTTTTGTATTAATACTTTTTTTAAAGCTTACCCTACAAAATCTATAACTAAAGCTTAAATCCAAACTAAAGTATTCATTACATTTTCCGGGCATTATAATGGAATTTAGTACAAACATTTTATTTTTACTTTTTACAAATTTTAAATAATTTTTGTATAAATTTTGGCATAAAATACTATTGTCTAAATTAAACATGACGCGGAAAACAAATTAACTTGAAAATTGAATAACGAAAAGTGGGGTTAAAGACAGGTACTATGTTTAGTCCAAACTTTTAAACCAAAACTTTTAAGCGGCTAAGATTCAGACAGCAAAAGTAGCTTAATACAAAATTTTTCTAACAGCACTTTTATACCTATAAAAATTGATCATGAATATTGTTAACACTATACTATTGTTAAGACTAAAAAGCATATCAGTGGTAAAAAGCAGAAGCAGAATGCAAAACAAGAACCCAGGTGTAATAAGATGCACCAGCTTTATGTAGGCATCCTTAACACACTTTAAAATATCATCTCATCTTGGCCCAGCGCAAAAAAATATTGGGAGGGAGGAGGGAAGGTGTTCAAGTTGCTTTTTTTTTGCAAATTACTCAAAAACTGTAGGTAGTTTTTTTTTTAATAAAGTTTGTAGGTACATTCACCATCGAATTACCCAGCGAATATTTTGAAGCTTTTTTCGTCAAATTGATGGATTTGGAGAAAAACGGTCATTAAAACGATTAAACGATACTTCATCCGATATTCATGATATAGGGACAAAAAATGTGTTGAGCATCATCCAAACAGAATCAAAGTAAATATATAGGGTTGGGTTCGAAATCCTGTATGGATTATAATCATCATCATCATCAGGTCCTGTAACCCCGTACGGTGTGTGACCAATCCATTGCCATTTGCGCTTTCTGATGTCGATGTCCAAGCGCCTCTGACCTGTTCTACGCCACAATTCCTGGTTAGATATTGTTTGTGGCCAGCAAATTTTAAGGATGTGGCGCAGACAGCGGTTCACAAAAGCCTGCGATTTTCTCGAGATGGTGGCCGAGACTTTTCATGTTTCACATGCATATAATAGAACGGATTTCACATTGGATTCGAAGAATCTCAGTTTAGTGCGTAAGGAGACTTGATGGATTATAATACTGTATTTAAAATACTGTATCTGAAAATACTGTATTTCAAAATACTGTATGTACAAAAAACTGTATGATCAAAATACTGTAGCTCAAAATTCTGTATACCAAAATTCTGTATTTCGAAATGCTGTAAATAGGCTGACAAATAATACAGAAATACAGAATTTTAAAAACAGATTACTTTTATAAAGAATACATCATAATATTTTTTCATTGGCATAATGTTCTTATATACTTCCTTTGAACAATAACATATGATAATTCACAAGTCTTTGAATTATTAAAAAACAAAACCAAATAAATGGTATCTTCTTCTTATTTTCTCTTCCCATTTTCTTCTCATTAATTGTTATTTCTCTCACAGTTGTATATGAATTGTTGTTATCACAATCAACAATTGCATAAACAATTGCACCGAACTTACTGATCTGTCAAAACTTCGAAGTAAACCTTACTTTCGTTGATATTTAAAAGCTAATGCAAATTTAAGAATTAAGTGAAATTTAGTTTTAAAATTAATGTATCAATTGTGAAGTCAAATAAAGGAAAAGATAAATTATTAGTTGATGGATAATATGCTTTTTGTTTGGAAAGAGTGACGAAAGTAGGAACATACAATTGGGCTTGCTTATAGAGAATTCAATATAAATGCAAATCGCGGGTAGTGACAAGTGTTACAGAAGACGTGCACAATATCTCAAAATTATTTATGATATGACTTATTAATGTATTCTGTTTTTTTACTTGTTTGGAGTTTCAATAAATGATATACTGTACATACATACATACATACATACATAAATCGAGTTCTGCTTTTGTTGTTCTTTATAATGGAAGCTTAAGAGCGGATTTTTGCAAAAATACAGTATTTTTGGATAATGTCTTGCTCATACAGCATTTGAGAAGAAGAATTTTGAGATACAGTATTATCAAATACAGTATTTTGACCACACAGCATTTTGAAATACAGTGTATTAACCATACGGTATTATGAATATACAGTATCATACAGTATGATACAGATTTTTGACCATACAGTATTTTAAAATACAGCATTTCGACCCGCTCCCAAATATATATTTTTGTGGGCTAACTTTGTTTAAAAAACAGACACTTTAAAATGTGTTGAAATAGAATGTGAAAAGGAAGCCAAATATCAAGTGTTATATAGAAGTTTTGCCCCTCTGCTACCCTATTTTACAAAAGCTTGCCCACAAAATAACGTTACTTATTCTAATAATTCTTTTTTGTTATTCCAATACAAAAATATAAAGAATTTCAACTATGAATTTCCCAGTTCCTATACACTCTAATCTACACCCAATCAATTCACCCTTGCGATCATACCTTACTTAGGTATTTTTTGCCTACCTATGTACCTACCGAACTTTTTGCATCATCATGATGGTAAAGGCAAACCAGAATACATGGAAGAATACCTGCCTGCCTGCCTGCTTACAAGATCATCTCTCTCGCCAATTTTATTAAATCGCAATAACGCAATGTTGTCTTGTAACTCTTTAGATATACCTAAGAGGAAGACAAAAAAAGAATAATATTAAAAAAGCACTAAAAACAACGTAACATAACTACTTGATGCATCCGTTCATTCTTCTTTTTTTTCATAATACATATATATTTTTTTTCCTTTGGTATATTCTTAGATACTAGCTATAGCCTCGACATCCCTATATTCCCGTATTTTTCCCTACATTTCGTTTACACTATACAACAAACCAATAGGTACCTATTATTTTCCTTTCCTCTTCCTTCTACTTTTTTTTTGTAATAAAATTCCACGCCACGCAACGCTACCTAATGCCTAAACGCAAAGTTACCTGCAATTCCATTATTATTATTATCATTATCATCATCATCCATGAAAGAAGAATTAACTAAGAACAAAAAAATACACATTCTATCCTTCTAACCAAACCAACAGTATAGACACAGCTAAAACCAAGAACTCAAAGAAGAAGAAGAAATATAATGTTAACCCGAAGAATTACCAATGAAAGAAAAAAATCCACAACATCACTATCTGAATACGAATGAAGGTAAAGGACAAGAACGCCTCGAACTTACTTACAAACATACATATATAAGACTCATAAGAAACTGAAGAATAGACCAACAATTACAACAACAACAAACAGAAGAACAAGAAGAAGAATAAATCTGATTGAGCACTTTATTCCGCTATAATAGTGTTAGTAGGCGACGACGTATAGGGGTATATTTGAAAGAAGAAACAAAAATCAGAAAAGGTATAGAAACAGGTAAAACAGGTATTTCACTTGAACAACAGCAACAACAACAAAAATTGATAAAGATTAAAGTATAGAAGAAGAGGTGGATGGTATTAGAATACAAATGTGGATCTTATTGGAAAAAGAAGAAGAAAAAGAAGAACAAGAAGAAGAAAAAATTCCTTAAAATAAACATTAATTCATATTTTCTTGAAATACATTATGTATCTTTCTTCAATTTAAGAATTTTTGCAAATTGTATCTACCTTCCTATTTGAAGATACTCGAACAACAACAAAACAAAAAGCTTATAAAAATAAAGAGAACCCACATGCAACAGGTGAGTTCGGTCGGTGTGAGAATTAAAAACACACCAAACCAAACAAAACGAAAAAAAAACAACACTAAAGTAGTGAGTAGTGAGAGTGAAATGTAAAGAGAAATTAAGCGGTTTTATTTGTAAGAATATTTCGCTCTCTCTATTTCTCTTTCTCACCATCAAACATTTCACGGATAATGTGAATGTGAATACAAACAAAAAGCTAGCTGTAAATGACCATCACACCTGTGAGAAAACACCTCACTGGTCACTGGCACTGCTCACTCACTCCACACACACACTTTGCCAAAAGAAACGTTATACAGAAGAGTGCACGGTACGTCGCGTCATAGCCAGAGAGAGAGAGAGCCGTGTTGATCGTTTCCTCTCGTTATAACTCTCTTTTTCTCTTGGTTTACCTGTATTTTCCGATCGAAACGGTTCTTGTCAGGTGAGTGGTAACTGGTGAGTGAGTAAAGTGTTGGTGTACTGTGTTAGTGTAAACGTATACGTATATGAATGCGTGCAAATTTTATTGTTGTTTTTGTTTGTTTGCATGGGTTTTGTCGATCGGGTTCGGATTTTTGTCTTGTGGTGGTGATGAAGATAAAGAAGCGAGGTGCACAAAACCTGATCGCGGCATATAGGCATAGGGGCTTACCTCTACCTTGACTCTGGGAGATGAGGCAATATTGTGGGAACGCTGACGACGACTTCGACGACGATGATGATGATGATGGTGGTGACGCGTCGTCGTCGATCTAAGCAAAAACACAGGTAAACCCGGTTTACACGGGTTTGTCGTGAGTTTAGGTTTTTGTTGTTGTTTTTTTTTTGTTTCTTCTTGGTGTTGTACACCTATTCTGCTTCCTTCTATTCATTTGCCGTTTTTTCTGAGTGCAAAGAGAGCGAGAGATTGCTGGTGCGTTACACACTCTCTGGTCTCAGCAAAAATGAAGCACCAAAAGAACGGCACAAACGTGCTATGTGCTATTTGATGTTAGCAGAGCTCGGATCGAATCGAATAATGTCAATGTATGAGTGTTATATGGGCAACCTGCACCGTGAAGGCGATTATTGTGTGGTGCGGTGCCATTTGCAAAGGTAGCTGTTCATTTGCGACGAACGGACGAAGACCAGAGGAGCTAAAGTGAGAATACCGACGTCGTCGTCGACGTGGGAATCATCATCGTGGTATTTGTGCATTTTGTTTTTCTTATTTATTTTTACCGCCGCCGCCGTGTCGTAGTGCCGATCATCGGTTCGGTATTCGGTTATACCTTGCTTTGGAGATAGAACAGCTTTTTGAGTAGAGTTTTGTTGTTGTTGTTGTTGGAATGAGGTTTTTCTGTTGTATACGGTGCTAAGCTGGAACTAACTGACTTTGAGTAAACACCGCTCGAATACAGTAAGAGACGATCCATCGCTGAGGACACACGCGTTTTCTTGCTTTTTGGAATAACATATACCTTCCTACAGTGTTATTTATTCTTTTTTGTATTCCTACCACTTTTGTGTACACCACTCTCCAGCACAGTTCTCGAAGTTAGAACCATATGATAATCGTTATATTCTCCTTTGGATTTTTTCGTTAACGTCTCGTTGGATATATCGCGGGTTGTTTTATATCTTCGCGTATAAGAAAAAATTTAATAAGAAACAAAAAAAACCTATTCCAAAGAATAAAACAAAAAAAAACAAGAAAATAAAATAAAAGGAATTTTTATATTCCAGTGTATTCTTTTTTTTTCTGTGTGGTTTTTGGTATTCTTCTAGCGTGATTGTTCGTGGATCTCGGTTCGCGTGATCTTCGTTTCGTTTCGCATTTTCAAAAAAGAAGAATCCAACAGGAATATAAGAAAATATATAAATAGATAGATACCACAAAAAAAAGGAATTTCAAAACATAATTTAAAAAAAAAAAAGATATTCTAGAAGTGACAAAGAAAAAATAAAGATAGTGAAGAAAATGTTCAAACATGATTTTAAAAAATAATATTAGTGCATATATTTATAAATTTAAACGAAAGTGTTTATTATAAAAAATAAATAAATAAATATGAAAAAATAAAAAAAAAATATTAAGTGTTGTAAAATACGCTCATATACACATTGGATTATAAATTGTTTCGTTTCAAAAAAAAAAAAAAAAGAATTGGAAACTAAAAATATTTAACAAAAACTAAAAAACAAACTCCATCCAACCAAAATGCCGAAAATATTTTTAATCAAAAATCGTCTGCACCAACAGCAATTACGTCTGTTGGAAGCACAAAATTTATTATCACACAAGGACGACGATAGATTAGTTCCACCGTTAAGTCCATCATCACCACAAAAAAAATCATCTAATTTATTTGGTCCTTCATCGAATGGATTTAATCGATATGAAAGTGATACTTCGTCGTCGAATACAACAAATAATGAACCATTGTCATTGGTGGCGAGGAAGCGATTCAATCGTCGTGATCATGACGATGAACAAGGTGAGTTTAGTTTTTTTTTTTAATTCTTATTCTTCTTCATTTCTTCTTAATGATTTTTATCATTTTGGGGGTGAATATATGTATTTTTTTGCAATGCGCCTTTTGTAGAAGGAAGAAAACCAGAACTAAACGAAAGAGTTGAGGCTAAAACCTGATTTTTTTTTCTTTTGTATATTTTTCAATTTAACCAGATTTTCGAATGGTGATTGTTTGGTAAATTGATTTCAAGTCAATAATATATTTGGAAAGTTGCATTTTTTAAAATAGGTAATTTGATTTTAACTGTTGATATTTACATATAAATCCAACATCATAGTATAGATGGTGAGGTATATGTTGCGAATGAGAGGAATCTTATTAGCATAGCAGGTATAGATAATCTTTTAGGATTAAAGTAGAAGGAAAAATGATTGTGAATTTGTTATCTTCTAGTTGGATGTTTGAAATTCAATAAATGTGGTGGGATTTTCCATATATTGTAATTATTCAAAACAAGCAATATATTTGGAAATCTCACGTGATGATATAGTTATTTTTTGAAATAACACACAAATTGTATGAATTGACTGTTTTGGAAAATTTGTATGATAGTTTTTAGTTAAACAAAAATTAAAGAAGATAAAAGATTGAAAAATGAAAAACACAGAGTATCCTAAATTGAACCCCTAAAAAATTATAGTTTTTTTTGACAAAATGTTTTGATGACATAAAAAAATATGTTGTGTCATAATTCCAAAATTATTTCAACCCTTGATTAAAATTAACAATTTTGTACTGAAAATATGCTTTAAATTTCAAAATTTTGGACCAAATTAAATTTTATAACATTATAAAAAAGTGATGTTTATAAAAATTAAATTTGAAGGCTTTGGTCCATTACGTGTCTTCGAAATGCAATTTATTTTATTTTTTTAATTTATATAATAAAACAAATATTTCAATTCTTCCGTTTTTGTTTCTTTCGGCGTTAAATTTCAATTTTTTTTTCAATCCGAAGAGCTTAATTTTAAGTTTTTGGGATGCCATAATTATCTTTCTAAAAAAAATATGTGTCTTTAATTTATGTTTAATAATTCATTAAACTAAACAAAAAAACTTAATTTAAAATATTATGTATTCGATTTTAAGACATTAAATTTCAAAATAGATTTTTGCCTTTTATCAAATCTTGTCTTGATCTTGAGGAAATGGTTTACTTATTTTTAAAAAATTGAGTAAAGGTTGTTATTAAAAACTGAGAAAATTGTTTACTTCTTTTAAAAAATAACATAAAGGTTCTTAATTATGTAACAAATGTACAAATATTGTATTACCAAAATTTGGGGCTTTGAAGCCATTTTTACGAAGTTTAAAATTTTGTGTTATTTTTAAAATTCAGCACAACTTTTTAATTTTCCTTCAGGGAAATAATTTAAAAACCGTATTTAATTTAAATGAAATAGTTTAACTGGCTGAGTAACAAAACAGTTTGTCGTTAAAAATCTGAAAGACACTGTAATGGGTTTCAAAAAAGATATGGACACATTTTAAAAATTAACTACGTTACTAGTAGTTTTTCTAAATCCATAATTTTTTTGAAGGAATAGATTTCGAGCATAGTCAACTATGCTAGTAGTTTTTCTAAATCCATAATTTTTTTGAAGGAATAGATTTTGAGCATAGTCAAATACTTGATTGAGCGAACTTTTGTTTTAAGTCTAAAATTTTTAAGAGTCTAAAAAAATAATTTTAAATGGATACCAAAATGTTCAAAATTTTGTGGTTAAAATAAAATGTTCAAGAAATTTGTTAATTTCTTTAATTTAGTATACAATTTTGTCTTTATACATAAAATTCACATTTTCTATTTTCTAATAAGTTACTTAAACAAATGTTTTTCTAACGTGTTTCTATTCTAGATTTTGACAGTAGGACTAAATTTAAAAAATGAAATACAATTACAAAAATTGAATATTTGAAATATTTATTTATGTTCTTTTGAAATTTCATATAAAGTTCTCGATATTCAATTTAGTTAATTTTAAATAAATAATTTCATGTTTTGGAATAATTTTTAACTAGAAGAGAAAAAAAATTAAAAAATCGTAGTCGAATACAAAAAAGCAACCTAATTTAAAAATGTATATCATATGTTCGTTTATGTTTTTAATTATTTTTTTAATATCTTTCTCGTATCTTGAATTTTGTTGGTGACATAATTTATCAGTTACATTTACGTCAAAAATTTAATTACCAAATTTCAAAAAGCAAAAGAAAAAATCCGTAGGCGTTAAGTTAAGGTAGAGAAAAATAAAAAACAAAAACATACAATAAGAACTTTGATTGTCTCATTCAATAAAGACCCCACTCTGTGTTTCTTAATTGAAGCATTAAATCTTAAAAGTCCTTTAAAGAATTGAATTTTATGTACTTTTTATTGTTAAATTTCACAAGTTACATGTGAGTTTCTTTTATTTATTAATTAAAAATAAAAATATATTATAATATATTTCGTGAACAACAAAAGAATAACATATTTTCATTTTGTGTGTATAAAGAGGGTAGGTATAATTAAAAGCAAAAGTGCTGTCATTTTCACAATCGATTCCAATAAACATATTTTTTCAATTCATTACAAAAATAAAAATATCACCTGCAACCAAAATCCAACTTAAAAAAAAAAAAATAAAAGCTAATGAAATAAACATCCACCCTCTCATTTTTGCTTTTATTTTTTCATTTAATAACTTTGAGCTGCTGCTTCATTTTAGGATCGTAAATTTTTATTTAAAACTCATAAAATTCTTATGATATAAAAAATGCATATTTAAAAAAATTTTATTCGATTTCAAATTGATGGTTAAAATTAAAAATTGGTACTTAAACGCAAACAAATTTACACTTGCATTGAAGAAATAAAAATTGCAAACAAATATACAATTTATTAATTCAAGATGCAAAATTGTATCTTTCTGTCGTCGTCGCTCGTCTATATATTATACTTGGAATAATAATAATATGTGTATACATAAAATTAAACCGGTAATTTAAGTCTATTTCCAATTAATTCACTCTGTGATGATGAAAAGAAGGTGTAGACGTGAATCTAAATGATAGCAATTACATAAGAAATTGTCATTATAAAAATATAAAGCAACTCTTTTGTAGAAATGTGGGCAGAGTGTTGGAGGAATATAAATATATATGTAGAGTAGATAGAGAATTACGTTGCACATGACACTCGTTCTTGTATATTTATTATTATTAAGCTTTATAAGGAAAACAGTTTGGTTTATGTGAACAAATGTTTTAATTAGATTCTTCCATGATGGGAGTAAATTTGCTGCTCCATCTTTGCTTTTCTTCTTAAAAAAAACGATTCTTCTTGTCAAGTTCAACGAACAGAGATATTCAGCAAGAGTGTGAAAAAACACCAACAACTTCACTCTACACCATCTTCCAAAGGCTTCTTTCATAACCTCCATCTACCAATATAACAACTCTTCTATATTCTCGATGCAATTTATTTCCTTCAAGACCAAGCAGCGTTTGTTTTATTTCTTCCTCTTCCTTTGGAGCCAGTCTCTATCTATCTCTGTGATGAGGTGTTTCTGTTTTGAAAATAGATATAGATACTTGTTCTAACCACAAGTTGCTTTAGCTGTTGCTGTTGCTGCTGCTGATACATAATACATATATAAATTAAGAAGCCGTAGAGAAAAATTTATATACAAGAAGAATAAGAAAAAAAATCTTGAATCCCATGGTAATTGAGAAAATGAATAAGAAAAACTAAAAGAAAAATCATTGCCAACAGACCGTGGAGCATTATATAGTTTTGTATCGTGTCTTCCTCTTCTATAAAAAAAAAAAAAAAAAAAAAAACATATTAAAAAGAATTCTAGAATACAATATAAGATTCTCAATGACTTCAAGTTTGTCTCACATGGTTAAAGTTATATACATATTGTTATATTTTGCAAAATTAAGAAGAAAAACTGCAAAATATAATAAATTGTATATTTCAAACATCTATAAATCATCCAACTCACTGAAACAGACACTACACTACACTTTGCAGCACTCGCACTATGAGTGGGAGAAAAGAATGGCTAGGAAGATAAAACAAGGCGAAAATGAAAACGAACAAAAGAACAGAATATTATTCAATGGAAGCGAAACAATTTATTATCCTTAGGCACTTAAATTAACGTGTTCAATGATCATTTAAACAAATGGTCTCTTAATTTGTTCAAAATACCACGCCACCGCTGAGCCTCCACCATCGTCGTCAGTCTTTGTCGAGGCCATACCATCTACCATACGCACAAAAATTTTAAAATGAAAAGAATTTTGGAACGTAAGCCTTTTAATCGTTTGATCGCCTTCTTCACAAATCATTTTCACTTTTTTTTCGTATTGTTTTTATATTTTACCGCCCAATTCTTTTTTGGTCTTTTTTTTTTTTTTTGTTGTTGATGGATGAAATAACACATAAGTCCACACCTGTCTCATATGCTTGCTGATGTATCTATTTGACTTTCGCGAAACTTAGAGTTCCGTATCTTTTAGATTTTTGTTTTTGTTTGTCTTTTTCTGATCAAATATCAAGAAGTGTAGGTAGAAATATTCGTGTTTTCATTCTAACTTTTATTTTCTGTTTATTTTTTCATTTGTTTTGTTTGTTGAAATAAATTCTGAAGTATTTTGAGAGTTAAATTCTAACGCGACCAAAAGACAAATGGTGAACAGGTGATATGGTTAAATGCTGTTTTTTTTTGTATTCATTTCATTTTTATTTGGCAAACAAACAGATAAACAAACGCAAATGCAGAAATATCAAATTTTATATCTCTCTTAATAAAAACAAAAAACCCTTAAGGACTTTAAGATTGACAAGAACAAAAACAACAACAAAAAACTCGTTAGAGTTCGATGGATATACCATCGCGACTTCCTGCACTTTTTTTGTTAGCGTTAGGTAGTTAGGTAGGTACCCCCATTAAATTTCGGCACATCTGGATAAAATGAGAATAAATTTAAGGTCCAGTTGGTATAACAAGGCTTTATCCTCTGGCAAAGTTCTCAATTTGAAATTATTCATTGCTTGTAGTTAGAATAAGTACACTTTTATGAAATGAAATGAATACAAAAAAAAAAACAAATTGTTAAAAGGGAGGCGTGGATATGGTTAAAATTTATAACACTCGGAAATAAAAAACAAATTCAATTGAAGAGAGGGTGCACTTGTTAAATTTTTGTTTTTGTTTTAACAACATTTTATCCTGAAGGCTAACAGTTTGATAAAATTAGGTAAAGCCACCTGGAAGCTTAAAACAAAAAAATTGTGTTTTTATTTTTAAGTTCGTTAGTCAGCTCTTCCGTTTTAATGATTTAAATAACAAGAACAAAGTTCAATATGTTTAACAAAATTGTTTTTTTTTTTTTAAATTGATTTAAGTATTTACCAATATACGTAAAAGACATTTTCAATTTAAAATCTATGCTTAGCTCAACTAAGCTCAACTTAACTCGGTTTTTTAAATTATGTAACAAAAACTGGACTTGTAAGTTCTATTAATCATTTTTCCTTCAATCAAAAATTTTGATTTTTGTCTAAAAAATTTGTATTTTATCGGTTTTGGTTACTTATAAAATAAAATAAAATGCACCGTTATCTTTAAATGAAGCTAAAAGTTCTATGCATTTCCTAAATTAATAGATCACAGGAATAACTGCAAATCTTGACAAATTTTTTAGGATACTGATAAAAGAAAAAAGTCTAGTATTAAGAAAAAAGACAAAATTCTTAAAAAATTCAATAACAATTTTTTGTTATGTAACGTTGCTACATTTATCCTTCAAAAATATTGCTTACCTCGAAAAAAGAGTAAACTAAATTATAACAAAATACGCATTACATTTTAATACGACAAAACTATTTTTGAACATTAAATTCTATTTGGAAGTTTGTAACTCAACTCTTCTGTTTCTCTACAATATCCTTAATACAATTGACACTTTTGCTCTTTCTTCTTAGTAAGAGAAATTTAATTCAATTATATGATTTTTGTGAACAACATGAGTAATATGATCCTTATCCAATAAAAAAAACAACTATGTACTGAAATAAAATACATGACCTTGAAACTGCTTTCTTATAATAAAACGATAATCGACGGCATTTGAGATTGCTTCAATAAAATTCTTCTCTTAATTTCAACAGGGAATGCAACTGCGTAATTAATTTGATATCCCTTTTTTAATTCAATTTGCACTTAGAAAAATACATAACCTTGAAATTTTGTTTGTCTATTAAACAATAAACTATAAGACATTCGATATATTTCTTAAATACAACATATCTCTCAATTTCCACAGGAAATGCAGGTGTTTAATTCATTTGATATCCTTTTTTTGAGTGCAAGTTGCATTCAATCCTTTGAACAATAAATCAAATGATCATCAAAGTATCAGACCTAGTTATTACACATCAGTGAATATACCTCTTTTATATTTTTTGTATTTTGCTGACTTTGAACCTTGACAATGAAAAAATTCAAAGGGGATGATTTTGATGATATGAGTGATGAGTGAAAGGTTTTCTTTTGGCGGATCTGCACTCTTTCATTTTTCTTTTTTTTTTTTTTAATTCTTCGAGACTCTTCAAACAAAAATATATGTACATCTGGTTGAATATTAAAAGAAAAGGACGAATTGATGATAATTGATTATTATTATAAGAATTTAAAAATCATGAACTCCTTCTTTTTGATTTGTGAAAGAAATATGAATTGTATACAATTTACTTGAAGAATAAGATAAAATGAAAAAAATGAAGCAATTAAAGGATTTCATTTCTGACTACAAAAATTTAACAAATGATTTCATATTTCGCCTACACTAAAACAGCATTTTTGTGTTCCACACACGGTTTTTTCTTAGAAAAGCAAAAATAACAACAATTAAAATACCATCGCAACAGGTCATCAAATGCAATTGGCATTCATCATCGAAATTGAAACCAAAAGCAAAAATCCAAAAAATAAATTCAAAATTTAATCAAATACTCATCATACACAAAAGGAAACAAAACAGAGACAAAAATTATCGGTCATAAATTACTCTGATTTGTCGACACATTTCTTGTGCGATTTTCACTTTTTTTTTTCACTCGAAACAAAAAAAAAAAATATAAAATCCAAAAGTGAAACATAAATT
Source organism: Eupeodes latifasciatus (assembly GCA_920104205.1). Taxonomy (NCBI): domain Eukaryota; kingdom Metazoa; phylum Arthropoda; class Insecta; order Diptera; family Syrphidae; genus Eupeodes; species Eupeodes latifasciatus. The sequence goes on along the minus strand of OV049926.1, from coordinate 24,624,531 downwards.
GGAGATTACATTTTCAAAAAATAAAGAAAAAACACCAAATAAATAAAATACCTCGAACATTTTTTAATAGGTACTTAAATTTTATTTTTTATTTTTTTCTTCCAATTTGAGTGGGTCAGATTGATAAAATTTAAGATACACAAAAATACATTTTATAAAATCCAGTGAGTGTTCTGTATTGTGTGTAAGATACATAAACACGCAGGTAGAATTGGATATATGTATATATTTTTTTTTGTTCGTAACATAAAAAGGTAGACAATAAGAAAGGAATATATATGTATGTATACGTTTTTTTGTCCTTCTACCTGTGAACACACAAATGTCTCATATGACACGGTTTACTATAAAATTCATATAAAAAGAAATAGACGAGGATAACAATAATCGGATATAATCATATTCTTTTGTTATGGTAGTAAAGAAACAGGTAGAAACTGGAATTGATGATTTTATCTACCATTTACTATAGGTAATATTCGTAACCTACAAAAAAGGATGTTAAATCTTATAGGAAAAGATTTTAAATTACTTGCTGAACGTTATTTTCATGAATTCGATATTTTTGATATCAATTCAAAGCATGGACTTAAAATAAACTTATTTATTTTGCGGTTTCAAAAGTAAACTAAAATAAAACACATAAAATATTTTTTTTTCATGATATTTCTTTTTTATTATAAAGTTTGAAAATTGAAATTATGTGTAAAACACTATATCATTTAAATGACCACAACGCGAATTGTTGCAAGCATCGATTCTTTTGAGGTCATTTCGACCACTTTTTGACACATATTGGGCGGTATCTCAGTGATAACTTGACGAATGTTGAGTTTTAAGTGTTAAAGATTTATCTGCATAAACAAGGTCTTTTGAGTAGCCCCACAAAAAATCCAATGATATCAAATCGCAGATGATATCGCCACGACGACGAGAAATTAAGCGGCCAAGAAATGTCTCTTGCAATAAAGCTCTATTCGCTCGAGTTGTGTAGTATGTGGCACCGTCTTGTTGAAACCACATATTTTTTTAGTCGTAGTCTTCAATAGCAGGTAAAAACAAAGTCTGTTATCATATGACCATAACAGTCCGAATTGACGGTGACAGTTGTCTATTGTCGTTTTCGAAGAAGTAAGGTCCAATCACATCTCCAGACCAAAGAGCGCACCAAAGAGTGACTTTTTGTAGATTTAATGGCCTCTCTTCGGGAGCGTATCGGAATCCCGCTTTTTAAAATCCCATTTTTAAAAAATCCCGAAAAAAAAGTTTTAAAATCCCGTCTTCTAAAATACCGATATTTTGAAATCCCGTCTTTTAAAATCCCGCTTATTCAAAATCCCGATCAATTATAATCCCTCTTTTTAAAATCCCGTCAAATCCCGACAATCCCGTTTTTTTTCTACAAAATACGTGCATTAAACCAAATAACAATATGAATCAAATGTTTTTATGTTAAATAACTTGAATAAAATATAATAATATCGTAATTTGTTTTGTTTTAAATATAACGGTTTTGCCACTATCGTTGACTTTGTTAATTGATTTGAGTTTGTTCTTAAAGAATACTTTATATTTTTATTTTTTGATATGTTGTATTTGTTAAAGTTTATAATAAAATGAATCTAGAAAAATATCTCATTTTTACTTTGTTTTAATGTTTTTCTAATTTCGATTTTGCAATCAAAAAAATCGCTCGATTTTTTAAAATTAAACAACTAGTTTTGATTGCAAAATCGGGATAATAAAAAACGGGATTATAAAAAACGGGATTATAAGAAACGGGATTACAAAAAGCGGGATTATAAAAAATCGGGATTATAAAAAGCAGGATTATAAAAAACGGTATTTTAAAATCGGGATTTTAAGAAACAGGAATATTAAAACCGGGATATCGAACCTAACCCCCTCTCTTCAATTACTTGAGGATTTTAAGAACCCCCATATGACAATTTTGTTTATAAACATACCCAACGAGTGAGAAATGTGCTTCGTCGCTGAAGAAAATTTTGTTCGAAAAATAGCCGTCCACCGCCTCCTGTTGTTCAAACACCCACTCGACGTATCTACGAAGTTGTGAATGGTCAGCTTGCTTCAATTGTTGTGTGAGCTGGACTTTATATGGATGTAGATGCAAAATAGACTATAATGTGCCGGAAAACAGTCATAATTCCTGAGAACGACGAGGCATCGACACATTCGGGTCTTCGGCAACATATTCACTTACAGGGATATTTTCAGTGGTATGAGCGAAACGATGATGCACAGGCCTTACAATATCTGTAACCAATACAGTCTTCTCAAATGTCTTCAAAATTTAACTATTTGCTTGCGTAGTTGGACGATAATGTAAACCATAATCTCCTCTTAAAGCTGTGGCAGAATCACCATTTTTGTAGTATGTTTTAACAATTTTTATGCGTTGTGCGATAGTAAAAAAAAAATATTTTAACAACTTAGTTTGACAGATGTCGAATTCCAGCCCTATACTTTTGAAACTCGTCATATTTTTGTCATATTTTTGTCAACAAAAATAAAAAATAAAAAGCGCTATAGCTCGTAGAAAACCAGGGCATTTTAACTTATTACAATTCTCAATCATTCCTTTGAGCGAGTAATGTCAGTGATGCAGGGGACCTACGGTTTTTATTCCAAATCTAAACTACACTTCGAATACAGCATTTAAATTCAATACCCATAGGTCCTTTTATTTTAAATTTCAACCCCAATCGACGCGACGACGTCTAGTTAGTTAGTGAAAAGTTAAAAAGAGTCTTAGTAATCATGCTCAAACTTTTTTATTTCACAATGAATGTTGCATCATTTCAACCTATCACTGGAAGCCATTATCTGAATTCAGTTATAAACAATTAGATTATAACGACATACTCTTATTACTTCCTCACAACCTTAAAAGAAAAACTCTTTAAGTCAGTATAGGCGGCGTTTTAAATGTTGACCTTTAAGGTAATGTATATAGTATACACCCGATTTTTTGTTAAGAATGATAGGAGGCGTTCGAAACTGGGAATTTATTAAATTGTCATAAATTCTAAAAATTGATTATAACGGCATACATATGTACATATGTTTTTTTGATTTTGCAAACAATTCAAAAACAACAAGTTATTAATTTATAAATAAATGTGATTTTATTCATATCTGCCTCCCAAAAAGTTCAAAAAACAAGTTAATATATTAATTCCAACAAAAAAAATAATAGAATATCTTATTATTTACCAAAAATTGTTCCTTTCTAATCGATTTTTGTATACAAACAAGATGGTATCAATATGAAAAAAAAAAAGTTTTCTGCTCAACTCTTTTATATTTGCTTATCTTCTACTACTACGTTTTTGATATAATTTTAATGATCTCTCACAATAAATTCATCTATGTACATATATTATAAAAAATGCTTATCGAAATGAACCGTTACAATGTGTATATGTGCATATTTTAAACTTGTTTTTACTAACATTTTATTTTTAATTTAATACGACACAAAACAGCAACAACAACAACAAATTATAACAAAATATGTATACAAAAAAAAAAACAAATTCCATAAAACGCCGCTTAAGTATATTTCGTCATGCAAAATACACGTGCAAACTGATTATCATCAACTTTCAACTGTAAAAATATTTAAAAATAAATAAATACATATGTGTATATATGTATGTATATTTATAAAATAAAATATAAATAAATAAAATAAACACACTAATAGAAATACCCCAGAATTATAAAAGCCGGTGTTTTTCAATCTCGTATGTAGCTTTATTAAAAATATGAAATAGATGAGCAATTGATGCAGACACACATGGAAACAATAACAAGCAGAAAAATAAAACTGTTATTCACATAGATACATACATACATACACACACACAAATTGTATCTATAATATAATTACATCGAAAAGTTAAAAAATGAATGAAATACAAAGTAGAGAAGATATAAATTTGCAAAAGCAAAAATTAAATGTAATATACCAACCCAACATACACACGCAAGATCAAGCCTCCAGACAATATCACAAGTCAACCCTGACCTAAAAGTTATTTATTAAAATAAAAAAAATATATATATGTATATATCTTTTTTTCTGTATTTTGGTTAATAAAAAAAAAACCTATACACAGATATACAAATATGTATTTACTCAGAGCTAGGTTTGTGTAGGTGAATTATTTTTACTGCTGTCTCATTTAGCGGTTCGATGAAATAAGAAAAACAAAATAAATAAATAAATAAATTCATAGATACTAATCTACAGATACTCAAGTAATTTTTTTTTGTTATTGTTGTTTTTTTTTTTTTTGTAATTTAGTCAGAATCATGTTTAACATCCATCTTTTAATGAACTGCATCTACAGCTCGCACAAGTTCGTCGAAAGATATGAGTGTCATTAAGAGAAGTCATTACCATAGAGAACCAGTAACGCCCACCAACCACATCAGCGAGAAAATATACATATTACATATGTAGCTCCTCACATGGAGTATTCGAATTCGAATTCAAATATGAACTCGAACTCCCCGAGTTCTTCAAAGCCAGCTGCTTTATCTGCTCTTGGATGGATGTAGATATAGATATTGAAAGAGTCTTGAATATTGTAAGACAATATTGTAAACTACATTGTACCAAGTTATATCTAGATATAGTTACATGAGAAAGATACAGATTGCAATAAGAAATCCATGCCAAGACCAAGGTTAATTCCCATAGCTGGTTACTGCTTCGCTTCGGTCGGTGGTGCCGCTGAGTAGTGCTGCAGGCCAGCAATGCACTTCTCTCTACCCGCATCGCATTACCCATGAATCTGAAGCACATTAAGTTCTATAATTTGCTTTAACAGATTTTGTATTTCATTTTTTTTTTTTGTAACTTCTATTTTTATGTTTTGAACTTATTTTCCATTTCGGTTTCAAGAATAAACGTACGTTAGGTAATGAAATATACTTGAAGACAGTTCACAGTTTATGGATGAACCGAGAGTAAAATAAGACAAAAATAGCCAATGTTGATGTTTCTCACTCTGGGTTCCCAAAGTGTTCGATTTATCTGAAGTAAAGGTGTTGGTTATGTTTTTCTTTTTTTTTTATTTTCATCTATAAAAGTTATGTTGCATGACGTCGTCGTCGTTGTTGTATAGTCGGTTATGTTTTAACCGATATATATGTACGTTCAACTGTTATGTAATCAAAAGAAGTTGAAAAAAAAAAGTCAGAAAATGATGTCAGTGAAAATAAAAGATGGACATTGTGTGTTCGGTCGGCTTTTAAAAACTGGTAGATTGCTCACAACTCCCGACTTGTTGCTTGTTGGTGGAGTAGCTATAGGTATAAAATTTTAATATATATTCAAGTCAAGATGATGTAAAAAAAAGAAAATATATATGTATGTAGGTATCATATTGTTTGGTGTTTTTTTTTTGTTAAAATATCTGAATCAAAAGAAATGCAAAAAAACGCAACAAATACACGACCGACGACTCGACGCAACGGCTACATCAGCTATACAACATCAATATATGTATATGTAATGTAGGTATGTTTGTTTAGTTTATGCGCTATGTGGTGCTCTAGATCTATACCGGCTTTCAAGGCTAAATGGAGACAGAAAATTACGTCATATTAAGTTCGATGTGAGTTTCAGTTTCAGAGTTGTCATTTGTTTGTTGTTGTTGTTGTTGTTTTAGCCGGTCATCACCACGCAGTATTTTTGTGAATATGCAATGGTTTCATAGGGTTGACTATTTTTTTATTATAGTAGGTAAGGTTTTAGGTATTTGAGTTTTATGACCTGAAGTGCCTTTCTGATGCGCCTAGGAATTTCGTAAAAAAATGAAGCTTGAGTAATCGAGGCCTTTTTTGAAAGGGGTCATTTTAAAATATTTTAGGTAATATAGTTGCATACCTATAAGTTGTTGAGTTGTGTTTTATCTTGTGGAGATATAATTTAATCTAATTTTTATTTTGACATTATTATTTACGAGCACTTTTGATTTAATTATTTTTTATTTATTAATATTGTTTTAAAGGGAACTATGGTTTATGTTACAAGGCTGTAGGTAGATGATTTTATGAACTGATGACATTTTTGACTAAATGTAGAATTTTTGAGACTTATAGTTTTGAACTGTCAACATAAAGTGAATAAAAGTGTGGAACGTATAAAGGCATCATTCCTCAGGGCTTTAGTATCTGAATTGATATAGAAATTCTGGGTAAATTCCCTAGACCACAATATTGACATTTCAGTGCTCGAAGTAGCAAAATATGCGAATTCAAAGAATTTGTTTGAATACCTTGCCGGCTCGCAATAATGTTAAAAACAATGTGGAACGTATTATAAAATTCATAAATTGACTTTAAATTCATACTTTCTTCAATATCGATGTCAAAAGTGACAGTTAAGATTTTTAACATTTTAATAAATGGCGTTGTTTACATTAGAGCCTTTTGAAGCGACCCATTGTGACATTTCATTAATTCTGTCTTACTGAGATGTCAAAACGAAATGTTTTAAAAGAATATAATGTGAACTTCGTCATTTATCTTAACTCTTAATTAAACAAATCAAAAAATAAAAACATTTCAGTTTCAACAAAGTGATAAAATCATTACTTATAGTAAACAGCTGCAAATAAAAACTCTTCATCTGTTTGCAAACGGTCCTTAGGCACATTTCAAGCCCGCTTCAACACCTTACGCGTTCGTTTAGTTAAATGCTTCGTTTACAAGAGGTACTTCTACTCCAGTCTCAAGCTAATATAGGAGTATTCACGATCTGGTGCAACAGGTCTAGTAAAAGTGAAAAGTTTACGTTTTTTATTGCAACTTTAAAGAAAATTTTAATATTTGACATTAGTTCTAAAATGCCTTAAATATCAAATATAATTTCAATCTAAACACCATTTCCAATCAGTTATTGAAGAATAATTCACATGTAAACTATTATGATTCTGAATGTTAACAAAGAATCTGTAGGATTATAATAAGAACTTAATACTCAAAAACAATTTGAGAATAAATTCAAAAAAAAAAAAAAAAAACGAAAGTGACAGCTATCACTTTTTAGAACTGTCGGATTATCTGTCAATAATAGCTTTACCCTAAAGCAGCACCATAATTTTGAAAGATCTATTAGGATAAAGACATGAACGTATCCATTTCTACTAATTGTGATTTTTACTTTTTACAGCTGACAGATTATCTGTCAAAAATAGCTTTACCCTAAAGCAGCAGCATAATTTTGAAAGATCTATGTATTAGGATAAAGATATGAACGTATCCATTTCTACTAATTTTGATTTTCAATAGAGAATTTAACGTGTTGGTCAGTGATAATTGGCAGCTAAAATTGTATAAAACAAAAGTGGGAGCGAAAACAAATTTCGTACCAAAAACTGACATCTCAACAAAGTCACGTGCTTGACGTTTAAAAATGAAACAGTAATTTTTCTTTAGTTATGTCAAAAAGCATAATATAATTTAAAAAAATGTTAGAAAAGTTTAAAGAATTAACTTAAATTTAAATCAAATGTCTAATGTTTGTTTTGTTTGCTAATATAAAGTGGTTTCTGTGTTCTTAGAAAATAAAAATGTTTCATAATATCATACTCATGAGCCATGATCGTTTATTTGCAAAACAACATATACCTTTCTAACCTTGGTTTGATACTATATAATTAAATTGTATCTCTTTCAAGTTTCAACCCTTCCCAAAAGACAACAAACACCCTTAGCTAACGCCTTTAACTGCTCTTTTTGAAATTTATATGTATACGCGTATATTTACTCAGAGGCGTTAGAAGTCCATCCCATAATTTTTCCCATCTTCCAGACAGATCATAATCTTAAAAAAGAAAAAAAGATTATCAAACTAAAACTTTAAACAAAAACAAAAAATAATCACCAAGCAGCTTGACGTCTTAATTCTCAAAATTCTATAACAATATGCCCATCAGCAGCGCCAAAGAATAGCGGCGATACCTATTGTAATCTTTTGTTTCTTTTTTTTTGACGTTTGCAAAATGCTTCCCTTTTTTTGACTTTGCTTAGAAGAACAAACCTAACCGCACTACAAAACAAAATAAATAACATGGTCAAACCTAAGGAACTACTATACTATTATTATTAGAGGCGGACATCTCAATGTGTCTGACACTTTGTGTCTGCACCAAAAATATATTATGGTCTTTCAATAGTAATTTTCTCGCTTAACCACAGAAGATCCCTTTTTATTTTTCATCTGTGAGTTGGCTAAAGGTACAGGTACATGTACCACCTGCTGGAAATAAATTTTGCATCTTGTCTGCATATCCTGTCGATACCTAATTTGCCTTAGAATTCACCTTTTGATTGAGTTTTTTTTTTGTCTTGAGCCTGTTCTGTTCATGCAAAAAGGGTTAAGTTTCTAATACAAATGTGTGCCCTAGAGGTGCAGGCTCTGTTAAGTGAATTCTTAGATTATATAGGACTTAAGATGTTTGAGAAAAAGGTGGTGACTTGCATAATAACTTTGTTTCCTCGCTTTATACACTCAAATAAACAACTGTTTAGACGTGAAGATGACGTTTGTCTCAGCTATGTCAAGTGCACCAGTAGAAAACTTTGCGAATCTATTAATAAGAAGAAAATCAAAAATAGAAGCATCAAAAAGTTTTGAACCAAAAGGATTCGGACATTTCTCCAAAGTCACAAATTTGACATTTGAAGTCCTATTATCTATCACATTTGTTAAAAAAGTCGTCACTATGGAGAATGACATTTACCTTAGAAGAAATAGACATTTTGTGACACTTGAATGCAACTAAAAGAGTCCATATTATTTTAAGGTCAGTTTAGACTTAAGTTAACACATTACAATGTGTTAGATTTTGAAGGACATGCACAACATTTTTTTTGATATTAGGTGTGTTCGTTTCCAAAATATATTTTTCAACAAGTTCCCTTGAGACATGATGCCAAAACATGTGCATACAATGTATTCCTATTGTTTTTACTTTAACAAATTTTAAATATAGTTTGCACTCTTCTGTGTATTATGATTGTCATCTATTCTATACACTTTACCCATACAATTAAATAAGCTCTAAATACGATCCACTATGGAATGACAGAAGTTGCTGTACATTTTGTATATGGACGCACCTAAGCAATTGCACTGCTGCGTCCGTTTAAATTTGAATAAAAATTTGCATTTGCAAATTGAAATAACAAACAAAACACTATAAACAAAAACCAAACTTATATATGTACATATAAATTCTACTATAAAGATAGATTTGCGCAAAGATGTATTCAGTTAAAAGTGATGCATAGTTGCATTTTCAATTGTAAGTACATAAGTACATAGCTAGAGGTCTCTTCAAACTTCAAACGACAAAGTGTACAGAGTGTATACTCTTCATTAGAATCGGTTTAGGTTGTAAGCACAATTTACTTTAGCTGTGCTTTTGGGTGGAGATGCAAGAGGCAATGCGGGCAGCACCATCAAAACAATCGCTGGACTGTCACATTTTCAAGCTAGTTGGTTAGTTGGTTGGTCAGTCTGTCACATAAAAATTTGTATAGGTATACGAATATATGCAATGTAGCACCGCTATGGATATTCGATGTTTGCATTCCGTTTGTTTGCTGATTTATTTCGATATTTAATATTTATTTTTAGCTTCAATGCGTAAGTGGCAACAACAACAATACTCTACAGTTTACATACTACCGTGTTTTATTCAGCGAGTTGCTTTATAAAATTTAGGTCAACGAATAATAGCCGGTAAACGTAAGGTTGGATGGATTTGTTGTGGTGTATATGAGAGTATAAAGTTCTGCAGCAGAAAATTGCACGACTGCATGACGACGATGGAACGGACGTGCTGTTGCTATTTGTTTATGACGTTTCATTGCATTTTTCAGAGTTATATCATTTTTGTTGATGATACAAATTTATACAAATTATTTGAAATAGCTTTGACCTAACTGTCATGTCACAGCACTTGTTTGTAATATGTAGACATCAAACAAATTAAACGTCAAACTATAAGAATACTAATAATTAACCTAGAATGAAGTTTTATCAATGCATCTTGTATCGTTAAATGCTGCAACAAAATGGTGTACAAGGTCACAACACATGGCAGCGGAGCACGGCGGCGTTCATGTATTAACTAAATATGTAATGCATACTTATAGATATTTATATTGAATACGTTACAGTTGCATGTGATTCGTTTAGAAGCAAAAGTGGTTTTTCTGTTCTACATTGCATCTCTCCAACACACACGTTTTTGTATTTTTTTTTCAATTTGTAATTTATTTTTTGTTCCACTTGGCAATGCACTGTTATTATTAACGTATTATGTCAATGTTAACCTTGATCTGATATGTATGTATATAAGTAGTTATAAGTTTGGCGTTTTATACCTATACTTGGAAGAATGTTATAATCACTTGTGAAGCTATGCCAGTTCAATTCTGACAGTTAACATTGATGGTTTCATTTTTTTGGTTTGAATTTTAATACAGTTAGACATTGTGTAGATGAAAATGTGAATTTTGGGGCTTACACGTTTTTTGACATTTATGACATTCAAATTTGACATTTGATAACAATGCGGTTGGCAAAAGTCAAACAAACTTTTAAACTATGTTGTTGTTCCTTTAATCTTTCTAATAAACATTATGTTCCAGTTGTTGAATATTTTATCCAATATACCAATATTTAGGCATCACACCAATTTTATAGGATTAAATTTAGTCCAACCGAAGTTCAAGATTGGAGTCGAGTTCATATTTGTTATAAAAAACTTAGGTTAAGCAAAGCAGTTGGTTCGACTTCAAATAAACTCACGGCATAGGTAAAAACATGATGCAAATTTAGATTTCTAGCAAAAAAACAAAATTTAAGAATCTTTCGAGAAAAAGTGGCAGCTATTTCCGAATGTGTTCTAACAAGTGAACTGTCATCTTTAATTTTTTAATGCTGTTAAAAACTGCTCGAATTTATACAAATTTACATTGAATATTGTGCTAAGAGTTATAAGTCTGTCAAAACACAAACTACGCATTCTTGTTTTGTAATTTTGACATGTCTAAACTTTTGAAGTTCTTTAGGTATTCAAAACAATTTTTGTATGTAATGAACCTACTTTTAAGTTCAGAAAAAAAAATCTGACACATTGCTTATGATCTCAGCTCTAAAACAGGCTAACGGTGTTGAATTTGCATCGTAATAAGTTGATTTTTCTCTTCAACTTCTAAAAGGACAATAGCCTTTTTTCCATAATAATTGTCTATTCTTTTCACGTTCTTAGAATAAACCATGTTAACATTCAACAAACCAACATGTCACAAACAAAACGAAACGATACTAGCGCTAGAGGAGATGCAAAACAAAACAATTCTGAATGACATAGTCTATTGCTTTTAGAATGACAGAAGCCACGACAACGGAACAAAATGATTCTTTCAACATTATGATATAGAAAGAAAAAAAGAGATAGAACAAAAATATGTTAACTTAAGGTACCTTACCTACTCGCTAGAAGTTGCGCATATTGTAAAAAAAAAAAAACAGAACTATGTATACGTGTACATTATGATACAATTAATCGTGAATAGAATATTTGATTAGGTCTTGAAAAAAGAGAAGGTTTCAAAAGAAGAAATAGTCTTCCTGGAGACGGAGAATGAGTGAGGGATTCAAAAATTAATAAAACTCGCAACATAGCCTCCAAGTTGTGTATTTTATTTTTCGTGTGTACGTTAAAAACCTCCTCCATGACTTTTGTGTTCTAAGTTTCTTGAACGTAAGCGTATGTATATGATACGGCCGTACAATGACAGTTTGGTTAAAATTTATAGAAACAACAATAACAAGGCAACGACGGACGGTAAAAAAAATACAGTCGAATTCTTCGCACACTTTACCTTTATTTGACATGTGGGTAGGTTTTGTTTTGCGGTTAGCAGAACCTAACCAAACTGTATATGCGAAACTTCAAAAAATGTTATCTGTTTTTTAGTAGTGTAGGTGTGATGTAAATATTTCGATTCTCTGGATTGTAGTTTTACTTTTTGTATTTGTTTTTAGTCCGGAAAAAAAATGCGCAGAAAAACCAAACAACATCAACAACAAAATTGAAACCAAAAACAAAACATTTTTGCAATTTACATTTTTATCACATTCAATGTTGGTAACTACTATGATGGGAGACTTTCTAACGAAGTGGGTGTTATCGGAGAATTTATGTAAATAGTTTTAGGTATGTTTGTTTTTTTTTTCTGGAACTGAAATATTTGATTTTTTCAACAAAAAAAACGCAAACTAACATACCTCTACAGAAGCTTGGTCAATGACATTTATATTTTATTGTTTCCTTCCTATTACACATAAATGACATGATGATGGTCAATGACTTTATGTAAAGTATGGGGTTTCTGTTGTGATTTTTGCTCATTTATACATACCATAATGATCATGACCATGGCCTATGCAATGGTGTATGAATTTGTCAAGGAAGATGACAGCCAATAGAATAGAACAGTGTGTCTAAAAATTGGTAGCAAAATGATTTTGACATTTCTCCAGTCACATTTTTGACGTTGATAAATGAATAAGAAAAAAATGTTCTACTTAAATAAAGAAATGTTGAAATCCATCATTTAATAAAGTATTTTCTCTTCTCTTTTTTTCATTTATTCAAAAACGTCACTTTGTTGAATTTGACATCAGGCCATTGTTTATTATTTGATTTTTAGAAGCAAATATGGATACTAAAACTTAGTGAGTATAAAAAAGATGATAAAAATGTCAAATTCTTGAAAAGGTCATTATCTGTCAATTCATTAAAGTGTGAATTGTTTTACACATGATTCTAGATTGCGGTTAGTTGGAGAAGATTTCTGATTTCGCTTTTCTACGGAACGAAAAAACTTTCCGATTATGATTTATTTCTGTATCAATTTGTTCATTTGCTATGTACATATGTATGTATGTATGTCGTTGGAAAAGCCAAAACATCTTTAAAACAGGAACTGATAAAAAATGACAACTGTCAAAACTTTAAACTAATCGCAAATGATACTGAAGATGGCACTTCTATTAAAGAGTTTAATTGACATCTGTCAAAGCTACTCTAAGGATTTATTTGACATTCCATCATAAAAGATATAATAAATTGATAATACCTTTCCTATAATTAGTATAAAACACAAGATGAAGGATATGTTTTTATCTATCTGTCATAATTTATAAATTTCTCACATTCATTTTCTAATTAGAATAGTTATTATGGCATTTATGTTTTTTATTCATTTTATTTTTAAGTCATATAAAACAAGTTTTATTTCCTCTCTATCATTTAATTCTTTTTTTCTTACCTGAATAATAATCCTCAACTCTTAACAACTTAAATTATTATTGCCTGTTGCATCTTTATTTTTAAATACCCATATACCGTAGATAGGTAATACTTATACCAAAGTCACAAGAAGATGATGGCAAGGTAAAAAGAATACAAACAAAAATAAAACCCACACAACCGCCATCAAACAGTTTTTTAATTGAAATACCTAAAAAATAAACTCAAAAAATCCTTCTTCTCGTTTTCAGTTATGCTTCGTTTCGTAAGTTGAAGTACATTAATATTGTGTATTCCAGTCGGCAATTCACGGTCACTTCTACAATCTATACAGCTATTTTATGGATGTTTTTTTGTGCCTGAGTGTAGATGCGGGTTTAAATTATTCTTCTTTATTTCTACTCTTGATGCCGGTTGTTGTTGGTTGGATGATGCCCTTTTTCTTTGGAGCTGTATTCGTTCATTTGAGTGTTTGTTATTTTTATTGTTGCTACGTCTTTTCACTGGATGGTTTCGTGAAATGTGGAACCTGACTATGGGGTTTTTTAACAAAATTATGAATGCAGTTTTTGAAAAGAAAATTCTACGATGATGCAATTTAATTTCGAATCCTTTGAGTTTTAAGAAAATCAGTAATCAACTTCCTAGCTTGGGATGTTTTCTCCCACGGGATATCATGAAATCAATAGAACATGATTATTTTGTATTTCAGGATTCAGGAGAACTAGCCGCTTGAGATCAATTGGGATTTGTTCTATTCATACCCTCTAGGGAAATCAAGACATTTTCAAATTTTAATTTTGCACAAAATAATTGAAATTTTGTTCATAAATTTTTTTTCGAATTCAAAAGAAATCGTTAGAATAATTTACAATCCACAAAAGTTCAACAGTCCACATAAAAAGTTCTGTTTGCTTAAAAACTCAATTTAATTCTTAAGGTATGTTTGCATTTATTTTTGTTCAACGTCAAATGTACTTACTGCGTTATAGTTCTCCATATGAAACAAAAATATTTCCATATTTCAATTAACCCAAAGAATTCCTTCATCGTTTTTCTTTCGTGTTCAAATGCATACTTATGCAAATTTTCACTGCACTCTCAAGTTGAAGTTGCATTGAAATTAATTCTCAAATCAAGATCAAGGTTTTTTTCGTATACCTACATCTATCAACATCTACCATAAAAAAATAAAATTAAAGCAAGAAATACGAAACTTGATCAAGAAGGTATAGCCAGGAACCCTAACTATAATAAAACGCCAAGAAAAAAAAATATATAAAGAACTCAAAGATCAAACATGAATGCAGTGGAAATCTAAAAAAAAAAAACAAGATGTTGAATTGTTGGGAATACTTGTTTTGCTTACATCTTTGGGTTGATAGAAGCAGAGCCTTATATTCTCTATTAGGAGATTTTAAATTAAATTATTTTTAACAACTGCTATTGGATTCATTGAATAAATTTATAATCACTCACTTAAAATGCATGTTTGCTTAATCAAACAAAAGTTAAACTAAAATATTTTAACATGAGACATCAAAATGACACAGAATTCTTCTATCAGCAAAGTGATCTGTCAAATCAAGATCTTTGTCGATTCCACACAACCTCAAAAAACATAATTGACAATTCATACTAAAAACAAAGTCTCTAGACAGTAGGTATGTTTGATTTCAAATAATCAGTATCCTACACAGAGCTGTCAATTTATATCCGGAAACATACATAGTTTGTAATGACGTTCTTCGTCACTACTGGCGAATAACAAATTCCCACAAGTAAAATCGTTTTAAATCATAGCTAAGGCTATTGAAATTCCATTCACGCCATTTTATATAGTCGATACGTGGATTGTACAGAGTCCATCAAAATGTAGATATTAGCTACTATTTTTATTTAAAAATACTATGATGTTTATATTTCACTCCTTAAAGACGAATTGGTTTATGTGTCAAAATTGGAAGGTAGTGTAAGGTTCACTTGTCAACATAGCTGCTAAAGTAATTTGCAATAATATCAAAAGATTTATCATACAACGGCCATTTTTAATTTCTGTCAATTCAAATATGACAATAACTATCACAGAATACATTATCAGCTTAGATTAGGCAAGAATATTGCTTAAAATTAATTAAATTATAAATTCAAATCGAATATTATCAATAACATTTCATTTGTTCCACCCTATAGATATACAAAAAATCATAACGAAAAGATCATTGCACTCTAATTCCATAAAAAATAACACCAAAAAAAACAAAAAACAAACCAAAACGAAAATGAAGAAAGGCGAAATACTGAACAAAAAAATAAAGTTTTAAAATTTATTTTTATAAATAATTTATGAGCTTTTAATATTATTTAAATGCAAATAAAATAAAGAAAACATTCTTGCTCCTCAACTTAAGGTCATAGTTCTTGCTCTAATTTGGAAATTTTAATCAACAAACTGCAATAAATATTTATCTCATCTTCAAAAAAAAAAAAAAAGCATTAAGTTTCAAAATGTATTAAAAATCAGAAAGTTGGACCTGGTGCTGGCTCGTGCAGATAATGCCATCTTTGGTTGCCGGTCTAATTTAAATACAATCCAAAAGAGATTTAAATTTTTATCAGAAAATATTCATTTAATTTGTCAATCATCAAAAAAGACGTGTGTTTGATGGTTATAAACTAATAATGATGGTTGATTTATCAATTTTGACTGTCTCATTTAATGTGTCATTATTTTTGACAGTTTGTAAATGGTACTTTGGCAATGGTAGTACCTAGATAAATTCGAATTCGAAAATGAAATTAAAATTCCACACTCATTGAATAGAACCAAAAATTATGGACAAGTAATAAAAATAATACAAAAATACTAATATTCCATGTGATTGGTGTATAGTATATATTTTTTTAACGGAAACATTGTCAGTGATACGTGAATAGACTTCGTGAATTTTTAATTAAAGCAATTTTTATGCAATCCCTGGTGGTTTGTGTTTTTTGTTGTCTTCTTTTCAATTTTTATGGCAACTTGTGAGTGGATGAAGATAGTTACCCGTATATGAAACCATGTTTATCAGAAAGGTAGCTATCTATAGGAGAACTTCAAGCTTTAAGTATTTTGTTGCTATTTTATTACCTGCTATAGCCAGCATTGCCCGTATAGCAGCAGAGTATATGTATATGTAGCTATTGCCAATTATAAAATATTTCAAAATGATTATTCCATTTATAACTGTATTCAAGCGAGTGTTTTTTTTTTTTATTAATTTGTCACATCTGTCACACAGGTGTACTCTTGAAAAAAATAGTAATAATATATAAACGGGTGGTAGAGAGCATTAGAGTTCATAATGCTAACGAGTTAAGGTCAAGGTGAGGAGAAAAATTAATAATACAATGAAAAAATCATTGTTTGATTCATGAACTATGTACTATTTAAAGTTAGTTAATATTTTTATTAACCTTTAACACAATATTCTCATCGTTAACTATTTGAACATACAAATGTTTTTTTTTTGTAATTAGACTTGAAGTTATACAATGTAGCAAACAAATCTTACAAACGTTTACAATATTGCTGTCAGACTAGATAAATTGATCGTACAAATAGTTGAGGTAGTTGTCAGATCAAAATTGGATTGGCTTAAATCATCCTTACTGCTGGAACACAATGCAAAAATCGGAGCCGCAGGCGGAGCCGGAGTCAGAATAGTTGTCACAGCTTGTCGTACGTTAACAGAAAGTACGCACACAATGCGTCGTACGACTTTTTGACGTTTGATATAGATTTAGTTGTATTTTGAAATTATTGATTTGATACTTATCATTTGGTTTGAGTTTATTTGATTTAATTTAACTTTTTTTTATTTATTCAAACAACCGCAATGAAAAATATTAATTTAATGCACAAACACAAACCACGAAATCAAATTTGATGGGCCAAAAATGATAGACGTCAAAAGTGTCGTACGTCAAAGTTAAAAGTTGGTCAACTCTTCCGACTCCGGTTGCGGCTCCGATTCCAGTTCCGTCGCGTTGTGTTCGTGCATCTGCATTTGCGTACTTTTAATATTTTGACAGGTATTCCGGTTACGACTCCGGCTCCGGCTCCGTCACCATTGTGTTCCAGCAGTAAATTGGGTATAAGGCTCGAGTTAGCTCCACCTAACTTCGAACCTGCACTGACAAAACTAGTCACTAAGAAAACACTTCCTTATGAGCATAAGTATTTCAAAACTATTAAAAATTAGGGCTATTTTTTTAAATTGGTGGTTTAAGAGCCTTTGTTGATACAGTACCTTAAATGTCCTTAAAGTAGTCTTAAAATCAATAAACATTTCTAAAGTTTGACAATTCACAAGAACTCGCAAAAGGCATGTCACTTATTTTTTAATTTGAGTGAAAGAAGAAACTTAAAGAATTTATTTCGATCTTGTTTCAATTAAAACACATAAAATCCATAAAATAAAAATACCATCTATTGCAAATACAATGACGACAAAAATGACTGCCTTTTATTGGCCTTAACATTTTAATGATTGAAGTATGAGCTTTTATGCGTCGAAATATTTAAGCATAAATCAATTTTTAGCAGTTTTAAGTAAAATTTATTTTTTAAGAAAATTGTCAATTTCAAAAAAAGACACTTTCCGTGGTTCAGTATTTTTTTGAAATTTATATAATTTTTTGTCTATTAAAAACGACGTAACATTTTCTTATATTTTTTGTTTGATTTATGAAGAAAAATGTTTGCCTTGAAATGTGCAGAAATGTAAAAACTTTTAATTGGACAAAAATCGGACCAAACTTTTCTAATATTTAATACAAACCCGGAAATTAAAATCGAATTTAAATCTTCGTTCAATGTCAGGTACATCCTCAGCCTTATACGAACGTGCGTCAAATTTGAATATGGCTCAATTTCGCATAAATGTCAGCAAAGCATTTTCTTAAGCGGCATATACACGCGTCAAAATCTCATCAAGCATGTGAGAGTGTGTTTGTAAATTCTTTTTCGTGTGGAATATACACACATCAAGCATGAGTCATCAAGCATAATTTTTCCGTAGATTTTGGATGTGAATGGATGTGCGGATTCTTTGTTAGGAAAATATGAGTGACACGGGACTAGCGCTGGCGTTAAAAATGAAGAGGAAAAATTAAAGCAGTTTACACAAGAAAATCTTTTGAATGAACTGAAATTAAGTTCGCCAAATGACTTCAAAAATTTTGTTCGCATGAACGAGGAAACATACAACCAACTTCTGGAAATGATAACACCCAAAATTATTGGAAAAGATACCGAAATGCGAGAAGCTATACCTGTTAGTCAACGTCTGTCAATAACTCTTCGGTTTATGGCTACAGGAAATACATTTGCAGACTTAAAATTCATCAGTGCTATTTCTGTACAGTCTATTAGTCGTATTGTCATAGAAACGTGCGAAGCTATTATTGAAGTCCTAAAAGATCATATCAAAGTAAATAAAACATTATTTTTTCAATGTAAATATTTTTTATTTGTATTATTTTCTCTGAACTTTAAATCAAAATTAGAAAAGTAACTATTTAAATGACGAAAAATACCGAGAAACTTCAGTATTTTGGGGAGATAACTCCACTGCCTCCTTTGCCAGCTCTGACGCTGATTCCCGTACTTAGATTATGTTTTGTGTATATGTACATATATGCCGCTTTAAGGGGTGGGAGGGGGTTGTTCACATTTTCAAATAATAGGTCCGTTCGCGTACTTTCTGCACCAAAATTCGTAAAAAGAGATATTTTAAAGAGTGGGGGTAAAATTCTCTCACCAAAAAAAAAAAACTACAAAAAAGTAAGCGAACGGGAAAACAACAAATTTTTCACACAATATTATTGTCTTGTTGCTGTTCTTTAAAAATTTGTTTTTAAATTTTATAACTGACAGCAAAAGCGAGCAATTTATCTAATTTATTTGAATTTCTATCAAACTTGACAACTTTCACAAATCAGCCCAAAGAAATTTCTCGGGCTAAAATTCGTAGGTTGGGGAAATATTTTACTTTCTCGTGAGCGCTCTCTTTTACGAAAAACTACGAAATTTTTGAGTACACGAACAGGATTTGGTTAAATTTCGTATTTTTTCGTAAAAATTGGACTGTTTTAGGAGGGTACGCGAACGGACCTAATATGTACATATGTCTGTTCCAAACCTTTAACGAAACTGCACATTATCAAAAATTGTTGCCCAAAATCCTATTCCACAGTACACCAATTCGGTAGTTTTAAGCAGAAGAGAGCGTAAAAGAGTAAAATAATTTTCCCTGTCTGGTCTCATATTGTGATTTGTGGTACTTAAATTGACTGTTATCAGCATCGTCCGTTCGTTTTGATTCGCATTGATTGAGTTCTAGACAATTTTTGCCACTCCATACTTTTTTTGCAGTTTTCCTCTCTCTGTGATTATTTCATCGCCACTCTTCAAAATTTGACAGATTAACATTTTTTTCCCAACAAATCTTGGGAACAAACCTATTATTGGTAAACTCGATTTGATGTTGATGATGATGATGTTTGACAAGGAAATGTTAATATCTAAGAATAAAATGTAATACACGAGTAACTTTAAAGATTTAACGTTATTTGTTAAACGAATTTCAATAAATAAGGAAAATGGAGAATATGTTAAACCTGCCTAAAATTTCATTTAAAATGAAGAATTTACTAACTGTACATCGTATTGAAAAAATACTTTGAAGGACAAACCAGTATTTGAGTGATATTTAAAAGATAAATTAAAATTTTTTACAAACTTGGAAAAAAAAACGAATAGAATTTCTTCATATTTCAAATCGCTATGAAATGATGGCAAAAATCAATATTTAAATGATGTTTGAGAAATTGTGACTGCCATTGGTTTCAATCCGAAAAATATACTTTAATCCAATATTGTCTAACATATTTAATAGTGTGAACTTCCCTAATTCTAGCAGAATATTTTCTAATCGAACAGTTCTTTTTGTCTTTGTTTTTTTTTCCACAGCGAATCCAAATCCACGTGCTCTATGCTCTGCATCTCTTTTTAAAAGCTTTCCGTTCTTTTGCACTCTTCTCTCTCTCTAATTCTTATCAATTAGTTTTTATTTCAACCGCTATCATTCAACTACCAAATCTATTACAACTTATTACAAGTTACAACTGTTTGCATTAAATTCCGTTTTCAAAACAACCTCGAGATTTTCACTTTTCTAACTTTGCTCGACTTCTCGTCCTCATATTTTTTTAGTATTCTCGGCTAATAATAATTTTCCAAGTTAAGTCGCGATCGCGAGTTTACTAGTACCGCTCAAAAAAATCAAAAATATTTGGTTTCGTTTAACTAAGAATAAAAGTTCCTTAGAACTAAATTAAATTATTTTATCTTAAATGATTCAAAGAAAGCAAAATGCAAGACATTTTGATCGAGGATGGCGATATAGTTTACATCATCTCTGACTCCCTTACTTTTATTCAGTATTATGAAACTGAATATTTCGATGATCCATGTAAGATGAAGATTTAAAAAATAGTGTTTTTTCCTTAAATAGTTCAATTTGAAAACCCAGTGCAAAAATTTGATTTTGTTTTGGTTTTGTTTAAAAAAAAAAAAGAAAAAAAGTGATGTTTTTAAAATGCATAACGCCATAAAATCCCAGCAGTTACGTCAAACGGATATCGCAACAACACCGTTTGCTCTCAATATCAATTTGTCAATTTTAGAACGGAAACATGTTGCGTAAACAAAACAAAACGAGGCGAAAAAGCTCTGCGCACCGCAAGAATTTTGTTTCCTTGCTTCTTGTTCTTGTCATGCGGATGAAAACAAAAAAAAAAAAAGACACCCGCCTCAAGCTGGCTGTCGTCCGTCATTGTGATCTTTTTTGATGCATCATCCTGTAAATTTCATAGCTGCTAACTGTTAATATCATTAGTCCATGGCGACTTGTTGAATTAGAAACGCGTTTCAGTGAATTCCCTAGAAAAAAAGTGTTATTTTCTCTTTGCAAAAATTCAGTTAATTATCCTGGTTTCTTCTTGTTTTTTTGAGTAAAAGTACCGCATAGTGTTATTTTGTAAAATTATAGCGGATTTCAAAATCAAATCTAGTTGCTTATTATAAAATCGAAACGGGACCAAGGTTAAGGAAAGACGAAGGAAGGGTTTGTATAGTGTTACAAAAGGATGGACTAAAAACTTTACTTCTTTAACTTTATTTATATAAATTTTCTTTTAAGTTTTTAGGAATTTAAAAATTTTACAAATTATGTGTGAAATAAATATAAAATATATATAAGATTATTAGCAAGGTATTTGTACATAATATACCTAGTTTATTTTTCCTTTGTTTTTGAGGAAGCCAAAGCTGCTATTTACATAGGCTTAGTTTT
Organism: Eupeodes latifasciatus; assembly: GCA_920104205.1. Taxonomy (NCBI): domain Eukaryota; kingdom Metazoa; phylum Arthropoda; class Insecta; order Diptera; family Syrphidae; genus Eupeodes; species Eupeodes latifasciatus. The sequence continues at coordinate 24,602,756 of OV049926.1, read as the reverse complement.
TACAGTTATCTGTTTTAAAGCTTCTATGTACAAGCATTTATTTGAAGTAAATACATAAGTAGATAGACATGTTTTTTTTTTTATAAAAGCTTGACTTAGAGATTAACATTAGCGGCCATATTAAGTACCAAATCCATTACTTGATAAATCTTCAAGAACATTTTCTATAATACCTATACCTAGAATGACCTCATAAATTGAAAGTTAATAAAAGAATCTAGACACATTTTCTTTGACTGAATTTGATTTGATTGTCAACATCAACATTTTTTGCTATAAACGTTTTGTCGTAGGTATTTTAGATGAATATGCATCCTTGTTAGGATTGTCTTTGTCGTTTTACTAATTAATCTGAAGAACAACAAGATAAAGAAGCTAGACGGAATAATTGGCCTTCAATTAAAACGATTTGCTCCTCTTGAAGAAAGTTCTATTCCGTTAAAACACCAAATTACGCTTCTAGCTTGATAAGTCGTTTTTGGTCATTTTTATAAAGCGAAAATCGTAATAGGGATTATTATGATAATTATTGGTACTGGAAGGCCGAACAAACTACTGCTATAGTTAGTCTAGTTCTTATTAACAAATAAGGGTCTTACTATTCCGTGAAGATAGTAAGTCATTGTTTAGTAGGTATTTATTTAATTGGAACCATGACGTAATATCGAAAATCAAAAATCTCGAAAAAAGTTAGAATCTAAAATGCAAAAATCTCTAAGGGATTCAAATCTGAGCAATCGGAAATAAAAAACACATTTCTTAAATTGAATCCATAGTACGGTCAATATAATTTAATGTAAATATTGGTCACGGCTCCGCCTCAATTGATCCATCCGTTCAGTTCAATTTTGTCATATCTACTCTCTAACATTTCGGACATTTTCTCAAGAATAAATGTTTCAATGTTAACCAGAATTTCAATTAGTTTATAAAGGACAATGTGTGACGTTTCTACAAAAACTTTTAGGCATTTTGTGCTACCCTTCAATTTTGTTATGTGTCCTGAGTAAAATTTGTTTAATTTGATCTTTTTAAAACTAAAAAGAATACCTAACAACAAATGGGCAAGTTTTTCTCAAACCAAACCATGTTCCTTTCTATTTGTTGACTACTTTAGCAAAATTGATAGATCAATGGATTGAAATAGACATGCCTTTCGTCTGTTTCGCAAATATAGTTGGAATTTAATAACTTTGAATGATCATATTAATTTTCTTATTTTTACTTTGATAATTGCGATCGGTATCAATTGAAAATTCTAGAATAAATTTCGCTTACAAGTATTTTTCTACTAGATTTCTAGATTTGTCAGTTCTTGATTTTTGTTTTCGAGATTTTTGCATTATGGATTTTTGTTTTAAAGATCATGTGTTAAACCCATTTTCTTCATCAACCAAGGAGATGATTGACACTTTCCCATTTTGAATACGAATATTCTGACGAAACCTGTGATAATGTTGAGTAATTGTAAAAATAAACAAATTAGGCTATTTAGCGAGTTGACGTCACCGTCTCCAACACAGCAAAAGCTGACACACTGTTTTCTACCAAACATTTTTCTAAAGTGTTCCTCTTTAGTCAAGCGGGGGAGAGTACGATAACTTTGGCGACAAAGTTTAATGACGGATTTGTATAGAACAGTTAAAAACAAGCATTTTTTACTATGGGAGGGCGGGGTCTATCTCCCCCCGTTTAGGCGGTAGGGGCAGTTTAAAAAAATATGTACATTAAATGGAAACAAATAATTAAAAAATAACGGTAATACTTATAATTAAGTATTATACCTTTTTTTAAAGCAAACACTTTTGTCTATTAGCTTGTTTTTAAATCAAGTCAAAACTGCATAGTTTTTGAAAAAAATTGTTTTAAAGTCAAAATTTGTGATAAAAAAAGTTTAAAAAAGGGGTAAAATGTGTTTTTTCAAAACTTTCAGATTATCTACTATTTTTTTTTTATAATTCATTGCTCTTATTTGTTTTTGATCAAAAACTGAAAACTAGATGACTTGATGTCTTCTAGTTCGTGAGAAAATTGAAAATTACCAAAACAAAATATTTTAATTAAATTACTTTTTCCTTGCTTAAATATTAACGTAGTCTTATTTTGACAGTAATAATCGATAAGATATACCTAGGGAAAATTAATTTTTCTTAAATCCAGCTTATTTAAATGCAAAAGAAACTTTGCATGCACCCCATCTAGCACCCACCGCACCTTGCACCCTCCCCACCTTGCACGCACTCCAACTTGCACCCACCCCAAATCCTATAGTGTTACCAAGCAGGTAACCCCCCCTTACAGATCCCACTGTTGCATACACCCAAACTCGCGCACACCTTACTGTTGCATACACCCAAACTCGAACCTAGCATTGTTACTATCAAAAACCACTCAAGCAAAAAAAAAAGAATTAAATTAAAATAGTAGTTGTGGTTATTTTCAATTTTCTCAAAAACTAAAAGACATAAAATCATATAGTTTTCAGTTTTTGATCAAAAACAAATAAGAGCAATAAATTCTGAAATAAAAACAATGGTAGATAATCTTGAATTATTGAAAAAGTTACACTTTAAACCTTTTTTTTACTCAAATTTTGAGTTTAAAATTAAACTTTTATTTTCAATTTTCTCAAAAACTAAAAGACATAAAATCATCTAGTTTTCAGTTTTTGATCAAAAACAAATAAGAGCAATACATTCTGAAATGGTAGATAATCTTGAAGTGTTGAAAAAGTTACACTTTAAACCTTTTTTTAACTTTTTTTACTCAAATTTTGAGTTTAAAATTAAATTTTTCAAAAACTACGCATAGTTTTGACTTGATTTAAAAACTGGCTAATAGAACAGAATGTTGGCTTTAAAAAAATGTATACAACTTAATTGTAAGTATCACCGTTATTTTTTAATTATTTTTTTCCATTTTAAATAATAACTTTTTTAAATTGCCCCTCCCGCCTAAACGGGGGAGATAGACCCCCCCCCCCCCTCCCATAGTAAAAAATGCTTGTATTAAGACCCTCTACCAAAAACCGTTATTATATCTTGGCGCCAAAGTTATCGTACTCGTGCCGTCAAGCGAGTTATTTAATCCTTAGAAAACTATTGAGCTTATTGCAAACAGGTAATGACTTCAAATTCCTGAATTCTATGGATAGTAGGACCCAATGTATTCATCTACCATTTCAGTGCATGAAACACCTCCCCCCACCCTTCTTCTAAAAAATAGCCAATGAGGAGTTTTCTAAGCAAAATAGGTACCTACTCATTTTTTAACTAACCAATTTTTGACCATCTGCCAGTCTATTTTATTCCACTGAGTTGTTTGTATTTTACGTGTAATACTTTGGATCAGCTAGCTCTGATGTTTGTGAACTAACAACAATAACAAAATTGTAAAAATTTGATTTTCATTTTAACAACTTAGTTAGTTAGTTAGAGAGAGAATTCTCTCAATTTATTTAGCTAAATTTGCTATTAATAATTACAATAAATATGTGATAAATAGGTATATAAAATATATGTATGTTATTTACAATGGCATTGGCATTTTAATAGATTATTTAACATTTAAATAGATTGTTTAACAAAACTTATTATTTCTTTTTTAAATTCGAACTTATTAGTTAATTGTTTAACATCATTTGGTAAATCATTGAAAAGTTTAAATCCTTTATATATCAAACTATTTTGAGATCTTGCATTTCTAAATGTTTGCAGTCTAAAATTCTCTCTATTTCTTAACAAATATGGTTGAACATCTCTGACGTAACGAATATATTTTGACAAGTATGTTGGTAATAAATTATTTTTGATTTTGAAAACAAAAAGTAAAACATTGAAATAAATACGCTGTTTAACAGACAACCACATTAAAGTATTTAACATAACTACAATAGAAGTATATTTACTACATCGGAGTATTGCACGCATTGCTTTATTTTGAAGTTTCTGTAAATTGCTCATAGAGCTTTCATTAATTAAATACAAAACAGTAGAACAGAACTCAAAATGCGGTTTAATATTTACATTGTAAATATTTATAGCAGTTATAGTGTCTACTTTATTTCGAATCCTTCGAAAGAAACCTACTTTTTTGAATTTTTTTTTTAAATATATTGCACATGTTGTTCAAAACTTAATTTATAGTCAATAATTACACCTAAATACTTTATTTGTAAAACTTGTTCTACAATTTTTTGATCTATAGTTACGTTAACATTAACACTATCATTTAAAGCCATACACTTAGTTTTTGTTACATTTAGTTTAAGTTTATTAGCCTTTAGCCACACATTTAAAATATCAAGGTCTTCTTTTAACAGTCTTTCACATTCCTGGGTTGTTTTCGCTTCAACAAATAATAGGGAATTGTCCGCAAACAAAGCAAGCTCACAATTTTTAATAATTTTGTTCATGTCATTGATGTAGCAGTTAAACAGTAATGGCCCAAGTATTGATCCTTGTGGGACTCCCAGATCAATAGGTTCAGGATCAGATATGACATTATTGATTTTGTTTCTTTGAGAACGTCCCAATAAAAAACTATGAAACCAATCAAGAGCGACATCATTGATTCCATACTTGCACAATTTCTCCAGCAATATACATTAAGGATCGATTGTCTCAAAAGCTCGTTTAAGGTGAAGAAAAACGCATACAACTTTCTTACCTTTTGAGATAGATTCTTTCCAACTTATCAGTACCATGTTTACTGCAGATTCACAAGAATGTGATTGACGGAACCCTGATTGATTTTCAATAATTATTTTATTATCAGACAGATATTTTGAGAGTTGTTTATACACAATTTTTTCAAGAACTTTTTCATACACAGGCAATGAGTTAATAGGCCTAAATTCTTCACACTTTACAGTTTTTTTTTATTTTTTCAATAGGTGTCACAATTGAATTTTTCCATGTGGATGGAAATTGACCGTCTGTTAATGATGTATTGATTATTTTTAGCAAAGCAGGACCAACTACATCAAAAGCATCGAGTAGAAATTTTGGAGATAGAAGATCACTGTCTTTTTTATTATTAAGCTCTTTAATCGTTTTCTTTAATTCATGTATCGTTATTAAATTAAATACAAAGGGATTTTCAACAACATAGTCTATTTGATTTATGAATGGGACATTGTCAATTGCACTATTTATTGTTTTTACACTGTTAATGAAGAATTTATTAAACCGGTTTGCTAATTCTTTGTTATCTGTGATAACATCACCACCAAATTCAACTTTTTTTATTTCACTTTTTATTTCTTGTAGTACTAATGTTTTAAGGGTTCTCCACATATCTTTTTGATTGGAACAGTTTGATAGATTTCTTTTTATATATGGTTATTTTTCGCATGGTCAAGTTCTTTGGAATAGGTATTTCTAATATTTCTGAAATTACACCAATCGTCTAGACTATTTGTAAAGATAGCTTTTCTTTTTGCGACACGTTTTTGATTTTTAAGCGAATTTAAGTGCTGATTAAACCATGGGTTTCCATTTTTTCTTATGTTTTTGGTGATTTTAAACTTATTTACAACAGTGAACAACTTATTTACAAAATTTTCCTCGATTTCGTTAACATCAGTACCATCATACAAATTTATACGACTTTGATCAAATTAGCCTTGGAATATTTCAAAATCTGTACTTTCTTAAGTTTTGGCTCAGGATATAATTTTTCTCTAAGGGGAAGTTTTACGCAAATGGATTCATGATCTGCAATATCAAAATCACCATTAACTTTAGTTATCAACTGAGAACAATTTGAAACAATTTAAAGTTCTAGAAGTACTCGTTATTCTCGTTGGTTCATTTATCATCTGGGTACATCCATTTTCAAGAATTATTTTATAACAATCGCGTTTATAAATATTATTTTCATCGAACCAGTCAATATTGAAATCACCAATTAAAATAACTTTATTATTGTCTTGGACCAGACAATCCATCAACTCACTAAAATTATCACAAAATTGTCTAATGGATGGCGATGGAGATCTATATAGACCACATAGTACAAAATAAAATAACCCACATCGTACTTTAATAGAAAGACACCATATATCCATGTTCACTGTTAGTGTATATAATTGTTCCCATTCGGAATACCAACGATCTGACGAAACCTGTGATAATGCTGAATAATTGTAAAAATAAACAAATTAGGATACGTACAAATTAAATTAGGTTAGACTAACTAGCGAGTTGACGTAACCCCAAGTCTCCAACACAGCAAAATCTGACACTGTTTTCTACCAAACATTTTCCTAACGTAATCCTATTTGGTCGAGCGAGTTATTTAATCCATAAAAGTCTATTGAGCTTATTGCAAACAAGTAATGACTTCAAATTCCTGAATTCTATGGATAGTAAGTCCCAATGACTTCATCTACCATTTCAGTGCATATAACCATCTCCCCCCCCCCCACCCTCCTTTTAAAAAATAGCCAATGAGGAGTTTTCTAAGCAAAATAGGTACTCATTTTTTAACTAACCAATTTTTGACCATCTTCCAGTCTATTTTATTCAACTGAGTTATTTGTATTTTACGTGTAATACCTTGGATCAGCTAGCTCTGTTGTTTGTGAACTAACAACAATAACAATATTGTAAAAATTTGATTTTCATTCTAACAACTAATCATTTTACAAGACCTTCGAAAGATGAAGATCTTCAGTTTCATTTCCTAGAAGTCATTTTCTAAATTCTAACCCACAAAACCTTCTCAATTTAGTTCCCCTCGTCGTTTCCAACGCAATGGGTACCCATATAAATAGAATGGGTATCAGTGGAAACGGAAGAGTAATGTCTAGTCCCAGCTTAAAGAACAAAACTGACAGAAAGTACTTTTTCGACGACCTATGCGAATGCACTGAAATACATTCTGAAATTCTCCGATAATCAGGATGGACCGAGATAAGCCGGGCACTAGCCTTCATCCAATCTCCTGCTGGGGAACACAATGAATCCACAGATATCCAAAGGGATATTTTCGGCCATTGCTGGGCCATCATCCTGTCCACATTGAAAATACATATTTATCAATTAACAGTGCAAAATTCGTCTCAAAAATATTCTACAAAATATGGAAAACATATGAAACAAATAGAATCATCTAAATCGCTACCACCGTCTTCATCTTTCCTATAACCCTTCAATCGTTTTAGCAGAAAGTTCTTTTAATTGTTATTCATTCCCAAATTCACAAATTAGGTCGTAATCAATAACTTTCACGGAATCCTAAAAAAAAAATCTACCAACAAATCCGTGCATAAAAAAACTATACGATAGCTTCCGATTACGATTGAATGATGTGTCTAAAGATTAGCCTACCTGCCTATCTACCTTTTAAACTATTTTGTAATTGGAACAAGTAGCTGACAAACCCATAATCCACTGGTTAATCACCAAATTAAGGCATTTAGGTGCAATATTTAGAGCGCCAATAATCTATTGTTTATAATATCCATAAAACCAAACAATTCACCTTTTGTTTTAAAATAAGAGCATTTATGGTTTTGTGTCAACATCTCAGGTAGGAAGTTGCTGAAAGACATTTTTAAATGTTCTTAGTAAATATTTACCTACCTAATTATACCTGCTGCTTATTTCCATTTATGAATTGTGGAAAAACTGTTTTTGTCGGGCTTTTTTTGCGAGGGTTGAAGAAGGGAGTTCTTTTCAAGAGAAAGGACATAGTGTTTCTTCCTTTAATCTTAAATTTCTGTCGAAGGTCCGTTGTTCATATAAAAATTACATTATGTCTCAGAAACTCAAAATAATGTTAATTTATATCAGAAGTGCAAGAAAAACAATGTATCCAACAGCCGGGTCACAAAAGATCCTCAGCGGGTTTTCTTCCTTTTGGCGCATTGCATTCCTAAATGTTTACCTCATTTTTACTTTTCGTCGTCCATTTCAAATCAAATTACTAATTGTGTTTTTTTCTTTTTAAATTATATTTTCAGTTCGTGATATCTTCCACGAAGACAATCGCTTGGCTCCACCAACATCCCCTGAGCCAAAACTACCATCGCCCCATCATCATACCAATTACACCAAAAATATTCGACCGTCGTTAGAATCGAATCCCATTTCTACAACAACTTCCCTGCCAACAACCAGTGCGAATAGCCGAACTGCCGACGATAGTCCACCTTCACGAAATACGCCAAACCGATTGACACCACCCACCACCACAGACGAAAGTATTACCGTATCAGCAGCATCTGCAACAGCATCATCATCGCCGCCACCGCCACCACCACCGCGACCAAGACGATTTTTCTCGTCAATACTTGGCGGTGATCATCCTTATGGCAGTCGTGGTCACGTACTCACCCAAGCCCAACGTAAGGAATATCCCACCGAGGTGGTTGTAGCTGCTGCCGTTCCGCCAATCGTATCCTGCGAAGACGAACCCGTCTCAGATACAGCCGACTCAGATACAGAAGATCATAAATTAATAGTCGATGAGAAGCCAGTTGTTCCTGAAGAGAAACCGCTTAGTTTGAGAACGACAAAGACTCCGCCACCAGCGGAAACACGCCCAAGTCCACCGCCACCACCCGAACCGGCAGTAAGGTGTTCGGTAATCCAAAGAACGCCAAAGCCCAGAGATTCACACGATACCCGCCTTCCACTTGCATTGTCATTGGCTCATTTGGGCCCAGAGCAGGAACAGCCTATTGATTATCACGTTCCGAAGCGAAGGAGCGAGTTTGAGGACGAAGAGAAGGCGGCCGAGCGTGAGCGACGCATTCGGGAGGCTAGACGACGAAGTGCGATATTGGCAGCGAGAGCGGTTCTCGCCCATCCAAGACTTGCAAAACTGAGCGGCATTTTAGCTGCAGCAGCGGGTCACGGCAGGTCCTCGAATAGCGGGGGAACAGGCAACTCTGGTCAAGGTTCCGCGGGCGGTCACCAAAACGGAGGTGCAGCTGGACTGAACTTCAGTGTTGGTGGACAATTTGGCAGCGGTAGCGGCAACAGCGCGGCGAACAGCGGAAGCCTAGGCAGCGGCACAGGCGGCGGAGGAGGTGGTATGGGAGGAGGACGAGACGGTCGTTCAAATTACGGTCCAAACAGTCCACCCACGGGATCACTTCCGCCCTTCTACGAGAGTCTTAAGGCACAAGGCCTTGGCAACAACATGAACTCCTTTAACGCGGCGAATAGTAATTTTCTTATACAAAATGCGGCCGCCTATCTGATGGGAGGCGGCGCGAGTGTAGATGGTATTGGTGGGGCCGGGGGAAGCGGCCAGGGGAACTCGCCGGATATGACGCAATTAGGTTCGACGGCGGCATTTGCCAATGGTCTCGGTAATAATCCTTCAAATGGTAATCATATGAATGGTCTTAATCCAAAATATCCCATGTTCAATCACGCAGCTTACGGTATTATCCTGAAGGACGAGCCGGACATTGAGTATGACACAAAAATCGATATAGGCAACTTCGCCCAACAGGGGCTCCTGCACAACGGCAACAACGGAGGCAACAATCAGAACTGCTTTGGCAACGGCCATGGCAGTGGAGGCAACAACGGCGGGTACGATGTTAACGACTCCATGATGTCCGAAGTGGTTGATCCACTTCAGTTCACGGCGACGCTGACATTCTCCTCATCGGGCGACAACATCTTGGACACCCTATCGGATGCGGTTGATCTGAGTTCGTTCCTGCAGCGGCTTCCCAGTGAAGACTCGCCGAGTCCTGGTCAGGAATTGGAGCTGGCTTCGACGCCCTCGCTCACTCCCGACTCAATCATTCAAAATGACGGCGTCAACTGCATGGACGCGTTCCATGAGAACATCATGAGTCACATAACCAACACCCCGGGACCGAATGGCTCGCGTGGCGTTGGGAACTGCTTCGACAACTCAAGATTCCACCTGCAAAACAGTAAGCTATACCAAGAGTCAACGCCTCCGCCGAGCTATCAGCAAGCCCACATGCATCTGCAACAGCAGCACCATCATCAGCAGCAGCAGCAGCACCATCATTTCTCAAGCCAGCAGCAACAACAGCAGCAGCAGCAACATAGCTCTCACCCTCATCATCATCACCATCCGCATCCACATGTACAACACCAGCAGCAGCAGGCGCAGCAACAGCAGCATCCTCATCATCACAACCATCATCAGGGAATGCTGTCCCATGCGCTTAATAACAGCAACTACCATCACATGGGCAGTGACAACAGCAATCTGTCGCTGCCATCGCCCTCCTCCAGCAGTAGTCACCAGATGTCGAATGCGTCCACTGGAACTCTCGATCCAGTCGATGCCAAGCCCATCATCCAAAGTGTAAGTCCAAGATCTCAGTTCAAGAGGCAATCTCAACAACAACAACAACAACAACCGCAACAATTCACACTCAATAATGGTGGTACAGCGCTGGCAAGTGGTGGTGTCACAGAAGTCTGTGGCATACCCGCCCTATCGCCGCACGTACCACCGCTGGATGATACCAAGTTCCATATACTACATCAAAGGGTAAGCATCTAAAATATTCCTTCTTTTTTGAGACAGAACACACTTTTTTTTTTATTGTACATAAATACCATAAATACTATACGTATTTCTAGTCATATCATGGCTTAGGCTCAAGCTCAAGTCGTCCTCAGTGGGAGGAAGTCTTAGACGAAGAAGTGTGTTCGCCTGCAAAGAAATTGTGATATTTTTTATGTTTTCCCTATTTGTGTGTAGAACAACGTGGTGTTTATATTTTGTCGCTGTCGGTGTTGGTGGGTGTTTGTGTGATTTGTTTTTAATTTGTTTACCTTGTAGATATTTAAATTATGTACATATTTTAGTTTTTCCATTTATTATTGATTAATGACTAAAAACAATGTAGGAGGATGATAATGTGCATTAGAAAATATAATTGAAAAGGTTATATGATCATTAAGCGCAAAAATGCTAGCAAAGGCTTTTTATTAGAAAAAATCTAGTAGACAATTTTTTGACTAGTCAAATAGTGTCCTTTAAAAGTGAACATAGCAAGATTATAACAGGTATTGTTATTCATTTAGGTTTTAAAACCTAAACAAGAAAACGCAACTAATTTGAAAGACAGCTATGGACAAATAAATAAGACATACCCTTAATCAAAAAAAAAAACTAAAATAAGCGAAGAATTTTCAAACTTCCCAAATTTAAGTATTACGAAGTGAGTACTTTGTTGGTTGAACAGCGTCTTAAAAACGCAACCTAACAAAAATTCCTAAACATTTGTATGTTACCACATCTGTTCTTTTTGTAAGATATAATCCTAAAAAAACATTTTATATAGAAATATTTCACTAAAGTGCATTTCCTACTTTTGGTAAGCCTTACACTAAAGTTTGACACTTACTTTGTGGGATGAAGTTACCAAGCTGGCCCAAATATCTTTTAAACTTTGTTTGTCCATTTTTAAATTTAACATCATTCCATGATAAATATCCTATGGGAATAAGATTGGGATTTCAGTGCTGGTGTTATTTTCCTGAATTCTTAGCGCAGTCCAGGTAGACAAAGTCATTAACTACCTCAAGGTTACTTCTGTCGATGGTGAAGTTTTGACAGAGACGTCGGTGTTGTAAGTCCTTTCTTGATGATAGCATGTACTTTGCTTTGCCCTCAATAACCGCTAATCCCATTTTTTACGCCTCTATTCTCAATACTCACAAAAGCCTTATGGAAATCACGCTAAGTTCTTCCGATTATGTCATGTCATTAGAATATGCGAGTAATTATTTAGACTTTTAAATAAATAGTTAGGTCTATTACGAATTCCATCGTAATCGGAAACTTTTACGAATTTTGAAAAGCTGCATCACGAAATCCGTTCGTAATGAGATTTTCCGATACTAACGTATTTGGCAATAGTTTTTTCGTAAAAGTTTCCGATTCAATGGAATTTGTGATAGAACTGAAGCTTAGTGTACACGATTGACAGGTCTGACAATCATTGTCAGCTCTGCAAACGTCTGACAATGTGTGAAAATGAGCTGACAATGAGCTGAAAATTTTAATTTGTGTGTACACGGTTTGCAGATATCTACAAACATCTGCAAATCTGTTGCCAAATATTTGTCTGACAATGTCGACAAACTAATTTGGCCAAATAGCCAGCAATAGATTTGCAAACATTTGTAGATTTTCTGCCAACCGTGTAAACACCAAATCAAATTTTGGATCTGCAAATTTATTTTCAGCTCATTGTCACACATCGCATCAGTCAGAAAATTTGTCTTTTTTTTTTGCAAATGTTCCTCAAACGGCATCTGCAAACTTATTCATTGTCAGACGTTTGCAGAAACGTCAGAAAATGAAAAAAACTTGGTGATCTCCCAATGAATTTTGTGTACACACGATTGCCACATCTGCAAATTAATTTGTCTTCAAAATGATTGATGAACAAATTTTTCTGCAAATCAATTTGGTGTCTAGACGGTTGTCAGCTTGCGTGTACACGATTGCCAGATATCTACAAATTAATTGGCAGATATTTGTCTGCAAATTAGGAGCCAAACCATTTGTCTGCAAATTAATTTATTGTGTACACGATTGTCAGCCATTCGAGACAAATTTTTCAGTGACAGATCTGGCAATATTTGCAGATCTGGCAATCGTGTACACTTAGCTTGAGTGTCTCTAGTGTTGATTTTAAAGCTCTGCATAGTTATTTCAAGGATGATGGTAAAGAAATCACACGAAAGCGGGCCAGATCGAGAATCTTGGAAGTAATTTCGTTTCCTTAGAAATATTTCTTTTCCTCGATATTTAGTATGTATCTTATCTCATCGTTAATTCTTCAGAAAATTTGATTAAGAGAGAGAGAGAGAGAGAGATAATGAAAAATTTCGAGTATAAAATCCGGTGCCATTTATTTACATGCTCAATCTGGACATTTTTGTAGCATTAAACTCAATTTGCGATGACTCAGGAACACATTTCGATGGAAATGCCGCAATTTCTAGTCCGTTTTTAACTAAGATCACCTTTCATATATCTCAAACCCAGATTCTTGATATACATACATAGACTTAGATCTTAAGATTTTGACCGAGAAGGAACAAATACTTTTTAATGTAACAAACTTATCGATTTGAGTTGCAATTTGGAAATATCCATTTCAGCTTTTTTTTCCTCTGAGTTAAGTATTTTAATAATAATAAATAAATAAATAAATAAAAAAAAAAGGAAAGAAACATCCTTACACATCTTGTACACTGCCGGTCATAAGGTTAGAAGCAGGCATTTTCGAGAAGTAAAATCGATATTTCTCCCGTTACGCGATGGATTAGACAAAATCAACTATGGTAAAAGAGGACTATTTTGTTAACAACAAAATATAAAAATTGGGTATATGAGAGATGTACCTTACGGAACTTTTATGGCAAATTGTTAATTGAGTCAAGAATATGCGAAAATAAATTGGGTCATTAGATTAGAAGCACATAAAATAAATGGAAATAAAATGCAAGTATTTGTGTTTTGTTATGTTTTTTAGTATTCATTAGGTTTTTAATAATGTGTGCTACCACCAGCTTTCAAAATAACTTCAAAAATTCTATCTTTTAAGGATTTATAAAGAGATTCCAAATAGACCAAAGAAATCTCAATCCAGGCCAATTTGATACATGAATTAGCGCTTCCTTGTCATCGTATTGCTTTCCTCCTTCATGTACCTTACTTGTAAGCTAGCCCCACACATTTTCAATTATGTTAAGGTCCGAGGTATATGGTGGCCAAGGCAGCAAGTGGAAGTTTTGGTTCGCAATAAGGGATTTTACCTCTCGGGCTTTGTGTATGGGAGCGTTTTCCTGCTGAAAAATCCATGAAATTGGTCCAAAGAGCTCGCTAATAATGGGGAACACTGATTCTAGTAAGGCCTTGTATGTTTTCCTAGTCATTTAGTATTTTGGGCCACCAAGTCTACAGCGCCATACAATAAAATCGAGCTTCAGACGATAACGCCTCCTTCTTTGCTATGGTGACGACGGTTTAAAAATCACTACTCTCTCCTCAGGTGATGGAAATAATAATTATAACCATCTGGCCCATCTAGCTTAAATTTTTCGTTGGAAAAAAATAACCTTCCGCCAATCATTTGCTGTCATTCCATTTTGCACATCTCAGCTCATGTGATCTTTCTCGAGTGGTGGTTTTTTCCTAAGCTTTAGGCGCTTTAAGTGTTTAGCATGGCGTATTGTGCATTTAACAGTGAATAAGCTGGCCTTAACATTAGCTTTTTCCCTAGTTTTAACTGCCGATAAAGCTGAATTTGACGCTATTCTAAGGAAATTTCGCGTTTCGCGAAGTCTTAAGGCAGAGGAAGTGTTTTTTTTTTATAATTTTTCGAGTAAGATGGTTTTTTAAATAATTGCTGACACAATGATCACTTCGATTTTTTTTTTCAGGATATAGCAAAGCATTAAAGACCTTTAGAGCAATAAACATCTTTTCTTGTCCTTTCCTCCACTGTCAAACATTTTTTGTTGCCCATTTCTGTTAATACTCAATCAAGAATAATTAGTTTATAAATTGTACCATTTTTCCGAATGAAAAATGTATGCACTTCACAAAAAAACGTTGATTTATTCACTGCTTCTAATCTAATGACCCGATTTATTTTCGCATATTCTTGACTCAATTAACAATTTGCCATGAAAGTTCCGTAAGCTAAATCTCTCCTTTACCCAAATTTTATATTTTGTTGTTAACAAAATAGTCCCTCATTTACCATAGTTGTTTTTTTCTAATCCATCATGTAACGGGATAAATATCAATTTTACTTCCCGAAAATGCCTGCTTCTAACCTTATGACCGGATTGTATGACTAGATTTTGTAAAAAAGATAATGGCCGATTAAAAACCTTTAATTACTCGTTTTTCTAAATAAGCCAATATATCACAAAAATCCTTTGTTATTCGCAGTTGCTTATTTAATCGAACCATTATTAGCTTATTATGATTTAAAATTCAAAGGAACTTTTAGTCCGACCATGAATCCTTCGCAAAAATGCTGCAGAGACGACATTTTGACACTGATATATAATAAAATCCCGATCTCGATTTATTTTGTAGTATTTACTGAAAAAATCACTAAAAAGAATATTTTTGTCAGCCTCTACGATGGCCTAAGGCTTTAACAAAACGCAACTTTAACCTTCCTGTAAGCAAAATAGATGGGACTTAAGTAAACTAATAAAACAATTTAAAGATTATTATGCTCCAAAATGACAACATTTCAAAATACTTAATTTTACCAAGCGCGAGAATTTACTACCTTCCCAATTTAAGGGATGGAAGCATTATGAGAAACAATTTCAGTAGTGAGAACCATTTATAAGGTCGTTTTTTACTTTTTGTGTGGCACTGTTTATGGTTGAGTCCATATGTAATTGATGTCTAGCCCTTGTAACAACGTGTCTTTTTAGATACCTTCCTTGACGTAGTAACGTGACGGTAATTTTCATCAAAAAATGAAAATAAGCTGATTGATAACAGCGAGCGGCTTGTATGATAACCACACTATACGATGCAAGCACCATGTCCTTTTATTCCAGAGCGTATTTAATTCCGCTTTTGAATTTATAATCTGTACAATATTCGAAGCGGAAAAAAGAAGTCAGCCTTATTGTGAGTTTCGCCCGGAAAATCATTCACCCGAAATATTTTTGTTCGCCCGGAATTTAAAAAGCTATTGCGAGTTTCGCCCGAATAGAATTTCACTTCGAATCAGAACTGACAGTTCGAATAATTATCGTGTTCAGCAAACTGAGTTCGCAATAAATTTCCTCATCTCTGATTAAAACAGAGAATGAAATCTGAACCTATATTTCTTGTTGAACATAAAAACGCAATGAAATGTATGTAGGGCCGCAATTTCCTGTTAAACTGCGTACGACAAGACACTTTTAAAACCACCCCAATCAATTTATCACCACTAAAGCATCTTGCACATGAGCTACGAACTGCGAATTGTGGATGTTCGCATATTTTGACTTTTCTTTCGCATGAGCTTTATTGCTATTCGCAGACAGCGACGAATTGTCAATTTATAATTACCCTTTTCAACAAACAAAACAAGAGTGTCATAATTTTGAGGTTAAGTTGTGCGCGAACAATTTATTCGTTGCAGTGTGTGGATGGTATGTGGAACGCGAATAGAGTTTGACAATTCGTAGCAACCACACTGCAATTCGTTACTACCAAATTGTTTCTACAAAATGTTCTTGTTTTAGGGAACAAAATGCAAATTTATTATCCTAACATTAGTGTCAATTGGTTTCTTGTAATTTAAATGTGTTTTTGTTTGAAATTGACTTTTTGAAATGTGTAAAATCACGTTTGTTCGTCCATTCGTTCATTCGTTGTTCGCTCTCATGTGCAAGGCCCTTAAAAAACCTATTTGCGCAAGTGGATATTCAAAATTTCCCTTTTCGTTTTTTGGTATGTCTAGAAAACGAACAACCCTATTGAATTGTAATTTTGTTTTGACACCGTCAAAGGTTAATAAAAATAAGTAATTTATAATTTACAATTAAAAGAAAATGTAATGTTTTTTTTATACAATTTTGTATATTGTTGTTATGATCTTTCATGATAGATATTGCTTCATACACTTTTTCACAAAGTTCTTTATGCGTTTGAAGTTCCTCCATAACAACTTCTTGGGTACTCATTTTGCAAATATTTTTTTTTTCTTGGTGGTATGATTGGTTGAAGCAAGAATAGTTGCAGATACGACTGGAATAGGATCAGAAAGTGAATAGGTTATAACATCAGCACTCTGCTGGTTATGTTGTTCATCATTTTCAAATTCGTCCAAAAAATCTTCAATTTGGATTTCATTTTCCATATTTTTGAAACTTCTCTTTTTGTGTAGATTTAACCCAAACGATTTTGAAGAAACAAACAAACTGGAAGATGGCTTCTTCCGGAGGAGAGAATTTTAGTGTCCTATTAGGTCCACCTCCTGTTCCTCTTTCCGTTATTTTGTTTGTAGCAGCATTTATCCTCACGTAGCGTTTTTGGTCGGTCCAAGCCTAATTAAAATGTTTTTTTTTTTGTTCAGTCTTCAGCAATGTGAATTAAATTGAACCCTTACCTTCTTCCATTCGAATTCAGTCTTGATTAGAGGCCCAGCGCTATTAAGCTCAAGTGTAATCTGCTTCCAAAATGCATTTATTTTTTCTTTACTTTTTTTGACAAAACCTCTTGCGATTTCAGGATTTTCCTGCATCTCTTGTTTAGCAGCATATCGCTTTGATTTGCATTTATTGATTTGGTCCTTACATATAGATACAAACAATAAAGTTATTTTGTTTATATAAATAACTTACATTGAAAAATTTGTTGTTCTTCTGTTTACCTCTAAAAACTAAGGGGCCAGTTATAGCTATCATTGAAATCGATCCGGAAAAAATTTTTGAATCGATATTTGACGGTGTTTCCCTTTGATTAGGAATGAAAATTATATACTGATCGATCGGAAATCACACAAAGAATTTTCTTTGAGAAAAAAAAGTGTAATTACGCATTTATTTTTCTCTGAAAACGTATTTTTCTATTTTCCGGACGGAAATCCATTTTTATGAACAGCTGATACTTTTATGTTCAAAAGTGAAACGAATCGTTCCACTGATTTGTGTTCCGATTTCACACAATTCCAATGACAGATTTCTGTCCGTAAAAATTTGTCGGTGGATTTCAATCAGGAAATTTTTTTCAATGACAGAAATTTCTAATGATAGCTATAAACGACCTGCCAAAAAAATTCCAATGTTTGTTTTCAATGATGAAAACCAATGATAGCTATAACTGGCGCCTAAGTGGAAATTTTAGCGCCAAATGACATTTCATTCCACCCGAATTGATTGCTCCCAATAAGGGAAATCTTTCAAACATGATTTTTTTTTCGCCCGAAACTCACAATAGGCGAATTGGAAAAAAGGGATTTTTTCGAGTAGAATCTTGTTCACGTGAAACTCACAATAGGGCTGAGTACCTACTTAAAACTTTTCCCTTCTAAGGATTTCTTATTTCTAGTATTCGTTTTGGGCAATTTTTATTTTCGGTACTAAATAAAGGCATGAAAGAAATCATCACTCACCTGTACCTATCTCGAAATTTATATTTGCAGGGCAATTTTCGATAGGTCCTATTATGAATAGCGAATCGAATTTCGGACTGGAATCTAACAATTTTTGAAATCACTCAAATGTTTTTTAAAATAGATTATTTCTATATTTAAATGTAGTATAAATTGACTGACTACTACTTCGTAATTTTGAACTTTGCAAACGTTAGCTTTGAGTCGATTGTTCTAAACCATATTCATAACTACGTCCGCATTCTTATTTTTGACGAATCTTCACCAAAACAACATGCTTGTTCGATGGAATTGGTGTTGAAATTCATCGACTCCTTGTTTGTGGTTTCACCAATCACTGGATTTTGTTTTATTGTTTGGTTATTGCCTTAATAGTCTTAACAAATAAACAATTCAATTCGATCTTGTGCAACACCCAACATCATCCATTTTTGTATCCCATATCCTTTTAAAACACTCACTTTTATTAAACTTTTATATTTATTACTTTCTTTTTCGTATTTTTTTTTTTGTTTTACTTTAGTTGGGACTACCACCCGAAGTGCAATTAGAATTCGTAAACGGTGGTCATGGCATCAAAAATCCCCTCGCTATCGAAAACACCCATGGTCATGGTCATCGTATTCGTGAAGATGATAAAAATAAAACTGTTGTTGCTCCTGTTTGTGAGGATGATCCAACGAAATTTATCTGCCGCATATGTTCGAAAACATTTACATTGCAAAGACTGCTGAATCGTCATATGAAATGTCATTCAGAAATTAAGCGATATTTGTGCACGTTCTGTGGCAAAGGCTTCAACGATACATTCGATTTGAAACGTCACACTCGAACACACACCGGTGTCCGTCCTTATAAGTGCAATTTGTGCGAGAAGAGCTTCACCCAAAGGTGTTCACTTGAATCTCACTGCCTTAAAGTGCACAGTGTGCAACATCAATACGCTTATAAGGAGCGTAGAGCTAAGGTAAGTTTTTGTTTTTTAAACACACTCCTTTGGAAAGTTTATTGACTTCAGTGTTTTTAAATCTTATTTCAGATGTACGTGTGCGAAGAATGTGGTCACACAACCTGTGAACCAGAAGTCCATTATCTTCATCTCAAAGAAAATCATCCCTATTCACCGGCTTTGCTTAAATTCTATGATAAGCGTCATTTTAAATTCACAAATTCTCAATTTGCGAATAATTTGTTAGGTCAATTACCAATGCCGGTTCATAATTAAAAAATATATAAACGAGAAACAAAGTCATAGAAATTATTCATTTTAAAAAACAACCAAGTGAATTCAGATTTACGTTTTGTATTATGAATTTTTCTTATATATTTTTTATTTTTGTTGATTTTTCCTCTCTTTTTTTTTTAATCTATTTTATTTTCAATTGAATTGAATTTCTATTTAAATTATCATGAAGTTTATTATTTTTATTTTTTTTAAAGAATTTTGTTATATTTTTTAAGATCAAAAATCGACTCAATAAATTTATCTATTATTGAAAACAAATATGATCTAAACAAACAAACAACAAATCAATCATGATGCAAAAACAGATAAAAATATGAATAAGCTTTTGTGTTTTTTGTTTTGTTTTTGTTTTATACACAAAACCGGCTAACACTGCCCATAAATGAAAGAATCTTAATTATTCCAAATGTATATTAAAATAGAATATAAGATATAAGATAAAAAAAAAAAAACAAATATAATATTTAAGTTTAAAATAAAAATCAAATAAAATAAATACAAAATAATCCACAAAACTGTACTGATATTGAATCTCTTAATTTTTAATTATAAGAATTATAATTTTATTTGTTTATTATTATTATTTTTATTTTTTTCATTTATTTTAAGTATATAAGGTTATTTTATTTTTTGGAATTTTGTTTATGGGCAGGCGAAACACACACAGCAACAAAATATTATGGTTCCTCTTTAATTTTTTCTTAGAGAAGAATTTCGTAAGAGGCAGCGACAAAAAGATGAAGATGAAGTTGATGAAGAAAAAAACAAAATAATTTAAAAAAAACTACAATTCGGGTAAATTGTGCAATCAAATATGGTGATGGAAAAATAATTAAAAATAGTTCTAAGTTAATTATTTTACTTTATTTAAGTTTTGAGGTTAATACATAAATTTGTATTCCTCTTTGTTCATAGAAGAAAAAAAAAACAACTAGACAAATAAGTTCACAAAACAAATAAAAGACGAAAAATAATCCGAAAAGAAAAATAAAAAACCACCAACTAACTGAATACGATTAGAATTAAGGAATTTTTGTCTAAATGAATATGATATTTATTTTCTTTTTACTTTTTCCTTTTCTTTTTTTATTAAATGAAATAATCTTAAAATTTCTTCCACACCACCTTCGGCTTTAAATCGAAATTAGTTCTTTTAATTTTTTGTTGCATTTAATTTTTGTTTTCTTTTTTTTTTCAAAAATAAAAATCAATAATTTAGAATAATTACTGAGTAAATGTTCGTTTTATTATTCAAAATGTAGTTCTTAAGATAAACATGCATATATATATATATATTTTAAATTAATGTATTCAAAACGTAAGAAGAAAATCGTATATAAAACTAAAAAAAAATATTTAATTTAAACTACTCTTTTTTTAAAATAATTTAAATTATGATGCAATGTGCGTAGAAGTAGAAGTAGACGTAGAGTGAGAGTAGAGAAAGAGGATGTAATGTAATGTAATGTAATGTTGTAGAGAATACTCATGACAACAAAGAAATTTATTTTTTCTTAAGAAGATTTAAAACAAAAACGAATAAAATTATAAAATTATCTATTACAAAATTTGTTGTGTTTTTATTTTATTTAAAAAAAAGAAGGAGTTCAAAATTTAAAACTCGGGATATTTAATTTAATGACAGTGGATATGACATTAAATTTGTAATGGTTTTTTAAAGTCGTCATCCGAATGATATACAAGGAAATCCTGCAGAACCATATGATTTACAAGCCCTATTATGGTTATCGAATATCAACACGATATTTGATAATAGTTGATAATTATCAACATAATTAATGAATCGGTATTATGGTGATCAATTATCAATATTTTTGATAAATAGTGAATTAAAAGATCTATTGTGAATAGCTTTATTGATAAACTCGGTAGGTATTACGGCTATCAAACATATTGATACCCATCAAATATTCTATCAGCTACAAAATCTTCGTTGACAAATGTATCAAATATTCGTAAATGGTAAAGAATTGTAATTTAAATACGATTTATAAAAGTTTTTTTGTAGTTTTTATTGAATATGCAAATTGAAGAACGAAATGCCTTCACTAGAATTGTTGTTTGAAAGCAATTATACTGAGGAACGAAGGTTTATCGTGCAAGCTAAAAAATTTTCCTCAATTAGTTCCACAAGCCTTTTTATTTGTTTTCTGTTGCTAACTATTCTACTCCTAAATAAACAAAATATTATTAAGAAAAAAGAGAAATTTATTTAATGAAAACAACTTACATTATTCCGCCGAAATTATTTACAGACTTTGGTCTAAACTTGGAACTAAACACAAATGACAAACGTCAAACACCAAACAAAACCTATTCACAATCGTATATTGATTAGTATTCACAATGGGTGAAAAATTATGATTTGATACTCATAATACCAAATTATCAATAAATTGATAAAAGTTATCAGTTATCAAAAAATTGATAGTTGATAGACATAATAGGGCTGTATTACTTGAGGCCCAGTAGCATCCCGCCCTGTAGCGCGCTAACAAAAGTGAAATAAATTGAAGAACGAAATGCCTTCACTAGAATTTTTGTTTGAAGGCAATTGTACTGAGGAACGAAAGTTTCTCGTGCAAGCTAAAATAAACAGTATTACGAGATGCTTCAAACCCACTGGACAAATTATAAATTCATGAATTAAAATAAGCAAATATTTGATGAAAACAACTTACATTAAGTTTACAATTTTCGGAGAGGTTAATTTTATTCACGACTTTGTTTTTCAGGATATTGTACTAACCACTACTAAATATCAATATATTTGTTCATAAGAAGTTGAATTACCAATCAACTGTTGGTTTCGGGGTCACTTCGTGTTAGAAGTTTTTTACAGGTGTATTCAGCCCTATTATGGCTATCAACTATCAAATATTTGATAACTGATAACTTCTATCAATTTATTGATAATTTGGTATTATGAGTATCAAATGATAATTTTTCACCCATTGTGAATACTAATCAATATACGATTGTGAATAGGTTTTGTTTGGTGTTTGGTGTTTGACGTTTGTCATTTGTGTTGAGTTCTTGTGTTTTGGTCTATAAATAATTTCGGCGGAATAATGTAAGTTGTTTTCATTAAATAAATTTCTCTTTTTTCTTAATAATATTTTTTTTATTTGAAGCATCTCGTAATACTGTTTATTTTAGCTTGCACGAGAAACTTTCGTTCCTCAGTACAATTGCCTTCAAACAACAATTCTAGTGAAGGCATTTCGTTCTTCAATTTGCATATTCAATAAAAACTACAAAAAAACTTTTATAAATCGCATTTAAATTACAATTCGTTACCATTTACGAATATTTGATACATTTGTCAACGAAGATTTTGTAGCTGATAGAATATTTGATGGGTATCAATATGTTTGATAGCCGTAATACCTACCGAGTTTATCAATAAAGCTATTCACAATAGATCTTTTAATTCACTATTTATCAAAAATATCGATAATTGATCACCATAATACCGATTCATTAATTATGTTGATAATTATCAACTATTATCAAATATCGTGTTGATATTTGATAACCATAATAGGGCTGATAGATTTCGCCAGCATACTCGATCTTGCTTGCTGTCTCCAGTTTTGAATAACAAGCCGGCGGCGGCGTCGGCGCACGTATCGGCCTCAACTTCACCGAAGATGAGTAGCCTCTTGTTCCCCTCTGGCTTGGCGTTAAATATTTTATGGCTAAACCACAACCACTCGTTAGGTCGGTCGGGCTTTTGAAAGGCTTCTTCCCGACTTTACGATATCATGTGTCATAAAACGCGAATTTGCAAAACATAATGTAGCTTCAAACCTGGAGAGTTAAGAAGAAAGTTTATTTAAGAGTTAAAATTAATTACACTTTTTTTTTATTTATTTATGCTACACACAGATTCTGAAATAAAACAAACAATATTGGAATGACGATATAGCTGTCAGCTGTCAAAGCGCGACAAAATAGAATTTTGGAGTTGAGCTCGAGTTTAGGATATTTACAATCTCTTACTAACTTACTTAAGGTGGCGCTACAGTCCGGGCGGACCTGGGCCTCAACAAACATGCGTCTCCAGGCAGCTCGGCCCCTAGCTAGCTGTCTTCAGTTTCGCGCGCCAAGTTGGTTGGGGTCTTCACCCACCTGCGTGCGCCACCTGAGTCGCGGTCTTCCTCTACTGCGCCGCGCCGTCCCTCGGGATTGGGTTCTAAGACTTTCCGGGCGGAAGCATTGATGTCTATTCGATTTACATGACCCAGCCATCTAAGTCGTTGGACTTTAATTCTGTTAACTAGGTCAGTGTCCCTGTACAGCCCGTACAGTTCGTCGTTATATCTTCTCCTCCATTCTCCATCTATGCAGACGGCACCAAAAATCACCTGAAGAATTTTTCCCTCGAAGCATCCTAAAGCATTATTCACATGAGCACGACCAACGACCAACGAATGAACGAATATTCGTCGATTTTGACATTTCTTTCACATAAGAGTTTTTAATTCGTCGCGAATGAAACCAAAACAAGAATGATTTTTTAAGGTTAAGTACGCGCGATTATTTTATTCGTTGCAAGTGTGGATAATGTGGAACGCTAATAAAGTTTGACAGTTCGTATCAACTACAATTTTTTTCGCAACGAATAAATTTGTTTTCTTAAATTTATTAATATAAAGTAAAAGTATGCATCATAAATCAAATAGAAACTATATATTGCTATCGTTTTGTTAAGAATTTGTGTGGAAATATGTCTTCAAACGTAAATAAACTCACATTTTGTAATTCATTCATCGTTCGTTGGTCGCGCTCATGTGAATGCTGCTTAAGACGCTCTCAAATTTCTTTGACAGGGTCCAGGCTTCAACGCCATAAATGAGAACCGGGATGATGAGTGTCTTATAGATGGTGATTTTAAATGCTCGAGAAAGGACTTTACTAATCAATTGCTTTCTAAGTCCAAAGAAGCAGCGATTTGCAACAGTTATTCTTCGTTTGATTTCAGCACTATTGTCGTTTTCTGGGGCCTGATTATGGGATTCGCGGCGAATCGTTTTGCTTGCGGGTTTGCCATTTTTCAATTATTGCTTTCACTTTCACCTTCTTCGTTTTGAATTCGACCAATTAACGAATTCGAAGGCGAGTTTGAAATGTCATAATGTTTGTTGGCGAGTTGAAATCCGACAGCTTTTTTTTGGCGGATTCACAGGCGAAAGATTGTTTATTACTATTCAATTCACTGTTTGATTTCGTGGATTTTTTCTTGATTGTAATTATATAAAAATGTAAGTTAGCTTTATTTTAATTTTGTTATAATTTATCCCCAATCCACAATAAAATATAAAATTTTGAATAAATCGCTGCAAATTTTACAAATTCAATCAAAACAAAACAAATTTTGTGGAAAGCTGTCAAATCACTGGAATATAGGAAGAAAAAGTCAAACCAAAATTGTCAAATCGCTGGAATATAGGAAGAACTATTTTCGTTTCGCCATGAATTCGTTAACAAGGAAATACGACGCGAGTCGAATTTGAAAGGTCGAATTGAAAACGATCCGCCGCGAGCCTCATAATCAGACCCCTGAGCTTATAGCGGTGCCTAGGTAGACAAAGTCTTCAACTAACTCAAAGTTATATCTGTCCATGGTGACGTTTTGTCCAAGAAGTCGTTGTTCAATGTCCTTTTTTGATGACAGCATATATGTACTTGGTCTTGCCCTCATTGACTACTAAACCCATCTTCTTCGCTTCCGTCGCAATGCTCAAAACCGCTCCACTGACATCACGCTTTGATCTTCCAATTATGTCAATATCATCTGCGTATCCGAGTAATTGGATGGACCTTTGGAAGATTGTGCCTCTAGTGTTGACGGTTGAGTTTTGCAAAATTCTTCCCAGAACGATGTTGAAGAAGTCGCATCACGTTACATTTACGATCTCTAGCGAGCACAAATCTTGAGGTAATATTTCAGATTGCCTCATAAGAGTCCATTGTTTCTATTCAATATGTTAAAGTCGGCACGACCGAACGTGTGAACGAGGTTTAGCTATTATGAGCTGAAGCATCGATATTCATTCGCTCAACAAGCCCTAGGCATCTTAACCGTTGAACAGGCAGTTTTTTAAGCAATGGCATAACGCTGCATAACTCGTATCGTCTCCGTCAATAATTATTTTGCTGTTTACACAAATCGATCCATAGATAGCACGTAAAACCTTCCCCTCGAAATTACAAATAGAGCCTTCTTCAGCCTAAGAGAGGGTCTATGCTTCTACACGGTCATCTTGGTGATTTGCGTTAAAGCCTTATTTCTTAATTAGTAAGTAATTTGCAGAGTAAGCAACAGTGCCCGAGTAGCTGAATTCTTTGACAATCTCTAAGATATACCTATCGACGTTAACGTTTAGACCAAGTCTGCAATGGAAAACGACGCTCTTCGATGAAACCCAATCCTTCATTTTGTTCTCATTAATAATAAGACCCATTTTGTTCCCTTAGGACTCGATACTGGAAAAGACACGTGTAACTTCTCGTTTGATACTTTCCATAATGTCGAAGTCATCTTTGTACAAATCCAAGATACATATTCAAACCTATTATGGGTCTTGCTAGAAAAATCTTTTACCGTAATAGTTTTGTTCCAGTTAAGATCTACCAAGGGCCTTACCCAACAAACTTCTTGGTTCCTAGCTAGACGTCTCCAGTTTCGCACTCCAAGTTGGGTGATGTTACTTTCCACTTGCACGCTCCACCTGAACCGCGGTCTTTCTATACTGCGTTGTTCTATAGGCGTGTGTTCGAAGACTTTTCGGGCCCTAGCATTGGTTTCCATGCGCTCTACGTTACCCAGCCATCTCAGTCGTTGGACTTTTGTACTCCGGGCTAAGTTTACGTCGCTGTACAGCCTGTAAAGCTTGTCGTTCCCTCTTCTCCACCACTCACCTACTATGCATATGTAGATCTCAGCATTCAAGACATCTGCTCCAACGTCTATATTGAGGATCATTCTGCCTGACAGCGGAATTGAGTTCGTTGTCGCCGTTATATAGTCTGCAGAAATGGTCCTTCCATATCCTTGTGAATTTTGTTTCACCTGCTCATAGAATTTTTGAACTTCATTTCTGCTCTCTCTCAACATCTTCTATCACACGCTTCTTATGCTTTCCTTTTCCTTCTGAGAAATTGGTGGGCAGCTCTCGTCCTTCTGTGCAGCGCCGCTTAGATTGATCAAGGGAACACCAGGTTTCTTTGTGGATATTTAGGTGTAATTGCTGCCATTTCGTTTGGCTCCGCAGTCAAATCGAATGGTTATGAAGTGCTCGTTAATGCACCTATAGCTAAAGACTTTTTTCCCAAGTCTGGCTTGAATGCAAAAGTCATATTTATAGGCGCTGTTAGATTTCTCGGTAAGAGTCACCATATAACATATCCCGTTTTATATTCTCTTTTAGCCTGACCCATCTTATCGCATTCCTTGGATTTCGGTTATATCTGCTGTCCAGGACCTATTTTTTTTCGGCTGCACGTGGTCTATTAAGGGACCACATTCCACGTGAATATCCGACGTTCGTTATCCTTAAATCGTTTGCGTGGGCTATAAACAGTAAATCCGTCCGTATCAGAGCTTTGTGATGCTCGCAACAAACTTTTCTTTACGTGGTCATGAAGTCACCCCGACAAACGACTAGAAGGAATATTCAATATTCCAGTTTTCGAAAAACTGGGACTTGAAAAAAGGTACATGATCTTTTTTCATCCCCCTAATAAAAAGAGGACTCTTAAGAGATTGAAGCTGTTAATGACGTATATATTAAGCACCAAAATTCAGGGGCCTGATTATGAGGTTCGCGGCTGATCGTTTTCAATTCGACCTTTCAAATTTGACTCGCGTCGTATTTCCTTATTAACTAATTCGCGGCGAAGCGAAAATAGTTCTTCCTATATTCCAGTGATTTGACACTTTTGGTTTGACTTTTTCTTCCTATATTCCAGTGATTTGACAGCTTTCGAAACAAAATTTGTTTTGTTTTGATTGAATTTGTGAAATTTGCGGGATTTATTCGAAATTTTATATTTTATTTTGGATTGTAGATAAATTATACGCGTAACATGTTTATTTTTAAAACAGAGATGTTGGTAAAAAATAAAACTTAAAAAAATATTGTCTTAAAAGATTTTATTTTAACAATACGTGGAAAATACTACAGTACTAAATTTTTCGTTTGATATACATATTTTATTTTTATTTTTTAACAGGATATTTTTGTAAAATGATGTGACTTACAATGGAAAGCTAAAAAATTAGTTACTAATTTTTTAAATTATAATTTTATGTTTATTAAAATTAACAAAGCATTTTTCATTTAAGTACAAATAAATATACTCAAATAAATATTAAAATAAAAAAAGTGCACATAAATCAAATAAAAATAAAAATAAATTCTTATTTTAGAAACTATTAATTTGAATGCGATTTTATAGCAAATTTTCAAATTAAAAAGAATGATATAATTTTTCATTCATTCCTTTCGTTGTGCTAAATTAATTCGTTAATTGTTTTATTTTCTTGTTTTTGTTGATAAAATCTACAGTAGGAATTTGTTTGTATCTAAATCCATACAAATTGTTTTTTATTTTCTTATATTCTTATTCTACAATATAGTGGTTTTTTACTTTTTTTTTGTGTGTATATAATTAATATTTATTTATATTTTTTCATTAAAGCTAACTGAATTGTATTATATTCTATTATACTTCTTAGGCCATCTAAGATGTAAGCATTTTTCTAAAATGTCTGTATTTTAATTTTTCTTGTTTGTTTTTTAATTGAACTTTTTTTTGTAGGAAACAACATAATTTCATTATGTTAATATTGGGATTGATTTTTTAAATATTGTTTTTTAAAGTAAAAAACTTGAAAAGAATAAACAATATAGAAAGTGCAATGCTTTTCATGATGCAACATTACTTTCGTTTAAAAAAAAAAAACTAATCTTAACGACTCCCAAAAGTGTTTTTCTTCAAACTCATAAGTTCACTTGTGAAGTGTTTTCACAGAAGACTCCTATTAATAAAAAATAAAATATTTTTAAAGATTTCAGCTTTGTTTACAATAAAATTACAGAATGTTTAAGGATAAGATCTTAAAGCTTTTATAAAACTCATGCTTCAATTATTTTATATTGATTAAAATTAAATCATCAAAAGCTTGTTATTTTGATTTTATTATTACTAACGTAAAAGGAGAACCTTTGACTGACCCTTGTCGAGAATTTCGTTATCTGGATAATTTGTCTATGGTTTAATTTTAAATTGAGATGTTAACTTATTCAAATCCTTTTTTCATACATATTATTTTCAATTTTCGACATATGTGGGTTCTCGAACTGAAGGCTAAAGTCAAGACTTGGTGATTTACATTAACGAGTATTAAATACAATTACAAACAAGGGCGGATCCAGACTTTTAATCAAGGGGGGGGGGTAACACGCTTAAAATATAGACGAGTTTTTACTCACCGCTTAAAAATGTTCTTTAATGTTCCGTAAAGGAGGCTAACAAAATGTCAAAATTTAAATAACATAATGTGTATCTTAACCTTAAATGTACACATTTCAAGGGCTAAAGTGACAATTTTAGTTTTTTAATTATTTAAGAACGCTGTTGTACAGCAAGGTAACTAAATATTTAATTTGGACTCTCTACATATGGAAGCATTCCAAGATTCCAACAGTTTTCTAAATATGCCATATTTAAGAGCAAAACACAATAGGTTTTTGTTCCTTTCACGCAGAAATGCAAGAAATTATTTTGAAACGTAGGTTTTTTACAAAAAGAATATACGAGTATTCTTTTTTGTTGCCATTTCTATTAATACGAAAAAGTTTTTTCGGACTCAATTTTCGGGAGTGTATTTTTACTATCGCTATCAGTCTGCTTAGATTGGAGCTGGTGCTAGAAAATATTTTGATCTTAAACGAGTTAACAAAACTTAAAAATTGTGGAGAGAAAAATGTTAGTTAGTTAGTTAGTTTAACACAATGTCACTTTTGCTGTTTTTGTGACATTTATATTCTTGAAATTCGTGTTTAAATCTCAGTTCTAGAACATCTTAAGCAAATTCACTTCACAAAAAGTAGATTTCTTTAATTTTGTATGATCTTAAAATTTGTATTCAACAAAAAATCAGTTTTGAAAGAAATACATATAATGCACGACTGGGTCGCTAGAACTTTGCTAATTTCTTCAAAAAAGTATGTTTAAAAATATTTCCTATATTTTAAGATTTAAAAATGTACCTGCAAAATAAGTTTTTCTCAAAAATTTAAATGCCATTTTATTTCTCAAAAACCGAGATTAACTTGTTTTTTTTTCGAAAATCATTAGAGCGGGTTTTTTAAAGTAATTTTTATATGTATATACAATTTTTAAATTTTGTCTTTAAAATATGTTTGGTATGCAGTTATTTAGTGCTTATTAATATACATTTTGAATTTAAATTTCGTTAAAAAATGTTCACCCTTTTCTGAGATATCAAGTTTTGTAAAAACAATTATTTTTTTAAAAATTAAAAAAAATGACATTTTTGATCATTAAAAATCATCATAATTTGAAAATTTGATCATCGACAAGAGCTTGCACTGAAAGAGAAGATTATTGAAATTGGTCCATTAGTTCTTGAGAAAACTTAAAACAAAATAACGGTTTTATGAGTGGTACCCTTTTGGAGCAATGCCAAAATATGTTTTTCTTGTAGAAAGAAGCCGAATTAAGAAAAAAAAAATACAGAAAGTTTTAAAAAAGATGAAAAAAACACCTTAAGCTAATCAGCTGAAAACCTTAATTTCAATGGGCACAATGGTTTTTTCGACTTTTCTGCCATCGTAATGTCATGTTTGATTCGAATTTTTTTACGAATGCAATACTTGCTATATAGTTCATGTATGTTGCAAGTAAAAATCACTTCAATGTTCACTATTTATGTGCATCAAAACAATTAGATGGAATTGAAGGCTAGTTTCAGGAATTTAAAGGCAACCTAATATAAAATTGACGATCTCTTATTTAAGGCTTCTTCTTAAAAACCTGAATATTTGCTCTTTTTCTTAGAAACAAATTTTATGAAAATAATTTAAGGCATTTAACAGCAAACCACTTTTTGGTAAATGTCGTTAAATTACAAACAAATCTTTAGATGACATCTTTGCTTATACAACTTAACTGTATGAGCTTTATGGTTAATATGACCCCCCCCCCCCCCTGGATCGTCCATTGGTCAAAATTTGATGAAATTGTGCAAAGTTTTTGGAATAAAGCTGAATTTCCGATTCATATTATTTTCTTGGTCCAGCCCTCAGTTAAAAGTGGTACTTTTGGCAACAAAGTTTTAGGAAGCAAAATAAAAATTTTGTTTTGTGTAAAAAATATAAATAATTCAAAATATAATGGGGGTCATATCCATTAACTCAATACGATTAGTTTTGAATTGCAGGGAATTCCTACAAAAATACAAACAAATTATCTCCCCGGGGGGGGGGGCATGACCCCAATGACCTCCCCTGGATCCGCCATTGATTACAAACCACATTGGTGTGCAAGGTTTTGCTACAGGCAATAAAGTTCCACTTTTTTGATGCGTTTTGATGACTCATTCAATTTCGACTTCAAAAACACTCTTTAACATTAGGTTTTATAAATACGAAAAAATATGTAGACATTTTGAAGCTATACAAATTTATAAAGTAACTTGTACGAGTATCAATAAAATTCGTGAATGTTTTCAAAATCTATATATTCATTTTCAATATTTATAGTATGCTAAATTATGTATCTAAATCATTTACGCTAAAACAGTTTTTAACAGAAAATGGCAAAATGATTAGAAAGTAATTTTTGTTTTTGTTACGAATTCGTCTAAACAAGGCTATCATTATGAAGGTTTTGAAATATATTGAAAAATATAGAAATAATCTTGAAAATAGTTATTTTCATAACTAGAGCAGATAGTTAAAATCTAAGTTGGGATTACAAATCAGCACTAAAAATTAACTCCAAAACGATTTAATTCAAGGTTTCTAAATATATAAATTAAGTGGCACAACAGTTCGTTGAGAACTAGGGACTAGTGACTTACAACTCTCAACCATTCCTGTGTGCGAATCATGTCAGGTATGGAGTTGACCCAAAGTTTCATGCCGAATCCGAACGGCAAAATTGAGAAAGCACTTTTCATGACAAGAATTACTCTTCGAGTATTTGTCAATTCCTCGCAAAAGGCAGTACCCGTGACAAGACTTTAGGCAGGGATTGAACCCAAGACCTCTAGCATGATGCACTAACCATCAAACCAGGGGTTAAAGGTTTCCAAAAACTTCATATCGATTCAAATGTAGACTCGTGTCTCATGAGAATTTCCAGAAACTAAGTAAAACACCAAAACGATTTAAACTGCTTCTAGAAGATTAAGTTTTGTGAAATTTGCAAAATTATCATTGAACATATTTTTAACAACCATGTTGTTTTAGCTTAGCCTTAAAAAACAGCGTTTTTGGTTGTCTTCAACATTTTTAAAGAGGCATATTAAAAAAAACTGATGTTTTAGAAAAATTCAAAGGCGAGATTTCAATTCAATACAACTCATTTCTTTAAAGAGGTATTGTTTTGTTTGTGGGTCATAAAAAAAGCTTAATTTTGATATCGGTCTTATCATAGACGATTTTTAAGAAAAAAGTACCATTCCCCCGGTTGTAACTTGCATATTGTTACGAAATTTAAAACTTCAGTCACTAAATTATATGAGAAATTCTAGAGAAATAGAAGGCTTTGGAGTATTTTTAGGGAGTGTTTTAGTTGAAGAAAAACAAAGTAAAGCTAAAAAAATAATAAACAAATAAATTGTTTGCGAAAGCCAAGAACACTTTATCAAGGGGATTGCTTTTCCATACATTAAAGACATCATATAAAGTTTTAATCACAAGCTTATTTTTTAAATTACTCGAAATTCGTTAAACAAATAAGATCTACTTGAAAAACACTTCTTTAGCTCTTCAATATCTTCAAAAACACGTTGTCTGTCTGAACTTATCATTTCCAAAATAATAAGGTCAGGCTTCAGAGAAACTGAATATTTTAGATCAGTGTAACGAAATAAAACAAAAAAGCAAGAATAAGGTCATGTAATAAAATTTAAGAAGCTTACAAAATAAATGTGTGTATAAAATAGAAAATGTTTGATTTATTTTATGCAAAACTTATTTATAATTGTGAAAATAAAAGTAAGGAAACTTTTAAAAAATAGTAGTTAGTTACACAAATATAGAATAAATTCACAACAAAAGAGTTCCAACAACATTAAGTATAATTTTATGTTTGTGCGAGTTTTTAAGCAAAATTTAATTTCTTAAGGCAACATAAATTTTCAACAACCAAATACGAGGAAACATGCGTACGGTACGAAGTATAGAAAATCCTCAAAATATATTTAAAAATATAACATAAATAGGTATTTAAATATTTTCTTTGTTCTTCTTTTTTTCATTAAGGTTTTGTTCGTTTAATTTTATTTTTATTGTGTGTATGTTTTTTGTTGTTTTTTTAAACTATTTAAGCTTATACAGGTATTCCAGTTCGATCTTTTATCTTTCCCATAACATTTACATGAACTTTCGAATAACCACTAGCTTTGCCTTTGGGGCCTTCCATTGAAGAACATGATATTGGTGATGAATTCTTTGAATCAACACGCGAGGAACGATGACTGGATTCGGATTCTTGAGTTTGTGACATAAGATCTTCAGTGCTTGGTCGGATGTGACTTGATGATGGTGTATAAACTGGCAAAAGTTTGTCAACCTGAAAAAATAGAAACCATTTAAGTTTAAAGTTCAAATTCAAAAGATTGCAAATCTTTTACCTCATCATCGATTGCCTTAAATTGCCAGCTCCAATTGGCACGATACAGAAATGGCCTGTGATCAAATCGATTATCATCTGGGCTGTAGCTTTCCGCGTGCACCGAAGGCGTTAGAACAGTCATTTTGTGACGATTAATAGCATAGCATCGGAAGAAGTGTTTAACTTTATCAGACACCTAAAAAAAAGAGGATGAAAACTTTAGCTTGAAAATCATACAAAGAATCATCAAAATAAAAAAAAATACCTCTTTAGGATTTAAATCACCCTTCCACGTAGCTACAAGTTTACAGAACATACTATACGGCCCACAACACGCCTGTTTTCGAAGTCGTCCAAATTCACTGAGCTCAGCATAAGTCATGCCCATATCTTGTTCGTCAGTTTGCATAAGTTGACCATCTTGAAGTGGTTCCAATTCTGCAGTCGGTGGGGCATCGATAATTTGTTCCAAAATTGGAAGATTGAATCTAAAAACAAAAATACAACACAGTTTTGAAAAACCTTGGCAAAAGTTTGAATACAATATTCTTACTTATCCTTGGCATAAGTTAAAAACCGTCTCAGATCGGTTTTTGATATGCCACCAATGGGATTGACATCAGCACTGGAACAATCATATTTCGTGAGATATCCACGCAATGCTTCATCAACGTTCGCCGAGCCAAGGACCAAAAGACCACCGGGTCGATTTCTCACCCACAACATAAGCTGCGCGAATATGTACGCGAGAACCATTCGAATCCTTGATTGGATATTCTGCAGAGCCAGATTTTGGCGTGCACAGCCACCTTGATTTCGGAATCTTGGTGTCAGTCCCGTCACAGCATTGAAGATTCCCAGCAAAGCATTTACGGCCGAGTCAATGCTGATTTCAATGTGATAACTGCCCAATTGATTGGCCAGCATCGACGCTCTTCTTCTTGTCTCCTTACTGGAATTGACACTTCCCATGAAGCAAGTGACTAGAATTCGATTACACAACGCTGCCGGATTGTCCGGAGTGTAGTCTGAGTCTGCGAGGATTTTTCGAATATCGTGCAGGACTTGTGCGTCACCGGACTGCACTGAATTCACAATCATTCTACACATCGAGTGTACAATTGTGGCCGAAGCACTAGAATCAACTCCACCACTCAGCGGGAGGAAGAATCCACCTTGTCCAGAGCGTCGCAGATAGTCCCACAACCAACAAGCCGGACCCATGGCGATTTCTTCTTCGGGAGTGTGATATATACATTGTAGTGGGGTGGAGGAGCACTTGAAGATATCGTTGTGGGTGGACATCTCGAAATCACAAACAATTCGAGGATAGGTGGGTGCCGATGCGGCAATGTTACAGCGAGATCTTTGGCATACACGATAGGAGCGGATCTCTTCGAGATCAATTGTTGCAATTGTGACTTCCTGAAAACAAAAATAGAAAACTTTGAATGATGGTTCTTTGGGAGGGAAACAAAAAAAGAAATTATTGACTCTACCACATCCTGTAAGGCAAATTGTTTACTCCTAGCAACAATCTCTCCATTCATAGCGATTGCTGAACAGCCATTGAAATAGATCCTTTGACCGTCACAGCCCCTCAAGTTGCTAAAGAGATATGCACCACCAGCTTTGAAACTGGCATTCCTTATCAAATCTGTCGAGATATAGGCTTTTCGTAGTTCCATGTAGCTTCCAGAACTATTGACGATTACTTCCACTCCCGATAGAGACATCTCAATGTGTTTACTAGAAAAAAAGAAGGTTTTGAGATCTTGCATCTTCAATGCCATGGCACTTACCTCCTAACATTCCACAGTTCCTCGCAAATTTCATATCCGATGCATGTGTCTTTGGTTGCAATTACAGCATCGCCAAAAGGCACTGTATCCTGACCTGTATGTGCTGAGATCATTCTGGGTAGGAAGAAATCTTCAGTTTGCAAGGATTTCGTCCACGCACTAAACCAACGAGATTCTCGATAATTTCCATCGTCGCACATTGACATTTTTGGACGGATGAGAAGAATACGTCGATTGAAAAAGGCCACTCGGCAATTGTAGGCGACATTGCGGTGCATAACTGGCATTCCAACGTCAACAAGGATATTATCACTATAATACAAAATGGAGGTGTGAATTTAATTAGACGCTGTATTTAGGATGAAAAAGGCTACTTACCAGATTGGTGACATCATAATTTCAAGAAGGACCTCCCATGAGTGAAGATATGTGTCGGGCTCACGAAAATGATCCTCGCAACTGTAGCCTCTGAAAGAAGAAAGGATTTGGAGATATGAGAATTGAAAAGTGATATAGAATTGGGATGATTTTGTTTATAGGGTTCAAGGACTCTCAGACTTAAACTAACGATTCTTGAGGTAATCACGTTGTAACCCTCATTTTTGGTTTTTGACATCATTGAGAAGAGTTTTTTTTAAGGATGAAAAAATTGAAATGGAAGACCATTTTGGAAAAGTCCTTTTGTTCAAAGAACACTCAACAAAGGAAAGACAACTTACGTTATTTCGAGTTCGGGTCCTGTCCTATAAGAAGCACCCATTTCTTTGGCTTCAATTATTGATTGCATTATCCTGGCTAAATTACCCTCAAAGTCCAGTGCCCATTGGTTAAGTGTTGTAACCGCAACAGTGATTTTCCTCCCCATTGTCACCAATTCTTTTGTTGTTGTCCTTTAAACGCAAAATGATATTTGAAAGGATACGTGATGTCTGTGACAACAACACAATAATAAATAAATAATCCTTTTTTTTTGTTTTGCTAGAAGAAGAAGAAGAAGAAGTTCTTTCTAGCTCAAATGTGGGTGGTTGGTTGGTTACAGGATTTTTTCTATTTCTCGTTGTTGTTGTTGTTTTTTGTTTGGTGGGAATTAAGTTCAGCTGAAATAAAAGAAAACACAAATAAATTATTATTGAATAATAAAAACTAGATAATAAAGAAATTAAGACAAACAATAGATATCGAATCCAGACACCACTTGAGTTCCAACACCCCCGTTTTTTTGAAATATATTTTCATTAGAAAACTAAACAAAACACTGATATGTGTCAATTTGGGAGGAACAAAAAGACGTCCTTATTAGGTATTGTTCGGGCCTACTTTAGCTTTTAGCTTAGTTGGGTTGGCTGTAGGATTGGAATAGTATGAAGGACTTAGGTATAACATTTAAATCGATTAAATTTATTGATCAATCTTATTTCGTGTTTTGTTGTTTCTTATAGATACGACTATAAGCTAACCCTCGTTGCTAAGCGGGTGCGGCCAGACAATATGCTTTTGTCTTTTTCATTGTATAGCTACCAAGTATAAGAATAGTGTTAAGGAATTTGTATGCCTTTTGAGAGCTTATAAAGAACGATAGAAAGTACTTTTGGGTTTTCGCTTTGTTTCAATGACGATGACGACGACGACAACGTAGACGATGTTTGAATTAAATATTCAAGGATATTCTGTATAGGGAAGGAAAGTACTATTTGAAGTACCTTAATTGGGAATTTTGCCAAATAAAAAAATTATAATTATCAAAAAGTTATATGCTTTCATTTTTGACATGAACCTTCATTATGATGTTTGAAAATCTTCTTTGAAGCAGGCTTCCTTTGTGAATTTTCATGGTTATAAAATCGAAGGACTAATTATTATATTACAAAATGTACGTCTTTGATACTCGTATTTGCGTATATTTTCAAGGTACCATTTAGTTAAGTGAAGGCTGTTAGTTTTTTAAACAGGGTTGCCAAGTTAACATTATAGACGATTATCTATATGGTTTTGGCTTTCCATTATTATATATGGCGCGCATTCAAAAAGTCCAGTTTTCGACCACTTTGGCGCATAAATCAGGCTGAATTTTGACCAATGGCATCGATTATTTTGACTTTGGAGCCGCAGTGATTTGCAGCTTATGCGACTTAAAAATTTCATGAAAACGCTCGAGCAGAATATCGATTGTGCCTTAAGCTATGTGGCACGTAGCGCCATCCTGTTGAAACCATAGGTCTTAGATGTCCATATCATCCAATTAAGGCCACAAGAAGTTAGTGATCATCGAATAGTTGATAATCTTGAAGTATTAAAAAATTACACTTTAAACCTTTTTTTTAACTTTTTTTACTCAAATTTGGAGTTTAAAATTAAATTTTTCAAAAACTAGGCATAGTTTTGACTTGATTTAAAAATGGCTAATAGAACAGAATGTTGGCTTTAAAAAAATGTATAAAACTTAATTGTAAGTATTATCGTTATGCTTTAATTATTTTTTTCCATTTCAAATAATAATTTCTTTAAATTGACCTATAGAGATCGCCGCCGTTGACGTTGATGGTCTTGCCAGCATCATTTTCGAAGAAGTACTGACCGATGACTCCTCCATAATCCAAGCAGTAACTTTATTTAAATGCATTTATACCTCGTGTCTCTCGCGTGGATTGGTGTCGTCCCAAATCCGGCAATTTTGCTTATTCACGAACCCATTTATTTAAAAATGGACCTCATCGCTAAAGATGATTTTTCGAACTGCTCCAAAATCAAATTAGTTTTATCATTTGCACGTGTTGTTCGACGCTTTAACTTGCCATGATGATTTGTCTTTAGTGACTGATGATAATTTGACAGACAGTAAAAGAAACAATATGGCCGCTACGAGCTGTCAAACTCAACCGATCCCTTTTGAAAAACCCTATGCACAAAAACTATTCAATTACAATATGAGATAGAAGATGTCACGAAACTACAGTATGAGACAACAAATACAGAAAACAGTCTGAGTTATCAGAACTCACTCAATTACAGTGTCAGAAAGCAGATGGTGTCATATGAATTTACTTAAATACAATCTGAATCTACTTAATTACAGTAAAAAATAACAAACAGCCCTTAACCAAAGCGTATGATAGAAAATATCAAAAATTGCAGTCTGAGAAATAAAATAGCTATAATTTACCGTCTAGGAGACGCTTCAAAACAACAGACTAAACCACTAAATTACAGTTTAAAATATCAAAAGCCTTATTTCAGTATGAGATAGAAGAAGCATATAAATTACAGTATTTGGCATAAGGTTCCACAAAATCATTGTCTGAGATATTAGAATCTACATTACACAGTATGGGATGTCAGGACCCACAGTCTGAAGTATCATCAATAAAATTATACCAAGCGGTAAGAGCCAGTATAAGCAACACAATGATATCGAAAATCAGCTAAATAGTGTGTGTGTTTTGACACAACGAAATTACAGTATAAAATTCGCTGAAAAAAAAATTGTCTGATACTCGTATATAATAAGCCACTAAATTACCGTTTGTAATATCAAAGGTCAAAAAATTACAGTGTGATATAGATTCCATGAAATTACAGACGGAAAAGAAGGATGACAATACCAAAGAAGAATTTTACGAGCTTCTCGCCAAAACATATGAGCAATGTCCCAAAAACGACGTTAAAATTCTCCTGGGAGATTTTAACGCCAAAATTGGTAAAGAAGGCATCTTTGGTAGGTCAATCGGAAGACATAGCCTACACGACATCACATCTGGAAACAGATTCAGGCTTATCGACTTCCTAGCCGAAAAAAACATGGTTTTGAGTAGCACCAGATTCCCTCGCCCATATATCCACAAAGGTACTTGGCGGTCCACCGATAAACGAACATGCAACCAAATCCATCATGTTGCTATTGACGGAAGACACTTCTCTAGCATACTTGGCATTCGTACGTACAGATCAGCCAACATAGATTTCGACCACTACCTAGTTGGTGCTAAACGGCGCGTACGAATATCCATGGAAGCTCTTAGGTGAACAACAACCACGAGGAGAAGAATCAACGTTGGAAGACTGCTGCAGGAGGATACCGCCAATGCCTTTACCGACTGAGTATCGCTAGAGCGATGTGTTCAGAGACCCACAGCTTTGCAAACAATCCATCAGGAATGCTGCAGAAGAGGTGCTAGGTTTCTCACAGCCGCCATTAAGGAACTCCTGGTTTGACTCTGAATGTGCTCAGGCAAACAAAGCCAAAACGGAGGCATACAGATTGTGGAAGCAAAGGTCTTGCTGTATGGTGCGTACGATCTATGGTCCGGTTTGTGCGATAGGCAAAGTAACTTTTGGCGGAGAAGATAATAATCATGAGCTATACGAGCTGTACAGCGAATTGCCACTGCTCAAAAAACTGCGTGTTCACCGCTTAAGATGGCTAGGACATGTCGAGCAAATGAACATCGAAGCTCCAGCCCGTAATGTAATGAGGGAACAAGAAGCAAAGGCAGGCCTCATCTCCGGTGGAGTGATTAAGTTGAGGCCGACGCACGTCAACTTGGTATTCGAAACTGGAGGCAGCAAGCTAGAGATCGAGTAGGCTGGCGAAAGTTATTACTTGAGGCCCAGGAGCACAATGCGCTGTAGCGTCAACTATAAAGTAAAGTGTATCATAGCCCACTGTTCAAGATTTCACCATCAACCAAAAGCAAGTAAATTACAGTCTGACACTTATTACAGTGTGAACGTCATTGAGTGTGATAAAGAAACCAAAAGCAAATTTTACTAAGTGTGAAGTCTCTGAAAACCAGTCTCAGATAACAGAAGTTACTGACTTAAAGTTTAATACGACAGAAGTATTTAAATTACAGATTGAAATTTGAAAGACACTTAATTACAGTCTCAATCTATCAATATTTAGAGGCAATTCTTCTCTGATACGTATTAGCAGGCAGATACTGTTAAAAGATGGTATGAATGCAATTTTATAATTTTAGTCCGCATAATTTAAATTTTGACCACTTCTTACATAAGAAGGAATTTTGTGAGTTGCTTAATTTAAAAGCCATAAAGTGACTCGTTTTAATGGTTTTCAGCATACTTTGCGTCTTTTATTTCACTGTCCTGTCCTGCAAGTTCATAAAAATTCTTCTTTTGACCTATACAACACACATTAAAACCTTGTTGTTCACTTAATCATACCAATTTAACAGTCCTCTTATACCCTTACACGGTTCCAGGTGCACTTCTGTTTTACATTAAACAAAAAAGGCTTAAAAAAGCATTTAAATTCAACAAGGACTATTTATTATCCAAAAAATTATACAACAAAAGCTTCATATTACACAGGAAAAATGAAATAATATCCATGCTTTAAATTTCTGGGAATCCATTATCCTTCGAGTGATGGTGTTTGCTGTGTCTGTTGCTGGAACTGGAACTCGTACTGGCACTGGTTGGAGTTTTAAAGTTTTGTCAGTTAAAAAAAGTTTAAAATCTGTTCAAAACGATTCCTACCCTAAAGGAAAAGTATTTTATAGAAACGAAAAGCGAGGAAAAGAATATTTTAAACAAATTTTCCTCATCTCATGATTTATGTTTTGGGGGGGCTTGAGACGGATGGACTCGACGAACAACGACGACGGACGGTCGGTCGGTGGTGTAGCATAGCATGTGCGCTTTCCCCCTTCTCGAACCATGTTTCCAGTTTCAGAGTTCGCAATTTTCTACACCTAGTTCCTAAATCCTCCAAAGCATGGAACAACCATTTTAGAATGAAAAATGGATACGACCCCTTACAACTCGAATATAGGTATAAGGGTAGGTCTGTAGTAGAAGATGCATCAAGGATACTGTTGCAAGTTGTTTTTTTTTTCGTTTATGCTTTTGTTGAGAAGGACGAAAGTAATAAATGCACTGTTGCAAGAAATATGTACGTTACGTATAGTTGCTTCGTCCGTCGTCGTTGGTTGCAATCATATAATACCGAGCTTCTCATGTATGTATACCTATATCTATATCTATGTCGTCCTATATACATACGTACAATACAGTACATCAGGGAACAGGAGGATTTTGCTGTGCGTTGTTGTTAAAGTTACTTGGTAAGTTCACCTTGCATATTGGATACATTTACGGGTGAGAATATAAACGATTTGTATTCTTCTTCCTTAAGGTCCTTATGATAAATTGCTATTGGTGGTGGTTGCAGTGTTGTGTAGCCGTTTCTCTGTTGATATGGGTAGGGCAGTAGGGTTGCTTTTGCAATATGTAATGAAGGCTACCCTCTCTGATACGAGTACTTATGATCAAGGGGTTTATTTTCTTGTAATTCTTTGCATCAAGAGAAGTTATTGGAAAATAAAGTTCTCTGCAGTTCTTTTTTTCTCTGAAGGCCAACATACGAGTAGAATTTATTGGAGGAAAAAATGAGAAAAATTTAAGCTGTATTTTCCAATTCGTTAAACTAATGGATAAGTTTTGGAAGGAAAATACAATAAAAGTTGCACAAACTTTGTAATGTCAGCCAATATGAATACTCACATGGAAGGGAATGGGTATTGAAATGGTTAGAAGATATTGTTTCAACATAAGTTTTTATTTATTTGTTTTTGAAATGGAAGCAGTTGCAAATTCATATTTCGGACTCTGTTAAATTAGCATGAAAATAGGTTATTCTAGATGTCGGTTGATATTGAATTCTTCGACTTGTTGTACAAGAATTTCACCAGTTTCAAGCTATAAGAAGTTCATTAGAAGGTTCATGATTGAAGACAAAAAGCGATATTTAGCAGAAAAATGTAGAGACAGTGTACAAATATGTTTCTAGTGGTATTTTTGTAATTATACGTTTTTACCACTAGAAACATATTTTTGATGAATTCACTGGAGTTTTAATCATCAAAATATTTCTGACACACATGAATTTTCTATTTATTACATTTGTTTTAAATGTTTAAATATTTTTGAGTTCGGATTTAATTACACTACCAACGAATGGTTTTTACTAATTGTGTTTAATGAAATTTCAAAATATCTAGACAAACATGTTTCGCAGTGATAAAAAATCAAATTCAATTATTCCTTTCAATTTTGATGGTGAGTACTTTTACATTTGTGCTTAGTAAATTTTTAGACTATGATGTTTTTTTTTTTAAATATTATTGCTGAATTATTATTGATTGGGTTATTTCAAAAATACATTTTCCCCTCTAAGATTTTTTTCCGTCGATGCAAGAATTTTTGTACTCTTTCTGATCTGGCTATAATTTATAAAGCCTTTATTCGTCCGGAACTCACTTTAGTCTTTTGGACAGATATCAAACCTTAAACCTTAAAAACGATAGGCGAATGTTGTCGGTTGGTGTCGAAATACTGTACACTCTTTTTGAAATACTGCATTTCAAAATTCTGTATGAACAAAATTTTGTACTGTTAAAATTCTGTAGGATTAAATTCTGGACTTCAAAATGCTGTAAATAGTCCACTATTATTAAAAAATAATATTTTTGAGAATAAGGTATTATAAAATTTGTATTATAAGTTCATACTGTTTTTAAATAAAGAATTTGACACATACAGCATTCTTACGAAATAATATCATAAAGTATTATTCAGAATTTTGATAACATAGAATTCTGCTAAAAATCCGCTGGCCCGAATAATATCCCCGCTATTGTGTTGAATTGGTGGCCTTCAACGCTGGCAACGCTACTACGTAAGTTTTTTCATCTGTCCTATTCTATAGATCTCATTCCAAGTGGATGAAAAACAGCATTTGTCCAACCTGTCCCAAAAATGATGAATCCTTCTCCCCTTCTAATTGCAACTACGTCCGTTCTTCCCAATGTCATGGAAAAGATGATTAATTTTTAGCTTTAGAAATATCCTGCAGAACGATAGCTTCTTAA
Source organism: Eupeodes latifasciatus (assembly GCA_920104205.1). NCBI lineage: Eukaryota > Metazoa > Arthropoda > Insecta > Diptera > Syrphidae > Eupeodes > Eupeodes latifasciatus. Next base: position 24,559,808 of record OV049926.1, on the reverse strand, counting down.
TGACCGGTAAACGAACACTTATCGAAAATGCATGCATTCAGTTTTAACGAATCTCTTCTCTGTTGGGTTAGAAATTACTTTTTGGAGCATTCAATTTAATTATTATTGGACGGGTTCAAATCTGATATTCACAAAATAAACGCTCTTGTGCCCCAGGGCTCCGTTTTTGTCTCCGGCACTCTTCCTTATTTTTATAAATAATCTTTTGTCTGAAACTTTTAACCCACTTTATTGTTTCGCTGATAACAGTGCTCTAAACATTTTACATTGGTTTTAAGATTGTCATCATTGTTTTTCGTATGTGGACTACCAACGACAGCGTATAATAAGCTCATTAAAGTCTGATCTTGACAGCATGGAGAAAAACCGTATAGAATTTAATGATTTATGTTGCCCTTCTCCCATGCAACTACATATGTTGGTAATTGCATTGAGGACACTAAACAGCTTTGAGTTATAGGTATGTGCATAACAAACCATCTCTTGTGGAGTGATCGCATATGTGGCATTGTCAAAAATGTTGCTAAGTGTTTAAGTTTTCTCCGACGATGCAAGATGCTCCAATAATGTACTTGAGTCTTTTGGATAGAATTGAAAAAAAGCTCTAAAAATAATAGGCGATCAGACATTTGCTATTTTCGAAAACCTCCACAAGGTCTCATGTCTTTATCATTGTTTTGTCGATATTTTCACAAACAATGATCCAGTAAAATATCCAATTCTATTCCTCCCCTCAAACAATTCAACCGTAGTACCCGTAAATGCTCATCAATTTACTTTTGAGCCCAATTACGAAGGGACAGGAATTCTTTTTTGGCCGCACTTCACGAATGTCGAATGCTGTATGCGGATTTATATGTCCCATGCATTGAAATCTTTTGAAATCCCATCCAACTTTCTTGATTTCCCGCAGGATATTTAATCATTATCAGTGCCGGATTAGCCTCAAGGCAAACTAGGCAGCTGCCTAGGGGCCCCGCTTGAGCTAGGGGCCCCTCGCTCTGACTACGAACAAAAAATTTTTTTGGAGATGCACCTTCAATAAAAAACAGCATTACATTTTTTATACTTGCCATAAATATAAGAAAAAAGAACAACAAAAAAAGAAACAGTGTATACGTGTTTATAATGAATTATGACTCCCATGCCCCATTCCATCCTAATGGGGCCAACCCAGCGATGCCAGAATGAGAGATTTTTACATTTTTTTTCGGATTTTCGACAGTCAGCTCAAATTTTTTTCACGTTTTAATATCTAATAAAAGTTAGTAGGAAGTACAACTAAAATTAACTTTCGAACAGATTCGAAAGTAGCATAAAGTAACATAGCAGGGCCCCAGAAAAAAACAATATTTGCAAATGTTACAAATACAAACGCATTAGCACAGGGTCGAAGTGCAGTTGGATAATACATTTTGGGAGACGAACCAAAATGAAATGAAAATAAGAATGGATATTATGTACATAATTTACACCCCTATTCTGGCAAACCTCACAAGTCACAAAAACCTCACAAGGTGATCATAACTTGATTTTGTGAGGATTTATTTCTCACAAACTTCTTACTAAGAAAAATCCAACTTGTGAGTTGTGACCTCCTTCAGAGCAGATCACAAATTCGAAAGTTTTTGTGACGCCAAAACCTCACAAACTCAAATTCAGCTCACCTTGTGAGGTCGTCATAACTTGTGAGGTTTGCCAGAATAGGGCTGTTAGATTAAGCAATTTTTTTTAACTCTTCTATTGTGTTCAAATAGATAAACCAACTACTGTAGTTATTTTAAGTTTTATTTTGTTTTAAATACATTATTTACATACATACATATCTATGTATACATGTATTTTATCTTCAAAAATATTTTTATATTTTTGTTGGTGAAGGTATACTAATTGAAAACAAACTTAAAAACCATTAATTTTACAAAAATATCTAAGAAATAAAATGGAAAAAAACTAAAACAAAAAGTGAAAACAAACTTTTTTGATGGAAAATAAAAGGATTCGACTTGCCAAGTCTGGCAACGCTGCAAACTATAGAGTATAGAACTCGTGTTGCATCCGTTAAAATAAACACATCCGTCAAGTCCATCATGTATGTGTTGGGATAAGTTCTTGGTTTATGCATCCGTCTTCTGTCGGATTAGATTTGAACGTATATATTTTAATCGTTGGTGCTTGGTAAGTGGTTTGTACTAAATTACATGCAGTGAAGTCACAGTGAATTAATTAAAAGAAGATTTAATGTGTTTTTTTTTTGAATTTTAAGTGATAAGTTTTTAATATAAAACAAGCAAGTGCCTTGAAAAATTTCAGCGAGTATCTATAGATTTAAAAGTAGTAAAACTAAAGTTGCGACTATTGTAAGCGATAGGTAAGTTTTTTAACAATGGAATTCGATTTCAACTTTCCATATGTCGAATTTCCTAGGAATAGGATATAGGTAATTATTATTATTTGTTGGAGCAAGAACTCTTTTGAAAAATTTGTGAGTGAAAAGTTTTTAATTCCTAAAATAAAATTAAAAAAAATTGCATAACAAGAATGTTTTCATTTCATGTGTATGTGTGTGTGTTCAAAATGAGTGGGTATGCTATGCATTATGCAATATTGGACGAATTGACACCTCTTTGGAAATTTCCATCAACAAAGGAAGAGAATATTGGACACAAATTTTACAAAGACTAGTATCGGTCATTAAATTTGTATCATCTCGTGGATTGCCATTTCGTGGGGATGATGAAATTCTTGGTTCTCAGCATAATGGTAACTATTTGGGAATTTTAGAATTACTCGCCGAGTATGATCCTTTTCTTAGTGCTCATTTAGCTAAATATGGCAATAAAGGAAAAGGAAGACCATCATATTTGTCTTCAACAATTTGTGAGGAATTGATTGAAATATTGGGAAACCGGGTTTTAGAATTTATTGCGAACGAAATTATCGAAGCTAAATATTTCTCCATAAGTGTCGATTCCACACCAGACATTTCTCATACTGACCAGTTGACTGTAGTGCTGAGATATGTCAAGTCAAACGGAGAAGTAGCAGAACGTTTTCTGGCCTTTATTCCAATGGCCAGTCATAAAGGGGAAGAACTAGCAGAAGCAATTTTGAAATTTTTAAATAAATATCATATTAACATCAAAAATGCGAGAGGGCAGTCATACGATAACGCTTCAAATATGTCAGGTTGCTATAATGGCCTACAGGCGCATATTAAAAAAATTAATCCTCTCGCACATTACGTTCCATGTGCAGCGCATTCCCTAAATTTGGTGGGAGTGCGTGCTGCAGAGTGTTGCATTGGTGCAATAAGTTTTTTTGGATTTGTGCAGACCTTGTATAACTTTTTCTCCGCATCAACTCATCGCTGGGGAATAATGCAAAATAACATTGAAAACGGATTAGTTCTAAAAAAAGTATCTTTTACAAGGTGGTGTGCTAGAGCCGACGCAACGAAAGCTTTATCAAAAGGTTTCCTCGATTTTCAGAAAGCTTTGCAGTCTATTATTGAAGACAAAACACAAACAACACAAACAATTCACGAGGCTCGTTGTTTGATCAAAGAATTTGAAAAAAAAGAAAATGTAATAATGACACTTTTCTGGAATGCCATACTGGATCGGATAAATGCAGTAAGCAAATCCCTACAACATCCAGCCATCGAACTTACAACAGCAGTCGATCTTTTAAAATCGCTCTTACATTTTTTGGCATCGCAGCGGGAATTGTTTGATGAGTATGAAATGCAGGCAAACCAAAAAACCAACATCGAATACAGTGATGAAAATCAGAGGGTTAGAAGAAGAAAAAAGTATCATGATGAAGGAAGTGGAGAAGAAGTCTTACTGAATGGAAAACAAAAGTTTAAAATTGAAACGTATTTGCCAATATTAGATATGCTGTACGGAGAATTATCGCGAAGATTAAAAGCCTATGAGGAAATTAATTCTCTCTTCGGATTTTTAACAGATTTCATGACAAAGACGAACCAAGAGATCAAAGACGCATGTATAAAATTCATTGAATATTATTCTGACGACATCGAGCCACAGTTTACTAATGAGATGGTGCAATTCAAGTTTTTTATGTTGCAATCAGAGGATGCACCAGAAAAATCTAAAATTGTGGATGCCGAGAAGTTACTCAAAATAATTTCAGATAAAATGGTCCAATCAACGTTCCCAAATGTTATGATAGCCTTAAAAATATATAGAAGTTTGATGATTTCTAACGCGACTGGTGAACGTCATTTTTCAAGACTAAAACTTATAAAAAATTGTCTGCGTTCATCAATGTCCCAAAAGCGATTGAATTCGTTAGCAATAATGGCGATAGAAAACGATGTTCTGGATGAGGTCAATTTTCAAGACATAATAAGCGATTTTGTTTCAAAAAAAATTAGAAAAGTCAATATTAAAACTTAACTTGGAAAAAACATTTTTCTTTCTTTTATTACATAATAATAAAACCAAAATTGAAACTTTTGCGTATGATTTAACTCTCCAGTTTTATAATGAAACCGTAAGTATACTTATACCTTATGAATGCAAGATAATTTCTAATAACTTGTAGTTAATCGAAATTGTCTGAGAACCATGAAGTTGTTATATATATATGCATATATTTACTACAGTTATTAATTTATATATCAACTGCAGACTGTTGTCTAAGATGTTTCAAATGTTTTAGTTAAGATTTATAAAATGACAGATTATAGCTGATTATTCCTCAGGAGGTTACCTACACCTTCTAACCTAAGTCAAAAAGGGCTTATAATATCGAAAAACCATCGGAAGAGGGCCCAAGAATTACTCTGCCTAGGGGCCCATGACATGGTTAATCCGGCTCTGATCATTATAAGTCAGCGCCAGTGTTGATTTGGGTTGTTTTCTGTAGCTGAACTTTATTCATATTAAGTTTTAAAATTATTCTCTCAAAACTAGTTAAAAATTGTTACATAAAACGGTTAGTTGCTTAATACGGAACTTAAATTTGTCCAGACTAATTAATGGATAATCCTCACCAATTTAATAAATAATTGGAATAAACCATTAAAACATAAAAGGTTTCAAAGAGTCTTGGAGGGAGTGCTTTGTTGGCCTAATATAAATATATCCTAGTGAACGACAAATAACATAGAAAACATGGAACTTCAAGACTTAATTTATTGCACCTAATTAACATTTATTTAAAGTCAAATTAACTAACCAGAACCACTACTTTATTTGATAAAGAAGTTTGTACAGTTTTCTTGGGGGAATAATTTTGCTAAGTTTGAAATACCTGTAGCAAAAAAACTAAATAAAATAGAAACATTTTAAAGGAAAAACTTAAAATTACCACAAATAATTTACAACTAATTAAGGACTGTTTATTTAAGGACTGTATTTTAAAAATTTAACGTAAGGCTTTTAGATTTGTTTTTTAGGGTGTTTTTCTTAGTTGTAAAGTAAAGCAACGACAACAAAAGACATAGAATCAAAACTATCACAACCAATAAAGAATGAATCAATGGCAAATTCTCCAACTAGTTGGCCGGCGAGTTGCTATAAGCTGACACTCATTGAATACCCTGAGTCAAGGTTTTAAAGACCTGTAGACTGGAATACTGAATGTTTAAACCTTAATTTGAAGAATATGCTTAACCGTTTCACGGGTATCTTAAATACAGCTTTTAACTTATTTGTACCTTTAATGACAAAAGAGAATATCTCAAAAACTCCGTGGTATAACAAAAGGCTGACTCATTTGAAAAATTTAAAAAATAAATCATTTGCCAAGTATAAACAATTGTTGTCAAACACCTTAAATAACAAACATACATTTTGTAAAATTCGTAAAGAATTCATGGTTCTCAGCAAATTCTTGCACAGGAATTATATTTCGAATATTGAGCTTAATTGGAAAAGTGATCCGGAACGATTCTGGAGTTTTATTAATTCAACAAGGAAATCAATTGGCATTCCAACTTTGATGAATTTTGGAGGGTATAACTCTACTGACATTAATAAAACTCTTGATGTTTTTGCTCAATTTTTTGAATCAGATTACTCAACTTCACAAGGGAAACTCGGTTTTTCTTTTAGATATTACCCCTAAAGTAGATATTGGCTCAATACACTTAGAATTCTCTGATGTATTAAATGGTCTTTAAGATCTTAAACCCAATCACATTTCTGGTGTCGATGGCATTCCTGAAATTTACGATGGCATTGAAAATTACAGAGGCATTTGTAAGCTGTCCACAATTCCTAAATTGCTCGAAAGTTTAGTAAAGATCAAACTGAATTTTTTCGTAAAAGAACATGTAAGTGATGCCCAGCATGGGTTTATTTCGGGTAGATCAACTGTCACTAATCTCTCATGTTTTTCCTCATTCGTTATTAATTGTAGGGAAAGTCAAAGTCAAGTAGACGATATCTACACGGATTTTAGTAAGGCATTTGATTCTGTATGCCACAACATACTGCTTCGTAAGCTTCATAATTTTGGGATTCACTCTAATCTCCTTCAGTAGATTTCATCTTTTTTAACTGATAGGGTACAAAAAGTAAAACTTGACAATCAGACCTCGAGATCTATTAAATGTACCTCAGGAGTTCCCCAGGGTAGTCATCTTGGCCCACTTTTATTTATAATTTTTATCGATGATATTTGTAAAAATATAAAGTTCTTCCAATGTCTCATATATGCTGATGATCTTAAATTATTTTTAAAAATTAATTCTATTTATGATTACTTTAATCTCGAAATAGACCTCGATCATTTATCAAACTGGTGTTTGGTTAACTGTCTTAAACTTAATGTCAAGAAATGCTTCGCTATATCTGTCTCTAGGAAACTCACTACTTATGAGTTTGCGTATTCTCTTGATCGTACCCCTCTTCATAGAACTGCTACAGTAAAGGATTCGGGTGTCTCCTTTGATTCCAAGTTTACATTTGTTCCGCACATGGATGCTATTGTCGCTAAGGCCAACTCTATGAGAGGTTAGGTTAGCTTAAAGTGGCTGTCCATGATGAAATAGGACACACTTAGGCCAGTTTAATGGCCCACTGTGATAGCACATGAATCTTAAGGCTTCCTCCTAAGCTCAATGAAACCAGTTTGAGTCCCTTAAGAAACGTGAGAGGTTGATTATGCTAATATGCTAATCTCCTGGGTAATTCTTTCGTTTTTGAGCTAGAGGAGGACATGTACAGAGGATGTGAAGAACTGTTTCCTCCTCTTCCTCATCCATACAGCTTCTGCAAAAGTCATTTGAGAATACGCCTAGACGCGTGGCGTGCTTTCCTATTAGACAGTCCTCGGTTATGACACCTTTTATCGAGCTTGTATGCGATCTGCTTAGAGATAGCAAGCACCTTGATCGCTTTAAATCTAGTGTAGGCCAGATGTTTTTTGTGACCAGACACGTGGTGATGCTGTTCCACCTGGTAATTGCCTTTTTCATAGGGTCCTGCATTAACAATAGTTTACAAGTAGCGATTGGTATGCCAGCATTTGCCAAACGTGGTAGAACGGGTTGTACTATACCGTTCCTGGCGAGTTCATCTGCCTTACAGTTACAGTCGTTCAGAGTACACACCTCCACCAACCCCTTCTTTTGTTTTCGACCCATCTGTATAAAAATGGATTGACTTGTCTTGTGTGGGTTAACACCCAGTCCACACCGATCAGCCCAAAGTAAGAGTTTGTAAGTGTTCTTTTAAGGTGTTAAATGCTTTCCTGAAACCGCTATAGCAACGTCATCCGCATATGCGATCACTCTGAAACCCTGCGCATCCAGACTAGTTAGGATTTCATTCACCACTAGGTTCCAGAGGAGAGGGGATAGAACACCACCTTGCGGTGTCCCTCTACTAACGAATCATCTGCCAGAAGAGTTGCCCAGTTTTGAGTTAATTATTCTACTAGTCAGCATTAAATGAATTAACTCCCGAAGCGAACTCTCTACATTTAAAGATGTTAGTGCAGATGTTATTTCAGATGTGTCCATGTTGTTAAAAGCACCTTCGATGTCAAGGAAAGCAACCATAGTGAACTCTCTATGATGGAGGGAGTATTCGATGGTGCGTACTAAGGTGTGTAATGCCGTTTCCACCGATTTACCTTTACAGTAGGCATGTTGAGACGAAGACAGAAGTCTTGTATCAATACTTGCCCTTAAATGGATATCAATCAATCTTTCCAAGATGATAGACTTATAGGTCGTAGATCTTTAGGATTGACTTGCGTGCATTTACCTTGGGTATAAAAACAACTTTAACTTTTCTCCATGCCGAGGGAATATGGACCAGATACAGCTGGTAAAAATTGCCTCAAGGATTGGTGCAATTATGTCAGAAGTCTTTTGTAGCTCGGCTGGTATTATTCCATCTGGTCCTGCAGATTTAAATGGTTCGAAGCTGTTGAGAGCCCATTGTAGCTTGTCCCTTGTGATCAGACCTTGTGGATATGTTGTATTGAAACTTGAACTTGAAGTTCAACGATTCATTACTTGAATTTGTCCAGGAGCCGTCTGCATTTTTCAAGCAGCTTGGCATCGCTGGATTAGTTGAAATAATTTTCCGTAACCTGGAGGCTTCAGAAGTTTTTTCTATTGTCCCACAGAAGGGTCGCCAGGAAGATCGCTTAGATTTCCTTAGTGCCTTCTTGTAAACTCTTAGGGTTTCTTTGTAAGAATCCCAGTGAGAGGCTAGTCTTGCGGCTTTGGCTCGGAAGAGTTTCCTACATTCTCTTCTGAGCGAGTCAAGCTCTGAGGCCCACCATTGTGGTTTCCTCTTTCCTCTTATGAGTATAAGTGGACAAGCAATTTCTAGCGATCTGTTCATAGCTGAGGTGAGGTCATTGACTTTGTTGTCAAGTTCGCTAGCGTTATATGAAGGACTAGAACTAGATAGTCCAGGTCTTAGAAACTTTATAATAAGTTCCTGTCAATGGACCAGGGTTTTCATCCACATTGATATTAAACTGGATATATCTATGATCAGAGAACGAGTTTTCTTTGGATACTTTCCAGTCCAAGATCATATGGTGAATAGTATCGGAGACAAGAGTTATGTCTAGGACTTTTCGTCGAGTTTTAGCGATAAAAGTTGGTTCATTTCCAACATTACTTACTAAAAGGTTAATACCAAGATTATAATCAAAAAGAGACTCACCTCTTTCGTTGATATGCGTACTCCCCCATACCGTGTGATGAGCGTTAACATCGCTCCCAATAATTAGGCCGATCCTCTGCCGTTCCGCTTCAGTGATGATTCTCTCAAGGGTTTTACCAGGGAGAGGGTAAAGGCCAAGGTGGTCATGGTCAACTGTATGATTGGTTTTATTAAAAGAAATTAAACTGATTTTTCGGATCCCTATACACTTACATCTTTGTATAACTCATTATTTAGATCATTACTTGTGTATGCTGATGTCATATGGAATATTTTTCAAAAAATGTCTTCGGATAGAATCGAGAAAGTTCAGAATCGATTCACAAAATATGGTCTGAAATGTCTCAAATCTCGAAGAACTATTCATAATATAGTATTTTGCGAGATATTTTATGTTACCATATAAAATGTCCTAACCTTTTATCGTTAAGTTGTATTTAGAAAAAGATGCCTTCTTTTTCAGCCTAAACATAAGACCAATCATGGTATGAATGAACCAATTTGAAGGTCAATTAGGGAGTTCAACGAAGTAATTAGTCATATTGACATAGCATGGCCTAGAAACATATTCAAAAATGAGTTGTAAAGGGTGTCCCAAAATTAACGCAAGATTTGAATTAAATAGAAAACGCCGTTTTTAGTCTTTTGATAGTTACATTTTTATTGACTCGTAAAGTACATAGGATAGGGTTATGTATGGAATAACACATCGGACAAATGGCCTCCACGGCTTTGCATGCACATGGGCACTCTTTTGTTGAAATTTTCCATGACCATTCTGCATAAATGTGGCTGAATTTCGTTGATGCAGCGTTGAATCTCCTCCTTTAATGCACGGGTGGTTGTGGGCTTGTTGACATAGACTTGTGATTTCAAATAACCCCATAAAAAGAAGTCTAATGGTGTTAAATCACACGTAGGAGGCCAATTTTGATCACCGAAACGAGAGAGTACACGACCTGGAAATGTCTCATGCAGTAATTGAATTGTTTCACGGGCTGTATGACATGTGGCACCGTCTTGTTGAAACTACATATTGGACACATCAATATCATCCAATTTTGGCAGAAAGAACTGTGTAATCATGTCGCGATATCGAGCACCAGTAACAGTCACTGCTTGACCAGCATCATTTTCAAAAAAATATGGCCCAATTATGCCTCCAGCCCAAAATCCACACCATACAGTCACGCGTTGTGGATGCATTTGTTTTTCGACAATCACATGTGGGTTCTCTGAACCCCAAATGCGGCAATTTTGGCGAATGACAAAGCCATCAAGATGAAAATGTGCTTCATCGCTTAGGATGATTTTGCTCGAAAAATCAGGGTCCATTTGTTGATGTTCAATAATCCATTCAACGAACTCTCTTCTCTGTCCATGGTCATTAGGCTTCAATTGTTGTGTTAATTGAATTTTGTAAGCATGAAGACACAGATCTTTGGTGAGTATACGCTGTAGAGAGGTTCTTGAAATTTGCAATTCTTGTCCACGACGTCGAATTGAGGTTCCTGGATTGTCAGCAACACTCTCACGCACTGCTTCGACATTCACATTTGAACGGCTTGTTTTTGGACGACCAGTGTGTTTGGCGTCTCCAACGGATCCAGTCTCCATGAATTTTTCAATTAATCTCTCCACAGTTGACGAAGTTAAAACACTATTCCGACCATATTTTGTATGAAATTTTCGAACTGCAGCCGCCAAGCTTTCACTATTTTTGAAATATTCTTTAATAATGAAGACACGTTGTTCTCTCGTGTAAAGCTCCATTTTTAATAACCCTATACTGTTAGCTGTCAAATTGCTTTTTTTTCAGGGTTGCCAACACTTCACTGCACAAATGGCGGCAAATTCAAATCTTGCGTTAATTTTGGGACACCATTTATAATTTATTTTTAAGAAATTAATCATGTGTTATAAATTATTTATTTTTTGTTAATACCTACGTATTTATTCTTTTTTGCATCTGTTGAGCCTGTAGCTCGGAGATTAAATAAATAAATACAAATTTGAATGACCTACTTTTTTCACGTTTCCTATCACCTTTAAATTAAAAAACAAAACATTCCCTCTATAGCCTGTATTAATAGTAAAAAAATGATACTGAGTGTAAACAATTTCACTTAAGTAAAGTAAACATCTATTTGTTTGTAAGTCTATGTTTATGTTTATTAAGGGCAAAGAGACGCCCTTTTAGAAGTTGCTTGCCTCTTTAGAGGTTTACCATCAAGTAAGCTACCTAACCTACGTATACATTAAAGACTCGTCGTTTGTTGGTAATCAAAATAAGTGCCTCATATCCTTGTAATGAAACTACAACTACTGGGATTTTTTCTTTATTTTTGTCAGTGTTGTTATTATACCAACTAAAACTAACCAACCAAGTTACAATCAGCACGCGAACTTATGTTATGTGTAGCCAGCCTTATGGCATTTATATTCGCTTTCTTGTGGATGATGGTGTGATATTTCTGTTTGTCTTCCTTTAGCGTTGAGTTTAAGGACATTTATTCTGTTAGGACACCTTTAATGCAGTATTTAGTTTGTTGCATTGTTCTACATGAACATATGTATGTATGTTCAAAGCATTGTGAAGGATAAGGTTAAAACGACATAATTAATGCGGAGACTGTAATTGTTTTAAGGTTTGTTAGTTTTTATTTTTTTTTTTAAATTAATGCTTTGTTTAATTTATTATCCTTTGAAACTTATATTGTTCTAAGGACTTCTATGAAATAGACACAAAGATGATGATGTGAAGTGTGTTGACAAACGCAAATATGACTCAAAAAGTAAAAGAAAGAAAATTATATTGTATAACTTCTGCCATGAAGGATGAGAAGGGGGGGGAGTATAAAGTATAAAATGAATAGATCCTGGGTTATTGACGTCAACTGATGTATAAAGAAAATTATTATTTATAAGCACAAGTTTGACTTTTAATGTTTCATGTGTTTAAAGAATAAATCAGAGACAATTATCATAAAAGAACAAAAGACACGTACTTCCAAGGATACTTTTTGTATCCTTCTTTAAAAAGATATAATATAATTATTATGAAGTTGTATTGTTTTTGTAAATAGAACTAAATAGATTATGTTGTCATCCCATAAGTAGTTAAGTTCTATATTTACAATTCTATAATATTATTCGAGACATAAAGAAAATTGATTGTCGCAGCGCTGATGTAGTTTTACGTATAAGTTACCTAACTTTTATAAGCAATAATTTGGAATTATGACTCAGTGTTAAAATCAAATATTGACATAGTATTGGCGTTGTTTTGTGTATTTCTTGAAGGTAAAAAAAATGTTTTGAAGGTTGAAGAATTGATAGAATTAAAAATCAAAGTTCACCGTGGTTTTTGGTGTGTTTCAGAACTGTGGTGGTTGATATAATTAATTTTCTGGGAAATAAATAAACATAGGAAATAATTATATCTCAAGGTTATAAGAAGTTATTTTCCCACTATTTACTTGGATTTTTTGAAAAAGAAAAAGAAATTAGAATTCATGTAATTAAAAATCAAAGTTCACCGTGGTTTTTGGTGTGTTTCAGAATGGTGGTGGTTGATGTAATTAGTTTTCTGGGAAATAAATAAACATAGGAAATAATTTAATCTCAAGGTTATGTGAAGTTATTTTCCCACTATTTGTTTGGAATTTTTGAAAAAGAAAATATTAAGAAAGAATTAATATTTTGTTAGCAAGGAATTAATAGAAACTGTTTTATATTCATAATACATACATTTTTTAAGAGCACTTTAAAAGAAGTTAAGAATATTATAAAAATGAAAGGCTGGGATGCATCCCATATTGATAACTTCTCGTTCGTGCCCGTCATTTCGATTTTTCAAAAACTTTAACAAAATATTATTAACAATATTTGTTGTGAGATGCAAAAAATTTAAGTATTTCTTTTTTCCAATAAGACTTGAGTCGAAAACCATTTCTTATCGGTTTTGTGTGGGTTTTTGTAAGTTTTCTTGTTTTGTAAAATTGCTCCCGACATTTTTAGTCGAAAACTAATTTTTACTAATTTTAGCAATATTTTCTTTTAAATTTTTATTTCTTATAAAAAAAAATACAGTTTGTATTTTTCTAAGAACATATTATCTTACATTAGCAACAGAATTGTGCATAGAATGAAATAATTTTGAAGACTTTTCTCGAAATATTGGAATCGAAAATCAGTTTTTACCAATTTTTTGTTATTTTTTGTAGTTTCTTATTTGTTTTTAATAAATTTTAAAAATTTTGATAAATGGTAAAAATAGTTTTTTAAAAGATAACATTAGTTTAAAGGCAATATTTTTAATTGCTGCCAAGATATTCGAGTCAAAAATCAATTTTTACCAATTTTTGGTAGTAATTTTGTAAAGGTTTTTAATTTTTGTAAAAAAAACAGTCGATTTTTCTAAATAAAATTACTACATGTTAAAAATGTTATTCCTAGTTTAAAACAATTTATTTTTAGATAAAATATCGTTTTAAGATTTTCAAGTTTACATACATTTTTTGTTTCAGTTTTTGTGATTTAAAAAAAAACTATTTACTGATTTTTTTTTCAAAATTATACTAATTTGGTATTACCCACATTAATTAATATTAAATTTAATTGAAGTCGCTAGCGTACTTGGTTCATGAAATATTCATGTCAAATATGACATAACAATGGTTGAGTGTTGAAAAAAGTGGGTCCTCCGATTTCGCCCGACTGTCTGTCTGTCCTCACCCCTACAGCCCAAAAAGTCGATTGAGTTCAAACTTGAAAATTAAGGTTTTAACCAATTTGGCGTTAAGCGTTTTTCCGTTTTTTTTAAGACTAAAAATAACAGTAGCCCCCACACAAATAATGATTTTCGGAAAAAAGTAATAAATCAAGGTTTTTTTATTTAATTGAATGGCATTTACATTTTTGAAGACAAACTTATTTTATTACATATTTGTAAGCAGAATATTCGCAAGTTTGTGCGATCCGGTCGTGCACTTTATTTTTTTAAGTTGCTATAACAAAACCAGCTATTAAATTTCTTGAAAGTCCTTTTTGCATCTTTCCATGTTTGTTTTTATTCGTAAAAAAAAATCTATTCGAAATTTCCATACTGATTCTTGAAATACGTTATAACGAATGTAGGGACGGACGTTAAAGAATTGCACGACCGTAGGAACATACATAGATACGAACATGCAGATATCTCTCCAAACGTCTTTGAAACGTCGAGAAATTTCAACATTTTTAATCCGACAAGTCGGACCAATTACAATAACTTCCTTTAAGAAGATAATAAATTAAATTAAAACCTAAAAAAGTAAAAAGAATCGTAAACGAAACAGTGCCCTGTGGGACACCAGAATCAATTAAAAAGCATGGAAAAGTATACTTGAAATAATAAGCTATCCAGGATAATATTTTAACCTATTGTTTTTTCTTTGTTTTGTTCGCGGCACCAAACCCAAAACGAGAATTTCGACAAAGTTTTCAAAAACCCAAAATGCGGTCACTTGAATATTTCAATATTTCAGATATTTGTTTGACATTTTAATTTTTACGCAGTTAATTTTTTTTTAATAAAAAGCTTAGTTTTTTAAATAAAAAGTTTAGTTTTTGAAATGAATTACTAAATTTTATTGAACATTTTAATTTTTAAAATGTTTCGTCACTCAAAATTCTCTAGGCTGAGCATTATTAATTTTCCATACAAATTTTTCATGAACTTTTCGATTTAAATTTTACACAGTTTTTATTTTTCTTGCTGTTCTTCTAATTTCATTACCGCTGAATGTTTTGAAACTTAACTCTGACTTGCAACTAGTTTTCGAGATATTTTATCTAAAACTTGTGATTTTCGACAATTTGATATAAAGTCCGTGGGTGATAACTAGCGGGACTTAACGGCTCAAGACAATTTGATGATTACTAGGAATGTATAAAAAAAACTTAAGTTTGCGATGTAGATTTTCGGCTAAGCCCGATAATCTCGAGAAGACCGCCATTTTGGTTTGATATAAAATGGCTTTTTTTGGGTTTTCAGTTTTGAAGTTTTGATACTGGATACTGGATGTTTGCTAAACTTTTCCTGATAAAATTTCGAAAATTATTTTCTTCTTATAATAAATTTATTTTATCTATCCCTAAACACGAGATTTGTAGTGTCTTATGAGAAGTTTACGCTGTTTAAATTGAAACGAATAATGGCAACTTCGTAAATTTTTTTGAATATAGTTGGTTTTGTATGCGACCATGAAAAACGAAAAACTACTCATGAACTTCCTGTGGAAAAAAACAAAATTGCTTATATCATAGTATTTTTTCTTTTAAATATTGTTTTTATTTTTTTTATCTTATTTTTTTAACACTCTCAAAATTTTTGTCACTATTGACTCTTTTTTTTTTCCTATATACGAGTAAATGAAACTTTTAAGTATGATATAAAGTTATGCCAAATAATGCAATATCAAAAACTTGATTTCTCAAACCTCTCTTTCAAAGAATTTGTACCTTCCGATCCACTCTCCTACTTTTATAAATCTTTATCATCTCCACAATCTTCACGTAAATTCCATAATCCGAGACTTTTTTCTTTTATTATTGCCCAACTTATTAGTCACGAAGACAAAATTATTGTATAATAGAAATAGAACCTTATGAGGGTTGTGCATACTTGCCTTAAAAACAATAAATGTCTAAAAACCTTTATGATGGAAAAATGGTGCCCCAATTTAGTTTATAATTGTGTTTTGAGATGGCGAAAAGCTCTAAAAAAAGAACAATTTGACAGATAACAATTGAAAGTTTATTATATAAATGTTGGATTACAATTCACATCATCTTTTTATAATTTTTTAACAATATTTCAAAAATAATGAATATTTTTGCAGTCAAAGCTTGAAAAATTGACTAAATGCTCCCTTCAGGAAGTAAATAATGAGAGTAATTAAAAAACTCAAGTAGACTACTACGACTATTTCCCATCCATTTTAACACAAACTGACAGATGTCAAATTTTTTGTAAGGTTGTCAATAATTAACTAATCTCCTATGCAAGAAGAGGATGATGAGAGAACTTGAAAAAAAACTAATGTTAATTGTAATATTTTCATCCATCTTTGCAAAAACTGACAGCTGTCAAATTTTTTTAGGGTTATCAATAGTTTACTATTCTCCTATGCAAGTAGTAGATGATGAGAGTACTACACTATTTTCCATTCATCTTTACAAAAACTGACAGCTGTCAAATGTTTTTTAGGGTTGTCAATAGTTTACTAATCTCCTCAGCGAGAAGTTGATGATAAGAGTACTTAAAAAAACTCATGTTGATTGTAATATTTTCATCCATCTTTACAAAAACTGACAGCTGTCAAATTTTGTTAGGGTTATCAATAGTTTACTTATCTCCTATGCAAGTTGTAGATGATGAGAGTTCTACACTATTTTCCATCCATCTTTAAAAAACTGACAGCTGTCAATTTTGTTGAATGTTGTCAATATACTTTACTATGCAAATAGCGACATATAAAAATCATGTATTATTTTTGGGAAACCCTTTATATAAAATTCTGACTTTCGTAGTTTCTAAAAATAATTTTAATATTTTGTAAGCTTTAAAAGGGAATAATTCCGAATCCGAAAAATGTCCTTATTACCAAAACAAATAGGTACAGGAAAAAAAAAACAGAAATAGAGAAGACACATGAAAAACTGCAAAACATGTTACCAGAAAACCAACTAGCGAACTTCAATCAAACCTTCGTCAGTAGCAGTAGCTCATAGTCCCGATTATAGAATAAAAATTCAACCCCCTTAAAAGTGAAGCTATCGTGAAATCTAACCTATCTATCTACCTACCCTATTCATACTCATTGCATCGGGCCACCCTTCCTGTTCCTGTATGCTCTGTGTCAGTGCCTCTATGCGATGATTTAGGTGCTAAAGTTCGCGGAGGTAGTATTGGATGGCGGTGATGGTTTTGGAATGTGGTGGTTTTTATCATTGTCGTCAGCATGGTTATTCCACCCAAAGAGAGAGAGACTTTTGTTATGAATATGCTACCAAGCATTTTTTTATTTTTGGTTGGCTTGGCTTAGCTCTTTATATAGCTGTGGTGGATTCCTTGATTTCAAGGGTTGCTTTTTTTTCTGCAGCTATTCCACATTTCTTTGTTATTGAATAACATTCTTTTGTGCCTTTTTCGGGGTTAACCACCACCAGAGGGAGCAGCAGCAGAAGCAGCAGCAGCACGAGCACCGACCGTACAAGGATACGTAGAGCAAAAGAATTGCTAGAATAGTAGTTTTTTCGTTAAGGCCGGCAGTCAAAAACCGTGACTTCCACGACAATATTTAAACGGCAAAAAGACGTCAATTATTTTATCTTACTTTCATACATGTATACGAAACCATGAAGAGTGGTATTCGAAAAAATGTATTCCTAGGCGCGGATTCATGAATAGTTTTTCCCGATTATCCTTTTATTTCATTGTTGCAGTGTTAAAGGAGGTCAACGAACACTATCCTCTTCGGAATCCAGAGTTCATGGCTCAATTATATTTGTCTGTATCTTTATACCCATCGCCGCCGCGTGAAATTGATCAAACACAATCCGTGGTTTAAATTTCCAATAAAAAAAAGACGGAGTTTTTTTTTTTAAATAAAAGTGAATGCATTGCGGTATAATTCAGTTCAAAAATAGGTTAAGCGATTTTTGGAGTTCAATTTTTCGCCAACTTCTTCATCGGCGCGTTAAGAATAATTGTTTTATTCTTTTAAAGGGCCAATGTTCATTCTTGGAATCACCAAGTGCTGAATGGTGATGGTACTTTTCTTATCTTCTTGGCCAGCAAAAGCAAAGTGATTCATGTGCGCGGGTGGTGGTGTTGGTTGGTGTAAGATATCTTCCAGTTGGGTATTTTAAGTGTTTGAAAGTGTTGAAAAGGCTAACAAATATAAAGATATAGAATCGTTTAAATGTACGGTCGTGATTTGTGTGTGCGGTTTCCGGGTTACAAAGTTGTCGATTTGTTAGATTCTACAATTTTCTTTTCCTGTTCCTGTCCACACGACACCGCCTCATTCGCCTCCTCCGACTCCGTCTCTCCAGCAACTTCAACCACTTGGACTTTTAATACAACTTATAAAATGGATGCCGAACTTTCTTTGGAAGATTTTTACACTGGTAAGTGTTTGTTATACGGTTGGTTGGTTGGTTCAGCAAAGGGTTTAAGTTAAAATAAAATAAAATGCATGTCCTTCTACATCCTTAAAAGGGTTGTTATAAGTCTAAATTTGAAGAGGAACTGTTGTCGAGAGCTTTTGAGATTTATTTGTTAAAGAATTCATGTTCTAAGAATGAAAAAAAAAGGAAACCTCTACCTACCAACCTCTCTATTTCCCTATAGTCCTTAAGATATTTTCTTTTCTTTTTTTCCTGAGAAATATTTATGTATAGGTATGTTTTTGAACATTGGAAAAAAGCTAGCTCAGAGATTGGGGAGGTAGATTTTTGTGCTCCAAACATATCTATACTTTTTTCTTGACTTCGAAAAAGAAAAATGCATTGTTATTGGTTTCGAGGAATTTTTCAATTGCAGGGTTTTTTGGTTGAAAGAGATAGGTAGGTACCTATTATTGTTTTTCTTTTTTATTCGAAAATGGAATTCAATATAGAAAATTCTTGAGACACAATATTGAATTTCAAAAAATGTGTAAGTACATACATATGTATATGGCAATATCCACCTTTGCTTCTCTGGGTATGCTTTTCTTTTTTGCTAGAGAATCTTGGAAGAAATATTGTTTTAATCTCAATAAAAATGAAATATAAAACAGAAATAGACAAATAAAAACGTTTATTTTTGATAGAAACAATGTAATTAAAATCCATTTATATTTTGAAACTAAAACTGATACAATTTCTGCATTCTGTTGAAAGTTCTGCAGCAATATTTTTGATAGGAGTTATGTATGTACTTCAGGGAACAATAACACTGTAGTGCTAAGAAAATTAACTTTTGAAATGCTCTATCAGATGCTGTAAAAACTTTCAAAGGCTTTGAAAATCTGAAGTTATTCTAAAAAAAAAACAGTTTTTTTTACTTTTAAGATTTGTTTTCGCAACACTTTTAAAATTTCCAACAGTTATGAAAACACTTATTCCTGTACTTTCTAGAAATACCTTTTTAATCCTTTGATCAGCCGGCGTAATACAAAAACTGTTGTCTTATGCCCCAATTATATGATAATTAATTAAATTAAATAAGTTAATTTAGTTGTTTAAATTAATCTAGTCTCCTTGTTAGCTTGAAAAAGGTTATAGTAAGCCAACTTTAACGGAAAGACATATGCTGTCGTGGGCTTTTTCTTAGAACTTTTAAAGGGAAACAATTTTGTCGTATATTATTTTGACGAAACTTTAACCGTTTTCGCAAAGCAAGCAGTGAAACTTTTCAAAAGGGAAAAAATCCCATATTTTAAAACATTATTTATTGTTGCTCTGCTCGTATTAGTCTTAACGTGATGTTTGTAGCATTTAGCCTTCCTCAAAAAATGGGCTATCTAAACTGAAATAATTTTTCAAATGGGACAAGTAGTTCCTGAGGTTAGCAAGTTCAAACAAACAAACAAACAAACTCTTTAGCTTAATAGTATTATTTACATTATTATATTAGGACAAGAAAGGCTTGAATTTCGCATTTTTTCGTGTTTTTTTTTATCCGAAGGTTGTTTTTGGTAATATTTTTCTTAATTATATTAAAATTTACTTTTTGGTACAGTACATTAAAAATTGAAAAATAGCTTGTCACAAAAATTCGAAACAAGTATAATGTACTAATTTTCTTACAAAAGATCGTAAAAATCATATTTAACACAGTTTCTGTTCGATTTCGATGAATGGTAATTCAGTAAAAAAATAAACTTTAAGCATAAGAAAATTAAAATAAATATTGAATTAAATATTAAACAATTAAATAAAAACAATATTGTCTACAACTGCGTTCAAAGTTAAATATAAAAGAATGTGAGTACACTAAATTTTGAAGGCTGTTACAAAAACTTTACATTTTTATTTTCATAGGTAAAAGAAATTTTAAAATCGGTCAAAAATAAATAAAATTCAAAATGGTTTTTGTATACAAAAAATAGTACCTATGTATAATTGATAATTTAAATAATTTAATTTCACTTTCAGAATAATTTTATTTTGCGTAATGAAGAATAACGTTTTTGGTGGTATTTTTTAGAAAATTCGAAGTAAATACTAGGTTTGTTAAAAATTGATTTTCGACTCGATTTTTATTTCATTGCTTTGAAAATAATTGTGTCTTATAAAAGGTATTATTTTCAACATTTATTAATATTTTTTAGACTAATCAAACAGTCAGTTTTATTAATAAAATAAATAAGATCTACAAAAAATACTATACGCAAAATTGGTAAAAACTGATATTCGATTCGAATATTTCGCGAATAGATGATAAACATTGATTTTAAAATTATTTCTACAAAAATACAAAAATAGACATTGAAATCAAACATATTTCATAATATGCCAAATATTGTAGGTCACATTTAGGTAATTTTTTTAGAAAATTTTTCAACTGGTTGCTTAAAAAACACGAAAAACTACAAAAAAGAGAAAAACTGATAAGAAATAGTTTTCGACTTAAGTATTTCTTTATCTCACATAAAATATTGCAAGACAAATTGACAGCCGGGCACGGATGAAAATTTATCAGTGTGGGTCCCAATCCAGCCTCTTTTTATTTCTATATAAATTATATTATATCTTTTGATATTGGTGACCTTTTTGTTGCTATATTGTTGTTATTAAATGGGCTTCAGGTCAAATGAAACAAATATTTTCTTTTTGTCACTACGTTTCGTCCATGTATATGGACATCATCAGGTGAACAAATGGTTTCTATATTGGCATTGGTAAATAATGTTAAGAAATGTTTACAAAAATATTCACAATACATTAATTACTTACAACAATATTATTGTTACATTTATATTCAATAATGATTTCTTATGTGTCTACTACACACTACAAAGTTTAACTGACACGTAACATGTCCCTCAAATACCTACACAGAAAAAACAGAAAATTATATAAACAAAAGCACAAAAACTAACATCGCTCAAGGATAGGATGAAAGAGAAATACGGCATTCGCCTAAATCAAAAGTGGTTTGTCAACAAAACCAGTGTTCTCATTCCAGATGAAATAAAGTACTTACTTTCACTAGGTCCAAAGTACGCACTACCTAGTACTATTCACTCCACTTCTAACTCCTTCTTCAAAATTATTGCAGACGGTGAGGATTGTATCCAAACAATAAGCGATAATGACGAAAAGGAGAAAGCACGGGGAAAATGTACAAATATGTTAAATAATTGTATGGAGAAGAGGAAGTTTTCGGAGTTCAATAAATATATAACTAATATTATCAACGATACAAAACAATTTCTGCAAAAACACAGAGAAATTTATATCGTTTCAGCAGACAAAGGTAACGTCACAGTGGCAATATACAAACATGATTATGAAACAAAAATGAAAACAATGATGGAAGACAGAAATGTATATCGGCCAATTCGAAGCGATTCCACGAACAAATTGCAAGAGAAAAACAACAGCCTTGTTAAATATTTATTTGAAAACCAAATAATCGATCAACGCCAAAAACATATTATGACTACATATAATTCAGTTGCACCCAGACTTTATGGACTTCCCAAAATCCATATGGAAGGTCTTCCCCTACGACCTATATGTTCTTCTACAAAAGTTCCCTGTTACAACTTGGCCAAGTACCTCATCAGTATTTTGAAAAATCTAACAATAGATTCCAAATTTAATGTAAAGGATTCACTCCAATTCAAAAAAAAAATTACATGGGCTAAAAACGGAAAATGATGAAGTTCTAGTGTCATTTGACGTAATATCACTTTTTACAAATATTTCACTGAAAATGGCACTAGAACTTATCAGTAACTGGGACAAAATTAAGGAACACACGCTCATCAAAAAGCCCAACTTTCTCGAATTACTGCGATTCTGCATAATTGAGAACAATTATTTGGTTTATGGCAACAAAACATACCAACAAAAAGATCATGCCGATGGGAAATCCAGCTTCTCCGATTATAGCAGACATCATTCTCGAAGAACTCCTAAACAGTTGCCTGAAAAAACTACCAAACAAGCCCAGAGTCTTGACAAAATATGTGGATGACATATCTGCCATCATAAAAGAGAAAGACATCGAACAAACTCTTAATTCCCTTAACAGCTTCTATAAGAAAATACAATTTACAGTTGAAATCGAAACAAACAACAAATTAGCCTACCTAGACACTGTGGTCATTCGCGAACAAGGACAACTAAAAATGGATTGGTTCCAAAAACCAACTTCGTCCGGTAGACTAATCAATTTCTTTTCCCAGCACCCTAAACAAATAATCTTCAACACTGCCAAAAACTTGATAAGTAGAGTTCTTTCAATCAGTGATACAGAATACCACATCGGTAACAAAATAAAGATAAAATAAATATTACAAAAAACGCCTTTCCGCAACAAATAATAAAAACACAACAAAAGACAACTTCAGAACTCTACACCAACCTTAAAACAAAAATAGACAAATTGGAACATTCGAATTTAATTTACAAAATTAATTGTAATGGCAATCCGGACGAAGAATGTAACCAAACTTATATAGGAACAACCAAACAAAAACTTAAAAGCAGACTAGCAGGACACAAATCCGATATCAAGAGTAGCGCAATACAAAAGACAGCCCTGACATCACATTGCATAGCTTTCAAGCACTCCCCTGACCACTCTAACGTCAAAATAATGCAGCGAGAAGAACATCAAAACAAAGGGATGATAATCAAAACGCTGCATATAATCAATGCTGATAACAAAATGAACAGAATATGGATGACGTTAGTCCCCACTACAAACACTTGGTGGAGAAGAGGAAAAGAAAAAGCTCTGCAATATGATCTCTATGTGCTTTTGTTTATATAATTTTTCTGTTTATTTGACGGACATGTTACGTGTCAGTTAAACTTTGTAGTGTGTAGTAGACACATAAGAAATCATTATTGAATATAAATGTAACAATAATATTGTTGTAAGTAATTAATGTATTGTGAATATTTTTGTAAACATTTCTTAACATTATTTATCAATGCCAATATAGAAACCATTTGTTCACCTGATGATGTCCATATACATGGACGAAACGTAGTGACAAAAAGAAAATATTTGTTTCATTTAACCTGAAGCCCATTTAATAACAACAATATATAATTATATTATTTTATATGTTTTTCATAGTGAATAATTTCAAATGGATTTTATTAAAATCTATTTGAAAATTCAAATTACCCATTTTGTACCAAACAATTTGTATCGGAACTACAGTCATATTTTGAAGTCAAAAATATGAAAAAAAATACCTTATGTGAATCTGCTCAAAACCTTAGTTCCCAAATTTGAACTGACAGACGGGCTGAATCAACGGACCCACTTTATTCGACTTCTCTAATATGATCGTAATGTCATTTTTGATAGAAATCTCAAGTTCGAATTTTTTTACGAATGCAATACTTTCCATATATCTAGTTACTTTATGTCGTAAGTAAAAAAATATAATTAATTTCTTGTAATCGTTCAAAAAATATATAATAAAATGATTTAAATTCATGAAAATCATGAAAATAAAATAAATATGATCCAGCAATTAGTGTTCATATATGCGTTTCGCCCCGGTGCAATGGTTGGGCTCATCAGAAGATGACCATTACACCTTGTCTTGACGCATATTTTCTCGAATAAATCGAGATACCATATAATCCGAGCTACTTAGAGCAACTGCGAATTATATGGTTGCTACAAGTCTTCTTTTTCAAAAAAGCCATAGCACGGCAATAAATTATAGCTACAATTTATCTTCTCTGAAGACTTGTAGCAACCATATAATTCTCGTATCTCGATTTATTCGAGAAAATATGCGTCAAGACAAGGTGTAATGTCATCTTCTGATGAGCCCAACCATTGCACCGGGGCGAAACGCATATATGAACACTAATTGCTGGATCATATTTATTTTATTTTCATGATTTTCATGAATTTAAATCATTTTTTATAAATAACAGTGTTCAGAAAAAAAACTATTTGACTTTTAACAGTCAAATATTTCTTTTTCAAAAAATATATGTAGTACTGCCAAAAATGATGGCAACACAAACTTTTAAGTTTAGAAATGATATTATGAAATCTACAAACGAATGTTTAAATTAAATTTGTTAAATATTTCGAGTTATTTATTGCTATTCAAATACCAATCTTATACATTTTAGGCAAATGCATATACAAAAATATTAATATCGTGTTCATAAAATCTACACCAATGTTTTTTTGAATTTCGAAATATTCAAAATAAAATTAATTGAAAATACATTTATTTTTTCTTAGAAATGCATTATTACAAAAACTAAACAGAAAAACAAAAACACTTCGTCATATGTGGATATTTTACTTTGTATTTTCATTTTTCAAAAATAAATTTTATTCTTCAAATGAACAAGCTCATAAATCATTTTTGACATTACAGTATTTTTTTTTTAGATTTGTTTTGTTTTCTTTCTTTATTTTTGAATTTCTTGAGAAAACTTTTTATACCTATACGAAAATTATATTTTATTTCTGTCAACCTTCCTTTGGCATTATTAATCAAAAAACTAATAATTTTTAACCTATTGTCAACATTTGACACACAAAATGTTAAGAGGATTTAACGAAGAAAATGTGTGTAATTTTTTCTATGAATGTATGAACATAGTCTGGGAGACGATATTAAAAGTGCTTAGTTGTTTTTGTTTTTCATCAAAAACATAATAAAATAACACTTTAAAAACTTGAGCTGGTCATCTTTTGTATAAATTAATTAAAAAATGTTGAAATTTTTAGAACATACCAAATTATTTAGTATCTTTAATTAAAACATAGAATTATTTAATCAAATTTCCAAACATAAATATTTGTCTTCGCATCATAAGCATCTGTTATTATCCATCAAATTAATTCATTAAAAAAAAAAGAAATACAAAATATTTATTTTGTAAAGCTGATTTGATCTTCAAAAACATGAAATAAAATTTCAATGTTACGAACTTGTAATATAAAAAAAGAAAAATATTTTGATTTTATTTAATAAATTTCTTACATGCTGCAAAATTTAAATAATTTTCATCACTTATGCACTACCGAATGTATAAATTCCTGACAACACCACCCCCCCTCTCCATCCAACAGGTGGGCTCGTGTTTTCATGTTTTTCTCTTTATTTTTATTAAATAATGTTTATTTAATAAATTTTGTGAAAAACAAATTACACAGCATCGTGTTTTTAAGTTTAAGAGAAAAACGAAAAAATAAACAAAAAAACAAAAACAAATTTCATAAAATTCATGAACACGATGAAACATAATAATTTAAATTTTATTTATTTTATCTCAGCGCATTGGTAATTATGGTAGATATATTTTGTTTTCATCATCACGCCGATACGGCCGTCCGTTGCAAAAAATATATAAAATAAACATAAATATATAAGTTGATATTTAATTAAAATGTTTTAAAGAAGAGAATTTTTATTTTTCCCCTTTGTGTAATTTACGTCACATGTTATACCGCCCCGGCCTCTGCTGTTGTGATTCTATGCGGCTAAATAATTATTATGATGGTGATTTGGGATCATATTAAAGATTAATGTTCCCACGGAAATGAGTATACAGTAAATGATTTTGGCTTACAACTTTATTTATTAATAATTTATTACTTTTTTTTGTCATTGGGGAAAACAGTTTATTTATTATTTATTAATAAAATAGAGCCTAATCGCTTAAATCACCAGGGAGTAATTAATTTTCATCAAATAATTTATTTTATTTTATTGGTTTTGCCATTATCACACCTGTTAACGATATTATTTTTAAATATGAGCTCTTTATGTTAATTAAATGTCATACGTTTAGCGGTGATTAAAATATTATTTTTGAATCAAGATAAATGCAGTCTATTTTTAGGTGGAACCCCAAGTTCGAAAGTCGTAGGAAGTTGGGAAGTGCGGAAATATTAAAACTTTTATGGGTTTCGTGTAATAATTTATTGAGACTGATTTCATCAATTTTTCAAAAATAAGTGCGTTTTGTTCGTATTCCATATATAGTACAGTGTGAAATTGCTAAAAAAACGATCCGCAGAAGTCCGGTTTTTATGTTTGAAAGTTGATACAACTGAATATTTGCCAGAATAATTTATCAAAAAATTAAAAAAAAAAAAATAGAGAAATTCAGACCAGGGATGAAATCGTGTAAGATGATTTTTGATAGTTGACTATCAAAATCAAGAAAATACGTCTGTGTAATGTGATGTGTCGATTTCAAAGTTTTAACCAAACAATTTGACATAAAATAAAAACTTCAAGAAGGGGGTTTGTTCGTAGACTACTTCATTAACATTTGGTGTTGAAATGAGCTTGAAGCTCGCCTAAATTCTTTATATACCTGAATCGAGTTGAAATGAGCTTGATTCGCCTCGATTCCGGTCGGGGATCGGATTCGAGTCAAAATTTGTGAAGAAAAACCTATGTGGAGGTGTTGGTTTTACAGATAATGCGTTATGGTCTGTTTATTTGCATGTTTGTGTACAAAAAATATGGTTTTGTTTTAATCAAATTAAAAAAAAAAAAAAATTAAAAAAAATGCACATGGAGAAGGTAGCATATTCTTATGGTGCGGGGCAATAAATCCACGGGAACTAACTCCACTGAGGGATTTAGTTCCCACTTAGTGAGAACTAAATCCACTTTAGTAAAGTGGATTTAGTTCCCATGCTAACTGGGAATCTAATACGGAAAAAAATGTGTGATTTAAGTTCTCCTTGAGTTTGAAATTAATTCCCACTTTTTAAAAGAAGAAGCAAGTAGAATAAGGAGCAGGGACATAGGGCCCAGGGACATAACGCCCAAACTTTTTTTTTTTGGGGCTTATGTCTCACTTCGGTGGGACATAAAACCGAAATCTTATTTGGGCCCTAAGTCCCACCCAAGTAAGACCGAAGCCCCAAATAAAAATTTTGGGGCTAATGTTCCACTTAATAAGAATCACCAAATGACACAACTTGGAGCACTTTAAATGCTGAGATCCCGCGAAGCGGGCCACCCACAGGTGCTTTTATTCAAAAAAGCTGTTGATATTGGCGCCTGCCTTGCGACTTTACATACCCTAAGCGGAGCAACGGAGTTGCGTGAGCGGGTGTAACCCCGAAAAAGGGAGTTAAAATCCTGAGAATCCGCGAAGCGGGCCACCCTCAGGTGCTTTTATTGAAAGAAGTTGTTGATATAGGCGCCTGCCTGGCGACTTTACATACCCTAAGCGGAGCAACGGAGTTGCGTGAGCGGGTGTGACCCCGAAAAAGGGAGTTAAAATCCTGAGATCCCGCAAATAATGTTGAAAATAAACTTTTTTGGTTTTTTTGATTATTTTTTTGTTTTTCCTAATATTTTGTATTATCACCGTATCAAAAAATTATTGATCATTGTATTGAAATACAAAAACTTTATATTCTTTTTTGGCTCTGCAAAAATTTGGGGACAATGTTTTATTAGTTTTTTATCACCTTGCTCATCAATAACTAAGCTCCCCTTGCAATTTTGACCATAATAGCAAATGTAACGTGAAATATTATTTCGAGTATATTTTTTAACATAAATTTGTTTTTCTTCACGGTCATAAATTAACACACTATTTTTACGAAACCCGGTAATAAATTCAATTTTATTTTCCATGCTTTTAATTTTTTATTTTAATTTTATTCACACTACGCACTGTTTTCTTAAATTGCTTAAGACCGATGTTCGACTGTACTCATCAAAATCGAACAAGTTTCAAGAATCTGATAACTAACTGTAATTTGAAGCTGTTGTTTGTTGTTAGAAATTAGTTCCCTCTTCATATTTTTGAATGTGTACTAAATTCCCATAAGAAAGTGGAGTTCGTTCCCACTTAGCATGGGAACTAAATCCACTTTACTAAAGTGGATTTAGTTCAGTGGAGTTAGTTCCCGTGGATTTATTTCCCCGCACCTATTCTTATATGGTGCTGAACTATTCAGTTTTTCATTCTTTAACACGAATCAAACTATTTCACTTGCACTTCATAAGAAACATCGAAACACCATTTGCATTTCAGAAAGTCAAACTTAATCATTTTTAAATCTTCTTGTGCGGTGGAAACACTAAAAAGATTTATCTAATCTAAACTGAGATAAACCTTTGGTGGAAACATAGCAAAACTTAATTATCTTTTCTATTGCTTTCTCTTGCAAAATAAGCCCAGTTAGTCCATTTTCACTAACAAAACTAAATAATATCAACAGTAAGAGATTGATTTTTTCTCCAATGGAAAACACACATGATTCCAAATGCACAACTACTCAACGAACACAGCCATCGAGATACAAATGCAATATCAATCGTACCAACATTTGAGAACGAAATCACATAAGATCCATTCGAGACTCGTATAAATGTCAAAAACTCATCCATAGTAAGATTCTACTCTAACTTTTATCGGTATTATTCATACTATGGGTATTGTTTTTGTTTTTCGTGTAAAATCCTACTATACTATGGATAGATTTTCCAACAAAACACGGGTAATAACAAAAATTTAAATTAAACTGGTCGACAAAATTTTATCCTGTCACACAAACAAAACAATACTTGTTTAAAGGATTGTCCTGAAATCGAATCTATTCTCAAAATTTGTCTGTCACATCAGGTTTTTAAAAAATACAACTTTAAAAATGCTAATGACAACCAAAACCGAGGTTTTTAAGGATAAGTTTGAGCACAATATATCCCTTAACAATAAATTGTGTAATAAAATCATCACAAAGTACAAATCTTTGTCTTCTAGATACGATTTAAATCATTTAAATCTTATTTAATTTCCGGATATTCTCATAAGTTTTCAAGTTTTTAGCAAAGCCTGCAATTAGTGCTTTCATAATTTTTGAAAAATTTGCTTTGGAATTAATTTTAAGTGCTGATTGCGAACTCGAACATTGTTTTTTTTTACTATTTGCTAATAATATTTTTATATTGTTTAAGATATTTTAAAAACTTGATATAATATAATTTATAAGAGGATTCGTTACAATAACAAAACTTACTTTCAAAGTGTTTTTATTTTTTCTGTTGAAAACCGTTTCAGCACAAATGGTTAAGCGTTTCTTTCAGATTTTTGAAATGCAGGTAAAATCTAACGGCATATAAAGATTCTTCAAAAATTTGATGAAATACTATAAATATTTCAACTGAATATTAAAGAAAGGGATTCATTTGAAATAAAATCCTGATTTTTACTAAAAAAAGCTACTTCATAAATTTAGATAGCCTCAAAACGCCTTGAATTGTTTTTGTTTTTAATTAAAAAAAGTAATATCTTAAGAACCTTACCGATAGAGTAATTTTGAAGTCGGATTTGTAATAAGACCAATGGGTTCTGGATGAGTGTAATTTGATTACCAGGACCAGAGTTAAAATAAAAATTTAAAGATTTTAGAAAGTCTGCAATTTACAAAATAAATCTCTCCACTTCAGTTCATATGTACGAAATATGATTTCGTAAGGCGTTTCTGTAAGTATTAAGCACTACGAAAACAAATCTTGAATATTGACTCTGAAAATCAATTAAAATCCGAAAATATTTTACCTTACAAAAAAAAAAATTATAGTGCGATTGAATCAATTTTATAGAAGAAAATACATATTGGAACATCATTTCAGCATTTCCAATATCTTTTATTCGAGTTTTTTTTTTTTGTTTTTCTAAACCCCTTTAAAGCTGTTCATAGATATAGTTTTTCTTTAAATTGTTTGTTAACTTCCCATAGGCAGTTATTGTAATGGGTCCGATTTGTCAAATTGAAAATTTTGTTTCAAGGTCCCTAGAGCCGAAATAAAAGATTTTTAGAAAGATGTCTGTGCGTGCGTGTGTACGTACGTTCGTACGTCCGTACGTTCGCGACGTTTTTTTCGTCGTCCATAGCTCAAGAACCAGAAGAGATATCGACTTCAAATAAATTTTGTTATACAGATAATAAGGCAGAAAGATGCACAAAGGGCTCTCAAGAAAATTGCGTTGGTGGTTTTTTTACCATACCAGTTTGAAAATTTTGGTTAACCCTAAATATCTCATGAACCAATGACGCTAGAGACTTGAATTAAATTTTATATTATATATTGTAACGTGATACAAAAGAAGTACATATATTTTTGGAAAAAAATCTAATTAACGGTTTTTTTTTATAAATCAAAAAAACTGAAAAAAAAATTTGTCACCTCGAAAATTTTACGACTAAAATATGATTTTATCTCCAAAACAATTTTGTGCAACGAAGAATAATGTTTTTGACATCTGATGAAATTTTGAGAAAAATCTTATTGACAGTTTTTTTTTTATACAAAATAAAAACCTAAAAAAACATTACTCAAAGTTGGTAAATATTGAATTTCGACTCAAATATCTTTTCAAAAACCTGAGATTTAGGCTTCAAACTTATTTTATCTTATAAGAAATATTGTTTTCAACATTCTGAAAAATGTTGAGAAAAATCGAATTGACAGTTTTTTTTACAAAAAATAAAAACCCAAAAAAAAAAATGTTTAAAAGTTGGTAAAAATTGATTTTCGACTCAAATATCTTTTCAAAACTTTGTGATATTGGCTTTAAACTACTTTAATCTTTCAAAAAATATTGTTGTCAACATTCAGTAAAATTTAAAAAAAAAATCGACTTGACAGTTTTTTTACAAAAAATTAAAAACCGAAAAAAAATTTAACAAAAATTGTTAAAAATTGATTTTTGACTCAAATATCTTTTCAAAAATTTGAGATAACTGCTTCTAACTAATTTTAACTTATAAGAAATATTGTTTTTAACAATAGGAACAATTTTGAGAAAAATCGAATCGACAGTTTTTTTTACAAAAAATAAAAACCTAAAAAAAAATTTATAAAAGTTGGTAAAAATTGTTTTTCGACGTAAATATCTTTTCAAAAATTTGAGAGATTGGCTTCAAACTAATTTTATTTCACAGAAAATATTGTTTTCAAAATTCAGTAATTTTTTTATTAAAAATCCAACGGTCCGTTTTTTCATAAAAAAATAAAACCTACAAAAATAGTACGCAAATTTGGTAAAAATTGATACATATAGACAAACTTTTAAGCAAGACAAATCGACAGACGGGATGGGAAGTTATCAGTGTGGGTCGCATCCCAGCTTCTTTTTTAATATAATTATTATAACTCTTTATTGGAAGTTATTCCATTTGTTGAATTGAAAATTTTGATATTTCTCGACGTTTTTAGAGAATATTTAGTGATATCTTTTTTGGTCAACTTTATCTCATGAACAGTTCAAGATATCGAATTAAAATTAATTTTGTTTTAATAAAAATAACATCAAAATGCGCAGAAAGTAGTTTCAAAACATAATAAGTGTTTTTTTACTACACCAATTTTAAAGAAAATTCAATATGTAGTTTTACGAACAATGTAAAAGAGAAATATTTTTCGCTCTAATATTAAACGAACAAAAAATAATATTGCATTTTAGAATAATGTTATGCTTTGAAAAGTGAATTTTTGACATCTGGTAAAATTATTTGAAACATTACTCTGACGTAATATTTAACAAAAATTAAGTAAAACAATAAAACAAATTGTAAAAATTTACTCAAAAATGTTGAGAAAAAATAAAAAATACTGGCTTAAATCTTATTTCATTGTATACACAATATTGTTGTTAAAATGTATCGACAGTTTTGTTTAAACAAAATTCAAAACAACTTCCTTGAATAAACACTTAATATTGTTCTTAAAATTTGATGAACTTTAAAATGTAGTTTTATTTGAAAAGTACTAAAAAATGGTTAAAATTGTTTTTCGAAAAAAATATGTTTAAAAAAACGTAGATATTTTTTGTAGACGAATTTTGTTTTATAAATAATTCCAAATCGAAATACCACTTTTTTGGTTTTAAATACAAAAACAACTTTAACTTCAATTTATTGATTTTATAATTTTCGAAATTTTTTGACTTATGGAAAACATATGTACATACATATATTTTGTACGTTTTTAGAGTCACCAATGAAATTTTGTAGTGTTAATCGCATCAAAAGCGCTTTGTCAAAATTTTGACAAAAGAAAACTTAAATAATTTTAGATCAAGAAACGATTTTCAATTGTTTTGCTCTACGAATAACACCAAATGAACAATTAAATATATTTAATATATAATCTTGTGTTCCTAAAAAATTGAAGCTATTTATGAATAGCTAATTGTTCTTTCTAAATCTAATTGAACTATTATAATAGAACTTCAGTTATAATTAAATTTCATTTAACAATTATTTTTTTTTTTCATCATATTAACTATACTACATTTTCAAAAACTATAGTTTAATTGTGTTGACTATAAACAAATAAAAAATAACATTTCTTTCAAAAACAACTCTCAAGAAGAAGTCTCAACTTGTGTAGAAAATTACCATCAGTTTATATGCTCGCTTGTTCTATACACCACATCATCTTCATCTCAAACTTAAGCCTATGATCTCCTTAGCACCTCATCAAGTATCATTTCAACCATAAACAAGCTAACTTTCTAGCTAGCTTTGATGCTTATGTAGTTTTATTTTTTATACAGATAGTGAAGATTGAAAAAAAGGAAGTACTTCAACTTTCAAGTGGTTTTAATATAATATTCAAAGTTATTTGTTTTTATTTTTCTTTTCATCTTAAAAATTTTATGTCATAACAAAAAGCGATTTCTTTTTCACGGGTGTTTTTTTTTTATACGGGTATTTTAGAAAAAAAATAAAAAAAAACATACAAAACTTTGGTGATGGTGTTAAAGTTTTGAAAGTTTGTGAGAGGATTTTGTTAAGGATTAACTCTTCTATCTGCTTCATTTTGTTTCTTACAAAAAGAGAAAAAATAATAGGTAAGAAAAACCCGGTTAAAAGGAACCAGGACACAAATTTTAAGATAGATTTTATAATTTTCATTTTTATTTATAGCGTTTCCCCTTCATTGACATTTTTTCTCTTATTCGGGGTTAATTTAAGTGAAACACTCTCTAAGTGAAAGAAATCTTCTGATATTTTGAGATTTCTCTTAAGGGTAGCACCGGTATTATTTACAATACCTTTAAATTGTTTAAAAGTGAGAAATTAGTTCCAACGTTGACCGTAATACCCAAGGTTTGATGGTTATTATTATATCTATCTCAAAGTATCGTCTTCAAAGTATTGTCTCCGAGTTTTTAATTGTTAAAGGTCAAGAAGATTACACCTTGTACCTTATAAATATGAACATTCAATTTTAATTTACATACTGCTATTCTATTAAATCGTTTTTGGATTGTTTCAAGTCGATTAGAATGCAGAGAATAGTACATGTTCCATATTACACAACAATACTTAATACTGGTCACCAAACATAGAACAAAGAGAAGGTTTAATGATGGAAGAAATATCATAAACAAAAAGAAAAAAAGTAAAGGTCCAATGTGCCTTCCTTGGGGAACGCCAGAAGTCAAAAATATTGGAAGTGATTAAGACGAATTTATGGTGACGTATTGGGTTCGATCTACCAAATAAGATTCTAAACCTGGCAAAAAATTTTAATGAAAACTTAAAGCTGATAGTTTAGCTATTAAGATGTCGTGCTGGACTTTATCGAAAGCTTTTCAGTGTAAATAACATCAGATTGAAAACCATCTTCAAGGTTACTTGTAATCTTATTGCATAGAATGATTATATCAGTTGTTGTCGATCTTACAGAAACAAAATCATGTTGAAACGGCGAAATGAGATATTTGATTATAAAGTTAATTACTCGTAATTATACGCTATTTTCTCAAATAATTTCGGAATCGTTGAGAGTTTACTTATAGGACGATAATTGGTGACATCTTGCTTGGGTCCCGATTTGTGAATGGGTATAATATAAGAAACTTTTCAATCATTCTCATAGTTCATTAAAAAGTTAGTTATTGAGTAGGACTGTTATGCTAAAGGTCTGCAAGCAATCGTTCCCTGTTTTACATAAAAGTTTTGCCTTTCAATTCTACAATTCTAGTCATAAAAAGTCGGTTCTCAAATAAGCCGTTCGGATTTGGCATAAAAATTGTAGGACCCTTCGCATACCTAGAATGGTTGAGAATGACTAGGCTCTGCTTCCCCTAGTAATTTGTTTTTTATTAACACGTTGATCTTATTTGGATTCACATTAAAAATTTCTTATTAATAAAACATAAAATATTCAGCAAAAACCATTGATAAGAAACTGGATTTTTTTTTCACAGAAACGTGTCATGAAAACAAGGTTGTGGGGTTAGATTTAACGTTTTAATTTTCCTTAAGCACTGACATAACAGTTTTTTATGTAGATAAGGATTAAAGCTTTCTTTTCTGTCCTTTCACTGCAAACGACGTACATAAGTTACTACTTTCATTTCAAAAATTGTCAAATAATGCTGACAAAAGCAAAAAAGCTGAATTTTTTGTTCGCTGGAATTTTGGAGTTTCTTACGTGCGTCGCGTTTTCATTGTATCAGAACATCGTTTTAAGGTTCGTCTATTTTCATTTTAAATTTATTCAAATTCCCTTGAAATTTTCATCTGTTCATGAATTGTTATCCTTCGTCATGGTGATTTAAATAAAATTTCCATTCCATGTTCGTACCTTTTAGAATGTTTTTTTATTTTTTAATTTTTTCTTCTTCATCTTGTTCAGTGTAAATTTATTTTCTGATAAATTTGAATTTCTCAAGTCATGATTTTTTTTTACCTTAAGTGTTCTAAGGGATTTCTATAGCTATTGATGTAGTCGTAGGACTATTTTTCAATCCTCTAGAGCGTTTTTCTTTTCTTAAAAAATAACTTTTGTTCTTTATTATTTTTTTTGTTGCAATATTTCGTTTAAAAAAGAAATGAAAAATTAAAACATAACGACTGGAAAAAAAGTACTTTTATATCAGGTGTACCTTTTTTTCTGGGGACTTTTAGGAGTTCTCACCTTAATTTTTATTTTAAGTAAAGTGCTCTGCTGTAGTGCGAGAAGTGAGAATATTAGCATTCAAGGTTTAGTGCTGGCCCGCCACCGGAAAGAGACTTCAGTTTTAAGTTAAAAATGTAGAGCGGCGGCGAAGCGAAGGTCGCAAAAGAGTAATATAAAGATATTTTATGAATAAAAATATCAAAGTAGTTTTTAATCCCCAGATGACATTCGAGGAAATTGCTTTTCTGTTTTTTAACGACTTTTTTTCATTCAAATGGAGCAATTACGATTTTGTTTTTTGTCAGCCAAGGAGTTAAGTAGACAATTAGAGCCATAAGATTCCAGAGGAAATAAAAACAACAGTTAGGTATACAATTACTGTAGATAACTTATAAGTCTATCGTACTTAAAAATGTACATTTTAAAAAAATGCATAACAAACCAATTTCAACACTTTTGGGATAAAAACTATAAGGATATGGTACCATTTTTCTTTATGATATCTATTTTTGTTTGAAATACAATTTTACAGTTTTCTTTATTTGTTGCCGGAACCTTAGTTGCTAATGTATTATAATATTTTCAACCACTTTCTTAATAAGTCTATAGAAAAATTAGTCAAAAAATTACTTTGCTTCGAAAAAATTCCGAAAAAGCAGAATTTTGGTGGAAAGCTTTATTTATTCTTCCTTTGCAATTCCTAAAGAGTCCTCTTTTTAATCTATGGATAATGTTAGAGGGATAAAAGAGGAATGAGAAGGAGAACGCAATATTGAAAATGACTCCAAAACTATATATGAATATATTTTTTTTAAAAGAGTTCGAACTCGAGATTTTATTCAAACATGACATTACGATGGTAGAGAAGTCATAAAGAGTGGCTCAAGCAATTCCGCCCGTTTGTCTGTCCTTACCTCTACAACCCAAGCTAGTCGATTGAGTTCAACTTTTCTTAAGGCCAAAAATAACTTAAGTCCCTATTCAATTGTGTTATTAAAAAAATGAAAATAAAATTTTCTCAAAAACGGTCAAATAGATTTTTAAGAAATCTTCTTTTAATGAAAAAAAAAAAAACATTTTTGTATTGGTTGAAAAGGGTAACCCCAGTAAAACCTTTATTTTGTTTTTACATTTTCTCAGGAACAAATGAACCGATTTATATAATTGTTTTTTTTTTTTCCAGAGCAAGCTCTTATATTGTGGTAATAAAATAATGATAATCAAAACTAGCTAATAATTTTTTGTATTTTTCAAAATTCTTTATCTTAAAATCGGGTCAAAATATTTTAACATTTATTTTTGGTATATTTTTACACTGTTTTTAAACAGAATTTTTGGGATAAAGAAACAAGTTCGTGCAACCCAGTTGTGCATTTTTTTTTTTAAACAAATAGTTTTAATTTAGCATACAAATTTCTTTTCACTCCAAAATATTGTTTTCTTGCATTAAGTTTCTTTATCACAATTCAATAAACTCACGTTTTAATTCTGTTGGACAAACTTAACAATACTTTTTAAAGGAGCGTTCGAATCTAACCTTAACATTTTCCTAACACATCAGGCTTCTAAAATATGCCATTCTAAAAATGCTAAAGAGAACCCAAAACGGATTTTTAAGGCTAAGTTAAAACACAACATATCCGTAAACAATAAATTGTATGCTGAATTTGAAAAGCACACATCTTTATCTTCGAAATACATTTTAAATCACTTTAGTGTCTCAATTAGCTTTCATAATTTCTAATTAGTTATGAGATGACTCATGGGCCTTCATTTGACTCTATCCGAAGTTTTGAAAAAAACCTTGAATGTATGTAATTCCTTCACGATTTTGAATAATTAGTTTAAGATTTAATTTTTACTGCTGATTCCGAATCCAAGCTCCGATTTTAGCTATGTATATGTGCTCAAACTCAGAAATGCCTGTTTTAAGCAATATTTTCTTATTTTTTTTAATATATTCTAAAAACTTGATTTTATAACCTTGAATTAATAAATGCTTTGAATGCGTTATCATGGTAAGAACCGTTTTAGCATAGATGCTTCAGCATTCCCTTAAGGTTAATATATTGCAGGTGAAGACTTACAATTAATGAGAATTTTGAAAAATAAGTAAAATACTGAACATTTTTAAATGGAATATCGAAGTAAGGGATTGTAGATTTGGAAAATAATTTTATTGCAAAAAAAGGACTTCATTAATTAACATAGCCTCAAAGTGACTAATATTGTTCAAATTATAAAAGGCTGTATCTTAAAAATCTGACGTGAGAGATCGATTTTAAAATCGCATTCAAACTAAATCAAAAACCTTATTAAAACTATGATTTGGGGGCCTATTATGTAAGACAACTAAGAACAAAGTTAAGTTGTAATCCGGCAATCGGTATTACCGATCACAACTAGTTGACTGTCACAAGTCAACCAGTAGTCAACTGAGAAATGGTTGACTTTTTAAGTGTGTTTGAGGGTATTATGTAAGCCAGTTGAGTTGTCTCTCAGTTGTGATTGTTATCAAAATTCAACAACTGCTATTTGCCGGTTGTGTAGTGCATTTGTGTGTACAACAAAATATCGGTACGCACCAACAGCGAATTGAAAAGCAATTTTATTAAGAAAATGGAGAAAAAAATGAAAGTTTTACAAATAATAATATAAACGTTTGTAAGAAAATAATTTTTCTAGACAAAAATCACAAAACCTGCCCAATTTGAGAGGTTGATTGAGGTTCATCAGCAGAAACATACACTTACAATCATGAAATTCAGACTGTAATAACCTTTTCTATTTATATAGAGATGTTGAAGATTTGTTTTTGGTGCTATGTTTCGAGCATGAGTTCCATCGATGCATCCTATTACTCCAGGAAATCTGGTTTTCTGGTAAAAATGAATCTTCGATAAATTCAAATTGGTCAGATATGTTCTTCTTCTACGTCTAGCACTTCTACTACCGAAACTGTTGGTTGAGCAAGGCCTAAATTAAAATCATTACCACTTATAAATCTGCAACAAAACGGAGTTATTAAATCAACACTTCTCACCAAAGAATTTGTTTACAAAAAATACTTTTTGTTTGGAAGTTCCAATGGATTGGAGCGATCTCTAATATTTTTTCTCATCAGCGCAACATTGAGGGGATTTTCTTTTTCCGAATTTACAAGAAACAAATCAATACGACTCTCCATTAGCTACGTATTTTACTTTACACAGCTGATTTTGACACAAAACAAGCACATAAAAGTAGGCAATGTATTTGGTCTACTCAACTGAAAGTTGTCTCTCATAATACGATTTTTTTTGCAGTTGTCTTCAAATTGAGTTGTCTTCATTACAACTCAACTAAGTTGAGTAGTGATCCATAATAGGCCCTTTGATGTCTACCTATATTACCTTCTTGACCCATTTTAATAACACAATTACAAAATAATTTTGTTTAAAACGCTTTAGAATATTCCTAATATCTTAAGTCCTAACTTATCAACAAAACAATAATTTATTAATAAGTGTTGACTTCATAATAGTAACCTCAAACTTGAGTCTCTGGAAGTTGTGCTCTTCTTTTAATGCGTGGTACAAAATTCAATCTAACAAAGTACGAGGACAGAAAAAAAGTGCAAATACGCCTTAGTGTACCATTTCGAACTTTAAACAGAAAATGTACTAAAAATGTTACTAATCTTGAAACGTTTTAGCAGTTCTGAAAAAAGCAAAAATCAGGGCCCTGTTTCACCATATACTTTTCATTTTGCAACTTTGTAAATTATAACTAAACGCAAATTTGCAAAAAAAAAAAGGAAATTATTGAATGGAAAAGTTTTACTCTTTGCAAAATACATTTCACCAAACTCAAATTTTCAAAGTGCACAGTCTTTTCTGAAAAGTAAAAAATGTTTGTTATTTTACAAAGTACTTGTTCTTTCTTTCTGTTTCACCAAACAATAAACTTTGCAAACTATATTTAGAATTTTGAAGAGCTTATCAGTAATTTGCAATGAGAAATTTTCATTTGAAAATAAGAGTTTGTTTTGAAAAGTTGTCGAAAACTAATTGAACCCCTTTGAAAATGAAGAAGTAAATAATAGTCAACAAGACAAAGGACATAGGCTTTTTCCTTTTTTTAATTTTGACTAATTTACCAAAAACCATGAATTTTTAATTTAACGGTTATCGCGTTGGTTCATCTCACTTCAAAGATGTCTGATTTTGAAGAGGTTTTTAAATCCATCGATTTATAGCAATAAAAAGTTTCTTTTGAAAAGCTGTTGTAAATAAAACCAATGACTTTTCGACAAAAGAGAGTTTTCCATTAATGAAAAGTACTATCGAATTTGTGTATTATTATATTATAAATAAACTACAATTCAATAGCCAAATTAATATGTTTTTAAGTTTCTTGCAACAACTTTTGTTTTGTGGAAATGGAGCCCCATATCACGGTTTTGCAACTATCCACGGGATAAGCGCATCTGTTTGCAAAGTAGTTCATCGAGTATCGGATATTACCATTGATGAATTCCTCTCTAACACCATTTACTGGGCACAAAAATTGGTATATTGATATAGCCTCGAAATTTGTTTAACAAGCAGGATTTTCTTATGTAGCTGAAAATTTAAAAAGTGAAACGTCTTTTCACTTTGCAAAATTTTGGAAAACACAACAGCGTTGCCACCCTGGTCAAGTTTATTAATCCATGTTTTGCTATCCAAGAATGTACATATTTTTTTTTTATATTTTCTATATTTTCTATAATGTAATTAGATCATACAAAAATTAAAACAAGTTAAAATAATCCACACAATAAATGATGGTAACAAAAAATTAAATAAATTCAGAAATTCGTCTGCTAAAAACTAACCGGATTTTTGTCACTAAATCTTAAAAATTAATATTTTTTCCAGTAACCTTTATTTTTTATAACTTCTTGGCATCGAGACGATGCATTGACATGATTAAATTGTCGATTATAGAGGCAGGAATATTCTCCCACTCATTCTTCAAAGGCAAAGCTGCAAAAAGAGAGCTTGTTGAAGTGTGCGTTCTCTTTCCAACCCTCCTTTTTAAAACACTGCCCACAAGTTCTCGATGGGGTTTAAATCGGGAGATTGGGACGGCCACTCTAAGGCACAAATATTTTTTGTTGCAAACCACTCTTTAAGCAGCTTTGAAGAATGTTTGTGATCATTATCCTGCTGAAAAACCCAACGCAAAGGCATTTCCTCTTCAGCATATGGCAGCATTGTTGACTCCAAAATATCCCTATATTGAAAACGGTCCATAATTCCTGCGATTTGATGTATCGGACCAACGCCTGCACCGGAAAAGCAACCCCAGACCATCACCGAGGCACCACCGTGCTTAACCGTAGGGAGTACATTTGCTGGCTTTAAACGTGTTCCTTTCGAGCGCCTTACGGTCATTCTACCGTCATCGGAGTAAAATAAGTTGAATTTGCTTTCATCACTGAAAAGCACACTTTTCCGTTTGTTTATAGTCCAGTTCAGATGATTTTTTGCAAATTCAACCCTGATTAAATATTTTAATTAAGAAATTGAAAGTCTTTCCGATGCACCTATCATATTTTACCTTTTTTTACGATGTTTTTCAGTAAGTAGTGGCTTTTTTGCTGGTCGGAACACATAAAGACCGCATTCCCTTAAACGACTCCTTACCGTAGATGGCGCTATAGGTAAATTTAGATCCTCACAGATGTTTTTCGAGGACGCAAAAGGGTCCTTAAGAACAAAATTCTTTATGCGCCTATCTGCTTTAGCTGTTGTTTTGCGAGGGCGTCCACCACGATGTTCTGCTTCTACTGATTTTCCGCTTCTAATCTTTTTAATAATGTCATAAACCGTTGAAGTTGGAATTTTCAGCATTTCAGCGATTACATTTTGTTTTGTACCGGCTTGATACTTTTCTAACACTTTATAACGAATAGCGTTTGTGTGACGTGTTTTAGCCATTTTATTAATCGAATTAATTTCTATTTAGACAGCTCACAACCTGCTTAGTTTTTTTAATTAATTATGTTATCCAAATGACAGGAAAAACCGTTACCTAAACATCAAGACTCGATGTTTTGTATAAAATCCGGTTAGTTTTGAGCAGGGATGTTATGGGGTAAATTTATATATTTTATATTTATTTTTTTTACCATTAGATCATTATTTTTTTAAAGTAATTATAAAGTATACCAATATGTTTTTGAAATAAATACAAACAACAAATTCAGTTTGATTTTTCCTAGTTGATATTAAGGAAGGCATTATACAAAAAAAAAATCCGGAATGTTTCCAGCATCACATATAAAATTTGTCAATTTTTGTTTAAAAATATTTATGGTATGCAGTTATTTAGAATATATTAATATGCGTTTAATTTTTTTACAATACAATTTTTAATAATAATCCAAAACGTAAATGTTGACATTTTTGATCATCAAATAAAGGGTGATTTTTTAGCAACACTGGTTTAAACAGTTGACGGACGTTTCGTGTTTTGTTTCACTGTCAAACATCTTCAGTTTGGTCTATAATTTAACCATGAATCGTCTTACAAACGAAAAACGATTGCAAATTATTGAATTTTATTATCAAAATGCGTGCTCTGTTAAGAAAGTTCGTCGCGCGCTTCTTCCATTTTATTGTGTTCAGCGACGAAGCTCATTTTTGGCTCAATGGGTATGTTAATAAGCAGAATTATCGATTTTGGAGTGAATATCGGCCAGAAGTATTGCAAGAGCTA
Source organism: Eupeodes latifasciatus (assembly GCA_920104205.1). NCBI lineage: Eukaryota > Metazoa > Arthropoda > Insecta > Diptera > Syrphidae > Eupeodes > Eupeodes latifasciatus. The sequence continues at coordinate 24,517,735 of OV049926.1, read as the reverse complement.
CCAATTCATCCAGAAAAAGTCACAGTTTGGTGCAGTATATGGGCTGGTGGCATCATTGGACCGTACTTCTTCAAAGATGATGCGAATCGTAATATAACTGTGAATGGTGAGCACTACCGTGAGATGATATCCAACTTTTTTTTGTCCAAAATGTAAGAGCTTGACTTGCATGACATGTGGTTTCAACAACACGGTGCCACATGCCACACAGCACGCTCAATAATTGACTTATTGAGAGGCGAGTTCGGTGAACATTTTATTTCTATCGTACTATCGATTCAAATAAAGATTTCATGCATTTTTCTGAATTTTGTGTTCTTTTTTTTTGAAAAACTTTCCTATAGCTATTAAAAAATCACCCTTTATTATAAAGTAAAGTATAAGAGATTATGCAGAAAAAAATGATTGAAATCGGTTTAATAATTCCAGAAAAAATTTAAAAACAAAATAACTGTACTATGGGGGGTACCCTTTTGAAGAATAAAGAAAATATATTTTTAACTTCCCATAGGAAGAAATTTTGACATTTCTCGACGTTTTAAGGTCCCTAGAGTCGAAATAAAAGATTTTTAGAAAGATGTCTGTGCGTGCGTGTGTACGTACGTTCGTACGTCCGTACGTCCGTTTGTCCGTACGTCCGTACGTTCGCGACGTTTTTTTCGTCGTCCATAGCTCAAGAACCAAAAGAGGTATCGACTTCAAATAAATTTTGTTATACAGATAATAAGGCAGGAAGATGCAGAAAGGGCTCTCAAGAAAATTGCTTGGGTGTTTTTTTTTACCACAGCAGTTTAAAAAAAAAGTGTGAACATTTTGGTTAACCCTAAATATCTCATGAACCAATGACGCTAGAGACTTGAATCAAATTTTATATTATATATTGTAACGTGATACAAAACAAGTATATTTTTGGAAAAAAATCCCATTAACGGTTTTTCAAAAAAAACTGAAAAAATTGTCACCTCGAAAATTTTACGACTTAAATATGATTTCATCTCCAAAACAATTTTGTGCAACGAAGAATGGTGTTTTTGATATCTGGTAACATTTTGAGAAAAATCTAACTAACAGTTTTTTTTTCGATTGTCGATCGTCTCTTATGGAGATGGCGCAGCAATTTAACATTCACCTATGCTGGGTGCCGGGCCACAGAGACATCGCAGGAAATTGTAGAGCCGATGAACTCGCTAAAAATGGAACCGTCATACCTATTTCACCTGAAAGGGAGAAGATAGGTATACCGATAGCTACATGTAAACTTCTGCTAAAAGAAAAAGCTTTCGAGATAGCAAACTCTAGATGGTACAATTTACCAACATGCGCAGCCACAAAACTAATATGGCCTTCATTGCACCTAAAGCGCTCTAAAGACTTGTTATCCCAAAGCAGACTTCATATTAGCTCCCTAATAGGTGTCCTTACGGGACACTGTCTTATAGGCAGACACGCAATACGACTTGGTGTAGCCTCAAATGACTTCTGCAGGAGCTGCATGGACGGGGAAGAAGAAGAAACAATCTCTCACCTCCTCTGCACCTGCCCTGCTCTTTCACGAAGACGCAAACTTCATCTGGGAGAATACTCTTTTGATGATCCCAGTGAACTAGCTAAAAAAGATATCAGATATATCCTTCGCTTTATAAAAAGCTCAAAATGGTTCGACTAGTGGGAAGTAATTCTCTAGATTCATGTGGTATCACAATGGGCCTTTCTTCTGGCCTAAGTGTGTGGTTTTTGTATCCACAGCCACATTAACCTAACCTAACCTAACAGTTTTTTTTATAAAGAATAAAAACCTAAACAAAATTACTCAAAGTTGGTAAAAATTTAATTTCGACTCAAATATCTTTTCAAAAACTTGAGATTAAGGCTTCAAATTTATTTTATCTTATAAGAAATATTCTTTTCAACATTCTGAAAAATGTTGAGGAAAATCGAATTGACAGTTTTTTTACAAAAAAATAAAAACCCAAAAAAAAAAATGTTTAAAAGTTGGTAAAAATTGATTTTCGACTCAAAAATCTTTTCAAAAATTTAAGATATTGGCTTCAACCTACTTTTATCTTTCAAAAAATATTGCTGTCAACATTCAGTAAAATTTTGAAAAAAATCGAATTGACAGTTTTTTTACAAAAAAATTAAAAACCTAATAAAAAATTTAACAAAAGTTGGTAAAAATTGATTTTCGACTCAAATATCTTTTCAAAAAATTGAAATAATGGCTTTTTACTACTTTAAACTTATAAGAAATATTGTTTTTGACATTAGAAAATATTTTGAGAAAAATCGAATTGACAGTTTTTTTACAAAAAATAAAAAACGAAAAAAAAATTTATAAAAGTTGGTAAAAATTGATTTTCGACTTCAAACTTATTTTATTTCACAGAAAATATTGTTTTCGATATTCAGTAATTTTTTTTATAAAAATCCAAAAGTCCGTTTTTTCATAAAAAAAATAAAACCTACAAAAAATAGTACGCAAATTTGGTAAAAATTGATACATATAGACAAACTTTTAAGCAAGACAAATCGACAGAAGGGATGGGAAGTTATCAGTGTGGGTCGCATCCCAGCCTCGTTTTTTTATTGAAAGAAGCCAAGTTAAGAAAAAAATTAAGAAAAAATTAAGAAAAAAACTAAGAAAAATCTATCGGTTTGTTTTTTAGAAATTTCGAAAAAATAGAATAGAACATTTTTGACCAAAAAATGTGTATGGAGTCAACTGTTATTTTGGATCTTAAAAAAAGTTGAAAACATCTAACGCGAATCGGCTTAAAATCTTCATTTCCAAATTTAAAGTCAATCAACCCAATGGTTTGGGCTGTAGGGGTGAGGACAGACAGACGGACGGAATCGGGGGACCTACATTTTCGCCTCCTGTACCATCGTAATGTCATGTTTGATTAAATTCTCGAGTTCGAATCTATTTACGAATGCAAAACTTCCCATATAGTTCCTAAAAATGTACCTATATTTTAATTTTATACATTTCCCCATTTCACCCTATAAATACCTTTCCTTTGAAGAAGAGCAAGGCTAATTTACCTACTCTTGTATTTTATATGCAATTTCCCATAAATCTACAATTCCTTTTTTTATGGGTTCATTCCGAATTTCTTATACATAGTTGTCATAAAAAAACATCACTTCTTTCATCATAGTTGAGGTTAAAAAAGAAAACATTTTGTTATTGTTACATTAATCAGATAATTTCATATTTGATCGTTTTTCGATAAATAATTATTATGAACCTCGTATCGTAACCTAGTTCAAGGAACAATTGAATAGCTCCTTTAAAACAAGACACACAAAATTCAATACCCTCTTCAATGAGGCACTATATGTATATACCTTCTAGAAATGCACCAGAGCTACTTATATTCAAATAAATTTCTACTTTTTTCTTTCGGTAATAATAATAATAACCCTTAAACTGGTAACTATCGGTATTTAACCATCCTAACAACCTAATTCAACGAAATTAAACCCAAGAAAACTCAATAAAAAAGAACCTCAAAAACCGGCTGATTTTATATTGAATTCCTCAAAAAAAAAAAAAACACAATGAAAGCAAATAAAACATTTTTACATTCTCCTTCATCGACATAGCCGTCTTCGTCGTCGTCGTCGTCATAGTCATCATCATCATCCCTCAAGCAATCACCCTAAAACCCCAAAATTGGCCTCCTAATTCGATGATTCTCCCTGCAGTTGAGCCAAAAAATACGCTCTCCTTGTTTATAACCTCACATTTTTGTCATGGTAAAGCTATAAGCCTGGCAGAGCTCGGAACCAAAAAGAAAAATAAAACAAACCCAAAATCGAAGAAGAAAACAAAAACCGTCGAACTGAAATTCGGATTGGCACGACGACTTTTTGGAGGAATCAACAACCATCGTCAATCAGTCAACGAATGGAACTTTTCAAAGTCAAACCGTGATTTTTTTTTCTCGTTTTAACGCGGCGCGGGCGGCCCTGAGCAAGTTTTTCAAAAGTATTTTATTTTTGACGTTTTATTTTTTGTGTGTTTTAGTTCCGGGAGAATATCTAATTAAAATATGCGCGAATCAAGTTGAGAACGAAAAGTTTTTAATAAATCAATTTTGGCCGCGTCACTAAATCCAATCTAGCTTCATAATAAAGAAAAAACGCCGTCGAAACGGTGACGACGCACGACGCAAACGACGAAAGTGACGCCAACAGAGGGAAATGAAATGAAAAGTTTTTGCAGTTGGCCAAAAAATCACCCAAAAAAAAAAAACAGAAACCACATTTTAGAGATGAAGTTACGAGGCATGACATAGGCTGGCTTGGGCCGTATATCGACAATGGTGAAAAGTCATATAAATTACCAACTTGGTGTTGAAAAATAAAATTACAAAAAATAAAAAAATGCTGGCACGTTTTAGCTAAAAGTTTGTTCGCCACCATGAATTATTTGACAGGCTCGTTTTTGGGAGGATTTTTAAGTGGTGCTGGTGGCGGTGGTATTGGAGTTGGAGCTAGCAGTAACGTTTTTGGGCTCCAGGGTCGTGTGCAAGTTTTGCAGGCACAGTTGTTTCCTGTTTGCCCAGTAACCGGACAAGGTAATTTAAATAAAAGATGTGCTTTCTAAAAAAACTGATTTTTTTTAAAATAAAAACAATGATTTCCCTTCAATTTCATCCAAGTGCATCATTGGATAATGACGTTTGCTTAAGTTCTGCCTTAAAGGTTGGCTTTGGAAATTTGTTTATTTATAACTTTGTGTAAACTTTTCCTTTTTTTATGAAATATTATGCATGCATTCATTATACTCGTACGAATACCGAATACCTTGAACTTACATAAAGGGTGTCCCAAAATTAACGCAAGATTTGAATTAAATAGAAAACGCCGTTTTTAGTCTTTTGATAGTTATATTTTTATTGACTCGTAAAGTACATAGGATAGGGTTATGTATGGAATAACACATCGGACAAATGGCCTCCACGGCTTTGCATGCACATGCGCACTCTTTTGTTGAAATTTTCCATGACCATTCTGCATAAATGGGGCTGAATTTCGTTGATGCAGCGTTGAATCTCCTCCTTTAATGCACGGGTGGTTGTGGGCTTGTTGACATAGACTTGTGATTTCAAATAACCCCATAAAAAGAAGTCTAAAGGTGTTAAATCACACGATCTAGGAGGCCAATTTTGATCACCGAAACGAGAGAGTACACGACCTGGAAATGTCTCATGCAGTAATTGAATTGTTTCACGGGCTGTATGACATGTGGCACCGTCTTGTTGAAACCACATATTGGACACATCAATATCAGAAAGAACTGTGTAATCATGTCGCGATATCGAGCACCAGTAACAGTCACTGCTTGACCAGCATCATTTTCAAAAAAATATGGCCCAATTATGCCTCCAGCCCAAAATCCACACCATACAGTCACGCGTTGTGGATGCATTTGTTTTTCGACAATCACATGTGGGTTCTCCGAACCCCAAATGTGGCAATTTTGGCGATTGACAAAGCCATCAAGATGAAAATGTGCTTCATCGCTTAGGATGATTTTGCTCGAAAAATCAGGGTCCATTTGTTGATGTTCAATAATCCATTCAACGAACTCTCTTCTCTGTCCATGGTCATTAGGCTTCAATTGTTGTGTTAATTGAATTTTGTAAGCATGAAGACACAGATCTTTGGTGAGTATACGCTGTAGAGAGGTTCTTGAAATTTGCAATTCTTGTCCACGACGTCGAATTGAGGTTCCTGGATTGTCAGCAACACTCTCACGCACTGCTTCGACATTCACATTTGAACGGTTTGTTTTTGGACGACCAGTGTGTTTGGCGTCTCCAACGGATCCAGTCTCCATGAATTTTTCAATTAATCTCTTCACAGTTGACGAAGTTAAAACACTATTCCGACCATATTTTGTATGAAATTTTCGAACTGCAGCCGCCAAGCTTTCACTATTTTTGAAATATTCTTTAATAATGAAGACACGTTGTTCTCTCGTGTAACGCTCCATTTTTAATAACCCTATACTGTTAGCTGTCAAATTGCTTTTTTTCAGGGTTGCCAACACTTCACTGCACAAATGGCGGCAAATTCAAATCTTGCGTTAATTTTGGGACACCCTATACATATATTTAATTTTGTTTGAGAATGTGATTCCATTATATTATAACTCCTGCTTGACTGTCTAATGTCTGGTAGAACTCAGAATAGCAGAATTTATTTATTTTAGACGCACGACGATGTTTTTGACTTAATGATTGTCATGAATTGTGTTGTTTTTGTTATTGTTTTTCCTTGCCGTCTTTCCATTACAAAAATATGTTGTCAGTATTTAATATGATGCCTTCGTGATGTGTTACATATTTGTATGCCTAAGGTACAATATCAAAATATCAAGAAGGGAATCAAGTGCACGTAAAATATCTAACTTTGACATTCCAACTTCTAACATGTGTTCTTATATACGTTTGTAGTAAAAGGTCTGTATAATATAAATGATATGTCTGATGCGTGTTTGATTTAATGTGTTTAGACTTTGTAGGCAGGGCCGTCGAGAGGAATTCCGGGCCCGGGACGGACAAATCTCGGCCCCCCCTATTTACCATTTTTTTTAAAAGTTCATGCCTAGTGATATGGTACGTTCTAATTTTAATTACGAATAGCATGAAACTGGTTGGAATTAACGGAAATAATCACTTTGAACCGAAAAAAGTATTAATTATCAAATAAATCTTACGGGTTTCGTCTAGTTTAGTTGAAATGGAGGATGGATAGAAAATAATTCTACATACGATTAGATCAGAATCCGAACAGAATCATACATTCAATTCGATATTGCCAACGAAATGTTAGTACGTAACTGATAATGCGGTCGATTAACTATTAAAAAAAAAATAGCATGAAGATCTATTACCTACTATGAAAATGAAATAGAGCGAAGTAAAAGTATTTGAAATTGAAAAAAATGTTTTATTAGAGTGAGTTTGCATTCAATGAAATGTTTTCTTTTGGCAAACGAGCTTTCCTAGGTTTCTGAGCAGCAAAACAACTTATAATTGCATCGAAATTCAATTTCCTTGCCAAAGGTGCTTCGATGCATAGTGTAGCAAGTCCAGAAACACGATCTTGTGATGAGCACGAACGATGAAAATTCTTTGTTCTGGCAAGGACGCTAAATGAACGTTCGGCACTAGCTACGGTTACAGGAATTGTGGAAAACACACGGAGAGCAACACAAATGTTGGGGAAAATCGTCTCCAAGTTCTGGGAATAAATAGCATTGAGCAAACTCAATGGCGGAAGTTCTGCTTCAAAATTGGCTTCATAAATGTGTTTCAGATGAATTATTTCTTCTTTCAACTCTTCGGACACATGCGAGTTATACTTTTGGATGAACCTTGTAGTGTTTTTAATCTCACGTTCGTCCATTGTTGAAAACTGTCATAAAAATGAAAATGTAACATTCAAATTTTTCATCGTATCGAACCGACGAGAAATTTCACATATAATTGAATCAACTATGACGTAAAAGTTGTTTCTCTTGAAATTTATTTCTTCGTCTGTTTCAATTTGCTTTCCCCCTCCTCGGTTTTCTTCAAAATGTCTCTTTAATTGCCTTTTTCGGTTCGATGGGAACGATTCTGGAACATCCCCCAATCCAGTAGCAACTGCTTTGCATTCAGATAAAAATTGATCTCATCCGTTTTGAATAATGTTCAAATCGAAGATCAAGTTGTCGAGATCTTGAATTTCAACGTCAACAGTACTGTTTCTGGCTCGAAGAAGAAAACTTCTTTCATTTATAGCGCTAAGAACCTTGCACCAAATCGAAGACATCAGGACGCATTTAAATATGTGCATATATTTTAAAACGCCATTTACATCTCTTCGAGCTTCAGCAGTTAAATTAATATCACTTAAGACTTCTAATGATGTTCTAAGGTTTTTCAAATGATTTGCAAATGGTTTCACTGCCTCAATTCTGGCTGACCATCTTGTATCGGAAAGTTTGTGAAGGGATCCAGGCACATTTTTCTTAAGAATTTCCTAACATTGAGCACTGCTGCTAAACATTAAGTTGAAACACTTTTGAACAACACCAAAAAATGTGATTGCCGCAGTACAACATTCCGCTGAATCGATTCCACGGAAGTTAAGGCTGTGAGCTGTACATGGTGAATACACGGCAATCATGGTGAATATTACTTTGTGCACCATTATACTGTCCTTTCATATTGCTTAAATTGTCATAGCCTTGTGCACAACAGTCTTCTAAAGGGATTCCGTTCTTTGCCAATGTTTCGCAGATCAAATCAGCTTTTGCGGTGCCAGTTTTTTTTTGTTGCAATCGACAAATTCCAAAAACCGTTCTTGAATGGTGAACACATTTTCTTCAAAGCGCAGATATCGCAAAATAAATGTGTTTTGTTCCACATCACTTGAATCGGGTGTTGCATCGACAATTATAGCGAAGTATTTGGCGTTTTCTCTCTCCTTCAAAATAGCTGAATTCACATGTTGGGCACAAATTTTAATGAACTCATTTTGAATCTCAACGGAAAGGTAGTGGACTTGGAAACGTTTGTGCTCTTGTTGTGAAATTCTTACTTTTTCCAAGTGCTCCTGACGTAAGGGGTCATAATGACTAATTAATTCCAAAATGCCTAAAACATGTCCATTATTTGGCTCTCCAATAAGATTGCTATCGCCTCGTAGTCCTAGTCCCCTTTCGCCAAGGAAGAAAATGGTGTCCAATATTCTATATAGAATTCCTTGCTATTTTTGTATGGCTGGTTTAAGTAAGTAAGTAAGTAAGTAAGTTATTCATTTATTTACATTTCAATATAACAAATAGAATACAAATCATGAATTTAAGAGCTATGGCTAAGCCGTCAGCCTGGTTGGCAAGTTTATAAATGTTTATTTTAAAATTTAATTAAATTTTCAATAATCAACAAAAAAAAAGAAAAAGAACTAAAGTATCAAACGTATCTGATATTAATAACATCCTGTACTTGTAAACTGTTTTTAAGAAATTGCTTAGGGTTTTCCAGTCACACTCGTTTAGAAGTTGGATAGTTTCCTGCATGGTTAGTGATTGTTTTCCAAAAGAAATTTGCCTTTGCGCTTTGAATATTGGACATATACTTATGATATGAAAGCAATCTTCTTTCGATTTCAGGTTGCAAAGCGTACAGAATTGATTAAAGCTTCCATTATAAGGGTTACCATTTAAGGCAATGAGCTCACACCTTGCTTTGAATATCACGGATATTTCATCATAGCTAAGTGAGTCGTGAAAGTAGTTTTTCTTGTTTAGATTGAAATTAAGCTGACTGTATAAAATTTTACTTTCAGAATTCCGAGCTTTAACGATGAAGGCATCTCGAATAGAGTCTTCGTGTTTCTGAATAATGCGGTAGAGTTGGTCTTTCAAATTACGTTGGTTGTTCACATCAATATGTAAGGTTTCCCCACAAGCGTTGCCAATAGATTGCCATCTTTCATACCACCAGTCCTTATTCCGCAACTCATACAAAAGTAGTTTTTTTGAAAGCCTTGATTCCTCATAATGACAGCATACCTTTATTATGAAGTCAGCCTGTGACTTGAGTGTATTTGTCAAGAGTTTTGGTAGTCCGCTTTCCAAGTATATAGCATAACAACGCGTATTTTGGGGTAGATTGAAGAGCTTTTTTATGAAATTCCTATGGAATTTCTCAATTTCCTCGTACTCATATGACCCCCAAACTTGAGAAGCATAGCAAAGAGTTGATTTAACTACTGCATTGAATATCTTATATTTTGCAGATAAAATTATTCTTTTGTTGGAAAACACTTTTTTCCATGATAGGTTAAGCAAGCTTTGAGAGCTATTGGCTTTTTCGTTTAGGTGTTTGTTGAAATTTAAAGCCGGATTTAGTTTAACTCCCAAATATTTGACCTCTTTAGCTTTTTCTAGAAAATGACCATCATAAGTCCATTGCCTTTCATTGTGAACTCTTGGATATCGCGCAAACATCATAATTTTTGACTTCTCTGTATTAATTGTTAGTCCCCATCTTTTGCAGTAACACGATAAGCGATTAATCATTAATTGCATATGTTCTGGTGATTCAGAGAGTATGACAAGGTCATCTGCATATAACAACACATTAATGGTAGTATTTGCAATTCTTACTCCTCCGGGAAGATCATCTACTACGTCGTTTATAAACAGAGAAAACAACAATGCACTGAGGAGACAACCTTGTTTCACGCCAGTATTTGTCTCAAACCATTCTGAATAGGATGTGCCATCCCAAACTGCTGCATTTGTTTTAGTGTAAATTTCTTTTATCACTCTAATGAAGTTAGAAGTTATGCCAAGTTGTGAGAGCTTATAGAAGAGTGCATTTCTGTTAACCAGGTCGAAGGCAGCTTTAAAATCAACAAAAAATGAGTAAACTTTTTTGTTCCTGGCATGAAACGCTTTGACAATGGATGACAGCGTAAATACCTGATCAATGGTTGAATAATTTTTTCTGAAGCCAGCTTGAAGATCAGATAGAATATTTTTCCGTTCGACCCACTTTTCAAGTCTCTCTACAAGAACGCCACAAAATATTTTCGCTATTACATTCATAAAAGAAATTCCTCTGTAATTTTCCACAACGTCAAAAGGTCCTTTTTTGTGAATAGGAAATATTACAGACTTTTTAAAAGAAGAGGGGATTTCAGCTGTGAAGAAAACTTTGTTGTACAGAATTTGGAGATAGTTAAAGAATGTAGGTGTAGCATTTTTAAAAAACTCATATGGAATCCCGTCTTCTCCTGGAGCTTTTCCATTCTTCGCATTAAGGCTGGTTTAATATACACACTTTGAAGTGACTTGATATCCTTCAAATCTTCAGTAAACAATTTATTCAAAATATTAATTAATTAATATTACGGAAACCACAATTTAAAAACGTTTTCGTGGGATTTTCCGGTCTCCCGAAACCGAATCAAAAATTTCGTTTCCAGCAGAAACAAAAATAGAAGAAAAGAAAGGTTATAAAAACAGAAACCGAAATAAATATTTGTGTTTCGTTTTAAGTTGCCGGGCTCCTTATTTTGATTTTAAAAATTTTCAAAATAAAATAAATTTGAAATTTACGTTAAATTAAGTAAGAAAAGCGAAACAATTTATTATAACTTTCTTTCAATAGTTCAGAGTTGCCCAATTTTTTATTAAATATAAACAAAAATGTGCGCCAATAATAATCAGAGGCCCAGATCGGCAAGCTTGTGACTGAAAGATTGGTAGATACTCGTAACATTGCAAAAGCATGAATTATTTTAAATTTTCGGGCCCCTAAAAATAAGTGGGAATATGTATGTTGATGATGAATTTAGAGTACCTATATGTTGAAAAAAAACTCTCATTGTTTTCAATTTTACGGGCCCTAGAAAATCCCGGGCCCGGGGGGGGGTTTCCCCCCATCTCGACGGGGCTGTTTGTAGACATAGAACATTTCAAAATAAATAGGCAGACTAAAATTATTTGAGAAATTGGTTGAAATAAATCAAAAACATGTTTTCTTAACAACAAATTATTGTTTGTAACTTTCAAAACTAAAAGGAGAAAAATATTAAAATTTGTCAAAAGTTTTATCTTGAGCTAACATCACTGACAAAATGTAAAATTGAATTTGATGTTATTGTTTTCAACACGAACAATTTAATTGGTCTTGTTATACGTACACTAATTTTAATAAAAGAGGCTGGGATGCGACCCACACTGACAACATTCCATCCCGTCTGTCGATTTGTCTTGCTTAAAAGTTTGTAGGTTTTCGTGTTTTGTTAAAAAAGTTATCAGTTAAATTATTCTAAAAAATTTAAAAATAACCAACAATATTTTGGATATGATGAAATAGTTTGATTTCAAGATCTATTTTTTTTAACGAGATTTTAAGTCGTTAACCGATTTTTACCAATTTTAGTAGCATTTCTTAAAAGTTTTTATTTCTTATATAAACAAATACAAATTGGATGAATAAAATTAATTTGAAGTCAATTTCTTCTATTTTTCACGAGATATCGAAAACCGAACATCAATATTTACCAATTTTGCGTACTATTTTTTGTAGATTTTAATTTTTTATAAAAAAACTGATTGTTAGATTTTTATAAAAAAAATTACTGAATGTTAAAAACAATATTTTTTATAAAATAAAATTAATTTGAAGCCTATATCTCATTTTTTGAAAAGATATTTGAGTCGAAAATCAATTTTTACGAACTTTTATTAAATTTTTTTAAGTATTTATTTTTTGTTAAAAAAACTGAAAATTCGATTTTTCTTAAAATTGTATCGAATGTTCAAAACAATTTTTTTTATAAAATAACATTAATTTGAAGCAAATATTTTTAATTTTTGAAAAGATAATTGAGTCGAAAATCTGTTTTTACCAACTTTTATTAATTTTTTTTTAGGTTTTTATTGTTTGTTAAAAAAAACTGTCAATAACTGAAAACAATATTTCTCATAATACAAAATTAGTTCAAAGCTATTATCTCAAAGTTTTGAAAAGATATTTAAGTCGAAAATCAATTTTTACCAACTTTTGTTAATTTTTTTTAGGTTTTTAATTTTTTGTACAAAACTGTCAATTCAATTTTTTCTCAAAATGTTACTGAATATTGACAACAATATTTTTAAAAACTAAAATTAGCCAATGCGTTAAAACTTTGAAAAGTTATTTGAGTCGAAAATCTATTTTTACTAACTTTTATTAATTTTTTTTTAGGTTTTTATTTTTTGTAAAAAAACTATCAATTCGATTTTTCTCAAAATTTTACCGAATGTTGAAAACAATATTTCTTATAAGATAAAATAAGTTTGAAGCCATAATCTCAAATTTTTGAAAAGATATTTGAGTCGAAATTCAGATTTTACCAATTTTGAGTAATGTTTTTTAGGTTTTTATTTTTTATAAAAAAAACTGTCAATTCGATTTTTCTCAAAATTTTACCAAATTTTAAAAACGTTAGTCTTTGTTGCACAAAATTGTTTTGGAGATAAACCCATTTTTTATTCGTAAAATTTTCGAGGTCACAAATTTTTTTTTTCAGTTTTTTTTTTGATTTATAAAAAAAACCGGTAATTGGAATTTTTTTCCAAAAATATATCTGTTTGATATCACGTTACAATATAAAATTTAATTCAAGTCTCTAGCGTTATTGGTTGATATTTCGGGTTAACCGAAATTGTCACCTATTTTTTAAACTGCTATGGTAAAAAAACCACCCACTCAATTTTCTTGAGAGTCCTTTCTGCATCTTTCTACATTATTATCTGTATAACAAAATTTATTAGAAGTCAATACTTTTACTGGTTCTTGAGCTAAGGACGACTAATGAGAACTTTCAGAAACTTATTAAGATACTTAAATGTTTTAAACAATATCTAGAAGACCAAGATTTGTAGTTTGCAAAATTATCCTACTCGTACCAACTAATTTTTAAGGGATATGTTGTGCTTTAACTTAGCTTTAAAAAAAAACGTTTTTTTTTGAAGTACGAAAGTTATGAACGATTTTTGAAGAAACTAAAAGAAAATCAATTTTATTTTCAATTTTAAAAGTTGAGTATGTGAATTTCATTTACAACAAGACTTTGAAAATCAAAAACCATAAAAAACATTTTTCAAAAATTAAAGATAACTACTCGTACCTAAAAAACGAAAGTGGACAAATTAATAAATTTAAGAGAGTGTTTTTAAGTTTTAATGTTAATTTTTTTGAAATGTTAAAACACAAAAAAAAACATAGAAAATATGAATATTTACAATTAATAAACAACAAATTATTTAAAAACCAACAATGAAATATAAATCAATGAAAATCACGAACCAATAATTCTATTTAATAAATTGAATTTTAAATTAAATAACATACTAACGCTTTTTTATAAATCAAAAAACTTAAATACAAATATTTTAAGATCGAATATTTGAAGAAACAAATATACGGTGCAATTTTAAGAAAAATCTACTTGTTAGTTTTAAAGAGAGTATACAATTAACGACTGGTCTCACGAACTTGCTCATATATGCAAAAAGTACGTGTAGAATTGGTTCCTATATTTTAAGATTTAAAAATGTACATGCAAAAAAAGCTTGTTTTTACATGCCATTTGATTTCTCAAAACAGCCTTAATTTTTCCATTTTAATTTTTTTGAAAATCGTTACAGCGGTTTTATGAATTCAATGCTTGCCATATAGTCGCAACCTATGTGGTAAAAAAACAGTTAAAAAAAATATACAAACGGAATCTTAATCCTTAATTAAAATAAAGACTGAAATATTAAATTAAAAATGTAATTTTATCCAACACATATATAGAGTTTATATTGTATTGTCAATCTGGCAGACGGCAAATGCCATGCTCAAACGATTTTATGTATCTTAAATATTGTATTCAATCTCTAAAAAGAAAAAAAATATGAACCAATAAAAATCTAATCTAATCTAAAATCTAATATAGTCGCAACTGAAAAACTAAAATATAAGTATTCTCAAATATTTGATGAAAAAAGGTATTACCTTAAAATTAATTTTATACTACGAAAAATAGAGTTTTTGATATGCGGTACAATTTTAGGAAAACTGTAATCGACAGTTGTTTTCACAAATAATAAATACTTACATTTTTAAAAAATAGTTTTCAAATTAAATATTTTAAGACCTAAAAGAGATATTAACTAAAAACTTATTTTATCTTACTCAAAATATTGATGTCAATATTTGATACACGTTTTAAAAAAATCACTGGCAGTTTTTCTCTCTTCTATCTTTCACACTGAAAAACAAAACTTACATTGTTTCTTGAAAACATTTATTGATGGAGTGATATAACGGGTGATTTTTTAAGAGCTTGAGAACTTTTTTTTAAAAAAAAACGCATAAAATTTGCAAAATCTCATCGATTCTTTATTTGAAACGTTAGATTGGTCCATGACATTTACTTTTTGAAGATAATTTCATTTAAATGTTGACCGCGGCTGCGTCTTAGGTGGTCCATTCGGAAAGTCCAATTTTGGGTAACTTTTTCGAGCATTTCGGCCGAAATAGCCCGAATTTCTTCCAAAGCTGGAATAGTTGCTGGCTTATTTGTGTAGACTTTAGACTTGACGTAGCCCCACAAAAAATAGTCTAAAGGCGTCAAATCGCATGATCTTGGTGGCCAACTTACCGGTCCATTCCTTGAGATGAATTGTTCTCCGAAGTTTTCCCTCAAAATGGCCATAGAATCGCGAGCTGTGTGGTATGTAGCGCCATCTTGTTAAAACCACATGTCAACCAAGTTCAGTTCTTCCATTTTTGGCAACAAAAAGTTTGTTAGCATTGAACGATAGCGATCGCCATTCACCGTAACGTTGCGTCCAACAGCATCTTTGAAAAAATACGGTCCAATGATTCCACCAGCGTACAAACCACACCAAACAGTGCATTTTTCGGGATGCATGGGCAGTTCTTGAACGGCTTCTGGTTGCTCTTCACTCCAAATGCGGCAATTTTGCTTATTTACGTAGCCATTCAACCAGAAATGAGCCTCATCGCTGAACAAAATTTGTCGATAAAAAAGCGGATTTTCTGCCAACTTTTCTAGGGCCCATTCACTGAAAATTCGACGTTGTGGCAGATCGTTCGGCTTCAGTTCTTGCAGGAGCTGTATTTTATACGGTTTTACACCAAGATCTTTGCGTAAAATCTTCCATGTGGTCGAATAACACAAACCCAATTGCTGCGAACGGCGACGAATCGACATTTCACGGTCTTCAGCAACACTCTCAGAAACAGACGCAATATTCTCTTCTGTACGCACTGTACGCATTCGTGTGGTTGGTTTAATGTCCAGTAAAGTAAACTGAGTGCGAAACTTGGTCACAATCGCATTAATTGTTTGCTCACTTGGTCGATTATGTAGACCATAAATCGGACGTAAAGCGCGAAACACATTTCGAACCGAACACTGATTTTGGTAATAAAATTCAATGATTTGCAAGCGTTGCTCGTTAGTAAGTCTATTCATGATGAAATGTCAAAGCATACTGAGCATCTTTCTCTTTGACACCATGTCTGAAATCCCGCGTGATCTGTCAAATACTAATGCATGAAAATCCTAACCTCAAAAAAATCACCCATTAGATGTAAAAGAAAACCTCTTTAAATTTCCGAAATTTAATTCACTCCCTTATCTCCCTACATAACTTTTTTCTTGCCCACAAACTTAAAGTTGCTGACGTTTTTATTTCCTCGTGTGGAAGCAGGGAACTACCTTTCCCTTGCAGAGGAGTGGAAAAAAAGACTGACATTAAAAAACACATGTTTTGCCAATCTTTTTTTAGGGATAAACCTTTAAATGTAAAATGTATATATATAAATGTATGATAATCCGTTTTTTATTTCCTCGAGTTTACTGTTTTTTCATTTCTGTGGTATTTAAACATTAGAAACATAAACGGGAGGTAAATTGAAGAAAAAATAATAGTCCAGTCAAATTAGACGAAAAAAGGGGTTCAGCTCGGAAAAATTCCCACCTAGCTGAATTTTGGTACACATCTTTTTTATATTGTTGTTAACAATGTGTAAAAAGTCGACCTCGATATCATGTACGCGTCAAAGGTTATTCGAGGTCAAAGGTCACGGAATTAGCCTTTTTTTTAATATCTCGTTTTTTATTGGTCGTACAAAAAAAAGTTCTAGACACAAATTGTAGAGGAGGTAATTATCTACAAAAATGGTCTTTTAACATTTTCACGTCAAGTTGATAGTTTTTCCGTTATAAGGCCAACAAAGTGTACACTTTCAATGAAATATGATTTTTTCGCTAAAAACAAGTAGCCTTTGCGTTAATATCTCGCTTCATACTGTTTGTACAATAAAAAGTCTCCAACAAAAATTGTAGAGGACAAAATTATCTACAAAATGGTTATATATGTATGTATATATATCCAATCGCACTTGCGCTATACAAATTTTAATGTTTACCATACAAAATTACAATAATTTATAATATTACATCATAATATAATAACGATAATAAGAATGCATTCGTTTTATGCAAGATGTATATGTAGGTACATGTCCATCGTCTCTATCATTGCTATCGTTTTTTAATGTTTGTAATCCACTTCTGCAGACTGTATAACGGCGACGACGAACCGAATTCCGCTGTCAGGCAGGATGATCCATTCAATATAGACAACGAAAGCCAACAATCCCGTCCTCCCGACTTAGACGAAGTAAAGATTGCCATATCTAAGCTTAAGTCTAATAAAGCCGCTGGAGCAGATGGCTTGAATGCCGAGCTCTTTAAAGCAGCTGGAGATAAGTTGGTTAGGAGCATGCACCATCTTATCTGTAAGATATGGTCGGAAGAAAGCATGCCCGATGAATGGAACCTCAGTATTGTTTGCCCGATCCTGAAAAAAGGAGACCCTCTAAACTGCACCAATTATAGAGGAATCAGTCTACTTAACATCGCTTATAAAATCTTCTCTGCCGTAATATGTGAACGTCTAAAGCCCATCGTCAACAACCTGATAGGTCCTTATCAGTGTGGTTTTAGACCAGGAAAGTCCACAGTCGATCAAATATTCACATTACGGCAGATCCTGGAAAAACCCCAAGAACACCAAATCCACACCCACCATCTTGTCATCGATTTCAAGGCCGCATATGACAGCATCTACAGAGACGAGCTGTATAGAGCCATGTCTAGTTTTGGCATCCCTGCCAAACTCGCCCGTTTGTGCAGGATGACCAGAGAGAATTCACGCTGCTCCATAAATGTTGGAAACAACTTAACAGAACCTTTCGATGTCGAAAAAGGTTTTAGACAAGGTTATGCGCTGTCATGCGATTTTTTTTTACATCGTACTTGAAAGAATAGTGCAAAGCTAACACGTCAACACCAGAGGCACTATCTTTCAAAAGTCTGTCCAATTACTAGCATATGCTGATGACATTGACATAATCGGAAGAACTCAGCGTGATGTCAATGGGTCTTTTTTTGTAAACGCAGAAAACAACACCAGCGCTGAGATCAAACGAAGAATAACTCTTGCTAACCGCTGTTTCTTTGGGCTAAGAAAGCAATTGAGTGGAAAAGTCCCTTATCATCCCCGTCCTGCTATACGGTGCAGAAGCATGGACTATGACAAAAGCGGATGAAAGCACCTTGGGTCGTTTCGAGAGAAAAGTTCTTCGTGTGATCTACGGTCACGTATGCATCGAAGGAGAATGGAGGAGAAGATGGAACGACGAGCTGTACGGGCTGTACAGCGACGTAGACTTAGCCAGAAGGGTAAAAGTCCAACGACTAAGATGGCTGGGTCACGTAGAGCGCATGGAAACCAATGCTCCGGCCCGGAAAGTCTTCGAATCCACACCCACAGGACAGCGCAGTAGAGGAAGACCGCGGATCAGGTGGCGCGCACAAGTGCAAAGTGACCTCACCCAACTTGGAGCGCGAAACTGGAGACATCTAGCTAGGGACCGAGCTAGATGGAGAAGTTTGTTGGGTGAGGCCCTAGTTCACACAGGACTGTAGCGCCACCTTAAGTAAGTAAGTAATCCACGCTCGACATTTACAGTTTCACCGACCGATAGCGAGTTTTCACATATAAAACAATTACCCGCCATTTAGTTGGTTATGTAATATTAGCAGTACTTGTAAAAAAAATCAGAACTCACAAAAAACACAATATATACGTGACAACGTTCGTACGGACCGAACACAACTAAATACTCATCTACTGCAGCGGGCCGGTCCGGCATATGAATGTCGAAGACAGCTGCGTCTATTGTTACTAAAAAAGGTCGACCTAGTCCTTACAAATACTATATATGTACATATATGTACAACCTGTTACCCCCCAACCACCCAGTTCGCCGTCTGGCATCCAGACGACAGTAATATGTACTATGTACCTACATATACAATACATCTTGCATAAAACGAATGCATTCTTAATATCGTTATTATAATATGATATAATATTATATATTATTGTAATTTTGTATGGTAAACATTCAAATTTGTATAGCGCAAGTGCGATTGGATATATATAACCATTTTGTAGATAATTTTGTCCTCTTCAATTTTTGTTGGAGACTTTTTATTGTACAAACAGTATGAAGCGAGATATTAACGCAAAGGCTACTTGTTTTTAGCGAAAAAATCACATTTCATTAAAAGTGTACACTTTGTTGGCCTTATAACGAAAAAACTATCAACTTGACGTGAAAATGTTAAAAGACCATTTTTGTAGATAATTACCTCCTCTACAATTTGTGTCTAGAACTTTTTTTTGTACGACCAATAAAAAACGAGATATTAAAAAAAAGGCTAATTCCGTGACCTTTGACCTCGAATAACCTTTGACGCGTACATGATATCGAGGTCGACTTTTTACACATTGTTAACAACAATATAAAAAAGATGTGTACCAAAATTCAGCTAGGTGGGAATTTTTCCGAGCTGAAAGCCTAATTTGACTGGACTATAAGGAAGGAAAACAAATCTCATGTTGAGAACACGCGAGGGTTACATGAACAAAAAAAAAAAAACAAGGGATTTGGAAGCTTTACTGAGAAAATTGTTTTTTAAAGCAGAATTTTTCAATGTATTTCTGCAAAGTTTTCATTTGTTTTTAAAATTATTATTCAAAAATAAAACCAGGTTCTTCTTTGGTTTGATGTTTAAATTCCTTCGTTCAATTGACAACATACTGAATGTTTTTGGTGCTGTGAAATGAACCCAAGTGAATAAAAAGCCAACTTTTAAAAATTTGACTTCCTGCACTTTATAAAAGTTAAATAGGTCAATTTTCAGCAGTTGGTCATATTGAACTTTGACAGAGTGAAATAGGACCAACTTATTTTTACAGTAAGTAAAAGTTGCGTGGTTGTTTGTAAGACCGAAAAAATAGGCTTATGGTACGAGAAACAAGATAAATATGTTTTTATAGTAAAAAAATATGATGGTATGATTTTGTTAATCCACAAAAAAGGAGACCTAAATAGTGCTGAAAGTTATCGATGTATTTTATGCATGAATCTCATACTAATAATTTTGTGGTGTACTTGTTAACATTAAGTTTTAAGTTTTTTTTTTTATTGAACAATAATATATACAATTTGACTTATAAGATACTATGATAAATTATAAATTTGTTGGCACTTAGGGGGCCTAACCTTATACATTTTGGCTTAAAATTATAATACATTGTTGTTTACATTGCATTTGTCAATCTTAAATTAGAAGTCGGCTGACTTGGTTGTACTCGGGGTGTTCCGTCCCGGCTGTCCAGTGGTGTGGTGTGTACTTGTTAACATACTAGAAATATGAGTCAATTATTACAATATCTTATAAGTCTAGATTCAGAAAAAACTTTTCAACAATTGACAATATTTTCACACTTATTTTAATTATTCTAAAGGCTTTCCAAGCCAAACAAAAAAATGCGTATGAAATTTTTTTTGGTTGATTTCCAGGCAGATTTTGATTTTATAATTCTTAATACACTATTCTAAAAAAAATTTACAACTAGGACGACTGTCTCCGAAATTCATCAACAAATAAAACACTTATACACAGATTCAAGAGTAGTAGTATGGGATGGATCAACCTAATCTGAATGGTTCCAAACAAATAGGGGCGTTATACAAGGATGATTCTTAGTACACTTTTGTTTGCACTTTTCATAAATAATATGGTAGCTTGTCTTCCTAGAGAAGTTCGTATTTATCAATGTTCTGCTGTATGTCGATGATCTGGTGGTACTTTCAGAATCACCAGAAGGTCTTCAATTACGAGTAATTAACGGATGCATAATACTGTTTCTAATTATGTATGTCTTATCATTAACTTAGACAAATCAAAAGTCACCGTGTTTTCAAGATCATTTAAAAGCAGTGACAATAGATCTAGTCTAGAAGTTACCAATTAGTATAAATATCTTGGAGTGAAACTGAACAGAACCAGGGGCGTCTTTAGACTTTTGGGGCCCTGGGCCCAATGGGATTTAAGGGCCAAAAATAATTAAGTATAATATATATTTTTTTTTTTTTATTTTTTTTAGGCCTAGTCACTGATAAAGCTTCGGTTCCCATCGATCACCGAAATCTAGCATCAGTGTGGTTAGTAGAAAGATGGGGGACCATCTCGAAACCTACCGCGTGCTGTTGCCATGTGTTCTTTCTGTATGTTGTTCTTTCTCCTTTGTCCTTCTGTCTTGTAATAATGTCTTGTGTTGTTATCACCTTATATAGTCTAGTCGCTCAAGGTGCTGTGTTCTCTACTCTGTACATTTATGTGCTGAGTAGTATGAAATGTATAGTAATGTAATATTTTTTTTTTAATTCTTTAGGTTAAAAAACTCATTTTAAAATTAATTTGTGTTTTTTTTTACATATTTTTACTTTTTAAAACGAACCAAAAAAAAAATATGAAACAGATATTTTTTTATACTTTTATAATTTTTTTTTAATTTATCTTCAATAGTTAAACATTTTTCTTTATATCGGGTGATTTTTTAAGAGCTTGAGAACTTTAAAAAAAAAAAAACGCATAAAATTTGCAAAATCTCATCGATTCTTTATTTGAAACGTTAGATTGGTCCATGACATTTACTTTTTGAAGATAATTTCATTTAAATGTTGACCGCGGCTGCGTCTTAGGTGGTCCATTCGGAAAGTCCAATTTTGGGTAACTTTTTCGAGCATTTCGGCCGGAATAGCCCGAATTTCTTCGGAAATGTTGTCTTCCAAAGCTGGAATAGTTGCTGGCTTATTTGTGTAGACTTTAGACTTGACGTAGCCCCACAAAAAATAGTCTAAAGGCGTCAAATCGCATGATCTTGGTGGCCAACTTACCGGTCCATTCCTTGAGATGAATTGTTCTCCGAAGTTTTCCCTCAAAATGGCCATAGAATCGCGAGCTGTGTGGCATGTAGCGCCATCTTGTTGAAACCACATGTCAACCAAGTTCAGTTCTTCCATTTTTGGCAACAAAAAGTTTGTTAGCATTGAACGATAGCGATCGTCATTCACCGTAACGTTGCGTCCAACAGCATCTTTGAAAAAATACGGTCCAATGATTCCACCAGCGTACAAACCACACCAAACAGTGCATTTTTCGGGATGCATGGGCAGTTCTTGAACGGCTTCTGGTTGCTCTTCACTCCAAATGCGGCAATTTTGCTTATTTACGTAGCCATTCAACCAGAAATGAGCCTCATCGCTGAACAAAATTTGTCGATAAAAAACATTTCGAACCGAACACTGATTTTGGTAATAAAATTCAATGATTTGCAAGCGTTGCTGTTAGTAAGTCTATTCATGATGAAATGTCAAAGCATACTGAGCATCTTTCTCTTTGACACCATGTCTGAAATCCCGCGTGATCTGTCAAATACTAATGCATGAAAATCCTAACCTCAAAAAAATCACCCGATATGTATATGTAAGTTTAAGTATATAATAAAATATTATTGAAGGCATACTTTTCTAACTTTGTCAGTTGCAAAATCATGAATTAAGTAATCAAATTCAATTTCCTGCAGTAATTCATTTTAAATTGATAAAATTGACAAGCTGTTTAGTCTATCTTGTAGCATTGTGCTTCGAAGATCATTTTTTATCCGGTTCAATTTCGAAAAATGAACGCTCTCCACTGCAGTTTGAAACCATCAAAGATAGAAAAATTTTACAGGCAGTTTCTACATTTGGAAATGTGTTCCCAATATCATCCACTGTAATTAGACTGTACAATTTTGATATTTTAATAAGATCTTTATTTACATCTTTATTGAATTATTTTAAATACTGGACGAGGTGCAAGCATTCTACCTCAAGTTCTTCTGCATTAACATCGCTATGGTTTTTTGAAAAACAAATATTGCAATCGACAAACAAAGCCAAACAATGCATTAATTTCTTGATAGCAATTGGGTCGTATTTTTAATTGCAAAGTAATAATGTTAATAATTGAAAAACATAATTATAATAAATAATTAATTAATAATAATAATTGATTTTTAAACTTTTCTTTCCCAATTAGCTGGACGGATGGTGCAGTACCATCAAAATGTGTGGCACTTGAACTTCATACTATTTTTCGTTGCTATAAGTCTTTTTAATTAGCATCCGGATTCTGAATTTTGGCACACGCTTCAAATTTATCAAAATTCTCCCTTATATCATTTATGAAAGAACAAAGCAAATTGGCAGCAACGCCAATTTTTATTGTTTCTTTTTGAAGGCTCTTGCTGGTTTTATGAATGCTTTCTAATATTGTGCTCCAAATTTCTGTTAAAATGAGGAACTCCAGTTTTGACATTTTCTTAGACAGTCTTAGCGCTTCTCTTTTTGTGTCTGGAGCTTGCTCTGGATCTCTAGAGATAGATTTCAAGGCTTCGGTAATTTGCTTATAACCATGATGGAGCGCGTTAACTGCATCAGCTCGTGCAGACCATCTTGTTTCAGAAAGGCTTTTAAGAACTCTATGTGAACCTACACATACATTCAATTTATTCCAGCGATGGGTAGAAGCAGAAAAAATGTTGTATATTTTTTGAACCACTTGAAAGAAACTTGTTGCCTCCTGCACGCAACCAGCTGCATGAAGGCCTACTAAGTTAAGAGAATGTGCTGCACAAGGTACAAAGGTAGCAAATTCGCACTTCTCCTTTAATCTTGCTTGCAAACCAGAATATTTTCCCGACATATTAGACGCATTATCATAGTTTTGTCCTCTACAATCCTCTATTGAAATATCATGATTTTCCAGAAATGTCAAGATTGTGTCAGCCAAATATTCAGATTTATGCTCTTGAATAGGTATACATTTTAAGAAACTTTCGATGGGAACACATTTTTAACATACCGAATTACAAAAGTCAACTGGTCGATATGAGAAAGGTTGGGTGTACTGTCAATACTTAGGGAAAAATATTTTGCCGATCTAATTTCACCTACAATTTTCATTAGGACTTGTTTTCCAATTATATCAATGAATTCGTTGCAAATATTTGCTGATAAATACGAATTGTATCCCTTTCCTGAGTTCTCACATTTTTTTAAATGATCTGCGATGAATGAATCATCATGGGACAACTTTGTGTTTGTTTATGGAGTGAGTTGAAAAGTCAACATGTGTGCAAAACTGTAGAGTTAGAGGTAAAGCAGAGTTGGTAAAATAATGTTGACAGCGTGTGCAGGTGTATGATTAAAGATTCATGTTGCCAGAAGTTTAAGATGGAGAAGGAGGAGAATTTCAATGGAACGGATTTCAACAAACATCTTTCAGAAAATTCAAAAAGTATACAAGTCCTGATAAATGTCTCTTGGAGACACGCCTAATTACGCGCTTTATTTAAAAAACTGGTCAAGACTGTTCATACTTACGCTGAAGATACAGGCAGATTACATCATTACAAAACGTTTTTTTTAATAAAAAAACAATATTATTTTTGATTATCAAATATTATTAACACAGTTAAAGAGATTGTACAAAACAAAATATTGAAATCGTTCAATTAGTTTTTGAGAAAACTTAAAAAACAAAATAACGGTTCTATTGAGGATAACCTTTTGGAGCAACACAATTATACATAATATGTAGAAAATTAAAAAAAAAATCTATAGGTTCGTTTTTGACAAATATTCGAATTTTTGATTTTTAAGCAAAAAATGTGTATATGTATGTCATTTTTAGTCTTAAAAAAAAGTCCTCATGCAAATCTGCTTAAACTCTTAATTTCTAGGTTTAAACTCAATCGATCCAATGGTCTGGGCTGTAGAGGCCAGGACAGATATACGGACGGACGGAATCGTAGTCATGTTCGATTAAAGTTTGGAGTTCGACATTTTTTACGAATGGAGTACTTGTCATATACATAGTTCCTATATGTAGAAAGTAAAAATGAAACTCTAGAGTTCAGGAACGTGGATTGGTGGGTGTCAAAATCTAACAGTATAGGACATAACTACAGGGTAATTCGTTCCATGTACCCAAGCAGCTTTTATATTCTTAAAGAAAAGCTAAACAGCATTTTTTAACTGCGAGATAGTTTTACAGCAAAAGCGCTCGAAACGAAGAGTGCAGTAGAACTTTTCGGCCTTTCAACCATTTTTGTTCCCTATGCTAATTAAGATCCTAAAAAGATTTTCCGCTAAGAAATGCATAACTCTTTATCTTTAAGCTGTTAAAAATTATCAATTAAGAAACTCAGGAGATAAGTCTTTTTTGTTTTTAATAAATTTTAAATAACTCCTATTTATAAACAAAGCATTACTTTGCCTCAGAATATTTCATTTATTTTTATTTTTTGAATAAAAATCCAATTAATATTTAATCCCGCCAAAGAAAATGATGTATGGAAGTTCAACGACTTACATTACATTTAAATTTCAACAGCGCGTTATGCTTTTGAAATTTCTATAGATACCTTCACGTTGCTATGTAAAACAGTTTACATGATTTACATCATTTATATAAAGCCACATAAGCTATAAGCTCCATATGTAAATATATGTAGGTTGGTAGATAGTCATATAGTCATTTAAATTTCCCATATTAAGCTTTGCAAAGCAACTATATTTATCAAAAAAAAAATGGAAACATTTTACTCGCATGGCTGTTTCTTTGTTACACACTTGGTTTAATAAATTCCTCGAAGGCTTAACTTAGGCAGAGAGGTTTACTCTGTACCTCATATTATATCCTATAACCTATCTGCCAAAGCCAACCATATCAGCCGCCAACATCAACTTGAAAGCAAAATCCTGCAAAAATGTTGCCACGTTCTTCGATTTAAAATAGCAAAGGTATACAAAAAGGATTTCAATAGAAATACCCTTTCAAACATTACTACGAAGAGTAGAATAGTTCAAGGGTTGATGTATAGAGTATACCTAACCTCTATGTAAGTTGAGTAAATGCTCCACTCACCACATATGTGGATTTTGTGGATATCTGATGTATGGTAATTTATTCTTCACGAATTCATCCACGTGTGCAAAATACTCTTTTAACGTGACTCATATAATATACAGCTATGGCCAAAATAATAGTCACAAAACTTAATTTTTGGTAATTGTTAATTTCATTTTAATGACAAATATTTTGTCAATGTTTCTTAATTTATGATTTCTAAAAAGTACTATCGGTTGTAAGGTTTTTGAGTCATTCATAAAACGCTGGCTAGTAAAAATAGGAACACTTAATGTTGCAAAACTGTACGTTTCGAAAAAAAATGTCAATTTATTTTAATTGGTGATAATTACACTTGGTCGACAAAATTACTTTTTTTCTGGTGCAAAAACAGTGTAATACTTTTTTGAAGGATTCAAAATATGGTATTCTAAAAATGCTTAAGACAACCAAAAACAAATTTTTTGAGGCTAAGTTCAAATAAATTGTTTTGGTTTTCCAAATGAAAAATAATTTTCTTCTAGATACATTTTAAATCATTTTAGTATCTCACTTAGTTTTCATAATTTCTTATTAGTTATGATATGACTTATGGGTCTTAATTTGACTTTATCCGAACTCTTGAAAAACCTTGAATTTAATTTCTTTATGTTTTTGAATAATTCGTTTTGAAATTAATTGTTAGTGTTGATTCCAAACCCAAACTCCGATTTGATCTATATATGCTCAAACCCAGAAATATCCATTTTCAACATTATTTTATATTTTTGTCAATATGTTCCAAAATCCAGCGGTCAGCAACAGGCGGACCGTCAAACTGCGGACCGCGGAACCACGAAAGGTCAAACTTAGCCATACTACCGATTCAATTTAATAACATATGTATATATGTAAATTTAAACAAAATTAAAAAATGCTTTACTAACACACAAGCAAGTGCGTTTGCAACTCCTTTACGCAATTTTGAATATGGCGGCTAAGCACGTATTCACAGACAAATAAATTAAATTGACATACAAAATGTAAACAATCGTTTTTTTGTAGGTAAGTAAAATTCTCTCCGCAGTCGAATTGGTTGTCAGTCTTATTGTGAGATCTAATTACGAAACTTTCGTTCGATATCGATTGTTTTATAATTTTTCGTGTTTTAAAACGTTTCGTACCAATAATATTAATCCAAAAAACCGAAAAGTGGACAGTGAAAATAAGAAGTTTCTGACAGAGTGGACTGAAGAATATTGTTTTACGCTGTTTTTTTTCTGAATGTGAAACGGCGTATTCAGACTTACTGCAACACAACAATATTCGTTGGCTAAGTAAAGGTCATGTTATTGAACTTTTATGGATGATTAAAGAGCAAGTTATCTCCTTGCAAAACTTGGATACGAAGGAAGCAAAGAAGCACTTGGAGTTCATAACTAAAGAGCTCAATGTACCTATACTAGCTTTGGCTTTTCTAAAAGATGTTCTAAAATATTTAAATGAGCTTAACATCCAGTTACAAGAAAATGGGAAATTAATATGTGATTTAATACAAAGCGTGTTCGCTTTTCGTCGTAACCTGGATGTTTTCGTAACATATATTGCTAAAAAAGAATTTATTCATTTCCCAACAATTCTTGAATATTAAAAGAAGAACTCTGAAGAAGAAGACATTGCAGTGTTTTCAATCCGATCTTAAAAGCGAATTTGCTGTAAGATTCCAAGATTTTGCAGAGATTGGGAAGCTATCTCAATTCCGTAAATTGCCTTATAAAGTCATTGCAGTAGCAGAATGGACTGAAGTGGCTGCGAAGTTATTCGATCTTTCAAAAGCTTCATTAAAATTGGAATTAATTGACCTTCAAGAAGATATTTCCCTGCAAATGTTTAAAACTGCATCCACTGAAGAATTTTGGGGTAAGCATGTTCCAGAAAAATATCAAAATTTCAAAAAACTAGCTATCAACTTGGCTACTATGTTTGGCTCGACATATATACATATATGCAAATCGTCTTTCTCAAAACGAATTTTTTGAAGAACAAATATCGTTTGGGATTATCAGACGCCCACCTTGATGAAACTCTTGGCGTTTGCTGCTCCCCGCGTGAACAAAACTATAAAAAATTGGCTCAAGACCATCGTTGTAATTTTTATCATTCATTTAATTAATTTTAGTTACTTAAATGAAGCAAAATAAAAACTACAAAACTTTTTTAGTTTTTTTTTTTTCTGGACCTCGATTAAAATATTTTCAACAGTATCTGGACCCCACTTAAAACTACTTGCCGACCCCTGCAATAACCTTACGACTATGAATAAAAATATTGCTTTTATACAGTTTTGAGGTTTTATGTTAAGAACCATTTTACCACAAATGTTTCAGCGTTCTTTTAAGGTTAATGTTTGGTAGGTGAAGATTTACACCTTATGAGGATTTTTTGGAAAATAAGTAAGATAATAATAATTTTTGTATCACATCAGATTTTTAAAAAATGCTTCTTTAGAAATTTTAAAGCCTATCAAAAAAAGTTTTGAGAAACTTTTACTTTAATGCTTTGGGAAAAACGTTTTGCAGTTAATTTTAAGTGCTTTAATTTTAAAAATACTTCAACTTATTTTTTTTTTTTATTTTTATATGTGTCTTTCTTAGCCGACGACGGTTTCGTCACAAAAATAAAACGTACCTACTTTTCCTTTTTTCATTAAAAAAAAAATTGGCATGGATGGTTCCGCATTTTTTAAGATCACATCTTCACATCCTAAACTTATGAAGATTTTTAGAAAATTTTATGAAATTCTAGGTATATTTTTTTTGAGTATTGAAAATATGGATGATAGATTTGGAAAACCATCACGATTTTTATTGAAGTCTAATTTATTTAACCTTGTGCTCAATGCTATGGTTCTAAATGAGATTTTTTTTTGACCTCCAATTTGACCAGTTTGATAATTTGCTTAACTATCGGGTGATTTTTTTGAGGTTAGGATTTTCATGCATTAGTATTTGACAGATCACGCGGGGTTTCAGACATGCTGTCAAAGAGAAAGATGCTCAGTATGCTTTGACATTTCATCATGAATAGACTTACTAACGAGCAACGCTTGCAAATCATTGAATTTTATTACCAAAATCAGTGTTCGGTTCGAAATGTGTTTCGCGCTTTACGCAAATTTTATGCGTTTTTTTTTTTTTAAAAGTTCTCAAGCTCTTAAAAAATCACCCATTATATTAAACAATGTCCTCTTTTCAAAGGAGGACAATAAATACATAATGGGTGATTTTTTAAGAGCTTGAGAACTTTAAAAAAAAAAAAACGCATAAAATTTGCGTAAAGCGCGAAACACATTTCGAACCGAACACTGATTTTGGTAATAAAATTCAATGATTTGCAAGCGTTGCTCGTTAGTAAGTCTATTCATGATGAAATGTCAAAGCATACTGAGCATCTTTCTCTTTGACAGCATGTCTGAAACCCCGCGTGATCTGTCAAATACTAATGCATGAAAATCCTAACCTCAAAAAAATCACCCGATAGTTTGGGTTTACGAACGAATATAAATTTAATTTAGTTTCAACAGTTTAAAGTACATTCCACCCAACTTTTTCGTCATTAAGTCATATCTTTTTGCAATTGCACCTTCTTTGGAGAATGTAACTTTAAATTATCTTCCTATTTAGTATACGCAGAACTTGTGGCCTGTTTTTAAACAAATTTAGACATAGTTTTAAAATCAAGGTACAAATTTCACAATCCACATTCGCGTAGTTCGGTTAAAGAACAAATATCTGTACTTCACAGTTTGAATTAAGTTTGTGCGACATTTTTCTTAAATTGTTACTATTTTTTCGAAGATCTTTATTCTAAATCTCTACAAACTTCATATGCGCACAGTACGGAGAGAAATAAAGGTGAAATAACCAGCTTCATTTCTCTCCCTAAGCACTTAAACCGTAAATCTCGGGCTTCTAGAAATGCCCATATCAATTTACCCTCGAGTCCAGCTTCGGTCGAACTGTGAAATAGAGAGATTTATTCTTAAGTCGTACAACACGAATGTGGAATTTCTTAACATGGTCTGTCTTTAAATGTCATTGCAATGTTCAGAAATTCAAAACCAATGTATACCGAAATCTCTCTTCTATAACCTTCCTTTTTTTCTAACGCCTATAGTGTGTCTTTGCCATAAAGGTGGTAAAGATATACAAAACCCTTTGAATTTGCGCCAGTTACTAAATAATAAAAATAATAAATGTTCCTATTATTTCGGCCATAGCTGTGTCTATGGAAAAGAGAAGAAGGTTGTTGACTTTCAATTAAAGACACATGAACAAAAATAAAGAAAAAAAAAAGAAATAGCACCAAAGAATCGCTTAATTAATCACAAAGTGAAAAAGACAAAGAATGTCGATGATTTTGAATGCGTATTCAGTTTCAATCATCAGCTTTTCTATCTCTATGTATATACATGCCTATCTATATCTATAGATAGCATGAAGGATGTCAATCAAGTTTTTTTTTTGTTTATTTCAAAGCTCGAACAGCAGCAGCAGGAATCGATTACAGAAATTAATGGTTCTTCTCTGATTACAGGAAGGTGGTGATATGGTATAGCATCTATCTAAAAGTCGAGAGGGTTTAAGATTCCCTTTGGAGATATAAAGCTTCGTCCTTAAACCGAGATAAATAAATACTAAATACTACTGTATCCATATAGATATTTATATATCTCAAAGGTATAACCAAAAACGATTTAACGAGCTTGTGGAGATGAAATTGCAAGGCTCTAATATCGACTAAATCCCAAAGTGAATTAAGTACCTATATCATTGTAGGCTGGTGGTTAGGTTTTTGGTTAAGATAAGGCAAACAAAAAGGAACCCAGCACGTGTTTTAGGTAACCTATATATTCCAGTATGTTTTTGGTTAGAAAAGGGCCTTGTCTATCGATATCGATATAATTTATAAGAAAAGGAAATTGCTACTGAGTAAGATAGTAAGATAAATGGCGGTATTTTTGAATTACAGGAAATTAACGATATTCGTTGCAAACAACATTTTTCTTTTTTTTTTTTAAATCTTAAATTTTGGAGACAATTAAAGTGTCAGGCATATTTAATATTTAAGCCATTTTATTATTTACTTTTTTTTTAAATTTTATTTTAACACTCAATTTATTCACACTTCATTTTGCAAACGTTCCCAAAATTTTAAATGGGGGAATTTAAATTTAATACCGAAAATGAATAAATTGGGGTTAGTTTTTTGCAGAAACTGAAAACTGAATAAAAGTAAACAATATTTTAATTTTCAAAACAAACTGTTGAATAAAGTAAAAGAATAAAAACAGTTCATGAGCCCATAACATTTTAATTGGATTTCTTTCTTTTTTTATTTCTATTTTCACATAGAAAAGAAATTGTGTGTAGAATTCAGGGGAACAAAAATCCATATTCTAGAAATTCAATTATACTATTTTATTTTAATTAAACGTAGATACAAGCAGAGGGTATGAATGCATTCAACAAATTGTTTAAAAATAAAAGAAATTCAAGTTTATTTAAATATTTTGTTATACATTACATAAGAATGTAGTTTAGATACTTTTACTGTGGAATTTTAAAAGAAAATTAAATAAAGTATTTTTTAAATGCTTCAGTGCTTTTAAATGCCGGTACAAATTTTGACAACAATTCATAGTCTGGGAAGTGTCATTTCTGAATTTAATTTATTTAATAGGGTTGTCAGAAATAAAAATATAAACCTTAAAATTATATTTCTTTCTAACAAGTCTATTTTTTCACTTCCCATAGGAAGTTGTTGTATAATGGGTCCGATTTGAAAAATTCCAAATTTTACATTTGTCGACGTTTAAAGGACCCGGAGAGAGACACGGAGAGAATTGAAAAATCACTAATTGCTTAATTTTAGGTTGCAATTTACGAAAACCCTTTTTTTAGTAAATCAAGACGATTTTATTATAAAATGAATGAGAAAGTTGTAATTCAGCATTCAAATCTTCGTAAAATACAACATTTTATAATTTGGTAATTATTATCAAAAGTTATAATTCGAGCTTATTGAAATGAAAGTAAATTGCAATTTTTGAGTCGCAATCTACTATTTTAGGGGAATAATTTAATTTGACTACTCATTAATCTTGTTTTGCGAAATGTATGCAGTGATTTAAGCATTCTCAATTCTCAAATCAATAAAATATAATCACAATATAAATATTGAAGCTGCAATATGCACTTATGCTGGTTTATATTTTTCATGATTTTAAATCATATTTATTAGAATAAGTTTATGTTGTAAATACCTAATGAAGATTGTTGATTTTGCAAAAAATTGTTCTTGAATCTCTACATGATTGCTTGAAAATGGAAAGTAAATTAATCTTTAAAAGCTACAAATTGCTGCAGAAACTGTTTAAAATTACCACTCAAAAGTTGCAATTTAAAGATAACTAAGTATCAAAACTGTGACTGTCATTTCCAAACTGCAGAATAACCTGTTTCAAATTACGACTCAAAAGTTGCAATTTAAAGATAATTAAGTATCAAAACTTGGGTGAAAATAGTGTTCATCATAAATCACTTGAAATTAAATTTAATTTTTCAGTTTTAATTGAATCACAGTTTTGTTCCAATGTTATAGCTCATGAATATGATTTTAAAAATACTGATTTTGTTGCTATGAACCGATATTTTGAAAGCGTAAATTGGCAAATTATTTATAATTGCAGTAATTTAGAGATGGCTTTTGCTATGTTTCGGAACATATTAGATGATGCCATTGCTAATTTCGTTCCTTTAAAAAAATTCAAAAATTCAAAAAGACCAATTTGGTTTAATAAAAGTTTGTCTAGGTAAAAAAATGTCGTAGCTAAACTTCGTAAAAAGATTAAGATTTCGGATTCTTTTCGTGAACAATTTATTAGATCTAGGAAAGAGTATGAATTCTTAAGAAGATTTACATATAAACAATACATTTGGTCTCTTGAGTCGAAAATAAAAACTAATTCGAAGTGTTTTTGGACATTTCTAAATACTAAAAGAAAATCAATTGGAATTCCTTCCATTATTTCTTACAATGGTATTTTTTCTGAAAATTTAGAAGATATTTGTAATAACTTTGCTTTATTTTTCCAATCGAACTTTTCTGATTTGGGTTTAGATTATAATGAAACACTTAGTTTCAATTCTAACATTAATGTTGGTGACCTTTCTTTATCGACAGTTGATGTATTAAATGCTTTATCGTCGCTTGATAACAGTTTCTCTGCCGCACCGGACAATATTCCACCTTTAGTTTTGAAATTTTGTAAATATCACCTTAAAACCCCACTTTGCTTTATTTTTAATTTGTCCTTGAAACAAGGAGTATTTTTAGATACATGGAAACATTCTCTGATAACTCCTTTGCATAAATCTGGGTCTAAAGCATCTGTGGAAAATTATAGACCTATTGCTAAGCTTCAGCTAATCCCCAAATTATTTGAAGCAATTGTTAAAATTAAACGTTATAGTTTAGTTCAAAACCATATTTCCCTGCATCAGCATGGCTTTATGAGTGGTAGGTCTACTGCAACAAATTTAGCAATTTTTACAAATTACTGTCTTGGTTGTTTAAAAAACCGTACTCAAGTGGATGTAATCTACACCGATTTTTCCAAGGCGTTTGATCGGGTACAACATAATGTTCTCTTGAAAAAACTTGAATTGCTTGGCTTTCACTCGAATCTCCTAAAATGGATAAGAAGCTATTTGGTGGGACGA
Organism: Eupeodes latifasciatus; assembly: GCA_920104205.1. Classification (NCBI taxonomy): domain Eukaryota; kingdom Metazoa; phylum Arthropoda; class Insecta; order Diptera; family Syrphidae; genus Eupeodes; species Eupeodes latifasciatus. The sequence continues at coordinate 24,484,007 of OV049926.1, read as the reverse complement.
AGACAATATGTTAAAATTGGTGATGTTCTGTCCAATGAAATACAAAATATTTCCGGTGTACCGCAAGGAAGTCATCTTGGTCCACTCCTTTTCATTTTATTTATAAATGATTTACCGAATTGCATTAAAAGTTCTAGATGTCTTTTATATGCTGATGATCTCAAGATTTTTAGTTCTGTAAGTTCTTCATCAGATGCTGGTAAAATTCAATTGGATATTGATAATATTACCAAGTGGTGTTTCATTAATGGTTTAAATTTTAATGTAAAAAAGTGTAGTATAGTTACGTTTTCTAAAATAAAGGATCCGATATGTTTTGATTACAAAATTGAGAATCAGTTCTTAATGAGGTTAACAAGTCAAAAGGATCTTGGTGTGATTTTTGACTCAAATATGAATTTTTCTCTCCAAATTGATAATGTTATTTCAAAAGCTAACGCCATGTTGGGATTTATTTCAAGAACTTCTAAGTCATTCGAAGATCCTTATAATTTAAAAACTCTTTTTGTATCCCTTGTAAGACCTTTACTTGAATATTGTTGCATAATATGGGATCCCTTTACACAATCAAGTATTTTAAGGATTGAAAATGTTCAGAATAGATTTACAAAATTTGCTTTACGAAAGCTTTATAATTATTCAAATATGCCACCTTATGAGACGAGATGTGCTTTAATTGACTTAAAACCTTTAGTATCTAGAAGAAAATTGTATTCAGTACTCTTTGCTTACGATGTGCTCAACTCTAAGATAAATTGTTCATTTTTGTTGTCTCAGTTTAATATGTTTGTTCCATCTCGTAATTTGCGTCCTAGAAATGGTAATTTTCTACATGTTCCTTTTCATAGCAAAAATTATGCGAAACATAATCCAGTAACTGCTTCTTGTATTGCTTTCAACGAATTTGAGTTTGTAATTGATTTTAATAAAAATAGATTAGATATTAAGAAAGATGTATTGAATTTGTTGTAATACTATGTTTTTACCACTGTCAATTTGTAAATATAATGTTTGATTTTAATGTAGTCTCCATTAAGTATTGTAACTTGAAAGACGAATAAATAAATAAATAAATAAATAAAAACTGTGACTGTCATTTGCAAACTGCAGAATAACCTGTTTCAAATTATAACTCAAAAGTTGCAATTTAAAAAAAAGAAAGACCAAATCCGTGATTAATTAAATTAAAATAGTAGTTGTGGTTATTTTCATTTTTCTCAAAAACTAAAATACATATGTACATAAAATCATCTAGTTTTCAGGTTTTGCTCAAAAACAAATAAGAGAAAAAAATTATTAAATATAAACAACATTTGATAATCTCGATAGAACCTGTGGCATGATGGTTAGTGCGTTGGACTGTCGACTTAAAATGTCGAAAACAAAAACAGATATTAAAATCAAACTTATTTTATTATAAGCAAAATATTGTTGCTTACTTTAAGTTACATATTTTTGTTTTAGAAAAATTCAATCTACACAAAAGTGATAAGAAATGGTTTTCGACTCAAGTATTAGGAGAATAAAGAAAGATATTGACTTCAAATTTGCTTAAAGTTAAATCGACAGACAGCAACAGATGGGAAGTTATCTGTGTGGGTCGCATACTAGCCTTGTTTATAATGATTAAAAATCAGAAATGATTTTTTTAAGATAAAAAAAAATTAAACATCTTAATCCATTTACGAATACGTAACTTAAATCACTTTTGTGAATTTACAACTCTATCTTCTTAACTATAACATCCACCCTTTCAAATTTGCGCATTCTACGTTTTCTTTAGCAAAGAAAAATAATTATGCAAATAAAACCAACAAAAAAAAAATAATAAATTTAAATAATAGCAATTAATTGATTGAAGCTTTTTAATTTGTTTTTATTCCATTATACCAACTGAAATAGATATGTACTATGTATCTATCGCTCATCATAGCAAAAGAAAAAGAATTTCCCTCGCAAATTCATTTGTCCGTCATCCATAAAACTACAATATCATTAAAAGCAGATAGAAAAGAGGATAAAATACAAAAACAAAAAAATAGAAAAATCTTCTTTGTTAGGTATTCATTTTCCTATCTATCTAAAAAAAATATCTACAAAACTACTGACTGACTGACGACAAAGAGAAGAAGAAGAGAAGAATGGTAGAGGTATCCTCTTTGAGTTTTCCCAGCTTCCTTTTCTTTCCATCCACAAATTAATCATTCTACCCCCACTAGCGAATAAATGAATTTAAATGCTGCAGCAGCGTTCAAAGGGTAAACGGGTATGAACAAAAATGAAAAATAACAAAAAAGATACTTTTTTATCTGAAAAATAAAATAAAAATAAACACTTTTAAACAGCTGTTGTAGTCACTCGTCGCATTTGTAAAGTTCATTCTTTTTATGTTTGTACGTAACGACCGACCGATTCTCTGTCAAAGCGTAGGAGTAGGTAGAGACTGAGGAGGAGAATCGGGCGTGGGAATTTTTAACAAAGGCGAGTGGCAAAATTTCACCTCCACTGTTTATACTCGACTTTTGCAACTTGTTGAAGCTTATATTCTTTTGCGAAAACAGATACAGGCTTTTACAACCTATACATACATGCTAATGCTTCTGCTGCTTAGCTTTTGTTCTCTTCTTTTAAAAATGCCAACAATACAAATTCTGAGAACGTAAAACATATGCACTTTACATTTAACAAGTTACTTATTTATTATAAACAGGAAAAGTTAAAAATTAATGTACATTCATATAAGAAGCATAATAAACAATAAAGTTGACAAACTGACCAGACCAATGCGTTTCTATAATCCTTTAGTTTATGAAGGAAAATTCGACATATGAATGTCTTATTTTGGAGCTTTTTGAGAGAGAAGTAGTTTTTTTTCTTTTATTGTTGTTAAATGAGAGAGAATGTGTGCTTTTTGCACTTTTTGGTTGACAATCATGTATAGCGGCATAGACAAGGTCGTTGCAGGAGATTTATGCGTTTGGTGAACTTTACTAGGGCAAACGCAATTTAGGTTAATGTGCTTGAATGTCAAATCGAATGCCGTCTTCGATTTGAATTATTATTGCTTATTTTGGGGTAGATATATTTTAAATGGAAAGGGAGATGTATTATTTTTACAACTTTATTTTAAATTTTTATTAAAGAAGCGGAAAACCTGTTGTTTGGTTTGATAAAAATAATATAACAATTTTAAATGACAACAACTTTTTTAATTATCGAAAAATGTCAAATAGTTCGGATGAAGAACTAATTTAATATGTTTATTAAACAAGCAGCATCGAATATACTCGGCAGCATCGAACATACTCGGCCTTTGATAAATATTCAATGTTTGGTTCCTGATGTTGAATGTTGAATCAAACAGGTTACATCATACATGTTGTATCGAACATAATGCACCAAACACATAAATCGAATGTGTTGAACCGAAAGTATTGTATCAAACGTTTTATATTAACCATGTTGTATAAAACATTTTGCATTGCAACATGTTGCAGCGAACGTGTTGCATTAAAAATGTTTGGAGTCAATGGTCTAATTATTTGTTCGTACATCAACCTGCACTTAACGTCTTCTAATGCAAGAAATTTTCTTTTGGTGTTTTGAATAGCTGTTTGTGTCAGGGAAGGTTTAGTTGTGCAAAGTAACGATTAGGCGTAAGGTCTTTTTGCCCAAAACCTTAACGTTCAGATCCTTAAATGTCACAAAGCCCCAAACTGGTCACAAAGCCCACAAAATTAAAAAAAATCGCCAAAATCCAAAGCGAATATCGTAATCCCCAAATAATTCTTAAACACAAGAATGCCAAAATTGTTAGTTGTCATATTGTCCAAAAGAATTTTTAATTTTGAATTTGGGTTTTATGACATTACGACGATTATGATTTCTATCGTTTTTAACCCAAATCATAAATTGACATAAAGCACAATAGAAACGTCTCAAATAAAATGTCATATCACCCAAATAAACTTTCAATGCCGTAACGCCCAAATATAGACATGTCATAAGGCCCAAATGATTTCTTATGGTTGGTTGGGCTTTGAGACGCGTATAAACAGTGAGACCCTGCTTGGTCTCACTATAGGATTTGGGGTAAGTGCGAAGTTGGGAGCACGCCAAATTTCTTTGCATTTAAAGAATCTGGATTAAGAGGAACTTTGCATACACACAACCTTGCTCCTACCCCAAGTCCTGCCAAGCAAAGAGGCTCCAGAGGGCATTATGCCACAACATACGTACATATGTATGTACATATTTCACTGTTTATACATCATAATGCTGGGTGCTAGCACTTTGAGCAAGCAAAATATTTCGTATTATTTTTCAAAATGGACCTTATTACGGTTTCTGAAAGTGAAATAAAGCCAAACATATTTCGTACGCTTTCTTGACGTTCCGAGTTTGTGGGCGACCTGACTTTTTTTCCTTTCATGTTTGCGTTTGGACGATTCTATTTAAAACTTAAAATGTCGTAGCGCCCAAAATAAACACAAATTTTGTCAGAATGCCCAAATGTTGAAACACCTGACATCTTTTGGGCGATACGTCAATTAGTGATTTGAGCGTTATGGCATTTTAGTACTGATTTGGGCAAAATGACATTGATTTTGGGCTCTCTGGCAATAGAGCCGTTTGAAACATATTTGTGCACTGAAATATTCATACATTGTATCGGTTACGTGATTACGGCTGTTTTAATTAATTTATTAATAAGTTTTATTAATTATTTCGCGCGATTAGGCGTAATTTTATTATAATAACATGCATGTATGTATAATCGCACAATATGACATTTTTAATATCTTGGCATTATTTTATTGGGCAATAACATCGAAAGCTTCTTTTTATTTGGAATTTCATAAAACCGAAACAAGTTTTAAAGGCTAAAAGTTAGGTAATAACATTGCGCAGATCGTGCAACAACAAAATGTTAGCAAAATTGTTTTGGGCTCTATGAAATTTATAATTTAGGCGATATGGATTTTTGCGAAAAGACCTTGCGCCAACGTATATTTAATTTGAAATTAGAAATAAATTATTGTATATCAAAAACATTTTATTGTTTAATATTTTATGTTATAAGATTGTATGCACTAAATTATAAAAAACTCCAAAATCGTTTCTTAGCTTTCTTTGACCAAAGTGGGATTCAATTCCCACAAAAAATTTGACTTTTAATACTACAGGGGTAGGTTGCAAGGGGTGTGCACAGCATGAAGCTCTTGCGTACACGGGGGCCTACTGGTCCATTGTGATCCCTACTACAGGGGTAGATATGTATTCAAAAATAGAAAGAACTTGGAAAATTCCAAACGCAAATTTCAGATTCCAAAAAATTCATAGGTACAAATTTTAGAGAAGAAAGAAATGTAATAATAATGAAATTCAAATTTGTATTTTAAAATATATGAAATATAAAACTTAATCAAAGTTTGGACAGCCCTGCAACTGACTCTGAAACTGAAACCTTTTAAGAAAACAAATACATACAAATAATTAAAGCACACAAATTCCCTGTGGTAGGATTAACTAACAAAAAGCTTTTATTTTCAAATTTGTATGTACCCTTTTATCCGTGTGTTATTCTGATTCCTCTCCAAACAAATAGCCCACGCAGGAAAATGGACTTAACATTAATTTACACTCACAGCGCAACCGCCCACCCAGACGGAAATTTATCAAGGCACTGAAAGAAAGCTCGTTTCTGAGTTCTCAGAATTAGAAACAAGCATATCATCAATATCATACATAACAAGAGTTTTTTCTTCTCTCTCTCTAAACTACCCGAAACTACGCGAAATACCAAAGAGCGACGTAAACAAACCAAAAGCTTTTATTTACTTGATGCTCATTATGAGTTATGCTTATGTGGTTGTTGTGATGAGGTGAGAGCTTGCAAGAAAACCAAAATTAAAACAAACAAAAATAAACTTTTAAAAAAGCTTTTGCAACCCACCACCCACATACACAGCTGTAACAGTACTCGGGTCTGAGAAGAGCGCTTCTGCATTAAACCAACCGAAAATAATAACAACAAGAGACAAGGTGGCAGTAAGCAGCACCATAGCTGCAGCACCCTTTAGATTGTTGAATAACACCGCACAAGAAAAACATACACACTGAATTCCCAACACACTGTGTTTCGGATTTTTTAGTTATCAACAAATCGAGGTACCGTAAACAACCCTCGAATTGAGCGCGGCATTCTTATAGTCGAAATCGAAATCGAATTGTTGTCGAAGAAAAAAATTAAAATTATTCAAAATTCACGCAACGATTTTCGTCGTTGGTGGAAAATTTTCATTCGAATATTCGTCGATTAGAAGAGAAGAGTGTGTCCTTTAAAAAATTTTGTTTTGGAATTTGTTCTTTGTTTTGTTCGTAAAGTAACCTCAAACCGTTTTTAAATTTGAAGACGAAAATTCAAACAATTCGGATTAAGAATTATCTCGAAAACTGCCATAAATTGAAGATATCGGTTTAATAAAAGGTAAAGCTAAAGTGCGTTTGGTTTTAAGAAAATGTTTTGAAATTGTGTTCATGACCTTGAAAATTTGACAGTGATTTAAAATTCTCAAGTATTTTAATGTTTTAATCACATACATAATTTAGCAAAAAATCATTGAAATATTCAGCTTCAATTTCTAAAAATAAAATTATTACCGACAAACGGAAAATCAAGAAAAATTAATTAAAGAATATTTTAATCTATCAAAAGTTGTTTTTCTAAAAGTCAAATTTTTCGAAAAAAAAAAAATAAATATTTTTGTTTTGACTTTAGAATACCAACGGTTTATTTGTATTGTTTTCGTGAGTGATTGCGAAATAAGTGCACTGCTATAAAATTGGTGTTTTTAACCGTTAGAAAATAATAAAACACTAGGTACCTTCTATTCGTTCAACGAAAACAGAAAGCAACTAGTAGGAAAAAAGCGGGTAAGTTGTGTTTCCTTTTCGTATATCAAAGAATTTACGTTTGTCAATTAATTTATTAATTCAAATTAATTAACTAATCATAAAAATACTTAATGTTGAAATTAAAAATGGTGAATTCGGCTAAAATGATGCACATTCCATAAGAAATTCGAATTCTGGTTCGGTTAAGAACAAACATTGAAAGGTCTTTCGTTAAGGCGGGAGGATTAATTTAAGAAGACTTGATATTATCCAAAAAGACATATCCATATGTTTTATTGTAGTGGTTTTGAGCTATAACAAATATTCAATGCAAAGGTTCTCTTTTAAACAATTTATTGTTGTTTTTTTTTTTTTTTTTGATTTAAAGAAATAAGAATAAGAAATAAAAACTGGCAATATCAAATGATACTGCGTTTTATGTCAAATAATGAGAATTGTTCAGTTCCAAGCTAGAAAAACACGATAAGTGAAATCATTGAAATGTCTCTTCTTATCGCACATTAAAACAAAAAATGCAAGTACAAAAATAAGGCGATATAAAAATTGACCTTAATTGAAAAAAAAAATAATAAAAATCGAAAACAAGAAATCAAAAAGGCTTGGAATTTTGTATATTAAAGACTCAGTTATTTTGGGAAGAAGTATTTCCTTTTTTTAATTAATTTGATTGGAACAGTAAAATCTTACGTGAACCTAAGACCCTTTTCTTTTAATACATGACTGAAAATCTAAGTTTATGAAATGACTTTAAACAAAAAAAAAATACCCGGTAGCAAAACATTTTAAGCTGTAGAAAGACTTTTTTTAATACAAAAAATATCCTTACTAAACATACTTGAACTCTACAACAAAACTTTACACCGATTTCCTTAAAAAATAATTTGTATACAAACATTTTTAAAAACAAAATACATATACTCGTACAATTATTATTTAAAAAAATTAACAATTATTTTAACACTCCAAAAATTAATGTTTTGAACTTTCGATATTCAAAATTATTACTCCTGTGAAGAATTTTTAACTTAATTCATGGCTGGGATAACTACCCATCCGTACCAGTCTCTTGATTTTTCTAAAACTTTAACAAAATATTAATAATAATATTTTGTGTGAGATAAAAAATTTAAATTTCTCTTTCCCATAATATTTGAGTCAAAAACCATTTCTTATCAGTTTTTTTTTTTGTTATTTTTGTAGCTTTTCGTGTTTTAAAGAGTTAACAATTAAATTAATGTAAAAGATTAACTTAAAGTTAGCAACAATGTTTTGCATTATGATAAAATAAGATTGATTTCGAATCTGTTTTTTTTTCCGACATTTTTAGTCGAAAACAAATTTTTATGAAGTTAAGCATTTCTTGAAAGTTTTTATTTCTTAAAAGAAAAATACTGATTAAACCAATCAGTATTTTTCTAAGAACATTATCTTAAGTTAACAACAAAATTTTGCATCGAATGAAATATTTTTTAGCCAATCAGCCTTATCATGAATTCCATCGTAATTGGAAATTTTTACTAATCCCGAAAAACTGTATTATGAAATCCGTTCGTAATGCAAAATTGTATGAGTTTTCCACTACGAACGGATTTCATGATACAGTTTTTCGGGATTTGTAAAAATTTCGATTACGATGGAATTCATGATAGGGGTGAATACCTTCGCCTAATTTTGAAATATTTGAATCGACTATCAGTTTTTACAAATTTTAGGAGTATTTTTTGTAGATTTAAATTTTGTATAGCGAAACTGACTGTTGGATTTTTCTAAACATTTTAATTAGGCGCCAGTTATAGCTATCATTGGTTTTCATCATTGAAAACAAACATTGGAATTTTTTTGGCAGGTCGTTTATAGCTTTCATTAAAAATGTCTGTCATTGAAAAAAATTTCCTGATCGAAAGCCATCGAAAAATGTTTACTGACAGAAATCTATTATTGGAATTGTGTGAAATTGGAACACAAATCAATAGAACGATTCGTTTCACTTTTGAACATAAAAGTATCAGCTGTTCAGGAAAATGAATTTCTGTCCGGAAAATAGAAAAATACATTTTTAGAGAAAAATAAATGTGCAACTAAACTTTTTTTTCTCAAAAAAATTTCTTTGTGAGATTTCCGATCGATCGGTATATAATTTTCATTTCCAATCAAAGGGAAACACCGGCAAATATCGATTCAAAAATGTTTCCGGATTGATTTCAATGATAGCTATAACTGGCGCCTTAATGTTGAAACAATATTTTTAATAATACAAAAAATTAGTTTGAAGACAATGTTTTTAATGGGTTGGGATCGAAATACTGTATGAATCAAAATACTGTATTTAAAATACTGTATCTCAAAATACTGTATTTTAAAATACTGTATGTACAAAATACTGCATGATCAAAATGCTGTATCTCAAAAATCCGGAATTCAAAATTCTGTATATCAAAATTCTGTATTTCAAAATGCTGTAAATAAGGCTAAAAAATAAAAATTTACAGCATTTTGAAATACAGAATTTTGAAAACAGGGGTGGAACCGACTAAGGTGATAATTGACTATCATATTTTTGATAGTTAAATTTGACCATCATTTTCATTCCGTCTGTGTAAGATGATTCAACTCAATTCAATTCGATTGAACAATTTCAGATTATAACTGTCACAATTCATTGTTGCCATGGTGAAATTTTAAAATGATTCCTATATAAAATATCTGAATAAAAGTAAATAACATTCTTACTTTTCTTGTGTTTTTTCGAATGTCGTAAGCTTTGTCCGTCACAAGAATGTGTTTTTGTACCTAAAAAAGGTAACTGAAAAAAATTTCCATTCGTTTTTAGTAAGCGTCTGGTAGCTCTATTCAGAAACGACATATTTATAGGAAAATGACTATCACATTTTTGTTGTGACAACTTCTTAGGTATCAATTTGACTATCACCTTACATATGTAGATCGAATTCGATTATTTTGACTGTCATTTATCAACAATCACCTTAGCCGATTCCACCCAGAATACTTTTTTTAAGAAAACATCATAATAATTTTTCATTAGCATAATGTTGTAATATATTTCCTTTGAACAATAACATATACAGATGTACCTATGATAATTCATATGTAAGTCTCTGAAATAATAAAAACAAAAATAATATAAATGGTATCTTCTTTTTGTTTTCTCTTTCTCATTTTCTTCTTCTTAGCTACCTGTATCTCTCTCACATTTTTACATGAATTTTTCCTATCAAAATTAAAAATTGCATAACTATTGCACCAAACTAAATGATCTGTCAAAACTTCCAGTATTATACAGTATTATGAGATACAGTATTTTGACAATACAGCATTTTGAGACACAGTATTTTAAATGTACAGTATTTTTCAATACAGAATATTAACCATACAGTATAATGACCATACAGTATCGTACAGAATTTTGACCAAACAGTATTTTAAAATACAGCATTTCGACTCGCTCCCGTCGAAAATCAATTTTTACAAACTTTTAAGGTTTTTAATTTTTTTGGAAAAATCCGTCCCTTCGCTCTTTCTCAAATTTTCACTAGATGCCAAAAACGTTATACTTTGTTGGAAAAATTATTCTGGAGGCAATGTCGGGTTGGGGTCAAAATACTGCAAGGATCATAATATTGTATTTAAAATGCTGTACCTCAAAATACTGTATTTCAAAATATTGTATGTGCAAAATACTATATGATCAAAATACTGTTTCTTAAAGTTTTGTATTTCAAAATTCTGTATATCAAAATTCTGTAATTCAAAATGCGGTTAATAAGGCTGACAAATAAAAATCGTTTTGATAGTGCAACAAAAGTGCGCACTTTTATCAGAATGATTTTTATTTTTCAGCCTATTATAAGCATTTTGAAATACAGAATTTTGACAACAGAATACTGTTTTTTTTTTTTTAAGAAAACATCAAAATAATTTTTCATAAATATGATGTTCTAATAAACTTTCATTGAACATATGTACCAATGATAATTCATAAGTCTTTGAATTAATAAAAACTTAAAAAAAAATAAATGGTAGCTTTTTCTTATTTTCTTCTTCCTAATTGTTTTATATCTCTCTAATATTTTTAAATGAATTGTTCCTATCATAATCAACAATTGCACAAAACTAATTGATCTGTCAAAACTTATAAAATACAGTATTTTGATAATACAGTATTTTGTAATGGAGTATTTTAAATATACATATTCAACATATTTAGAAATACAGAATATTAACCATACAGTAATATGACCACACAGTATAATACAGAATTTTGACCATACAGCTATTCGACCCGCTCCCGGCAATGTCATCTTTTGTTCATAAAGTATTCGAGGATATTTTTAGCATTATTGGTTCGTGAGATATTTGGAGTCAAGGCAATATTTTTGAAAGTCCTTTCTGCATTTTTCGATGTCAATATCTCTACTGGTTCTTGAGATATGGACGATGGAAAATGATGTCCCGATAGTACGGGCGTATGAACTAACACGAACAATGAACATAAATATCTTCGATTTAGGTTCAGGACCTTAAAGCGTAGAGAGATGTCGATTACAATAATTTTACATACGGAAAATTGATAAAATTATTAATAAACAAAAATAAATATTTATTTTGACAATCCAAAAATTATTGTTCTTAACTTTAAAATTATTTCACTTTTGAACGACTATTATTGATATTCATTCAGAAATACAAAATTTTATCTATCAAGTCTGTTTTTTTTTTCAAAATTGACCTATTTTAAATAATCTTTAAAAATTATACATTTCAAAAACTATTTCAAATTGGATGTTTTAATATCTTTAAAATGTTTTTATTAACATGAACAATGAACATACCTTTGTTAACTTTTAATACGTCCTGCTTCTGAAAAAAATAAGAAAATATAATTAAAATTTACATTTTGCACAGGTAAGTTTTACGTTTTGTAAACATAAAAATAAGGATTTAAGTGGCCTAACTAACATCTTTATTTTTCTTTGATTCATGAAATTCTTTTTAGAGTCAAAAAAGGACATCATTCTATTGGTGTAGTAAAATGTTTGTAAGTTCTTATACTTTCAAAAGATATAAGTGATATATGTACATAATGTTAATGCACTTTTAAAAATTATTAACTAGCATTGGTTAGCCACATATGCCTCTGTAAAAAATTGTCACCTCGAATCTTTTACGAACAAAAAATGAACTTACCTACCTCTAAAATAATGTTATGCAACGAAGAACTACGTTTTTGACATTTGCTTAAATGTTGAGAAATATCAAAGTAACGGTATTAAAACCCTAAAAAAAACTACTAAAAGTTGGTAAAAACATTATCGATTCCCTTATTTCAATGACAGATGAAGGTATTGATTTCAAAACCATATCATTCCTTGTAAAATTTTGTTATTAATGTAACGTAACGTAACGTGATTTTTTATTATAAATAAAGGCGCAAAATTGTAGCCATTCTGTGGTTTTAACTTTAGGAACATTTTCAGAGATATAAATTTGTTAAAATCGTTTAATAAATTTCTAAAAATTGATTGAAGAATTTACTAAATCGTTTAAAATTTTTTTAACCAAAAACACTAAAAAAATGTTGCTTAAATTAATAGAAAGTTTGCTATTAAGAATTTCGAAAACCAATGTTAATCATATACAAAATATAGTTTTTAATTTTTAATTAATTTTTTTTAAGTAAAATTCAGTTAACAACTTTTTTTACAAAACAAAAACTACAAAACAAATCTGATAAGAACTTGTTTTCGGCTCAAGTATTATGAGAAGAAAGATATTGACTTCAATTTTGTATCTCACACAAAATATTGTTAATAATATTTCCTTAAAGTCTTAGAAAAATCGACAGACGTGCACGGATGGATAGTTATCAGTGTGGGTTCTATTACAGCCTCAAGGTCCCTAGAGTCGAAATAAAAGATTTTTAAAAAGGTGTCTGTGCGTGCGTGTGTACGTACGTTCGTACGTCCGTACGTCCGCGACGTTTTTTTTGTCTTCCATAGCTCAAGAACCAGAAGAGATATCGACTTCAAATAAATTTTGTTATACAGATAATAAGGCAGAAAGATGCAGAAAGGGCTCTCAAGAAAATTTCGTGGGTGGTTTTTTTACCATAGCAGTTTAAAAAAAAGGTGAACATTTTAGTTAAACCTAAATATCTCATTAACCAATGACGCTAGAGCCTTGAAATTAATTTTATATTATATATTGTAACGTGATACAAAACAATTATATTTTTGAACAAAATCCAATTAACGGTTTTTTTATAAATCAAAAAAATTGAAAAAAAAATTGTCACCTCGAAAATTTTACGACTAAAATATGATTTCATCTCCAAAACAATTTTGTGCAACGAAGAATAATGTTTTTAACATCTGATAAAATTTTGAGAAAAATCTAATTGACAGTTTTTTTTTATAAAAAATAAAATCCTAAAAAAAACATTATTCATAGTTGGTAAAAATTGAATTTCGACTCAAATATCATTTCAAAAACTTGAGATTAAGGCTTCAAACTTTTTTTGTCTTATAAGAAATATTGTTTTCAACATTCTTAAAAATGTTGAGAAAAATCGAATTGACAGTTTTAAAAAAAAAATAAAAACCTAAAAAAATTAATAAAAGTTAGTAAAAATTGATTTTCGACTCAAATATCTTTTCAAAACTTTGAGATAATGGCTTCTAACTAATTTTAACTTATAAGAAATATTGTTTTCAACATTAGGACATATTTTGAGAAAAATCGAATTGACAGTTTTTTTACAAAAAAAAATAAAAACCTAAAAAAAAATCAACAAAAGTTGGTAAAAATTGATTTTCGACTCAAATATCTTTTCAAAACTTGGAGATATTGACTTTAAACTAGTTTAATCTTTCGAATATATATATTGTTGTCAACATTCAGTAAAATTTTTAAAAAAATCGAATTGACAGCTTTTGTACAAAAAAATTAAAAACCTAAAAAAAATTTAACAAAAGTTGGTAAAAATTGATTTTCGACTCAACTATCTTTTCAAAAATTTTAGATAATGGCTTCTAACTAATTTTAACTTATAAAAAATATTATCGAATTGACAGTTTTTTTTACAAAAAATGAAAACCTTAAAGAAAAAAAACAATACTAAAACTTGGTACAAATTTACTTTCGACTCAAATAGCATTTCAAAAATTATAAATATTGGCTTCAAACTTATTTTATTTCACAAAAAAATATTGTTTTCGATATTCATATATCATTCGATATAAAAATCCAACAGTCCGTTTTTTCATAAAAAAATAAAATCTCCAAAAAATAGTACGAAAATTTGGTAAAAATTGATACATATAGACAAACTTTTAAGCAAGACAAATCGACAGACGGGATGGGAAGTTATCAGTGTGGGTCGCATCCCAGCCTCTTTTTTTTTTAACTCGAATACGATTGCATGATACTTTTTCACGAACAAATTTTGCGAAATTTTCAAAGGTTAGGCATCGTATATCTGAACTGTTGAATTTAATTTGTATGTGTTTTTCCTCATTCTTTTTTAACTTTATGCCTTTGTACCGACTTATACATCAAATTCCACTTACTCGCAGTTTGTGTTGAAAGTATTGAAAACGGAGTCCTTAAAACTTGAAAACTTTATTTTGTATACGAAGTAATTAACAAAGGACAGCGATATATGTATGAGTGTGTGAATGTACATACTTTATGCTCATATCTACAATGTACCTTAGCAATTAATTTGAAAAGACGCACACTTTATAGCATTGCATACATACATCAACCTTATAAGTTTTAATCAAAGCTGTAATTTGCTTTCCCGTCTTTTTTCTCATTTTACTTATTTTATTTTTGGAAAAAAAAAAACAATTTTCTTGTTATCTTATTTTAATTTCCTTTTCTTAACTTATACAATATTGAAATACATATACATATTGTCATATACATACTACATAAATCCTTGTATATAGTAAGCTTTAAGTAAGAAAGTTTAATCTCAAAAAACCAAGGCCGTCCGTAGAAGACTTATTTCTACAAAATTTATATTAATTCAAGTCTGTTGGTTTTCAACAATTTAATTTTATTGGCATTTTTTTAAATTCCTTTTTTTTTTAACTGAAGTGTAAGACTGAATTACTTATTTTAAGTACTTAACTTATTTATTTTTACTTTTATTTAAAAGAAGATATTGTTTAATAAAAATCGAAAAAGCTATCTAGTCAGAAAAATAAAAGTTTTTCGCTTTCAAAAATGTTCTCAAAAATTTGTTGTCTTTGAAAGCTTATAAACGGCTACTGTTTACAATCTGTGCAACCAAATTTCAAATTTTAGCTGTGTTTTTCTTAAAACGGACTTTTTTAAAATTAGTGACTACATCTTGAAAACGGGTGAACTAATTTTCTTCAAATTTAAAAAAAAAATTGAACTGAGACTTTTGTCAAATATGATATTGGGTCCGGGATTCTGTTCGTCTGTCTGTTTTCGCCCCTTCAGTCTTAATTATTGAGCTGAAATTGGAAATTAAGGTATTTAGCAGGTTCGCTTTAAGAGTTTTTTTTTTATTTTTTAAGACCCAAAACAACAATAGTCTCCTCATACAAATGTAAGTCAAAAATTCGAATTTTCTAAAAAACGATTTTATATATGTTTATGAAATGTTCTCCAAAATGTATATCCTTAACTTAACTTTTTTTCAATTGAAAAATTGTATGTATAAAAAATGATTTTGAAAAAAAAAAACATTCTAATGATTTTCGAAAAAAAAAGTCATTTAAGATATTAAATGGCATTTGAATTTGTGAACATAAACTAATGTTTCAGGCATATTTTTAAAACTAAAAACAAAAGTACTTTTTTTAAACAGACTTTTTGGATAGAAGAGCAACTTCGTGCTAATCAGTCATGCATTTTATTTTATCCGTAAAGGCAGAAAAGTAAAGTGATTTTTCGAACGAAATTGGTATTTTTTCTTTTATTAGGGAAAAAGCTAGGAGCTAGAGTGATAGAAAAGTCTTTTTTTTTTAACAGCTGCCCAAAATATATAGCTGCGTGCAATGAAATAGTAGTGTATTCTTTATTTTATTTAGAGGAAAGGGCTCTCGCTAATAAGTTTGATGTCCCTCAAAGACAGAACATAACTCTCGTTACACCATTAAGTCCTTAAAATATGGCGGATACAGTCTAATGATATTTAGATATTTTTCTTACTATGGAGTTGGTGATATATGTATCTAGGCTTTACAATTTTTTCGACCGCTAACGAGGTGTTACCCTTAAATTATGCACTCAAAAGGTTATATAGGTTTTTTTTTGGCATGTGTATATTTTTTGACGCCTCGTGGCGGCCATTTTGTTATAGTGACATCTGTCAAATCTTTTGTTTATTATTCAGTTGTTTAGGCCAAGTTACACGATTAAACAGCAAGTTCAAATGATAAAACTTTATTATCAAAATGAGTGTTCGTTAACACAAACGTTGCGCGCATTGCGAACATTTTACGGTAAACGTGGTGGCCCTTCACAGTCGACTGTTCAACGTTTGGTGGCCAAATTTGGGACGACCGGTTCAGTAAACAATCAGCCAACACCCGTACGTTCAAGGAACGCAAGATCAGCCGGGAACATCGTCCGAGGCAGTCTATTCCTCGCCGTGCACAGGAACTCGGCCTTTCGCAGACTTCAATTTGGCGAATTTTGCGTCCGGACTTGGGCCTACACCCGTGCAAGATCCAACTGACCCAGGAGCTCAAAGTTCATGACCATAGACAACGCCGTTTGTTCGCTGACTGGGCTTCGAATCGTTTTGAAGAGGACCCCAATTTTGGCCGAAAAATCATCTTTAGTGACGAGGCGCATTTTTGGATGAATGGCTCTGTTAAGAAGCAAAATTGTCGTATATGGGACGACACCAACCCCCGCGAGGTTCACCAAAAAGTTACCATTTGGTGTGGATTTTGGGCCGGCAGCGTATTTGGTCCGTACTATTTTGAAAACGACGTTAGTGAGACGGCCACCGTCAACAACGATGATTACTAATTTCTTATGGCCCAAATTGAACCATATGGACCTAGACACAACATATACCCGCCTTTATTGAAAAACCCTATCGATATGCTTATTATTATGGATTGTTGTGATTCCATTAATATTTTTATTATTGGAGCAAGGCGCAAAATTTAGGGCATTTTAAATACTTAAAAATTCAAGTTTGTACCAGCAGAGTGGCTCAATTCTTGGACGTTTATTAAAACAGAAAAGTAACTAAATTTTAGGACAGCCTTGATTGTAATTTTACTAAAAACTAAAATACTACCCCTCTTCACAATTTTGTTCTAACTACGCCTCTGAGATGCGACCAATCGCAACGCAACGCTCGCACCCGCCATAGCCATAACCATCCATGCCAGGCCATCACCATCACCATCACCATCCACCACCCCTCTTTTGGCAGCCAAGCACATTAAGTATTTAGAGCTCATATTGCCACCATATATGTACATACATATAGTGTGTGTTAGTTATATCCTTTTTTGTTTATTATGTTTGGTATTTTATCTCTTTTATTTGTTTTTGTTTATTCTTCTTAGCAAAGGAAATAGAAGAAGCAAAACTTTTCCACACACATGTTTTTCTATTTTTTGGATTTTTGTTTTTCTTTTTTTTTTTCATTTTGATACGAAAAACCCGACAAAAACCTTTCACGTGAAGTAGAAGAAGTGAAAAGCTGTTAAGCATGAAAGTTAGTTTCTTTTATTTATATATTTATTTTTTGGCGCATTGAATAGATTATACCAGATTGTTAAGGGTACATATAATTTATTTGGGTTAAAATATATAACAAAACAAAATATAAGCCATTAATATCTGTTTGTTTGAACTTTGGATACCTCTAGATAAAATATATATTCAATTTAGTCTTAATAGTGCAGGGGGAGGCATGAGGCAGCAACGACGGACGTAAGTCAAAATGATTATTGCTCTATCACAAAAAATGGTCTGTAACGGCTGTAAGCTATTACTTCAACATTTTCAGGATTATTTTCATATTCAGTTTAAATAATCCTTTTTATCCCATTTTAAAAAAGTCCGGAAGATTGCATTTTGATTGGATTTGTTTTATTTTTTTTTTTTCATTTTCATTCATATGCTTTGGGCAGGATACAAATAACTTTAAAAAATATAGTTAAAATTTAATTTGATAGTGATGCATTTTTAAGTGAAAATTATTAATTTTTGTATAAAAAATATAAAAAATGTAAAGTCATCATTACTCCAAGTTTATACTTACGCATCATTGACATAACTTTTGGGGAGAGTACGTTAACTCAGGCGACAAATTTTAATAACGGATTTGTAAAGAACAGTTAAAAACAAGCATTTTTTACTACTATTCTATCCCCCCCGTTTAGGCGGTAGGGATAATTTAAAAAATTATGTACGTTAAATAGAAAACAAATAATTAAAAAATATTGGTAATACTAACAACTAAGTTTTACACATTTTTTTTAAGCCAACACTTTTGTCTATTAGCTTGTTTTTAAATCAATTGAAAACTATGCATAGTTTTCGAAAAAAAAATGTTTTAAACTCAAAATTTGCAAACAAAGTTAAAAAAAGGTTCAAAGTGTAATTTTCAAAACTTTAAGATTATCTAAAATGGTTTTTTTTTTAGAATTCGTTGCTCTTATTTGTTTTTAATGAAAAACTGAAAACTAGATGATTGTCTGTCTTCTAGTTCTTGAGAAAATTGAAAGTTACCAAAAAAAATATTTTAATTAAATTATTTTTTCCTTGCTTGAGTATTTAGTAATAATCGAATATGGATTAAGATATACCTAGGATAAATTAATTTTTCTTAAATCCAGCTTATTTAAATGCAAAATAAACTTTGCCTGTACCCCATGTTGCACCCACCACACCTTGCACCCTCCCCAAATCCTATAGTGTTCCCAAGCAGGAGGGTT
This sequence comes from Eupeodes latifasciatus, assembly GCA_920104205.1. Lineage (NCBI taxonomy): Eukaryota > Metazoa > Arthropoda > Insecta > Diptera > Syrphidae > Eupeodes > Eupeodes latifasciatus. The sequence goes on along the minus strand of OV049926.1, from coordinate 24,465,126 downwards.
GCAGGGGCATGTCCCCCCATACACATCCCACTGTTGCATACACCCAAACTCGCACCTACCATTATTACTATCAAAATAAGACCACTCAAGCAAAAAAAAAATAATTTAATTAAAATATTAGTTGTGGTTTTTTTCAATTTTCTCAAAAACTAAAAGACATAAAATCATCTAGTTTTCAGTTTTTGATCAAAAACAAATAAGAGCAATAAATTCTAAAATAAACACTATAGTAGATAATCCTGAAGTACTGAAAAACTACACTTGAAACCTTTTTTTAACTTTTTTTTATTCAAATTTTGAGTTTAAAATTAATTTTTTTCAAAAACTATACATAGTTTTGACTTGATTTAAAAACTGGTTAATAGAACAGAATGTTGGCTTTAAAAAAATGTATAATACTTAATTGTAAGTATTATCGTTATTTTTTAACTATTTTTTCCCATTTTAAGTAATATTTTTAAATTGCCCTCCCGCCTAAAGGGGGCATATAAGCCCCTTCCCATAGTACAAAAATTGCTTGTTTTTAACTGTTCTTAAAAAATCCGTTATAATATTTTGTCGCCTGAGTTATCGTACTCAGTGCCTAACTTTTTAGGTAAGGTAATTCGATCTCAATGACGATTCATAGGCAGTGTAATTATAGGTTAGTTTGAGTTGATGGTCTGGGGATTTGGAACGTTATCGCCACACTCAGGCCAATATTAGATCCTTTGTGATACCCTAAAGTATTGAACTTTTCTCAAAGTGGAGTGATTTAACCTATGGTATTTATTTGTTGTCCTTATTCTAGCCATTGAGAGACTTTGATAAAACCTAATAGGTTGCTTTCTAAAATATTTGTAAGGTCTTTAAGATTATTGAAGAAGTGTTTGTTTCTAGTGTGGCATAGTGCGGGGCAGTGCCATAGAAAATGGGCTGTTTCTTCCTGTTCTACCTCATCACTGCATTCTTTGCACATGATGTCATCGGTAGTAAGTCGCATTTTCTTTGTATGCTAAAGGTTGTGACCTGTTATTAGGAGTCGTTAAGTTTTTTTTCTAGATGCATAATCGAGCGAGATTTTGTTTTATAAAATTAGGGCCATCATTTCCTGGCCGTGGTACAGGTTTCAAGGCATTTACATCTTTCATTGGTTTTTTTGAGTATCTTTATACCAATAATGTGTTTTAATTCATGGGATTCGTTGTCTATGGTTGAGTCTAGACTGGATTGGTTCAGTGATGCACATATCCTTGCCAGCTTATCAGCTCTTTCGTTCCCTAGGTAAATGTTATGCTTTGAGCTAGAAACCGTAAGTTCTTGGCGACACAAATTTTAATGCTTCTTGGCTATTAATGAATACAGTGACATAAACTTGTGAAAGTTATCAATAAGACTTCTTTTGCCGCGGCGTACGTCATTGCCAAAACATCATCTTTAAATACGCTGCTCAGATCGGGAAGTCTGAAAGAGTTGGCTAGATTGAGTGTCTCAGAGAAGAAACATGCTCCTACTTCAGCACCCGTTTTCGGGCCGTCAGCATATATGGATATTGAAGATACATTCATGTCAGAAACGTTGTCTACCCATTCATTCCTGTGAGGAAAGGTAGTGTTAAAGGTTTTGTTCAAGTGTAGGCAGGGCATCATGTAGTCTGTGGTTACATTGTTACCTATAATCTATTTCTGTAGAATCTGCGTGTGTCCAATGTAGATGGTTTTCCAGCAAATGGTCTGGCTCAGCAGTAAGGCGCTGATTGCAGCAGTTTCCTTTACAAATAGGTATAGAGGTAAAATATTGAGTATTGCTTTCATTCCTGCAATAGAAGTGGTCCTCATAGCTCATGTAATACCTATATACGTAACATTCTCTGCACCCTTGTGAGGGTTTTTAGGTTTTTGCTTTCCCTAACGCATTCCACCATACCAAGTTACCATAAGTGAGCGCTGTTCTGATGACTGCAATTTACATCCACATTTCGATTTTAGATTTTGGTCTAGAGTTTCTGTTGAAGATCATATTGTATGAGTAGAATACTATCTGAGCTTTTTTAGATCTCTCTAGTGTATGTGGGCTTCAGTCGACATTTTTATTTAGGATTACTCATAGATATTTAGCTTGATCTTAAAATTTCAGGATTGTATAATTTGGGAATTTCTTTCTATTTGTATAGATTACTAGGTTCCAGGTGGAATCCAAGAAAAGGTTTATTTAAATTGTTCGCTAATAGGGGTTAGAAATTGTCTTGTCACTATTTGAGCTACATTAAGCTGCTACTTTAACTCCACCATATTAAAGTTTGGTAAAGATTTAATTCATGATCAGAATCCAGTGGAGTAGTAAAAGGATACACCTCCTTGAGGCATTTTTCTGCATTGTGATACTTTAATCTCTATACCACCTAGGTCTGTTGATCGGTCTATGTTCTATTCTATTTCGAAACCCGTGAGGGTTTTTTTGACTGCATTGTTTTGCACTTTATTGAAAGCCTTTTTAATGTCTAAGAACGCAGCCAGTGAATATCCTTATCATGGAGTGTTTTTTCTACTGTTCTCAAAAGTCTAAAGCCGTTTCTACACTTTTAACTTTGGAGTAAGCATTTTGTGAAGGATACGTTTGTGAAGTATTTTTAAGGTTTTTAGAATAAACGACGACGTAAGACTTATGGGTCTGTAGTCTTTAGCGTTGATGTTTCAGAATCGTGGTTACATGAGGGAATTTCTTCTCAACTTTTTAGTTTTCCTAGTTTTAAACTGTTTAGGAATGATCGACTTAAACGAGGAGGTTGTGTGTGTATTTTTGTAAGAGAAAATATTTCGTCAAACCATATCTATTCATCTTCTAAATTCAAAATTGAATTTTTATGCGTTGAAATCTCTAACGGCGTTGAAAAATGCGCTTTTGTCGTTGTATACTGCCCTCCTTGATTACTTAAAGAAGAATTTTTATTTAAATTAGAAGAAACGCTTCTAAATTTAAGTAACAGATACAACCATATTCTGATTGGTGGTGATTTTACTGTTAATCAACTCGAAAACAGTGCCACGACTCGATTATTTCGTTATTTTTGTGATAAACTTGGTCTTTCAGTCATCAATAATGTTTGGCCAACTTGTTTTCAATCTCAAAATAATCCGTCGCTTATTGATATGTTCTTGACATCCTCAAATGATAAAGTTATTTTCTTTGAACAAATAAGGCCTACTTCTGACTTTATTCATGACTTTTTATTTTGTTCTTTTAAATTTGATGTTACACACTCAAGAAGTTCCCGAACCTTTAGTTATCGGTCATATAGATCAGTAAACTTGACTGATATACAAGATAATGTTCATAATAATGAGAACTGGAATAATATACTTTATATAACTGATGTTTCAACTAATGTTTAATAATTTACTGACTGATTTATACAATGAATATATCCCACTAGTACAAAAAAGAATTAAAAGTAAAAATTGTCCTTGGTATAACTACGAAATCGAAATGCTTATTCTTGAAAGGGATCAGTTTTTCAGGAGATATAAAAGAAATCATTTATCTTATAATAAGAATCAATATATCTTTTCTCGCAACCGAGTTACAAGACTTATTCGTTATAGTAAAAGATCGTACTTTTCTCAAAAGCTCAATCTCTCTTTAAGTTCCAAGGAGCTTTGGAAAAACCTAAAGGAAATTGGTGTAACTAGGGACAAAAACTCATCTAAATGATCCTTAGATCCACAAGTGCTGAAATCGGTATTTGTTCAACCTATGCCTAGCTCCACACGTAATTTGCATGTCAGTGAAAATGATAATGCTTTCGAATTTAATTGTGTTGAGTCTTGTGAATTAATAACTGCTATTAGGTCGATTCACTCTAATGCTGCAGGTTCGGATAACATCCCTCCAAAATTTATTTAATTAATTCTACCTGTCATTATACCACCACTCCTACACATACATAATTAATTCATCAATTTATAATAGTGAGATCCCAGAGCAATGGAAAAGTGCAATAGTTCTACCTATTCCTAAAAAGAATAATGCAACTGAACCATCCGACTTTATGCCAATAAGTTTACTTCCATTTTTTAGCAAAGTTGCAGAAAAAATTTTGGCTGACCAAATTATAACTTTCTTGGAACTTCATAACCCTTTAACTAAATGGCAATCAGGCTTTCGTGCTAAACAAAGCTGTGAATCTGCTGTTTTGAAGGTCACAACAGATTTTCGTGAATTTCTGGATCGTGGACAAATTGGTATAATGGTTCTGCTTGACTTTTCAAAGGCGTTTGATAGCATAGACCACCATATCCTTTTGTCCAAGTTAAGCAATAAATTCAATTTTTCAAGGACGGCCATTCAATTCTTTCAGACCTATTTATTAAATAGAAGTCAATCAATAAAAACTGACATCGGAACATCCAGTCCCTATAATATGAACAGCGGAGTCCCTCAGGGTTCAGTTCTTGGACCTCTGCTGTTCTCTATGTTTATCAATGACTTACCTGATGTTGTTTAACATTCTTCTGTACATATGTATGCAGATGATGTTATTATCTACAACTTCTGTGACCAGAGCAACTTGGGATGCTGTGTCAACGAAATAAATAATGACTTAGCTAATATTCTGAAATGGGCCGTTTCAAATAAATTGCTTCTTAACCCTTCAAAAACAGTGAGCATGACTTGTTCTCGAAGACAAATTAATAATGAAAACCTACCTATGACAATTTTAAATGGACAAAGTGTTGAGTATGTCACTAAGGTAAAGTATACTTGGGTTATCAAATAAATAATCGTTTATTATGTTGTGATGCAATCTCAGATGCCATACGAAAAATATATGGTACACTTAGATCCTTAAGACCATAATCTCACTTAATAGATGCAGATATAAAAAAAAAACATTTTGTTAAGAGTCTAATATTACCATTTTGTACCTATAACTCGTCTGTTTATCCTGATTTAGATTCAGAATGTAAGCGCAAATTAAATGTTGCTTTCAATGATTGCATTCGTTTCATTTTTGGCATACCGCGATTCGTCAGTGTTTCTCATTTTCAAGATTTTCTTGTAGGTTTAAGCTTGGAAAACTATCTTAAACGTAAGAATGTGATACTACTTCACAACATAATTCATACAAATTGGCCGAGCTACTTGGAAGAACTACTTCGGTTTGCCCACTCACAGAGAGGCTTGCGACTAATATTACCGCCCTTCTCACATACTATTGGAGAAAGATCGTCCATCGTGTCTGTAGTTCGTTTGTGGAATACTCTACCAATCGAATTGCAGAGAATAACCTCATCAATTTTGTTCAGGGAAAGGGTATCTTTGTTTTTCTCAGCTTCCTTAAATTAACTCTATATATTCTTTTTAATTTCAATTTTATGTATGTATTAAAATTAATTTTTTGTGTATAATTTATATTTTAAGTATTCGTCAAACATGTAAACCTGGTAACTATAAATTTTCATGCATCTAAAAGATTCATTATCTTTTTTTTTATCTATTTAGTTAACTCAATAAATAAATACAAATACAAATACAAATACAAATGTGGCTGGGTTTACCAGTTGTACGTATAAAAACTACCTTGACATCGGGCCACAATTTAGGGACATGTCACCATCTGGGGATGTGATGTAATAGATAAGATGTGGGATTACGAAATCGACACTTTTTTGTATCATCATAGGCAAGATGCCGACAGGGTCTGGTGATTTGAACGGTGGCAATTAGCTTTTACCCCATTTTATCCTATCTACCGTTTTCATACCATTTTAAATAAATATAAACCAACATTTTTGTAGCATTACTCTTCCATTACTTCTTCTCTTTTGATTTATTGGACCATTTAAACTTTTGATTTGATTTGATTGAATAAAAATAAATAACAACAATTCGTCTACTATCGAATTTAATTTTATTTTCTATCTTTTTTTTTCATTGCAGGATTTTTGAGTAATTTTCTATCGAAAGGACTAAAAACCAATCAATTGGAGGTAAACACCGATGAAAAGACGCTCAAACCAATTGCTCGTTTAAAAGAACCCCGAGATCTATTCGCCCTGCCTAAGGACAAGGATAATGACTGCTCACAGCAGGCCGCCAGATGGCCCACTGAATGTCAGGTGAGTTTCATTTTTATTTCTAAAAAGTACAATCTTAATAATTTCGAAAAAATAAAGAAGAAATATCAATCATAAAATATATCTCTTCTATATCGATTTGGATTTAGGTTTATTGTACGAGTACATGAGAATTCTTAGTAAAAAAAAAAAAGCACTCTCATAAAGATTAATGTGACAGGATAAGATGGATATAGCTGCTTTAAGAATAAAATACTTTCCATCTCGAAAAGATTCTATTCCCTAAGATATTTTTGTAATAAAATTCTCCCTAAAGACAGGAGCATCACTTTATGAGTATAGAATAAAATTCGATGAGATGCTTAATATTTTGTTTTTATGCAATTTTGAAGAAATTTTACCAAGGAGATGAATTTTTTTTTTGAGATTTGCGTTTCAATTCAAAGCGGATCATGCTTGTAATTCGACTAAGAGCTTCGATTCATGCGCATGGTTGACAATTAGAGAAATTCAGGGTGATGTCATTAAGAAAAATGCTAAATGTATTTTAAATTCAAAATTCTCCTGAATAGTTCATTAGCGTGAAATCAGTACATAGAAGCACATTGAAAATGAGTTTTTTTTAAATTTCAATTGTCAAAATTCTGGCTTTTTCAAGTCTATTTTCAAGAATTCAGATGTTCCTCGTTTGTGAAAAACACAATCCGGAGCAAATGCTTTACTTCACTCAAGTTGAAGCTTTAATAAAAAAAAAATAAGCCTGTGGTGCGACCCACACTGATATTTTCGCACCCATGCCCGTCTGTCAATTTTAACAAAATATTAACATGAATATTTTGTATGTAAAAAAAATTTAAGTCAATATCTTTTTTTTGTTCTCATAGCACTTGAGTCGAAACTCATTCATTAAAAGTTTTTTGTTGTTTTTGTGCATTCATTTTTTTTTTAAATATTTTTGAAAAGTAACCAACATTATTTCGCACGTGATAAAATAGACTTCAATATCTGCTCCTGGAATTCTTAGTCAAAAACCAATTTTAAAAAATTTAAGCAGAACTATTTGAAAGTTTTTTTTTTCAAAGAACATTACCTTACCTTAAGTTAACAGAATCAATACCTTCATCAATACTAAAAATATTCGAATCGAACATCAGTTTTTACCAATTTTAGTATTTTTTGAAGTTTCCTATTTTTTGTATTAAAAACTGACTGTTGGATTTTTCTAAAAATTGTAATGAAAGTGAATAGCTATGGATAGGAAAAATCTTTTTCGTTTTTTAATCGGTTCTTTGGTATTGCCGTCCTCCTTTGTAAACTTTTCTTGAAAGCCATCCTCACACGTTTTTCATGATGTTCTGGTCAGAGGAATATGGGAGCCATGGTAAGAGGTTCACAAGGTTCACCGTGCGGTATGTATTGGTGCATTATCTTGTTGGAAAGTCCATCCTTGTCCACCAAATAATTCAGAAAACTGTGGAAAAGCTCGTTTCAGAATCGATTTTTAAGTGATTGCCGTCATTTTAGAGCTTTGAAAATCCAGCTCTACTGTCCCGCCATAGATGATTGCTCCCCATTCCATTACACCGCCTCCTTTGCTGTGCCGTTTTTCAAGATAGATTTCTTCGTTTCTTAAATCATGAAAATAGCGGCTATATCTATCAAGTCCGTCAAAATTATTTTTTTTTTCATCGGAAAAGATGACGACGCGACGGTATGCCAGCTCGATTCCACCTACGCTGATTTATTACAAAATTAAGGCGTTAGCTCTTGCGTTCCGCACTCTATGGTGTTTTTTTCTTAATTTGTTGGTGCCTTATATGGTCTGTCTTCTGTATCACCAAGCAACAGTCGGTCTACTAGAATTTACCCCAGCTTCTGCCTTGAATTTAATAATGGAAAGCCTTGAGTTTAAAGAAGCTCTCACTATCGCCCGCTTTTTCTGAAATGATGACTCTTTCTTTGTGGTTTTTTTCATACCTCACTGGGTCTTTGAGGTGGTAGTATAAAACATTTGAACTTCTTCTAATTTTCCTAGCTATAAAACGGATGGTTTTGCCGAGATAAATAAGCTCTAACTTGGCCTATTTCCTCCTTTGTTAGACCTTTGCCTCTACCCAAACTTTTATACTTTTTGAATCTATCAAATTAATACTCGTACTAAGCTCCCAAATAATCAGAGTACCCTTTTTTCTGATTTAAAACACGCTAATAGGTAAATTTAGATCTTGCCGTTATCCATGTGACTCAAACAAACAGGTACTTTTTATGACCTTCTTTGGAAAAACAGTCATAAAACTTGTATTTATCAACTTAATCCAAAAATGTTTCCTTGCAATATAACCTAATTCATTCCACATTTGGGTTTTTCCAAAAAACAAAACCTAGGGGTTTATGAAATATCGACAAGTAAAAAACGAAAAAAGCTTGTCCCTATCTATGTGACACGAAGTGTATTTTCTAAAAATTAATTAGTTTGAAGGCATTACCTCCAATTTCTGACAAGATGTTTGAGTCGAAAATCAATTTTTAACAACTTTATTTTAGGATGTTATTTTTTATAGAAAAAAACCGTCACTTCAATTTTTTGTAAAACTTTACTAGATGTCAAAAACGTTATTCTTCGTTGCATAAAATTATTTTGGAGGTAATTTCATTTTTTCTTCGAGGTGACAAAAAATATTAGTTTTAGTTTTTTGATTTAAGATTTACCGTTGATTTATTTTTTTTTTCCAAAATTATACTAATCATCACCGGTCAATTGGTTCGTGAGATATTTCGGGATAATCAATTTTTGTAATGTCCTTTCGGCATCTTTCGATCGATGTCTTTGTATAAAACAAAATTATTTGAAATCGATATCGCTACTGGTTTTTGAGATATGGATGACGAAAAATGGTTTCCCAAACGTACGAAAGTTTGAACGTACGTACAAACGCACACACATACATCTCTCTAAAAACCTTTTATTCAGGTTCTAGGGGCCTTGAAACACTGTGAAATGTCAACATTTTTAGTTAGACAAATCAGACCATTTACAATAGCTTCTCATGGGAAGTTAAAATTCACAGATTTGACACTTCGGAGTACTTTGAGAAAAAACCTGTGAAATTTAATTCAATACCTTTCTCAAACATTTTTTCAATTGAAAAACTTGTTTTCGAAAACTTTCAAAAAAGTATTAATATCATTTTACCGGTCTGATTTTAGGACGCATTTGCGAATTTTCAAGAACATAATAATAAAATACTCTTTACTAAATTTTATCAGCCTTATTGAACTTTATCAGAATGCAAAAACTAATTATCCTAATTATCGTCCACGCAACGATCCACAAATTGATTTTTTCTGGCATTAGTTTTACCTACGTATTGAAATTATTTTCCCAAAATCAGTTGCACTATTTTGTTGCAGGTAAACTCAACAAATATACCAACTCTTTCTCTATCCTATAAAAGAATTAAATTCTGTGAATAATATACTGACAGAGTCACGACTTCAGGATTTGCAAAACGTTTCGTCAAAAGCAAAACTTGCATAGTCGGGGATAATTTCGGGGAAGTATATACCATCAGCTAAACTCCATGATCCAACTTTATGCGAGCCGACAAAATACTCCAGACGGATGTAGAATTGTAGATGTACAAAAATAAAACTGACCACACTATTTGAGTCCGACATCAGCCACTTTGAAACTCCGGGAAATTGTGCTGTTGAAACTCCTCAAAATGCCGCCATCTAATCCTCTCGCAGACTAATTAGTCCTGCGGCCTTCTAATTCGTAATTCGTAATTCTTTTCGTAGTCCTTCTCTTGTTGTGCTGGACTCTGGTCCTATGGACAGAAACTGGTCCACTCCGCATGTATTCATTAGGAGTAATTTGGGTTTTGTTCGTTTGGTGCTGCTGGGTGGCGGAGGTTGGTGATAGTGTAGGGAGAACTTGATGCTGCACATAAAACTAGAGAACATAATGGTGCTTAGTGGAAGAAGATCCTCAGCCCCACACAATTTTTAGAACTGCATCTGCTTCTCTGCTTTCTGCATCATCATAAAAGTGAAATCCTTTTTAATTGCGTTTTTAATTTATTCTTAGTCGTGTTCCATTTTTGAGTCTGATGTGCGATGGCAATGATGGTGATGGCGATGGGGCTAGCCAAAGCCATTCAGTGGGGATTTTGTTGGACTTTGTGTGATGCAATGCAACACGATTCCTTCGTGCATATTGTAAGGGGTGTGGTTGAAAGAGAAAAACAAAAACGTAGGAAAAAAAAACGAATAAAATGCAATGAAGAATTCAAAGCCATGTCTAGTTTAAGTAAATTGTGGAATTTTCTCCTCTTTAGATTTTTATTAAACATACGAGTACCAACTTTACTGACGCTAACGCTAACCCTAACGCTTACGACACTGCCTGCCCGTGCGCCCCTCTAACACACCATACATTACTTAAATAGTTAAGATGTCGCTTGTGAACTTACTTAATTTCAAAGGCGGGAAGCAGAATAAAAAGGATGTGTGTGAAATTGTTTTTTTTTTTTTTAGTTTTTCAATTTTACTGTGGAATGTGAAAATATAGGGAGGAAATAACGGAAGGAGAATTTTTAAGTGGACAGACATACTCTCTTATATCCTATTCAATCTAAAGCATGTCCTGTCTCTTGGTACATGTAGGTGTAGGTACATTAAAATGTATACAACATTTTTGTGATGATGTTGATGGTGATGCAATATGTTGGTGTGGTTTTATGTTTTCCAAGTACCGAACACTCACTTTCTGTTGGGGGAGGGGGGGTTGAAATAGGTATAGTTGGTAAAATAAGGAGACTTGGTAGTGAAAAATTAAAACTCTGCTATTATAGGTGAACTAAATTTGAGATTTTTAATATGAAATTAGGTTGAATATTATTATTATTTGAAGAGGAAAAATCTACTAAGAGGATAATAATTTTGTTTGGAGGACCTTTTTATCTGCAGGGTACTTTAAGTAATCAGGTTTTTGCAGTATGTGGTTTTTAAGTGGTATTTTGTATTGATTTAGGAATTTTGTTATGGTAATTGAGTTATACAGTATTTCCCAGTAAGAGGTTTCATTTTAAAATTTAAAAATAAAGTTTTTTCTTTTGAGAATTGTATGGAGGTTGATATGATTTTAAAGGGGAAGGTTTGTTATTAACTATAATGCACGATATCAGCAAAGTTGCCTTTTACGGCAAGGGTTGTAGCGCAATATCCACTTCATAAAATGTTCATGACAAATTCGCAAATTTGCAGCTGTGTGTCCTCAATGACTCCACGAATTCTATCATTAGGGGCTTGAATCAGTTGTGTAGAATTGGCAGAAACCTTATTTATCCCGAAAGAAAATAGTATAAGGTGTTAAATTACAAGATATTGACAATTGTCGGCCCATTTTCAGTAATGATGTAATTTTAACTAATCAAATGTTAAAAGATGAAACCTTCAAAAGCTACAGCTGGCCAAATAGCGGAAAATTAAACTTCTTATTGGAAAATCCCTTTAATTAACTTAAAAAAAAAAAAACTTGTATAAAAGTTTCAAAAGTGTCAGTAGTTTCAGAAATGTCAGTAGTGTCAAGTACAAGAGGTGTCAGCAGTGATAATAGCTTCTGTGGTGTAAGAAACTGCCGTAATGTTGTATCAGTATAGTATCAATAATATCAACAGTTTCAGTAGTATCAGTAGTATCAGTAGTATCTGTAGTATTAGTAGTATCAGTAGTGTCAGTAGTATCAGTAGTATCAGTAGTATAAGTATCATCAATAGGTTCAGTAGTTTCAGCAGTATCAGTAATGTTAGTAGTAGCAGTAAAAGTCTGAAGTTGTCCAAAAGTTACACCAGAAGTATCAAAACTCAAAAGTGACAGCAGAAGTATCAATAATCAAAAGTGTCAACAGAAATATCAATACTCAAAAGTGTCAGCAAAGTATTAATGCTCAAAAGTGTTAGCAGAAGTATCAAAACTCAAAAGTGTCAGCAGAAATATCAATACTAAAAAGTGTCAGCAGAAGTATCAATACTAAAAAGTGTCAGGAGAAGTATCAATATTTAAAAGTTTCAGCAGAAGTATCAATACTCAAAAGTGTCAGCAGAAGTATCAATACTAAAAAGTGTCAGCAGAAGTATCAATACTAAAAAGTGTCAGGAGAAGTATCAATATTTAAAAGTTTCAGCAGAAGTATCAATACTCAAAAGTGTCAACAGAAGTATCAATACTCAAAATTGTCAGCAGAAGTATCAACACTCAAAAGTGTTAGCATAAGTATCAATACCCAAAAGTGTTAGCAGAAGTATCAATACTCAAAATTGTCAGCAGAAGTATTAACACTCAAAAGTGTTAGCATAAGTATCAATACCCAAAAGTGTTAGCAGAAGTATCAATACTCAAAGTGTCAGCAAAGTATTAATGCTTAAAAGTATTAGCAGAAGTATCAATACTCAAAAGTGTTAGCAAAAGTATTAATACTCAAAAGTGTTAGCAGAAGTATCAATGCTCAAAATTGTCAGCAGAAGTATCAACACTCAAAAGTGTTAGCAGAAGTATCAATACTCAAAAGTGTCAGCAGAAGTATCCATACTAAAAAGTGTCAGGAGAAGTATCAATATTTAAAAGTTTCTGCAGAAGTATCAATACTCAAAAGTGTCAGCAGAAGTATCAATACTCAAAATTGTCAGCAGAAGTATCAGCACTTAAAAGTGTTAGCAGAAGTATCAATACCCAAAAGTGTCAGCAGAAGTATCAATACTTAAAAGTTTCAGGAGAAGTATCAATATTTAAAAGTTTCAGCAGAAGTAGCAATACTCAAAAGTGTCAGCAGAAGTATCAATACTCAAAATTGTCAGCAGAAGTATCAACACTCAAAAGTGTTAGCAGAAGTATCAATACTCAAAAGTGTCAGCAGAAGTATCAATACTCAAAAGAGTCAGCAGGAGTATCAATGCTTAAAAGTATAAGCAGAAGTATCAATGCTCAAAAGTATCAGCAGAGTATATCAATTCTCAAAAGTGTCAGCAGAAGTATCAATACTCAAAAGTATCACCAGAAGTATCAATACTCAAAAACGTTAATAGTTCAACAAATCTTGCTGACACAAAATTTTGCTTGTAAAAGTTAGGTTGTTAGGGAAGGTAATGTGTTTAATGCGTTCTATAATCAGCTATCTACAAAGATTGAAGGAACAATTCCCTAAGAACCCCATTTTAAAATTAAGTCTTTTTTCTTCATCATGGAAAATATTCCATCACAATAGAAAACCAACTGAGCCAAAATAGTACTTTTTTATTACCATTTTTAACAATTTCTTCCAGATTGTTAAGTGCAAATGTGTCCATTAAAAAAAACAATTTAGCTCGTTATAAAATTAAAAAAAAAAACACCATTATAACTCCCAAAACAACAAAAATAAAGGTAGCCATCAAACAAAAGAGCAAAATTAACTGCAGGTCACTTTTATAATAGTCTCCCTTTATTTTTGAAAAGTAGATATATCTTTATAGGTTAATGACTTTTGAGACTATTAAAACAAAAGAAATACTTTCAAAAATGAACTTCTATAAACATTTACAGCTTATCATAACACACATTCATTATATTTATAGCACCCACAACGTTCGTTTTTATACAGGCAGTCTCGATTGGTCTACAAGGGTCTAAAAATAAAAAGTGTTATATTTCTTCACATGAAAACGATTTCAAAAATAAACACAAAAATTTATCCGCATATTTGGACGTCATTCATTCAGAAAAAAAAAAGAAATTCATTCATATAAAAAAACTTAACATGAGTTCGAAAATGTTAAAGGCAAGTTGTTTGTAACTTGTCCTATCCGCCAATCAAATGTTGTTCATATATTTATTGCTTTAACTCATGTCACGTTTCTCTCACACGCCGATACTGATGCCGTCGTCGTGCCGTAGCCGGTCGAGCCGTTTAAATCGATTTTAACTTCAAATATACTCGTAATTCCATTACAAATAGAAATGACGTAAAATTAGTTCGAATTATTATCAAACCGACGACGATGATGAGGAGGGACGCCGAAGAACGACGACGACGCCAGAAAGACTGTAAAGTTAAATATCCTTTTTGTATAGGTTATAGGTACGTTCCGCCATTTATAGTTCCTCCTCGTTCTAGTGTGATTTGATGTGTTGTGTGTGTGCCATAAGGGTCTAGGTATGTGATTTAATATAGCTTTAAAGTACTTCCGCATTGAAAATGTACATGAACATTGTATAGAGAGTGTGAAGGATCTCTTTCTTGCTCCTTCGTGTGATAATAAATTGTGCAATTATGTACTCCCATCACTATAGAAAACACAAAACCCACGACTCTAAGGACTTACTCACGGGCTGGCTGACTGACGACTTGGGTTTAAAGACTCATAGCTAGATAGGTAGTTAGGTAGGTATGTAAGGACGAAAATAGGCCTGCACACAACACGCAAAGGTTCAATCCTTTATTTAGTTCAAGCATAAAACACATGCGGTTAAATTCAAATAAAAAGGATCTACCATTGAAAAGGACGGAATTTGGTTTATTCTATATAGATACTACGAGGACCTACATATGTATGTATCTACGAATATGTTATATCCTTGCGTTCGTTGACATTTAATGTACATACCTACGTAGCTATATAGAAGAATATGTGTGGGCAATTTAAGGATATATATACTATACTATGTATATCTAGTTTATCCCCAAAGCGCAAAACATCACTGCGATAAGGGAACCATCATATTAACTAGGTATAAGAAAAGAAAGAAAAGATTCTGGCGAAAGATAAGGTCACACCACGCATCACAAGGACATCGCGCCCCTAAATCCTGATGCTTTTGCTTTTTGCCCGTTGCCTTATGGCGTGTTGGGTGTTATTTTGCTGTCGGATGTAAACACGTTAATCAGGTTCCGTTTGACAGTGATTGTTAGGATATAAGTTATTTGTTTTTGTGTTTCGTTCTTTCTCTTATAGATACATATGTAGATACCTAACCGAAAAACAACTTCCAAGTGGAATTATATAAAATACATTTTTTCCTTCTCAGGATATGTTGAAGGTTATTTTTATCTCAGAAATTAAGGTTTAACAAAGGAAAAAGAATGAAATCTGTAATTTAATTATTATGTAAGGTATAGACAAAAGTTGAGGATATAAAAAAACTTATGTGTTGGTGTCTTAATTAAATATAAATACCATCTCTTGTTGTGTACAATAGGTTTTTCCTTTAGTCCTTATTCTTAAAGAAAAGCGATATAATCAGAATAACTTAATCAAAGAAAACAAATTAAATCTAAGGATGTTATTATGATATGGTGTTAAAAATGGTAAGCTCTGTGAGCCACATTTATAATCATATAAGACTCATGTCTTATGCAACCTTAAGTTATATTGTTTAATGTATGTAGAATTGTTAATCATACTAAAATATTCATATAAAATATTCATATTAATAAGTTGTTTTTTTTTATTTAAAAAATGCAAATTAAAAGTAAAAAGCATTGTAAAATGTTTGAAAATGATTTGAAGTAAAATGTTGGCATCCCTTAAAATAAACTTTGACAGATAACAGTTAAAAGTTGGTAAAGAAAAATTAAATATTAAACATAGAAGTATACATACAATATGTTTCACTTCCAAATATCCCTAAAAATTAAAAAATATTTTAAATATTGGTTAATTGATCAGCAAAAACCTAAATTTTGGAAAAGAATTTTTAAAATTGTTATGATTTTGAGTAACAACTAAAATGAAAGGGAAACAAATAAATTCTTACTTAACAGTTTATTTGAAATGGAAAAATCAGAAAAAAATTATTACAATATTTTTTGGGCTATTTCTTTCACTTTTGCTAAACTTGAGCCAAACTTTCAAGTTGATTAAAACTCTAAAGTTGATACACAAGTTGATATTTCTCTTTATTCCATTATTTGTTTCTTAACTCCACAGTTGAAAATCTAATCTTTCTTTTAAAAAAAAAACACTATTTCATATTATTTATAATATTTTTTACAATCAAAAATAAATTATAATTTTAAAATTATCACAATTTTTTACTTCTTCTTAGAATTGTGTGTGTGAAACTTGTTTGTATTTTTCAAAAAATATACAGTCAATCGAACATTCGACTTAAAATAAACATTTTGGGAACCACATATTTTCTAACTCCAAATCGCAAAAACTTGGAAAAAATATACATAAGCCCTGCAAAATGTTTCAATCGATGAGCTAGACTCTCCTTTTACCATGGTTGAGATGTTGGCATTTTTAAGCAGAATGAAAATTAACAAAGCAGCGGGTTTGGATGGCATTCCTATCGAATTCTATAAGAATTCAACTCCTGAATTTCTCAAACGTGTGTTGGGGTTGTTAAACAAAATGTTTACAGAAGAGAAATTTCCGAGCTACTTTCGTTTGGCTACAAAGGGTAGTCCGAGTTCATCAGAAAATTATAGAGGCATTTCAATTCTGAGCTCACTAAGAAAACTGTTTGCACAAATGTTGTACGTTAGGCTTGTGAATTGGATTGAAAGAAATGATTTGATAAGTCGATATCAGGCTGGTTTTCGGGCGGGCCTTTCAACGATTGATCAAATTTTTGTTCTTACGAGTGTTGCCAGGCAAAAAGAAGCCCCTATACACTTTTTTCGTCGATTTTAAATCTGCTTTTGATACCATCAAAAGAAGATCACTTTTATATAAGTTAGCAGCTATTGGCCTTTCAACCAAATTTATTCGGATCTATGAACAACTTTTATTAAACACGTCTGCAATGGTTTGTAATGGTATATCTATGTCAAAATCCTTTAATACCGAAACAGGTGTTCCACAAGGCTGTATATTGAGTCCGCTGATGTTCGCTCTTTTTATCAATGATATTGAAAATAAATTACCGGGAGGCATCAACTATGGCGATTTATCTTTGAAGATGTTGCTCTATGCTGATGACCTGGTGGTGTTCTCTGATAACCCAGTGACATTGCAGCTTCAGATAAATAAACTTAAACAATATTGCGATTCGTGGGATCTCAAAATCAACATTTCTAAATCTAAAACTATGATTTTTAAACCTCAAAACCGTTCAGATAATAATGTACGAAATTGGACATTAGATGGTACCACTATTGAAGTTGTCAGCGAGTATAAATATCTTGGTTTTACTATCACTCATAATGGGTGATTTTTTTGAGGTTAGGATTTTCATGCATTAGTATTTGACAGATCACGCGGGATTTCAGACATGGTGTCAAAGAGAAAGATGCTCAGTATGCTTTGACATTTCATCATGAATAGACTTACTAACGAGCAACGCTTGCAAATCATTGAATTTTATTACCAAAATCAGTGTTCGGTTCGAAATGTGTTTCGCGCTTTACGTCCGATTTATGGTCTACATAATCGACCAAGTGAGCAAACAATTAATGCGATTGTGACCAAGTTTCGCACTCAGTTTACTTTATTGGACATTAAACCAACCACACGAATGCGTACAGTGCGTACAGAAGAGAATATTGCGTCTGTTTCTGAGAGTGTTGCTGAAGACCGCGATTCGTCGCCGTTCGCAGCAATTGGGTTTGTGTTATTCGACCACATGGAAGATTTTACGCAAAGATCTTGGTGTAAAACCGTATAAAATACAGCTCGTGCAAGAACTGAAGCCGAACGATCTGCCACAACGTCGAATTTTCAGTGAATGGGCCCTAGAAAAGTTGGCAGAAAATCCGCTTTTTTATCGACAAATTTTGTTCAGCGATGAGGCTCATTTCTGGTTGAATGGCTACGTAAATAAGCAAAATTGCCGCATTTGGAGTGAAGAGCAACCAGAAGCCGTTCAAGAACTGCCCATGCATCCCGAAAAATGCACTGTTTGGTGTGGTTTGTACGCTGCGCGCTGGTGGTGGTGGAATCATTGGACCGTATTTTTTCAAAGATGCTGTTGGACGCAACGTTACGGTGAATGGCGATCGCTATCGTTCAATGCTAACAAACTTTTTGTTGCCAAAAATGGAAGAACTGAACTTGGTTGACATGTGGTTTCAACAAGATGGCGCTACATGCCACACAGCTCGCGATTCTATGGCCATTTTGAGGGAAAACTTCGTAGAACAATTCATCTCAAGGAATGGACCGGTAAGTTGGCCACCAAGATCATGCGATTTGACGCCTTTAGACTATTTTTTGTGGGGCTACGTCAAGTCTAAAGTCTACACAAATAAGCCAGCAACTATTCCAGCTTTGGAAGACAACATTTCCGAAGAAATTCGGGCTATTCCGGCCGAAATGCTCGAAAAAGTTACCCAAAATTGGACTTTCCGAATGGACCACCTAAGACGCAGCCGCGGTACACATTTAAATGAAATTATCTTCAAAAAGTAAATGTCATGGACCAATCTAACGTTTCAAATAAAGAATCGATGAGATTTTGCAAATTTTATGCGTTTTTTTTTTTTAAAGTTCTCAAGCTCTTAAAAAATCACCCGATAATTTGAACATCAAAAATCATATTAAAGAGAAACTGGTACTAGCCAAATCAGCTATAAACTCGATGTGGTCACATTTTTTTTCAAGAAGCTTCGTGGACCCTACATCGAAATTTAAGGTTTTTGAGGCTACCGTGAACAGTTGCTTTTGTTATGGGAATCAAGTGTATGGATACCAATTTCTAGAGGATATGGAAGTTATTCAAAGATACTTTTTCAAAAGAATCTTACGGCTACCGCGTAGCACGCCTAATTACGCCATATATGTTGAGTCCGGGCTTCCGCAAATATATGTTAGAAATTTAAAGGCCAACGCAGACTATCTTATTAAAGTTATGCATAGACCCGATAGTAATCTGCACAAGCAAATCCTGCTTATATCACTCCATTGTGGATATTCCCCTTTTAGAAATTGGCATGCTCTTGCCACAGCACATAATTTAGCAATGAATCAAAATGCAAACAACAAAGAAGAATGGAGAAATACCTTTTACAACTGCATTTCGATGGTTGATGAGGAAATGTACAAAACTAATCTCGAAAGGGCTATAGGGAATCACTTTCTAGAGCAACCTATAGCCGTCTTAATTTGACTTTGGGCGATTATAATTATTTCTGTGAGGACCTTTCTGCTTCTGATATAAGTTTAATATTCAAAATACGGACTGAAACTCTTGAACTCAACTACAGGCCACATAGAACTGACTTAGATGCAATTTGTTCACTCTGCAACTCAAACCAAAACGAAGATGTTTACCATTTTTTAGCAACTTGTATTATTTTACAAGAAATCCGTAGACTTCATTTGGATAAAAACTTCTTTTGTCGGAAGAATGTTTACGTGTTTTGAACGGGGAGTATGGTTGGAAATTGCTGATACGCTATGTCTCCCATGCAAATAATTACAGAAATTCTTATTTGAGTCTGTTTTGAAGTATCTACTTAAGTAAAAAAAGAAAATAAAGTTTTGTTTTAGCTAAACTAAAAGCCCCAATATTCCATTACTTGAATCTCTTAGAATTCGCCTTTTTCCGTTTTAATTAATCTAAAAGTCCATATTCTCCGAAACTTTTCAATTTCTTCGCCATCTTCGGTTTTTTTAGTTTAAAGAAAAAATTTAACTTAAATATTTTGAACAATCATTTAAAGTACCTAATAATTAATTGTTTTCTTTTTTCATTGTAACACATATTTATTGTTAACTATTCTTTTTCTTCTTTAAATTATTTTGCCACTTTAACAAAACACCATTTAACAAGTTGATCACATTTCTGTAATATTATTTATATACATATGTTCTTTATTTTATATTCCATAATTGTATACTCTTTTTTCTCAATGTAAATGTCTTAATAATATTCGGCAGACAGCTCTAATGCCATGCTTGTGAGTTTTTTTTTTTCTATTGTAATTAAATTATTATTTTACTTGAACGTAAAATTTCATTGTTTTAATATTGCAGTAACTTGGTTTTTCAAAACGTTTGCTTAATTATTTATAACGAGAATCTCAAGGTACATCTGTTTTGAAAAATTACTGTTTTTGGTTTTTTTCGTTTTTAAACATTCTACTTCAATAATAATTTAGTAAAGATTGCTTCTTTTTGTCTATCTATGAAGGGCTTTGACTTATTAAAATCATAAACTTACAACTTCCCTTTGGAACTTTTTAAACGAAATTCTAGTAATATTTACATCAAAGTAAAAAAAAAAAAATCAATATTTCTAAGTCAATACCCAAGTTTGCTCTTTTACTTCAATTTATTTCTGGAGTTAGGAAAATGTAAAGTTCATTGACTCTAATGTTGGAAATTGACAGTTGAAAACGTCAACTTTAAGTGAATAAAAATAAACAAAATCACGAGTTGAAAATAAAAATCCTCAAGTTATGTTCAAATCTGAATTAACAAAATCAGTCCTGATTCATTGTCAACCATCTCAAAATTAAAATCCATTTTAAATAAAAAAGTACAAAAATATTGCTCAACATTTTGGTTTTTTATTTTCCAAAAAAAATGTTTGGTTGTCGCATTTATTTTATTTTAATTAAAAAAGACTTGGCATTATTTATGAATGTCTGTAAACCATTTACACTCATGTAAATATTTAAAAAAAAATTCTTCAAACCTTGTTTCTTTTGAAAACAATCGAATTCTCGAATACTAATCTAAGGGAAGAAATTGACTGTGTTTTCAAAATATAAAAACGAAAATTTGGTAACTTTTTCTCAGTTTAAAAAAAATTAAGCATTCTTAAAATATATTTAAGAAGAAAAAATGCACGAATTGCTAAAGAACCCAAAAGCTGTAGAATTATATATAATTCAAATTTTAAAATTTTATATTATTATTTAAAAATGGACCTATAAAGAAATTGTCTTCAAAAATTTAAATGCCATTTAACTAATCAAAACAAAACCTTGAGTTAAGTTTTTTTTTCGAAAATCTTTAGAGCGGTTTTTCTTTAAATTCATTTTTTATATATACAAATTTTTAATATAAATTTAAAAGTATTTTTATAATGCAGTAATTTAGAGCTTATTAAAACAAGTTTAACATTTGATTTTCGTAAAACAATGATGAGTCATTTTTGAGATATCGAATTTTGAAATAAATTTTTTTTTTTTTTTAAAAGCCAAAAAAAGCAATGACATTTTTTATCATAAAATGTTAGTAAGACAGTATAAGAACTTGTGCAGTCAAAAACATTATTGAAGTCGGTTCTATTGTTCATGAGTAAAATTAAAAACAAAATAATTTTTCGAATTTTGCCTAAAAATTTTGGAAAAACAAAAATTTGGATGGTAGATTTTTTTTTAAATCAATTTTTTTAATTCTTAAGAAACAACGGCTTTTTTTTAGTTTTTATTTATATTTTAGCTCCGTAGTACTGTCAACCTATCAAAACAATAATAATGAAATAACATAAATAATTTTTCGTAAAAATCATTTTTTTTAAGTAAACTTTAAGAAGTTCTGCAGAATTTGTTGTTGATTTTTTATTTTGAATTTATGACTATATTCAGTTTTTTATTAAAATTGTACTTTAGTTTATTAAACTCAGTTAATATTGGAAGGTAATTTTTTTAACAAATTTTTCTATGATAAATCTTATTTGTATAAAAATTTCAAACAGTCTCATGTTCAAGTACTTTTGAAACTCAGAATTATATACATTAGAGATATTGTTTCAAAAGTCTCCATTAATCAATGTGTTGAGAATATTTTCGTTAACTAAAATTGTCACCGTAGCAAAATCGTAGCCATCGTAGGTGTGACTATAATTTGTTAAATTTTCAATTTTGTTTTACTCCTTTTAAAGTAGGAAAATGGTATTAGTTTATCAATAATATTTTTTGTATAAAATTAAACAATTTTGAAGTCAATACTTTTATTTATTATCGACGTACATATGTTTGAGTCGAAAATAATTTTTTTCTTTTTTTTTGTTGTATTTTTTATAAAAAAAAGTCAATAAGTCAAATTAATGTTAAAAAATGTTTTTTGTAAGATTAAATTAGTTCAAAGTCAATGGCGCATATTTATAGTCATATTTGAAACCTGACGCTATTTAAGCTGGAGTTAAATAAAGAATTTGGATGCTCTGTTTGGTTAGAAACAAGTTAAGGGTATATTCTACTACAATTCTAGTACAATTTCACTTAAACTTATACAAAAAGGGCTTTTAGAGGGAAACAAAATAAAATGGGTTAGCTGGAGAGCCAAAGTCTTTTAAATCTTTGAAATTATTCTCCTTGATATGAGTTCAGAAATTTCATGTACATAAGTCACGCTGGCGCTGTTAGAACTTTTAAAGACTCAGAAAAAAAGATTTTTAGAAAGATGTCTGTGCGTGCGTGTGTACGTACGTTCGTACGTTCGTACGTCCGTACGTCTGTACGTTCGCGACGTTTTTTTCGTCGTCCATAGCTCAAGAACCAGAAGAGATATCGACTTCAAATAAATTTTGTTGTACAGATAATAAGGCAGAAAGATGCAGAAAGGGCTCTCAAGAAAATTGCGTGAGTGGTTTTTTTTACCATAGCAGTTTAAAAAAAGGTGAAAATTTTGGTTTACCCAAAATATCTCACGAACCAATAGCGCTAGCCAGTGGAATTAAATTTTGTATTATATATTATGATGTGATACCAAACTAGTATATATTTGGAAAAAATGCCAAGTAACGGTTTTTTTTATAAATCAAAAAAACTGAAAAAAATTATTTGTGACCTAGAATATTTTACGAACAAAAAATGATTTTATCTCCAAAATAATTTTTTTAGTTTATCTTTATTGTAGCATCAATGTTATAATACTTTTTCTTTAACTAAATTGCACAATTTACAGAGTCATGATATGAGGCTACCTTACTACTGTCAATATTATAATTATTAGATCAATCAACCAAGAATACAAAAAGAAATAATATTGAAGGAAAAGCTACATAAAAACCTTCATATAAAACAATAGGAAAATAGAATGAAAGAAAGGTGGGCGGTGAAAAAAAAACTAAAGATTCAAACCAAGCTTTAATTCTTACAACAAGTAGGTAAAAATATATAGAATATAGATATAGAACAGAAAAGAATAAATTAATTAAAATAAATACGTCAATTAATAAATAAATAAATAAATAAATAAATAAATAAATAAATAAATAAATAAATAAATAAATGGATAAATAAATAAATAAATAAATACAAATTAAATATATAAGAAGATAAATAAATAAAGAAAATAATTAAGTAATTAAATAAATAATAACAACAGAATAACAATAGAACAGAAAAGAATAAATAAAATACAATAATTTTAAATAAATGAATCAATAAATAAATAAATTAAAAAATAAATAAATAAATAAATAAATAAATAGACAAACACTTAAATATATATTTAAATAAATAAACAAATGGACAATTAATTAAATAATAATAATAAATAAATATATAAATAAATATAGTAAAAAGTCAGTCAAGCAAGGTTTGAAATCAAGGTATTATTAGACATAGTACATGATGCAAGGTATCGTTCGATACTCGTACCATATCCATAGCTAAAATGGAATGAAGTTCATTAGTTAAAAATGACCATGGAAGTTTCAGAAACATTTTCAGAATCTTATTTTGAGCTATCTGCAGCCGTCGTATATTAGAGATTGCACAATTACCCCATACTAGTGAACCATAGTACATGATAGCTTGGAAAACAACTTTGTATATTAGAAGCTTATTATCGGTGCTAAGCATTGATTTGCGGTTAATGAAAGGATAAAGAATTTTAACTGTATGATTTATTTTCTGAATCGTTTTTTGTATATGTAAGCCAAATGTTAATGTTTTATCTAAATGCACTCCGAGATATTTTGCATCAGATTTCCATTCTATACTTGTGCCATCCATAATAAGATTATTACTTGGTAAAAAGCAGGCTTTTCTTTTTCGAGTGAAAAAGATTGCCTGCATTTTTGAAGCATTGATTCTTATTTTCATGGAAGTAGCTTTGTATAACATTTAGACTAGATTGCAGATTAGTTTCGATTATGAAACCAACTGAATCTGAAGAGAAAATGCAAGTATCATCAGCGAAAATTGCTGTTTTACAAAAAGGAAGTAATGGAAAATCGGAAGTAAATATTGAGTATAGAATTGGGCCTAAAACTGATCCTTGTGGTACACCGGCCGTTATATCATATTTTTCAGAAAACCAGTTATTGACTGAAACCTTAAATTTCCTCTGAAGTAAAAATGATTGAATTATTTTTATTAAAAACACTGGGAAGTTGAGTATCAACAACTTGTGTAAAAGCGCATTATGCCAGACCGTGTCGAATGCTTTTTCGACACCAAAATAATTTTGTGCAGTAAAAAATAAGGTTTTAGACATCTGGTAAAATTTTGAGAAAAATGAAATTGACAGTTTTATTTTATAAAAAATAAAAACATAAAAAAACATAACTAAAAGTTGGTAAAAATAGATTTTCGATTCAAATATCTTTTCAAAAGTTTAAGATTATGGCTTCAAACTAATTTTGTCTTATAAGAAATATTGTTTGCAACATTCATTAACATTTTGAGAAAAATCGAATTGACAGTTTTTTAAGAAAAAATAAAAAACTAAAAAAAAATACTAAAAGTTCGTAAAAATTGATTTTCGGTTAAAATGTCTTTTCAAAAATTTGAGATATTGGTTTCAAATTTGTTTTGTAAAAAATGTTGTTTTCAAATTCTGTAAAATATTAAAAAAAAAACGTTTTTTTTACAAAAAATAAAAAAGCTAACAAAAATTAAAAAAAGTTGGTAGAAATTGATTTTCGACTCGAATATCTTTTCAAAAATTTGAGACTATGGCTTTAAACTAATTTTGTCTTATAAAAAATATTCGGTAAAATTTTGAGAAAAATCGAATTGACAGTTTTTTTTACAAAAAAAAAAAAACCAAAACATAGTACAAATTTACTTTCGACTCAAATAGCTTTTCAAAAATTAACAATATTGGCTTGAAACTAGGCTTTCTCATAGAAAATATTGTTTTCGACATTCTGTAAAATTTTTATAAAAACGCAACAGTCACTTTTTTCATAAAAAAAATAAAGTCTACAAAAAATAGTACACACATTTCGTTTCTCGATATCTCGTGAATAATAGAAGATATTAACTTCAAATTAATTTCAATCATCCAATTTGTATTTGTTTATATACAAAATAAAAAGTTTGTTTTTATATTTTCAAATAAAATGTTTCGCAACGTAATTTTCTCAATTAGTTTTTTTATTTTTGACGTTTTATAGAGTTTAAAACAGCTTAAACAAAGAAGCTGTCGTGTTTATTATTAGACTCCAAACTATCGTGTTAATATGAGCTTTAATTGTCTATGAATAACATAACCTGGAGTTTAGTTTTATTTTTTGATTTGTTCACTATTTTTGAATTCAATTTCCTTAAAAGTTCTTTCTACATTTTTTGATGTTATTATATATGAAACAACATCTATTTGTCTCAAGAACCATCAGGGGTATCGAACCTCTGATGGTTCTTGAGATATGGAGAATGGTAAATATAAATTATAAGTTTCTTATCCAAGAAACAATTTTTCAATTGTCATTTTGACATCAAAATATCTGTTAAAAAAACCTTACAGCCACTTTATTTTTTAATACAATTTAAATTAACTTAACATTGATAGTATGATATTCCATCCCTATTCTCGTTAACTCCCCCTTTTAAACTTGTCAAATAAACCGGCCGTAAAGTCAACATGGAAAAAACAAAAACCTTATATAAATTTAATTAATTAAAAACGTCGCTGTTGGTTAACATAAGAGGATTTCCAATTTGAAATTAAGAGGGGAGAGATATCATCAACAAATATTGTTCGATGCCCTCGAATACTTCTTCTTTTTTTTTTTTTTTGAAATACCATCCAAAAATGAACTATCGTGACTGAAGTACTTTTTTTCTGTACAGAGTAGCAAAACAAAAAAGAAGAACTTTTCCCTTATACTAGTTTAAATTGCGTGTGTCCAATCCCATTTTTCTGAGGTCTTTTCCACCACATTTGCCAAAACGAATCGAGACGAAAAAATTGCATGTGTGGACATTGTAGATAATACTGCTGGCTGTTATTGCTGTAGGTACTGCAAAAGGTAAATTGCTTAAAATAAAACCAATTCCGAGTACCTAGAACCTAGTGATGTCCTCAGGACTAAAATAAAACAAAAGGACTAAAAAACAAAACAAAAAGAGCAGAATGGACACGGACATCACATCACATTGTGTGTCAAAGTAACATTCACTCTCTTTCTTCTCTAGTTTTGTGATGGAGCAACACATAGATCACACATGACAGACATTTTCAAGCTTTACAGAAAACTGACGTACATTTGATATTCATGCAAAGAGCTGCTAGCCAACAAAAATGAAAAAAAGAAAATGAACCAACCATGCAACCAACCTACAACTGTATGGACATAAAGAGGACACCACGTCAAAAAACGCTAAAAAAATAAAGGAAAAAAGGACATCACTAAGGGAGACTATGGGACATACATATAATGGGGAAAAAATGAGCCTTCCTGTGTCAGAGTGCGCGTCCGCTTTTTTGTTCGTTTTATGAATGATTCAGCCAGTTTGAATCTCACATAACTTCCGTCCTCATCATCATGCCCCACGGATTAGAAATGACAACAGTACATCCAGTCGAGGTGGAATTAAACTAAAGGACATGCCCAGCGCAATCCAGTCCAGCGCACCTTGTGGTTTAAATTTTATGGTACATATATATATTTTTTTTGTATAGCTAAAAAAATCACGAAAACAAAAATCTGCTTGACCTTCTTCAGCTTAGGCACGCTTGGTATACATATATGTACGTATGGAAGCTCGATGGAATGTCAACTGCCATCTTGAAATTTGCATTCACCCATGATGCCATAATGACACTCACCACACTCTTTTGCAAAATGTCAAGACGAAACGAAAACTTAATTTATATGCAAATTCATGCACACACACAGTGCTTTACGGTGTACCTTACCTTAACTCTCTATGCAATCCTACACCTGGAACACTAAGTTTGACGGGCCTTGAATCCTTGAAATCACTTAAAATGTAATCTCATAAATTATTCGACAGCCTGGTCTAGGTTTACGCTCGCTCTCTCTTTCTCTCTTTTCAATCGTTAGCGTTCTGGGTTGTATGTTAAAGGACCTTCTTTCTCTCTTAAGGTCCCAGGATCTCTTGGAAGGGGGTTGTAATTAATGTCAAAGTAAAACTTATTACCAACGTTTAATTCGTCGTCCATCTGATGGACGATGACGATGATGACGACGACGACGACGACGAGGACGACAAATTTTACAAAGGGTTCATCTTATGGCCACTTGCACATGCTACTGATCCTTAGAGATTCAGAAGCCGCCACCACTACCGCCGCCGCCGCCGCTGGCTGGACCGTCATATACGATGACAAATTGAAGAATTAAATTTGCGAAAATTTGTTTTTCAACTTTGTAGAAAAACAAACAAGCAGAACGAGTCGAGTCGATTTGAGTCGAGGTTGGAGACATGACTACGTTTAAGTATGAGGAGGTCACATCTTAGGGAATAGAGAGTCTGTTGACAGGAGGGTTTTTCTTTTCAATTTTTTTTGCTGGTATATTTTAGAAAGCTAGTTGAAGTCTTGAGAAACTTTAGTGCTAAGTTTTGTGTTCCTTTTTTTTGGCGTATTGTTCTTCGAATAATATTTAAAAGCGAAAAGATGAACTTCTTTGAAGGGTACTCCTCTCCTCGAGGGAGAAGTATATTCTGATATATAACCGTGAATATGTGTTTATTTTATTTTGTGGGATACTGTGGCGTATACGTACTTTTCTTGTGTTTACAAAGGTTAAAAGTGTATGGTGTATGCTTTCGCATGCAAGAGAACTTGTGTGTTCTAAAATGCGTTACTGTGGCGTATACGTACTTTTTAATTAATTTTGTTTCTGCGTTGTACTTTCTTAGAAGTTTTCTTATTGAAAAAGAAAGTTTAAGTCAGAGTGAATGCAGGTTGATATAATAAAAGTTAGTTAGATTATAATTTACATAGAATGTATGTATTCTATTTTGTTATTAAACTTACAAGATAATGAAGCAAAAGCAGTAGGTAGGCAATATATATGAAAACATAGATACAAGTAATGTTAGGTTTTTAATAATTTGTAATTTGTTTTATCTTTTTTCTGAAAATTCTGCTCTTGAAACATGATACTTTAAGGAAAGTTTTCAAAAAAAATAGAAACTAAAAGAAAAGTAACAAACTCTATTTAAACGAGAAGAAAATTAATATCGCTGGAATTGGATTTTTTTTTTTTAATTTGAGAAGCGAAGCAGCTGAAGAAGATTACAAAAGTTTAATATTTTTGTAGTTAAGTTTTTAAGTAAAATGATCTATATCATTGCTTTCAATAGTAAAAAGTTCGATGTTTAAACAAGAAGATTAACGCATACGAACTTTAGGTCCAAAATAATTAAATCATATTGATTTCCTTCACTTCAAAGATTAAACCCAGGACTTGCTTTGCTGTTACTAAAAGCTTTTAACTTAAATTTGGTTATTGCTAATAAGCTGTAGCAGTTTTTAATTTAAAATTTAAATTACTATTGTAAAGATTTCTTTATTTATTTTTAAATATTATTAAAGAAAGATAAAAAAGTAATCTTCAAATAAGAAAATTTATTCTTATTAAATAAAAATTGAAAAATGTGCAAAATCAATACCTTTCTTGAATATTTTTTGAGTTTAGCCAACTTTATCATATCCGTATTTAAAAATTTATTTACAATAAATACGTTTAATTTTTCAACTAATTTTAACTTTATTTTTGTATTAACTTTAACTTTTAATGTGAATTTTGAAATAATTTTGGTTTTTTGGATCTTTTTAAAGAAAATTAATCAAAAAGTCGAATTTGATTATTTAAAGGACAATGGACATTTTGGTCTCCACTCCAAAAGGCCTAAGTGTGGTATAATTTAAAAGGGTTTATATATAGGAATATTTTTTACTATGGGGAACAGTCTGAGACCCTACTTGACTCAGTTACCCGCTTTAAACGTTGGCATCTGCTAATGCCCTGGAGTGACTGTTTTGCCATTTAAAATGGAACAGCGAAATTTTAACTGTGTGATGTGTTGTAGACGCCTGTACCACGGAAGATACAAACGCCTTTTATTGACTGACAATCTGCGTCTATAAAAAACATTCTGATTTATATGTTTGTGTAACAGTATTATTTTTTATTTATTTATTCGTCTACAGACTATTAAGTCTTACACTCTACTAACATTATTTACAAAATTAATTTATTAGGACTTAACACTTAACTTAACAAATAAAGGATTTTAGATTTATAATCCATTCTATTACTTGATAAATCAATTTCATTTGAATGAATATTAAATAAAAATAGCAACCTTAATTAGTCCTATGTCTTAGACAGTTTAAAAAATCTCGCTGGCGCATTCTTCTTTCTGAAATATATATTTGAACTTTTTATTCGCATGAATAATTTTATATCGTCAGCATAAATTAGACAAGATGAATAAAAGAGGAATTTCATTAAGACAAATATTAAACAAAAGTGGACCAAGATGATTTCCTTGTGGCACACCAGAAAGAACTCTTAAATTCTTAGAACATACCATGAATGCCAACAGATTTAAGTTTATATAATAAAATTTGGTGACAAATACTATGGAAAGCCTTGGTAAAATCCGTAAATATCGTGTCAACTTGGAATTTTGACTCAAGAGCATCGGTAGTAAATTTAGAATATAGCAAACTGTTCATCACAAACTGATTCTTTAATATTAAAATACAATTGATCTCTGACTATAGCTTCAAACAGTTTCGGAATCGCAGATATTTTACAAATAGCTCTATAGTTTTCTATAAAATTTTTGGAACCAGACTTATGATAGGAGATATATTTGAAAATTTCCACATAGGAAAATAATTTGTGATGGGATAACTAATGAATGCTGGTATTGTTTAATAATCAACGCTGGGATGCCATCCGGACCTGGATTAACATTAGATTAAAATTTTGATATGATTGATAAGATAAAATAAGTAAGATAAAATAAGTAAGATGAATTGACGTAATGATACTATACCATTTTCTATAAAAATAGAATGGGAACGATTTACATTTACAGATTCAAAAATGTTGCAAATAGTTCACAAGTACCTTGTAAATCGGTAGATAATTGTCCAATATATTCCATATTTTGCTGCAGTGCAACACAGTTTTTTTGATATTTAAAAAAGTCGAAAAACCTTTGGGGTTGGTTGAAATTTGAGATTGAGTGTTCAATACGTATTGCCTGTGAAGATACGAGTATTTATTCAAAAAATCATACTCTTTACGAATTTGATAAAAAAAAAATTATTTACTAACCGCTGATTTGACCATGCAATTTATTAAAATATAAAGATAAACGTTTCTTTATGGTTTTGAATCATTGGGATGAGTATGATTGCTTCAAGAGAAGTCTATTTTTCATTCCATTCTAAAAATAACTGTGGAAAGTGCTTGAGTAGGAAGCTGTCATCTTACATAAACCCTAATGCAACATAACCCGTTTTGGACCTTAAGCTCGCATAAAACTACTTGTTCAATCGGACCTCTCACTCGTACACAGATTTATAGAAAAAATGTTCTGGAAGACCTGCCAGACTATGGCATCCATAGCGATGTATGGCTTTTACGTGGACGAGTTCAATACCGTCATGTTAAGTCCAAAATATAATATTTTTACATACTTATTAGCAACAATGAAGATAGTAATATAGAACAATACATATTATTGTTCTTGCCTGAGAAGTCGACGTATCATGGGTACGCGTGCTCATATTGTCTCGATTGTACCTAGGATACAAACTAGCATATTTATACTAGAACTCTTAAACATGTATTCCTTTTATATTATCTGTTCGTCGACTTCAGTAAGTAAGTTATAAGGAGGAATTACTCCTTAGTAGGCGTGAATGTACGTTAAAATGGAGTTCTAATGATATGTGGTGCATCAATAACTTTAAATCCAAAAAAAAAATAAATTTTTAATCTAAGAATGATACAAAAAGTTTGGTTCAAAACGGGTAATTTTAATGGAAACCGTGATTTTATCTCAAATAGCATTAAAACCCGGATAAGTGTATTACCTTAAATGCGCCGACACTTATGTGGACTATGCAGCCGTAAGAAATGCAATCGAGTGCACATAATTAGTTATATCTATACAAATTTAAAAATAATATTAATCAGAATACAACTACAACAAAAATATTCTTCACCATTAAAGTTCACTTAAGTAGTTACTTTTTTTTTTGATAAGCGCAGGTGATTTTGATTAAATTCAATAAAAGTATGCAAAATAAAAGGCAACTAAGTGGGGAAGGTAGTTAGCGAAAGGTATTTTATAAGACAAGAAAAAATCCTTAGAATTTTGTTTTTAAAAAAAATGTTCTCATGCCAGTTAGGGACTTTAAGCGAGATGCACTTATAGTATATATCAAATACACTATTTTTTGTGTTTGAGATAAGATTTCATAAGACTTGAGCTTAAACCCTCTTGAACCATGTCTATTGTGTATGCCCCAGATGTCTTCTATGTCTAGAAGTACGTTTGACTCATCTAATTTGGCAACCTGTCTTGAATGCTTAAATAAACCTGATTTTTTACTTTTTGAGCTAAAAAATTCTTTTAATCTTGCAAACTGCTTGTAATTAATTTTGTCTAAAAAAATTTAAATTCCTGCGATAAAGTTTTTGGAAAGTTTATATCAAATCTTAAATTTAAGATCTATACAATTTATTGCTAACTTATTTAAAACAAAAAAGTCAAGCATACGCCCTATTGTACTTTTTTTTTTAAATCTTTTACGTAATGACTAAATACTCAAATATGTTCAAATGAATATACATATTTAAATATAGAATTATAGAACCTTGAAAAGTCGACCTGTACTCAAACTGAGTTCCACATTGATAATATCTTTTTCAATTGCAGGAGAAATAACAAATGATAATAATTTTGCAACAAACTGAATTGTCGTTCTTAACTTAAAAAATCATTTGATCAGTGTTTTCTGTCGAGATATTTGTACTTTAATTCAATTCAGTTATATTTTCTGAAAAAATCATTGAATGTTAACTAAAAAACTGAACAAGTTTGGATTCAATGGCGAAAAGTTTTAAACAACCTATTATTAACGGCTTAACATTTTACTAATTAGCAATTTTTAAGTATTTAACAATTTAGCAGCATTTTGATAGCTAGTTAATTATTACTACTTTCCTTTCATTAAAAAACGAATATGTCTAAACAGTGACAGTTCGTGAAAATAAACAAAGGAATCAAACTTAAAAATGGTAGCTAAGGAATTTGCCTACCTAGGCTATGAATATGAATACGGAAAACAACACCAGCGCTGAGATCAAATGAAGAAAAACTCCTGCTAATTGCTGTTTCTTTGAGCTAAGAAATCAATTGAGTAGCAAAACTAGTATATCTCGAGCGACCAAAGTGTCGCTATATAAGACCCTTATCATCCCCGTCCTGCTATACGGTGTGGTAGCATGGACTATGACAAAAGCGGATGGAAACACTTTGGGTCGTTTCAAGAGAAAAGTTCTTCGTGTGATCTACGCTCCCGCATGCATAGAAGGTGAGGTGAAGGGCTGTACAGCGACGTCGACTAAGCCAGAAGGGTAAAAGTCCAACGACTGAGATGGCTGGGATGGAAACCAATGCTCTGTCCCGGAAAGTTTTCGAATCCACACCCACAGGGAATCTCATTAGAGGAAGACTGCGAATCAAGTGGCGCGCACAAGTGGAAAGTGACCCCACCCAACTTGGAGCGCGAAATTGGAGACATCTAGCTAGGGACCGAGCTAGATTGAGAAGTTTGTTAGGTGGGGCCCTAGTTCACACAGGACTGTAGCGCCACCTTAATTAAGTTAGTATACAAAATATTCAGCAACTAAGCGGAGAAGGTATTTAAGCGAAAGGTACTTATAAGAAAAAAACCTCATAACTTTGTTAAAAAAAAGGTTCCTTATGCGGGTGAGAGACCTTAAGCGGGATGCACTTACATTTATATCAAAAACACTAATTTTTGCGTTCCAGATAACATTTTATAAGACTTAAGCCTAAACCCTCTTGAACTATGCCTATTGTGTACGCTACAGGTGTCTTCTATGTCCAAAAAATGCGTTTGGCTGGTCTAATTTGGCAACCTTTGCTTGAATGCTTTAATAAGCCTAATTTTTAAGCTGAAAAATATTTTTAAGCTGGCAAATTGCTTGTAATTAATTTTGTCTAACAAAATTTGGATTTCTGTAACAAACAGTAATTTTAATCTTAAATTTAAGATCAATACAAATTATTATTATATTTATGCTTATTTAAAAAAAAAGTCAAGTATACGCCCTATTGCACTTTTTTAAATCTTTTTGTTTACTGATAACTTTCTTTTATAATGACAATTGCAATAAAAATTACAAGTAATAATTTTTTGCAAGCAGCTAAATTGTCCTTTATTAACCTAAAAAAGTATTTTGTCAATATTAAGGCCAAAGCTAGAAGTTAATCCAATTTAGTAATATTTTTGTTAGAATTCTTATTAAAAAAATAAATTGACCAAGTTTGGATTCAATGGCGCAAAGTTTTAAACAACCTAACAATAGGCCTTATCATTTTACAAACAAGCATTTTTCTAAATATTTAGAATTTTACTAGGGACGTAAAACTTTTAAACCCTTTTTAACGTTTTGCTAACTAATAAATTGTTAGTTCCTTTTCATTAAAAAAAAAAAAAAAAAAAAAAAAACAAGTCTAAACAGTGACAGTTTGTGAAAATAATCAAAGCAATCAAACTTAAACGGAACTATTATTTGGAATTCTTAACTGTAGACTAAACCGTTCCATCCACTGTTCTTATAAGATTAATTGTATGTAAAAATACGTAGGTACAATCTCGTGACACAAGTATTTGTAATTCTGCTGAAAACTAAGCTTACTATTTGTAGATCGGTCTTAAGTGTTAAGGTTTTCAACAAAGAATGGAACTTTTACCTAGTCAAACCTATACCTAGAGTCAAATTTTTCATTATCAAGCTCTTGGAATTGATTTGCTCGGAACTTAAAACTTTGCACTGTTTTCCACAAAGCCGAGTTTTCAAATATTTTGAAATCTTCGTCTTCCTAAAATATTTTCGTAATTTAAAACAAAAAAAACTCTAGCTCAAAAATTATAAAAAAAAAACAAACAAATTTTGAAGTTAAATGGGCAAGAAATTTTTGTCAACGATATTGACAAGTGCCTTATGGATTTAACTTACTATGACTTTAGCAAAATTTTAAGAAATAGTTAAATGCTTAAATCGTTTAAAATTGGCTAAATCATCTTTAAAGCTTAGTTAATTGCTTAAAATTGCTTTAAAATTCAGCGTCAATATCTTTATTTATCTTTTTTTCAAAAATCAATTATTACTTATTGCTAATAGTATTCTTTAACTTTTGATTTTTAATTTTTAAATTGTAAATTGCATTTTTTTAAAAACTTCGACATTATGTAAAGATCATTTCTGCCTATCTTGACGTTTTTATCTGTAGAACAAAATAATATCAATTCCATATCCCTACTCGTTTCTTAGACAATGGATTTAGATTCGATAAATGTCAAAATTTTCAATTTGACAAAGCGGGTGTTTTTTTTTAAATATATTTTTTTAAACCATGTATTTTTTTTAAGTCGCTCGGAAAAAAGACAAAACTGTTACCAAATGGAAGAAGAACATTTTTAAATATTATCCTCAAAAAACTAAATACACTTAAATAACTTTGTTTAAAAGCAATCAAACTGACCGAATTTCAAAAACAACAACCCGAGAAAAACTATTTTTATATTTATTTTTATTTTCATACTCATTTTATATTTTACGAGTTGTTATAAATGCAAAAGAAAAAAAAATAATAATATAGAATTATCTTTATATTATGTTTATCCTAAGGACATCGTTGTTGTTGATATGATATTTATGTGTGTTTTTCTTTTTTTCCTTAAAAGAAAAACGAAAAACTTTTCATTCAAGTACCGGATGGATAATGTTTCAAATAAACATGGATAATGTGTGTCAATGTAGACAGATGAGTGAACACTAGAACCACATTTATATACATTTTATACAAACCTTTATACACATGTATATATCTATCTATTTTTATACAGAGATTTATTTCATATTGTTGTCCTGTTTATGTTCTTTTTTTTTTTGTATCACCATTTCTATATTTATGAAGTACAAACATATGTACGTAAATATATATTTTGTACATTAAAAAGTCATATTCAGGCAGCCACTCATATCATCGCTTGTCATTTCGCTGTGACGATGATGACACAAAATGAAATTGAAAGGATAATACACACACATCCAAAACAAAAATTGCAAGAAGAAAAAGGAAATATGTTGAGAATAACTGGAGCAAACACAATTTCTTGTTGCTGGAGGCAGGTCTTCATGTTTAGTTTCACTTCTCACTTGCTAGCACTCACGTCTCATATTCACTCACTCACTCACTCACTCACTCTGGACTTACCAGTCACCTCCATTCTGCCGCAGCACAAACAAAGATTTAGGAAGGATAAAGATTCAGAATCAATTTTTGTGTCAAGTAAAATGATCATCCAAGCAAGAGTCTGCTCTCTCTCTATAAAATGTTGCAAGTGACATAAGGATATACTTTTGGGGTGAATGAGGTGTGTTGCAAAAAAAAAAAAAAAAATAATATTGAAAAAAGGTGGAAACGAACGAAGAAGGTGGAAATGTGTGTGGTTCTCATGAAAAACGATTGCAGGATATTAGTGAGGAAAAATATAGCAGGAAGGACATTTTCCTTCATTGTGATTGTTTTGGGGGGGGGGGGGATTATGTTTCCATAAATGAGAAAATACTGTATTTAATGGATAGGGGTGGATATGGAAAGAGTATGATAAGGAGGAGGAGGAAAGGATAGAGAAGAGATGGTATTAAGAGATGAAAAATATATTGTGGCCACTGAAAAGTATACGTGACATTTTTAACATCATTCCTGCCGTTTAGAGAGGTGAATCCACTTTATAGTGCAATGCAGTCAAAATAAATGATTGTATCTTTGATTGTTATGGCCCTCACATCGACAATGAACGTGAGGTGCAAGTTAATTGAAATAATACGAGAATTGTTGGTGTTGTTCGAAAAGGTTTATTTCATTAGAGTAGCCATTTCGTGTTTGGATGATTAAGATACGTTATAAATCCGAGAATTTTATTATTTTAGGATTTCTAAAAAAGGCTACATTTCATGTTTATTTATTCATATTCTATAATGTTGGTTTCATTCAAGCATAATTATTCAAGTCGACTTATTTTTACAAAAAAAAAAAAAAGTTACGTATACGCCCTGTTGAACTTTTTTATCTATTTTCAATTATGTAGATATTTTATTGTATTTATTCAAATGAAAATAAACATAAATGCATAATCAAAATAAAAAGTACACACAAAAAAGCAATAGGGATACGAAAAATTGACTTTTCATGCAGAACTAAACAAATACTCTTACACACATTTCAAATTTAAATTCACGGTCGAGTAGATTTTCTTTTTTTTATTTTTAATATTTCAAAACCTAACATTCTCTGCGGGGAATCAATGTTTACAAAACGAAAATAATATAAAAAAATACAACGTAAAAATCTATTGAATTATTTTTCAACCATCAATGGAGGTTTTTTCGCAATAGGTATACCAAATTTATATACATACGAGTATATATGTACCTACCTTTTTCCTTTGAAAAATAAATTGTTTAATCAAACGCCAGAGTGTAAAATGTTCAAATTTTAAAATCAATTCTATTGAAATTGCATCTGAAATAAAAACAAGAAGACATTTTTTAGTAAAACAAAAAATAAAATCAACGAAAAGTTTGGTAAATGTATGATTTTTTAGGAAACAAAAAAAAAACAATATTTTAAAACATTAAACAGTTGAAATAAAAGTTGTATAGAAAATTTTAGTAATGGAATGGTGTGCAGGTATTGGGGGACCTTGAATATAGAACTTTCAAGGGTTGCAGAACTAACGATGGTAATGGGAATTAAAGTCATTTGCTATAAATCAATATAATATGTACGAAGTACATATAAATCCATACAGACTAAAGGTGAATAAGGACATCAAGTAATTTTGTCTAGGTATTTTTATAGACGTACATACATATATATGTAATGTGTACATTTTTATATAATAAAACATATCGACTGCATTATATGGACACTGGACAACATAACATCAGAGATAAAAGGTATCTATATTGGCTTACTTTATAGATCGAAAAAAGGGCATAACTATTAGTTATTTTTTCGTTACGTCTGAAAATAAGATATCAATAGATAATTTGCCTTATAAAGGGTTTTTCAAAAAGGGCGGGTAGATGTTGAAATAGAATAAAACAAGCTGTGTGTGAGGTATTAACAAAATTTTTTTTTTATTTGAAAGGCGCATGTATGCGATTAAGTGTGGAATATGACATCATTCAAATGCCCGCATCGGCTTCTTATGGTGGCACAGATCCGAGTGGTCCAATTTTTAATGACTCTTCCGCATAGATCCGACTGAATTTGACCGTTGGCCTGTGTTATGTTCACCTTTAGGGCATCGGTCGATTGTAGTTTATTTGCATAGACCTGCGACTTCAAGAAACCCCACAGGAAAAATTCTAGCGGGGTCAAATGGCATGGACTTGGTGGCCAATTCACATCTACCCTGCGAGAGATAACCTTCCCTCAAATCGTTAATGCAAAATGTCAATAGTGGCGTTTGTTGTGTGGCACGTAGCACGTCCTGCTGGAACATATGGTTCAATTTGGGCGATAAGAAATTAGTTATCATCGTTATGTAGCGCGCGCTGTTGACGGTGACGGCCTCACTAAAGTACGGACCAATTAAGCCGCCGCGGCGGCCCAAAACTCCACACCAAACGCTAATTTTTTGAGGATGCATTATCACCTGGTAAACCTCGCGTGGGTTGGTGTCGCGTAGTCTCATATACGGCAATTTTGATTGTTAACACAGCCATTCATCCGAAAATGCGCCTAGTCACTAAAGATGATTTTTCGGTCAAAATTGGGGTCCTCTTCCAAACGATTTGAAGCGTAGTCAGCGAACAAACGGCGCGTTGTCTATGGTCATGAACTAAGTCCCGACGCAAAATTGGCTAAGTTGAAGTTTGCGAAAGGCCGAGTTCTTGGCACGGCGAGGAATAGACTACCTCGGGTTCTGCTGTACACTTTCACGGACCGCAGCGATGTTATCGGCTGATCTTGCGTTCCTTGAACGTACGGGTGTTGGCTGATTGTTTACTGAACCCGGGCAACGTTTGCGTTAACGAACACCCATTTTGATAATAAAGTATTATCATTTGAACGTGCTGTTCAATCGTGCAATTTGCCATGCTGATTTGGCACAAGCAACTGAATAATAAACAAAAGATTTGACAGATGTCACCAAAACAAAATGGCCGTCACGGGGCCCCAAAATCTACCCGCGCCAATTGAAAAACCTTTTAAATATGAACCTAAGGAATTTTCTTAGAACGACAGCAAGTATTTCATCCGTACAAAATTTCGAACTCGAGATTTTAATCAAACATGACATTACGATAGTAGAGAAGTCGAAAAAACTGGGTCTACCAATTCCTTCCGTCGGTCTGTCTGTCCTTATTGTTACAGCCAAAACCATTGGGTCAATTGAGTTAAAACTTTGAAATTAAGGTTTTAAGTCGATTCGCGTTAGTCGTTTTTATGAATAAACCGATTTCAATAAAAAAAAGAGGCTGGGATGCGACCCACACTGATAACTTCCCATCCCGTCTATCGATTTGTCTTGCTTAAAAGTTTGTCTAAATGTATCAATTCTTACCAAATTTGCGTTCTATTTTTTGTAGATTTTATTTTTTTTATGAAAAAACGGACTGTTGGATTCTTATAAAAAAATTACTGAATATAAAAAACAATATTTTCTGTGAAATAAAATAAGTTTGAAGCCAATATTTTTAATTTTTGAAAAGCTATTTGAGCCGAAAATAAATTTTTACCAACTTTTATTAATTTTTTTGTTTAGGTTTTTATTTTTTGTAAAAAAAACTGTCAATTCGATTTTTCTCAAAATTTTTCCTGATGTTGAAAACAATATTTCTTATAAGTTAAAATTAGTTAGAAGCCATAATCTCAAATTTTTGAAAAGATATTTAAGTCGAAATCAATTTTTACCAACTTTTTTTTAATTTTTTTTTAGGTTATTATTTTTTGTAAAAAAACTGTCAATTCGATTTTTCTCAAAATTTTATCAGATGTCAAAAACATTATTCTTGGTTGCACAAAATTGTTTTGGAGATGAAATCATATTTTAGTCGTAAAATTTTCGAAGTGACAAATTTTTTTTTTCAGTTTTTTTGATTTATAAAAAAAACCGTTAATTGAATTTTTTCCCAAAAATATAATTGTTTTGTATCACGTTACAATATATAACATAAAATTTAATTCAAGTCTCTAGCGTCATTGGTTCATAAGATATTTAGGGTTAACCAAAATTTTCACCTTTTTTTTAAACTGCTATGGTAAAAAAACCACCCACGCAATTTTCTTGAGAGCCCTTTCTGCATCTTTCTGCCTTATTATCTGTATAACAAAATTTATTTGAATCGATATCTTTTCTGGTTCTTGAGCTATGGACGACGAAAAAACGTCGCGAACGTACGGACGTACGGACGTACGGACGTACATACGTACACACGCACGCACAGACATCTTTCTAAAAATCTTTTATTTCGACTCTAGGGACCTTGAAACGTCGAGAAATGTCAAAATTTTCAATTTGACAAATCGGACCCATTACAATAACTTCCTATGGGAAGTTAAAAATGTCTGCATACTATTATTTGATGTTCAAAAGTGTCAAATTTTATTTTTTGATTTTGAAAAATATATTAATTTTAACTTCCCATAGGAAGTTATTGTAATGGGTCCGATTTGACAAATTGAAAATTTTGACATTTCTCGACGTTTCAAGGTTCCTAGAGTCGAAATAAAAGATTTTTAGAAAGATGTCTGTGCGTGCGTGTGTACGTACGTCCGTACGTCCGTACGTCTGTACGTCCGTACGTCCGTACGTCCGTACGTCCGTACGTTCGCGACGTTTTTTTCGTCGTCCATAGCTCAAGAACCAGAAGAGATATCGACTTCAAATAAATTTTGTTATACAGATAATAAGGCAGAAAGATGCAGAAAGGGCTCTCAAGAAAATTGCGTGGGTGGTTTTTTTACCATAGCAGTTTAAAAAAAAGGTGAAAATTTTGGTTAACCCTAAATATCTCATGAACCAATGACGCTAGAGACTTGAATTAAATTTTATATTATATATTGTAACGTGATACAAAACAATTATATTTTTGGAAAAAAATTCAATTAACGGTTTTTTTTATAAATCAAAAAAACTGAAAAAAAAATGTGTCACTTCGAAAATTTTACGACTAAAATACGATTTCATTTCCAAAACAATTTTGTGCAATGAAGAATAATGTTTTTGACATCTGATAAAATTTTGAGAAAAATCGAATTGACAGTTTTTTTACAAAAAATAATAACCTAAAAAAAAATAAAAAAAAAGTTGGTAAAAATTGAGTTTTGACTCAAATATCTTTTCAAGACTTTGAGATATTGGCTTTAAACTACTTTTATCTTTCAAAAAATATTGTTTTCAACATTCAGTAAAATTTTGAAAAAAATAGAATTGACAGTTTTTTTACAAAAAATTAAAAACCGAAAAATAAATTTAATAAAAGTTGGTAAAAATTGATTTTCGACTTAAATATCTTTTCAAAAATTTGAGATTATGGCTTCTAACTAATTTTTACTTATAAGAAATATTGTTTTCAACATTAGGAAAAATTTTGAGAAAAATCGAATTGACAGTTTTTTTACAAAAAATAAAAACCTAAAGAAAAAAATTAATAAAAGTTGGTAAAAATTGATTTTCGGCTCAAATAGCTTTTCAAAAATTAAAAATATTGGCTTCAAACTTATTTTATTTCACAGAAAATATTGTTTTTTATATTCAGTAATTTTTTTATAAAAATCCAACAGTCCGTTTTTTCATAAAAAAAATAAAATCTACAAAAAATAAAACGCAAATTTGGTAAGAATTGATACATTTAGACAAACTTTTAAGCAAGACAAATCGATAGGTGGGATGGGAAGTTATCAGTGTGGGTCGCATCCCAGCCTCTTTTTTTTTTTAATTTTATACCGCAAAAACGGGTCAATATTAAGTTCTAAAAAACTGTTTCTATATGAACACATAATTAAAAAAAAAAAAACATTCTAAAGATTTTTGAAAAAAAATTAGTAAAAATAAAAAAACTTATTTTAATTTAGACTTAACGAACTTTTTTGAGACATAATATAATTTAAAAAAATATCAACCCTAGAATAATTATTTTATTCAATTTCAATTTTTTTTTTTTAGAAAAAAGTACATATCTGCAAATCGGATCGATAAATCAAACCCTAGGCTTGAAGTTACATCGAAAAACATGGTTAACGCTTTTAAAGTTTTAAGAAAGTCTATGTTTGAATAACTTTTATTTTCATTCAGTCATCACGACCAGTACTTGATTGTATACTTTTTAAAGGTCGCTGACTACGAATCTGAGGTCAAATTGTTAGAATTTTAAATTTCGGATCCAATAAAAATGTCATGTGTCAATTTTGACTAATGTGTCTATATTTAGGTTTTCGCAGTTGTTGAACTCGAATTTATCATTAGTTTTCCATCAAAATTAACAAATGAAATACAATGAATAAAAACATTTTTTTTTTAAATTAAAACAAAGTTGCTGAGAACACTGCACTTGAATTTCGTCTTGAATATGATGCCATACACAATTTTTTCCTCAACTTCAAACTGCTTTTGATAATTAAATTCCTCAAGACCGTGCGTCTCACAAAGGTAGATGAATTTAAGATGCTCCCATTAAAAAACGAAAGAGAAGGTTCCCTTAACTTTACACAAAAGTGTAAATATAAAAAAAAAACATAGTTTTCAAGTGATTTTCAAAAAACGGAACTTGAGTCCTTTTCACAACTTTCTGCTGCCGTTCAAGGTGAAAAGACTTTTAATTAAGTGCTAAGGACGTATAAATGAAACTCTTTTATTTGAAGGGCCCAATCAGCAACGACACAACTTTGCTAGTGATTGACTGACTTTAGTTATTGTGTTAACTTAACTTTCAAGAACTTCCAATAATTTAAGTCTTCATTCAAGATACGATTTAGTGTCACTTGTGGAATGCCTAATTCCAAAAATCGACTAGAATCGACAAATTTGGGTTTTCGTGAATACTACGGGCTACAATAGAAATATTCTCAGTTGTTCCTGAGCATAGCCCAAGGTTCTGCTTATTCATATCACTAACTTGTAGTAACAGCTTAAATTTGTCTACCAGTTTCTCACTATTCGAATTGTGCCTTCAAAATAAACACCATTTTTGTAATAAATTTAAAGATTTTCAATGCGATGTTGAAGAGAATATTACAACTTTAAAAGTGACTTCTGCTTAAATAGTGGTCTATTCAAAAGAAACCCTTTTTTTGAAAAAAAAATTAATATTCATGGTAAAATAGAACTTTTGAGAGAAATAGTAAAACAGAAAAATCCAAGTCCACTAGCTAAATGAACAATCGAAAACAAACGTTTTATGGTATTCCAAATGTATATTTTAACTAATTTATGTTGAATAATTAATATCGTGTTAAATGGAAACCACATTTCTTGATAAAAGCTTTATTAAGAAAAACTCAAATGTAAATTTATTTTGATAAATTTATCTTAAATTTTCCCACTTTAAATAATTTATATCAAAATATTCATGGAGTGTCCCTCAAGCTAGATTTTTAAAATAAAATATTATTTTTCCAACATTTAAACCAAAATAAAAGGAAACTTTTGAAGTCCTTATCCATACATTTATATAAATAGTTATACTTAAAAATAACGCCTACGCCCTACAGCCACGAAGATTACTGTACTATTGTGCTCATGAAAATAAAACCAAATACAATTTATTTTAATTATGCCGGTTGGTGCAAAAACAGGACACAATACACAAATAAAATCATTTCGAGAAAAAGTTTCTCCTCAAAAAAAAAAAAAAAAAAAAAAATTAAACTTAAGAAAACAGAAACAGAAAAAACATAGCTTTGAATATTGAAATCAAGAGCAAAATCGAATAAATTTATATGAAAGGCATGATGTTATGTCCTCTCTGTTGATGATGATGATAAAGATGATGGGGCCCCCAAATTTACGTATATCTTTCCTTTCTATCTTACGTACATATATAAACTTGAAGCAGGATTATCTTTAAGACATCATGACCCGTGGGTGTTAAATTGAATTTACTTCGAAAAGTCGCAATGTACCTTACTTTATATATTGTTCAAATATATTTTCATTTATTTTCTAAGAACAACGTATCGTATATACATTTTTACATATTTACCAAGACAAAAATCCAATATTGTTATTTTCTTCTTGTTTGGATTAATGAAAGATAAAATAATTTTCTTTTTATCGAAGACAAATGACCAAAATTTTGTTGTTGTTGCTGTTTGTTGCTGCCATTGCTGTTGGTATTGGTGGTTGGTCCTGCTCCTGGACCAAACTGAGCGTAGATATTTTTATGTTGAATAAATTTTCATATATTTAAGCTACAAATATATATATTTTCTTTTACTTACTTTTATTAGGCGAGTAAAGAATGAAAATGAATTTTTTCCTTTTTTTTATGACAGGACAAAAATAAAAATAAATGAGATGAAAAAAGGAGGAGGAATGGGAATCGTACATAAGAACAAAATTAATAAATTACAAAGAAGTTTGTGATTAGCATAATCGCAGGATAATGGATAAAGAGGTCAAAGGAAAAATACAAAATACAAAATTTTTTGTATATTATGGGGAATGACCAGGATTTTTTTTGTATCATAATTAATATCAGTTATGTGAAACCC
Organism: Eupeodes latifasciatus; assembly: GCA_920104205.1. Lineage (NCBI taxonomy): Eukaryota > Metazoa > Arthropoda > Insecta > Diptera > Syrphidae > Eupeodes > Eupeodes latifasciatus. Next base: position 24,420,915 of record OV049926.1, on the reverse strand, counting down.
TTTTTTTATATCTGAGTATTTTTTAACCAATTACAATATTAAACCACCTGCTTTAGTGAAAAACCCCGATACCTGAAAAATGTTTTCAGTTGGTGTTTTGTATTTTTCATTATAAATAAGAAAACAAAAATTGACAAAAAAACACAGAAATTACTTGACACTTTAATTTCTTATTTATTTTTCTACTTACTTAAGGTGGCGCTACAGTCCGGGGCGGACCTGGGCCTCAACCAACATGCGTCTCCAGCCAGCTCGGTTCCTAGCTAGCTGTCTCCAGTTCCGCACGCCAAGTTGGTTGAGGTCCTCACCCACCTGAGTGCGCCACCTGAGTCGCGGTCTTCCTCTACTGCGCCGTCCCTCGGGATTGGATTCGAAGACCTTCCGGGCTGGAGCGTTGATGTCCATTCGCTCTACATGACCCAGCCATCTAAGCCGTTGGACTTTTATTCTGCTAACTAGGTCAGTGTCGCTGTACAGCCCGTACAGTTCGTCGTTATATCTTCTCCTCCATTCTCCATCTATGCGTACGGGACCAAAAATCACCCGAAGAATTTTTCTCTCGAGGCATCCTAAGACGTTCTCATCTTTCTTTGACAGGGTCCAGGCCTCAGCGCCATAAATGAGAACCGGGATGATGAGTGTCTTATAGATGGTGATTTTAGATGCTCGAGAGAGGACTTTACTTCTCAATTGCCTTCTAAGTCCAAAGAAGCAGCGATTTGCAAGAGTTATTCTTCGTTTGATTTCAGCGCTGGTGTCGTTGCCTATGTTTATAGCGGTGCCTAGGTAGACAAAGTCCTTAACTACCTCGAAGTTAAAGCTGTCCATGGTGACGCTTTTTCCAAGACGTCGTTGTTCAGTGTCCTTTTTTGATGACAGCATATACTTGGTCTTGCCCTCATTGACCACTAAACCCATCTTCTTCGCTTCCGTCGCAATGCTCAAAAATCTCCACTGACATCACGCTTTGATCTTCCAATTATGTCAATATCATCTGCGTATCCGAGTAATTGGATGGACCTTTGGAAAATTGTGCCTCTAGTGTTGACGGTTGAGTTTTGCACAATTCTTTCCAGAACGATGTTGAAGAAGTCGCATGACAGTGCATCGCCTTGTCTAAAACCTTTTTTGACATCAAATGCATCGGTGAGATCTTTTCCGACCTTGATGGAGCAGCGTGCATTCTCCATCGTCATTCTGCACAAACGGATAAGTTTGACAAGGAATCCAAAACTAGACATTGCTCTGTAGAGCTCTTCCCTATGGATGCTGTCATACGCGGCTTTAAAATCGATAAAGAGATGGTGGGTATCGATTTGAAGCTCCTGGGTTTTTTCCAAGATCTGCCGTAATGTGAATATTTGGTCGATAGTGGACTTTCCTAGTCTGAAGCCACACTGATAAGGACCTATCAGGTTGTTGACGAACGGCTTCAGACGTTCACATAGTACGGCAGAAAGGATCTTATATGCAATGTTAAGGAGACTGATCCCTCTGTAGTTGGCGCAATTTAAAGGGTCTCCTTTTTTATGTATCGGACAAACTATGCTGAGATTCCACTCATCGGGCATGCTTTCTTCCGACCATATTTTGCAGATGAGTTGGTGCATGTTCCCTACGAAGTCAACGCTTGCTGCTTTAAATAATTCAGCAGCGATGCCGTCAGCTCCAGCAGCTTTGTTTGACTTCAGTTTAGATATAGCTATCTTCACTTCGTCTAGGTCGGGTAGGCAGAATTGTTGATCTGCGTCGCCTAAGTTGAGTGGTTCTACCTCCTTTACAGCGGGATTCGGTTCGTCATCGCCGTTATATAATTTGGAGAAGTGGTCTTTCCATATTCTCAACATAGACTGCGGTTCTACTACGATGTTCCCCTGATCGTCTTGACAGGCTTCGGTTCGTGGCTGGTACCCTTGGGAGTTTTTTTTTTACCTTTTGGTAAAATTTACGAACCTCATTCTTGTTGTAACATCCCTCTATCTCCTCGATCGCGCGCTTCTCGTGCTCTCTTTTTTTCCATCTAAGAAGCCGGTGTTCCTCTCTCCTCCTCTGCTCGTAGAGCTCGCGAGCAGCTCTGGTCCTTCTGTGCAGGGCCGTTTTGTATGCCTCTTGCTTCGCTGCGTGCGCTTGCCGGCATTCGTCGTCAAACCAGGGGTTTCGCTGTTGTGGACGTGTAAAACCTAGCACTTCAGAGGCGGCATCTCTGATGGCTGCAAGGCAATGTTGCCACTGGTTTTCAATGCTTAATGCATGCAGCATAGGACTCCTTAAGAGGTTACTAGAGACTCGATCGGAAAAGGACATGGCAGTCTCTTGCGATTGTAGCCGTCTAACGTCGAAACTTCTCACAGTACTTCCTTGTTTTGGCTTGGACCGGGATATCCGTAGCCGTACCTTGGCTACAACGAGGTAGTGGTCCGAGTCAATGTTGGCCCCTCGGAATTTTAATTTGGGTGTTCCACAATTCGTTATTGTGAATTGGATTTTCGAACATGCAAATGGATGTTCTGTATTTCGGTTTGTTCCATTTTTTGAACGCATTCAAATCACTTTTTTTATTTCTGTGAATTGATCTTTGATAGCTTTCTTTCCTTCTGCTAGGAATCGGAGGGTTGCAGCAAGTTTTTGAATTGAAGGAATCGATGAAGGTATTATAAGGGTTCTATTTCCCTTAGAATATATGTACATATGTATGTATAGAAAAACAATCTTTGCTTAATCTTAAATTACAATGAAAGCTTAAAAGAGGAAGTCAAGAATTTACTTTATTTATCAGAACAATTCTACATAATTTTCACATACTAACATTGTGTCAGGTAAATTCAATATATTTGATTTGTCTCGCAAAATTCGTCTTCTTATTTTTTCTCTTTCTTTTTTCACTTAAAATTGTCAATAATATTGCATCCATCTTCAAAACAGCAAACATTTTACTTGAGAAACAAAATAAAAATGGATGATCTTTCAGTTCTGACAGTTCGAAGCAATTTCGAAGTTTTCGAAATCGATCGAATTGAAGAACATCCAATTTCATTTCACGTGAAATTGAAAAGTGATTTCAATTCACTTTCGACCGAAATTCGGAACATGGGCGATGATGTCAAAGCGAGCTGCCTATAGGGGTTTTCAATTAAAGGTCTAATTTTGGTATTACAAAATTTATTAAACTGTAAAGTAGAAGTAAATTTACGGTTGCAGCACTATAAACACAAAAACCACACAGGACATGTTAATTCATAGAAGCTTTCCAATTCTTTTTTTTTTTTTTATTTTCAGAGCTCTAAATGTCAAAATTTAACTTTTTTACGCAGCCTGCCGGATGAAAATGGGTCTCATCATTAAAGATAATTTTAAGATGAAAATCCATATCATTTTGATGCATTTGAGGTTACTGGTGATCAACTGGCTTGAGTTCCTTTTTTAACACATAAGTCTCTAGAAAAATACAATGTTATGTCCTTTCTGGAATTCCTAAATCTAAATATCGACAAGGAATCAACAAAACCCCACTTCTTCTTGAGCAACGCACACTGTTTTGATTTTTCACATCATTAATTTATCCCAACAGCTCAAAATTTTACCACTACTGCCGATGGCGGAGGGGATACCGAAATAATGCCCAAGTGCAAAATCTCCAAAAACAAAATCCCCACACTTTTTAAAATCCACAAAATCGTTATCCCCAAGTACAAAATCTCCAAAAATAAAATCCACATGGATCTAAATTCCCATGCCGATAATCCACAAACGAAGTCCCCAAATCTATTTTTTTTCAAATACGTCAACGCATGTTGGTTTTCATCATTTGAGTGAACTTTACTTCTGGTTCAAAACCCAATTTTCTGGATGCATCAAAAAGAAAACATGTATTTAGAGCGAGGAAACATTTATTTCTATTTCAAATTAATTTTCAAAGTTCACTTTTTCACATACAACACACTCAAAAATGGTTGATTTTGACATTCCTTGCCTGTTTTTTGTTCAGTGTTTCCATTTCTTTGATTTTAGTGCTCAAATGCAAAAAGTACTTTGCATTCTCGCACCCACCCCAAATCCTATAGCGATTCCAAGCAAGCGGGTTGCAGGGCGGCAGCATGCCCCCCCTTACATACCTAGTTGTTATTCCGCGCCCGCACCGTACTATCAATTCAAAACATTATTATTGGAAAAACTTGGAATTGGGATGAATAATGATTGGAAACCATTACCTTGGGAATGACAAAAATTGAGACATTACATTTTGGAAAAAATGGACATTGGGAATTTGTCCTACGATAGGAAATGATAGATGTTGTTAGCACAATTGAGAAAATAAGCAGCGGTGAAAAACGTAATTGGAAAAATCCAGCGTGAAAACATACAAGAAGTTAAAAATAAAAAACAAGGCGGTCAAAGGTTGAAAAAATTGAATTTTTAAAATTTATATCATACTAGCTTTTACCCGCGAATTCGTCCGCATTAGATAGTTTTTTTCGGATAGTAGTATGAAAAAACCTGATCTGTACTTTTTTGTACGTATGTTTGAATTTTGTCGCGATGCGATGAGGCCATACTAAGTGTGATTGTCATAGGTTAGGTTAGGTTAATACATTTTAAGAAGAAGATAGGTTACTGCAATACATTTTTATATACGACGTTTTTTTTGTTTCCTTCCTTGGCCAGAACGTAAAGATTTTGTGGGTTTGAGACTCGTGAGCACGCTACATATAATTGTCTATGGGAAAAACAGTTTTTTTCAAATTTACACCTGCAACTTTTAGCGTTTGCCCCTGAGCTTTTATTGTTATTGCAAATGCTGCTTTCAGAGGAAACTGCACTCTTTTAAACTGAAACGGCAAATCGGTTGGAATTATCGGAATGCGGGGAGTTAAAACATTTTTTGCTTTTGATATCCAGTCATGATTATAGCTTTTATAATATTTCGTCCTAGGTGAGTAATCTGTAGCCGTGTACCATTACATAACTTTGATGCGTCAAGATTTCTCATTAACAGGACTGGAACACCAACCTTCAATCTAAACTTATGAGAAGGGTTGGGAATGCGTTGTTTTCCCGTAATACCAATTTAATCCAAATATTATTCAAATTTTTGGTAATTTAGGAGTGAAAGTGATCAGATTCCCCGGAAAGTAATTTTTCCCATGGGAATGCGTTGTTTTACCGAGGTCAAAAGTAACTCATGTCCTTTCTTAAGTCTCAAACTATCTCCTTACCAAATTTCATTTAAATCTGTTCAGTAGATTAGGCGTAAAAACGATCGGCCCACCTGAATTTTCCCATGGGAATGCGTCATTTTCCCGGGGTAAAAAGTAGCCTATGTCCTTTCTCGGGTATCAAAATATCTCCATACCAAATTGCTTTCAAATTGGTTCAGTAGTTAAGGCGTGATTGAGTAACAGACAGACAGACAGAGTTACTTTCGCATTTATAATATTAGTATAGATAGTATAGATATAGATTATGTACTATGATAGATTATTTGTTTCATTTGTTTATTTAATACCATGAATTCAAAATGTATTTCTTATTTTTGAAAAACATAGATAGTATAAATTTCTTATGTTTTTGTTGAATAAAAAGATAAACACAACTTAACTTTGTTCTGAATTATTCCCAAAATCAAAATCCTTAAGCACAGATTCACCATATTTTGAGTATAGTTTTGAGTTTGGCGCCAAACATAATTTCTTAGATATACTCAAAATATGGTGAATCTGTGCTTAAGGATTTTGATTTTGGGAATTCTGGATTTAGGGATTTTGGTTTTGGGGATTTTGGTTTTGGAGATTTTAGATTTGGGGATTATGTTTAAGGGATTTTGTTTTGGGGATTTTTGTTTTGGGGCTAGGGTACCCAACCCATGGCGGAGAAGGTTCTTTATGACATGACGTACTATAAATTTTGCAAACCTTGAGTGCTAAATTTTAACCATTTTTATAGTGAATTTCCATTTCTGACAACATTACTTGCACACAGGAATGGTTGAGAGTTGTAAGTCTCAGGGATAGAGGGGACCTAGAGTTTTAAGCCGAATTCGAAAGGGTAATTTGAGAAAGCACTTTTCATGACAAGAATTACTCTTGGAGGATTTGTCAATTCCTCGCAAGGGGCAGTACCCGTGAAAAAAAATTTAGATGGCAAGGGCAGGGATCGAACTCAACCATCATGCCACGGGTACTTCTATTTCAATACATATATCTTTAAAAAAAAATAAGTTCTAATGTCGTTTTTAGAATGCCTTGCTCCAAATATCGACGAGGAATCAACGAACTCGCACTTGTTTTTGAGCGCCGCACACTGTTTCGATTCTTCACAACAGTAACTTATCCCAAAAGTTCAAAATTTTACCACCGGTTTCACCACTGCCGGTCTTGCTGGTGCTTTGTGACGCTTCAAAATTGTTTCCAACCGTGAGAGCTAACTTTTAGCCGTTTTTATAGTGAATATCAACAATTTCAACGCGTTATTCAAGCTTGTCAAGCATATTTAATAATATAGTTGTTTTTACTTAACAAACGCAAAAGATAGCAGCTTCATCTACGAGTAGTACAAAAAAACACCGCTTAAGAAAAACGAAAAAATGATAATGACTTTATTTTCTTAAAGGGTTTAAAGGGTTTCTTAAATGTAAATAATCCCGTTTAAATGAACAAAAATCACCTAAGTGAATATTTAAAAATTCCATCTATCAGAGATTTAAAGTTAAACAACAATTTTTAAGGGTTTTCTAATAAAAAATTTCGATTTAAAAATCCGTCTTTTTGAACAGCTGTCAAGTAAATTTCTGATGAATGGAATTTTTAAATTCACTTAGGTGATTTTTTTTTTTTTTTTTCATTTAAGCGGAAATCGTTTTAAGAATGGAAAGGTAAAAGAAAGGCAGTGACATTTTGTCGCTTTTCCTAAGCGGGTTTTATTGTACTACGTGATTTTTTCACATTGAAATTATTTTATTATTTTCGCATGAGAGCATCAAAACATATCTAAGTTTTTGTTTCCTTGGGGAATAATTTAGGTTACTTTATAAAAAAAATTAAACCGAATTTTCAGCAGTTTTAAAATTGACGGTTTTGCTTTCTAACATTTAAGGATTTTATCCAGTTTTGCATTGAAAAAGTAAAAATTTCAAGAAAATACTTTATTTCCCCTCATTTTTAATATTTCAGTATTTAAAAATCTCAAATTTGCCAAGAGCAAAAATTAAATTTATTCAAAGGTCTTTATTTTATTTTGAATTTTGTATTTTGTTTAAAATACACCCCCATTTATTTTTACTTGATTTCAGATTGATAAACAAGTAATTTTCAAAAAAGAAAAATGCCACCCCTATATTTTTTTCTTGTGTTAAATAAACCTATTTTTTTGTATGTATGTAAATAGATGAATCCTCGTTTGGTCTTCAAAGGTTTTTTTGTTTTATTCTTATTTTTCCTAAAAATTTTGCTTAACCCACATAAAACGAATGAAATGTAATTAATCTTCTTGAAGCAGCCATATTCGAAAAAGATTAATGATCTAGCAAGATGTATTTTCCTTTTTTTGGTGAAAGAGATTACTTCTCATAAAAGTCCTAGATACAGTACCTATCAAAAGAAAACTTAAAGTTCAATTGACTTTAATTATATTTGGGAGTTAGGACACTAAATATTACGAGAGAAATACGTAGGTAATTTTATAATCCTTTTTTTTTGTTAGCGTCAAAAATTTTATGATTTATGGATTGTTTCTCAGTTGTCTAATTTAATTTCAACACAGCTTAATCGTTTTTTTAAAGAAGCGAAATCTTAATATTAATACTTTCAAAATTCATGCTATTTAGAAAATTCATATCATCAAGTCATTAAAATAGAGGAGGGTTTTAAATTTGTTTAACTTGATGTTTAACTTGATATTAGGGCTTTACTTTAAAAAGGCTTTTCAACTAATTTGTTTTCATATTTTTTAATGGTTTTACTTCTTTTAAGAAATTGAAATATTATTTAGACAAGATTTGGTTAGATTTTTAAAATTTGTTTTTTGAAAGATACGAGACATGCAAAAAACTACCGACTGTTAATTTTCTTTTAACACTGACTGTAGGTATATTTAGAGATAACAAAAATAAAAAAATCTACTTAGAATACTTAAATACATCAAAGGCCAAAAATTAAGTATTTTCCATTCGGATATATGTATATGTACATTATATATACGAAATCCATTCGTTTTGGTTGAACGAGGTAGCAATGTTTTTGGCAGAGACAAAGTAAGTCATTAAACCTTAAAACATCCTCCTCCACTCTTTATAATAGTCTATTCATTTAATCTTAATATAGTCTGAGAGATGAAGTTTTCAATCAAGTATAGTCATAAACGGGAGGGGTAATTCATAAACACTTTTAATTGCAAATTTAACTTTGTACAGAATTATGGAACTAATAAATAATTGGTTTTAGAAAAAAAAAATAAAAGAAATAAAAACTAATTTTAATGCGAATACATAATTGATCATAGGTACAAACAAAAAGCGAAATATTAAGTGTTTTATAAATTAATAAAAAAGGAAGTACCTTTTTCAAAACATTACTTTAAGATTATGTTTATTACTTTTATTAATTAATAAATCGATTTGGAAGTTTTCTTATGCAATTACGAACGATAAGCAGTTTAACCAATTTTTTGAAAACATAGAAGTTACTTTTTAAAAATTGCACTTTTTCAATAGGTTTTGTTGGCCTTAATTCAAATCCGACTTCAAAAATAATGCATCACGTCACGTTTTTGAGACATTATTTTTTTAATTCGAAAAACACCTATATAAGGCTTTTTGAGTCTATCTTGATTTATGAAGTAGATTTTTTCAACAAAATCCGTGATAGTTTTCTAAACCTATTATCCCTGTGTTTAGTATTCAGTTAAAATATTTATTTAACTTCATATAATATTTATTTATTTATTTCAATTTCGAAAACTTGACAAGTATTTTTTGATTTCGAGTTTTGCCTTGACAGCATCACGTATTTCCCTCATTGATCTTGGCAAGGCATTCCAAAGCCGAATGCTATTAACATCAAATTGACGTTCAGAAGTAAGAGAAGAGTAACGTGGGCTGATAAGTTGTAATGATCTGACAGATGAGGTTCGTCGTATTCTGTCGAAAAGATATCGAGGTGTCTGTGAAAGTAGGATATCAGAAAGCAATTACAATGTTCGAAAATTGAGCATGTTTTCAAATGACATGTTAAGAATATGATTTGAAATTTCTGAGATGTGATCATATCTTCGAAGTCCAAAAATATAGAGGGCAGTATTGTTGAATGCGACTGTAAGTTTTCGTTTACTTTGCTAACTACAAGAAGAAAAAAGTTCGCATCCATAAGTAAGAATTGGTATTATTAAGGTTTTGGCAAGTAAAAGACGCGTTTTTACGGGAGTATAATGCTGGGCCGCAAACAATGGACGCAGGACTCCATAAGTCTTACCAACTATGGTGTTAATGTGGTTGTCCCATGTTAAAAAACGATTAAATATTATTCCCAAATTTTTAGCCGTCTCAACGAATTCTATCGGGATATGGTTCATGACAATACGAGGAAAGTAAGACAGATCAAGAGATGTTCGGGAAATAACTATACATTTAGTCTTTAAATGATTTAGTTGAAGCCTATTTGCTGTGGACCAATTCTCCTTTCAAGATCCTCATTTAAGCATTCAATTAAACCGAGGGGACAATTTAAGTAAAGCTGCACATCATCGGCGTACAAAGCTAAGGAACAAAATTTCATTGAGTTTGGAATTGAATTAATGTACATTGAAAACAACAATGGACCAAGAATGGAGCCTTGCGGAACACCATTTAAATTCGGAAGGAAATTTGATAGCGACCCATTTATTTCCACAGCTTGTGATTTACCTGTAAGGTATGACAAAATTAAGTTTGCTGCCGCAGAAGAAAAATTAAATTCATTAATAAGTTTACTGCCTAATAATGTGTGGTCAACTGAATAGAAAGCTTTCGAAAAATCTAAGAGGACTAAAAATTACACATGATCTTTATCCATTGACATCCTCAAGTCTTCAATAACATTGATTAGGGCAGTGACACAACTATGTTTCTTCCGGAAACCAGATTGCATAGGAGTAATTAGATTGTTGGCATTAAGAAAATTATTTAATTGTTTTTGAATGAGTCTTTCAAAGACTTTAGACAAAAAGGACAAAATAGCAATTGGCCTGAACTCTATCCCTTTGGAATTTTTTGGTATAGGTAAGATTTTTGTTAGCTTCCATTGCATAGGATAGTGACCAGACATGATAATGAAGTTAAAAATATGGGTTAAGTATGGTAGAAGAACATTTGAGAAATAATGGATGTATATCGTCAATGCCAACGGCTTTTGATTTAATTGAAAGAATTGATTTAACAACATCGGCAGAGTCGACGGAGGAAAAAACCGAATCCAGAGATAGCAATTGGTTCTATTGACGCAGGCCCAGCAATTTCATGGTAATGAGAATTTGAAGCACTTGAGCACTTCAACAGAAGAACTAACAAATCTTTCGTTCAGCATATTTTTATCTATTTCAAAGCTGAGGCGCAATTTACTCTTGCATAACCCAAAGTTTCTCAGACTTGCCCATAATTTTCGACCTCCTTGTGAATGGCTTAGGTAATTTGAAAAACTACGCCTTTTGGCATTTCTTATTTCGGTTACCACCTTGTTACGTAGCGAGCAGTAAGTGCGCCTTAGTTATAAGAGTCGATATCGTACCCAAACCTTATATGCAAGATCGCGCTTTATCATAAGGGAACGGATATACAACGTTAACCAAGGTTGATTTACCGCTTCTACGACTTTTGATCGTACCTGAACAAAGTTATTATACAACCTCTTAACATTTTTGTTCAGAAAATCGACTTGAAGATCTGACGAGGGCAGGTTATAGATGGTATCCCAATTTATGATTCTAGCATTTACCTCTAACGCTTCAATATCAATATTTCGAAAATCCCTGAATTGGAAACTTTGAGTAACGACCTGTAAGTCAAAGTCATAAGTTAAGTAGATTAAATCATGTCTAGAAAAGGCTAGGGCAGATAACTGATCGTAATGTACAACCTTTCTTAAATCGCTCACCCAGAATAGGTCTAAAAGAGTAGAACTTATGTTAGAAAAATGAGTAGGTAGGATAGAGTTAACGGGGTGTAAACTGAAGGTGCGTAAGCTATCCAGCAGATCGTTTTGGGTTAGCAAATTACTATTAAAGTCGCCACATATTAATATATCAGGACATGATAGTGTCAGAACTTCGAGTAACGCCATAAGCGGCAGAAAATGTATATTATTGTTTGGTCTATAAACCGACCCAACCAGAATTTTACTTTGAGCGCCTACAATTTCTATAAACAGATATTCAATTTCACTTCCTTGTTCTGAGCTGCAACGGAGTTTACATTGTATGTCACAACGAACAAATATTGCAACACCCCCTCCACGGTTAGCTCTGTCATATCTAAACGGTTTTTGATAGCCTTTCAATAAGCACATGTTATCATTTATGCCTTCAGATAGCCAAGTTTCTGAGACACAAACTACCTCGACACCAGAACCCTCAAAAACATTTCGAAACTCACCAATCTTAGGCAATTGGCTATGTGCATTTAGATGACACACCCTTAGCCCTTCCTTTTGGTTACACAAAACCCTTACCATCGAACGCATTCCGCCAATATCTTGCATAGTAAAATTCGTATACAATTAAATTTTGAAGTGATGAAAGTAAAGCAAATAATACAATAAAGTAAATAAGAAAATCAACAGTAGATACTTGTCAATATCAATTGTTATTATATTTCGTATAAATGTACTCGAATGTATGTACATATATATAACAAAGGAACAACAAAAGAGAATGTATGCGAATGAAGATGAATAATAATAATAAAAATAAAAATAATAATGATAATAATAATATAATATATATAATTGATTTATTGAGCAATGTTATTTTCGACATCTTTTGGTCTGGCAATTTTTTCTAATGTCATCATAGAATCAACTGGAACAGCAGCATCACTGAGTTTACATTTAATATAAACAATGCCACGCAACGTATACGCTGAAGCAATGGATTTGTTTTTCTTTAAGCACAGAGCCTGCTCCAATAAGTTTTTGTTGTATTTTGTTAAGCTCTCACGTAGATAAATTTGATTTCTTCCCTCATCGCGATAAGTGGACAATCCAATGTTATCCAGGGAAAGTTGCTTGTTGTTAGATTTTTTATAATTAGCGATAGTTCGCAACACAAAATTTTTGTCATAGGGTGTATTAAATTTGATCATTATTGCTGAGTTAGGTGTATTGTTTTTTGTGCGTGTACGGTAAATATAACGAAGTGAGGGAGGTTTAATATCAATAGAGTGGCATAATAAATTGAAAATATTTCTTAAATTTTCATCGACAACGTACGGAACTCCCAATTAAAAAGGATCACAGGCGATCATATGGTTTTCTTGTTGATTCAATAAGTGATTAACAGCATTTAATCCATTTTTAGTAGAAAGTAATTCGTTGCGTATTGAAATTATTTCTGGTGTATGAGCTGAGTTTGTTTTTATTTGTGATAGAGATGATTTGAGTGAGTTTATATCCGTTTTTTTTAATATTCGAAAAATCTTTATATGTTTTTAGATTTCACCATTTGTGTATCTAAAACGGTTTTCAACAGAAAAAAGGCAAAAGCGGTTTGGAAGCAAGTTTTGTTCTTGTAACGAATCTGTTGTCTACACAATTCTAATAACTAAAGTTCTTGAAATATTTATTAAAAATATTAAAATAATGTTGAAAACGAGTATTTTTAAAACTTGAGCAAATAGTTAAGACTAAAGTTTGGATTCGAAATCAGCACTAAAAATTAACTAAGAAACTTATTTTTCAAAACTATGAAAGTATTTCATTCAAGGTTTGCTCCAAACTCCATATATAGAGCCAAATAAAGACTCATAACTTATTATTACATATATCCAGAAACTAAGTAAGATACTAAAATGATTTTAATTATTGTATCTAGAAGAGGGAGATTTGTGCTTTGCAAAATTATCATAAAATTTATTGTTCAGTGATATTTTGAGTTTTAATTTAGACTTAAATAAAAACGTTTTTGCTTGTTTTTACCATTTCTGAAGAGGTATATTTTAAAAAACATGTTGTGACATAAAAAATTAAAGTTTAAAATTTAAATATGAATTAAGGACATCTTATTCCTTAAAAAAAGTATTGTTTTGTTTGAGCTCTCGAAAAAAAATGTAATTTTTTCGATAAGTGTGAAGAATGCTTTTATTAAATAGCTAGCCTTAAAATTATTTTTCTACACATAAATTATTTTGAGGAACCATATCATCATTTTCTCGTATTTTTCTCAAATCTAGGAGAAGGCCTCATAGTTCCACTTTTTGTTTAAAATGTACAGGTTATCTTCTAACATCGCTTCAAAAAGCTAAAGCATGTTTAAAAAAAATGGCGTTGTCAATTTTAAATACCAAAATTGATCTTCTTTGAATTTGTAAATAGTATAAAAATTAAAAAAAAATTACACGTAGTTTTTGAAAAAGATTTTGAGAAATATTTCTATTGAAATAGGTGTTTCACGAAAAAAAACCGTGACAGGGAACTTTTTAATTTTTAATTGAGTAGCGTAATTGAGTTAATATCTAATAATTTGGGGCCGCTACGGCTGCGGTTGCAACACCATACCTTTCTTATAAACTTTTTCACTACCAATTCGCACATTTGCGCCGGTACATCTTCGATAACTTTACGAATTCGACATTTAAGATCTTGTATTTGGTTGTCTTTATCTTTCATTTGGATCAAAAGAAAAAGGTCTTAAGGTTCTAAATTAAATAACTTCGGGGGCCAATGGCGATAATTTATACAAGAAATAATATGGTCAGAAATTTATTTTCTTGCTAAATAGATATTGTTTAGTTGCTTTTGTAAAACGAAGCACCGCCGCCGCCGTCTTGTTGAAAATAAAAGTCCAAACCAATATCTTCCAATTGGCAAACAAAAATCATTAACCATAGCTCGAAAGCAAAATTGCAACACTTGCAATGGCCTTATTTCTTCCATTCCAAAAACATGGAGAGAATGGAGATGCGTTTCAACAATTGAGCCGTTTATTTTGAAAGTGGCATAAGTCACTTTTTCAAACAAAATCGAGTTAATGGCAACACTAAATACAATTGAACGGTATCTTTTCATTTTTAAAAAATTTGCAATCAATAAGTTGAGAACTATTGAGATTTCTTCGAGAAAAGTATTGGTAATTAACGGTATAACAAATATCTTAAATATCTCGACTTAAAAAAAAAGTGACTTATGCCACTTTCAAAATAAACGGCTCAATTATTCTTGGATCGTTTTAGTCTTAAAAGTCACAATTATGCTTATTACGAAGCAGACTTACCAGTGAAGATGATTTTTCGACGAAAATTCGAATCGAATGATGCATTTCAGTCAACGAACAACGAAGTTTTAGTTTTATAAGTTAAAAACTCTGTATGAAAGTATGGTGCAGTGTTGTTTTTGGAATGCTAACTACAAATATCGACGAAGAACCGAGAAACCTAAGTGTTTCCTCACCACTACGGACTACAGCAGCAATATTCTCAGTTGTGTTTGAGCAAAGCACACGGTTTTGATTTCCAAATTTTCAGTTATTTGAAGGATGGCTAAAAATGTATCTACTATTTTCAGTATTAACAGGAATTTTATGATGACCAAAAAATGCTTTAACAAAATGTTCACTATTTTTATAGTGAATTTTAAAAATTTCAGTATAATGTAAAAGAGTGTATCATTCCATTTCAAGTAATTGTGTGTTTAACTTGTCAAATTTCACAATATTACAGCGGCCTGATTATGAGGTTCGCGTTGGATCGTTTTCAATTCGACCTCTCAAATTCGACGCGTCGCGTATTTCCTTATTAACGAATTCGCGGCGAAGCGAAAATAGTTTTTCCTATGTATATTCCAGTGATTTGACACTTTTGGTTTGACTTTTTCTTTCTATATTCCAGTGATTTGACACTTTTGGTTTGACTTTTTCTTCCTATATTCCAGTGATTTGACACTTTTAGTTTGACAGCTTTCCACAAATTTTGTTTTGTTTTGATTGAATTTGTGAAATTTGCGGTGATTAATTCAATAAACAATATTAAATTTAAAAAATGGAATCAATTATGGTGTATATTTAAATAAATTAAAATAAAACTAACTCACATTTTTATATAATTACAATCAAGAAGAAAGAATCCACGAAATCGAACCAGTGAATAATAATAAACACTCTTTCTTCTGTGAATCCGCCAAAAAAAAGCTGTCGGATTTCAACTCACCAACAAACATTATGACATTTCAAATTCGCCTTCGAATTCGTTAATTGATCGAATTCAAAACGAAGAAGGCGAAAGCAAAAGCAATAATTGAAAAATGGCAAACTCGCAAGCAAAACTATTCGCTGCCAAATCCCATAATCAGGCCCCAGCTTCGAAAATGACAGCTGCCTAAGTGACAGCGGGATAATCAAAATTAAACTTCTTATGTAATGGAAAACCTTTTATGATACTATATTTTAAAATTTTGAATCACGGCAAGACTTTTTCAGGAATTCATAGATTTAAAATGCCTACAATTTTGTATTTCAAAGTTCATCGTTCTGAATTTATTTTTGAATTAATTTTACCGCATAAATGCAACATTACTTTCCTGACTACAATAATTTCATATGAAACGTGTAGGTGTCAACGAAGACAACGTATGTAAAGTATAATTCAGTGTGACATGTGTGCTGCTTCATTTAATTTCTCTTGTTTTCGTTATTTTTGTTAAACTGACACGCGTCGCGCAGTTTTTCCTGATTCTACGTATATACAAAACACACAAAAACACACCCTGTCTAAATTTAAGCTTCGTCATCTAAATTGGTTGTGCCTGATGCTCATACTTACTTAGTTTGATGGTAAATGACAAGACAACAACTTCTTAACCTAATTTCCATATTTTATGCCTTTAAGATCTATTTTCAAATTTCAAACAAAGAACAAGAAAAAAAAAGTATGAATTCAGGAAAATTTGTTTTTGAAGAAGAACAAAATGAAAGACGTGCGTCACTTCTTCATCAAGTTTTCTTCTTGATTTTTATTTTGGCTTTCAATATCATTTTTCATTTATACCTCCTAGCCCTATTTTTTTTTGTATATTTTCCAGTAGCTCATCGATTATACATTAGATCCAAGAACAATCAACACCAAACTCTAACTAAGAATCTATAAAAGTATCGAGATAATAACACTAAAAATAGTAAAACTGATGAGTTTTAGGTTCCGGTTCCGTTCGGTTCACTTTGGTTTAGTTCATGGCGATATGATGGGTGAATAGTGGGGCTGGGGAATAGAGAATGGGGTTGAGAATGGATATAATGTATAAAGATACGATATCAAACCAATCAAGTGTTCTACTTTTCCTCTATACCTCTCCTTGTATTTTTCATATAACTCAGAGCCATACAGAGGCGAACTACTTTCTAGTGGAATTAAGGTCAATCTTATTCATGGAAAATCAATGTGCTTCTGCTTATCCAATGTCTCTATAAAAAAAGCAAAAACGAAGAAAATACTCATAATAATATAAATAATAATAATAATAATTCCTCCAATAGTAGCAGACTTTGGTGTCAGGTCGTTTAAGGGTGAGTGATGATTTTTTTCAAATGGGGTTGAAAGTGGAAGGGGGGTGGGGGTTGAAATGGAAATGGAAATATACCTACAAAAATAGCAGCTGATTGAGAGAATGGGATTGAATTATTATAGGAAACCAAACTGCTTGTCATTTTTTTTTGTTTGTCTAATTCTTCGTGTCTTCTCTTGTGGTTGATATAGGTACTTCGATTCAATATATGCTACGATAACAGCAGCACTGTTCAAATTACTATTCTTTATTGATGGAAAAATGTTAAGTGACATTTGGAAAATTATTTGCTAAAATAGATAAATTCATCGAATCAAAAGCAAATATCTAACTGTTTTTCCATTCAGGCGAGTTTAGGTATAAACAAAATAGAGAAGGCATACCTATGGAAGAAGAAGAATAAATTGAATTTGCGTGGGATTATAGACTTTCATGAAAACGCACGCCACCAATAAATTTTATGTTAACTTTTCTCATTTTGATTTTATTTATATTTACATACTTCTTTTTGTATACATAGTATAGCACCGTATACATATATAAATTTGTGTATTTTATTAATTTGTTGTTTGTTTTTTTTTTGTGTATTATATTGAAATTGGCACAGCACAGCGCAGGAAAGTAATTAAAAGTGGTGCAAGGCAATCGAAACAGTTTTGTTTTGATAGAAATAAATATGAATATACATATTTGTATCTACATACATATATGAAATATTAATATTAATAATGGAAGCGATTATTGTAAAATTAATTGTCTGTCAGTGAAAGTTTTTCTTTTAATACTTTGTTTGTTTTTAGTTTAGTTTTTTGTGTGGAAATTTGATTGTTTTTTAGTTGTTTTTTTTTTTTTTTTTTTTTTTTTTAAATGGTGGTAATAAATTTATATTTGTTCATAATTATTTAAGTCATCAATGATTTATTTGAGGTAATTACGAATAGAAATAGTTTTTATTTTGCAACGCTGAAACGTTTTCCTTTAACCAATTTTTTTTAGCTAAAGGATTTAATTCATTTTGAGAAGGATGAGAAAATGTATTGGATAACTTGTACAATTTAAGAATGTTGACGTTTATAATTCCATGTTTTCAAAATATTGGAAATTTTCGATATTTTTGTTAAGTAGAGAATATTATGTGTGACAAGTGGCTGCTTTCATTGTTGATACACATTTAAGCCCGTTTTATAACATTTTGCAAGATTTTTTTAAAAAGATTTCCCGTGATAAAAATTCGCATTTATGGGATTGTCTGAGGCTGTTTACAAAAACCCGTGACCAAAAGTAGTTTCAAAACGTGAATTCTGGGATAGTTAAATTAGGCTGGTCATGTCCAATCACAAAATCGGGAAATTACTCCACTAGTAAAAGCTTCTTTTAGAGTATTCATTGTGGCCTCTGGTCTTGTGTGTGATGTTGCACTGTTTTGTTAAAATCATTTATTAACTTCCCATAGGAAGTTATTGTAATGGGTCCGATTTGTCAAATTGAAAATTTTGACATTTCTCGACGTTTCAAGGTCCCTAGAGTCGAAATAAAAGATTTTTAGAACGATGTCTGTGCGAGCGTGTGTACGTACGTTCGTACGTCCGTACGTTCGCGTCGTCCATAGCTCAAGAACCAGAAGAGATATCGACTTCAAATAAATTTTGTTATACAGATAATAAGGCAGAAAGATGCAAAAAGGGTTCTCAAGAAAATTGTGATGGTGGTTTTTTACCATAGCAGTTTAAAAAAATTTGGGTTAACCCTAAATATCTCATGAACCAATGACGCTAGAGACTTGAATTAAATTCTATATTATATATTGTGACGTGATACAAAACAAGTACATATATTTTTGGAAAAAAATCCAACTAAAAAAAACCGAACAAAAAAAATTTGTCACCTCGAAAATTTTACGACGAAAAATATTGTTTTCAACATTCTGAAAAATTTTGAGAAAAATCAAATGGATAGTTTTTTTACAAAAAAGGTTTTTAACCTAAAAAAAATTAATAAAAGTTGGTAAAAATTGATTTTCGACTCAAATATCTTTGCAAAACTTTGAGATATTGGCTTTAAACTATTTTAACCTTTCAAAAAATATTATTGTCAACATTCAGTCAAATTTTGAAAAAATCGAATTGACAGTTTTGTTACTAAAATTAAAAACTTAAAAAAAATAATAAAAGTTGGTAAAAATTTATTTTCGACTCAAATATCTTTTCACAAATTTGAGATATTGGCTTTAAACTAATTTTATCTTATAAGAAATATTGTTTTCAACATTAGGAAAAATTTTTAAAAAAAATCGAACTAACAGTTTTTTTTACAAAAAATAAAAACCTAAAAAAAAATTTATAAAAGTTGGTAAAAATTGTTTTTCGACGTAAATATCTTTTCAAAAATTTGAGACATTAGCTTCAATTTAATTTCATTCATTCATTTCGATTCAATTTTGAGAAAAATCGAATTGACAGTTTTTTTACAAAAAATAAAAACCTAAAAAAATAGCTTTTCAAAAATTAAAAATATTGGCTTCAATCTAATTTTAACGCACAGAAAATATTGTTTTCGATATTCAGTAATTTTTTTTTTCAAAAATACAACAGTTCGTTTATTCATAAAAAATAGTACGCAAATTTGGTACAAAAATTGATACATATAGACAGGGCCGGACAAAGCATATGTGCAAGATGTGCAAATGCACAGGGCGCAGAATTCTGGGGGCGCATTGCCAGGAGCAAGAAAATGTAATCTGATCTTGCAAACAAATATGTACTACTACATATTTGCGATTCTTTAACCACAAACATTCTTAAAATAATCTCAAAAAAACATCCATCAAAACTGTCCTAAGTTATCTCTTGCGCACTAACTAACATCACTTTCATTGTTGCATTCAATGAAAATTTAACTCAAGATATCGCAGAACTAAAAATTCTACCTACCTCATTTCCAAATATTTCACCCTGTTCGTACAAGAGAAAAAAAGAAAAAAATCTCAACACAAAAAAATTCCATGCAAGAGAAAAGAAGAAAAAATCTCAACACAAAAAAGTTCCATGCCACCTCATATGTGCAAGATATATTTCATGCACACCGAGTCCCAAAATTAACATAGAGAGTATGACAAAGCAAAATACTTATTCATATCGAATCGTATGGGCTAGTACGTGCAGGTTATGTATCACGCACCGTACCTGAATGTGAGTTCTCATCTACAAAATAAAACAACAAAAAAACACTCCATATATATATACATATATACATATATATGTGGAGTGTTTTTGATTTGTAGTAGAAGCAGAAGGTAGCACAGCAACCTATCTGCTCTCTTTTTTCTGAGGCATTTTTTTGTTGTTTTTTTGTAGATGAGAACTCGCATACAGAGGTACGGTGCGTGATACAAAACCTGCACGTACTAGCCCATACGATTCGATATGAATAAGTATTTTGCTTTGTCATACTCTCTATGTTAATTTTGGGACTCGGTGTGCATGAAATATATCTTGCACATATGAGGTGGCATGGAACTTTTTTGTGTTGAGATTTTTTCTCTTGTATGAACAGGGTGATATATTTGGAAATTAGGTAGGTAGGTGTCTTTGCTACAAATAATGGTGAATGGATGTGCAAGTTTTCTTTTTTGCACACTGAGTATCGAAACTAACATGGGAGATATTTAAAAAAAAACTTATTTATACGGAATCATATGGATCAGAGCGTGCAGGTTTTCTTATTGCACACTGTGTAAGAGTTAAGTGCCTGATTACAGGAGATGAAATTTTTAATAGAATGGAAAAGGAGCATAGAGCTTAAAAATTAAAGAGGGATGATTCTATTTGGAGTCGAATTGTTCTTGCGCAGGCAGTTTGTTTTTTTTTGTTTGAAAGTTAATGACTATTGTAACGGCTACTTTTAATGTATATCTAGTCTGGTGCAGAATGCAGATTGTTTCAATTGTTTTTTCGCTTTGTTGGTTAATTAATATTAAATAAATAGCTACCAGTTTTTAATAGAAGTGACGTATTTTGAAGACAAGACAAGCCAAAGTTATGATAATGGTTCGAATATGAATATGAAAGGAAAAGAAGCGGGTGTTCAGAATCGAATTCGAACCCTGGAACCAAGAGCATTTTTGGTTCGGGTTCCATGTTGCCCGCATTCCTTAAATTTAGTGGTTAATGATGCTGCTCGGTTCTCATTTTATGCAGTTAAAATTTTCGATACAATTCAATGTTTGTTTAACTTTTTTTCAATTCAAGAAATATATGAAGCCCTATAGAATTAAGAAATCTAGAGGCAAAAAACATTGCAGAATCGTTAGGAAATAAAATTTTTGATTTTACATTTATTTGCTGCCTGCTAATTTGGTTTGATATTTTAGAAAATATAAATTAAACTAGTAAATATTTGCAAAGTTCGTCCGTTAATCTGTCAACTGGCATAACAGTTTTAGAAAATACAAAAAACAGTTTTATTTTAATGCGTTCCGATGAAAAATTTAATGAGTAGGTATGTTCAATTAACCGAGCGTATTGCTAGTTCCCTAGAAATACCAAATATGTTTCTTGTAGCTTCATCATTGCGATCTCAACGGAGAAAAATACTTTATGCTGATGAATGTCCTGAAACTATATTAGCCGAAACAAAGATTCAAAGTTGAATTTTTTTTTTTCAAATACTTGAAAGGTTTGATACGTATAGTATCAATTTTACATTTTTGAGTAACATAAGCGAATGTTTAAAAAATAAAAATGTACGTGCTTCATGCCTTAATTTGCAGAATGTTTTAACATAAAGTAGTTTTAAATATTTAGATGGAGAAGAATTGTTTCAAGAGTTAACCGTAATATCCCAGCTTGCTACGCCACAAAGCTCAAGTTTAGATATGTTAAATTTTATTTTTAGTTCAAACCTTGAAGATTTTGCTCCGAATTTAGTAACTGCTCTCCAAATCCTTAATACAATCCCGGTCACGGTAGCTTCAGGAGAACGTAGTTTTTCTAAACTTAAAATTATTAAAAATTATCTTAGGACAACCATGACTCAAGAGAGATTGGTAGGTTTATCTATAATGTCCATTGAAAAGAAATTATTAAATTCTTTAGACTTTGATGATCTCATTTCTGAATGTGCAAAATGTAAGGCCAGAAAAGTAAGTTTCCAAGTTTAAAAGTTACCCCTCTGCTCATTTCTTCGCTGCGTTTTAGTTTAATGGTTTAGGCCTCCTGGGGATACCTCAATAAAAAAAACGCATTGAAAGTCTACCTCCTGGGTAATCTGGGAAAGGCTTATGCTTGTGTATCAGTTTATGTGTAAAAAAAATATAAAAAAGGGGCGCTTTCTACAAATCTTGCACAGGGCGCAAGTTTGGCTTGGGCCGGCCCTGCATATAGACAAACTTTTAAGCAAGACAAATAGACAGACGGGATGGGAAGTTATCAGTGTGGGTCGCATCCCAGTCTCTTTTTCATCATCATCTTGACCCTGTCGCCTTCACCAGTACCGTATTGCCGATGGATGGCCTGTTTTATAAACTACGGCCCAAACACTTCTCCACGTGAACGTCGCACCACATAGTGGCTTTGAGTAGATGTAATGGCTTTTCGTGCATCACCTGCGGATTTTGTAACCGCTTTAGTAAAAGTGAGCCTCCAGCGCTTGTGATGATTTTTGACACAAAATCGTCCTTTTCATTCTTGAGATTGAGGAGAGCTTGACAGTACGCGACTGATGATCAGAAAGCATTAACTGATGCATTTTATGCAGTTTGTACGGGAACATGTGTAAGTTTTTCACCAAAATTTACTGTAGGGTCCGTTTGGTGATGCCCAATTACGTAGCTCTTCGTCTGGTTAAAGTTTCTTTCTTCTCAGAAACATTGGTATGCCATGATCTTCTCAACCCAACGATCAGTCAGGTGGCACGCCCTGCATGGTTCCAGTCTGTTCAAGTCTAAAAGCTAATGCCGTAATACAGGGTGCAGCAGAGCCGACTGACGAGTTTTGATGGGCTATAAATAACGAACAGTAAAACTTAGAGAAAACATTTTATTTTATTTAAATTAGTATTCAATCCTATTTTTAACAATTATTTTTTGAAAATTATATATCCAAGATGGCGGCCGTCAGCATTGATACACTGTTGTAGACGATCTCTGAAGCTTTCACATGATTTTCGGCACATTTCGACTGGTATGGCCTCGATTTCCGCGGTGATTTTCTATTTAATTTCTTCTATGGTATGTGGCGATGTCTGAAAACCTTATCCTTAAGGTAGCCCCAAAGGAAAGAATCACACATGCTTAAATCTGGGGACCGTGCTGGCCAGCCTATGTCTCCTCTCAGAGAGACTAACCGCCCAGGGAACATTTGTCGTAAGACAGCAAGTGAAATTCGAGCTGTGTGCGCTGTAGCTCCGTTTTGCTGAAACCATACATCTCCCAAATCATGTTCTTCAGCCATTTCCTCCAACCTTTGCTGAAGATAAGTTTCCAACATCACAACATAACGAGCGGACGTGACAGTGACGGTCCTGTTCTCGTCCACAAAAAAGTAGGGGCCGATCACCCAAAATTTTGACACAGCACACCACACGGTCACTTTAGGAGACTGGAGTGGTCTTTCATGGAAAATTTTGTTTATTTACAGTTCCAGAAAGATGAAAATGGGCTTCATCGCTACAGAAAAAAGTTGATATCGGAGGAATTTGCAGAAAAATTTGCTGACAGAGATTTTTGCGGTTGTTGTAGTCAGTAGCATTTAACTCTTGGACAAGCATTAATCTATAGGGATGGAATGATAAATCTTCGTGAAGAATTCTCCTCAAAGAACGGTTTGAGATTCCCAAAGCTACCGCGTGTTTCCGGGCTGAGCGTCTTGGTGACTGCTTAATTGACTCTCTAACCAACTGCACATTTTCGGGGGTTCTTACCGTTCTGGGTGCTCCGTGTACAAGTCCACTTAGGGTACTTCCAGCTTCTTCCAAATTCCGTATACACAATTTGATAGTGTTTGCAGAAGGAACAGATTCAGCACGTGGAATGCCGAAGCGTATATACGAAAAGCCCTTTGTGTAGCGATCACAGAATGATTATTTTCGTAATATGCACGCACGACGAAACCACGATGTACACCTGTCCAGATCATGATTACGAATAAAAACGGCATTACCATACAATTCAAAATATACCACTTATTAAGGCCTACTCTTATCTTATCACAGGCTAATGACCTCATTAAAGTCGGCTCTGCCGCACCCTGTATTTGCGGAGTTAGCTTGACACGAGTAGGAAATCGTGTTCAATATTTACGCTTTGTTTAAAGTACCTACTGATTTTAAACAAAACAAAAAGGAGAAATTATTTCAAGCTCTCGAGGAGCTTAACCAGTTCATTGTTTTAACATAAAAATTCTACACATATCTATTTTACAAATTTCAAATAAGGTTGAAGTACGACACCGATGCATTTGGAGAAATTATAGCTTCCTATTTTAGGATGATTAATTTTAAGCCACCTAAAATAAAAGTTAGAAAAGTTCCCAAAACCAAAATACAACCCAAATGGTTTCGTTTGACCAGGAGCTCCTTATGATTTTCCATTAAAAAATTTCGATTGTCCTACTTTAGTTGTAAAATTATTTAAATTTTTATTTTCATAGCACCTACCACAATTTGTTTTACGAACACAACCCATTGCAATCGTTTGGAACCACGCGCAATGTTTTAGGTTGATTTTTGGGGGTCTAAGGGAAAATTTTGTTTTTAAAAAACGAATGTTAAATAACTTTTGAATGTGTGCATGTGTGAAAAATAATTTGGAAGACAAAAACAAAAAGTAAATTAATTTTTGAACAAAGGGTTGATAAATGAAAATTTTGAACAAACAATCATAAGGTAATGTTTGAAAAACAATTGCAATCTTTATGGTCTTAGTCGATTTTTTAACAACAAATAGACAAAATTAATTTCTTTTGTTTTTAAAAGTTGAATAATTTTTAAACTATGAGTGAAAAAACATTTATTATTTCCGAAGATCTAAGTTAATTTAAAGGAATGTTTTATAATTTTACTAATAAAATTTGGTGGGCGAACCCACTTGGTCTTATCATTCTAAGATATTTATTGTGGACGGTGGTAATTGTTTTTTCTAGTTTGGGGTGTATCTATAAAAAAGAGAGGATTAGTAAATTTCGTCCGGAGGGTTGAAAAACGTTTTTTTTTACTAGGAAAACCAGAAAAAACTTTGAACAAATGAATGAGACGTAGCCGGTTAAAAATTGAATTTACACACCTTACAATATTGTTTCCACTAGGATTTTCGAGGTCTTAGTTTTTTACAATTTTTTCAAAAATTTCTTCGAGTAATATATTTTCGAGAAGTTTTTGTTCCCGATTTGATAAAACCAAAATACAGCTACCTTTAGAATTGTTTCTACTTGTGAATTATCTGCGTACAATGATATGATGACGAGCGACAATACAACGAAATGTTCGTTGCGTAAAATTTTTAATAAGATAGATATAGATTGTATTAAATTAAAGTAAAATTTACATTACACACCAAAAATGTTTACAAAAATTATTATAGCATGGCGATTGCTGTCTGCCAGATTGACAACAAAACACAATGAATGTAAAAAGCCCTCAGGTAGGTAGAAATGGCGTTGACAGCTGCCTGACTGTCTGTGAAGATAGCCGTATTTCGGTTTTGGTTTGGGCTTTGTTTAAGTATCTTACATGCCTCCCTAATTGCCAGCAGTTCAGCCTGAAAAACGCTAGCAAAGTCAGGAAGCCTAAAGGATTTAACTACATTTAGGGACTCAGAAAAGATCCCAGAACCAACTCCGCACTCCATCTTTGAGCCGTCAGTAAAGATGGTTGTATCGAAACCTATCGACACGATGTCATTCATCCTCCCAATCTTCTCTGGATGGGAAAATGACCTTAAAACCCTTACTAAGGCTCAAAGCAGGAGTGCAGTAGTCAGTGTCTACCGAGATAATATCTGAGGGAATCAATTTCGTTGTGTTGCTGTGACCATAAGGTTTTGACAACCAGCTGTTTGATTCCTTCAGCCCAATAGCGCTGCAGGAAACTATGTATTTAATAAAAAGGTCGATTGGTAAAAGATCCAAAATAACGTTTAAGGCGTCCGTTGGGCAAGTACGCATGGCCCCAGTGGTGCCCACGCCAGCTGTTCTCTGAACCTTCTTTAGCTTATCGATATTATAGGCTTTGCTAAGAGCAGGTCACCACACAATCGAACCATAAGTTAAGATTGGACGTACTACGGCTGTGTACGTCCATAAAATCATCTTCGACTGAAGTCCCCACTTTTTGCCGAAAGTTTTGCTGCAGGCGTATAGAAGGCAACACAGGCCTTCTTAACCCGCACTTCAATATTTCGTTTCCAGTTTAATTTAGGGTCGAGTATAACTCCCAAATATTTTGCACTGGAAGACAATGATAGGATTTGACCGTTGAGTCGAGGTAGCGTGAAGGGCGGTACTTTAGTTTTGGTGGTAAAGAGCATCAGTTCAGTTTTACTTTGATTAACTCCTAGTCCACAACTCGTGGCCCAGCTGCTAACTTTCTTCAAAGCTGACTCCGTGATTTCACTAATCACAGAGGTGTACTTTCCTGACACCAACAGCACCAAATCATCCGCATAGGCTACCGCCTTCACTCCAAATTTTTCTAATTTAACGAGAATTGTATCCATGACCAGAAGCCATAGAAGAGGCGAAAGGACACCACCCTGGGGTGTTCCCCTACTCAAGTGTTTTGTTGCGATTGTATTGCCTAGAGTGGCTCGAATCTTCCTACCACTGAGCATGGAAATAATCCATTCTCGAATGAAGTATTTTACACCGAACTTAACGAGCGATTCTTCTATGGATTCGGTAAGGACGTTGTTAAAAGCACCTTCTATGTCTAAGAAGGTGGCAAGAGTAAATTCCTTATAATGGATTGTTTTTTCTACAGTACGCACTACCTCATGGAGGGCAGTCTCCGTAGATTTGCCCTTAAGATAAGCATGCTGAGAGCTTTCGAGAGGTCGTCCAACTAGGATTTCTCTAATATGGTAATAAAGAATGCGCTCCAAGGTTTTAAGCACAAAAGATGTTAAGCTTATTGGCCTGAAATCCATCGCGGATTCGTGACCTCGCCTATCCACTTTCGGGATAAAAACTGCTTTGACCTGTCTCCACGACAAGGGCACATGTTTAAGAAGGAGGCATCCTTTGAAAATTTGTTCCAGCCATGGAGCTGCGACATCATGCAACTTTTGAAGCATAACTGGCAGTATGCCATCCATGCCTGGGGATTTATATGGAAAGTATTGATGGCCCACAAAATATTTTCTCTGGTTATAACGGAATTGACTTGCTCCACATGAGCTACGTTTAGCTCTGTGGTTTCACGCGGTTCGGGGTTATCACTCTCGCAACTTGGAAAGTGCGTCTTCATCAGTAGCTCAACAGATTCGGCTGGAGAGGCTGTCCAGGTTCCATCAGGCTTTTTTAGAAATGAAGGATTACAATGTTCCTTCGATAAAACTTTGCTGAGCCTTTCGGAGTCCTTTATGTCTTCGATTGATTGACAGTAATCTCTCCAGCCTTATCTTTTGGCTGATGACAGGGCTTGCTTGTAAATTTTAAGAGAGTCTTTATACGGTTGGTAAAACTTATGTTTGTGGCAGATATTGAAAATTGTCCTCGTCATTTTCCTAAGACTGGACAGTTCTTCATTCCACCAAGAAGGGAGGGTTTTACGGCTATATTTAAAAAAGCCCTCAATATAATTACTTTTCAATATTAAAAAAGGTATTTATAATTTTTTAACAACATACAGTTCATGAAAGATTAAAAATAATTTAAAAAACAGTAAATAGAAACACAATCAGAAATTTTAGTTCATTATAGCAGTTCTATATCTAAGCGCAGTTTTGCAAAATTCGTAAATATTGACAACATTTATTTCATTCAATAAATTTATCACTTGATCTTCCGATAAAAAGTCTTTTCTGAATACAATCCTTCTGATTTCTCTAAAAATGGGGCATATTCCCAAGAAGTGGACAGTATCCTCTCTTTTTAATAATATTTTATATTATTTGAACAAGTTCGTAAAGTACAAAACGATCCCTGATAAAGGGCAAAATTTGAATCAATATTTTCATCGATAAGTGACGTTGCTAACATCGAGAATTGCTTTGATATAATATTTGTTTATTATTTCAATTTTGAATATTCAAAAAGGTTACGTATACGTCATGTTGTCCCATCAAATCATTCTTTACGTATCCTGGAGAACCTCTTAAGAAAGAACTTTTCATAAAAGTTGTTTACTTAAATAATTTATATCACTGTACATTTTGCCACAATTTGTTTCAAAAATAAAGAGGTAACTGGTAACTTTCTCACCAAATAACTTGAATGAAATAAAATCTGCATAAACGACTTCCGTTTTAGAAAAATGAAGAGAAAAATGTTTCGTCTGTGGCAATATGAAACATGAATTTAAAAATTAAAATTAAATACAATTCTAAATTTTATGCATAAAACATTTTTTTTCTGAGAAACGTCCTTGAATAACTAGACGACGACAACGACAACAGGAACCGGAACAACAACAAAAACAACAAAACTTTAGATCACGTAAAATAAGTTAAAGAAAAAAACGAAGAAAACTCAACTCCCAATAGAAGAGGTACTCCTACAAAACCTACGGAATTGTACTAAGTAAAAGAATATAAATGATGCTGCTTGAGGAAATGAAGTATTCTTTCTGTGTGCAAAAACATCCTTTGCACATTTCAACAAAATGCAAGTTCTGTTGCATTTTAAATTCTCAAAGGACAAACAAGACGACTCGACTGTGTAGTGTGTATGGATATTTAAAAAAAAAAAAGTGAGTGCTGATGGAGGAAAAGATTTAAAAGTAGAAGAAGAAAAATAAAAGAACATTGAAGGACATTTTCCAAGTTGTTGTTGTTGTTTTTATTTCATGCGCGAAATTTTGTGTCTTTATTTTTTCTTTTTTATCCATCCGTCTGCGTCGTCTACGTCTACTACAGAAAAGGAAGGAAATTATTTTCAATATCGGAACGCGATCTTTTGTTTGTTATTTAAATTTTTTTTTTTCATTTTTAGTTTTCATTGTATTTTATAGATATAATGGATTTGTCAATTATTGATGTCGTATTTTGGATTTAATGTATTGTATTTTCCTCTTTTGTGTCATCATTATCCTAAATCTTGAAGTAATCCTTTAGGATAACAATGGAAGGGAGATATTAAATTTAACGAAATTACATCAAACAAAAATGGTGATAGACTATTTGTTTTGGTGTAAACTGGGAGCGATACGTGTTAACCTTAAATTATTAGCACTTTCATTTAGGAGTAAATGATGAAGAAATTATTTAAAATCTTTAAATGGCTTAAATATGTGTCAGAAAGTGAAGAAGTATTAAACATTCTACCAATACAAAAACTCCACTTCCACTAGCACACATTTTTTTCGACAAAAATAACTAATTTCTAATTTTCAAACATTTATTCTGAACAAAAATTCTTGAGAAAACAAAGCATTTTACAATTTTGTCTAATGGTTTTTGTTGTGTCATTTTTTTTATAATTAACGGGCACATAAGGGGTTACTAATACCCCTAACATGCTTAAAGTTTAAACACAGTGGGAGTTTTAGGAAAATAGGGAAGGATTAAAGAGGAGATACCGATGCACATTGGTCTTAAAGTTTTGAATATCAAAATGATAGGAAAAAACAGAGCATGGTAAATCATTCCACATTCTCGATGTGCGGTTAAAAAAAGAATCTCTATACTTGACAGTACGTCCGAAATTGAGCTCAAGGTTAAACTGATGTGCATTCCTAGAAGTACGAGTATTACGGATGAATCGTTTAAGGGGAGAAATGCAAATGGCTAATTCAACAGAACATTGTTTGTAAAAATATCGATAAAACAACGAAAGGCATGAAACATTGCGGCGGTGTTCTAGCGATATAAATGTTTCGATTATAGTTCTATCACCTATCATTTTTAAAGCTCTTTTTTGGATCATGTCCAAAATACTTAAACTTGTTTTAGGGGCACCTGCCTAAATATGCGAGTTATATTCAAATTTTGGACGAATGAAGGCTTTGTAAATTACAGCCAGATCAGAAGGGGTGAACAATTTCTTGCACCGTCGCTCGTCGGAGGAATCCTAAGCACCTAGCAGCATTTTTGGCAATATCGAATATGTGATCATTCCATAAGAGGTGATCTGTGATACACATACCGAGTACTGACAGTTGATTAGTTTTCTGGATGCAAGTGCCGCTCATGGATAGCGGCATCGGGGGTGGGTTACTCTTTAACGACAGGAGACAGCATTGAGTTTTCCAAGCATTAAATTCTACACGGTTTTTGATTCCCCATTGTACAATGCTGTCGAGATCAGAATTTAATGAGTTTATCATACGCTGCCGTTTAAGTTCCACATCCGAAGGACAAGGATGAGAATCTAAAAACGAATATGAAAAGCTGAGGCTACTGTCATCCGCGAAACAATTTAGTGGGTTAGAAGTTTCAGACAAAAGATCATTTATAAAAATAAGGAAGAGCGTCGGAGACAAAACGGAGCCCTGGGGGACACCAGCATTTATTTTATGAATTTCAGACTTGAAACCATCCAATACAACTTGTATTGAACGGTTAGAAAGGTAATTTCTAATCCAACGAAGAAGAGATTCATCAATACCAAAAGCACGCATTTTCGATAAGAGAGCTTGGTGCCAAACTCTATCAAATGCCTTTGAAATATCAAGTGCAATAATCTTACTTTCTCCAAAACGATGTAAAGATTTGTTCAACTGTTCGGTGAGATAAACCATGAGATCACCAGTGGACCTATTGCTACGAAAGCCATACTGTCGGTCATTAAGAAGCTTCCGTTCTTCAAGATATTTCTTGAGCTGATAATTAATCAGCGTTTTCATGACCTTGGAAAGAAGGGACGTGAGTGCTATTGGACGATAGTTAGAGGGAGAGGAGGATTCGCCTTTTTTAGGGACAGGCTGGACAAATGCTATTTTCCATCCGCTCGGAAAGAGACCTGTAGAGTAGAGTAGGAAAGATGGAAAAGTTTACGCAGTGGTTTTGCCAGCGTTGAAGAACACCTCTTCAGAACAATTGGGGAGATACTATCCGGGCCAGTGGATTTGTGTATGTCAAGGTCTTTCAGTACTCTTGCGACTGCACGAGTGCGAAAGAAGATTCGTCCCATAGAATCATTTACGCTCGCTCTCAAGAACAGGAGGACTCATGACACTTTCCGGTAGCGTCGAATTAACAGCAAACTGTGCTGCAAGCAAATTGGCTTTATCAATCGAGCTTACATAGGGAGTGTCATTGTGGACGAGCGTTGGAACCGAGGATGACGTGGTGTTTCGTACGTTTTTTATAAATGACCAGACATTTTTACTACCTTTGGGACATTGTAGTGTTTTTTGCCTTTATTTCTGATCATGCAAAAATTTGGTTCGTCGAATATGACCATTACAGGTCTTTCTAGCTTGTTTGAACTTATTCCGGTTTTCCTCAGTCGGGTTGGCTTTATAACAACGGAAACTTACATCTCTGAACCTAATAACCTCTTTACAGCTCGAATCAAACCATGAGATCTCTTTGGGTTTGATAGATTTCACCCTATTCGGGATAAAATTTCTCATTCCACAAAGAATTAAATTTGTTACCATATCTGCGCTGGAATCCACGTCACTATCGAGGAAGCATAGTGACCAGTTAAAGTTCCTGAAGAATTCATTGAGACCGTCCCAGTTGGCTTTCTCATATTGCCAAACGGTTCTCATAGGAGTTTTTTCTTTAACTGGTTTTTTTTGGCATGAGAATTTTGCAGATACGATACAATGGTCTGATGTGCCTAGAGGCGGTAATACACTGATTGTGTATTTATTCGGGTCAGAGGTAAGAAACAAGTCTAGGGTGTTGGCGGATTGACCTGCAACGTCAGGAATTCGAGTTGGCTCGTCGACAAGCTGAGTTAATTGATTTAACTCAGCAAAGATCTCAACATACCTTCCTTCCGGTGTTGACTGGCCAGAATAACGAAGCCAAGAAGAATTGTGTACATTGAAATCGCCCACAATGACGATTTCAGTGTGAGGATAATGGGCAACATTTCTTTAAATGGAGTCAGACAGAGCATCAAATTCGTTAAAAGTTGAATTTCTGTCCAGATTTGGACTTCGATATAAAAAACATGCGTGGATGATGTGATTATATGTACCGTAAATTTTAACCACATGAAGTTAAAGTTTGTGTTAGAGCACAAACCATATTGTGGCTGAAGTTGGTACGCAACAACATTTCTTATATATACGTCTAATCCATTTGGGGGAAAAAGAATAATTGCACTAAGCTATACCCATTTAGATTAAATTCCAAATGATCGGAATCTTCACCTATCTGAGTTTCACTTAATGCCAAAACAGCTGGTCTGTTTGTTGCAGTGTGAACATATGCGGCACAGAAATTCTTTCTAAGCCCACGAATGTTGCTAAAATCAACTCTGAATCATTTCCGAAAAAAGGAGTATCATTAATTTAAGCATTTGAAAAAAAAAATTAAATTTTCTCCTATCAAATAGTTTTTAAAAAATTATAGAAATGTTTATTCGTAACTGCACAACCTTAAAAATTAAGAGGTTAAATTTCTAAAGCGTTGAATTTTGTCCATCAAATATTTTCAGTGTGTCATGAGATTAATTTAACAAGCTTTTGCTCTATTTTTGAATTGTTTTGGTTAATAATTGGGTCAACAACGATGGCAAAGATATTGGGCATAGTTTTTGTATGTCGTTAACGAGTTTTTGTAATCTTTACATAAATATTCTCTATATTGTCTTAAATTTACCGAAACCTATATACATACATACATATATTGAAATTATTTAAAAAAAAAAGAAACCATTGATATTCATCAAAATTTTCAAATTCAAATGAATATTCAAAAAATGATTACAAAATGTTATGGTTTCTCTTATCACCAAAAATATTTAATTGCATTTCTAATAGTTTTGCATAAGTTACACATTTAGAGGCTTACATTTTTTAAATGAAACTTAAAAATGGACCATTTTGAAAAAAAAAAAAAATAAAAAACAATATTCTTGAAAAAAATAACATTTTTGAAAAAAAAATAACATTTTTGAAAAAAAAATAACATTTTTGAAAAAAAATAACATTTTTGATAAAAAATAACATTTTTAAAAAAAAATAACATTTTTGAAAAAAAATAAAATTTTTGAAAAAAATAACATTTTTGAAAAAAAAATAACATTTTTGAAAAAAAATAACATTTTTGAAAAAAACGTTAAAAATAAATTATGAAATTGAGTTATTTGGAAGAAAATTATTTTTTTTTAATATTGTTTTTGAAAAAGGGATATTTTTGAAAAAAGAGGACATTTTTGAAAAAAAATGATATTTATGACAAAAAAATTATAATTTTGCAAAAAAAAGGATATTTAAAAACAAGGATTTTTTTTTCAAATGGATACATTTAAAAAAACATACATTTTCATAATTTTTGTTTTCATATAAGAAATTGAAATTTTTAAAAAAATATATATGGAAACTTTAGAAAAATTAAATTTTGAGAAAACTTAGAAGAAATTTAAAAAAATGAATATTTAAAAAAAAAGATTTTTAATTAAATAAATAAATAAAATACATTTTAGAAAAATAATGCAAACTTTTCAATTTTATATGAAAAAACTGCAATTTTAAAACAAAGAGGCTGGGATGCAACCCACACTTAAAACTTAAACAAAATATTCATAGCAATATTTTGTGTGAGATAAATAATTTGATGTCAATATCTTTCTTTGATCTCCTAATACTTGTATCGAAACCCGTTTTTAATCAGCGTTTTATTAAAAAAGTTGTCAGTTGAATTTTTCTAAGAGCTTAACTAAAAATTATCAACAATATTTTGCATACTCGTATGATGAAATAGTTTGATTTCAAAATCTATTTTTGTTAACGAGGTTTTTAGTCGAAAACCAATTTTTAACAATTTTAGTAGCATTTCTTGAAAGTAATCTTTTATATAAATAAATACGTATTCGTTTTTTCTAAGAAAATTAAGCACAGAATGAAATTATTTTAAAGTCAATACCTTCAATAATTTACGACATATCGAGAATCGAATATCAATTTTTTTTAGATATTTGAGTAGAAAGTAAATTTTTAAAAAGTTTAAGTATTTTTTTTAAGGTTTTTATTTTTTGTAAAAAAACTGGTAATTCGATTTTTTTCAAAATTTAACCACATCTTGAAAACAATATGTTTTATACTATACAATTAATTTGAAGCCAATATCTCAAATTTTTGAAAAGATATTTGAGTCGAAAATCAATTTTTAATAAATTTTAGTAATGTTTTTTTTAGGCTTTTATTTTTTTGTAAAAAAACGGTCAATTCGATTTTGCTCAAAATTTTACTTAATGTTGGAAAAAATATTTTTTATAAGATAGAATTAGTTTGAAAAAATATTTGAGTCGAAAATCAATTTTAACCAAGCTTTAGTAATGTTTTCTTAGGATTTTATTTGTTTGTAAAAAAAACTGTAAATTCGATTTTTTTTTAATTTTACTGAATGTTGAAAACAATATTTTTTATAGGAGGAAATTAGTTTGAAAACAATATCTTAAATTTTTAACAAGATATTTGAGTCGAAAATCAATTTTTATCAAATTTTAGTAATGTTGTTTAAAGATCTTATTGTAAAAAAAAAACTGTCGATTTGATTTTTCTCAAAATATTACCAGATGTCAAAAACGTTAATCTTCAAGGTGACAATTATTTTTGTTCAGTGTTTTTGAATTAATAAAAAACCGTTAGTTGAATTTTTTTTTCAAAATTTTATTGGTTTTGTATCACGTCACATTATATAATATAAAATGAAATTCAAGTCACTAGCGTTATTGATTCACCTTTTTTTCGAGTCCTTTCTGCATCTTTCTGTATTATTATCTGTGTGACAAAATTTATTTGAAGTCGATATCTCTACTGGTTCTTGAGATATTAACGACGAAAAAAGCTTCCCGAACGTAGTGACGTATGAACGTACAACCAGACATTATCTCTAAAAATCTTTCATTTAGATTTCAGGGACCTTGAAAATTGGAGAAATGTCAAAATTTTACAATAACTTCCTATGGGAACTTAAAAATTGGCAGTGTTTTTTTTAAATACATTGCCAGCAAAAACACTAGACTAAATTTAGAAAAAGGGATTTAACTTGAATTTTTGATTACATACTTTTTGAATTTCTTTGGGACTAGAATGAATTTATCAGTGGCGGACGTTTTCCAGACTCATTTTTCTATTTTCTTTTTATCCTTATAACAATTAAAATCAATATTTCATTAAATCATTAAAATAAGGACCAAAAATCTACCTTTTACCATCATACCTCTTATTAGTTGATTTCTGACAAATAATGTTCTATATTGGTTCAACCGTATTCCAATTAATATAACAAAACAAGACTCTCTCATTTACTTTACGTGCCTTCAAGCTAATTCCATGAAATCAATCCAATTTTAACTTACCTAGAAAACACTTAGCTATAATTATAGAGTCTAGCTCACGGCTAAATTCCGAAACAAATATTCAACTGTTTTGTTACAAAATGTATTTCTCAAATCAATTAAAGTCTGATACCCTATACTTCATACTCTTGTCGATATACATTCAAATTAACATCAATACCACTTCCGCTGCTTCTCCCTCACACCCTCTATTTCTCTTATACCCTTGTGATTGCATCTATACCCTTAAGCATTGAAAATAATGAAAAAAGAAAAAGAAATTCAATTTGCAATTTTAACTCAAAGAATCCCTTCATGATGCAAAACATGTTACAAAGTATGCTCTAATAAAACAGAGAAAATAAACCCTCCAGCCTCCCTAACTATGTTAACTGGCAATTGGCACCGTTCTACCTCTTTAACCCTTAACTTTTGTATTCATTTATTCATGCAAATTTTCCAATACCCTCTGCTTTAAAAGATTGCAAACAATAGCAGGATAGTGTATATTTTTCTTATTCTTCTCAAGTCTTGAATATGTAGACTTAAGGAAAATTCTAAGACAAAAAAACCCTTTGTCTAACTTTTCCTCGGGCTGAACACATTTAAATTGTTAAAGGACACGCCTCGAAGGGTAATAAAAATAGATACAGAAGAAGAAAAAAAAAACATTAAGGGTTCTCAAACTAATTTTTTGTAAGCTTCATTATAGGGTATTCATACAAATTGGCGAGATTGAGGAAGAAATTAAAGATTTAATATAAAAAAGAACTTATTTTCACAATATAAGGTCAATTGAAAAAAAGCAATAAATAGCAAATGAAAATCACTTGGTTAGCCATAGCCGCGCCGCCCGTTGCACCACCGGCTTTGCCAATTTGTCTCTGGAAGGCACCATAATTCGAAAATAATTAATTGATTAAGGAACCACACAATGATTTTATGGATAAAAAAATAGTGGAAGTGGATAAAGTCTATGTATATATACAATATTGAATAAAAAACAGCCAGTGGCGAATTAAGATTTGAAATTCTCTTAAGGCACAAATTAATACATGAATAAATGAGAACTTGTGTTTTTTAGGATTTCAATTGATAACACTGTTCGTAAAAATACAAATTCCAAAAATAACAAAACTAAAATTCAGAAAATTAAAACAATAAGTGTCGGAAATTTAAAGTTGTTCAACTTTTGTGATTAAATAAATGAAATACAATATCAAAAATCAAATTTTATACGAAAAATACCCCAACTTTTGAACGAGATCTATGACCGCAATTTTGTAGTTATATTTTGTTGTCTGAGATCAAAAATACACGAGTTATGTCGAGAAATAATGCATCGAGTTTAAAAAATTTACATTTCAATTATTTTATATTAATTTGCAGTATTATAAATAAATAAATGATTTGGCGCAACAGCTTATACAAAAATAGGGCTAGTGACTTACAGTTCTCAACATTCGCAGGTTCTACAGGGTTATAGAAATTTTAATAATTTTGTTTTAAATTCAATAACATTTGCTTTTAATACAGTTTTAAATTAATAATAATACAATCGGTATTATATTTGAAGTTTGACTTTATTAAATTCAAATACATTTTCTATTAACTTTATACTTTTAATTTTTGCGATTTATCAAATTAGAATGCAATTTTATGTAACCCCAAGAATTTAAAAAAGTTCTCTAACATTTTAAACCGTGTGTGTAGTATACACATAAAAGAAACTGAAGCTTTCACAATGGACTGGTTTTTCTCGTACAACCGATTTAAAACAGTCTTATCAACGACTGAAATAAACGGCGGGCGCGGCGACACGGTAAAGTTATTTGAGGTACCATAGAAAAATTCTGAGTTTTCCTGTCCCCATCATCACAAACAATATAAACTTGCACCGCTATAACTCAAGAACATAAAGACGTAAACATATTATTAATATGTATATAATTTTATGAATAACTAGCTGACTCGGCCAATCGTTGATGTGGCTAAGGTTTTTATCATATTACATTGTTGTAGACTATTTAAGGGGATCGGTAGGAGAACATCACACATGGGTACCAGCATGCTTTTTTACATTATGTACATACGAGTATATGCCATTTGTAAAAAAAAACATTGCGACCTTCATGACTGATTTTCTACAACCGTTACTCCTTTTTACAATGAAATTATTATTTACGAACGAAAACGGAAACGTTAAAGCTGGTATAAAAATGTACTGGATTTAAAGAGGAAGGAATTTGAACACAATTGATCAAAATTTTCGTACAGTTGATGTAAAGTAAAAACCAATACAAAAGTATTACATTTAAAATTTAATGTATTATTATTTTTATTCAAGTTTGTAACAAACGATATTTTACAAAGTTGTTATTAAATAAAATGTGACAGTTAAACTTAAAAATGAAGTTGGTAGCGTAGATAATTAAAAATCTTTTAACAATAATATTTATTATTTTAAATTATAAATACTTTTAGTTTTAATTCAATTTAGCACTAATCGGTGCACAACATTTTTGGTTAACCTGTCTTTCGCTAACACAAATAGGTTCGACGGTTTTCCTACATGTGAACATGTTACATATCTGCCCATGAGAAAAACATGGATTTTCCAAATCTAAACCACAAATGGACATTATTTGGCCTTGAGAATTATTTAAAAACCTGGCAAAAGCTAAACGAATTGAAAACTTTAACTTTGTGAAGGTAATAATAGAATCTGGCGGTACCATTGGAATACATGGCAACAGGACCACTTTTCCTTTAAACTGGATTAAACTGCACACGGTGTACAAATTTTATTCAAATCGGTTAAGTAGTTTAGGAATTTATCGCGGACAAACATCGTGAAACTTAATTTATATGCATATATTAACATGTTGTTGTGAAAGAATTTTGTGAAACAATAAACTTCTTGGGAGTTATTAAGAATATTTTTTTTTTTGCTTAACTGCATTTTCCAGGCGGTACCGCACTTCTGAAACTTGGATTTCTCATAACAAATATTTTTCCAGACATAACCCACTAAAACAATTCTCAACCCAAAAACATGGACTTTTTAAAATTGTTGATAAAATGCACAGCTTTCGAACCCATATTTTCGATAGATTTTTCTACTGTACGAAAAAAGTGTCATAATATTGTTTGTATAGAATCAGAGCTGCACTTTGTGCTTACTTACAACTTACAAAAAACTTCTTAGTTTTCTGTTGGTTCCCCTTTTACATCCTAAAATTAAGGACGCATAAATGAATCTCTTCACCTGAATTCAGCTTTGCCATTTTTGTATCTACTTTTTCTGGATTGTCATTTAATTTATAATTTTTATAGAAATTGAAGACATGGCTATGGCATAATTGGTCTTTTGGCGCACCAAATTTCCAAATCGTGTTAAAAATAACATTAGCCATTACCCATGCAACCTGGAAACTACAGTCCGAAATCATCAACAAGATTATGGAGTGATAGAATAATAACTTTTCGAAGACAGCTGAGGCGGTCCGTTATACTTGCTTTTATTAACACACAGCCACATATCGAGCTTTAAGAGGAAATTATGGTTTACATAATCGTAAAACTACACAAGCAATTGCCAAAATTTTGAAGAATTTAGAAGAGACTGGATTGGTAACAGATATTGTAAGGCCTGTGCATCATCGTTTTGCTCGTACCACTAAAAATATCGCTGCTGTAAAAGAAAGTGTTGCCGAAGACCCGAATGTGTGGATTCCTCGTCGTTCTCAGGAATTAGGACTGTCTTACGACATATTAGGGCGTATTTTGTGCTTGAACTTTAACAACAGGCTGTGGACGGCGATTTTTCAAACAACATTTTCTTCAGCGACGAAGAACATTTCTTACTCGGTGGGTATAAACTAAATCGTCGTATTTGGGGTTCTGAGAATCCTCAAGTAATTGAAGAGAAGACATTGCATCCAAAAAAAGTCACTGTTTGGTGCCCTCTTTGATCCGAAGGTGACACCGTTGGAATTTTTTTTTTTGGGGCTACGCGATAACCCTGTATTGTTCTTAAAATATAATTTCGATTTGAATCATATCTCAATAAAACTTTTGAAAAACTTCAAACTTAAAAACACTTTTTACTGTAAAGCCTAGTACGCTGCTGATGCGAAACGAAAATTCCCATACAAAAATGACATGACGAAATCATAAACGAAAAATTTCGCTGTGCTTTTCGTTTTTCAGTACGCTGCTGAACGACGAAATGTGTCATTTTAGTGGATAGCTGTACTAGATTTCTTAGTAAAATTCTCCACTCTTTTCGTTCTCAATTTAATTGTCCGGTATATTAATTGCTTGCGAAATTTTGACGTTTAATTTATTTATTGAAAAAAATTGTTTACAAATTAAAATTGAACAAAATTGTTTACTCTTGACTTTCGGTGTTTTGATTTTGATTTATCTTTGATTTAAAATTTAAAATAAAATGGATTTTTCTAATGTGTTCCAACATTGCATTTCTGAATCGGAAACTCAGGATGTTATTGGTGATGTGCAAGAAGTGATGAAGACAAGCAGTGAAATTCAACTTCCAGACATAACTCTCCACAAATATTTGTCTGCTGTGGTTTTCGTTTTCATTTCGCTCTGGACTTGGAGACCGCCGAAAAAATTCGTTTCACTTTAGCTGCGTACTAGGCTTAAGATTCAATAATATGGCAGTAGTAAGAGTTTTATGTGAAAAACAAATAAGTTCAAAGCTAAGTTCCGCTATTATCAAATATATCACTCGCAAGAAATAATTTCAATCTAAAGACGTCTTAATTATATTTTTCCACTTATCCTAACCTCATTTTTCGCATTTTAACTTTCTAAATATAAAAAGAAAACCATTTTAAAGGGAGATGTTTATTTATTTCACACCCAATTGAACATTATATATGTATGTGTGTATATATTTTTTATTTTTAATAAGCTCGGTTTTTTTTTCCTTGTTTATTAAAATCCACCCAATGCTTTTATGTTCATATAATATATCTAAAAAAAAAGAAAAACCCTTAAACACCTAACCTTAAGTGAAAATACACAAACAAAAATATATTTTGTTTTATATCTTTCTTCTCTTCTTTAAATTCATAAACTTTTTCTGACACTGACAGTTTTAAAACATTATTCTCACCCAGTGCCACACATTAAACCCTCTGGCTCTGACTCTGACTCTGGCGCATCTGAGCACAGTTGTTTGGTTTTTGTTTTGTTTTTCGTCTTGGCTCTTCTATATCTCTAAAAACGAACAACAGCAGTTTGCCAAAGTAAAAATATCTTGTGTGGTTACACAAAGTACCCAAATTTATTCTTATTTCTTTTTTTCTCTTAAGGAAATTGCTACAAAAAGAAAACTCCGCGCCAAACGAATAACGCCAACTAACGAAGGGCAATGAGCAAAAGCAAATGGGGTATGGGGATAACTAAGTATAAGTATAGTACCTACCTACCCTACAATAATATACAATATACTCTTACTACCAACGATTGTAATCTCACCCTTCAGATATACGGCCAATTGAGCAGGAAATTCAATGGAAACACTCTTAGACCGTCGTCGGTCGGTCGCTCGACCGTCGAACGTCGCTCGTCGTCGTCGTCGGTCCTCTTGGTTCCGCTTGCTATATCACTATTGTGGTTTTTTCTGCTACTTCTGCTGCTGCCACCATTTTATATCCGATATTTCGCTACCCTTGTCAGGAAATTTATTTTAGTATAAATCCTTTTCATGCATATTATGGAGGATTCATTTCTCTCTAGAAAACTAAAACCTTCTATATCTTTCTATACCAGGATCATATCCACATGAATGACTCCGGTGGGTATCTTTCGATAAAAAGATGGTGGCGTAGGCGATTGCGGTGGTTTTGTGCTAACTGGCCCGCATATTTTGCATAGCCAAGGAGTTTATAATCATAACAGACAACGATTATAATTGTGGAAAATGATTTACAATCCATTTGGGGGGTATATAATAATTCAAGACTCCCAAACTCATACTCAAATGTGTACCCATACCTAAGATATACAGAAAAACATACGCCACCTAACACTCACCCGCCCTCGCTCAAGGACGATAATGGACGATATTATTGGGAGGGATGCTCAATGCTCAATGCTCATTGAGGTCCTTAGGCAATATCTTGTTATTCTCACTCCTTGAATAAACCTTAAAAGCAAACAAAAATAAAACGAGAGAAAAAAAGAATCAAATGACATTTATGATGTTGGTTCTGCTTTTAGCATTTCGCATCGTTTAATTCACAAAATGGCGCGGCTTTTGCGGTGCTTTGCGATGGGCGGAGGAGGCCCGATTGCGTTACACAAACACAAGTAACAGACGAAACGTTTTACTTACACTTTTTGTTTGATATCCATCCGATATACCTACCCCTCTATGTGTTTGATGTGGCACAACGAACCAACAAACGAACAAAGGTAGGTATAGGTATATAATATCCTTGTTCACTTGCTTG
This sequence comes from Eupeodes latifasciatus, assembly GCA_920104205.1. Classification (NCBI taxonomy): domain Eukaryota; kingdom Metazoa; phylum Arthropoda; class Insecta; order Diptera; family Syrphidae; genus Eupeodes; species Eupeodes latifasciatus. The sequence goes on along the minus strand of OV049926.1, from coordinate 24,379,083 downwards.
CTGCTTGCTTTTATCAGCATTATCTGCTTGTTCTACATTTGCGTATATTTATTTTTATAATGCTCCAACAACCATATCCTTGGGAAATTATTATGCAATAACGTCAAAAATATATGTACATATATATAAACTATACACACTAAGTTGAAGTATAGGGAAAACCGGGGAAAGCAAGGAAGCAAATTGAATTTTCACCCAGGATAATGTTGCAAAATGTTTCATCTTTTTCCACACTATACCACAACACATACATACATACATATATAACGTAATGTGTCTGTTTCTATGGTTAGCAGACTGTGTAAAGTTGGGGGCGAACATTTTCAAAAACAAAATTGAAATGAAAAAAAGTTATTCAATTTCGAAGTGATATTGTTTGCTACGCGTCCTGTTCCAAGGACGAATATTATTTTGATGATGATAATAATGATCATCATCATCATCAACAAACATTGAATCCAGATCATGTGCGTATAATAATATGAAAGTGGCATATTGGCAAATAAAATACGTATCTAGATTTTTATTACATACATATATGTATGTATGTATATGTACAATTCATTGAAAAGGAAATTGAGTCCTTGCGTGTGCAATGCAGTGATGGTATCTTTTTGTTTTGTTCTCTTTTCTTCTCTTCTCGAAAAGAAAGAAATCCCCACAAGCTGTTTAGATAGATAAAGGTAGGTACTTTCAATCAACAAGTCATTTATTATGAATTATCTTCTTTTATTTCCGCTGAAGTGGGTACATTCAATATACGAGTAGGTCCTGGTAAATCTATTGCCTTAATTTTCACAAGAAAAAAACTAATGTTGAGTGGTGTGCGGTTTTTGTTTTTGTAAGGAATTGCGAGTCAATTTTAGTTTTAGAAGTTTTGGGAGAAATTTAATTGTTTAAAATAAAATGTGATCAAAATACAAGCTTCTTTAAAAAAAAAAAAAAAAAAACAATACAATGAACAAAATTAAATGCTGTCCATGTGTTGTGGATTAGTAAAAATTTTCCATTTATTGAACTGGTCGGAAAAACTAAGTTTTTTTTTCTGTCCTACAAAACAAAACTTTTTAAAAGATTTAAGTTGTCATGTATTCAATTTTAATATTAATATTTTAATATTTTTTTATCACATAAGGTTTTTAAATGTGGATTTTTAAAAATGTCGAAGACGACCAAAAACGATGTTTTTAAGGCTAGTTCTAGACCCAACTTAAACAATTTTAGAATCTTACTCAGTTTTTGGAAATTTCCATTAGTTATTAGACTTTATTTGACTTTTTGTAAGGTTTTGAAGGACAGTAAGCGGCTGAGCGGAAAAAAAAATATAAAACATATGAAATCACATAGAAGCGGCCACGCTATGAGCGAGCGGCGAAACAAAATTCTGAGCGGCTAAGCGGCGCCGCGCCGCGCAGCAACCAAACCTGTTTTAATTTTTGTAATGTTCTGAGCGGCAAGAAGTAAAGATGGCCAAAGTAAACATTGAGTTGTTAGTTTCGTGTGTGCAATATCGATTTTAACTACTAATCGCTCAAAAGCAGTCGCTCAGTGCCTGGCCATACGACGCTTAGAGCTGCCACTCAGCCGCTAGCCGCTCAGCCACTTAGCCGCTCAGCCGCTTACTGAGTGGCCGAGGCCTTAAAACTTTCATTTTGACAAATACGTTTTAAAATTAATTTAATTCAGCGCTGATTTTGAATCCGAACGTTGAGAACTAGGGCCTAGTGACTTACGACTCTCAACCATTCCTGTGTGTGAAGAATGTTGTCAGGGATGGAGGGGACCTACAGTTTGAAGCAATTTTGAGAAAGCACTTTTCATGATAAGAATTACACTTGGAGGATTGGTCAATTCCTCGCAAGAGACAGTACTCATGAAAAAAACTTTAGATGGCATAGACAGGGATCGAACCCAAGTCCTCTGGTATGACCATCACGCCACGGATACTGCAGTTTTTAAAATTATTGTTATTATATTTTTTTAATATATATGTAATTCAAAAAATTGGTGTTTCAAACCGTTTTGCTTTTTTCTGTTCAGTTACGCTTTAGCAAAAATCTAACAACTTTAAATTTGCTTTGAAAATTTAATAAAATGCTATAAATATTCAAAATGAATATTGAAGAAATAAGATTTCGGAACCATCACACATTTTATAGAGAAAACAAACTTTTACAGAAATTTAGATAGCCTCAAAAAGTCTCATAATGTGTTGGTTTTTTTTTTTTCAAATTATAAAAACTGAGATTGAGACTTCAATTAAGGTCATCACAATCTTATCGGTAAAGTACTATTTGATTGCCAGGAGATAAACCTTGCCGGAAAATGATACCAGTTGTAAGAACTTTTGGTACAAACTTGCGCGGTGAGTTCTTAATTTCGGCCAAAACTTGTTCCTAAAAAACGCACTGTTTGTGGATACGTACTCACTTTGGAAATAAATTTCAATTGTTGACAACGTTATTCAAACGTAAAGCAACTCATTTCATTTGCGATTTTATAGTAAACTTTTGTGAAGACGTCGAAAGGAAAACAGCTGTCATTGTCAAAATAACTTTATTTTTATTTTTTGAGGACATAATAAATATTTAAAAAAAATACTTTGTTTCAATAATTTCGTGACAAATTATGGTCCTATAGTTTTAATTCTAAAAAGAAGAAGTTGTTCAATATATTTCCGACAAAATAAATAAAGTCCACCGTTCAGCTTGCCTATGTAAATATAAGCGGATCGCTTTGCACTACCTCATCTGCGGCACTGGACACCCTATTCTACCTAACACCTCTTGATATATTTAGCAAACAAATAGCTGCAAGCTCTGCTATTCGCCTCAAAGCTTCGTCGCAGTGGACTAACAACAACATTGGCCACTCCGTAATTCTTAGGTATTTAGAATCAATTCCAAAGCACACAGACTACACCTGCATCCCCCAACTGCAATTAAACAGAAGCTTCCAGAAGCTTTCTGGGATGATAAGGCATTCCTGGAAGACGAGTCAATCCACTTTTATACAGATGGATCAAAAACAAAAGAAGGGGTTGGTGGAGGTGTGTACTCTGAACGAATGAAATTAAGTCTCTCATTCCGCTTTCCCAATCATTGTAGCGTGTTTCAGGCGGAACTTTTGGTGATAAAAGAAGTCTTGTCCTGGCTTAAAGAAAACGTAATATAAACATCTGATATCCGTATTTTCTCAGATAGTCAGGCCGCTATCAAATCTCTGGACTCTTGTCTCTACAAACTCTATAACTGTCGATCATTTCTATTGGAGATGACACAACAGTTTAATATTCACCTTTACTGGGCGCCGCCGCTCTGGGCCATACAGACATTCCAGGTAACTGTAAGGCAATGACAGTACAACTCATTCTACCACGTTTGGCAAATGCTGGCATACTAATCGCTACTTGTAAACTACTATTGCTTATGCAGGACGCTACGAAGAAGGCAAAGACCAGGTGGAACAGCATTACCACATGTCAGGTCACAAAAACCATCTGGACAACACTAGATTTAAAGCGATCAAGGTGCTCGCTATATCTAAGCAGATTGCATATAAGCTCGATAATTGATAATTGATGCCATAACTCAGCACTGTTTAATAGGAAAGCACGACAAATAACTTTTGCAGAAGCTGTATGGACGAGGAAGAGGAGGAAACAGTTCTTCACGTCCTCTGTACCATGCTCTCATCTAGACCAAAAATGCAAGAATCACCTAGGAGAATTCTTCTAGAATGATCTAAACAATCTAAATCATATTAGAATAATCAGCCTCTCACGTTTCGTAAGGGACTCAAACTGGTTTCATTGAGCTAAGGAGAAAGCCTCAAGATTCATGTTGTATCACAATGGGCCATTAAATTGACCTAAGTGTGTCCTATTCCATTACAGACAGCTACTTTAACCTAACCTAACCTAACCTCAATATAGTTCATTTTTGCTTTTAGATTAGTAGAATGTTTTACAAAACATTTCATATGTCTGAATGGCTAAGATTTTTACGACCTCTTCACAAATCTGAACCACTGTGCCAATGCAATTCGTTTGCAAAGTTATGATTTTTTATTTATTTTGCTAACAAGCATACAAACTTCAATTGGTACTTGGCATCTTGTCGACTTCAATTTAGGATTCAAACCCAAGGTACCTTGAGTATGAATATAAACGGCGGCGGCGCTTAATCAAATGAAAATCAAAACATGTATGAATTTTCTCTTGTCATATTTCTTTAGTATAACAAAATAAAAAAAAAAAAAACATCAGGGAGGTTCTATATGCACATGATGTTCCTGTCCCGAAATAACCTTGGCCTCTCCGACTTTGAAAATATATTCACTGCACAAACATCAGAGTACAATGTTATCCTATAAAATATGCACGCTAGAACTACAAACAACAATAACGCATTCTTGCATGCAGTACTAAATAAAAATAAAAATAAATAAATAAAATATTTAAAATTTATTCAAGCTAGACAATAATATTCATTTGTCGTTTTTTTTTTTATTTTTTGAATTTATATTCTTCACAATGAGAAAAGAATATCGTTCTGTTGGCACTCACTTATATATTAAACTGTCCTTATAAATGAGAGATCTCTCATTTTGAATCTTTGAATTTATTGAAGGTTATTTTTTTCAACATTTTGTTGTTGTTCTTTTTTTAATATAAAAATAACAGTACAAATACCCCATTATTATTTTGACTGTTTCCTCCCATTTAAAAAAAATCAAAATAATAAAAAGATGAAAAAAAGAAGAAAATTGCAAAAGTAATTTAAACGATAATAAAATTTTTCATGCACCTCATAGTCGTTTAAAATAAACGACTCAGTTAAATAAATGTTTATGTATTTTGATAAAGAAAAAAATAATATAATATCTTAAAATAAAATTTTCAATTCATTGAATAATTTAGTAGACAATTCGGAGAAAATTGTGTTTTTGCTGTGGAAATTTGTTATTTTTTTTGTCTTTTTTTGTTGTTGTTGGTTGTTCCAATTTGTATGGGTTATTCAACTTTTCCTGCTTAATACATACGGAGAGGCAAAAATTATAGGCATAGTAACATGGTGATTGAAAATGTAATTTTAATAATAAAATAAACTTTATTTTTGGAAGAACTAAAATTTGAATATGTTTGCAGTATCAAAGTAGACATTGATGAACAGTAGGCCCTCAAAATTTTTACTCAAGTATCAAATTGAAAAATCACTTGAATAAACATTAGAAGGTTTGTGAATTTTTTAAAAGTATGTACAGATACCTAGGCAAATTCTATCAACTTCTTGGAAATTGTTGTAAGCGGTGTCGAATTCAAATGTTTGAATTTTCTCAGTCTATATAATTTTTATATCTCAAGAACCAGCAAATAGATTAGATTAGAAAAGATTGTATTTTGTTGTCTGTCAGATTGGCGATATAAATTCAAATTTTATTAAATACGCAATATAACAAAGGTTAATAATAAATCTTTAAATTATACATTTGTAGATATTTTTACTTTACATTTTAATTTCTTCATAAACATAATTAACATAACATTAATTTAATATCACAATTTTCATTCAGTTTCATGGCTCAAGCAAATTCATATATTAACAAAGTTCTATATCTAATGCAATAAGCTAAAAAGCGGTACAGGGAAGAAAAGTTTTTACCTTTTAATTCATTATAAAATTCCTCGACGGACAAAGACTCTTTTCCAAAACAGGCGAGTCTCATTTTATTATAAATTGGGCATCTACCAATTAGGTGATATGTATTTTCTACTTCATCCATGTTACATATAGAGCAGATACAATCCGTATCCTTTTTGAATGCTCTAGCATTAATATTTAATAGACCACCTCTAGCTTTAAAAATTAAACATACAAGGTGAGGAGAGTTTCCATCAATAAAGTAAGGGGTAATATTATAGTTCAAATGAGGATAAACATCATGAAACTGAGAGCCCTTAGCATCCGCAATGTGATTTGCATTTTCTTTAGCTTCTAGTGAGATCAATAGATTTTTATGAAGGTTCTTAAATGATGCGTTGGACAGGTCTATTTCAATATTAAGTTCTCCACCTAAGCTAAGCCAGTCTAAAACCCAAAACGTTTTTTGGACAATTGTTTCTTGTGCAAGAATTCGCTGTAATCTAGTTCTAGGGTATTCAAGTACTTTATTGACATAGTCAAAGTGAAGAGATAGCGTTCGGAGGTATTGAGTCTTTAAGCCAGTTTCCAAATATAACATATAGTTGGGAGTGTTGTTAGGTAGGTTTAACATTTGCTTCATGAATAATCTGAACAGTTTTTCTACTTGGTCATATTTTTTAGAACCCCAAATTTGTGCACCATATAGCATAATCGATCTGGCGGCGGAATCAAAAATGTTGATCTTATTCGAGAAATTGATATCTTTGTTGTGAATATATTTGGACCACGTTGAGATAATTGCACTTTTAGACATTGTAAGCTTTGAGTCTAAATGTTTATTGAATGACAGGTTATAATTTAAGGTTACCCCTAGGTACTTGTAATCGTTCACGATTTCGATCCGATCTGAACCATAATTCCAGTTGAGATTGCTAGGAATTCTACTACCCGTTCTGAACACTAAGATTTTGGTTTTGTTGAAATTCGTTTTTAAACCCCATACCAAACAGTAGGTGATTAAAGAGTCAATCATATTTTGAAGTTCAGATGGGGAATCAGAGATTATATAGAGATCATCGGCGTATAGGAGCACTTTCACAACTGAATCAGCTACACGAACGCCTCCAGGTAAACGTAAATGCAAGTCATTCAGGTAGAGGCTAAATAAGATCGGACTAAGTAAACATCCTTGTTTTACACCTACTTTTACTTCAAAAAAGTCAGAAAGAGAGATTCCATCCCAAACCTGGCAAATTGTTTCTTTATAAAGTAGTTTCAAAATGGTTACTATTTTTGTTGACAAACCTAGACAGGACAGCTTATAGAAAAGCGAATTACGTGGTATCAGATCGAAAGCACATGAAAAATCAACAAAAAAACATATGTATTCTTCTTTCTTTTTCGATTTAAATGGACGATGCTTGTTAAATTGAAAATGTTGTCAATCGTTGAGTATCCAGATCGGAAGCCAGATTGGTATTCACAAAGAATGTCATTATCGTCAATCCAGCCGTTTATCCTATTTAAGATTAGCCCCGTGAATACTTTGTAAAGTGTGTCCAGTAGGAAAAGACCTCTATAATTTTCACAAAAATTTGGATCACCTTTCTTGAATAAAGGGGTAATTATTGAACTGCGAAAAGAGAGTGGAATTTCACCGCTTAAAAAGATTTTGTTAAGCAGAATAAGAACCTCTTCTAAGAAACAAGATGGGGCATTTTTGTAAAACTCATAGCTGATTCTGTCCTTGCCTGGTGCCTTTTTAAGTTTAGCTTTTTGTAGTACATATGATAGCTCCCACATCTCAAAAGGCGAGTCAAGGAAAGGATCTGTTATCTCTGGTATAGCCCAGCAAATTTGTTCATGTTCCGGAGGTGTCAAAAGGGTTTTAAAATGATTGTAAAAATCAACAATCTGGAGATTACTCTTTCTTTTTGGCGTTGAACTTTTCAAATTATTTGCCAATTTCCACCAATCACTCGAATTCCTAACACGGTTCAACTTATCAATATTTACATGTTGATGTAACAACTTTTTACTTTTGCAGATTTGTAAGTATTATAATCTGTTCCTAACATATTGCCTTTTATAAGTGTTTAAATTATACAAACGAAAGAGCCGAAGCATTTTCAACATTTTTTTCCTTGCACGCAAACATTGGAAATCAAACCATTTCTGTTTACATACAATTTTTTTTCTCTTTTTAAACGCACCATCAGCTGTTTTTATTTTATTAATTAATTTACTAACTTTCACTTCAATAGATTCGTTTGTTTGAATGTATTCACAGTTAGATAGACGGGGACCAAATTAATTTCTTATCAAGTGCCAAGTTGCCTACTATAGATGTTGATAGAGGTGGGGAACAATTTAAAGTTAAAGGCATATGATCTGAATATGGTTTACTCTGAACCGAAAAATTGTTAATCAACCCTAAAAAATCAAAAGAGCATATACCGTAATCGATGGTTGAATTACCCATTACACCGCAAAATGTTAATTCACCATTTTCATCTCCATGTACCCTTCCATTCAGGATAACACCACCTATATTTTCAAAAAGTTCCAAACATTTTTTACCTTTCTCATCAACTACCTTATCTTTTGATTTTCTCTTTTGTGAAATAAATGGAAGACCATTCAACAAATTTCCATCGACAATTTGACCATCAACCGTTCGAGCATTCAAATCACCTATAATGCAGAAGGACTCAAATCTCATACCACCTAAAAACTCTTCAAACTTTTTAAAATCACTCGCCCACCTTGTACAATTTAAATATCGAGGTATGAAGTAGAAATTTGTATCACCAAATTTAGTAGATAAAGCAAAATTCCCGGAGAAATTATTGAATTTAAATTTATATCTATTTTGAAGAGCCTTTTTAAAGCCAAACAAACAACCACCGCTGCGGTGGCGCGACCAGCACTGTGAAACTTTTCTGCATCTTCCCAATACAACATATAGTCACCAAAGAAATGTGAAAACAAAAAGAAAATATCAAACTTATTTATATACGTAAAGAAGTTACAAAAACTAAGCTTACTTTTTAAATTGGCTACGTTATATGCAACCAACTGACAGACATCTTGTTGCTAATGTTGACTTGAATTCCTGGACGTAGAAGCAGCATCAGAATCATTTAAAGGTGGATGATGTATATTCCCTACAGTCACATTGCACTGGAAATTCGCCTTCTGCACTAAGTTTCTCAAAAAATCTGCATCTTTCTGTTGTTTGGCTCCGAAGGTACCATTGTTCCAGTTGTAGGGTTTATCATTGATGTAAATCAAAGTCTCACCGAATCGAAACTTAAGCTTTTTATCGAATTTGGAGATATTTTTGCCCAATTGACATAGGTTGAATCGCTGTTCCCTTTCATCGGCAGTGTAGTCTCTTTGGATGTATATGTCCGTACATTTTTGCTTGCAAATGTTTTTTAGCGTTGTTAGTTACACTTTGTTCAGGCGATGTTAAAAGAAGCGCTTTTTTTTCACAGTACCCATATATTTGTTAGGTTAGTTTTTTTTTTCGTTTTTGCAGGGACAAGAAACTTTCACTTTGTGATAAATTTATAGACTTTATGTTATGAATTTTATGTCCAATATGAAAAAACAAGCTTTATTTTCAATGTTTTGAAAAGAAATTACAAATTAGAGGCAGATATTTCACTTTTTGATAAATATAAAGAATATTAAATATTAGCAGACAAAAAATTTAGTTGTTTGACGTTTCATGTCAGTGACCAACCCAGAACCAGCAAATATACAGATATGGACATTAAAATAGAAACACTAAACAGAGTTTTAAAAATTCCATTTTTTTTATTGACTTAAAAAGATTTTTTTTTCAAGTTTGGTCATCATTTTCTTATTTTTTTTTTTCTTTCAAACTAAAATAACCCATTATTTGTAGTTAAATTATAACATAAAATAATTTAAATTCATAAATGTAAGCAAAGAAACAAATTTCGTAGATATTAAAATATATAGATACAAAGATTTAAAAAAAAAATTAAATTAAATGCAAAGCTGTTCTGGATTAAAAAATATTTTAATATCTGGTAGCCTGGCCCTTAGCTTTAATTACAGTGTGGCATCTGTTGGACATTGAGTCAAATAATCGGCGGCATCTGTCAATTGAAATATTGTACCACTCTTGTTGAACCATCCTCCACAGTTCGGTTTAATTTTTTGTTAAATGTTCCCCAACCGCGCATTTTAAATGTCCCCCAAAATGTTCTATGGGATTTAAGTCAGGAAATTAGGATGGCTTTTCCAATACGCAGATTTGTGTGCTATGGGTCGTTGTCCTGTTGTAGAACACATTTGAGAGGCAGGTTCTCGTCCGCATAAGGCAGCATCGAATCCTTCATGATATTCACATTCATATTTTGATCTATTTTACCCTCAATCAAATGTCCATTTCTGGATGTATTTGGGATTCAGTTCTTTCGAATTAAACCTTCTTACGGTTTGTCTGCCATCACTTCCGAACAAATTTATCTTTGTTTCGTGCATCCACAAAACATTCCTCCACTTTTTGCCTCCTTCTGGCCCACTCCAATCAAAATGATCGTGGACGAATTTAAACCGCGTTGTTATATTTTGTTTTCCTTAGAATAGGCACCATTCTTGCGATCCTTCTGGGAAAGTTAGCTTCAACAAGTCTTCTACGAACAGTTCTGGAAGTTATTGGAAGCTGTAGATTGTTTTGTATTTCCCTTGAAGACTTGTAAGGATCTTGTTTTGAGGCGCAAATTATCTTTCAGTCTTCTCTTGGGGTTGTTTTGCTGGGTTTTCCTCTCTGTTTTTTGGCTCTCAGCGGTCAAATTGCCTTTGCAATCAACTTGAGAGATCTGCTCATTATTTTGGCTATTTCCTTCAAAGATTTTCCCTCACTTCGTAGAACTAAAATGACAGCTTTCTTTTACATGCTTTCTTTAACAATGCTTACCGCAACCCATGTTTTCCTAAGAATTAATTTTAATACTATTAAGATAATTTGAATTCATTTCCAAAAGTGAACTTATTGTTTTATAAAAGTAAAACAAAAATATTAAAAACTAATATTTTTGATACTATTTAAATATTAAGGTCTGTGTTCTAATGTGTTACTATTTTAATGTCCACCAAAAACACAGTCTTACCTAAGGAACGGTTCATTTCCAAACAATCAGCAAGCAAAAAAAAATAAAACCCATGTTATTTTGCATAAAAAAGTCTAACTTTTTTTTGATAATGGTTAAAACTACTTCTAATGCATGTTATTGTTTTAATTTGGTTTTACTCTTAGCGCCTCTTTCTGTGTCTATTTTGATGTCCATGTCTGTAAAAGCAGCAACAGTATTAATGTCTGGAGCGTGTGAATTAAGTCCCCCTTTTTGATATTTCTACTTTTAAAAATTGTTCCAGGTTGTTCCAGGTTGTTCCACATTGTTTCAAAGTTTTTTTTTCTTTTTTTTTTTTTTGAAAAATATGCAAAAATGGGTGTTTTAGACTCCAAAAACTGATTTTGACCTAGAACTTATTTTTTCGTAAATCGAGTTTTTTTTTATTCGGCCCAGATTGTTCTAGTTGTTCTGAAGATTGTTTCAAATTTTTTGGGCCTCCATGATTAAAATTTCAATTGATATGGGCAAACTTCAAGAAAAATTCTGGCCCCGAAAAAAAGTTTAGAAATTTTAACTTTTTATATTTTAAATTCTAAGAAGTTCTAAGTCTAACCATTGTCCCAAAACATTAAAGTGGTGAAATTTATGTATATTCTAAATGATACTGCATTAGAATTTTTGTTTTCAAAAATGCAGAATACGACTTCATAATTTTTATTTTTTTTTGAAACCCATACATTTTAATAAAATGTGAAAAAACACATGTGCAGAAACAAAAACTTGGCCGGTTAAGTACTTAACATTTTTTTGAATTTTGTTAAAATTAGTTTGGCTTTTTTCTAAGAAATCAAAATCCAAAACACGTTCCAAGTCAAAACAATGAAAATACTAATTTTATTCTTATAGCTAGTGCCCCTTCGTAGAAAAATTAAAAATTTTTAATCAAAACCATATTCTCGAATCAGCAATGACTTAAAGTTCCTTAAAATTGTGTTAATTAAAAATAAATAATACGTACGCTAAATTTGAAAATTGTATCGAGTCTTTTTAAATTGCATCAGATATTCGTGTCTTAAAAATGTATAGTATGAAAAATTTACAAAAAATTCTTCACCGCTCCTCTTTTACGAAAAAGATCACTCAAATCAAACTGTTCCTAAAATTCATGCAAAAATATTTAAAAATGTAGATTTTTGAGCCGAAGAAACACTTTCCAAAATTCAAAATTCCAAAAACTGTTCAGGGGCTCTTCTTATTTGTTGAATTTTGACTGTTGTTTAACTAAAAGTAAAACCTACAAGAAATTTGATAAAAAATGATTTTTAAATAAAACTTAAACATCTTCAGAAGAAATAAAGATTTTAAGTAAAGTCTCGTATCTTACAAAACAAAGTGATGTCTCTTAAGCTTCTTCAAAAATTGACATCCCAGTATTTCACTACTGAATGTGTTTAACGTCTCGAATCTGGACAGAAAACATCTAAAACTTCAGTTTTCTTTATTTTAAAGCTCTTCAAATGACCACTTGACATACAAAAATCATCTGCAAATTTTTAAGGGCGCCAATGGAAAGTGGTCAGTGTTAAATCACATCCTTTTTTTAACTTGTTACAAGAGAATACAAACATTTTCGATTATTCTCTGATCGAATCCAAAAAACAATTTTTAAATATTAAAACATTTTTTAAGTTGCAATAACTCGTTAATAGGAGCTGGGATCGAAAAACTTGTCATCCGAACCTTCATAGGAAAATATATTTGCCTTTAAAATGAGCAAATATTTAATTTCAAAAAAATAGAAGCTTAAAATAAATCAGCGAAAAATAACATTTTTGATTTTCCAAATTCGAAAAATGTTTTTTTTTTTTTTAATTATTTTACTGATCACATATTTTCAACTTCATCATACAAATTATTATGTAAGGCTTTTCTTGAAATTACTATCAAATTAAAACTTTTTTAAATATCAGTCTTTGGAAATAAAAATATATCTTTCAATAGAAACTTACACGCTACATCGACTGTTTGATATTTTCATCATTTTACATTTTTTGAAATTATGATATTGTCACACAATTATAATATGCCACAGTTTCCCACACTCTTAATTTTTCTTCCAAAGAATTATCATCAACAATTCTTTGAAAACAAACATACAATTATAATTTCTAAAGAATCATCTCCAATTCTAAAGAAACAAATTTGACTTAATTTTAATTTCCGAAGAATTGTCTGCAACAATTCGTTTTAGAGAATTGTCTAAGCGAATTCTCTATCTCGATGTGCACCTGCAAGATGCAAGAATACTATTTAAGCTCTTGACAAACCCATAATACATTCAGATTGTATCATGATCTCATAAAAACATTATTGAAAGAATAAATCTTTTCTTTTCAATCTTTATTATATCTTTAAACTAAGAATCTGAGAGGGAAAAGTGTCAAAACCTTTTCTACTTTGAGTTTGCAAAACCTACGCTTTCGAAATTTTACTTTGAAAAACTCACTTTCTAGCCCAGCATTAATTAGACCAAAATCAAAAGACAATTCATTTGTTTAAAATCTATCCAATTTTATGCCACACCCTGTATTACAAACCAAAGAAGTATCGAATTGAAACCAAAAAAAAACTTAAATTCACATTAGACAAACCAATTTTCACACATAATTTAAAACTTTAAAATTAAAACACAAAACATAAACAACAACCACACACCACACACAACCCATCAGAGGAAATGAAGTGAAATTAAATTTTATTTTCAAAAATATGTATAGACAAACAAAACTATGCATAAATTCATGTTTATAAAACCGCACGCGAATAAATTTAGAAAATTTCTATGGCGTCACACAGTGTTATGCCTCCTCCACACCTAAAACACTATTCTCAAAACTGAAACTGAAGTGTGTCCGTCCATCTTATGAATAAGGATGAATGACGCCTCGATAGTTTTGTTGTTTGCTGAAATATTAATTATAATGGCTCTATATGTATATTTTATTTTATTTTATTTTATTTTTATATTTTTAAGAAAATTTTAAAATTTACAAAAATAATTTAGAAAATGAGTTAATTTAGTTCGTTTGGTTAAATGGTGATATTTTTCTTTGGTTTTTTGTGTGCTATTTAGAAGAAACATTTTAAATACTAGTGTGGGCGATTTACATTAAAGCATTTTTAAGAGAAAGTGATTTCAGCTGTTTGCATTTTCTATTCATTAATTGAATAATAAAGAAATTTAATATTGTTTTGATTCGTGTATGTTGATAGAAATTGTTTAGATACTCGTATACTATGCAGGGTTTTCCAAAAAAAAGTTTCATTTTGATATTAAAAAAAATTAAAGTATGTCCTTGACAAATTAACGAATTCCCAATTTAAGGTCCTGAATCAATTGTGGATGCCGATACTCCAGGCCCAAGCAAAATAAGTCTAAAAGTGATAAATCACCAGATTTTGTTCCCCAATTGATATAACTTCTTCGTTACTGCAAAATTTGTTACTTCAAAATCGACAGCTTGGACAGCTGGCGGATTACAGAATGGCGGACTATTCCAAATGAAACTGTAGTAATTATTACGGTACAAAACTGCTTACTGGAAACGCTTTAAGTAACAACAAAAATACACCATTTAATATGATTTAATCAAAATTATTAAAAAGAATTTCTCAGGCCGTGAAACTGGGTTTTAATATAGTCTTGTGTCCCAAACTGCGGAAATCTTTTAATGACCAATACATTTCTATTCAAAAATTGACATTTTTTCACAGAAAAGACACTTTAATTAAGAATTATGAAGGAATAAGAGCACATTTCTGCTAATAATTATGAATTTCTGCTGATTTCTTCGTATCTACTTCACTTCAGTGAAAAACTGATATTTGACGGTATATAAATGAAACAACTGTTAGGGTACTATATTTTGTTCGTTTCTGACATTTGTGCATTTCCAAAAATCAACAAAAGTTTAAGTTCTACTTTATACTAGAAATATTAAGAAAAACGCAATTTTTCCAATTTATTTTAAATTTATTTGCAATATTTTTGATTTTCTTCAATTTTCAATTGGAAATCGGATGCATCTTAAAATTTCCTCGATATCCTCATCAACACAATCATAAGAATAATCCCCCCTACACTGAGGACATATGGCCTTCTTCCTCTTGATCATCTCATCTAAACATCCACTGCATATAAAATGTCGATTTTCACAGAATTTCGCATTGCTTCTGATGTATTCCAAACATACAGGACAAGTGAATTTTTGCAAGCACATATTATTATAATGCTCCTCCTCGGGATCATTCCAATCGACATCTTCATAAGTTCCAGTATAGACTTCCTCCTCATCCAAGTTACATTCTCCAAAATAGATAACCATTTTCTTTGACTTAAACAAATCATCCATCGATTCCAAAAAATCATATGGCCACACCAATTCGAATTGATTTGAATTTTCCGGCTGTACAAATTTCTTCACAACATCATAACGAAAGTCCGTATTGATTGAACCAATTTTCAAGGTAAATTCACATATTTCAGATTCACCTATTGCGAAAATACCTCGTTTCAGGCAGTTTTCGTGTTCGATTGGATCTAATAGAAACCAATATAAACCTCCTGAACCATTTAAAAGGAAAACTTCTGTGAAGATGTCGTCGAAGGTAAAAGTGATTTTATTCTTGTCATCGATCTCCTTGATAAATCTTGAGTGATATGTTTCACAATGTTCGAATAAATTGTTTACGTCTCCAGACCACTCACAACTAGGAAAACGGCACTTTGAATCCATTTTTTTTGTATTTTAAAGTAGAAAGATGTAGGTTGAATAATTTGAGAAGGAGGTTTAAGTTGAACTGAAGTGACGATGTCAATGCGAGAAAGGTATTTATAGTCAAGTCATCATCATCATCATCATCATCATCATTATCTAATATAATTGCATTTCTACCTGATTGATATTTATTCTTAGCATCACTTAACATAATAAGGTAATGACTTTTTGAGGACGGCGCTTTAATCTACCTGATGGAGAATATGGTGCAATTAGGAGTAATTATGTTTATTAGATGAATTACAAACAAGATTTTGAAATTTAAAGCAGCTAATCGATGAATTCAAATTTCCAGAAAATAGCTTTATGGTAATAACTTAAAACACCGTTTTCTTAAGTTCCCTTACCTGAGGATTACTGGATTTATGGGTTTATATGAACAAAACCTTCTAAGAAAAGTAAAGATTTCATATACATACATATTTATTATAAACATCTCTTTAAAATTTTGACTTTGACTTTTGAAAGTCTATTTCAGTAATATGAAGTACAGTAACGGCTTTTTACAATGGAGAGTAAATTTATTATATGAACACAATTGTAAATTCCAGCCAGAACCAGCTGAAATCCACAATTATTGGAAGGAATTCTGTGTTTTCTTTTTGATTTTATTATTTTCAATGAAACTTGGAACTTCATAAATGATTGGTTTCATAAGAAAATTACGAATTATTGCATTGACATTTGATTTTGAGTGGTCTACAATTTTTGACATTTCAAAAATTTAATAAAGGGTTTGTCAATGACAGATGTTATTTTGAATAGCCTGCTATTTGGACAGCTGTCACTTTTTAAGGTTTAAAAAGTGAATGATACAGACTTTTGGTTCATCGTGAAGCACTTTTTCGGGCAGAAATAGTTGAACCGGAAGAATATTTGAGCTATTAAGAGAAGTTTCACTAGAACAATAGATAGTTGCGTTCGATACTATGCTTAGAACTCAAGAACACCTTAACCGATTACGATGATTCGCACTGATCTCCGGACAAACAAGAAGAATACACAAGAAAATTCTCGAAAATCTTCAAACAAAAAATTACTACGAACATTCATTTTTTCATATATGTACAATGTACATATGCTCGTATTTCTACCGGAGCTTTTTTCGACGCCAATTTTATGATAGATGACGTTTATGTTTACACTTTGTTGCGGCAATTCGTTTGACAACTTTTGCGACAATTTTCACAAATTAAAAACGAACATGATTTCAAGTTCTCAGAATCGCAAAATTTTTCGAATTTAAAAAAAAAAAAACATCACCGATTAAGTGCCGTGAAATAAGACCAACTTTGAAAAATAAAGCCAATCCTTAAATGTTGGGGCCATGAAATAACGGCGACAAAAAAACGACACGTATTAAATTTGCCTTAATACCGATTTCTCTTCTTTACGTTTGCTAATTTTTGATGTAAAGAAATAATTGAGATTTTTCTACGAAAAATATGGTTTTGTTTTACTGTATATGAGAAAGGTGAACTTAGTTGTCCACAATTGAAACTTAATTGCAACTTATTCTTTTTATTGATTAATGTTGCAAAAGCCATAATATTTTCAAAAATTGATTATGGCCTTGTTATATATGGCAAATGTGCAAATGTCCTACATCCAACCCGTTCAATCAGCATATCACTCCGCAATCAGAGCCAACATCAAAGCTTTTAAGACAAGCCTTTTAAAAAATATCTAAGCTGAGGGATGTTTTTCGTCGATCATAGAAACAAAAGAAGTCCTTACATCAAGACTTATAGTAAAAATACTTGAATCCTATGACTCTCCAATTCTTTTGGACTCTAGACACCAACAAAAACTATCAGCCCTCTACATAACTTTAATGTTTGCGAGAAAAATCGGCATTGAACCAAAAATTAAAAAAAAAAGATGTCGATTATAATCCTTCTTGGCTATGCCCGAAGGAATTCATCAACACTGCACACGCTCGATTTAAAAAAGATTCAACTCCGAAATAGGTATGTATATCTTCAGCATTTTTATGAATTAATGAATCCTTTCATCAGAAACAATTGGAATATCCTCTTTACCGATGGTTCCTCTTTCCCAATCGTAGACTCAAACAACAATCTAATTTCTTTAGAAAAGCTACCACCATTTTTCTCTGTATTCTCAGCCGAAGCCTTAGCGGTCTTAAAAGCCACGCAATTCGCCTGCAAATCCAAGAAAAAACCAGTGATATGCACGGACAGTCTTTCAACTTTAGCCGCCTTCGAAAACGTCAACAATCGATCATCCTACATAGGCAAAATCAGAGCTAACGTCATCAAACTTGGAAAAGCAATAAAGATTTTTTGGGTGCCAGGTCACATCGGGGTAAAAGGCAATGAACACGCAGACAATGGAGCCAAAATAACCGCTAGGAACAACAACTTAAGAATATCAAAATACCAACCTATTAAAAACGATATTTTTAAATTGACTTTCTCCATTTTACGTAATCAAAAAATAATAGATTGGTCTCGTTATCATAACCACTGTTCTTCCATTAACCAAAATTGCGGCACAGTTATCTTCTTCACCTCTACGCCTGCAATCACGAACAAATGCTTCACCAGGTTGAGGATTGGACACACCCAGCTCACCCACAGTCACCTACTTAACAAAGACCATCCACCCTCTGCCAATACAATATCCAGCTGACTATATCAACCATTTAACTAGAGACTGCCCAAAAATCAATGAAATTTTTAATAAACTTTTTAACGATAATCTAAAAAATGTCCTTCTCTGTTCCTTCCGAACAAAAAGTAAAAAATATTTTCAAAATTTTAAAACTGTTAAAAATTTATCAGAGTATTCAACCCTTATTTATTAAAAACCTCTGGGCAGTCGGATTAAGTCAGACCTATAACTCTTACTTACTCTGACCGCCCGGCCCCTTGCAGCTGGCAATTTAAAACTTCCTAACATCCAAAATACTACTTTAATCATTTCAGCTAGAAGCCCTGGTAGCTATTAGCTTTTAAATATTGTTTTGTACATTTATGTATAGTTCAATAAATAATAATAATAATATTCTTTTTATTGCACATACACAAATTTTTATTTTGTATTATCAATCGCTTAGTTCTGTAAGATGGTAAATTATCGAATTTATTTCTATCACTATGACTATTATCTCTTAACGAAAACAAGTCCTTAGAACTTCATGAAAATAGATAGAAGAACATCAATTCCTTAGATCAATATAAACTTTGAATTTCCAATTCACTTGTTAAATCGATCTAATTATACTTCTAGAATTTAATTTCCTCCCTCTTACCACTTCTACATCACGATATAACCTCTGCGCACCCCTATAAATGTAAATTTCGTCCTTTTCATATAGTAGGTATCTTTGAATTCTCGTTCAATAAACATGAAGACAACTTATTTGAAATTCACTTTGCAAGTATAGTATATAAATCTTTTGCTTCATCGAACATCACAAGAAATCCCTTTTGGCACTTAATGAAACTGTCAACATTGAAAACACACTACCACTACATAAACCTACAATATAGCCAATTTGCAATTACCAATTAAAAGATCCCTTGGTGATAATGTTAAACAAGAAGAACCATCATCATCAGAATTCCCATCGTTTTTGTAGAGTTCTTTTTTGTTTGTTTATCCTTGAATCCTTCGATGAGATACTCGTAACCACCCTGTATCTCTTTTTGAGTGAAGATTAACTTCAACAATTCGATGATGAAATTTTTATTTAAATCGATATTTAAGCAACACTGTTTGCCGAGATTGTATGTAAATTAACTTTTTTGAGATAAGAAAAGCACAAAAGGACAATATGTGTGTGTTTCCCCCCAAGTAGGACATATCTTAATTGGAGTTGCGGAAATACATACAAAAAAGACAACACCACCCTCTGTCTGTCATAAATGGATGCTCTTGAAAAAAAGGATAAAACTTTCCCACATTAATTAACAAACATAAAATAATAATAAAAAGAAATAAAATAAAATAAGAATTTTAACGATCTGTACTCTGCATCAGACGGAGGAAGGCAGTTTTATTTCAATTCATTAAAATCAAGTGCGTGTATGAGGATGTAAAATTAAATTACACTCAGGTACTTTTTAAACCAACAATCAAAGCCAAAAATATAAAAAATTCTGTCCATAACGCATTTTCTAATTTTCACTAATTAAAAAATTTGCTGAAATAATAAAAATATTGAACAATTATTGGAGGATTTAATTAGAAAAGTGTAATATTCATCCGAAGGTTTTAAAAGTAAAGCTACGTGTTTAAGTCACCATTTTTGTAGCAAGTTTAAAAAAATGTTAAAGCTTTGTTCGATTTCTAAACGATCCATTATTGCAAATAGCAAGAATTTATCTAACAATATGACACTTTAAATGACAGTTGAGTTTGACAGCTGTCGAATTAAAGATATATAAAGGTAATTGTTTAATATCAGAAATATGTTATTAATAATTTGACACAAAAATTAAATTACAATTATAGTTATCAAAATTAAGTGCTTACGTTTCAAACTTAAATTTTGTTAAAATGTTGACCCGTTCTTAAGAAATCAAATTTTTAAAAAAGAAATTAATTATTTTATTTTTAAAAATTTATAAATGGGGAATTAAACAGTTTTGACCATAAAATATTATTTAGACAATATAAGAACTTGTTTAGAAAAAAATATTTAAATTTGTTGATTAGTTTCTGAGAAAATTTTAAAACGAACTAACGGTTCTGTGAAGAGAAAGTTAAGAGAGCATTTCGAAAAAATGTATTTGGACGTTATTTAGAAAATCTAAATTTTTTGATTTAAAAAAAAAAGGTATATTTGGGCTACCCTTGGGTGATGGTTAGTGCAATGGCGGATCCAGGGGGGGGACGTCGTAGGGGTCATGACCCCCTGGGAGATAATTTGTTTGTTTTTTTTTCGAAGGAATTCCCTTTAATTCAAAACTAATCGTATTGCGTTAATGGACATGATCCCCATTATATTTGAATTATTTATTTTTTGTATATGAAAACAAAATTTGTATTTTACTTCCTTAAACTTTGTTGCTAAAAGTAATAATTGTAAGTGAAGACTGGACGAAAAACATAATATGAATCGGATATTCAGCCTTATTCCAAAAACACAGCACAAATTCATAAACTTTTGACCAATGGATGATCCACGGGGGGGGGGGGGTCATATGGGCCATAAAGCTTATACAGTCAAGTTGTATAAGTAAAGATTTCATTTAACGATTTGTTAGTAATTTAACTATACATTCACCAAAAAGAGGTTTGCTGTCAAAAAAACTCAAATTTTTGTTTTCATTCAATTTAGAATTTGAAAAAACTTTAGTCATGCTTTAAAATATTTTCATAAAATTTGTTTCTAAGAAAAAAAGCAAAGAAGAAACCTTGAATAAGAGTTCGTCAATTTTATATTAAGTTGCCTTTAAATTATTAAATTTTTTTGACACCCGTAAATAGTGAACATTGAAGTGATTTTTACTTGCGACATATAGGAACTATATAGCAAGTTTTGCATTAGTAAAAAATTTCGAACTAGAGCTTTTAATCAAACATCACATTACGACTGTAGAGAAGTCGAAAAAAGTGGGTACCCCGATTCCGTCCGTCTGTCTTTCCTGGCCCCTGCAGTCCAAACAATTGTGTTGAAATTAAGCCGATTAGCGTAAGGCGTTTTTTTCATTTTGTTAATACGAAAAGTAACAGCAGTCCCCATACAAATTGTTTGCTTAAAATATGTGATTTTTTTAAAACTTTCTCTAAATTTAGTGTTCTTAATTTTTGGCTTCTTTCTACAAGAAAAACATATTTTGGTCCCCTCATAAAACCCTTATTTTGTTTTTAAGTTTTCTCAAGAACTAATAGACCGATTTCAATAAACTTCTCTTTTTGTGCAAGTTCTTGTCGATGATCAAATTGATGAGGATTTTTGATGATCAAAAATGTAATTTTTTTTATTTTTAAAAAAATATTAATTTTGTTTACAAAACTAGATATATCAGAAAGGGGTCAACATTTTTTAACGAAATTTAAATGTAAAATGTATGTTTATAAGCACTTTATTTAGTGCTTTTTTATTTTTAAGACAAAATTTAAAATGATTTTTAAACAGACTTTTTGGAAGAAATTAGAAAGTTCTAACGACCCAGTCGTGCATTTAATTTCTTTCAAAATTGATTTTCTGTTAAATACAAAAGATCTTAAAAAATTAAATAAATCTACTTTTGATGTGAATTTGCTTTTGATGGTTTAGAACTGAGATTTAAACACGAATTTCAATAATATAAATGTCCCAAAAACAGCAAAAGTGACACTTTTGTTAAGCTAATGGCTAATTGAAAAACTTAATGAACGTTTTATATCTATAGATTCTACAGCTTTGAATCTCTTGAGATTTGAAGTGAAAAAAGATTCTGAAACGTGTAATTTGTGAGTGCCACACTAAAATTTCTTCCCAACTTATTTATTTACCTTAATTTGTTTTAAATTATTTTTTTAGAGAAATCATGTACTAAATGTAATGTCTTGGGTTTAAACTCTGCACTTTACGGGTACTGCCTCTTGCGACGAATTGACAAATCCTCCTCCAATTTCTTGTCATGAAAATTGCTTTCTCCAATTTGCCGTTCGCATTCGGCACAAAACTGTCTCCTCCATCCCTGAAATGACTCCCATCCCACACAGTTATGGTTGAGAGTTGTAAGTCACTAGGCATAAATTCTCTCTATTTTATTCTTTGCTCTTATTCTTTGTTCTTACAAATAAAAAAAAAAAAAAAAAAAAAAAAAAAACACTGACCGAATTCGCTTAAAACTTTTAGTTTGAACTCAATAATGCCAGAGGTAAAGCTGCAGGGGCAAAGTTTTAAAAATATAGGTTAAACGTGATTGTTCCTTGTGAATTGGAAAGTATTATTTTTTTTTTTTTTGGACGGCCAATAGAAAAACAAAATAAAAATGTATTTTAAATTGAACACAAATCAAAAATATCGGATTTTCGAAAACTTCTAGTTTTTAAAAATTGAACATTTCAATTCAGTTTTTTATAGTTATGGTAATACTCGTATGTTTTTCAATTAGGGTTCCAATTACACTTTTTTCTATCAGTAACAAGTTATTCCAACTTGAAAAATTGACCAATGTATAAAATACAGATTTTTTTTAAATTTCACAAATCATAGTATATATAGATACAAAATATTTTCTAAGATTACCTTCAGAAATAAACAACAGGCTCAAAAATATTTTGATGTTCCGCAAGAAAGGGTTTAGGCTCCACTTTTTTTTTTAAATTATTTCTTTCGCTGATGAAATATAAGAGTTTGTTTGTTTGCTTGTTTGTGTGTTTGAACGCGTTAATCTCAGGAACTACGGGTTGAATTTGAAAATGTTGTCAGTGCTAGATAGCTCATTTATTGAGGAAGGCTATAGGTGATATAAAATTACGCTAAGACTAATACAAGCGGAGCACTAATAAGAAATGTTTAATAATAATATATACGTATACTTTTTTCTATCTATTTTAACGAGTTCTTAGAACTTGATATATATAAATACCATCTATCATAGTATATGGATAAAAAATATATTCTAAGATTAACCTCAGAAACAAACAATACGCTGGAAAAAAATACTTTGAATTAATAACGATTTGACCAATTATTTAAATTACGTTTGTTTTTTATATATAAGAAATCGGGCTTTTTTGTTCACTTCATCCATATATGCAAATAAAAAACTTTATTTCATATTTTTCCTCACGTTTCGTCGTAATTTCTCGACTTCTTCAGGGGAATTTTATTAAATATGGTTTTTGTTATTTGTTACATACAAAAACTCAGTTTAAATTGTTTCAAATAGTGTTTTTTTATTATATGTAACAAATAACAAAAACAGAATTTAATAAAATTCCCCTGAAGAAGTCGAGAAATTACGACGAAACGTAGGGAAAAATATGAAATAAAGTTTTTTATTTGCATATATGGATGAAGTGACCAAAAAAGCCCGATTTCTTATATATAAAAAACAAAAAAATACTTTGATGTTCCCCAGTAAAGGGTCGGGGCCACTTTCATTCAATTTTTTTTCATTTGCTTTTAAACTTGTCAAATGTAAAAAAGCTCATCTTTTATACTAACTATAATATAAAGTTGAAGAGTTTGTTTGTTTGCTTGTTTGTGTGTTTGAAATCGCTAATTTCAGGAACTGCTGGTCCGATTTAAAAATTTGTTCAGTGCTAAATAGCAAATTTATTCAGGAAGACTATAGAATGTGTAACATCACGCTAAGACTAATACTAACGGAGTACCAGTAAAGAATGTCTGGGTTTTTTCCCTGTTGAGAGCTTCCACTGCGTGCCCTGTGGAAGCGGTTAAAGTTTTGTTAAAAAAAGAGGCTGGGATGCGACCCACACTGATAACTTCCCATCCCGTCTGTCGATTTGTCTTGCTTAAAAGTTTGTCTATATGTATCAATTTTTACCAAATTTGCGTACTATTTTTTGTAGATTTTATTTTTTTATGAAAAAAACGGACTGTTGGATTTTTATATCGAATGATATATGAATATCGAAAACAATATTTTCTGTGAAATAAAATAATTTTGAAGCCAATATTTGTAATTTTTGAAAAGCTATTTGAGTCGAAAATCAATTTTTACCAACTTTTGTTAAATTTTTTTTTTCGGTTTTTAATTTTTTGTACAAAAGCTGTCAATTCGATTTTTTTCAAAATTTTATTGAATGTTGACAACAATATTTTTTGAAAGATTAAGGTAGTTTAAAGCCAATATCTCAAAGTTTTGAAAAGATATTTGAGTCGAAAATCAATTTTTACCAACTTTTATTAATTTTTTTAGGTTTTTATTTTTTTTTTTTTAAAAACTGTCAATTCGATTTTTTCTCAACATTTTTCAGAATGTTGAAAAAAATATTTCTTATAAGATAAAAAAAGTTTTAAGCCTTAATCTCAAGTTTTTGAAAAGATATTTGCGTCGAAATTCAATTTTTACCAACTATGAGTAAATTTTTTCTTAGGATTTTATTTTGTATAAAAAAAACTATCAATTAGATTTTTCTCAAAATTTTATCAGATGTCAAAAACATTATTCTTCGTTGCACAAAATTGTTTTGGAGATGAAATCATATTTTGGTCGTAAAATTTTCGAGGTGACAAATTTTTTCGTTCAGTTTTTTTGATTTATAAAAAAACCGTTAATTGGATTTTTTCCAAAAATATAATTGTTTTGTATCACGTTACAGTATATATTATAAAATTTAATTCAAGTCTCTAGCGTCATTAGTTCATGAGATATTTAGGTTTAACCAAAATTTTCATTTTTAAACTAAACTATAGTAAAAAAAAAAACCACCCACGCAATTTTCTTGAGAGCCCTTTCTGCATCTTTCTGCCTTATTATCTGTATAAAAAAATTTATTTGAAGTCGATATCTCTTCTGGTTCTTGAGCTATGGAGGACGAAAAAAACGTCGCGAACGTACAGACGTACGCACGTACGTACACACGCACGCACAGACATCTTTCTAAAAATCTTTTATTTCGACTCTAGGGACCTTGAAATGTCGAGAAATGTCAAAATTTTCAATTTGACAAATCGGACCCATTACAATAACTTCCTATGGGAAGTTAATAATATATGAAGGAATTATTTCCCTTTAAAAGTTCTTTAAAAAAGTCCGCGGTAGCATATGTCTATTTTTTGGCTTATTATAACTTTGGCTTATTATAACTTTTTTTATACTAACCAAGTTTGTTCTAAAATAAAGCACGCTAGTGAATAATAAATATATCTTGTAGGTTGTTAGTTATTTTAAGTACTTGAGTGTACTTATGTATTTATGTATGTACAGTACATTCACTACCTGGAACGCAGTTAAAGATACCTGACTACATTTTAACATCATTTGCCTTCGAATTAAAAAAAAAACAAAAAAAAAACAAAATTTTCTTTTGTTTCTCAGTGCATAACAGGGGTAGAGTGTTTTTGTTTAATGACAAAAATAAAAAGTAAAAAATGAACAGAAATTATATGTACGAACGTAAGAATAAAATGTACAATTTTCACATTGTTTCAGCCAGCGCAGGTAATTTTATTTCAATTTATTAATTAAAATCAAGTGATGTGCGTGATTATATGTTTTTGTGTACTATAAAAGTTACTGCAGTAATTTAATTATTTTATAAATAAATGATTAAAAAATTCATTAATTTTTTGTTCTTATTTATTTATATGCACATGTTTTTCCAATTTGATATTGCCTCGATATCTCTTCATCATTATAACGTGTGTGAATATCCTTTTTAGTCTTTTAGTCGTCTTTTCTGCTCACTTTGACAATAAATGCGTGTAATGAATTCGTAATTTTATTTTATCGTATTTTATTATTATATTTTTTTTGTTGTAGTTGATGAATTCGATAAAATGATATTCAATTTAACAAATGTTCAGTCATGGATGTAATCGGATTATATGTAGGTACATAATATTATATTAAATTGTACACCGACCGTCTAATTGGATATCGCGTGTGGATTTTGTGTAATTAATCTGTCTCTTTGTCATACATGCATATGTACATATATTGGATGATTTTGATGCAAAGTTTTGTTGTATGACTAAAGTTACCTACATGAAGTGTTAACATGACACTCTCTCCCTCTTGTTAAAATCGGATATAAGCTTTATATCAAATGAGTCATGCAAGGACAATGCGATCTTCTGTACATTCTGTATATTATATACATATAAAGTTAACGCAGTAGATGTAATGGATTACGTGATGACACTCAAGCATTGTAATAAATGTCATAATATTAAGTGAAATGTGTAGGATTGAGGAATATAGATTGTTGAAATTGGATCAAAGGATTACAACATTTAATCGAATATAGGAAGGTGCGAATAAGGCCCAAAGTTATATTTTCAACCTTTAAAATTTTTGATTTATGGTGTAAATTGTAAAAAAATTCAGTTAAAGTGTTATAATCTTTTTCGTGGTTTAAGGTCGGTAGCACTGGCAATTGACGCTTGTCAAACGCATCTGTGATTTCAAGTGTCATAATATTGGGTAAATGTTCGCCATTTTCGATAATGAATCACTTAGCAATCGAACAAAACTTTAATACTTTTTAAACTTACTACAAAAGTTGTGATAAAAACGGATGATTATGGTCCTCATAATCGACCGACTACTCATAACATCGGTGAAATTTTGAACAAATTGAAGAGCGTTGAAGCTTTACTGATGTCTGTGCATCATCGAAATCCACGTTCAATGGAAAATATTGCTCCGGAAAATTAACGGTTTTTTTTATAAATGAAAAAAACTGAAAAAAAAAATTGTCACCTCGAAAATTTTACGACTAAAATATGATTTCATCTCCAAAACAATTTTGTGCAATGAAGAATAATGTTTTTGATATCTGATAAAATTTTGAGAAAAATCTAATTGACAGTTTTTTTTACAAAAAATAAAAACCTAAAAAAAAATTAATAAAAGTTGGTAAAAATTGATTTTCGACTCAAATATCTTTTCAAAACTTTGAGTTATTGGCTTTAAACTACTTTTATCTTTCAAAACTATTGTTGTCAACATTCAGTAAAATTTTGAAATAAATCGAATTGACAGGTTTTTTACAAAAAATTAAAAACCGAAAAAAAAAATTAAAAAAAGTTGTTAAAAATTGATTTTCGACTCAAATATCTTTTCAAAAATTTGAGATAACGGCTTCTAACTAATTTTAACTTATAAGAAATATTTATTTCAACATTCGATAAAATTTTGAGAAACAAAACAATACTAAAACTTGGTAAAAATTTACTTTCGACTCAAACAGCTTTTCAAAAATTACAAATATTGGCTTCAAACTTTTCGTTTCCGATATTCAGTAATTTTTTTTATAAAAATTCAACAGTCCGTTTTTTCATAAAAAAATAAAATCTACAAAAAATAGTACGCAAATTTGGTAAAAATTGATACATATAGACAAACTTTTAAGCAAGACAAATCGACAGACGGGATGGGAAGTTATCAGTGTGGGTCGCATCCCAGCCTCTTTTTTTGTTAAACTTTTAGAAAATTTAGATATCAAATTCTCTTTTTTTTAATTGTTCCAGTAACGCATACTGTAAGGGGTAATAAAATTCCCTAAAAACTGATCTCATCTTACAAATTGTGTACATACGAGGTTTTTATTGTTTATGTGGAGTAAAGACTCTGTTGAAATATTAATCTACTTTGTCACTGATAATTAAAATGAATTTTATACTTCACATATAGACAAGTGATTAAATTCCTTCAATATTTTTGATGTCACAATAAAAACAAACACAAATTATTTCATAAAATAATATAAAACCAATTATGTTTCCCTTGTGCAAATATTTAAAAATTGTTTCCTTTTTTTTGAGGGGGGTGAGGTGGTAGGAATAATTAGTTCAAACGAATTTTAATAAAGATCAATACCAATATTCCAATCACAAACATTAATTTATACGAGTACATATTTATAAATCTATATTATGAACAGGGATGTATAGTATAGTATGTCTATGAAAATGTTGAATCATAAACATTAATTTAAATATTTTCCCTTTTCCTTTTATTTTCCTCTTTTTTGAAAAAAAAATAGATACTCGTGTACATAAACATAAATATAAATTTTAAGCCATTTTATTTAACATTTTTGCAGGTGCTGGACGAACGTATACAGCACATAGCCTACGTGCCAGTCACTCCAGAATCATACAATCAATCGACAGGGAACGAGCTGAAGCCACGTCCTGTGGGCGAGGAGAATGGAATCGTGGTGTACAATTATAATCCTGTCAGTGCTGTCAATTATGTGAGTATGTGGTTGGGTTGGGTTGGAGCGGAGCGGGCTGGACAAAAGTTCAAAAAAAAAGAAAAACCTAGCCTTCTCGGCTAATTGGGTTTTTCATTTTCAAATTATTATTAGGGGTTTTTTGTTTTCATAAAAAGTTTAATATTTCAGTATTTTTTTTTTTTTTTGTTTTGTTTTACTTGAGTATTTAACGTTGATGGCCATGTTGTTTTTTTGTTTTGTTTTAAAATATAGTTTGCCTATTAAAATGCATTTAATTAAATTGAATTCTGCACACAGGGTTACCACACAAATTTTAGAGTGAATTTTAATTGCATGTTTATGATATGAAAGCATGATAGTAGATTAGAAAAGAGGATAATTTACAAACATTATGTATGGATGTATGTATGTATTTGGGTGTGATATATGTATGTAACATCAGGTTTTAATATTGGAATATTTTAAGGGGAGGGTACCTACAAATTCCAGGAAAATTTTGCTATCGGCTTATGTGTGTTTGGGACGTAAAATTTAATGATTTTCAGGTTTACCTGTTTTATACCACCTAATTTTTATTTACGAGCATATGTACATATATATTTTTGGAAAAAAGGATTAAATTTTATGGATGTATGAAAAATCAAAATTAATTTTAATTATAAAATAATCTCAAAACATAATATTTGATATTGGAATAAAATTAAGTTTTAACATTTAATACCGATATCAAATTAGGATTTATTTGATTTTTATTCAAATCAATTCCTGCTAAATTGGTTTCGACAAAATTAATATTTTGTGTAGAAAATTCATTAATTGGAAATGTAAGGAGAAATTATTACTATTTTCGTATAATTTGCAAGTGTACTTTATTTGAATCGATAGTACGGTCGATATAATTTAATGTTTGAAGATTTTAGTCCAATTTTGGCTTTCTAATATTTCGGACAGTATTTCAAAAAAAAATTCTTCAAAGTTGGCTACCAGTTCGTCAATCCAATCCGGATTTCCGCTATAAGTATGAGTCTTAACATAGCTTTCAAAAAAAAAATAGTCTAGAGGCTTTAAATCGAATGATGTAGGCGCCAATTGACCGGCACCAAACATGAAATAAACTGTTCAACGAACTCGCCTCTAAATTGGTCTACTGTTACGGATGTTGTGTGGCACCGTCTTGTTGAAACCACTTATACGTTATTATTCCATGGTAGCGCTCACCATTCACAGTAACGTTGCGATTCGTATCGTCTTTGAAGAAATACTGTCCAATGATTGTGCCAACCCATAATCCACACTAAACCGTGACTTTCTTGGATGCATTTTCACTCTGAACCTATTTTTCGATGGAGAAGTGGATCTCCGGTTAAATTTTGAAAAACCCTTTCACAAAAATAAGGTGTTTTGGTAGGTCGTTCTGTTTCAATTCTTTCACCAGCTGTATTTTCACAGCTAATGGGTGATTTTTTTGAGGTTAGGATTTTCATGCAGTAGTATTTGACAGATCACGCGGGATTTCAGACATGGTGTCAAAGAGAAAGATGCTCAGTATGCTTTGACATTTCATCATGAATAGACTTACTAACGAGCAACGCTTGCAAATCATTGAATTTTATTACCAAAATCAGTGTTTGGTTCGAAATGTGTTTCGCGCTTTACGTCCGATTTATGGTCTACATAATCGACCAAGTGAGCAAGTGAATGGCTACGTAAATAAGCAAAATTGCCGCATTTGGAGTGAAGAGCAACCAGAAGCCGTTCAAGAACTGCCCATGCATCCCGAAAAATGCACTGTTTGGTGTGGTTTGTACGCTGGTGGAATCATTGGACCGTATTTTTTCAAAGATGCTGTTGGACGCAACGTTACGGTGAATGGCGATCGCTATCGTTCAATGCTAACAAACTTTTTGTTGCCAAAAATGGAAGAACTGAACTTGGTTGACATGTGGTTTCAACAAGATGGCGCTACATGCCACACAGCTCGCGATTCTATGGCCATTTTGAGGGAAAACTTCGGAGAACAATTCATCTCAAGGAATGGACCGGTAAGTTGGCCACCAAGATCATGCGATTTGAAGCCTTAAGACTATTTTTTGTGGGGCTACGTCAAGTCTAAAGTCTACACAAATAAGCCAGCAACTATTCCAGCTTTGGAAGACAACATTTCCGAAGAAATTCGGGCTATTCCGGCCGAAATGCTCGAAAAAGTTACCCAAAATTGGACTTTCCGAATGGACCACCTAAGACGCAGCCGCGGTCAACATTTAAATGAAATTATCTTCAAAAAGTAAATGTCATGGACCAATCTAACGTTTCAAATAAAGAATCGATGAGATTTTGCAAATTGTATGCGTTTTTTTTTAAAAAAAGTTCTCAAGCTCTTAAATTCTTCCGAAAAA
Organism: Eupeodes latifasciatus; assembly: GCA_920104205.1. Classification (NCBI taxonomy): domain Eukaryota; kingdom Metazoa; phylum Arthropoda; class Insecta; order Diptera; family Syrphidae; genus Eupeodes; species Eupeodes latifasciatus. The sequence goes on along the minus strand of OV049926.1, from coordinate 24,348,247 downwards.
TTTTCCACGTAGGTATAGTGAAGTAGCAGAGGCCCGATTGCTGCGAACGGCCGGCGCGCGACTAATCGATAATTCACGGGCGTTATTAAAACTGGCCAATACAGCTGCGATATTTTCCTCAGTTTGAACCCTACTTTAGCGTTTTTTTTTTTCGTATGTCCAATATTGTAAATTTGTTGCGAAATTTAGTCACAACAGCCGGAATAGCCGCCATATAGTAGGTCGATTAAACTGACTATAAAATGGAAGAAGGGTGCGATGAGCTTTCTTAACAGAGTACACATTTTGATAATAAAATTCAATCATTTGCAAGCGTTGTTAGTTTGTTAGACGGTCTATGGTTAAATTATAGATCAAACTGAAGATGCTTGACAGTGACTCAAACCACGAAGCGTCATGACCTTTTGAAACCATTGTAGCCAAAATTAAATTTAAGATTTTTGTACGGTTTTTCAAAATTTGTTGATAAATTTAAAAAGTATAGGTACTAGGAAACTTTTCGGGCCAAATATATTTCACTTTTTGAAGAAATTAAATTCAAAAACATTGGCTTCAATGTTCGAAAAATATATTTTCAAGTTCGTTTAAAAATGTGTTATGTTATATTTTCAAAAAGTATAGAAATTCTTTTATTTTAAACTTCAAGAAATTCTAGAATCGAACAAAAAAAATTAAAAATCATTGAGAGCGTTTTTTCGTTTTTAGAAAATTTGAAGTTCTTGAATTCTGTTTAGTTTTTAAATTATGCATGAAGGCGTGGGTACAACCCTTTAAAAAGTTTGATTTGTATTATGACAATTATTTTGGGTATGATAACGTTCAGGATCTGCTATAACCTAAAAAAATTATTTTCTATTTTCTAACAATTGAGCACTGCAACTTTGAGAGTTGCTATTAAAATATGTTTGTGGGCGTTTTAAGCCTTGGGCTATCCAACAGACCGAACAAATGTTGTTTTGCATATTTTATATATCAAACGTACTCGTATGTATTATTGAAAGCTTGCAATAATTTTTTTGAAACGATTTCCTGTAGGTTCACGGCCATACTAAGATCTTCTACAATTTTGTTTAACATACATTAATTTGTACATTTTCCTTCGAGTAGCTGTTTTCAGTGCACCTGGGCGTGGCTCGTCAAAAACCGACGTGCGAGCACTCTGAAACTCGCTATACCAATTTTTGACGGTCGCCATTGAAGAAGTAGACTCACCGTAGGGAGCATCTATGCGCTCTTTCATTTCGCTGCGCGATTTTCCTTCTAACAACAACAATCGAATCTCCGACCGATATTGTTTGAGGGGGGGGGGGGTAAAGTACTTACCAAACCTTTTCGCTTATGATCCAATTAATGAATTTTTTTCAGAATATATTGATTTTTGGCTAAATGGCTCACCTCTAAAGTAAAAAGTGAAAAATTCGTCAAATATTTTTTTTTTAATTCTTTTTCAAAGGACTTAGTTGTCCTGAATTTAAATAAAGAAAAATAAAGAAGGCCAAGGTGGGTTTGTCAGCCAATAAAGTTATGGCGACTGGTTTTTTGGGATGCACGCGGGATAATCCACATTGACTACCTTCAAAATGGAAGAACAATCAATGGGGAATATTATGCCAACTTATTGGACCGATTCAATGACGATTTGAAAAAAAAAACCGACCTCATTTGGCCAAGAAAAAAGTTCTTTTCCAACGAGACAATGCAAGGGTGCACACATGTGCAGTTGCCATGGCAAAAATCCATGAACTGGGCTATGCATTGCTCCCTTATCCACCCTATTCTCCAGATTTGGCTCCGAGCGACTACTTCTTGTTCCCAAACCTGAAGAAATGGCTTGTGGAAAAAGATTTGACTCCAATGATGAAGTCATCTCGCAAACAAAGGCCTATTTTGAGGACCTCGACAAATCATTTTTTTTTTTTTTTGGAAGGGATACAAAAATTGGAGAAGCGTTGGACAAAGTGTATAGAGCTCAAGGGAGACTACGTTGAAAAATAAAATTATTTCTTTATCAAAAAATCTGTGTTTTATTCCAAAAGTCACGGACTTATTGACCCGCCCTCGTATTACTTAGTTTTTAGAAATTCACATAAGGAGTCTTCTTTTAATTCTATATAAAGTTTTAAGAATTTATTGCTTGAAGGGTTTTGAAAAATAAGTTTTGAAGTTAGTGCTGATTTTAAATCCGAAGTTAAATTATCAGTATCGGTTTTCAACATTGAGTTTCTTTTTTTCAATATATTTCAAATACTTCATGTGATAGCCTTGTTTACACGAATCGGTACAAGAACAAAAATTACTACAAAATAAGAGGCACAATTGTCTTCCTTTTAAAAACCGTTTTGCCATAAATGGTTCAGCGTTTCTTTAAGAATTATGTAATACAGGTGAAATATAAGAACTTATGAAGACTTTCCGAAAATTTTGTAAAATATTATAAATATTTTAACTGCATATTGGGGATAGGAATTGAAGTTTTAGAAAACAAATTCACTAATTTAGATAGCTTCAAAAACCTTGCATACGTTAATTTTTCGTTTTAAAAAAGGAAGATCTTAAAAACCTGACTTGATTGAGGGATTTTTGAGTGGGATTTGTATTAAGACCATCAAAACCTATCGAAAAAGTGCTAACTAACCCCATCAGTGTAGTTGAAGACTGAATTAAAGGCGTTTAAAGTTTTGCTATGAGAATAGCATGAATAATTTTGAAATATCTATAATTCTTTAATTCGAAAAAGGAGTAATTTAAGGTTTAACCGGTTATAATCTTTGAGGCCATAGTTATTGAAGTCCAATGAGATCAGTTCAAATTTAAACAAAAATCGATTTTTCGAAAATTCTAGGCTTGTTCAAGCCTTAAGATAAAGATTCCAATATTAAAAACATACTCGTACAACAATGAATTTATCGATCTTACGAACAGATTTGTATATCAAAAGATACTGAATTTTGTTCCGTTTTTGGAAAAATGTTTTCGTTTTCGAGAAATGTTATTTTCGAAAAAAAATACAGAATAGGCCTCCTGCGAGGAATGATCGAAGTCTTAAATATTTATATTATATAAAATAGATGGTACTCAAGCTTCATGTAGTTAAACATTTTTTGAAAAATAATTTGTTTTCTAAGTATTTCTTATAACAAAATATAGAAATCACAATTTAAAAACGTCATGAAATCCAATTTTAGTATCTTGGTACTTTTTATGTACTTTTTACACTCTCTTGCCAAATGATTTGAACATGCACTTGAAACACTTTCTAAACACTTGCCAAAACAGTACGTACGAGTGTGCTAAAGCTAAAGCTTCCTTAGTTTTCAAAATAAATGTAAATTTAAAACAATTACTTCACATTGTGTATAATTTTTGTGTACATAGGTCACCTGTTCACTCTCGCAATGTACACTTATACATATGTATTTATAGAAATTAATTGAAATTTCAAAAACAAAATTGCATTTCAATTCAATTTAATGTGGAGTTGATTCTTAATTTGATGTGTGCCTCCTGATGCCTGACCTGGCTCATAGCCTGTAGCCTATGTATGTTTATGAAGACATATTGCAATGAAAATTGAATGAAACATTTGCAAAGAGAACTGAAATTCTTTGGAATTGAAAATCGCACCAACTCTACAGTCATCGTCATTTATCTCATCAAAGCTTACAAAATACCCTTCACTCTTATTCTCTTCTCTAAACAAAACAAAACAAAACTAGGAGATGGGTGAAAATGATTTAGGAAAATTCATTTTATAGAACTATGCATGAGCAGAGCACGTTATGCACCTCAACCTCATACGTATGAATGGACGTATGTTTGCATTTGCATGGTGTAGACGTTTCGACTGAAAGGAAACATTTGTATATTGTTTAGAAAGATTAGAAAGTTTTGAACGATTTTTGAGATTTTGTTTCAACAAGTTCTTGAATTTTGACAGAGGACCTAGATTATGGTAGTGACGTGTGAGGAAATCGGAAAAGCTCTGTTATGTTTTTAGTCTATTTAGTTCATAATTGAATTTTATATTTATTTTGATTCCAGCCAAAGCATACCCGACTTACTATTTGGGTGCTTTATTGATTCTATTCCAGCAACAATACCCGAGTTATGATTTATACAATTATCTGGGTGGTTTCAAAAAGATGGGTATTTTACATATTTTGTATTGCAAACATTTATAATGAATATTTCGGTGCTAACTATAACCGATACCAAATCAGCAACTTATTACTATGTGTTTACCAAAATACTAGTAACCCAACACTGTAATTTAATTCGGTATTAAAGCGGGTATTTTCATTTTTTGTATGCTATTTTTGTAACTGATACCCAAAACTCTACTCACATCTGAATGCCCGGGTAATAAATAAGACGAGGATGTGAGTAGTTTCGAATATCCGGATACTCTACATATTTTGTACTGCAAAAACTAATATTGAATATTTCGGTGGAATATCCAACTTCATACTATGTGATCCACACTAATATTATAAAGAGGAAAGATTTGTATTTTTGTATGTAACGACTAAACTTAAAAAGTACTGGACCGATTTTAATATTTTTTTTTTCATTGGAAAGCTACATTATCACTTAGTAACATAGGCTACATTTTGTACTAGATTACTATAGAAATCTTTAGAAATTCCTATTGAAATCAACCGAAGGTGTAAAAAATTAGCCATAAAATGTCTTTGATCGCATACGCTGCGAAGAGTATTAATGATAGGACAAAAAAATGTTTCCTAATTTAGTAATTCATGGTCGTTTTAATTAGCATGCTTATAACTTAAATATTTGTACCTATTTATGTCTACCGCATAGAACGAAAAAAGTCATCCTATTGACTATTTTGGTAGTCAATATGACAATTTGGTAGTCAATTTTCAGCCGATAACCGCGATAGTCAATAGAACAATTTTCGGTTGTCAATTTTGGGATCCGAAATTATTTTACAATTTGGTAGTCAATATGACAACTGTAGTAGTCAATATGACAACTTTGGTTGAAGGAATTTGAAACTTCGATTGTCATATTAACGAATATGACAACTGCGGTAGTCAATATGACAACTGCGGTAGTCAATATGACAACTGCGGTTGTCAATATGACAACTGCTGTAGTCAATATGACAATTGCGGTAGTCAATATGACAACTGCGGTAGTCAATAGGACAACTGCTGTAGTCAATATGCAATTTTTTTTTGAAAACCGAAATCTTATTTGAATACCAGGTAGTCAATGTAACAATTCTCTATAGTAAATTTTGGTCGTCAATATGACAACCACAGTAGTCAATATGACAACCACAGTAGTCAATATGACAACTGCGATAGTCAATATGACAACTGCGGTAGTCAATAGGACAACTGCGGTAGTCAATATAACAACTCTCGATAGTCAATTTTGGTAGTCAATATGACAACCACGGAAGTCAATATGACAACTGCGGTAGTCAATAGGACTTTTGCGGTAGTCAATATGACAACTGCGGTAATCAATAGGACAACTGCGGTAGTCAATATGACAACTGCGATAGTCAATATAACAATTCTCGATAGTCAATTTTGGTAGTCAATATGACAACTGCGGTAGTCAATAGGACAATTGCCAAATTGTCATATTGACTACCGAAGTTGTTCTATTGACTACTTCTGTTGTCATATTGATTAGCGAAAATTGACAATCGAAAATTGTGCTATTGACTATCCAGTAGTCAATTTTAAAAAATTATGTTGTCATATTGCCTATTTTGGTAGTCAATGCGACAATTTGGTCAAATTTCAGGTTGACTATCGACGATTGTTAATATGACAACTTTTTTTTCTGTGCGGTGCGAAGCCGGGACCGGCCGCTAGTTATCCACATATTGGGAACCATGGGTAATTCTTTTTTTGCTATTTTGATAACTATAAATAAATAAATTAGGTGGCGCAACAGTCTGTTGAGAACTGGGGCCTAGTGACTTACAAATTTCAACCATTCTTGTGTGCGAGTAATGTTGTCAGGAATGGAGGGGGCCTACAGTTTTAAGCCGAATCCGAACGGCTTATTTGAGAAAGCACTTTTCATGACAAGAATTACTCTTAGAGAATTTTTCAATTCTTCGCAAGAGGCAGTACCCGTGAAAAATTTTAGATGGCACAGGCACGGATCAAACCCAAGAACTCTAGCATGACAGTCCAACGCACTAACCATCATGATAACTATCCGAGTGATAATTTACACAATTATATGAGTAGTTTTAACTATCCGGGTATAAATAATGAATACTTTGGTACCAGCTTTTCCCTACTATACTATTTAAATACCCAAATTGTGCCAACCCAATATATTATACGGGTATTCGTTTAATTTTATTCAGGATTAAAGTATGAATTTCATTTTTGTATGACATTTTTCTAAGGGGTATCAGAAATCCTACTCGCATCTGAGTGATTAATTATTATAAATGTATTTGTGAAGCTTTAAATTGTGAAGCTTTTAAATTAAATTACTTGCGAAGTTAAAGTATTTATTATTTTTGTGCAAGTTTTACCCAATAGCAAATATGATTACGAAGGTACCTAATGTAAAAAGCAATAATGTGTAAATGGGTACTTTAATTGTGTACAAAACCGGGTTTATTCATGAATTTTACTGTGAAGATGTTAAATACATGCGTATAGTCCTTCGCAATACTTTTTTTTTGTATAAAATTACGGCAAAAAATAGCTTTATACAAAATAAAATTTGAGCAAAAGTCTACAAAAAGCGAAACCCGGTTACTCTTTTAGTGTTTTACTAAAGAATGAGTACCCTTGAAGCCCTGAGTATTTTGGTACTAATAATCAAAAACACTGTTTTAAAAAGATAATTTAAATTATCAAGTGCTTTGGTGATTCTTGAACATAGGTACCCGAAAAATGTTAAGGTTGAGATCTCTTGACCCATAATGAAGAATTCTAACCCCTGTGACTGTTAGAAATTATTTTTTTATTGCGTTTTTACAATATGAAAACACGGGTACTCAGATTATTATTGACATCAGGCATTTTATCATAACCAGTATTTCTTGTTTAAGCCCAATTCACTGTAAGAAATTAGCTTTATATTGCGTTTTGACGTTTTAAAAACACGAGATAATTGTTAGAATAGGATATTTTGGCGATAGTAATCAATACCCCGATTAGAACGGGCGTTTAAGCTCAAGAGTTGTTGTTATAAACCCTTTGATTGATGATTGCCAGATACGGATACTGGGTTTATTGTTAAGATCGTGTGTATTGTAGTTCATAATTAAGAGTGATTTGACGAATACTCGCGTAATTGTCAACATAGGGCATTTTGGGGTAGTTCATAATTAAGAGTGCTTTGACGAATACCCGCGTAATTGTCAACATAGGGCATTTTGGGGGTCTTAATTAACCGTTTTTGATTTAACCCCATTTAATGTAAAAATTTATTTTTATATTTGGTTTTGACGGTTCAGTGCCCTGATCATTTTTAACATCACGCATAAGAGTTTTTACTTTAACCCTTTTGACTCTTAAGACTTACCTTATTATTGTGTTTTGAGGTTTTGAAGACAGGTGAATCCGGTTAATTATTGAGATCGGGCATTATGGTTGTCATAATCAAGAATTGTTGATTTACATCCTGTGATTCTAAAAATGTACATTCTTATTGTGTTTTTCGGGTTAAGGAACAAAATAACCCAGATAATTGTAGAGATTGGGCACTTGGCGGTCATAATAAATAGTTCTTAATTTGAGCACTGAGACTGTCAAAAATGATTTTTTTATTTTATTTGATGGTTAAAAACACAGGTATTGTTTGGATGTGAATGATTGGCGTTAATGACCAAGGGATTTTGACTTATAAAAAAGCTAGTACCCGAGTAATTGTTAAAATCGGATATTTTAGCTGTTTTACTTTGTTTGTAATTTTGATTGTAAGAAGCAATGGATTGCCGAAAAACATAACTTCAAAACAAAAATAATTTTTGAATGTTCAAGGTTTTTTTTAACAAACAACTGTCATTCTGGGAAAAGCTTCATCTTGACCAATTTTTCTTGCTGCTAATACTACTCGTACTATTCCGATGGAATTCTGATCGCACTAATACCGACTTCATTACTCACGATTTTTTCACTTCCCCTTTTGAATATTATTTTGAATAGTTTCTTTATTTTTTGCACACTTCTTTTTTTTTTGACATCTTACAGAATAATGAAAACAAAATCAAATGCGGTGGCGGCGATGATTCCGATGGCACCGATTCAGACATATCATCATCGGAGAGTCGTGGCTCTTCGCCAGAACGTCGCCAACGACTAATGCTGAAACATCGTTTTTCAAAAATGTTTAACAATTGTCGTTCATCAAGTAATTCGAATGATGAAAATGACGATGACGATGACGAAGAAGATGACGAGGAAATAATTCAAATTACGAATTTGGCAGCAAAGTCAATAATTAAAGAACCTAGTGTTATTCAACTTATTGAACAATCTGAATCAAAAGAAGACGTCGCAGATGGTGATGGCAATGCTGTTAATGTTAATGTTGATGATGACGATGATATCGATGACATTTGGGGTGCTCCTTCGCCATATTATAGTGCCTCGCCAACAAAATGCTTTATTCAGCGAATCGAAGCTAAACCAGTGCCTCCAGAAACCAGCTTGCCATTGCCACAAACAGCACGTTTAGAAATAGTAAATAATTATATTTTAGTAGTTTTGTTGTTGTAGTTTTGTTTTTTTAGTATAGTTGTAATATTTGTTGCAGAAATGCGAAATCAATCAAAATTTAAATACACCATCTTCATCCAACCTCACATCACCTGTATTACCTGTAAATGTTTTTTCAACTTCACAACTACCACTTCCACCACAAATTCAACTGCCAACCCTTTTGGGTGCTTCTTCTTGTTTAAATTCTTATGATTTGGCCAACATTGAGTTCATAAATATTTCGAGTGAAAATACCCGTATTAACGATCATTGTTGTCCCCCCTTAACACAGTTTAGCCGTTCGAGTGTTGGCGGTTCAAAGTTCCTAACTCAGGTGCATCCGTGCAGCAAGGACGACTACGATGGCTTGTGGTTCGAGTCACGCTTTGAATCGGGAAATCTAGCAAAAGCTGTGAAAATCACCGAAACCTACTATGAGCTGTATTTGCGTCCGGATTTGTATACGAGTCGTTCGAAACAGTGGTTCTATTTTCGTGTGGGAAGGACAAAAAAGAACTTGACTTATAGGTGAGTACAGAAAAGTTTTAAAACATTATCACATGGAAATGCAAAGATTTTGTTCTTCATTTTTCAACTATTTTTTTTTTTTTTTTTTGAAAAATCAGAATTAATAGTTCTTGATTTTGAACATAAAATGTGTTTAAGTTGACGTTAAGTTAAGATCTCACAAATTATCGTTGCATTCAACATTTTAATAAATAAACGGAATAGTTCGACTATTATAAAATATTAAGTTTAGAATTATTTTGGGTCTGTTGCTATCTTTTGACAGCTTGTTTGTAAAAAATGTGTATAAAATGAAAATAATGTTGAAAAATTACCATTTAACTGCTTGAAAAGACATTTCACTGAATCATTTTGACAGTTGAAAATTATAATTTTAGACTGCTTAAAACTATAATTTTACTATTAAAAATCATCAATTTTCAAAATTTTAAAAACCAATTTTGCGTGTTAAAATGACGGTTTTAATTCAATTTAAATGGACAATCTTTTTTTGAAAGTTAAGAACTACCTTTAAACTTTGAGAAATATCGATTTGACTGCTAAAAACACTTGTTAAAAATTGCAATTTGACTTTTAAAGTGACATTTTGAGTACTTCAAATTATTTCTGCTTATGAAAATGATATTGTGACTAAAAATTTGTATTTTGACAGTTGTAAATTTCATTTAACTTTATAATACGACATTTTGTTCTTTTTTTTAAATTAATTTTTGTCTGTTTAAAAATTATCTTCGACTTTTAAAAATGCCTTTACCTTCTGAAAATCATCCATTGTCTTTTTGGCTCGGTATGAAGTTTTGAAAAACTTTCAATTTAATGATTCCATGGTTTTGAAAAATATGTTTTAAGAGTTAATTTTGAGCACTGTATTCGAATGCTACTACTTGCTCAAATTTTAAAAATACACATTTGCGACATTATTTTTTCAAAATGTTTCAAAAACTTTATTCGATAGTTTTGTTAAGACAACGGTTTCGGTACAAAAACAAAAGTTCATTTTTAACTCATTTTGCCTTTTTTCTCTTTAAAACCGTTTTAGCGTTAATAATTCAGCATTTCTCTAAGACTTGTGTAAGACAGGTGAAACCTGCATTTCTAACAGTCGACACTGATCTTAAAACCGTTTATCTAATCTTAATTTTAAATTCAAAAGTGACATTTTGAATGCTAAAATGTTACTGCAACCTGAAAAAATTTTGTTCTAATGTGAAAATAAAATTAAGCTTGTTGAATATGACAATCTAATCATAGCACTGGTGATCTGAACTGGTGGAACAAATCTTTACATCGTTTTGGAGAAATTAACATTATTGCACTTGAGTTTGGCATGAAGCTCTTTTATCGAAAATGCGTGCATTACGTTACGATGAATCTCTTCTTTGTTGGATTAGAAATAACCTTTCAGAACTTTCAATTCAAGTAGTATTAGACGGGTTAAAATCTTATTATCAAAATAAACGCTGGTGTGCCCAGGAATCCCTTTTGTCTCCGACACTCTTTCTTATTTTTATAAATGATTTGTTTCAAACTTCTAACCCACTACATATTTTCGCTGACGACCCTCAGCTTTTTATATCCGTTTTTAAAATCACACACTTGTCTTTCGAATGAGGAACTTCAACGGCAGCGTTCATTAAGTTCTAATCTTGAATATGGAATCAAAAACCGTGTAGAATGCCACTATCAATTGGTGGCACTTGCGTCGAGGAGACCGAACAGCTTTTAGTCCTCGGTATGTGCATAACAAACCATCTGATTTGGCTATAAGTTACAAAGCCTTTATTCGTCCGAGACTCGAATATAAATCCTATATTTGGACAGATGCTTCAATAACTCATTTGAATCTCTTGGCAAGAATTTAAACAAGAGCTCTGAAAATGATAGTTAGACCGTTGTCTAACTGAAACGTTTGTATTTCATGAGTACCGCCGCATAGTTTTAAGCCTATAATTTTATTTTATCGCTATTTTAATAAACAATGCTCTAGTGAAATAGCATTCTTCAAACGTAATCCTCTTTTTTTAAGAATGTTAATCAATTTGTATTTGAGCCCGATATCGGACGTACTGACGTAGGGATATTCTTTTTTTAGTCGCACTTCACGAATGTAGAATGCTTTACCTGAGTCAATATTTTGTAAAAAATTAGTTTTAGGTAAAAATGGGTTTGAAATAGTTTAAAAAAAGGTTTTTTTTTATTGTTAAAATAAAACTTTTGACTGTTAAATATAAACACTTTGCTTGTTAAACATTTACTTTTAATTGTCTATAAGCATCTGTGACTGTTAAAAAATAATAAGGCACCAGGTGAAGATGGTGTACCTTACGATTTTTTTAAGAATTCATCTCAAAGTTTTAAGTTGCAACTTGTTGTGCTTGTTGACAAAATTCTTAAGAATGCGGAAGTTCCTTCCTCTTTCAAAAAATCGGTTATCTTCCCAATACATAAAAAAGGTTCCATAAATGACGTAGCTAACTACAGAAGTTTATCTTTAATGAATATCATAACTAAGGTATTTTGCGGAGTTCTTATGGATCGTTTGGAAAAGTGGGTAGAAACAAAAAATATGCTATCAGACTTCCAGGCTGGATTTAAGAAAAATTATTCCACTGTTGACCAAATCTTTACTCTGTCATCGATAGTCAAAGCATTTGAGGCAAGAAATCAAAAGGTTTACTCGATGTTTGTCGACTTCAAAGCAGCGTTTGATTTGGTAAATTGCAATGCTTTATTATACAAACTTTCGCAGACGGGTGGTTCAACCAGATTTTTACATGTCATCAAGAATATGTATACAAACACAAAAGCAGGGATGGAACGCAATATTCTGAATGGTTTAGTACTGATTCTGGTGTCAAGCAAGGTTGTCCGCTTAGTGCACTTTTTTTCATAATTCATTAATGACATTACTAACCACTTACCTGGAGGAATTAGAATGGCCGGAATCCGGATAAATGTGTTACTATATGCTGACGACATATTATCGGAACCGAAAAAAAATCTTCAATTGATGAAAAACAGACTGTCTTCCTTCATACTGCGATAAATGGGGATTACAAATCAATACAGATAAATAAAAAAAAAATGATCTTTTTGCGATCTAATCGGACTGAAGCTGAAAGTAATTGGAAGTACAACGGAAGAAGTTTGGAAGTGACATACGAATATACCTACATAGATATCTTGGAGTGAACCTCAATCCACGGCTGAATTTTAGTACGCACCTTGAAATTAAAGCAAAAACATCACAAAGTCTAACAAACTTAACATGGAGAAAGATTTTCACGAACAACCTTATTTATTTGGCTACCAAATACCAAATTTTTAATGCAGTTGTAAGGTCCACTTTATGTTATGTAGCTCAAGTTTGGGGAATGGAAAAGTATGAGGAAATTGAAAAATTTCAGAGGAGTTTCATCAAAAAAATATTCAACCTACCAATCAACACCGAATTATGCGATCTACTAGATTGCTTACCAAAGTTATTTACTAGCACTTTGAAACTTACTTACTTAAGGTGGCGCTACAGTCCTACTTTGAAACTACAAGCGGATTATATTATTAAAGTCTTAGGCTTCAAAGATGAGCGATTGAGTAAAATGATGCTGCAATACGAAATAAGGAACAAAGATTGGTGGTATGATAAATGGCAACGAATTGCCACTTCATTTGGTGAAGATATCCAAATTGACATAACATTCTTGATGTAAAGGAAAAAATGTATAAAATTATCCAGCTAAATGAAGACTGGGTTCGCAATTAACTTGTAAAAACAGCTATTGAATCAGAAAGTCGAATATTATATAGCCAATTACAATTTAATCTGAGTAACAATAACTATTTCAATGATTCTCTAAACTACAAAGATATTTCTTTAATTTTCAAAGCAAGATGCGAAGTCTGAAGGTGGCCAAAGACGACGAACATGCTCGCGCAACATGCCTGCGTTCCTCCACAGACGGCGAACATTGTTCGCGAACATTCATTTCGTTCTGAATCTCCGAGGAGGAAACATCATGTGTGATGAAAAAGCGCAAGTCGTTGCCCTTATGATGATTTACCTTTGCGAAAGGAAAAAAAAATCAAGCAAAAAAAGAGAGTGGATGAAGGACTGGCTTTATAAACGGAATATTCGATCGCATGTAAATTTATTAAAAGAGTTGGAGATAAAATCGCCAGAAGTTTTTAAAAACTTTTTGAGGATGGATTCCACAACCTATGCAGAACTCCTTTTCAAAATAACGCCGTCTGTACAGAAAAAAAACACAAACATGAGAGATGCAATTTATATTTTTTTTTTCACACTGTCAATTGTCGCACTTTGGTCTATTTCTTTATATTTTTTTAATAAATTGTTCCAAGATTTGTTTTTTTTTTCAATTTTTTTCTTATAACTGTCACACACACAATTCCAAATCGCATCTTCACCGCGCAAAATTTGGATGAATTCATCAATGAAATCACGGCTTACTGTCACCATTGGTTTTCTTCCGCTATGTGTACTCTCCGAAAATCTGAAAAAAATTGAAGTTTTGCTCGCGAACATCGCCACAGACGACGAACATTGAAACCGGCGAACACGATGAAATCGAAATTTTTCGGCAACAGCGAGCCGCTCGCAAACAACCCCACAGACGACGAATTTAGCGCGAGCACGAGCATGTTGCGCGAGCATGTTCGTCGTCTGTGACCACCTTTATGTCTCAACGGTAGACCATACAATGGGAGTTTCAACCAGTTCTGTACACTCTGCAATTATAAATCCAAAAAAAACTGCTTCCATTTTATAAGCGTATGTCAAATTTTCAAATACAAGCGATTCTCATATTAAAAAAAATTCTCTCTCATTCTACAAGAGACAATTCTAATATTGGATGGACCACATTGGACAAATCTTGTCAACTATGTCCGGCAAAAACACACTAGTAAAGATATAAATCCTCGTTAGCTATATTGGTTTACCTACAAACTAAACCGGAAACGGACCTCATAAAGTAATTCTTAGTGTGCGTGAAAACACGCACACTAAGACACAATTAATGAGGTCCGGTGCGTGGAAATTTAGTTTATCAGTTATTTGAATTTCACATTTATTCATGGACATAATGTCAAAATTACAAATACAACAATGTAAACAAATGGGTTTTGGAGGGTGATACGTACGAAGGATTTATATCTTCATTAGAGTGTTTTTGATGTCCGGTATTACACAGCGCATGTTTTTCCTTGCATCAATGAAGTATTTTTTCGCATTTGCTTCACTTCGTGTTCGTGTTTAGTAGAGCTAATACCTCAATATGGGACACGGAAGTGAATTGAGGTATACCCACGGTTGCCACTGCTGTAAAAAAAATTGTTTGTCTCCAAATTTGAAAATAAACATGATCAGTTGTAGGTACAAATAACCAACATAATTCAAGTCCGAAAAATTTGTAAACACAGATTAATGTATTCATCACATTTTATTTAACATATTTTCCATATTATGTAGATGACATTTATTTTTTAATTACGTACAAATAAACTCACAAAATCCCTAACAAACTTAATTAAACTAGATTAACCCTAATAAGGATGACGAAATATAAAAACAAAGCGTTTTAACATGAGATCAGAGTATATAAGTTTGTACAATAGTTTTATTAAAAGTAACAAGGTTCGATTTTGAGAATTTGTACGGCCTGTCTAATGCGTAGATAATTTTCTCTGTTTCCTAAGTCCAATTCAGGTCAAGAGTTTATATTTTTAATAAAGTTATTTTTTACATAAAGTTGCTTAAATGAGTTTAACCGTTGTTTCTGTTTAGCCAAGTGAGTATGTTAAAAGAACGTTTTTTTCCGAAAAATATGGCCAAATGGAATTAAAAATTAAATTTGGTCACAAATGACCAATGTGGCAACCGTGAGTTGGGTACACCGAGCGAGAAACGAAAGTAGAAATAAAAGGTATCTGTCAAAAGAATGCACAGACTTACGTCGTTTTCAATTGGCAATCTGGAATTGTTCTTCGATTCGGAATCCCAATTGAACAGTTATTTTTATTCCGAAGAATCTGAAGTTTGGTGAGAATGTATTGGTTGAGTATGACATGTGTCACATATATGTGTATTCGCGCTAAATTTCATTTTGTTTTTGTGCTGCAAACATGGAGGAAGTGAATTTGGATTGCTGCGATATTATTTTAGCTGTTCCTCCGAATACTTGTCCACTACATCCTCCACAAAGTTTTGCACTTTTGGTTTTTTGGCAAACTCCTGCAGGAGAAAATCAACTGCAATAATATCTTCATCACTTGATAAAGAAGATGAGGAAGACGACTCCAATAATGTTTCTAACAAACTAGGAACACTTGTTACAATATTTTCAATATTGTTTTCTATTTTGATTATATTTTTTTATAATTTTTATATCAATTTCAAGAAATCACTTCACTGCTGGTATAATTTATACAAACAAATGCGTTACAAAAAAAAATGTCATTTGTCAAGTGTGACATCTGACATTTAAAATTTATGAATGTGTGAGTGATTCTGCTTCTGATTCTGTTTTTAAAACCAGAAGGGAGATTCTCTTCTTTTCAGAATCAGAACTGTCACTTTTGCCCAATTGAACGCATTCAGAATGCTTTTTTTCACTTCCAGATTGCCAATTGAAAACGACGTTAAAAATCCAAAAAGTCTTCGTGTAATAACGCGCGCATCACCGAATGACACTTCAAAACAAAATAGCCGATTAATGCGCATTAAATACATGCGCTGTGTACTACCGGACTATGTGAAGGAAATTTACAGATTTAGAAAACTGATTATGAGTGAATATGATTAAACTAGTAGATGTATACAGTGTCGGTCAAAACTAAAGCACGAAATCGTTTCATTTTGAAAAAAGTCAAATGAAACTACAAATTAAGATATAAAATTTTTTTTTTTTATTTATTTTAAATAATAATATTATTGTCTTAAATTAACAGTATTTAGATTTGCTATAATTATTTACATATTTAAAATATTACAAAATATTTAGAATTCTTATGAAAAACGATTGGACAAAACTAAAGCACATGTACCCTATTTTAAAATAACTCATCTGTATGGTCTATAATTTACAATTATTTAATGAGAACAACACAAATAACTGTTTTTTCTTATGTTTTTTTTTCCATTGCGACTAAGAAAAGTGAATTGTTCACCATTCCGCGTCATCTGTTGTAAGCATTGCATCGAGATTTTAAAATGGCTCGCGATAAGTACTCCGACGAATTAAAAGAAAAAATTGTGTCTGATTTCAATAATGGTGAATCAGTTACATTTATGAGCAAAAAATATGTAGTGATTTCCCGAGTAATTTCTCGTTTTCGTGCTCGAGGAACAGTGCAAACTATTCACAGTGGTGGTAGACCGCGAAAAACTTCAAATCGCAAAGACAGAAAAATCGTCAGGGTTATTAAAAAAGATCCTTTCATATCATCGGAAATCATTAAAAAAGAATTGGGTTTAAAAATATCAAGCAGGACTATCCGGAGAAGAGCGGTTGATGTTGGCCTCCGATCATATCGAACAGCGAAAAAAACCATTTATTTCTGCGAAGAACAGACGTGCCAGACTTGAATTTGCAAAAGCACATTTGAACTGGAATGCGGCGAAATGGAGGACGGTCCTCTTCTCTGATGAATCGAAGTTCAATTTGAAAGGATCCGACGGATTTCATACAGTACGCAGGCCAGAAGGTAAACGTTTAAATCCTCGCTATTCAAAAGGAACAATAAAACACGGTGGGGGTAGTATTATGGTCTGGGGATGTTTTTCAGAATCAGAAAAGGAGTCGGACCAATCCACAGAATTAGAGGTATATTTCATGTATAGACATATCCTTCAAAATGTCATGTATCCTTATACAGAAGAAAACATGCCATTGAGATGGATGTTTCAACATGACAACGATCCTAAACATACTGCTAAAGTTGTGAAGGATTGGTTAAATCAAAATAATGTTAAAGTAATGCAATGGCCAGCACAATCCCCTGATCTCAACCCCATAGAGAATCTATGGGGAATTGTAGATCAGGGGATTGATCGCTCCAATTGCAAAAACCAAGACTCACTTTTTCAACAGGCTCAAAGTGCTTGGAATAATATCCCCAGCCAGTACATAGAAAACCTTATCAACTCCATGGCGCATTGATGTGCTGCCGTCATAAAAAATAAAGGATATGCCACTAAATATTGAAATTTAAATAGTTTTAAAGATTGTGTTTGAGAAATGTGCTTTAGTTGTGTCCAATCGTTTTTCATAAGAATTCTAAATATTTTGTAATATTTTAAATATGTAAATAATTATAGCAAATCTAAATACTGTTAATTTAAGACAATAATATTATTATTTAAAATAAATTAAAAAAAAATAATTTTATATCTTAATTTGTAGTTTTATTTGACTTTTTTAAAAATGAAACGATTTCGTGCTTTAGTTTTGACCGACACTGTATGTATATATGTATGTATGTAAAAATCAATATATAATTAAAACTGAAATTTACAACAAAGTAGACCAATGAATAAGTTGCTAGTCGAGCTGATGGCAAAGCCAAAGCTTTTAAATTCAAAAACAAATGTATACTTAATGTATTTATTTAAAAAATTGTTAATAAATTAATTACAAACTTAACTGTTAAAAAATGGAATATTAACTGCCTAAAACGAGTTTTTGACTTTTTTTAATAGTTGCTCTAATGAATTTGACCTTTTAGCAGTTAGAATTGAACTTTTGAGTGTTCAAAAGGAACTTTCGGCTGTTGTTATTCTTTATATTTTTTACGGTGACATTTGCTTACATCGTCCTTAAGACTCACCATCAAAAATATTCTATTACCATTACTCAATTCTACATAAAAACACCCGGGACCATATATTTTGGAAAATGTCTATAAAAGGAAAAAATAATAATTTGAACAACAAAATCTTTTATTCATTTTCAAAACACTCATAAATTATGTATACTGTACACTGTACAGTGTGTATATCTCATATGTTAATGATGATTCAATTTAATTTTACATTCAACAGATTCTCTATTGTTAACTTGGTTAAATCGGACAGCCTTTATAACGAGGGTATGCGACCCTTAATGTACTCAACTACCAATGCCAGAGTTATCGGCCAGGGCTGGAGGCGTTGTGGTGAAAATATTTGTTACTACCGCAACGATGATGAGTAAGTTTGAGTACCTATATCCCGAATATGAATAATAACCGAACGGCCACTGGATGATGATGACGGACGAAGCCGTATACGGATCACACAGACATAGCAAACATCACACATTTTCATTTATATCTTTGTCCGGCATTTTCCCAAATATATCCTGCCGTCAGCTGAGACATTTTATACATACACAATACACATACAGTGTATTATTTGGTAAAGCTGAAAAGGATGAAAAGAAGGAAGTTCTTGGATAATGATGATGAATTGTTATGGTTTTGGCTTCGTGCGTGCGTGTGACGGCGTTCGGTGGTCTGTGGTCGGCAGCGGTTGCGGTAGTTATATTGTACCTTAGGCCTTGAGCCTTTTCATTTTCCATTTTCCATATATAGGAACTATGCAACAACAACAAACTTAACCAACAACACTTGTTATTGTTTGCTCTTTTGCAGGAATTCAAATGAGGAAGACGAGGACAATGGTTCATATACGCTGACGTTTAATATTGAATTTCCCCATGACGATGATACTGTTTATTTTGCCCATAGCTATCCTTATACCTATACAGATTTGCAGGTGAGTTTTATTGTCTTATGGTCGATGATGATGATGATCATCATCAGAGCAGAGTATAGGAAGAAAAAAAAGAATAGATGAAAGTCCTTTATGTCCTTCTATCTCTCTTATCTTATTTGTTCATTACTGTTATCGATTAATATTAATGTAATTTTGTGTTTATTTTTCTTTCATATCACAGGATTATTTGATGGCAATTCAAAAACATCCTGTCAAATCGAAATTTTGTAAATTAAGACTGCTGTGCAGATCGCTAGCTGGTAATAATGTTTACTATTTAACAGTGACTGCACCAACTACAGATGAGGAGTTAATGAAGGTAACTACCTATGATTTTTTTTTAAATTTATGTGTTTTAAAAAATTGATATTTGGAAATCAAATTCTAAAAAACAACATTTCACCAATTTTTTAATAAAAATAAAAGCTATTTAAAAGAAGTTAGCGTTAAAAATCTATGTTAATATTTTCAACTTTCAAACATTTTGAAATTTTTTGGCTGGAATGGATGAATATGGATTATTTTTGACTAAATTAAAAGACTTTCATATAGTTTTTTATTTAAAGAAGTCGAGTTTTTGAAGAAAAAAAAAGAGAAAATTTCATAAAAATCTATCGAGTCGTTGTTAACAAAAGAACAAAGGTCAAGCAGACGGACGGAATCTTCGGACCCACTGTTTTTACTTCTACGTCATAATGCGTTTGATTACACGAATGCAAAACGTATACGTTTCATTTTTATTTGAGAGCCCTATAAATGGAACTATGTGTTTCGCTGGATGGCGCGCATTCGAAAGGTCCAGTTTTCGATGACTTTGTCGTATAAACCAGGCTGAATTTACCCGTTGGCATCGATTATGTTGTGTTTGAGAGTTTGAGAGCCGTGGTGGTTTGCGTCTTATACGCATAGCCCTGGGATTTTAGAAATCCCCACAAGAAAAAAGTCACACCATGGCATGAAACCGCTCGAGCATAATATCAATTATGTCTTGAGCTGTGTGGCACATAGCGCCATCCTGTTGAAACCATATGTCTTCGGTGTCCATATCATTTAATTCAGGGTACAAGAAGTTGGTAATCATCGACCTATAGAGATTTCTGTTGAAGTTGTGATTACCTGGCCAGCATCATTTTTGAAAATGTACGAACCGATAACGCATCCAGCCAAACGCAGTAAGCTTTATTTGTATGAATTGGCACCTCGTGAAGCTCGCGTGGATTGGTGTCGTCATAGTTTTACTATTTTACATAACCGTTCATTCAAAAATGGGCCTAATCGCTAAATATAATTTTCCGACCAAAATTGGGATCAACTGTCAACTGCTCAAAATACTAAAGTTGCCATGATGATTTTTTCTTAGTGACTGATCAAAAAAAGATATTGCGACAGAAAGTAAAAGAAAGAATATGGCTGCCACGAGCTGTCAAAATCAACCCGCCCTTTTTGTAAAACCGTTTAGATAGTATAAAAAAGGTTGTGGCCTTTATATAGACAACTTAATACTTTAATTTTTTTCAGGAGAAATTTTAATATGTAAAATTTAATAATAATTTTTTGTTTAACCATTGGTGCCGTTCTTCTTAAATGATGTGGATGTTGAAAAAAGTTAATACTTGCTAATAATGATTATAATATTATAATAATTTAAGAGCGATCCGTCACAAGTCTGCTTATCATGCATCAGGATTTAAGGTTTTGTCCATTATCAGTCGTTTTTTAATGATAGCACATAAAAAGAATCGGTTTAAGAAATAAAATGCCCTGAATGCGTTTAAATAAAAATTCTTATAAATTGCAGTGAACGCATTCATTTTCTGTCGTTGAGTTGTCAGTTTTTAGAAAGAGACAAACTACGAGACATGAGACTTTAAATTTAATTGAAAAAAGAGGTTGGAATGCGACTTCATTTGTCAAATGGATATTTCTAAAAGTTTTACAAAAATCCTTTGGAAAACACAACAAAAAAGAGGCTGGGATGCGACCAACTGTCGATTTGTCTTGCTTAAAACTTTGTGTATATGTATCAATTTTTACCAAATTTGCGTAATATTTTTTGTAGATTTTATTTTTTTAATGAAAAAACGGACTGTTGGATTTTTATACAAAAAATTACTAAATATTTTTTAGGTTTTTAATTTTTTGTAAAAAACTGTCAATTGCATTTTTTTCAAAATATTACTGAATGTTGAAAACAATATATTTTGAAAGTTAAAAGTGGTTTAAAGCCAATATCTCAAAGTTTTGAAAACATAGTATTTGAGTCGAAAATCAATTGTCAATTCGATTTTTTTCAAAATTTTACTGAATGTTGACAACAATATTTTTTGAAAGATAAAAGAAGTTTAAAGCCAATATCTCAAAGTTTTGAAAAGATATTTGTGTCGAAAGTCAGTTTTTACCAAGTTTTATTAATTTTTTTTAGGTTTTTATTTTTTGTAAAAAAACTGTCGATTCCATTTTTCTCAAAATTTGTCCGAATGTTGAAAAAAATATTTCTTATAAGATAAAATAAGTTTGAAGCCATAATCTCAAGTTTTTCAAAAGATATTTAAGTCGAAATTCAATTTTTACCAACTTTGAGTAATGTTTTTTTTTAGGTTTTTATTTTTTTATAAAAAAAAAACTGTCAATTAGATTTTTCTCAAAATTTTATCAGATGACAAAAACATCATTCTTCGTTGCACAAAATTGTTTTGGAGATGAAATTATTTTGGTCGTAAAATTTTCGAGGTGACAAATTTTTTTTTTTCAGTTTGTTTTAATTTATAAAAAAAGCCGTTTATTGGATTTTTTTCCAAAAATGTACTTGTTTTGTATCACGTTACAATATATAATATAAAATTTAATTCAAGTCTCTAGCGTCATTGGTTCATGAGATATTTAGGGTTAACCAAAATTTTCACCTTTTTTTTTAAATGATATGGTAAAAAAAACCACCAACGCAATTTTCTTGAGAGCCCTTTCTGCATCTTTCTGCCTTATTATCTGTAAACAAAATTTATTTGAAGTCGATATCTCTTCTGGTTCTTGAGCTATGGACGACGAAAAAAACGTCGCGAACGTACGGACGTACGAACTTACGTACACACGCACGCACAGACATCTTTCTAAAAATCTTTTATTTCGACTCTAGGGACCTTGAAACGTCGAAAAATGTCAAAATTTTCAATGTGACAAATCGACAATAACTTCCTATCATTTTTTGTTCCAAAGTTTTTTTTTAGATTTGTGTCCTTTACTGTCAAAAATTGTTAATAGGATTTTTTTAAGAAATTAACTTATATGTAATGATAAAATAAGTTTGATTTCATCTTTTTTATTGGGAGGTATTTTAGTCGAAAACCAATTTTCAGTAGCATTTTTTGTAAGTTTTTATTCTTTTAAACAATAAACTATCAAATGGATTTGTCTAAAAATCTGAATTAAAGTTGACAATAGTATTTTGTATAGCATGAAATAATTTTAAGATCAATACCTTTAATTGTTGTGAAGATATTTGAGCCAAAAATCAATTTTTACCAATTTTAGTAGCGTTTTCTTATAAGTTTGTATTACTTTTTCAAATTCTGTTTTTTTAAAAATTTTACCAAATGTGAAAACAGTTATTCTTATTATTATTATATTATTCTTAGTAAAAAACCACCCATTCAATATTTTTGAAAGTCTTTTAAGAATCTATTGATGTTATTATTTGTAAAACAACATTTATAAAAGTCGAAAACTGTACTGGTACTTGAGATATTGCTGTTAAAAAAAGTACGAGTATACCGACACACACACATATGTACATATATGTATGTATATCTCTCTAAAATCCTTTGATTCGGATTCTAGGAATCTTGAACCGTCCAGATATTTAAATTTAAGTTTTTATTTTTAAACAAGAAAACCATGTAAAGAAACACAAATGTTCTGACTTTTTATATTTTTTAAAGCAGCGTTTAATTTCAGTTTTGAATTATTTCTACTTTTTAAATTTTTGCATATATAAAAGTACTCACTTGAGTATTTTAAATACTAGACCGTTATATTTTTTTTATATAAATTTGTTGCTTTTAATGCAAAAATAAAATATGTGTTTAAATATTATGGACAAAATAATAACAAAACTTACCTCACCTTTTATCGAATATCTGAAACAAAATAAATTAATTAATATTACATTTTGTATTAAGAATAATATTGTTTTAAAAAACAAATTTGCTTTCAATAATTGTTGGTACTTTTCTTCACTGTATGCTGCCATTTTTATGCTTCAGTTTAGTTCTTATTTAAGACAGACAATTTTTAAATTGATTTAGTGTCTTATCTGTCAAAAACAAAACGATGGAGTTCGCATGTTTTTAAATTTGAAACAAATTGAAATGGTGAAGATTTGGTCTGATTTACATAACTTTAAAAAAAAAATTATTTTGGCATGGAAGAATTTTCTTGTCACCAGTGCAGAATTCTCAAAACATTTTTATGACAAAACTGTTGTGACATATTTCGAAATGTATCATATTCCCTTAAGTGGATCTCCCCCCCCTCTCCCCTCCTCCAAGGGGATTTTACAAAACTGAAAAATGGGAGCGAACTGTCTTTTCTCCTTTAAAAATACACTTTAAAGAATAAGTCTCTGAACGGTGTCAAACAATATTGACGTTTATGTGTAAACCTCTAAGTGGTACTAAGAATTTTATCTTTCTTTTATATCAAAAATATGATATAGTGAGTGTGAAGAAAACTAAAACCATCTTTTTGTTTATTGATTGATAGATAGATTGACATAATACTTTTGACATTTCGTAAAGAAAATTGAATTTTTAAGGTTAAAAGCTACTATGCTTCTATAAAGTAGCAAAAGACGACAAAGCATCAGTATTCGGTTTCGTACACCTAAGCCGACAAGAAAAAGACGGTGCTGTTATTTTCATTTCATTTCAGTGTGTAAATAGCGACGACGACGCCTTAAAGGATTTTTTTTTTCTTTCTTTTCTTTACTTTTCAATCTTCCTCCCCACTAATAATAACTTCGTTTTCCTTTCAAACATCCCCATATTTTTTGTTGTTTTTCTTTACAATTTTATCAAGGACCGGAAATTAGTTAGAATACGATTCAGTAACTTCGATGAAGGATGTGCGGTTTTGGTTGAGCTGATTTGAGTCGTGCTGACTGAAAATTGAATCCTTGCCAAATGCAAGACTAACAAATTCTATTTTCTTTCCTTTTCATATTATGATGGACATTTTAGATGATTCAAAGGAGAAAAGAAAAAAACGAAACCAAAAGTTTTACAAAAACAACACAATTTCTCTTCTTCTCATCATTTTGTTATTGAATTAAATTGTTGAAGATAAAGGACAGTGGACTAAAGAAGATGGATGTTGTTGTTGTTTTTTTGAAAAGAGACTCTAGACTCTAGAGTATAGAAAATATAGATACTTGCGGTTATGCATGAGTACACAAACCATGACACAGACCAAAACCATAGTGTCCTTCCATCTGTTTTCCTATTTTACTATTGGTTTAGTTTTAGTTGTTTACGTAATTGTTTATCTTTTTTGTGGAAGATATACATTTTCCACTTTTCCAGGCACATAGTTAGGTACCTCTATTCTATTATAATGGGTGATGGGAAGAGGTCCTTGGTACTTTCCTGGTCAATTTCTCACAAACTAAAAAGATAACTGAAGTTTGTTGGTCGTTGAGGGTTTTGGTATTCAAAAAAATAACAAACTTTTAAGTTTGGTTAAGTTCTCGGGAAAAACTATTTTCTTTTTTTTTTTTAATAACAAAGTGGTTAGGCTGAGGATGAAGCGAGAGTTAACCGTTTTCGCAATTTCAGGTTTACTTTAAGTTGTTTAAATTGGTTTAAGGGTTTAAGGTTGTGTGGTCAGTATGAATTTTTTTTCATCCAGGTTATTAGAGTAATAAAAAGTGCAAACGGCTAAAAATTAAAATGAATGATAAAAAGAGAAAGTGCAAAGGGTTTTCCTTTAAGAGAGTAGGTACTTTCGGCAACCAAAATTTGCAAAAACTTTTTCTAGTGAAATGACAAAATTTGCTAAGTACAATTGTCTGACAGCTGTCAAATTTCTATACTGCTATAATATAATTAACACATTGGAAATTCGCATGTTTAAAGAGACATTTCCTCACAACCAAAATGACTTTCTGTCATTCTCAAAAACCTGTTTTATTCTGACAGATCTTCAATATTTTATTTGACATTTTTCTTCAAAAGTTTGTATAAAAGCGAAAAGGGCTTAGATTTTAAAATGAATGATGTAAAGAGACAACGAAAAGGGTGTTCTTTTAAGAGAGTTCGAATTAAAAAGTTAACGAAACTATTGTTTTTTTTTTTATTGCATTTAGAAGGGAAAACTGTTTTAACTTTCGGCAGCCAACACTTGCAAAAACTTTTTCTACTGAAATGACAAAATTTGCTAAGTGCAATTGTTTGACAGCTGTCAAATTTCTATATTGCTATAATATGAGTAGCACATTGAAAATTCGCATGTTTAAAGAGACATTTCCTCAAAACCTAAATGACATTCTGTCATCCTCAAAAACCTGTTTTATTCTGACAGAGCTTCAATATTTTAGATAGAATTGTAGCTAAACACTTCAAGCACTAAAATTTTGTCGTTTTTGAACACAATTTAAAAAGATTTTCTTTGTTAAATTGATATTTTTCTTTGACGTTTTGTATAAAAGTGAAATGGGCTTAAATTTAAAATAAATGATATAAAGAGACAACGCAAAGGGTGTTCTTTTAAGAGAGTAAACTTAACTCTATTGTTTTTTTTTCTAAATTCATTCTGAAGTGAAATTTGCGACAATTTTCGGCAAGAAGAATATTCAAACGTTTTTCTATTGTGAAATCATAAAATTTATTAAGTACCACTTATCCGGTAGCTGTCAAATTTCTATAATTCTATAATAAATTAAACATTTTTGCTTCAATTAAATTTTTTTAAGGTAGTCGCTAAAAGTTCCATATAAAAAATGTGAATTTTTTTAAAAACTAAACACATGAGTTTCTGTCATCTTCAAAAAGCAAATTTTTTCTGACAGATATTCAATCTTTTAGTGAGAATTATTTTTTTTTTTTATAAATTAACATTTTTCTTTAACGTTTTGTATTAAATACTAAGAGGCTTAAAATTTAAAAATGACGTAGAGAGAAAACATAAAGGGTGTTTTGTTTAGAAGATAAGAACTGAAAAACGAAACACAACTCTTTTGTTTTATTAAAATCATTTAGAAGTGAATTTGCGATAACTTTCGAAATCACAATTTTCAGAAGTTTTTCTACTGAAATGACAAAATTTATGTGACATCTGTCAAATCTGACAGATTAAAAAGTCGCAAAACTTCTGTAAAAATAAAAAAATTGATTTAAACAATAATTTTCAGTAATTCTTTAGATTAATCGATTGGCTTTCTGTCATTTTTCTGATTTTTCTGACAGGTTTTTAATATTTTAGTTAAAATTATAGTTAGGAATTTCAAGCGCTAAGATTTTGTCGTTTATGAACATTATTTTTAAAGATTTGTTGTTAAATTGACATTTTTTTTTTTAGGTTTAAAAGTAAAATGAATGATATAGAAATAAAGGGTGTTTTGTTTAGAAAGAAAAGAACTAAAAACGGAACATAACTGTTCATTTAGTAGTTAAATTGCGATAACTTTCCACAGTTATAATTTCGAGAAATGATTAAATTTATGTGACAGCTGTCAAATCTGACTGATCAAAAAGTCACAAAACCTCTGTAAATATGAAAAACTTTTTTTTTAATCAATAATTTTCAGTTATTCCTTAGAGTAGTCGATTGGTTTTCAGATTAAAGAGAGTCTATATAAAAATTCTAAAATGTACAAATTTAAAAAGACATTTTCCAAAACCCGACATGGATTTCTGTCATCTTCATTATGACAGATACTCGATTTCTAGTTAGAATTTAAGCTGGGCTTTTCAAACATATAGATTTAGACGTTTGTCAACATATCACGATATTCTTTTTATTAAATTGACAGTTTTGATTGACGTTTTGTAAGTTTAAAAAAAATAACAAAATTATGTTACATATTTAAAGGTATGGTTAGCTTTGTAAAATTCGTTTATTCGACAATTTACGTATTTCTATGGCGTGAGTCTTTTTGGAAAAAAAATTGCAAAAGGTTGAAATATTCCAGTTCCAGAAAATAAGTTCTTTTAAGATTTACGTAACAGTAACAACAAAAAAAAATTACCAAATTTTAAGCAAAAAAGTGGAAATACTCTGGTACCGGCACTTTGACGTACGTACGAAGTTACGTATCAATGTACTGACATTTTGACGCATTGACGTAGTGTCACAATGAAATACTGACGCGGTATGACGTACAGAAAAACTAAAAATTGGGCCCACTAAAGTATGGACAAAATGACTTATAAGCATACTGGTGAATCAAAACACTGTCATTACTGACAAACGAACATAACGAAATACGAAGGCACTGACGATGACGTAAGGATGGGCTGACGTATGAACTTAATGACGTATAAACATACTGACGTACGTATGCACTGAAGTATGGAAGCACTGACATAATTAAGACGCACTGAGACGTAGGAACACCATCAAATACGGAGGCATTGATGTACGGATGGACTGATATATGGACGCACTGACGTATTAACGCACTGACGTATAAAGCATTGAATTATGAACAGATACATCCAAACTTTAACATTCTAGGCAAATTGACATCTCAATAAATAGCACCCTTTTTATCAATTCCAGTGAAAAAAATTCCAATATATTTTCAAAAGAATTTCTTCTATCTCATTTGTCATACATATTTTGTTTTCCTTTTTTTATAGAAAAAGAAAGCTATTGTTGTTTCTGCACGAGTTCATCCAAGTGAAACACCCTCATCTTGGATGATGAAAGGCCTAATGGACTTCATTACGGGAGACTCATCGGTTGCCAAACGTTTGAGGCACAAATTCATTTTCAAACTTATACCAATGCTAAATCCAGATGGGGTGATTGTTGGAAACACTAGAAATTCTTTAACTGGCAAAGATTTGAATCGACAATATCGTACCGTTATAAGGGAGACCTATCCATCTATTTGGTATACAAAGGCCATGATTAAAAGGTATGTATGTTTTTTGGATGGACAAAGACAGAGAGAAGAGTAAACGAACCTACAAAGTCTCAAAAAAAAAAAACAAAGCCTTTTGCTTTGAGAATTTCAATTCTAATGAAATATTTCACTTAATTTTTCTTCCATTTTTGTTGCTGGTTTCCAATAAAAGACTGATTGATGAATGTGGTGTGGCCATGTACTGTGATATGCACGCTCACTCCCGAAGGCAAAATATTTTCGTTTATGGCTGTGAAAATCGACGCAATCCGGAAAAGAAGCTCACCGAACAAGTTTTTCCACTAATGATGCACAAAAACGTGGCCGACAAGGTAAGTAGTTTTGAACTGTTACATAAATGTTTTCACATAACATCACGAAGGTCCTTTGAAAAAAAGCTCTCTTTCTCTTTACAATAATTTGTTCGAAATTGTAAAATTTAATTTTCATGTTTTTTTCTTCTTTTCTTTTATTTTTGGTGCAATGGTTGGATTTTTCTTTTTTTTATTTTTCTCTTGTGTTTTTGAAAACACGGTTCGTTTCAGTTCTCTTTTGAAAACTGCAAATTCAAGATACAAAGGAGCAAAGAGGGCACTGGACGCATTGTCGTTTGGATGTTGGGAGTTACAAACAGCTATACGATAGAAGCGTCCTTTGGTGGCTCCAGTTTGGGATCGAGGAAAGGAACGCACTTTTCTACCGGGGTAAGTTGGTTTTGTGAGAAATAATTTTATGGTTTTGCAATGAATGAATCTTTGAAGCGAGATGTTGGGTCCGGAGGAGCCCCGACTCGGGAGTTCTTAATTTACTATGCTCTGGTGATTATTTTCGAATGGGTTATTGTGGTTTTGTTTTAGTGAGGCTTTTGCTTGGTTGAGAAGTCTTTTTTTTTTTGTTTTTTAAATCTGAGAATTAATTCATTTCAATTTGGTTTTCAAGAGATGCCCTTTGGCATTCGACCTTTTAAATAATATTACCTTTTATTGAATTTTAAATGTACCTACCATTTAATATTTGAAAGATCGCTTGTATATAGGTAAAGTTCTATGAAAAGGTTCTCGCCTATATCTTTGGTTTACGATTTAACTGTTTGTAGGGAACTTATTTTAATTCGATTTAAATGAAGAAAATGTACCTTGAAAAGGAGAAAAAGCAACTAACGGAAAATGAAGAAAAAACTTAAATCTCTAGAACTTTTTTTCTTAAAACTTTGACAATGAAATTTAGAAACCCAAAATTAAGGATTTTAAATTTACTGATTATTGAGAATTATCTATGTATATAGGTTCTTTTAAATTTTCGAAAATGTTGATCAGTTTTTTGTTGTTGTCAATTTTGATGAGTTTTTCGGATTTTCAAGTTTTTTATATCGAGTTTTTAAGATGTATAGGGGTTTTGGTTTTAAATTTTCCCTTCATTTTTTTATAAGCTATATTAACATAAACACGAAGTTCTTAAATCCTTAAAATAATCGCACTTAGTAAAGCTTTTATGAACTTCAAAACACGAAACTTCTGATACGGTTTTGATGAAACTTATTAAATTATGAGTTTAATAAAGTATAAGCCTTAATAAGAAATGCAACTATCTCATAAATGGCATAAATGTCAAGAAATGTTTCTTACAGATTCGGCTATTTACGGTATTATTATTTCGCATTAAGCCGTTTTTTTAACTTCCCATAGGAAGTTATTGTAATCGGTCCGATTTGTCGAATTGAAAATTTTGACATTTCTCGACGTTTCAAGGTCCCTAGAGTCGAAATAAAAGATTTTAGAAAGATGTCGGTGCGTGCGTGTGTACGTACATTCGTACTTCCGTACGTTCGTACGTCCGTACGTCCGTACGTATGCGACGTTTTTTCGTCGTCCATAGCTCAAGAACCAGTAGAGATATCGATTTCAAATAAATTTTATCTCCATAACAATTTTGTGTAACGAAGAATAATGTTTTCAAAATCTGGTAAAAATTGATTTTCGACTCAATCTTTTCAAAAATTTGAGATAATGGCTTCCAACTAATTTTAACTTATAAGAAATATTGTTTTCAATATTCGGAAAAAAATTAATAAAAATCGAATTAACAGTTTTTTTTTACAAAAAAAAAACCTACAAAAAAATTAATAAAAGTTGGTAAAAATTGATTTTCGACTTAAATATCTTTTCAAAATTTTGAGATATCGGCTTTAAACTAATTTTATCTTTTAAAAAATATTGTTGTCAACATTCAGTAAAATTTTGAGAAAAATCGAAAACAGTTTTTTTTACAAAAAATTAAAAACCTTCAAAAAAATTAACAAAAATTGGTAAAAATTGACTTTTTTCAAAAGTTTGAGATATTGGCTTTATTAATTTTATCTTTTAAAAAAATTGTTGACAACATTCAGTAACATTTTCAGAAAATCGAATTGACAGTTTTCTTACAAAAAATAAAAACCTAAAAAAAAATTAATAAAAGTTGTCAAACATTGAATTTCGACTCAAATATCTTTTCAAAAATTTGAGATTATGGCTTCCAACTAATTTTAACTTATAAGAAATATTGTTTTCAACATTCGATACAATTTTGAGGAAAATCGACTTGA
The DNA here is from genome assembly GCA_920104205.1 of Eupeodes latifasciatus. Classification (NCBI taxonomy): domain Eukaryota; kingdom Metazoa; phylum Arthropoda; class Insecta; order Diptera; family Syrphidae; genus Eupeodes; species Eupeodes latifasciatus. Next base: position 24,317,525 of record OV049926.1, on the reverse strand, counting down.
CATTTTTTTACAAAAAAATAAAAACCTAAAAAAAACAATACTAAAACTTGGAAAAATTTACTTTCAACTCAAATAGATTTTCAAAAATTAAAAATTTTGGCTTCAAACTTATTTTATTTCACAGAAAATATTGTTTTCGATATTCAATAATTTTTTTATAAGAATCCAACAGTCCGTTTTTTCATGAAAAAATAAAATCTACAAAATTACGTACGCAAATTTGGTAAAAATTGATGTTCGGTTCTCGATCTCTCAAATTAATTTCATTCATCCAACTTGTATTTGTTTATATAAGTGTGGGTCGCATCCCAGCCTCTTTTTCGAATTCAAATTTACTAACGGCTCAATTGATTTTAACTTTTGTGGAGAATTTCATGAAAATATAAAATGTAGTACCTATTACAACATATTTCAAAATAGTTTTTGATTAATTTGCAAAAAAGAGTAGGTACTTGATTCTCTTTCACCTCCCCCCTGCCTTCAATTTTTTGGCCCGGTTCAAGGCAAGGTGACTTTTTAGGGAGTTCTAGGAGGTATGATAAAAGGTCTTCATCAAAATTCAGCTGGGGCGGAATTTGTTCTAATTTTCCTTGACTATTTATAATTCAATAACTTTTAATTAAAGTTATTTCAAGCCATACATTTTTTAAGCATTCATAATAAATATTTAACTATGGTGTGGAAATTGAAAGATGTTCTTACAGAATTGTTACAATCATAGAAATTTTTTAGTCAAAAATACAAAAGTTTTATGTTCTTTTGAACGACTGAAATTATGTTTTTCATTCCGCCTTCCAAATTATTGTAGCGTGTTCCAGGCAGAACTTTTGGTGATAAGAGAAGTCTTGTCATGGCTTAAAGAAAACGTGATATCAACATCTGATATCCGTATTTTCTCAGATAGTCAGGCCGCTATCAAATCTCTGGACTCTGTCTCTACAAACTCTTTAACAATCCATAACTGTCGATCATCTCTAATGGAGATGGCACAACAGTTTAACATTCACCTTTTGCTGGGTGCCGGACCATACAGACATTCCAGGAAATTGTAAGGCAGATGTTACAGTACAACCCATTCTACCACGTTTAGCTAATGCCGGTCTTGCTTTTGCGAGACGCTATGAAGAAGGCAAACATCAGGTTGAATAACATCACCACGTTTCAGGTCACGAAAACCATCTGGCCTACACTAGATTTAAAGCGATCAAGGTCTAATAGAAAAGCACGCCACGCGTCTACCGTATTTTCAATTGACTTTTGCAGAAGCTGGATGAGAAAAAGGAGGAAACAGTTCTGCACCTCCTCTGTACGTGCCCTTCTCTAGCTCAAAAACGCAATACCTATGAGAATTCTTTTATAACAATCTAAACAATCTCAACCATATTAACATAATCAGCCTCTTACGTTTTGCAAGAGACTCAAACTAGTTTAATTGAGCTTAGAAGAAAGCCTCAAGATTAATTTGGTATCACAATGGGCCATTAAACTGGCCTAAGAATATCCTGCTCCACCAAGAACAGCCACTTTAACCTAACCTAACATAACCAAACTGTGATCTTTTAAAATTGAATTTTTGAAAAAAAGACGAACTTGAAAGTTAAATTTACTTCTCTCGAATATAAAACTTGATGTTTCAGCATAAAAAAGAAAACCTAATTCTTATGTCGTAAATATTCTTCTTTAATCGCATTAAACCTATAGAATTTTCCCATAAATTTATTTAAGTCCTTTTTTTTCTCAAGTGTATTTATTTACCTCCTTGAGATACGCAGTGTATGTTAGTGCATATATTTAAAATAATTTAAGTGACACAAATACAATTTAAGGACACCTTTACATACAAAATTCACATTACCATCACACAAGAGACGACACAAATGCCATTAGACCAATCTTACTTTCAAGATTGAATTAAATTTTGTTGGAAGAAAAAAAAACAACGAAGGAAGAATTCTTCTTTAGCCTTTTAAATACATATACATATGTATGATCCTTGCATACTCTTCTATTACTTTAACTTTTATTTTATAAAAAAGGATTGATAGCTGAGTTGTAAAAGGATTTTTAACGACATCCACTTCATTCGAAAACTCACACACACACCACACAAACCCGCATGGATAAGAACTAAGACGTGTATTGGTTAAAGTCTACGTGTGTACGTGATTTGAATTTTGATACAAATTTAAACCCTTAAACCATCTCATAGAAATATACGAACAAAATATCCGTCTTCTATAAAATTCATTTTCAGCAAATTTTAAAGCAACTCCGTCAGAGTATTAAACTAAAAATAAACAACCATCAACACAATTTCATGTACATACAAACATATATGTATGTATATTCGAAAAAGACAGATATTAATTTATCTGACAAGAAGACGTACACCTATCTCCTTGTAGGTTGATGTTATCTATTCTATAGGGTCAGGTTAAATGACAAAAACGCTTTCTCTACTTTTTGATGTTTTCACAAAAACACAAGAACTTTAAAAGGACTCAGGTCAAATTCATATGCAAATATAATCTTATGAAGGTGAACAGGGTGACTTTATCTATTTATTATGTCATGGATACAAATGCAGGAGGCAATAAGTTTGACAGCTAAATTTGACAGCCAGTTGTCAGATTAATTAGTGTTGCATTTTTCAACATGGAGTCATTTTGTTGTTAAGATTGTTTTTAGAAAAATTCGGGTCAGTTTTGAAGGTAAATTGTGCTTAAATAAGAATACGTGAGAGTTGAGCGAATAATGAAGCGTGTCCTAAAATGTTAGAAATATTTCATAATACAGAGTTTTTCAACAAGGACGCTTTGAAAGTAGAGCGACAGGGACAGCAAACAACGCCATATTTTTTGCCGCTCTTTTGACATTTCTCTTCAGTAAGGTTTGCTATTTTATGATGGAAAGATATACGAGCCAACAAAGAGTCGCTATTATTCTTAAAATTTACTACCGAAATTCGGAGTCAGTGGCCTAAACGTTAAGAGCGCTACGTCCAATTTATGGTCGTCATAATCGTCCTAGCATATCAACACTTAAGCGTCTAGTGGAAAAAATTTGAATCCACAGGCACATTACGAAATGTTCCTGTGCCAGTGAGACAAAGAAGTGCCCGTAGTGTCGAGAATATTGCTGCCGCTGAGGCTTCAGTTGCCAGGTGTGTTTCTCACACGTCCTTCTCAAGCGTTGGGCATCTCTGTGACGTTGTTGTGGTGAATTTTGCGAAAAGATCTTGGCCTACATCTTTACAAGATTAAAGAACTGAAGCCGCTTGACCGTTCGTGAATTGGGCTGAGTAACAACTTGAAAATGATTCGGATTTTCATCTAAAAATCATCTTCAGCGATGAGGATCATTTCTGACTGAATGACTTCGTCAATAAACAAAATATGCGGTATTGGTCAGGCAGAAATCCACACTTACTCCATGAGTCATCATTGCATCCCAAAAAAATTAGGGTTTGGTGTGGTTTATGGGCCGTCGCACAGTGCGTCGATCGTATGGGGAAAGTGGACAAAATTCTATTTTCCGTAGTTAAGTTGATTTTTAGTAGCAAAATTATTTTAAATGCAATAATCAATGAGTTTCTCCAAAATTCGTGTCATATTTACGCCCCCTGCCACGCACACTTCTGAATATCGATTATATCTCAAGATCAATATCTTCTTGACATTTCTTACATAATCTCAGCTCTTTTTTCTAAGATTAGAAATTAAAGGATCGGACTTGAGAAGCAAGATCGTCAAAATGTTCTGGTTAGTGTTAACACGGGATGACTTTCTTGCGTGACCAAGCCGATTTTTTTGGAATTCTTTACGTGTTGCTTCAAGCGCTTCTTTGGACAGTAAACCAATTGAAATTTCGAAAGACGATATAATGTCTGGCCCATAAATTAAAAGTTTATGCACACTTATTGGCATGTAGTACCAACTGTAAAGCTCTAAATATAATTCCCTTACTTCAGCGAGTAATACAGATAATTGACTTATGTATATCAACAGTTAGTCCTGAAGCCAAAACTCTCAAGACTATTGAAAATTTGTATATAAGCCGTTCATCAATTCATGTAATTTCCGCTGTTAACTGTGAGTTCTTGAAAAATCTCCTTGCTGTATTGCCATCATTTATCGAACCGAAACCAGACTTAGGCTTGTCGATATTAAGACACAACTGTGTTTTTAACATGGTTTGAATTTTTTTTTTTTTTTTCATCAAACACTTTCTTGTTTTCGGAGTCTTTTTCAACTCGACAAGCATTCGAAGCACTGAATGAAGAGTGAATAAACCAAATCGGAAATTTTCTTCAATTACTGGTTTTTCATGCGCTTGCACCAAATTCATTTCCTTAGGAGTTGCTCCACAAAGAAAAAATTTTGATGCACAATTGGTGTTTGATAAAATGTTACATATGCTCCCATCGACCATTGCAAATATCAACTTAAATGAAATGTTTAAACTTTAGCCGTTTTTGGTTATGGTCTTGGGAGTGGGTTGTTCTATAAAAAGGAAAAAAAAATAAAATATCTTTGCTACATGTTTCCTCATTTCTTACAAGTTCTGGGCATTTCTTAATGATTATGAACTTAATCGGACGGCAAAACATAGTAGAAGAAAATCTAAGATTTTTCCATAACTCAACACCGGTAGTTTCTTCAACCAATTTTAAAGGTGATAATGCTATCAAAAAAAGATCCTCATCCGTGTTTTTCGAATCGGAAAAAACTTGTTTATATTGGCTATGACCGGAACTTCCGCCAAAGCCCCATTTAGATGTGAGAATGGCATGTGTGTCGCCCTTTACTTCAGAAATATCGGCAATACTTTCAACAGTTTTTTCGAGAAGTTCCTGAAGGTCAACAGAGGCAGTGGTTTCCGAAACTTCTCTTTTTTTCGAAAGCATTTGCTTTTTGAAATTTCTCAACTTACTATATAAACTAGGAAATAAATCCTTATGAAAATCTTTAACTACAGGTCTCAATATATTATATTTTTTTCGGAAAGATCAAGATCTAAGTATAGTGCTAACATATCTTTAAGTGATAATGTTTTTTTCCATCTTACAAGAATCAACTCCAATACCAGAGGAATGTTCGGAAACTTCCGCAGTGAATCTCAGCTCTTCAGATGAATTGGAGACTAAAAGATTCACAATTCTTCTTTTTTTCATCTTTATTAACGCATCTTAAAATGGAGCTTGAGGTCTGCCCCGACTAGTTTATGGTCCATCATTAGACGATGTACTCTGTAAGTGATTTAAAATGCTGACAGGAAGTGTAAAATTGTTATTAAACCAAGCCTCGTGTCGCTTCTTGAAAAGAGTATGATTCCTTGAACATAGCTTCCATTTCCGTTCCAAGTTTCTATCAAAGTTTTTAATTTTGGACCTTAAATTATTTTTTATTGTAACGGGACAATTATTTACTATTAAGTCAGTCAAAATTGAAGTTAAAATATTTTCAATTCTCGATTTTTTAACGAAAGAAATCCATTTTTCATACATTTGTTAATTTTTAATGGTTGGACTTTGACATTCAAAAAGTTGAATATTTTAAAGGTTAGCAAAGATTAGCAAAAAGCTTTTGCATTTTTGCAAAGAAGAATAATAGGACAATGCAATGACACTAAACATTCTGCTACAGCTTGCTACAGTCTTTTTAAAAGCTTAACCAAAGTGAAAAAATGCCTTAAAAATAACCTTTTTTTTCAATAATTCATCTAACTTACAAATTATTTCAAAAACCAAATATAATTAGTCATACCAGCTCTAAATGAATCCCTTATTAATAACCACTGTCCAAAAAAAATTGTCTTCTATTACTTTTCTTTCACCAGCTAAATCACTTTGCACAAAATCGCGTTTCACAACAAGACTGACTATAATTACCTTATTATGTCTTAAACAAGTCCGCTAATCTATCATATAAAAAAAGCAAACAACAAAAAAACTATAATTAATAGTTATTCAACATGTGCTAGACCCGAATCAAAGCCTAGTAGAACAAAATTGCATTTTTTATTTTTTTATTTTTGTCCACTGGTCAACGCACTGTGCGTCGGCGGCGTCATTGGGCCGTACTTTTTCCGTGATGATCAAGACCGGCACGTTACTGTGAATGGGGATGGCTACCGTTCAATGATAACCGAATATTTTTGGCCCCAATTGGATGATATGGACTCGGAGGACATGTGGTTCCAACAGGACGGCGCGGCGCGGCGCCACAAGCCATACTGCGAATGTTATAATTAATTTATTGGAAATCAAGTTTTGAGAACGTGTTATCTCACGAAATGGTCCAGTCGCTTGGCCGCCTCGGTCGTGCGATTTGACGCCACTATTTCCTGTGGGGCTACGTCAAGTCTATGGTCTATTCCAACAAGCCAGCGACGATTGATGAATGTCGTACGAATATCGAACGTGAAATTGCAGCAGTATAGGCCAGTTAATGTTTGAAAACCGTCGGTCGGCGTCTGGACTCCTGCAAGCGTGCCCGTGGTGGCCATGCAAATAGAGTTACATACATAATGGCATCGAACGTACTTTCACAGGAATAAAGAATTTCATTGATATTCAAAACCGTTTTTGTTTTATTCAAAAAAAAACTTTTGTAGCGCTCTCATTGAAAAACCCTATATAAGAGTGTTGGTAAACCTCCGATACTAATGTTTGAAGCGCTTGTTCATTTAGTATTCTATGAATTTTTCAGTTACTCTTTTTTCTTTATCTATACTATAAGGTTTATGTCAATATTTTTGCTATTCAACATTGAAATCAAGTTTTTGTCTAACTCTTAACTGCGAGCTGTCAAATTTTATTTCGAGAATTGCCAACATTTAACAACTTATATAGTAATACGAAATCCTGCATGACTTTGGGATAGTTCAAGTTTTGTTAATTTGTCAAAAGTAATATAGAAATATTTTCGTAAAAATACCAAGATCAAATTTAACAAACTGGGTGCCCGTCTGTCACGTTTTTATTTCGTGAGTACACAAATGTGGAGTCAATATCTTTCTTTGTTCTTATAATACTTGAGTTGAAAACATTTCTTGATTTTGTAGGTTTTCATGTTTTGTAAAAAAAAATTGTTGATTAAATTTTTCAAAAAAATTACGGAAAGATTAGCAACAAGATTTTTGGAAATACTGGAATCGAACATGAGTTTTTACAGATTCTTATTTTTTTATTAAAAATTCGATTTTTTTTTTTTAATTTAAACAAATGTTAAAAACAATATTTTGTATAAGATAAAATTAGTTTGAGGGAAATAACTTTTAATTTTTGCAAAGATATTCGAGACGAAAACAGTTTTCACCAACTCTCTAGTGGTAAACCAAGCGTACGGACGTACGAAAATCAGCTGATAAATGTCAAAATTTTCAATTTGACAAAACGATCTAATTACAATACTCTCTATGGGAAGTTAAAAATTGGAACACAATTGTTCTGAGCGTAGTTTTTGAAAGTGCTTATTACTTTTTGGACACCCTGTTTAAATAGCTTGTGGGATAAAATTTGTGTCAGGATTAATGTGAAGTCATGGATTTATCAGTCTTTTTTTTTCTTGAAAAGAAATTAAATATATTTTTTCATAGAATAAACTCATAAGTTACCTCCATGGAATAAAATTTTGTATTATTTATACCCTCAAGGATTCGCATTTTTTAATGTATTTTAATTATTTTTTTTTGTTTCTTTTCTCCTTTATTTTGTTTCTATAGGATTACGAGCATATGGGACGAGCATTTTGTGAGACACTCTTGGATTATTGCGATGAAAATCCAAATAAAGTAAAGAAATATATGAAAATATTTAAACAAGTTAAACGTACTAGGAAAAAAGAAAAACGCGAACGTAGAGCACTTAAATTGAAGAAATTAGCAGAACAGGGATGTATAATTGATGCAAAAATTATTACACGATCTGAAAAAAGTGTTTAGAAAAATAAAAACATACTACAAAACATATACAAAATATAAAAGAAAAACACGAAAAAACATATCAATTAAATATTATCACTGTAATTTGAAATTAAGGTTAAATTTTTACGCTTACACATATTTTGTGAGTATAATATATTTATATTTTTTTGTCGTTTTCGAGATGTTTTCGTGAAATGTAAACGTTGTTTTTTTTTTGTGAAACGTGACTTTGTTTTGTGTTTAAAATTAATATAAAAAAAGATGTAAGATAACTTAGAATCAATAACTAACAAATACTGGTCCAAAATGGTAAACTTGTGGTACACCATAAAATTGAACAAATTCAAAGAATGTGAAGTAGGTTGAATGTTTTAACTTTTGACTGAAGTAAAATTGTGTTAAAAAATTAATGTTTTCCTTGTAAGCTGATTAAGCAAATAAAATGAAGAACATATTAAAAATTATATACTGAAATTTTAAAAAAAGAAGAAAAATCAAAATTATTTAATTTTATCTGCAAACGAATCGTATTTTGAAGCTTTTTTAAAGCTTTAAATGACAATGACCTTAAAAATTCTTGAAATTTATCGAAATTTTTCTGGATTTTTCCTTTTGCATCGTGCCTTCAAAAGAGAAGTCGATGTTAAGAAGATATGTTAAAGCTTATTTTCTATTTTTATAAGTGCTTTAATTTGTGTGAAACTTAAGTACTTTGGTGGTTTCGTTTCAACCCATTTCTAAAATAAAAATATTAACTATTAATTTTTGTGGCAAAGGAGAGATTTTAAAATTCGTACAGATCAAAAAAGTAGAAAAAAATGTTCATACATTTTGTAAAAAAAAGCATCGGTCAATGAAAGTTGATGACTTTATATAGATACAATTTCAATTTCATAAAATTCACATTCAAAAAATACTCAGCCAGCTTTAAAAATTTCTAACCTGTCGTGTTGGCACCAAACACGTCCAAGTCATGATCTTTAATCAGCGTCCAAACAAATTGTTAAATTGTTGTGGATGCGGGAAATTCAATTAATTCGGAAAATCTGCAATATTTTGCAGTAGCAATATTTTCAACTAAGCCTGCTTTACGACCTTACTTTCTTTAAATTTCCTCCCAATTGGCAAATGCTAGCGCTTCCAACTTGAAGGGCCCAAGTACATGTATGTACTTCAAAGTCGTCTTCATGAACATGAACTCATACTAAAAATAAATTTTACACAACATAGAAACTTTAAATTGGTGCGCCTCAAGGTTCAACTTTTTGTCCTACACTTTTTTTCATATTGATCAAAAATTCATTTCAAACAGCACAGAAACTTTTTAAGTTGGTGTGCCTCAAGGTTCAACTTTTTGCCCTACACTTTGTTTTCATATTGAAAATAAATAAAAATCAACTCAAAAATTTATTTCAAACAGCACAGAAACTTTTTAAGTTGGTGTGCTTCAAGGTTCAACTTTTTGTCCTACACTTTTTTTCATATTGATAATAAATAAAAATCCACTCTTAACAAATTGTTCTGCAACTGAAGAGCTTATAAAAGGTAAAAATAGTTTCAAGTTCTTACATTATTGTATTTTGAATGTGTAATAGTGCAGTTGTGCTCCACTATAAAAAACGGCCAAAAACAAAGTTCCAAGGAATTGTTGCTGACAAAAGAACTACAAGACTCATTAATTCATCAAAAAAAAATCATCAAATTAATTGAAAAACCAAGAACTTAAGTAATTACCTTCAAAACAATACCGTTTTATGTACTCGTATAATTGAATTCGAACAAAAATAAAAAAAAGAAGAAAATCCTAAAACCAAAAAAATCCTTTCTCAAGCTCACAAGGAATCCAAGGTTAATTTTACCTTCAACTTACTTCAAAAATCAATACGAAATTCATCCAAAATTAAACCACAAGAATATAAGGGAATTCCTCAAAGGACTCATAAATATCAAAGTTCAAGGATAATACAAATAAATTTCTAACCAATTATCCTGCGAACAGAACAAGCAAACAAAAAAAAAGAGAACAAACAAACACTGCTAATTTCATTCAATTTATTTGTTTTTAAGGAACGCGTTCTTGTGAAGGTTTGAGTTGGTTCAAAAAGAGAGAGAGAAAATTAAATTCCAACTTGAAGACAAAAGAAAAGAATTTTATTAAAAATGTAACTTTTCTATTTTGTAAATTACTTTGTGCTTTTCCGCAATAAAATTTCTTCATCCTTTTTAATTGAAAAAAAAAGAAAAACAGAAAACTAAGTTTTTAAAGGATGTTTCAAATTTAAAGCACAAAGTAAAAATCTAACAAGAACGCAAACAATACATTTAAAAAAAAAGCGTGATTGAGAAGTAAAATTATATAAAAATAAATTTTAAAAAACCTTCACCATAAAATATTAAATTATATATTTTTTTAATTTTTCATTTTTTTTTGTTTTTTATTAATTAAATTTAGTTTATAGTTTATATTTGTCGATATATAGCACAATCCTGTTTAATGTTTATTTGTTATAATTTTAAGTTTTAAATATTATTTTTCTATAGATACAAAAAAATTAACATAATTTAAATTATATTTTAATTTGTTGTTCTTTTCTATTAGTGGAAAATAAAACTTTTGAAAGGCAAATTACCTACTTGTTGTAATGTTTTATTTTTGTTTGTTATCATTTTATCACAACATTAATTAAATCTAACAATTTATGTTTTACACGAAAAAAAAAAAACAACACCATTTTTATGTAAATAATAATAAAAAAAATATCAAAATTCTTTCCTATCCTTTTTCACTGCTTTCATTCATTTAATATCCTCTCATCTTGCATATAATCCAACAGGAACGTCTTAGACTGAAAATAATTGAAAGACTGTTAAAGGAAGGATCTAGTGCTGATGAGCCCCTTAACATCCCATTGTCCGATTATTCAAGGTATCATTTCGCATTTACATAAATCTCAACAATTTATTATTCTCTAACTGTCTTACCTAAACTTTCTGACACATCTCAATACATTTCTGCAACACTTCTCTTTTACACCACCGTGTAAATAACACACTTTCCTATATGCACCAATTTTTCGAAATTAACAATACATTCATTTTGAATAATGTTTTTTTAAAAAAATATAAGAAAACGTTTTTGTATCACAGCGATGAAGGCGATACAAGTTCAAGTTCAGATAATGAAGGTAAAGCTGATCGATTTTCTGATTTAGAAGGACCCTGTTGCCAGCCATTGAAAGCACCACCGTGTTCTCCAGAATATAATGTTGTTCAACGCAGAAAGGTAAACTTTTGAAATGATTTTTCAAAAAATACAAAAGCACTCCAACGCACAAGTTTAATTTTGGTTTTTATCTAAATTTATGTACAGTATAAATTAAGACTTTGCAGAAGAATTATGAAGGTATTGGATGGAATTTATTTCAGACCTCAAACTAGAAAGAGAATGTTGAAAAAAGCAAATTTCCCAAAAGTGGATATAATTGAAATATCAAGAATTTTAAGGAATAACTATAAGAAAAAACCAAAAATCAGTAGAAAAATGAGAATGTTTTTGAAGGATCAAAATATTATAATTTATCGCAAGGTACTTACACGCATACAATTAAGTTAATGTTTAAAATGTTTTTTAGTGCTTCTAATTACGGTTAGCAGAAACACATCCTGACATAAATTCGAATTTCGAATACGCCAACTTTCTAGAGAATTGGATTTTGAAATTTAAATTAATTTTACTCTTTGTCCTAATTTTCTCGATAATTCGTATGTTTACATCTATTCAAATAAGATCTGAAGATGGAATCGATTATCCGGAGAGTCAAATTGTCGAATGTTAAATCCCACATAATTCGTATATTACTATTTAAGGTTATATAAAATAGGTCTGGATCTAGAATTAATTATCCTAACCATCCGGATAGTATTGGATAACCAAATCTAGATTAAGATTGTAAGTCTAAACAGACATAAGGTACTCCGAAAGAGATTTTGACCCAAAATCGAATATCGGAATTTTCTGGAGTGTCAGTTTCCCGAAGCTTAATTTTTACGTTCTGCAAATTTCCCACATTATTAATACGTGTATATTCAGATTGATGGTTATTACAATAGTTCTGAATCCAGGATCAATTATCCTAAATATCTGTATAGTTTTTTTCGATTTGCCCAGACATACGGTTATCCGAAACAGATCCCGAGCAAAAAAATGTGTGTATTTGGATTCAATTTTATTTAAAACAGATACATATGTACACAAGATCGATTATCCCAATCATCCGAAATGCTTCGGATAACCGGATCTTGATTAAACTGTTAATGCTTCCATGTACCCGGATAACTCTGATTTCAGTACACGCGGTTATCCGAAAACATAGTAGATAGACAATCCCAACTATAGGAAAATTGTATGATACCCGGATTCACATATTATTCGTGGAAATCAAAAACAGATTTTGGTCCAGGGTCGATTATCCCAACAATTGTGTCAGGAACCCGTATATAGATTCATACGTTTTTCGAGCTTTAATAATAATCAATCTGAATAGTTTTGGATCCAGGATCGATTATCCTAAATATCTGGATAGTTTTTTCGAATTGCCCAGACATACGGTTATCCGAAACAGATCTTGATATGGATCCAAGATCGATTATCCCAATCAATCGGAAAGCTTCGGATAACCGGATTTTTATTCGAGACACACGGTTATCCGAAATGGATTTAAACTTATAGGCTCGACAATCTCAACTATATTAAAACTGTATGATACCCGAATTCACATATTATTCGTGCATATAAAAAACAGATTTGGATCCAGGGTCGTTTATCCCAACAATTTTCATGGTGTAGATCTATACATTTTTCGAGCTTATATAATGATATTACTGATAATTTATGTATTATCCGAACTATCCGGATAATTTCACAGAATCTAGACTTTATGTACTTGGCAATCAGATAATTCCGATTAAACAGTTATTTTGAAGCTTGAAATTCCAGACCACTTGAATAATGTTAAATTTAAAATTCAAATTCCGTAAAATCGGATATAAACTAAAAAAATAACTTTTTACCTTAACTATACTAAAATACAATAAACTGGATCTAAATCTGAGTCATTTAACTATCCGAACATTCGAAATTTGTTCAATTAGTTCAGAACTCTATTTCTTCCGGTTATCCGATTATTTGAAGAATCACACGATTTCTGGATAATTTAATTCACAAACTGCTTGTTTCTCTACCTTTTAGTATTTTTAAGTTACAAAAACTATATGAAAATTAAATTTGTCAATGTGACATCAATGTGTCATATTCTACCAGTTAGTAGTAAAAATCGGTCAAAGTCCATTTATAAAATATAAATTTGACATAACCTGTCATTATTTTTGTGAAGTAAACAAACAAACCTTACTTCTGTCAAATTTGATACTTTGACACGCACACATTGCAAACGAGTTAATGAATGACAAGTAAATCACATCATAAAACTTGTCAAACGCACTTGCACTTTTGTATGCTTTTATATATTCTTGTGTCGTACATAGACAGATATTGGAAAATATAACAAAGAAAATCTCATCTCCCCTTTGGGGTTTAAGATTTTCCTCTGACTTTGTGTACCCGTATGTCACGTCCGTCGCCGTCATCGTCGTTGTCATTCATTGGTTAAGGCGGAATTCTATGTCATGTTCCTGACAACGAGAGTTCAATTTTAATTGTCCGCTCAAGCAATTTCTCATCCCGAAAAGATTCAGTGTCATTCAATTTGACGGATTTGAAAAAAAAAAAACCAAAACGAATTTTCAACTGTCATTGTTCGTATATAAAGGTGGAAGAGAGGGAGAGTGAGAGAGAGAGAGTGAGATGGAGAATGAACAGATTCCCACATATGTTATACAGTATTGCGCAAAGACTAAGCAACCATTTCGACTTTACATTTCGATATTATTTTTTTCCGTCGTGTTTCTATCTTTATATTAAAATAATAACAAAATAAACATTTTCTAAAAATAAAATACATAACACAAAATTCAATGATTTTGTATGTGCAAAACATACGCAACTTTTCAATACTTTGTACAGATTTTTCCCTTATTTTTTAGAACTTCAGCATATCACTGTTTTTGTAAAGTTGGTAAGAGCACCACCTTGGATTGCCCAGCAACGCGATTTTTGAGAATCCCAATAGGTATCAATATTGTGATTGCCAGCCAATCAAGAACTTGAATGTTAATTTCTTCAATCCACTTTTTAACCAGCTTAAATGTTTGCTTTGGGTCGTTGCGTGTTGAAACACCCACCGAAGCGGTATATTCAAATCGAAATAGGGTAACATCTACATTTCCATGATAAGTTTATATTTCGATTTTGTCGATTATTCCTTCAAGTTAATGGACATATCCTGAGAAAAAATTCCAAATCATTACACTGTTTTGCAGTGAAATAACAATATATTGGATTAAGCCGTTGGCTGCCCTTACCTCTTTGCACGTGACATATCCCATCTGAAAGTACCAAATTGAATTTTGATTCATCGCTGAAAAATATCGTTTTCCATTTATCAGCGGAATATTGCATTGGTGATACTACTTCAAAGATAATCTTCTATGGTACGTTTTCACAGGGTGCTTCCCTCAATGTCAAAATTGAATGATTCTACTAATTACTTTCAGCTTATATCTTCCCAGGTCAATCGGTTTTTTTCTGTGGTTTTTCGCGGTCAACCTCCAAAATTTTGATTTTTTGACACTTCCCGTAGTTTTAAACTTTGAAATCAACCTTGAAAAAATTGATTTATTAATGCTTAATTTTTTCGAAAGTGAAATTAGCGATGCTCTACACGATTATTCTGTGTTTGAAAGTGAAAAGCTCTTAAGTCTATTTTTATAGGTTTTCAGAAAGTGGATTTTTAACTTGCAATCTTTGTTTAAAACAAAAATAATTTAATTTATAAACACAATTATATAAATAGTACAATAAAATTTTGATAAGTGAGGAATTTAGTAAATGTATTAATGTTTTTTGTCTTAAGTGCTTTTACCAATACAACTTTTACAGTTTTTCATTTACTAAATATCCTAAGATGTTCGGTTAAACCGTTATTGTGTTTTTATTTCTATTCTTTGGTAATCTAGTAAAACACCATGATTTAATGTAATAAATTTAATTTCAAGACAAGTTTTGTGGTAAAATATCTTAAGTTGACATAAGCGATTTTACTTTTTAGATTATTATCGATCACAAAAACAACTTAAGATGAATTACCAAAATAATTTCTGCCTATTATCTGATAATTAAAATAAATTGATACATAAGACGTATCATCTTCTACTTAAGTTGTTTTACCTTTTGCAGAACCCTACGAATTAAACTTAAGCTATTTTACAAAAGGTCATAACTTTCTTGTATTAAAAATTTATGAACGAGGGTAAAAAAGAAAAAGTTTGTAGAAAATATAAAAAAAAGAATAAACAGCTAAAACTACTTAAGTCGACTTAAGAGCCTTTACCATTTGAGCACAGATATACTCATAATTTATTTTTATTTAAAAGTTTGAATGGTACTTATTTCGGGAAATATCGAAATAAATCTAGACATTAATCGAGCCAAACTAATAAATGCGAAGTGCCTTTTGTTGCACTCTTGTGAATTGTATTCTATGCTAAATTTTACTGGTAAAGCCTCGTTATCAAATGTTCTCTTACAGTGAAAACGAATTTGCTTAGGGTTTGCACATTCAAATTTAATTTTTTTTTTTTTGAGAATGTACTATGTATATTTTTATAAAATAAAATAGAAATACAATATACAAACATAAAACTATAATATCACGTAAATTGTGTGAAACTATAACATCACGTAAATTGGTTGCTTAGTTTTTGCACAATACTGTAGGTTTATGGAATCCCCCAATAAAACCACTGAACCGATACCAATAAAAAACAAAACAAAAATGACACAATAATTTCCCATGTTTGTTGAGGATATTTTCTTTTATCATCGATTCCGCCCAACCACACACTAAAACCACACTCACTCTCTCTCTGTTTTTCTCTAGTTTATTTCCTTCTTTTTTTGGTGGGGTTATTTCTTTCTTTTTATTTGGTTTTATTTCGATTTTGGCAATGAAAATACTTGTTCGAATCATTGACAGTGATTTCGTTCGCTTGACTGTCACAAATTGTCCTTGTTTTTCATCTGATTTCGGTTTTTTGTTTTTTTTCTTTTGTGTTTTCACTTGGTTTTCTTTGGATCAGTGAGGATGTCTCTTCCCTTATTTTAGAGGTGTTGTTTTTAGGAAGGTACTTTCGTTTAACCAACAAAATAAAACAAAACAACATGAATTGAACATCAACATCAAGAACTATTGTTGAGGATTTTAGTTTTTTTATCGGATTTCTATTTTATTTGGTGTAGATTTCAATAAACTATGTTTCTACATTGTGAAAAGTTTTGTTTATGTTTTTCTTTTATTTTGTGATAGAAGAACAGCAGGGGAGTACCTTCTTGTGTAAGCTGCTTTAAGGTACCCAGGTATCAACCCTTACCAACTTACATATATCATGAGTATGGGGGAATGTGAATATGATTCTTTTCGAAATGTTTTGTTTTAAATTGTTCTAGTGTGATGTTGTTTTTTAAACAATAAGATTTTTTTTTACTGTTAAGCTATTAGAAGCTTTCCAAGTTGATTGGCATAAAGAGCCTTGGACCAGTTAATGGGATCGAGAAGAAAAAAAATAATATTTTTTTTAGAAAGTAATCAGAATTTTAAAAAATGGAGGTGGTGTAAATAAAAAAGAACTACTACATACTAATAATCAGATTCTCTACACAGGATCAAGAGAAGCTACTCAACAATTTAGCAGTTACTATTGTTTCAAACATCATGCAATATAATTTTTGACGAATATGATGATTTTTTTCAAATATAGGATTTTCCAATAAAGGCGGGTTGATTTTAAAATTGAATAAAACAAGTTGTAGATAAGAGCCTTAATAATGACATTATATTTGAAATATAACATTGTTTAAATGACTGCCGCAGCTTTGCTGGGTAGCGCGAATTCAAAAGGTCCAATTTTCGATGGCTTTAGCGCTTAAATAGGACTGAAATTCACCGATGGCATCGATTATACCTTGTCTTTGAGTGCCACGGTGGTTTGCAGCTTATTCGCATAGCGACTTAAGAAAGAGCCCCAAGAAAAAGTCTAAAGGGGTAAAATCACACGATCTTGGTGGTTAATTCACATCTCGGCGGCCTCGGCCCGATATAACCATGCCCTGAAACCGCTCGCGCAGAATATCGAGTTGTCTTCATGTGTCTATATCATCGAACTTAGGCCACATGAAATTGGTGATTATTTACCTGTGGCGATTACCATTAACGGTGATCAACATCATTTTCGAAGAAGTACGGACCGATAACACCTCCAGCCCAAAATCCACACACCAAGATGATATGATGGGAAGATATTTTGACAGAAATAAAAATAAAAACAATATGGCCGCCACGAGCTGTCAAAATCAACCCGTTCCTAATTGGAAAACCCTAGAAGGTTTAATACGCATTTCTCTTTATGAGTTCATTAATGGTGAGGCTAAAAGTTATTTAGAAGTTAAGGTTTTATGCTTTTTAACTTTTAAATGACGAAACTATCAAAGAAAACTTAAAGAAAGAAAAACAAAAAGATGAAGTGTAAATAATTTTGGTTTTTACATAATTTGTGTGAAGTTCTACGGCATTTCTATAAGAGAACTAGCTGACCCGACAGACTTTGTACTGTCTCAATCGATAAAAAAAAGTCCTAAACTTTTGTATAAATTAATTTCAAAACAAAGATAACGTATTGAATAAAAAAGCATTTTTTTAATGAAGCATGAAGTATTATTATTATTTTCGACACATCATGTTGCTTACTTAAAAAAACAGAATTTTCCTGAAACACTGGCTATTTACATATAAGGTTTAAATTTTTATTAACAGACACACACTGTTATGTTTTGTGGTGCGTAAATAAACTAAGAAGACAGTTTTCCGACGCGCGAACACGCGACGTATAATTGTCCATGCGCGAAATAGGGAAACTCCAAGTTGATTCCGCAAACTTCTAAAGACTGTCCTTGCGATTTATTTATTGTCATCGCAAAGGCCAGACGTACTGGAAATTGTAAGCGTTTAAATCCGTTGGAATCATCGGTATTCGCGGGATCAAGACATCCTCTCGGGAGCGGCTCGAAATGCTGTATTTTAAAATACTGTATGGTTAAAATTCTGTATCATACTGTATGATACTGTATATTCATTATACTGCATGGTTAATATACTGTATCTCAAAATGCTGTGTTGTCAAAATACTGTATCTGATAATACTGTATCTCAAAATTCTTCTTCTCAAAATGCTGTATGAGCAAAACATTATCTAAAAATACTGTATTTTTGCAAAGTTCCGGTCTTAAGCTTCCATTATAGAGAACAACAAAAGTAGAACTCGATTTATGTATGTATGTACATTATATCATTTATTGCAACTCCAAATTTAACTTAATTCTTAAATTTGCATTAGCTTTTAAATATCAACGAAATGAACGGACACATGGAAGTTTTGAGAGTTCAAAAAGTTCGGTGTAATTGTTTATGGAATTGTTGATTGCGGTAACAACAATTCATATACAACTGTGAGAGAAATAACAATTAATGAGAAGAAAATGGGAAGAGAAAATAAGACGAAGATACCATTTATTTGTTTTTTTTTTTTAATTAATTCAAAGACTTATGAATTATCATATGTTATTGTTCAAGGGAAGTATATTAGAACATTATGCCAATGAAAAAATATAATAATGTATTCTTTATAAAAGTAATCTGTTTTTAAAATTCTGTATTTCAACACGCTGAAATAGGCTGACAAATACAAATTTTTATTTGTCAGCCTATTTACTGCATTTTGAAATACAGAATTTTGGTATACAGAATTTTAAGATACAGAATTTTGAGCTACAGTATTTTGATCATACAGTATTTTGTACATACAGTATTTTGAAATACAGTATTTTGAGATACAGTATTTTAAATACAGTATTATGATCCATACAGGATTTCGAACCCAACCCCATCCTCTCCTTTGTATTTTCCTTTTATGATTGTTGCCTCAATGACGTTATTCATCAGCTTTTTCACACCCAGTCTTGTTCCATTGCATAGTCGAGGTTGATTAATGTTACGCAGCATGATGACAACTGATCCTACTTTTAACTGCAAATTGTGAGGTGGTAATCCAGTCAAGTCCAGTTAATTTAAAAACTCCGTGGTCCTGGTTCATAACGGTGTTGACTGATTTGCAGGAAACCAACTGTCTTGGAAGAAAATTCTGAATGCTCGCATTGAGATCCTCGACATCTTTATTTTTCGCTACCAATATTGCTCGTTCACCCAGCCAATTATGGTTATTGAACTTTTGCGCTATATCTGGGAAAACACGCTGAATAAGCTCCTCTTTTGAATTTGTGATGTGACAGAAATCTGTGGGTAATGTGATGAATCCGGTCGAGGTGTCCATTGCAACTTTATTATTTCCAATATCTAACAACTGCTTCGCAAACACATTAGCAGTTTCATCATGTTGCAAAAATACTCGCATGTTAGTTCTTAATTGGAGTGTCTTTACTTACTGCCACAAGTTCGATGATTTTAGGCATGCATTGAGTTCATCAGCAACAGTTGATCTTGGGGAAAGTTGTTGAGTTTCATGAGCACATTCACCTCCTTCAGGGTTGATACCCCCTTCCGTTACACGCTGTATATATATTTTAGTACAAACTTAAATATTATAAAAAAATATTCTGGTACAACACCTTGAAAGTGGGCATGAAATTGTCCTGTATAATATGTGTAGCGCCAAATGATGTCATCTGGAAACAGTTGTTATATTTCTGAATGTTGGCCAAGAAGTGCTTTGAATCATTTCCAATCCCAGAAACTAAAGAGCGTAAAGGATCTGGTGGTGGGACCAATTGTTTCAATTTTACATTGTCTCCAGCACAACATAATCCAGTAGATTCACTAGTGTATTTTAACGCCTTACTATATTTACAAATTATTTTCATTTTCCCCAATTGTTACCGATTTGTCGGCACAATAATCAATTGCCGGATCATATAGTGGAATGCAGCTCGTTCAAGAATCACAGGAGCATTGCGTTTGCGGATTCGCTCAATTTCATTATGTGTCGTGCTCGCTGTTGTTGTCTTTGATGTGCACGAACTCGTTGCATTCTAAGCCAATCCACTTCATTGTCACTCACTAAATAACGCAATTCTGACATAGCAATACGACTATTTTCTTGATCTGACTCTCTCTGGTCATCAGTACGGTTAGCACGTGAGGTAGCTCTTCGCACATTTGATTGACTGCGACGACCAAAGTCAGGTCGTCTTCTCCTCGGCATCGTAACGTAATTAATCAAAGTGAGAAAATTTCTCGCTCACTTAACAGTAACATAACAGTAAAGTGTCACTATCACAAAATATCAACAAAAAAAGAGCACACTACTTGGAATGTCACTATCACAAAGGATCACAAAAGTAAAGTAAAGAAAGTTCTCACAAATATAGAAGAATGCACTCATAGAATATCGTAACCATGATCGTAACACAATATCGTCAATCGTAATACTTTTTTCCGTGTTCTGATTTTTTTATTTATTTGTTTGGAGTTTACCTTTAAGCCATAAATCTCCGTGTTCTGAAGTGCGACAGAATGATTGACATATTAGTTGGTTGTCAAATCTAATGTCAAATATTATGGTTGTGTTCATTAGATCCTCCAAAGCGCACGCGAAGACTATTTTCATAGATATGATTGAATTTGAACTTTATGCAGCGGTAATAAATTGCAAATTGACTCTTTGACGTTAGGAACACACCTAAACTGCTTAGACGACAGTGAGTGAATTATAATTTAATATGAACTTTATTGAATAGTAATAAAGTTCAAATTGACTCTAGAAAACGTTTGTATGGGAAATTGAAAAGGGCTGTTTTTAGGGTTTTCCCGGAAATTATTTGTTTCCCTAGACCTCTACGAACATTTTAAGACTAAGATAAGATAAATCCGTTCAGCCGTTCTCGAGTTTTAGTGAGACTAACGAACAGAAATTCATTTTTATATATACAGGGTGTCCCGTAAGTAATGGATAACCCTGCAATGCCGCATAGTAGACTTTATGACCGTCCAGAAAACTGATAAAAAAAAGTTCTATCCCAACCACAAGAAAAGTTATATGCATTTTTTTGTTCAGTGCATTATTTTTTTTCTTACTTTACATTTTTGAATACCACGACTACAAGTGAATGAGTTCCATCATTTTTTTTTGCAGGAATATTTTACATTACTTGGGTCAACACATAAGTAGAAGAAAATTATCATAACTGTTGGACTTCTTAGAGAAAAAAATTATTTAACATTGAATTTCAATGCAAAATGTGAAAACAAATAATTTTTGAAAAAGTTAAATCATAGCTGGTATAAAAAAAATGCATGAATACCTGAGTGGGCAACTATTTTAAAAATATGCGCGTTAAATGCAGATTTCAAAATGGTATTACAGTACAGCCTCGCTAGTCCGGACACTCGCTAGCCCGGACACTTCAGTAGTCCGGACACCTCTATGTTTCGGACACTTTCAAAAGTTTACCTCTGCAGTCCGGTCCGGACAGCGTATTAAAATGCTTATGTACAATACACATACATATATTATTTGTCTCTGTTTCTTGGAAAAAACGTTTGTTCATACGATTACGGGGAATCCCCTTCTAGTTTTGTCGCTTGTAGTTGGCTCTGAAATCTAGACATTTTAATCGTTGCAAATTTACTCATTGGAAGTTTATATTTGTGGGGTTTTTCATACTCTGTTACATTTCATCGTGAGCTTTCTTTAAGGATAAGGCATATTTTTTGGTGTAATTTGAATTTCTTCTACAAAGAAAAGGAAGCATGTTACTTTGACACTTTCTGAGAAATGTAAAATATTGGATGATATTGAAACTGGCAAATCAGTCAGGCAAGTAGCAGAAATTTTCAAAGTCTCAAAGTCAACTGTTTTTGATATAAAAATGAATAAGATGAAAATTCGGAAATTTGTATCTAACACATTCCAAGGATCAGGTAAGCTTACAAAAGGTCTTAAATTTAAGGTCTAAGATCATTTAAAAATTGCTTTAAGGACAGAGAAAAATTATCAGACAAGGTGAACACCCAGCGGTAGAAGAAGCATTGATGACATGGTTCATCCAACAAAGAAATCATCATGTGCCAATTTCAACAGATATGATTCAAACCAAAGCCAAATTCTTTTACAAAGAGATGACAGGTAAGGAAGATTTTGCAGCAAGTTCTGGTTGGTTGGAAAAATTTAAATTGCGACATGGAACCTGTGCAGAACCTGTATAAGAGTGGGTGGAAAACAGTTGCTTTAAATAAAAAAAAAATAAAAAAATTATCTATTTTTGTTTTTGTTTTCTAACTAAGTGATCATGTGATTAAAAGCTGGCTCAAAAACTTTTTGTTTAGATAACAATTAAACTAATAGCAACCAACAAAATATTTGATGGGTTTGTTAAAGCCCAATAGAGCAGGTAAAATTCAAAACAAGCTCGAAAATGTTACCGTTTTTTGCACTTTTTTGACATTTTTATCATGAATGCATTCAGCCCTAGAAGTTGAAAGCTTGGATTTATCATAAGAACAACATCGTAGAAACAGACAATAAATCAAAAATCTGTTATGTTCAACGCTTCGTATTATTTTTACGTTTACTGTGCTAATTTTGAAAACTTTTGTTTTTGCTAAATTTACTCTAGTATTGCAGATTTTTACCAATAACTTGCTATTGACTCCAGATATAATAATAAGTACAGTACAGTCTCGCTAGTCCGGACACATAAGGTTTCTACCGTGTCCGGAATAGCGAAATGTCCGGACTATAGAGAAAAAATTAAATACAATGGACAACCGAAAACTTTTCAAAACCTTTTTATTACAAATAGAAGTACATATACACTTAATTTAAATATATACAGGTACGTATGTAAGAAATATGAACGCATTTTAATTTTTTTTAAAGAGTAGGAAAGCACGTGTTAATTTTTGGTTGGAACGCTTTATCTAAAAACATCTTTTCAGCTTTTTCGCGTAACCTCTTTAGGAGAAGGATTTCCATTTGAGATGCATTATTTTGTTCATCCCACTGAATGCCCTTGGCAAATATCTTCCTTGCTTCTTTTTTTGAAATTTTCGAAACTTCTTTGTTTACATTTTCATCTTCACTGTCTTTTTCTTCAGCTTCAGTAACATTTTCTTGGAATTGTTAAGCGGACTGAATAATGTCATTATCAGAAAAGTCGAAGGAGACTTCATTTTGACCAGTTGCCCATTTATTGATTTCATATGTGGATGTGTCACCATTCGGATCAATTATTCTTATCATGGCATAAATTCTATTTAAATCAGCAAGCGAAGAATCCGAGTCAATTTGTTGGCGTAACTGTGAAAGTGGTATAAGGTCTTCATTATTCCATTGGGATGCCAGTTCTGGCCCTAATATTGACCAACTCTTTTTAATATTTTTCTCTCCAATACCTTTCCAAGCTGAATCTAAAAAATAAACAACATCTCGCAAATTGAATTTTTTTAAGACTGCTGCAATGTTTTTATCATCTTCCAGTAGGATGTGGGTCAATAGCTGCTTTCTATATGCTACCTTTATATTCTGAATTAAATTTTGATCCATCGGCTGCAATATTGCTGTACAATTAGGCGGTAAGAATAAGACTCTGAAGTTCGGATCAAAGTTTATTTCGTCTTCTTTAGGATAAGATGGGGCATTATCCAAAACCAAAAGTGCTTTCAACGGCATGTTAATCTCTGTCAAAAACTTTTTCACACTTGGAATAAAATTATTCTTGAACCAATCAAAAAAATCGTTGTAGACATCCAGCCTTTTTTGGTAGCTTTATATGCTACTGGAAGATTAACGTTTTTAAAAGCCCTCGGATTAACTGATTTTCCGATAACTAAGAGGGGTAACTTATGAGTTCCTGCAGCGTTAGAACATGGCATAAAAGTAACGCGATCTTTCGATATTTTTCTGCCAGGAGCTGATTTTTCATTCGCATGAACCCATGTCGTCCTCGGAAGAACCCTCCAAAAGACAGCTGACTCATCAGCATTATATACCTGTTCTTCACTTATGTTAATTTCTTGAATCAGTTTTAAAAAATTTTCTTGAAAAGGCTTAACAGCAGCAACGTCGCTGGATACTTTTTCGCCACAAATCTTAAGGCATCGAATTCCATGTCGCAATTTAAATTTTTCCAACCAACCAGAACTTGCTGCAAAATCTTCCTTACCTGTCATCTCTTTGTAAAAGAATTTGGCTTTGGTTTGAATCATATCTGTTGAAATTGGCACATGATGATTTCTTTGTTGGATGAACCATGTCATCAATGCTTCTTCTACCGCTGGGTGTTCACCTTGTCTGATAATTTTTCTCTGTCCTTAAAGCAATTTTTAAATGATCTTAGACCTTAAATTTAAGACCTTTTGTAAGCTTACCTGATCCTTGGAATGTGTTAGATACAAATTTCCGAATTTTCATCTTATTCATTTTTATATCAAAAACAGTTGACTTTGAGACTTTGAAAATTTCTGCTACTTGCCTGACTGATTTGCCAGTTTCAATATCATCCAATATTTTACATTTCTCAGAAAGTGTCAAAGTAACATGCTTCCTTTTCTTTGTAGAAGAAATTCAAATTACACCAAAAAATATGCCTTATCCTTAAAGAAAGCTCACGATGAAATGTAACAGAGTATGAAAAACCCCACAAATATAAACTTCCAATGAGTAAATTTGCAACGATTAAAATGTCTAGATTTCAGAGCCAACTACAAGCGACAAAACTAGAAGGGGATTCCCCGTAATCGTATGAACAAACGTTTTTTCCAAGAAACAGAGACAAATAATATATGTATGTGTATTGTACATAAGCATTTTAATACGCTGTCCGGACCGGACTGCAGAGGTAAACTTTTGAAAGTGTCCGAAACATAGAGGTGTCCGGACTACTGAAGTGTCCGGGCTAGCGAGTGTCCGGACTAGCGAGGCTGTACTGTAATACCATTTTGAAATCTGCATTTAACGCGCATATTTTTAAAATAGTTGCCCACTCAGGTATTCATGCATTTTTTTTATACCAGCTATGATTTAACTTTTTCAAAAATTATTTGTTTTCACATTTTGCATTGAAATTCAATGTTAAATAATTTTTTTCTCTAAGAAGTCCAACAGTTATGATAATTTTCTTCTACTTATGTGTTGACCCAAGTAATGTAAAATATTCCTGCAAAAAAAAATGATGGAACTCATTCACTTGTAGTCGTGGTATTCAAAAATGTAAAGTAAGAAAAAAAATAATGCACTGAACAAAAAAATGCATATAACTTTTCTTGTGGTTGGGATAGAACTTTTTTTTATCAGTTTTCAGGACGGTCATAAAGTCTACTATGCGGCATTTCAGGGTTATCCATTACTTACGGGACACCCTGTATAGAAGATAGAAGATTCATTTTGATGTTTCAAAAAAACTTTACTGCTTTTTATGAGAACTCAAGGGGTGTTTATTTCATTCTAAAAAGGAAGGTATAACATTACCAATGGAAAACGATATCAGTCAAATTATCCTTTATGAAATTTTCCATGACCAATTGCCACATTTGCGGCACTATGATAACTTCAAGATATAATTTCTTAAGGTCTGAATCGATTTTGTATTATTCACATAGACCTTATCTTGTGTTTTTAGAAAAAAAATCTAATTACTTCTTTAAGAAATAACAAGCACAGTGAATTTTTCTTGCAAAATTGCTATTTTTGGAAGCGTCGCGTCGTTCATATCAATATCTTTCAATCCCATTCATACAAAATCATTGATTATAACTCGGTATCGCGGAATCTAATCCAAAAAAATTAGGTCTAATCACACCAACCAGCCCAAAATCGGCATCAAACAGTGACAAGTTGAAGATGGAGAGGGTTTTCATTAAACATTCTTAGATCGTCAGAGACAAAAATGCGACAATTCCACTCCGAAGTGAATTTGTTCATCATCACTGAGGATTTTATTTTATGGAAATTCGAATCATTTTGATGCATTTTAACAACTCAATCAGCGAGGATATGACGACGTGTGATTCTTGTGTTAACGGAATTTTAAAAGCTTTAAGAATTAATTCTTTATGCCAACTAAGGAACTATTTGACGACGAGGAATCGAAAAAACTAGAGCTTTTGTCAACACTAAGGGCTAAATCACCAGTGTATTCTCAGTTGGTCTTGAGCGACGCACACCATTTCACGATTCTTCACATCACTGACTTTACACAACAGCTTAAATTTTCCCACCAATTTGGTGCCAATTATCTGCCAAAGAATCTTCTCGACGACCACCCACATAAGGTCGCCAGTTTTGCAAAGCGTGTCTGCAATGTTTTCAGCATTTTAAAAGTCAATTTTAAAAACTTTAATGTGTTGTTGTTTCTCAAACCCAATGCCAAGTTACAAGTAATTGCCACTAGGAAAATTTTTAAATTTTGAAAAAAAAAAATTCTTTTAAATTCTTTCTTTCCCTTTTGTCTGGCTGTAATCTATAAGACTTTATACATACGTCCAAAGCTTGAGTATAATTTTGACCTCTTGGCTTGTCTCTTGAAATAAAAAATAAAATTGACTTGTGATATTATCATCGTTAAATCATTAAAGTCTCTTGAAGACCGTCTATTTTTTAAGACATTATACTGTAGCGAAATAACCAGGTGCATTACACACCCCCTGCCCCCCTCGAACATTTCAACCGTAATTTCCACCAAGAATAATCATCAGTAAACCATGAAACCCAACTTCAAACGTACTGTCAAGTACAGAGATTCGTTCTTTAGCCGTACTAAGCGAATGTGGAATGCTTTTCCATAGTCTGTCTTTCTCAATCATTGCAATTTTTAGGAATTCAAAACCAATGTGCACCAATATCTCTTTTGTAACCATCTATCCCTTTCCAAAAGGCCCACTGTGTCACTGGGTAACAAAAATGCCCTTGAATATACCCTTATTATACAAAAAAAAATTCATAATGTTCGGGCTCTGATAAAAAGGTTATGATCTAATCCAATTTTAGCTTAATAATTGCGTCTCCCGATCCATAGACACCTGAAGTAAATATTTGTTTTCTGTTTTTATATCAATGCATTAAAGTTTTTCTATGACGCTATTTTGAACTCATTAAACTTCAAGGAAATTTGATTGTATAAATATTTCTAAACTTCTTAATTTATTAGGTATCAATTAAGATTCAAAAGAAATCCGTTCTTCCCTCTCAAGTTATAAAATCATCACTTTCCCACTTAGTAAATTCGAATTTGTTTGTTTTGAAAAACTTAAAAAAGATTATGACTTCTGTACATATGTATATGGCAAAATTATTGTCCTTTAAAAGTCTCATCAAAAAGGTCAGTTTTAATTGAAATGAAACGTGTCTATTGTCAATTGACGTCTACCATTGAAAACGTCGGAAGTCACAAATAACCATTTCTACTGCAACTGAAACTACAACTAGCCCTCATTTAATCTCTCCCAAGGTCTTTTCATCACTCTCTCTCTCTTTTTCAATGTCAATCGCGAGTGAATAACCAACCTTAAACGATAATTTCCTAAAAGATCACCGAAAAGAAAATAAATCAAAATAAATTAAAAAAAAAAAGGAAACAGCACAAAGAAAGTCAAAGACTAATTGGAGGTGCTCTTGTGTGTCGTTCGTTGTCTTTTCCACTTTGAAAATATCGAAGAAGTGAAAAGAAACTCAACACATGGCGTCAGTAGTTGCTAATTACCTCAGCGAAAATCACATGTTTTTTTGTTTTATTTTTCGCTAAGTTTCTACCTATCTTTACTAATTCATTCATTCTTAAGACTTTTTACACGAGAACCACGATAAACTTAGGGGAAAAAAAACAATTTTATAAAATATTCGAAAAATTCGAACAACTCAAGAAATGCTTTCCGCCTTCTTTTGATGTCAAGCACATGTGGGTTTTTTTTCGAAGAAGAAGAAACAAATGAATTGAGGCCAAATTTTAGTGATAGGTACAAGCTCTCCCCTCATGACATTGGCCATGAAAATCGATTAAACGGTTTCGAAATTTGTTGCTCTTTAAATTTCATTTTAAGGAATTTGAACCTGTCAAGTTGATGAAGCTAAAGAATTTAGCAGTCAAAACGTTAAGAAATATGCATACTAAAAAGAACGACTAGTTTCCTTCGAGCCGGATTTGAACCAGCGACCTATGGATATCTATGCTTTAGTTGTACCTCTACAGTCCACCGCTCTACCAACTGAGCTATCGAAGGTGTTGCAGATATTGCTCTAAATAACTTATACAAAACACAAATAGCTTTTGGAGCTTTTTTTTTTGTTTTTTTGTTTTTTTCAAAAAAAAGCTTTACAGCAAAGCATAATGTTGAATTATTTCTGCTCCACTTTTAGAGCTTTGGAGCTTTGGAGCTTTTTGCGTGTGGGGAAATACTTTTGGAGCTTGAGAGAATTGGAGCGAGCTTTTTATCTGCACAAATTGACAACATATCCCCAACACCTTCGATAGCTCAGTTGGTAGAGCGGTGGACTGTAGAGGCATTAGAGCATAGATATCCATAGGTCGCTGGTTCAAATCCGGCTCGAAGGAAACCGAAGATAACTTTTTTTTATATACGAGGTGTGTTCAAAAAGTACCCGGAATTTTCGTTATTCAAAAAAATATTTATTTATTCGTTTACATCGACGTGGTCCCCTTTTTGGTCAAAATTCAGCAGTTTCAGCAAAAATCGCCGAGCTCATAAAAACACGTCGAACCTTAGCAACTACCACAGACAAAGTAAACAGTGAATATAGCTGAAAATTGCATCATACTTTAGGGGCATGAATACCAACACAATAAAAAAAAATGTTGACCTTCGAACTCTCCAGACCCGTGAAATTTAAAAATTCCGGGTACTTTTTAAACAAACCTCGTATAGAAACAAAAATATTAAATACATTTATAAAGTTGACAACACGTAACGTTTGACAGATTTGAACAAAATAGACTCCTTAAGAAAAAACTGAAATGCTTACCAGGTTGAATTGATAACAATTATCTGAGCTAATATAACATTATCAATATAGAGATAAATGAGATGAATTAAGCCAAAAAGATTCAGATTTAAAATTATGTGTTTGTAATTTTCCCCATAACGTCAGACATGTGTTACCGTAAACTTTAAAGTTAATCAGCAATTGAATGTTATAATTCAACTAAATAAACATATTTTTCCATCAACTCTGAAGTGTTAATGAGAAAACATTTTTAAACACTTTTCGCTTCATCCAGCGAGAGCTTCCAAAGGTATTTTCAAAAGTAGTAATAATTGCAGTGTTATTCTCTTAGAATAAGAACCTCAATTGTTTTTTAAATATGAATTTAAATTAATAGGTTTTAAATATACATATAAAACAAATAAATTGTGTGGCGCAACAGTCCGTTGAGAACCAAGGCCTAGTGACTTACAACTCTCAACCATTCATGTGTGCGAGTACTGTTGTCAGGGATGGAGGGGACCTACAGTTTTAAACCGAATCCAAAGGGCTAATTTGAGAAAGCACTTTTCATAACAAGAATTACTCTTGGAGAATTCGTATATATACATCTTATATATAAAAATGAATCGCAAAATGTGTTGGTAAGCGCATAACTCAACAACGCTTGGACCAATTTGGCCAATTCTTTTTTTAAATGTTCGTTGCAGTTCAAGGATGGTTTTTACGGCGAGAAAAATTCGAATAATTGCCGGAAAAACCATAAGAACAGCCCTTTTTTCCCATACAAATGTTTTCTAACTAAAACGTAGTCAGCTTAAAGGATTTGACTTCAAGTCATGTCAAATTAAAAAAAGTGTTGATGTCGATTTGCCGGTGTACAAGTATTGTTTTTCTTGGATTTTCTGTTACCTAAACTACTGAGTTTGCTTTTGTCAACTGATAAACGACTGAAACAACTTCTTATATCGAGTTTTGTGCAGAGTGATTAGTTAGTTAGTGTTTAGTTACAAAATAATTTATATTTGATATGCCTCCTATAAGACGAAGCAATTAAGGTAGAAGGACCCGAAATGCTACAAACCAAGCTAAATACCGATCTAATCGTAATGTACAAGAAACTGACGACCGAATTGAACGTGAAAGAATTCGGATATCACAAACGCGTGAAGCGCGAGCGCGACATTCAATTAATAATCGCGCAAGTTTGAATGAAGCAACAATTGAATATTAGCAACAATTCGCTCACAAATTAAAATTGCACTTGCACTCGCTTCGTCGGGAATCGCAGCAACTTTGCTTGAAGGTGGTCGAACAGCCCATTAAGCACTAAAATTGCCATTAAATATGCAAAGCAATGAAACTCCAACCTGCAACATTTCGAAGAACTCTGCAATGGCAAAGGTTTTGCAGCAATGTAAATTGATTGTGTAGGATGAATGTACGATGGCACATAAAAAATCTTTGGAGGCATTAGACAGAACCTTAAAAGGTTTACGAAGCAATAATAACAGATTTGGTGGTGCAATGATTTTATTAGCAGTGATTCCACGATCAACGCCAGTTGATGAAATCAATGCATGTCGAAAGTCCTCCAATTTGTGAAACATGTCAAAGTATTTCATTTAAGCAAGAATATGCATGTCGAGTTGCAAAATGACCAATCTGGAAACATATTCCCTAAACAACTCATTGACATTGGTAATGGCAAATTTCCTATAGACATGTTGACTGGCTGCATTAACTTTCCTCAAAGTTTTTGTCAGTGAACGCAATCAAAAGATGAACTTATTCAGAAGGTGTTTCCGATGTTTCTTAAAATTACAGAAACCATGATTGTTTGTGCTATATTGGCTGCAAAAAACATAGATGTAAATGAATTAAATTTCAAAATTCAAGAACAAATTACAGGCGATTCGAGGATACATAAATTAGTTGATTCGGCTACTTACCAAGGTGATGTAGTCAACTATCCACCGGAATTTTTAAACTCGCTGGATTTTCCAGGATTGCCACCTCACAATCTTCAATTAAAGGTTGGATCAATAGTTATAATGTTGCGAAATATCAACCAACCGCGTCTGTCTTTGCAACGGTACACGGTTAGCGATAAAAAAATTACTAAACAACGTGATAGAAGCAACTGTGTATACTCAAAGGAAAGTATAAAGGAGAAGATGTTCTCAAACCGCGCATCCCAATGATTCAGACTGATGTGCCAATTGAGTTTAAACGACTACAGTTTCCAGTGCGGCTTGCTTTTGCTATGACCATAAACAAGTCCCAGGGGCAATCATTAAGTGTTTGTGCTATTAATCTAGAAACCCCATGTTTCTCGCATGGTCAATTGTATGTTGCCTGTTCCAGTGTTGGAAAACCATCAGATTTGTTTGTCTATGCGCCAAGTAATTATCCGAAGAACATCGTATATCACAAAGCATTTGATTTCTGTTAATCATTATGATTGCCCTATCACGAGGGTGACGGGGAGAGTACGATAACTTAGGCGACAAAGTTTAATGACGGATTTGTATAGAACAGTTAAAAACAAGCATTTTTTACTATGGGAGGGGGGTCTATCTGGGAGGGGGGTCTATCTCCCCCCGTTTAGGCGGTAGGGGCAATTTAAAAAAATATGTACATTAAATGGAAAAAAAATAATTAAAAAATAACGGTAATGCTTACAATTAAGTATTATACCTTTTTTTAAATCCAACATTTTTGTCTATTAGCTTGTTTTTAAATCAAGTCAAAACTATGCATAGTTTTTGAAAAAAATTGTTTTAAACTAAAAATTTATGCAAAAAAAATTTAAAAAAAAGGTTTAAAGTGTAGTTTTTTTTTCAAAATTTTTTAGAATTCATTGCTCTTATTTGTTTTTGATCAAAAACTGAAAACTAGATGATTTTATGTCTTTTAGTTTTTGAGAAAATTGAAAATAACCACAACTACTATTTTAATTTAATTCTTTTTTTTTGCTTGAGTGCTCTTATTTTGATAGTAACAATGGTAGGTGCGAGTTTGGGTGTATGCAACAGTGGGATCTGTAAGGGGTGGCATGCTGCCCCCCTGCAACCCCCCTGCTTGGCAACACTATAGGATTTGAGGTGGGTGCAAGTTGGAGTGTGTGCAAGGTGGGGAGGGGGCAAGGTTCGGTGGGTGCAAGATGGGGTGCATGCAAAGTTTCTTTTGCATTTAAATAAGCTGGATTTAAGAAAAATTAATTTACCCTAGGTATATCTTAATCCATATTCGATTATTACTATCAAAATAAGACTACGTTAATACTTAAGCAAGGAAAAAGTAATTTAATTAAAATATTTATTTTGGTAATTTTCAATTTTCTCAAGAACTAGAAGACATAAAGTCATCTAGTTTTCAGTTTTTGATCAAAAACAAATAATAGCAATGAATTCTAAAAAAAAAAACAGTAAATAATTTGAAAGTTTTGAAAAACTACACTTTAAACCTTTTTTTTAATTTTGTTTGCATACATTTTTAGTTTAAAACAATTTTTTTCAAAAACTATGCATAGTTTTGACTTGATTTAAAAACAACCTAATAGACAAAAATGTTGGCTTTAAAAAAAAGTATAATACTTAATTGTAAGTATTACCGTTATTTTTTAATTATTTTTTTTTCCATTTAATGTACATATTTGTTTAAACTGCCCCTACCGCCTAAACGGGGGGAGATAGACCCCCCCTCCCATAGTAAAAAATGCTTGTTTTTAGCTGTTCTATACAAATCCGTCATTAAAATTTGTCGCCAAAGTTATCGTACTCTCCCCTTAATTTGATTAAAGAAAATTTTGAACGCCTCCAAACAGACGACATTTCAAATCATGACAGTTTAGTGCTCAAGTTGTTTCATAATTAAATCAGAGAGTTCTGAACATACTCTGCTCAGACAGAACTCTACTCTACTCTGTTAACTCAGACTCTGCTCAGAGCTCAGCTCTGAACTAAAAAAGAAAAACGCCATATGTAAGATACACTACCGCGATCAAGAAAATTCAACATCTCAAAAATTAAATCGGTTTAATGAAAATAATTTCAAACCGGTTTTTAGTGATCTGCCAATTAAAAAAGCAAAGCTTAAAAGGGGGTTTTGGATTAAATGAGGAATTGATCATAGTTATTAGCTTACTAGTCTCTTCCCCCAAATTCAATCCAATTCTTTTATTCTTAAAGAAATTACTATTAAACGTTAAGTTATAGAGGTACAAAAGTAGATGTCAGAGACCTTATCATGTTAGAACTAAGAGAAATATCAACCAGCGCTCTGGCAATGCCCTGCCAATGACAGAACAATTAACATTTATATTATATTTGGCAACACTATTATTTTTTGAATTCCAAACGACTGAATATGTCATTTCATTCTTTTGTCTAGAAACTTCTTACTCAAATCATTCTTTTCTTGTTTCTTTTATTAAAATAAACTTTTGCTTAAATATAGTTTTGCGTTTTTCAATTCATCATATCATTTATACTTCATCTAAAGTTAAACATTTTCCAAAGGGTGTTCCCTATTGTCAGTAAAAGAACTGCCATTTTATATGATTAGTGTGTAGGAACGCTAAATCCAAACATTTTTCATTATATTTGAAATAAGAATTTGAAAGGATTGGAATATTCTGACAAGAAACTTTAATTTTTAGAATTATGTTAGGAAAACTCCAATAAAAGCTACAAGCTTAAAATTTTTCGGTCAAAAAAAAAATCAATCAATCAATTGATCTGTAAAATATCGAATTACGAATATTTATGGTAAACTTATCATGACAAAGTTCATCTCAAATAAGCTGTACGGATTCAGCATAGAATTGTGTGACCTTGCATTTCTCATTCCTGACATAAAAGGTACAAAGGAATAACTTAGAGTTGCAGAGGTAAATTAAGTGTATTATTTAAGACCCATCAATGTATTTCTTGCTTTTTGATCTTGTCTGCAATTCAATAAACAAAAATAATGGCCTTATGACGTTCTCCTGAGATACTTCGAAGTTTTCAATTTCGTATCGTTTTTGGTTTTTCTCTAAAATATGACAGCTGTCAATTTTAAGTCTAATGACAAAAGATGGCATACTAAAAGTGGAAGGTTCAGACGATATAAGGGACTTGAAAGTAAGGCAAGTTTCTAGCATCTGATTGGCCAGCTGCCAAAAAACCGCCTTCCAATTAAGGCAACTTTATTGGAAAGTTGACTGGAAAGTTAGTCAAGAAAATTCTCCCTAACTATCAAGTCAAGTCAACTTATGTCAAAATGACAATTGATCATGTTTTCTCATTCAACTGAAAGCTGAACTTTATTACTCTATGATTTATTTATTTTCTGCACAACTTCATTTAATGCTTTCTGTAAAAAGGTTCCTTGTAAATTTGGAAAAGAAATAAGTAATATTTCTTTAAAATACAAAATACAAATCATGATAGACTTGTAGCTTGCCTGAGGAGTGTTTTGTAGAAAATAATGATTTTGGTAATTTTTGTACTATGAACTTGAAGTAAAGGTTTGTGAAGTAAAGTTCTGAATTCTGAATTCATGGCACTTGAAAAACTAACTTGTTGCTGATGTAGAACAAAAAAGACAAGATACTTGAACATGCCCAGGATGGAAATGGGCTTGCACTGAACGTGTCCACCATCATAAGGTGGTCTCTTTTTTATTTACTTTATTCTTCTCATTCTCACATTCTTAATCTCAGAAATTTAAATATTAACGCTTTTACTCATGAAAAGTTGTCTGCGCCTAACGCACTTAAATTTTTTAGTTGGACAATTTTATAATAAAACTTTAAATAATTTTGTAATAAATTGGACTACTTAAAAAAGGCGTTTTTCATTGTTACTAGATAAGTAACAAATCTAAAAAATTTAATTAAATCAAAAAAGTAGGCTTTCTGGTAGTTTCCTGTCTCAGACAACGACATAATGTCCAAGAAAGGTGCCTGCGATGTCTGTACGGAAGCAGACTCTACGGACGACATGGTGTGCTGTGATGTGTGCGACGTCTGGGTGCATTATAGATGTGCGGGAGTTGACGATTCGGTAAAGAGTCGTAAATGGTTCTGCCTTAAATGCAAGTCAAATTTATCCAAGTCTTTGAAGACGGTTAGAAACGTCGCACACACACAAAAAAGCACACCAACAGTGGCGGGGCAGGTCGCAGACATCATGGTAGCTTCAGGAAGTGGACGAAGCGTTTGTTCAGTTCTCAGCAGACAGATGGTAGACCTTGAATTGCTTCGACTGGAGGAGCAAAAGAGTCTGGAGAAACGTTTGTTGGAGGAAAGAGAACAGAAGGAGCAGGAGTACATCACAAGAAAGTACGAGCTACTGAAACTAAAACAACAACACAAAGACAGCAACAGCATGTCTAGAAGCGATAGTTGTTCGGGCGAGATTCGCCTCAAGGATGTTGCAAATGACGTGGGGTCAGTTGTTCGTCGCACTAAGGGCTGGATAGCACAGGCGAGATTGGGAACTCAAGATGACAAGTCTAAGGAAACCATAACAATTAAACAAATGGCGTCAAGGAAAAGTATATCCGGGGAATTGCCTTTCTTCTCAGGTAAATCAGATGAATGGCCTCTATTTATAAGTTGCTATCGGAACAGCACTGCCTTGTGCAACTTTTCCAATGAGGAGAATTTGGTACGGCTGCAAAAGGCGCTGAAAGGTAAAGCGTTTCAAGCAGTGAGCAGTCAGTTAATGCTTCCTGCATCTGTGCCAACAGTTTTGTCCACTCTGGAATTGCTATTTGGTCGGCCAGAGTATATTGTTGAGGACCTTATAAAGAAGGTGGAGATTTTTCCAGCCCCAAGAATGGAGCGCCTGGAAACAATTATATCATATGCTCTGGCAGTAAAGAATTTGAGTTCCACCATGGAGGCGTCTGACCTGACAGACCACATGAATAATCCAGTATTGCTCAAAAAGTTAATAGATAAGTTACCTTCGGCCATGAAATTGGAGTGGGCCATGGGGTTACAGGCAAGTGACGTTGAGCAAAATATAAGAGGATTTGGTGAGTGGATGTACAGGAGGGCAGAGGCAGCAGCTGTGGTAACGAGGTATGCAGACGATGGCAATAAGGTGGACAAGCGTTCGGGACATGTACACACGCATGTACAGGCAGACAATGGGTCTGAGGCTGCATGTGCTAAAGAGGGATCTAGAGCGAAGTGTTACGTTTGTGGACAAAGTCATCGAATATTAGATTGCGATGCATTCAACACGCTCTCTGTTAAAGATCGTCAGAAGCTTGTTTCAGAGAAGGCACTGTGCATGTGTCTTAAGCATTCGAAACGAGTAAGGTGCAACAATATGAAAGAGTGTGGCATTGGAGGCTGTAGGCTGAAACATCATCCGCTGTTGCATTCTGGAGGTGGTAAAGATGTGGGTGCATGCTACTCTCATCAGAACGACAAAGAAAAGGGAACGCTATTCCGAATTTTGCCAGTGGTGTTGCATGGCAATGGAAAGGATATTCATACGTATGCCTTTTTGGATAGTGGGTCTTCCCTCACGCTGCTAGAAGAATCAATAGCGCAAAAATTAAAGTTGAAAGGTACTCCTAAACCGTTGTGCCTCAGATGGACAGCCAATTCCACTCGCCGTGAAGAAGAGTCTGAAGTTGTGTCGTTATCGATTTCGGCAAACGGTGCTGAAAAGGAGAAGTATTCGAGCGTGCGGTTAAATGGGGTGAGAACAGTCAAGTCACTTGCCCTGCCATCACAATCCTTGTCACAAGAGTTTATAGAGAAGTTCCATCATCTCAAGGGGCTGCCGTTGTTGCCATACAGCAAAGCTGAATGTGGAATTTTAATTGGACTGAATAACGAAAAGGCAGCTGTGGCCTTGAAAGTCCGAGAAGGCAAGTGGAATGAACCAATTGCCTTGAAAACTAGATTGGGATGGTGTATCAGTGGTGGTAGCGAAAGCGATTACCAATCTTATGGTAACTTCCAGATTTGCGAGTGCGAGGAGGATTTACACGAATTGGTCAAGCGACATTTTGTTTTGGAAGACAGTGGTGTTTCTCAAGTTCAAGTTCGAACGGAGTCAAAAGATGACTTGAGAGCAAAAGAAATACTCGCAGCTACAACGAAGCGAGTCGATGGTTCCTTTGAGTGTGGACTTTTGTGGCGGTATGAAGACTTTAGTATGCCGAATAGTTATCATATGGCTCTTAAGCGCCTTTGCTGTTTGGAGAAAAAGGTACGTTCTGATCCTATGGTTATTACCAACATCAACCAACAGGTCGCCAGTTTGGTGCAGAAAGGCTATGCGAGAAGATGTAATGGAGAAGAAGAAGATTGTTCATCATCGTCGAAGACTTGGTATCTGCCGATATTCATCGTTACAAATCCAAATAAGCCTGGCAAGATTCGGTTAGTTTGGGACGCAGCGGCCTCAGCCAATGGTGTCTCGCTGAACAAGATGCTATTAAAGGGTCCTGACCAATTGAAAGAGCTTCCTGAAGTTTTATATGGATTCCGATCGAATAAAGTGGCGATTACTGGCGACATAGAAGAAATGTTCCACCAAGTACGAGTGCGCAAGGATGACCAGTGCGCCCAACGTTTTCTTTGGCGCAATGGTGAAGAAAATCGCAAACCAGACATCTATCAAATGGAGGTCCTTACCTTTGGAGCTTCATGTTCTCCGAGCATAGCGTTATACGTCAAAGATATAAACGCTGCTGAGTTCTCCGAGAAGTATCCACGAGCTGTGGAGAGCATTATTAAACACCATTACATGGACGATTTACTGGATAGTGTATCCACTGTTGGCGAGGCTGTGCAACTGGCCAAAGACGTGCGAGAGATCCATTCTAAGGCGGGATTTCGAATGAGAAGTTGGATGTCAAATTCATCGGAGGTCCTTAAGTCTCTTGGACAACCTATAGAAGGTGGAAGTCGGGTCATAGATTGTGGGAACGAAAACAATATTGCTAAGGTCTTAGGCTTATGGTGGCTTCCAACTGATGACGTATTCACCTTTTCATTGAAGTTTATCAAAACACACGAGGATGTTTTGTCTGGATCCAGATTGCCTACGAAGCGTGAGTTACTTAGAATTTTAATGTCTATTTTTGATCCTCTAGGTTTCTTGGCCTTTTACTTGGTGAGGATTAAAGTACTTCTCCAAGACGTTTGGCGGCGGAAACTAGAATGGGATGACCACATCGAAGGCTCATTAGCAACCAAATGGGAGTCATGGCGGCGAATATTGTCAAATGTGGAGCATGTGCGAATTCCAAGATGCTACAACACATTATCAATGAGCGATGGTGTTTCAGTGCAGTTGCACATATTTATGGACGCCAGTGAAGACGCATTCGCAGCTGTGGCATATCTGAGGTTCTGTGATAGTTTTTCAACGGAATGTACACTGGTCGGAGCAAAGAACAAGGTAACCCCACTGCTCCCAGTTTCAATTCCCAGGCTGGAGCTCCAGGCAGCCTTGTTGGGTGCCCGACTCGCTAAGACGATTGTTAAGGGTCATGGTTTCACAATAGAAACGAAGTTCTTTTGGACAGACTCAAAAACGGTCTTACAGTGGTTGCGCGCTGATGCAAAAATGTACAAGCCATTCGTGATGTTCCGCATCGGGGAGATACAAGAGAAAACAAAAGTTGATGAATGGCGATGGGTACCCAGTAACTTGAATGTCGCGGACGAAGCAACAAAATGGACAAAGGAACCTTGTTTTGATCCGAATAGTAGATGGTTTACAGCACCAGGGTTTTTGCTCCAGCCGGAGGAGTATTGGCCTAAAGAAGTTACCTGCAAACAAAAAGACGTCTGCGAAGAAGAGCTACGACCTAAATACGTAATGGTGATGCGAGAGAACGTGAGCCAGATGGAAAAAGGAATCCAAGAATTGGTAATAGACTTTAATCGTTTTTCTACATGGGAGCGTCTTCGCAAGGTGGTGTCATGGATTGTCAGATATTGCCAAAATCTTCAAAGGAAAGCAAAAGCAAGGGCGATGGACACTGATCCGATTTCGATAGAGCCATCATCCGATGAATTGGTAATGGGAAATATTCGGTCAGACGAGATGCGAAGGGCGGAGGTAATCTTATGGAGAATGGCGCAGTGGGCTGAGTTCGCGGACGAGTTGGCAATGCTTAAGAGGGGTGACCAGATTTCGAAAACGAGTGAAATATACAAACTTAACCCATGTATTGATGATGATGGAATTCTGCGCCTAGAAGGACGAATTAACTACGCAGATTTCGTTAAAGAAGAAACCAGACGACCAATACTTCTATCAAGGAAAAATAGGGTGAGCTTTCTGATTATAGATTTCTACCATAGACATTTTAAACACCTTTGCGATGCTACAGTATACAATGAGGTTAGGCAACGATATTATATACCCGCATTAAGAACATTAGTTAGGTCAGTTAGAACTCAATGTGGCCACTGCAGTATAAAAAGTGCAACACCGCAGTTTCCTCAGATGGCGCAGTTACCTCGAGCTCGTCTTGGACCGTTTAGAAGGCCATTTACATTTGTTGGTGTCGACTATTTCGGGCCAATTTTAGTTGTGCAAGGCCGAAGTCAAGTGAAACGTTGGGGGGTCTTATTTACGTGTCTCACTAGCAGGGCGATTCATATAGAAGTGGCGTTTTCTCTGTCGACAGATTCTTGCATCTTGAGTATCCAGCGTTTCATTGCAAGAAGAGGAAAGCCATCTGAATTCTATTCAGACAATGGAACGAACTTTGTTGGCGCGGAAAAAGAGCTAAAAGACCAGTTTCAGCTAATTAGCAAGAATACTCTACTTTCCAAGTTTACATCTCCACATACGAAATGGTTCTTCAATCCTCCAGCCGCTCCACACATGGGAGGCAGTTGGGAGCGACTAATCGGTACAGTGAAGAAGATCCTCAGAGAAGTCATGGGAAACAAGCGTCTGAATGATGAAACTTTCCAATCAGCTTTAATCGAAATAGAAGCAGTGGTGAACTCACGACCTCTTACTTATGTTACTTTGGGACCTGACGACGAAGAAGCGTTGACACCGAACCATTTTATTCTCGGGTCATCAAATGGAAATAAGGGACTTGTAAACGATAATGATCGTGAGCTTATGTCACGTAAGGATTGGCGGCAGATACAACAGATTGCAAACATTTTCTGGAAGCGATGGGTGCGTGAGTACCTACCAACTCTTACAAAGCGTACAAAATGGTTCCAGAAGGCTGAACCAGTGAAGACGGGCGACGTTGTTCTGATCATCGATGAAAATTTGCCGAGGTGTACTTGGCCAAAGGGGATCATTACCAGTACAGTCATTTCCAAGGATGGTCAGGTGAGAAGGGCGACAGTGAAGACGGCAAGTGGTGTTTTTGATCGACCGGTGGCAAGGTTAGCTTTGTTAAACATCAGTCAAACTACAGAGAGCAAGACAGCAGTTGGAGGAGCTCCCTTGCTGGGTGGGGGAAATGTTGCTGATGTAGAACAAAAAAGACAAGATACTTGAACATGCCCAGGATGGAAATGGGCTTGCACTGAACGTGTCCACCATCATAAGGTGGTCTCTTTTTTATTTACTTTATTCTTCTCATTCTCACATTCTTAATCTCAGAAATTTAAATATTAACGCTTTTACTCATGAAAAGTTGTCTGCGCCTAACGCACTTAAATTTTTTAGTTGGACAATTTTATAATAAAACTTTAAATAATTTTGTAATAAATTGGACTACTTAAAAAAGGCGTTTTTCATTGTTACTAGATAAGTAACATAACTAGTTGCCTTGGTCAAAATTTACGTTCAAAGAATGAAGTTGACTGCAAATGAAGTCCCTTATGTTGTCTGAACCTGCCCGATATAAGGGACTTGAAAGTAAGGCAAGTTTCTAGCATCTGATTGGCCAGCTGCCAAAAAACCGCCTTCCAATTAAGGCAACTTTATTGGAAAGTTGACTGGAAAGTTAGTCAAGAAAATTCTCCCTAACTATCAAATCAAGTCAACTTATGTCAAATACCGCGTTTACAAGGAGAATTGAATCCGAATTGAATCAGGATTTAGCGCCGTATAGACCTGGATCGAATCGAAATAGGATTACTCGATCCGATCCCACTGAAAGAGGTGAATCGAATCGAAAATTTGTTTGTAAACCTGAATCGGGGAATCGAGTTATTGGTGTGTGAGGTTTAGCTTGTGTGCGTGCGATAAGTTTTTCTCTCTTGTTTGTTCTAAGCTGAATTTAATTTGGCGCGCATCTTTGTGTTGAGACTGAGAGCATTGTTTTAAAATGTGAAGTTTATTTGAAAGTTATTCACGTATTCACGTAGCAGTACGCACACAAATAAAACCCAAATATCATTTCGATTCCATTTGAATTCGATTCCTCGATTCAGTGCCACCATATACCTGGATCAAAATCTCGATTCGATTCGATTCCTCGATCTCCTCTTGTAACCAGAGTAAAAATGACATTTGATCATGTTTTCTCATTCAACTGAAAGCTAAACTTTATTACTCTATGATTTATTTATTTTCTGCACAACTTCATTTAATGCTTTCTGTAAAAAGGTTCCTTGTAAATTTGGAAAAGATATAAGTAATATTTCTTTACAATACAAAATACAAATTGTGATGGACTTGTAGCTTGCCTGAGGAGTGTTTTGTAGACAAAATGTTTTTGGTAGTTTGTAGTTTTGTATTGAAGTAAAGTTCTGAATTTGAAATTCATGACACTTGAAAAACTAACTAGTTGCCTTGGTCAAAATGTACGTTCAAAGTCCCTTATGTTGTCTGAACCTGCCCAATGTCTTTTAAAAAAAGCACTACGTACCACACAAATAACGAAAGAATTGCACATCCGCAATTGTTCGAAATGGAAAAATTCATTAAAAGGATAAAAATCCTTCTCTTCCACAATTTAACGGCCATTCAACTTTTCCAAAATCTTTTCCATTCATTTGATGTCTCGTTTTTTTTAAATATCAAAGCCTATTTTTGAGCGCCACCAAGAGCTTTGTTCTGATAGAAAATGTCTTTCTTGCTTTCTGATCTCGTTTGCAAGTTAATACAAACAATAATGGCCCTGTGACATTCACTTTTGTATTTTTTGTTGTGCTAGAAAAAACCTTCGTTTAAAGGAACTATTTTTGTTTCTTAAGGTATTCGAATTGTTTATAGCTGCACGGAAACATTTTTCAGACCACCTTAAGGAATATTCCCTGCACAGAGTCCCCAATGTCATTTAGTTCTGGGTCATTAATTAAACATTGAATGTTTTTATTTTGTATATTATTTGTAGCTGATAGCTTCTCAAATATTTAAACAACGATTCTAGAATCATAACAAATTATAACTTAATTTTATTATTTATCTTTTCTACATAGACCCGAAAAAAGAAGCAACGCAGCAAATCCTCGAACATAGTCCATCGCAGTTACAAACGCACACCACTCGATATGCCAACAACTGACCCTGGCTCGGATTTGTTTTTCTCCACCGACGATGAGATATTTGCCGATGGTGATGGTGCAGGAATATTTAGCACAGTTCCTCGTTCACGTCGTTATTTGTTACAATCCGATTTGCAACGTCGTTACATTGATACAATCGGTGATGATTCTCCAACGGCAGGGCCTATACAACGAATGCCTCCGGAACTGATAGTAACACCAGCAAAACACGGCACTTCGACGACAACAAATAATAACAACAGAATTCCCAGAACACCAGAAAAGCCAAAGACAAGTCAATTACTCTCCACAGAATTCCCACCAGTAACGAGAAGAACAAATTCATGGCATAATTTGCACAGAGGAGGGAAGTGTATTCCGAAATTGAGGTAAGAACTACACGATTAAAGCGAAATGTGTTAAATTAAACTTCATTTGAAGGGTCCAAAATGTTGGACAAACCCAAAGAAGTCCCAACGAGGATCTATTCTCGCTGAAAAAGAAAATATGGACAGGATGCTCGCCAGAGGTTGGTTGCTGTGGGGAAAGATCTCGTGCTCTGTCTTGGGTTATACCACCAATTCATCGTAGCAGCAACAACAACAACCACAATACCAAGGAAAAACACAGGGAATTAGATGAACAGGAAGCTCTATTTGCGTAAGGTTTTTGATGTGAATTTTTTAAAAGAAAAATCTACTTGAAAATCTCCTCATTTTAGTGCATGTTCTCAGAAACTTGTCGCCTGGCAGCATGAGACGGTAGCCTACAGTCACCGTAACAAGATTAACTTGAATCTAGTGAATCCAGAGTTCTCTGGAAGCGGCGGCGGCGGTGAGAAACAGATCCCCCAAAAGTCAAGGAAAACTGCCAAATCCTCAACAAAGCTCGAGGTGGATCTAAAAGTTCGCAAGAAAAGGTTAGTAAATCCCTTCCAAGTGTTTATAGATTAATCAACCATTGTTTTATCCTAGAACCAACTTCATGAAACTCACGGAGACCTCAAGAATCATAAATTGCTTCACCAAAGCTAGTTCCCACAACTCTACGGCTCTACGAAAGAATCCAATGCCATTTACCCCGAATTCCAGTCTCACTCTGGCCCCATTGGCTGCGTCAACGAAGCACTTTGTCCCGAAAAAGTTCAAAACAGGTGGTCTAGTGGCCACTGCAGTCCAAACAAACAAGAAATCCAAACGCCAGCGGTCCTCCTTGATCAGCATAAACAAACCAATTGAGATTCCTCTGGCGGAGGCGGCAATAGTGCCGCCGAGCCAACTGGAGAATGAAAAGTCTTTCGCTCGCAAGGTCAAAACAAAGTTAAAGAAGAAGAAGTCAGTTACATCACTTAAAGGAGGAAAGTCATGATCTCCTTGGAGCTATGATTTCCCAGTCCAACCA
Source organism: Eupeodes latifasciatus (assembly GCA_920104205.1). Lineage (NCBI taxonomy): Eukaryota > Metazoa > Arthropoda > Insecta > Diptera > Syrphidae > Eupeodes > Eupeodes latifasciatus. Next base: position 24,273,577 of record OV049926.1, on the reverse strand, counting down.
AAAAGAAAAACGTTCGTTTGCCTATTTGTTGTTTCTGTTGTTAGTTAGTGAAATTTATTGTTTCGTTTTTTCTACTTGAGAAATGTAAATTTAAATAAATGAGAGATATTCAATGTTTATTTGAGTTTTATTGCCAATTTTGCACCACAGTATATTTTAATCTGATAAGTAAATTGTGTGTAAACATGGAATGACTTGGAGCACAGTTGTTGGAAAAAATCAATTTCAAGAGACTTCAGTGCGGTTGAGATCTTTTTTTTTCCTTTGCATTTATCGTTGGAAAATTCAAGTGACAGGTGAAATTTATGAATTAGACTCACCGAGTTTATGATGAAGAAACAATTGATTTGATGGACTTTTGTTAGTTGTTTTATTTTGTAAACATTTGAAGTTGTTTTTTTTTGGTTTAAATATTTTGTTTGTTTTGTTGGGGGGGAACACGAAAATAACAGAAGACAAACAAGAACAACACCACTTCTTGCACTTGCACGAAAATTCCATTAGAATTTTGACAGTTGTTGATTGACTTGATTGGGTTTGAGAAGCTGTGAGTGATGTAGGGAAATTTTTTAAAAAATGACAGGATATGAATGGAGGATATAGGGATTTTTCTGTGAGAGCTTTGAAAATTGCACAAGAAAACTACTGGAAAATGCTCTTTTGAAAGTTTATTTAGCTGAGGATGTGTTCAGAGGCATGTGAAACAGAGTGGTTCTTAAACTTAACGGCGAAAACTAATGTTTTATTTCCTAGCCATGTTGAAAATCACTTAATCTTTATTAGAGAACTAAAAGTTTCTTCAATTATTTTTTCATTGATTCTTTTGACACTGGACTTTTTATGGCGTGTAAAACTGAGATCACATGATTGGTCAAATGTACTGATTTCGGCCGAAATTTGTCTGTACACATTTGGTGACAGAAATTTTGTGTACCGAAAATATTTGTAGGTGTTCACACGATTGGTGTATTTTAGCCAAATATTTTCTGCGGTTATTTGTGCACTGCAAGAATATGACCGATATCTGTACAACCCTGATCTGGCATTATTTTCAACAGCAAAAATAAACAGCTGATTAATTGTTTATATGTTTGATAATATATAATAATTGAATTTAATTAAAAAATACAAAATAGAATAAAATTAAAATGATGTCCATACGTAAAAAAAATAAAAAAGCTGCCATAATGTGCATTTGTGTATATTTAATTGAAAAACAAAAAAAAAGAGAAAGAAGAAAGGCACGGAAGCGAAGTGTTTGAGTGCGGGATTGGCTCCTGAGAAGAAGTACTGATGGCGCTTGTGTAAAAACTTTGCCGGAGTTCCGAGAAATCGAAAATCAGAAATTTTTATTTAAAAAAAGGAGCTGAAGATGATGAATGTGACGAAATTGGCTTAGCAGGCAATTCACTGAACGAACCTAGACTATCACTGGCAATGTTAAGTGTTGACACCGATAATTTGGTTTTTTCTCTGTTATGATTGTGATAAAACTGCATGGCAGTCCAGAAAGGTCAATGACGTTTCGTGGTCGATGCACCTTGGCCCGATTTTGTCATTGATTTTTTTTGTGTTGTTGTAGGCTGTTTTCACATTTGCCCATTTGGCTTTACATTCATCTACGTCACGGTCAGGACATTTAGTAGCAACATCTCACCATGCATTTTCTCTCTTTTGGCGGTCCTTGTAATCTGCAGAAGAGTATTCCAAAAGGCATAAATTGCTTTCAATTATTGTAAATAAATTAATGACGTCTTCTGTAGACCATGCCGTTGTCACATGAGGTCGCTTTCGCTTATATTTTTCTGGCGTTGGTGTTGCTTGGTGGTCGCCTAAATTTGTGCACACGAGATTGACCAAATTCATTACTTCTGCTTCATCTGTGTCCATGATCTTAAAGCAATATTTATCAAGTATTTATATTTAAAATAAATGCAAATCTAATTACCAAAAATTGTATGAATAATGCAGATGCAAGAAGCAGTGGTATGTGTTTTTTTATCAAATCTGTGCTGCCAAATTTCAAAAATTATATAATAACAATAAATTATGAAATAATTATTAAAAAATCGTAATTTTCAACAACAACAAAAAATTAAATGCAGAACAAATTATCTGCACATTTAAGAATTTTTTCTGTCTTCATCGGTGTATGAACAATTCACATGATTGGTACAAGACAGCTCATTTTTATCTGCCTATCTGCCAAAAAAATTGTCCTATCTGCCTTATGCCCAATATTTTCTGTCATTCACACGATCTGTACATACAAATGGACAAAAATCGGTACATTTGACCAATCGTGTGATCTCAGCTTAAGGGAGTAGTGTTTTCTTTTGATTTAAAACACAAACTTTGAACTGATGGTCGATCAAAAATCACCTAAAAACTTTTTTTGAGAAAAAAGTAAAATTGCACATTTATTTATCTGCTTAGCAACTCATTCTATTTTCTATTTCTATTTCAAAAAGTGAAACGAATCGTCCCGAAGATTTGTGTTTTAATTTTTAACAATTCAAATGACAGATTTGTGTCAAAAAAATTTCTTTCATTGGATTTCAAAAAAGAAACTTCTTCAATGACGAAAATTGTCAGTGATAGCTATAACAAACCAGTAGTAGTACCCGTGACATGATGGTTAGTGCGTTGGACTGTCATGCCAGAGGTCTTGGATTCAATCCCTGCCTGTGCCATCCAAAGTTTTTTTTTGCACGGGTACTGCCTCTTGCGAGGAATTGACAAATTCTCCAAGAGTAATTATTGTCATGAAAAGTGCTTTCTCAAATTTGCCGTTCGGATTCGGCTTAAGACTGTAGGTCCCCTTCATTACTGACAACAGTACTCGAACACAGGAATGGTTGAGAGTTGTAAGTCACTAGGCCCTAGTTCTCAACGGACTGTTGAGCCACCTAATTTATTTTTGTTTTTAACTATAGGGAACGAACTTTTAACAAAATTCCAATAATTGAATTCAACGATATGAAAACCAATGATAATTATAACCCCCTCCTAATTTTGACATTGTATCTCATTCTTGTTCAATGTGAACTTCATTATAAAAGTCAAAATGAGGTAAATAATGGAAACGTTTTTATTACAAAAGTATGTTATATAATTTGACAGCTCAAATTATTTTAAATTTATTTTTATGAAAAATAAATATTTATTTTAACCTTTTTGGAGAAATTTCCCAAACCAACTAGAAATTTTACTCTTGAGGTATGTCCATACTAAAGAAAGATGGTTTATCTATCTATCCAACCATGAGCAGGAAGACTCTAACTACGTGACACCTAGTGACTACGGTGACATTACCTCTTGCAGACATTTTTTAATATGTTTATAGGATTATAGATTTTATATAAAAAAACGTTATCGTAAAAAAACACTACATGACATTTTGAAATAAATCACTCAAAAAATTATTGTTACCAGTATTTTTTTGTAATCTCCATTCATTTTGAAGTATATTTGAACAAAAGAAGCCCAAAAAGCCAATTTTTGATGCATCTAAGTAGGCCCAACCACATAAGCTATGAAAACTTGTATTTCTGTTATCAATACAAGAAGAGCAAACTTAAGAAGGTTTTTGACATTTGTATTGCTTTGTGACATAACGAATAGAAAAGTTATAAAATTAAACCAGCTTTAATTTCTTTTTGGAATGGTCATACTCGTATTTATATTGAAAGGGCAAGATCACAATCATAATTAAATATTAAACTAGTAGTTTAGTAACCTTAAGTGGGTTCAATATGAGTTTCAATTGTAGTTCAAGGATGTAAAGGGGTTTTCAAATAAGAACGCATTGATTTTGACAGATTGAGGTGGACATATTGTGTCTTTTACTTCCTGTCAAAATATCTTTTTGTAATCATTTACTAAAGACATGGCATAACATCATTACAAGAAACAGTGTAGAGCAACACGTGTAAATGACAACACTTTTTTTTATCAAAATGGGGTACTTAGTCGTCCTTCCAAGTCGACTGTTCAATGTTTGATGACCAAGTTTTAATCCACCGGTTCAGTAAGCAATCAGGTAACACCCGTACGTCAATTCCGGGTCACTCGTAAGAACTTGGTCTGTCGCAGACCACAACATGGCAAATTTTGAGTCGTGTTTTGGGCCCACACCCATGCAAAATCCAATTGACCACAGGGGCTGAAACCAAACGACCATACGCAGTGTCATATGTTCCCTAATGGGATTTTGGACCATATGATCCTAATTTTGGTCAAAAAATCATCTTTAACTAGTCAGGAGGTGTCAATGCATCCAAATAAAGTTACTGTTTGGTGTGGATTTTGGGTTTTAGGCGTCATCGGTCCGTACTTTTTCGAAAATGATGCTGGCCAGGCCATCACCGTCAAAGGTAATCGCTTGTGGCCTGAATTAGATGGTATGGACACTGAAAACATATAGTTTCAACAGAATGGCGCTACGTGCCAAATAGCTCAAGACAGTCGATATTCTGCTGAAGCGATTTCATGGCATGGTTATCTCGGGCCGAGGCGGTGTGAATTGTTCACCAAAATCGTATGATTTTATCCCTTTAGACTCATTCTTGTGGGGCATTCTGAAGTTGCAGGTCTATGCATAAGCCTAAAACGACAGCAGCCCTTAAAGACAACACAATCGATGCCATTGGTCAAATTCAGCCTAAATTATGCACCAAATTCATCGAAAACTGACCTTTTAAATGCGTACAACCAAGCAGAGCCGTTGGCCATTTAAACAACATCAATGATAGAGCTCTCAAATAAAGATACAATCTTATTGATATCATGTATACAAATATTGTTTAATTCGACTCGCCTTAAATGGACGCCCCTTTGTCAATGTGTATACTTAAATTTTGGTCGAAAGTCAAATTAAGCTTCATGGTCATTTATTATAAAATTAACTAAGCTAACTTAAGTGACCGAAATATGATTTAAAATATAAAAAGTGAACTATCTTAGCAAAATTAACCTTGACAGTTGTATTAGTTTTGAATTTTAAGTGTCCATTATTTTTTTGACATTTGCATGACAAGTCTTTGCAAGGTCTGTCATTTGGGTGCATTCAAGAACTATTTATGAAATTATTTCGACTTACTTTGATTGAAATTATAAATTTTAATTCATACAAAATAAAATAAAAAAACAACATATGTAATATTAACTCTAACTACTGCACCAATTTGAAATATCAGGAATTTTCAGTAGGAATATCAGATGTAAGTTCTGCAGGAATACATTGACAGTGGGCACAACATTTTTTCACCAGATTAAAAAAAAGTTGATACTGATTTGAAAAATTGAAATGAAATATTTCCATTATGTCAAAATCATGATTTCTCCGTTGGATTAAGGGTTAAGTTACATTCAAAATATGGAGTAGAATTTACAAGCATTGAAATTATTCTGTCAAATAATATTTTTTTAATTTCTTACTTTTACAAAAACGTAATAAGGTTTCTTTGTCAAAAATTGGTTTCTGTTGTTTTACTTTAAAAAAACCTGATAAAGTCCACATAAGCAATTGATTAAAAAAACATTTTTTCTTTAGAATGTCTTAGCTGTCACTGTGATCTACGACTTTATAGGCTATAGATAAGACAGGAAGACAGAAACGTCAGAAATCACCGTTTCTTCTATGAACAAAATCTAACAAAGACAATTATAAAAAAAAGATTAAAGATATATAAGCTTGCCTTTTTTGTTTTTCAATAAGAGGTTTCATTTCGAATAACCTAGTATATGGTTAGTTTGCCTCTTATGAAGCTGTCTGTTCTCTTGACATTTAAAAACTATAGACAACACTATTACTTTCAATAAAACAGTAACACTCTTTAACGATGCATTGAAAATGTTTAAATTCACAAGAAAAATGGAGCTACATGCCAAACAAGCAAAATTCATTCGAACATTTGTAACAAAATTTTTCGGACCATGTCATATTTTGAAAGGTTAGTAAACGTTTACAGACATATTTATAAAAAAAACACATATTACACCTTTTATCCACCAGTTTACTCAACTATGGAATAAGAGAACCCGAAGACTAATACTTCAAATTATTTAAAAAAAAGTGCTTGTAAATAGTAAAATGACGTTTACCAAAAATCCCTTAAAAAAATGAAATGTCAAACCAATGTCAAAAAGTTCTGTTTTTCCTATAAGTTTTGACAATACATTTTACGTTACCAAACAAACCTGTCTACCTAATTCGTTTTGTTTGTTGTAGTTATTGATGCCGTTTTTTCCTGTATGTTTGTCGTCTAAAAATTGAACATTTACTTTTTTATTTTTTTATTTTCTATGCTAATTTTTGACAAATTCGTTTCTTCTGAGATAAATGTCTACCAACACATGAACATCTCTAGTGTAAGAACAGCCTTAAATAAGTCAGTTCATTCTTGACATATATTGAAAAAAAGATGTAAATCTTAGTTTCCTTTAAAAAACTTTGTTTTTTTATGGAAAATAATAAATTTTGTGTTAAAAACTTAGGAATTTTATTATCGCAATTTGTTACCTCAAATAGCCAACTTCACGTAAGTGTCATCTGTTGCTTAATACTACGTTTCCACCGGGCACTAAACCAAGATTTAGCTAGATTTGTCACAAATCTCCTTGAAATCTCGAAGATTTACCATACAAATTTTAATCTCCTCAAATGAAGATTTCAAATAAAACTCATTGAAATCTACTTGGAAACATTAGTTTGTCAAATCAAACAAACTTTTTTTCGGAGAATAATTGTTGAACCGACCCATTTAAACGCCAATTTCGTTTATTGACAGATGGAAATGTCAACAAAAACTATCTGTCTCACTTCCATATGACTCAAATTCAAAACAATAAACAACTTTCAAGAAATCACAGACGAAATAAAATGTAAGTATACAAAAATAATAAATATGTACAAGAATATAATAAAACTAATTACTTACAGATGATGAGTGAACAAATACATATTTTTTTTCTTTTCGAAAGGAGAATAATTTGAAGTTTGGTTGTTATGACATTAACCAAACGTCAAATTAATCTCCTTTTCTTTGGTGGAAACACCTCATGATTTATATTAAACCACTTGCCTTAAATCTCGGATTATTTGTTGGTGGAAACGTACTATAACACTACTAGCTCTTCTATAGATTTAGCGGAAATATGGAGAAACTTTTTAACTTTATTTTTGTATTTTGTTTATTTTGTCAAACTTTATAATAATAGATGTCCTTAGTTTAGCCGTATTTTATTGGTAAATTATTAGCAAGTGCAGTAATGGAAAGTAAGTGCAATAATGGAAAGTGTGAATAAAACATATGTTCACTATTATATGCACTCTTATTTTAAATCTCCAAGTTGGTATCTGTGCAATCATACTTATGTCAAAATCAGCTGTCAACCAGTTTTGAAAATACGTACTCAAGGGATGTGTTGAAAAAGTATTGTTATTTTTATGTAAAGTTGAATAAGAGTTCAAGTTAATGTGTACATGCAGATCCAGTCAGAATAGAGTTGAGTATGAATTGAAAGATTGAAATGACATAAGAGTGCCTGTCCACATTAAATTTTTAATGTTAGTTGCAAGCAGTGAGACAGGTAGATTATATGTGAGTGAAAAAGAGAGAGATGGGTAGATTACAGCCCAAATGCAAACAATATTCTTGGATTCAACATGAAAGATTTTGTATTGTATGAGTGAAAGATAGATAGATTTCAAGGGTGTGAGACAAAACTAAGATGGCCTTCATTGGACCTAAAGCGCTCTAAAGACTTGTTTTGTTATCCCAAAGCAGACTTCATATTAGCTCCCTAATAGGTGTCCTTACGGGACACTGTCTTATAGGCAGACACGCAATACGACTTGGTGTAGCCTCAAATGACTTCTGCAGGAGCTGCATGGACGAGGAAGAAGAAGAAACAATCTCTCACCTCCTCTGCACCTGCCCTGCTCTTTCACGAAGACGCAAACTTCATCTGGGAGAATACTCTTTTCATGATCCCAGTGAACTAGCTAAAAAGGATATCAGATACCTCCTTCGCTTTATAAAAAGCTCAAAATGGTTCGACTAGTGGGAAGTAATTCTCTAGATTCATGTGGTATCACAATGGGCCTTTCTTCTGGCCTAAGTGTGTGGTTTTTGTATCCACAGCCACATTAACCTAACCTAACCTAAGGGTGTGAGATAGGGATGTGCAGATTGATTTTCTCTTCATCGTATGGACACAACGAATATAATAAAACCCAGCAACGCGAAACATTCAGCGCCACAATTAAACTTTCTCTTCTCAAAATAAACTTACACTGCGATAACTGACGCGAAGCGAATCAAGGCGAATCATTCACAATGATAACAAAAATGACAAATAAACAATGCCGCGTCGGCTATGTGCCACTTTCGCGTTGGTTTGGGAGAGCCTTTAAACCCGACCAATGACGAAAGTTTTGTTTTCGCATCAAATGTTTCGCTTTGATTTTGGGCGAACCCTAACACACATCACACGTCAATAAATTTAGAGATAACATTATGATTATTGATGATTTTTGGGTGATGTCAAGTAGTCAACGCATTGAATATTTACGTTGACAGTGTAATCGTAGATTAATATTTCAAACCAATTTATTTTTATTCTAGTGAAAACAGAGCACAAGAAAAATACGAACGCATCCCCAAATAATAAAATCCTGCCAACCTTTAAGTAAAAATATTTCTAGAACTGGATGAAGTGTCATTCTATTCCAAGCATTCCAAAACTTTATCTGAACTATTTATATGCACTATTTTTACTGCCTTATTTCTCCGCACTATTTCTTTGTTGTTGTTTAGTGTGTAAGATTTTGCTGCGCTGCGTATAAATTTACCAATAAAAAACGCCTTTTATTTGTCAAAAAAGCTTTTTGAAGCAAAAACAACAATAGATGGCGTTTGAAAATAAATAATAATTTTTTTCCGCCAAAACTACAAGAGGGCAAGCATATATGTACATAAATAGGTAGAATCAATTTTAATCCTTTCGGGACGGAAGTGGGACGTTAACATATAAATATTCTTTGTTCTGTACCACTCTCGTACCGAAAGGGTTAAGGTAGAGAATAAGTATCGACTAGCAGTCGTGTGTCAATGTAAACATCTCTAGTGTTAGATCAGCCTTAAATAAGCCAGTAAGAAGTTAGAAATTCGATGTTTACGATTTGTTTTCTTAAATTAGAATATTAGAAATTGAATCTGATTTCTTGGTTAAAAATACTAATTAAACTTTGTCTTCGAACTCTGTTTTGAAAACCTTTTTCGAGGATGTTGTTCACGACACAATTAGACATGTCATTGTTTTACTCTCCTGTCTATTTTTGCTCTATCACTTAGAAAAGAAATTCATTTACCACACCTACATAAGCGGAATAATATCTAAAGAGATGAACTCACTTTTTAATTTTTATTTTCTATGGGAATATGAATCAAATAGCAGTCCATAACTCGTATGTCAATGAATCTACTTCAAGAAGTTTCATAGTGCGTGCCGTACCCAATCACCAATCCAACATCACTCTCCGAACCCATCCGCAACTCTCTCAATATAACATCCGCCCAATATCTAAAGAAAACTACAAGAATTCCCCTCAAACGACACTCACGCCACCATATCAACTCAACAATTCTTTTTGAAAAAATTTGCACTATTCTTCTGTCAACTAACCACCAAAAAAAAAGTTCAACAAACCTCTGAATGGCGTCCGTACCTTCGTGCATAAGCAGCGGTTAATAAGTACATATTATTTTATACTACAAATTCCGTTCTCTAAATTAAACCGCACTCTAATAAAAACAAAATCAAAATATTAATCTAATTGAAAACAATTTACATCAATTCCAATTCCAACATTAGAAAAACACAAAAAACAACCTTCGGAAAGAAAAACGAAGTAGAATAAAAAAAGAAAAGAATATTCGTGAAAGATTGAAAGAGGAGACGAAGGAGAAAATAAAAAAACGACGAGAAAAAAGAACCGCTTCACCTTCAGCTTTTTCTGATTTTTATTTTTTCTCAATTTCCAATTTCCATACTTTTTCCGCTCTTTCTTTGCTTGAATAATTTACGAAATAACGTGGAATTGTTTTTCACATGTGTTTTCTTTATTATTTGCTAAAAATTCAATTGAAACTTGATTTCTCGTGTGATCAGAAATTGCATACGCAAATGGTTTGCCACTAATTTGATTTTGGTTCGCCCCTCTTCGTCATCTTCTATTGGAACCGACGCCAAACGCCTAAAAAGAAACATCATCAAGTATTTAAAAAAAAAGAAAAAAATTGATTGAATTCTCGGTTCGTGTGTCCTCAAATTTCGGTCGTCAGTCGTCATCATTGTTACACCCGATTCCAACCTCGATTTCGATTCTCCCCAACGTCGTCGTCCGTAGTCGTCGTGGTCTTCATTTTCATTTTCATCGTCAACGTCTCGAGTTTTGCCCCAAAATTGAATTGAAGATAGAAAATCAAAAATGAAAAAAGTAATTAAAAACTCCCGCTTTGATGTTTTAGCATCGAAAAGAAATTCTCTTTCGCTCTCAACGTCATTGGACGAGAATTCCAAAAAGATACAAAAACTCAGAATAAAAATAAAAGATTCAAAGTTAAATAGAACGATGCCCGCATCGCTGCAAATGGACATGAAATCGGTGCGTGTTCTTGTGGAAAGGACAAAGTTCAATGTGATGCTGAATTTGGAGCACAAATTGAACAAAATCAGACACAACAATTCTTTGAAATCCTCAGCGGGGTCTTCATCTTCATCATCGTCATCGTCCTCGTCCACCACAACTTCCAAAACCACATCCCAATCCACATCCAAGACCACCACAACAACCTCCAACTCAATCTCGACAAAAGAAAAAGAGATTCAAGGAATCAACACTCCTCTGAAAAAGCTATCAAACAAAAATGGGCCTCTGGCGTCATCAACACCACAGCGACCAGCACAGGACTCTGAAAGTCCTCAAAAGAAGGCGCCATCAAAAACAAAATCATCATCATCATCGGAAGCTGCAGGAGAAGGATCAGAAGCACCAGAAACAGTAGTAGGAGCAGCAGAACACCAACAGACCATCGATGAGATTTATAAAGTTCGCAAATGCTGCATCAAAATACCCAAAGACAAGCTCCTCTTGCAGCTGCAACAAGAGAAACAACATATGCCCTATCCCGTGAAGCTGATAGTTCACAAGACCCGAGGCAGGCCCAAGAAGGATAAGGCTGATCAGAGCGATGCCGACAACTTGCTTATGGTGGAATCACCTTCGACCACTACCTCCTCTACCACAGCTGACGTCGCTACCGACACCGGTACCGCTACCGCTACCGAAACAGCCGTTGCTGCCCCGGATGAGTTAGCTGACATTAACGCTGACGCTAAAGGTGCCTCTAAAGCTCCCAGCACCCCCTCCATTGGACAGAAGCGCAAGTCCTCGGAGAAGCAATCGAGCGTCTCACCGCCCAAACGGAAGACCAAGAAAGGCAACGAGTTCTTCATCAAGATCGGAGCCCTCACCAGGGTACCCTCTCCTCGGCGTAGACTGGCCTCAAACTCGAGCAGTCCCGAGGACAAACCGCCTTTGACCAGCAAGCAGCGCCGCAAGACGGCCAAAAAGCCCAACACAAAGTCGCTCGCATCGGCACGCCTCTCGCCGTTAAGGCAGAAATTTGGCATTCGGTTCTTCAAGTCGTTTGTTAAAATCAAGCGAATGGTTGCAGCCGCCAACGCCATCGCCATCGCCGCCTCTGCCGCTGCCTCTACCTCTGCCCTTTCCGATTGGGAACAACCATCGCTGAGCTATTCCCCGCCAAAGACTGCCGACACTACGACCACCCCGAAGAAGAAGAACGGCAAAAATCTGACAGTGTCGTTCCTCGAAACAGTCGAAATCTTTGGCGAATCGTCAGATGAGGACGATTGGTTCGAGTCGGACGCAAAGAATGCTGCACGAAATACCAAACCCTTGGATAGCTTGTTTGATTCTTTAAAAGCGAGCACTCCATGCATTCGCAATAGCTCCTCCTCGTCAATCAACAATAGCAGCATCAGCATCAACAGTAGCAGCAGTAACAGCAGCGGCTGTGGCAGTGGCAGTGGAAGTGGCAGTGGCAGTGGCATCCTCAAGAGCAGCATTCTCGACCGCAAGGAAAAGAAGTCGTTCAGTCCGCTTAAGGAAACCGAAACAGAGTCCGAGAGTCCGCGGAAACAGCAATTGAAAAAGGCCAATGAGAGTTTTGTGCGTAGCAGCTTAGAGACACAAGTTGACGAAGAAGAACGAGACAATGCTGAAGGTGAGTGATTTTTTCTGTTTTATTAATTATGTTTTGTCCTCAATTTTTGTGTGTTCGTTTTTTTTTTTTTTTTTTTTTTTTACCTACACGAATTAAAATTTAATTAACCATGATTTTGTGTGTGAAGTGGCTCATGACGCGCAATTTTTTTTCTTCTCCTCCTTTTTTTACTGTTTTCTGTTTGCCTTTATCGATTTTTCCCAAAAAAAAGTGGCAAATTGGAATCAGGTGATAAGTGAACTCTGATAACACCGAGTTCCAATCCCAATGGAGGAGAAACAGTCAAGGATGATGATCATCATTGATGAAGTCAGCAGCAAAATAACTTCTTTCAATATTTATTGTTTCTAGATGTAGGTTTTAAGTTACTCCTGGGCGTTGAGGAAGGAGAGAGGAGGAGCGAGCAAGAGCAAGAGTTGTTTCAATTTCAACAGATGGTTGGGGTTTAAGAAGAATTTGAAGTCATGAAATGGTCGCTTTTGGGCGCGCTAAGGTTCTTTTAAGGACTTTTGTTGTTGTATTTTTCTTTTCCTTTGTCTTTTATCTATCCAACTCAATAATTTTTGCGTTGTGTAATTTGCCTTCTTGATACTACATGAAGTTGTGCAGATATACATACATATATACATAGGTATAAAGTTATACTACCTACCTATCTGCATAAGGCGTGTGTTTGTGTTTTGTGTGTTTGCGCAGTTTTCGAGGGAATTTTTTTGTTTGTTTGTTTTTCTGAAAAAAAAAGAGTCTTTTGGTGAATGTGTAAATTTTGCTATCGTTTTTCTTTACAATTTAAGTTTATTGTGAATTATCTTAATCTGCATATATTTTTTTGTTGTTTTGGTTGAGACTAGATGACTGGAGGGGGGTGGGGTGAGGTAAATGACTTGAAAACAAACAAAATTCAGTGAAGTAAACTTCCATGACCTCATCACCACAAAATTATGGGGTTCTAAAGATTAGATTTGGAAAGCCTTTTTTTTTTCTTGATTTAAATTCTCACTTGGTATATGTTTTTTCTTTTAATTTCAATTAAGTATAAATTAAACAATCAAATTTTATGATTATGTAAATAAAATAATTGTCAAATAAGTTTGTTAAAGACTTAACTGGTTTCTATTGTGAACTTGTTAAGTGTACAGGTGATTTGAGCGATTGAATCTTCTTCTTCACATCTGTTTGTTGGGAGGTATTTGACCTTAACCTGAACTACTTTTTACGCCGGAGGTTTTATTTTTTTTTTTTTTTTGAAAGGCGGGTTCATCTGTTATTTTCTTTTATTATTATTTAACTGAGTGTCGAATCAAAACAAACACAAACAAAAATACAATTCATTTGGTTTTTGTTTACCTTCTTCTCTTATATAAGCTTGTTTTTTTTTTTTTTTTTCTTTGCCTTGCCTTTGATATCCCGCAGTGCACAGTTATTTTATTTTGGATGTTATTTTCAGAACCAACCAACAAGTTCAACGATTGTTGAAAGGAGGATTTCAAACTCAGCAGGAGGTTTGAAATTTAAATTCAGCAAAATAAAATCAAAAGACAGTCAGGAGTTGGTTTTATATTTTGTGTTTAGAAAATGATTGAGAAAGCGAATTTGAAAAAAAAGACAACAAAACAAAAACAAAAATGAAAATGATAAGGAATTGGGTTTTTGATATTTTCGGGTTCAAAGGAATTTGAACTGAAAATATTCGCTAAATGCAAGTCTTTATATCAATGAAGGAACATCTTAGCCCACGGCAGATAGATAGAAAACAGTAAGGGTTATCTTCCTTGGATTTTGTAAATTGACGGGTACCTATTTTGTTTTAGTTCCAATCGTCATGTTGTCGTAGGTTGTGCTTGTTTGTTGTGGTAGCTTTGTTAATTCGAGTCTTAATAAAGACTTCCAGAGTCGATTTGTCATTATTTTTGTCTTCATTATAAAAAAGAATCTCTTCCATAACAATGGAAGATGAAATCAGCAAAAAGCAATTCTTGCAAAATTACGATTGTTTTGTTGCTTGCGTGGAACATAGCTTTGTCTTGTTGAAAATAAACTTAGTCCACAACAATATATCACTATCGGTAGTGCAATTCATTCACAGTAACAGTTGCGACAGCCTCATTTCTGCAAGTCCAAAAATCTCATAAAACAGTAAGGTTATAAAAAATGAAAAGGCTTTTCAACAATTCTGCTTATTAACGTAACCTCCGAGGGAAAATAGGATTTATCAGTTTTTCGATTAAAATCCGAATCATTTTGATGCAATTTTAAGGACCTAATAATGGTGATTGACTGGCTTGAGTTTTTGTGTTAATTGCACTTTAAAATCGTTAAGACCTACATATGTTTTCCATCAAAGTACGGTTGAAAGTCGTTTGTGGAATGTTTTATTCCGAAGATTGAAAGGAAATTGACAAACCTGGTGTTTCGTCAATATAACAGGCTACAAATGCAATATTTTGAGTTGTTCTTGAGTGACGCACACGGTTTCAATTCCTTACATTACTTATTTATCAAAAGGTTAAAATTTGTTCATCAGTATTACCTTAGACTGGTCGATTAGGTGCTTCACAAAGACGTGCATTAGTTTTGCAAACTGTGACTGCAAAATCTTAACCATTTTAATAATACATTCTAAATATTCTAAAGCGTTATGTAGTAAAAACGTGGTTTGTCAAAAGATGACATCTTTAAAAATGAGAGTTGTACAAATAACTACCTACTAAAAAATGAAACTTCTTATTGGAAAAGCGTTTATTTGAGTTTTCTAATACAATTAAAAACAAATAAAGTGGTCCCATTGTTTTTCCATTTCTTTATGCATATATTTTTAAGTTTTAATTTTATTATTAAAATCGATAAAAATATATCAAATAGTCCTTAAAAATCTTAAATTTCCAGCTTACAAACAAATTTTCTGTACCAAAGTAAAGTTTTTAAATTAATAAGTCAATTCAAATATTTCTCAAACCTCATTCGAACCAAGAGGTTTCCAATTGGGATTTCACAACTTTGAGTTGTTAATGCAAACTTTTTTTAATAACCAGTGCCAAAATAATCAATGTCAAGTCATCATTGGCTCTACAACCGGGTTCCAATACTGACCTAATTCGCAAAGCTTTCTACTTATCTAGATTGTAAGTCGAAGTCATGCAGCTGTGCAACCAGTTCATTCAATTCATGTGTACAAGTATGCCATGAAAAGGCATGGTCTGTAAACTGTAAAGCTAACGCCTACCACATAACAATATTAAAAACATCATTCTGAGCCGGTTTCTTGAATCTTAGATGAGAAAGGTGTGACGTGTCCTGTGGTGCCAATCGATATCGAATTTTTCACACAATATCTGCTTCGATTGAAATTGGAGGGAGGACAGTTCGTATTTGTAACGTCTACAAAATCGTTCACATTTTCATTTAAATTTGTCGTTCATCTTAGTGGTGGGAACACTTTTTGCTAAGCATCGAATTCTTACATCCAAATCTGCCAAGAAATTATTCTACAGAAAAATCTTAGAAGTTATAATTAGATTACTTTGACATATTCACTTGGATTTAGACAGCCGTCCTAAGTTGTTTCCTGTTACTTACTTGAAATTCATGCCCCGATTGTTTGACCAACTCTTCTTTTTCTCCAAAATTAATGTCAAAACATTCAGTGGGTAAAATATTTGTATCATCGAGAAATATTATAAACAAAATTCCGAGTAAATACCTTCAACATTAAGACGAATTTCATTTTTGTTGTTGCTTACGCTTTTTCGTTAACAAAAGAAAAATATTCAAGTGCTGTTTCTATGCCGGTGGTGTCATTGTCATTGTTAAAGAAATTGACCGCCGTGTTGCAGTACAAGAATATCACTACAGACACGTGTAGCAGATCTACATATTTCATAAATCAATTGCATACTCTAGACATTTTTGACATGTGGTTTTGTAAAAGCAGAATCATGAGCCGTACAATGGGTGCATCAATTCATTGAATGTGTTAAATCCAGAAACTGTGGCTCCCTCGATTGAATGCCTTTATTCTTTGATATAACAACTAAATTATTTCATTTTCATTTCATTTATATTGTCCTGCAAATCTTTTACAAAAGATTGATAAATCTTTCAAGTTGCAAAAGTATAAAATATGGTAATTAACTAAACAATGAAGTTATGGAAAAATTGAATCATTAATCTTGTTGAAAATGGTGTACAGGATTAGAAAATGACAGGATACTGACATCGTCAACCAATCCTAGTAATGATTGGAACAATATTCCAAAGCTGTAAACTTAAATCCAATAAATTTTTATAGGCCATTAAACACTTTGATTTTTTAAGATTCAATTTAAAACTATTTTTCTCAACTTAATCCATGATATTTTGTAACTAGCTGTTAAGTCTAGAAACCCCTTTTTCGGGTTATTTTCGGGATACAATTACAAACTCGAAAGAAATGTTTGCTTCACTAAGCCATTGGCGGTAAATCATTTAAAAAAAAAAATATTTGTTAAAAGAAGTGGACCTAAAATGGATCCTTAAGGAACTCCATTTAACTACTATATCAAGAAACTTTGACATTATCTTGAATTTTAAAACTTGGTTGGTAAATAAAAAAAAAAAAAAACTTGTGATGTTTCAATAAGACGGTTCAGAGTCGAAATGTGTAGATGAGTAATCTAAAATAAGTTCTGAAAGGAGTCCTGCAAACACAACCATACTTTTATAAAAAAAGGTCTTTTTCTTTACTCTGAATTTGTTTGAATTGAGGTCCCAAGTTCTTTCAAATAAATTTTGTTTGTAAATAGAACTTAAGAGAACCTATATTTTCACCACGAAATGTATCTTGGAAAACATAATTGTTTACTTCGAAACCTAAAGACTATTTCAATGAAAATCCATAATGCAAACAGTTTTTAACCAACTTAATCGTAAACGAGCTCATCATTCGCCAAACCATACAAATCTCAGTCCGAGGACCAAAAAACATTCCTGCGAGCTCAGATCTTTGAAACCTTTAATAACTTTCAACAAACAATAAAAGATTTATCTACCCACATTGTGTTGGTGACATCATATCTACAGTTGTTATTGTTGTTGTGTAATTCATAAACCAACACCAATAATGGGCGGAAAACCGGAAAATAAATCAAATTCTCGTTTACCGTTGTTGTCTTGGGTGCGTACATGCGACACTTGAATTAAAAACATTCAACTATATCCATCCGTTTTCCGAGTATAAAAGGAATAATGAAGGGGTGCGACCGTTGATCGTTAAGCGTCGAACGTCGCCCGTCGTCGTCTGTCGTCGGTCGTCGCCGTTGCTCAACCTTTAATAAAAGTCTATTTATCAAATATTTTGAATGTTATGAAATATTTCCCCAACGCTATTTTTATTGTCATCATAACTAAGTCGTCCTTAAATAAGAAAACAACTGATGCAAATCCAACACCAGTCTGGGATATCTCTTCAATTCTTCCTAAAAAAAAAACCCTAATAAAAAGCAAAGTCTGGACCAAAATGGTGAGACAATAATTTAAAACAAGATTTGTTTTGTTCTCTTCTAATAATTTAAAAAAAAAAAACCTTGAAGCATTTTTGTAAAAGTTCATGTGACGGTCAACTAAAAAAGATTAGATACATTTTTGTTGTCGTAAATTTTAAATTCAGTAACAACCTTCAATTCACTTAGAATGCATATTTTTCTGTTTAATTTTTAATTTTGTAGCGTTGTCTTTTTGTATGACTGTACGTTATAAATTGTTGGCGCTCAGGCTTAGAGCTAGAGTCCAATGTAATTTGATTTTTCTTTTCCGAAAAAAACTTGTTCTAGAATTTCAAGTTTTTATATGAAAAAAGAACAACTTTAAGATGAAAATCAACTTATGATGCTGAGAGAGGAGATATATATATATATATATGTATGCTACGTCCCCGTTAGAAAAACAAACCCAGTTTTTCTTAGTTTTTTTTTTTTGTATTTATGTTTTTATTTGTTTGTTCTAAGCACCGAGTTAATTCCCAATCTTATTTGAAACGTGCTCATCTTTGATACCTTTAATCTCAATTTTCTCAACGATGTAAGAAATAGAAAAATTAGGGTATTCAAGTTGGGAAAGGTGCAAAAAAGGGGGAAAAGGTATATACATTTTTATTTGATTTAAAACTAGTTTAACAAAATAACAAAAAAAAAACGTGTGTTTCTTTTGTGTGTGGCCAGTTTTCCCGTGTGTTCAAACATTCGACAGAATGGCAATACCTAGCATTTTTGTTTGTTTTTACTCAAGGCCATCGATAAATTGTGTCACCATTTTAAATTTGCAATATTTTCAAGGCGGTAACGAGACTGACAACGACGACGACGATGACGACGACGCACAGGAGGAAGGAAAATTAACACACAGCTGAACAAGCAAAAGTTTACGAGTAAATTGATGATTGCATCGGCATCTATTTGGAATACAAATTTTGACCAATTTAGGATTGATGTAGACTGACATTATAAGCTGAAATTCTAATTAAGAAGGAATCCGATATGAATTTTTTTTTGAACTGTCAGAAACTCCGAAAGTGCATTTATCTTCTTTTGTCAAATTTTTTCATTACAAATTGATTTAAAAATAAAAATGTTTGCGTTTTTGAGACTTCTATTTTATCCAACATTAAGTTTTTGTCTGCCCCACAAACAGAATAAAATTATTTTAAAGTAATTAAGTTGTCCTGAATTTAAAAATATGCATCTTTAAAAATGTTAAACACAACAAAAAATGGTGTTTTGAGAAGGCTAAGGCAAAACACAACTTAGTTAGTGATTTTAAAAAGTACACATTTTTTTCTTTAAGAAGTAGATTGAATCACTTAAGTATCTTACTTGGTCCATGGAATTTTTAAATGACCACCGCCGAAGGAAGGTCCAGTTTTCGCATAAATCAGGCTGAATTTGACCGATGGCATCGATCGATTGTGTCTTGAGCTGGGTGGCACGTAGCGCCATCCTGTTGGAATCACAGTACGTAAGTACGGACCGATAACGCCTCCAGTTGAAAATCCACATCAAAAAGTAACTTTATTTGGATGCATTGACACCTCCTGACTGGCTAAAGATGATTTTTCGACTTAATTTGGGATCAACTTCTAACTGCTCCAATATCCAATCAGCGAACACACGACACTGCGTTTATGATCGTATGGTTTAAGCTCATGGGTCAGCTGGATTTTGTATAGGTGCAGGCCCAAATCACGAAGCAAAATTCGTCATTTTGTAGTCTGCGAACTACGACAGGCCAAGTTCTTTTAAGCGACGCACGCGGAATTGACTGCCTCGGATTCTGCTGCATAATTTAACTTTGGGGATATCTTGCGTTTTGTTGAAGTACGGGTCTAAGCTGATTGTTTAAAGAGCCGGTCGAGTTGAATTCGGCCAACAAACGTTAAATAGTCAACTGACTTGGAAGAATGACCATGTGCCCCTTAAAAAGGACGCAACAAGCTGATTGTTGCTATTCGAGAACACCCATTTTGATAATTATGATTTATCATTTGCACGTCTTGCTCGACACTGTTCTTAACTTGCCTTGATGATTTGCATTTAATGATTCATTAAAAGAAGATATTTTAACAGAAAGAAAAAGACATAAATGGTCGCCACAAGCTTTCAAAGTCAACCCTTTACAAATCTTTGTCTTCTAGATACAGTTTAAATCATTTTAGAATCTTATTTAGTTTCTGGAAATTCTTATTAATTGTGAGCTTTTATTTGACTCTATTATGAACATTTGAAAAACCTTGAATTTAATGCTTTTATGGTTTTGAAAAAATTGTTTTGGAATTATTTTTTAGTTCTAATTCCGAATCGTTTTATATATAATTCAAAAATTTGATATGATAGCATTGTTTCTAAAAAAAAAAACGAATTCGTTAGAAGAACTAAAATAAATTTCAAACTATTTTGCCTTTATCTGTTTCAAACCGCTTTAGGCTAATTGGTTCAGCGGTTTCCAAGATTTATGTAAGACAGGTGAAATTTAACAACTCATGAAGATTTTTTGAACATTTTATAAAATACTTTAAATATTTAAACTGAATATTGATGATGCGGATCATAGATTTTCATAACCATCACTAATTTTATTGTCAAAAAATACTATCTCACGAATTTAGATAGCCTCAAAAAGCCTAATCCACGTGATAGAGAGGTTCTTGAGTCGGATTTGAATTAAGTCATTCAAAACCCATAAAAGAATAGCAATTTGATTGGCCGGAACAAAAACTTTGTCCACAAGTGTTATTGAACTTTGTACACAAATTAAAATTATATTACAATTAGTTTTTCTATTTGAAGTAAATTTATTTATAGTGACAATTATATTTATGCTTCGTCGATTTTTGTGTCTCATTTAATGATTCTTTTCTCATTTTGAAATTATGTGTTCTTATTTTAGTTATTATAAAATTGGTCTTAGGGGGGAGTATTGCTTTCATAATTATATTTTGATTAAATCTAACACAAAAAACTGATGTTGCTTCAAAATTGAATTATACCTTTAATTTTTTGTTGCGTGTACGTACAGTACATACCTCGATTACGGTAGTGCAATTTGTTGTTGACAACTTTCTCAAATAAAAATAAAACAAACAAAACAAAAAAAAAATAGGAAAACAGAGAAAATAATTGGCAAGTGGAAATGCAACAGAGCCCATAACCATATAGTATCAAGACATTCTACTCTCAGTCTCTAGTGGAATTGATAAAACGATATAAAAAAAGAATACCTTTTTCTATTCATAGTTGGTTGATTATGTAGGTTTATAAAATGATTAAGTTTAAGTTGCGTGTGTCATTGGTCAGGTATCAATCGCTTTGTCCATAAACCAACAAACAAAATACGTAGCCAAAGTGAAATGAAAGGCGTCTGATGTGCCGGAAATAGGTAGCTAGAGCAACACATGAAAATTAACTTGAATAAAAACAAAATTTCTTCAATTTTCAGTGATATTCAATATTTGCTTTTTAGTTGAGATTTTAGTGAAATTATAATTTTACAAAACATTGAAGATTAAGATTAATTTATTTATAAAAATCATCATATGGAAACTTTGTTTTCTTCTTTTTTATTTTATAATATAATAAAAACGTTTAAACGGTCAAAGACATTTTTCTAATTAACTTACTCTATCCACATAGTTAGGTGAAATATTCTGTCGACAGAAAGTCGGTATAACTTGTTCTATAACAAAGGCCATTGACGGTAAATGTAGTCCCCTTTTTTTAATTAACAAAAAAACGATAATTTAATAAAATAAATAATAAGAACACTTGGCGATTGTGTGTGTGCGCGCAAACAATGATTTTTTTGATTATTTTCAATAATGGATTTGTCCGAAAAGATAATAACATTTCCAACATCTAATTAGCGCATTCACACGGATTTTTCAATGGTCATGGGGATTAATCGAATCTTCTACGTCAGAGCAAAGAATAAACAGGGTTGACTCTTTGGTGTTGCATAATTTGAAGTCGTATCGTAAACTCAACTATTTCCCGTCGAACGGTGAGACTATTTGCTTGCTCGGAACTGGGGACAAAATTAAAGTTGACCAAGACTTTTATAATTCCCACTTTTCCCATTTTTGGCATCAACTTGGAATTATAGTTCTGTTTCTTTTTTTTTTCTTTACATTAAATTTATTTTGATTTCAGGGGATTTTGTACGATTTTTGCTCCAAAGTCGTTCTCAAAAATGTGTGGTTTGGACATACATTTTAAGTCTGGCAAAATTTTAATTTTAACTACACGCCCAGAAGATTTCTACTATCAATTGTAGAAAAAAGTGTCGCCTTTTACTTCCTAACAAAAAAAAAAAATTGTCATACAATTAAGAGGTCATCAAAATTGGTATCACTAGTCTTGAATTTTGTAAAAGTATTTATCTATTACTCATCTGGCCTGTGATAGCGCCGAACATGAGAGGAAACCATTACAAATAAACAATCATAGATTCTAATCGCTTGGCTCCTGTATTTTATTTGTTTATTAATTTTTGAGAGACATACTCCTTTTTTTTAAATTGAACAATTGTCTCTAAAAACATTAAGAGTTAAATTTGGTACATGGTCAAATAGAAAACTTTACTGAAAACATTGATAGTTGAAAGTCAATGGAAACTTTGAAAGTTGCTAAAAAAAATAGCAAGCATCTTTAATGAACATGTTCCGACGGCATAATCGAGTTCATATACAGTCAACTGCATTTTTTAACCCAAATTTAGATTAATGCAATTTTGATTCACTAATTTTTACCTTCAGTTGCTCGCATAGAAGGCACCAAAACTTCATTATCATAAATGTAAAAAATTCACACCAAGTAAAGATTGGTTCATTTTTTGTTTTAAGAAAGTAAAGCTGTGATATTTTTTGAAGTCAAAATATACATAAATTTCATTTGGGCTTTGCCAATAATTATGGAAAAAATATCATTCAAATGGCCGTCTCAATAATGTTCACTGTAATATTTTTGAGGTGAGTTTGAACCACTTTTTGGAATATTTCCAGCCATATGTTGGTTTTTAATGCGTCTTGTGTTGGAGGAATATTAATATAAACACGGACTTCTGCGTAGCCCCACAGTAAAAATATTAATGCTGTCAAGTCGCATGCTTTTGGTGATAATACCTGTTGCCAAAAACTACGCGCCCAGCTTACTACTTACCATAATTGATAGTGTTATTATGGTTTCTTCCTCCGTATTGTTGGAACCATATATTGTCCAAGTCATGATCTTTATGTAATTGCCGCCGGCAAAAGAAAAAGATATACTACACGTCCAATTCTTGAAAATTGATAAATTCGAATCGTCAGTAGCACTTACAATTATTTCATCCACTCTCTTAAAATTTCTTCACAATTTTAGTGAAGAATTTTTGTTTACGTCAGTCAGATCAAACTGTCTGCGTTTTATAGTAAGTTTAAAAAATTTGAATACCTTGTTTAATTGCTAAGCTAAGATAGTTGCAAATGAAACAAAAAAAGTCACCAAATATTTTGACACTTAAAATGACAGTTGAGTTTGATAAGTGTCAAATTTGAACAGGAATCTTTTTAAACTCAAATAAAACTATACTTCCTATATACTTCTATACTTCCAAGGAAGTTAATTTTTCAAATACGCCCTAATCAGGAAATACAAATTTTCTTACCTTCAAGTCCAGTGCGTTATTTTTATTTACCAACATTGTAAGGAATTGTAAGAAAAATTCAAAATTCTTATTAACTTTTTATTTAAATAAACATTTAATAAACTTTTTGATTTTTAATCACTGCTTCCAATAAAATTTATAAATCTTAGTATTGAACTTTTTCTGAAAACAATACAATTGATATTTTTTTATAATTCACCATTAAATATGTCTTTTTTAATTAGTGTGGGTGGGGGTCAAGTGGAGATTTTGGTCCTGAGAATCATGTATTATCAATCTACGGGAATTGATCGCAATTTGTTTTTAAATACGAATCAAAGGAGTCTATATTTTTCAGCATTCAAAAATGATTCCCTCCATTAAAGTCTTAAGAGCTCAATGCAAATTTTTGCTTTTAAAATATATGTACATAAATATATAAAAGTCAAAAGTCAGTATTTAAAGTGTTGATTTCTAAATCATTTGTCTGACAAAAAGGAGGGTTGAAAAAATGATTTTTCAGATATGAGGGAATAACCATTTTAAAATATACATAATTAAGTGAACTAATACAAACTATACTTTGATTCAGAATTTTAAGGTGGTCCTCGAACGTTTTAAGTGTCGCTGCAGTCAACCAGAAACGCCCTTAGATTGTCAACAAATCAGTTCTTGATTTCAGGGGTATAACCATAAAAACGATGTATCGAAAAATCTCCTCAACATTCTAACCTTACACTTAGTTTGGTTTAGAAAACATATTTAAAATGTCTGTATATCAGATCGACCAAGACCAAAATTCTTAAATAAGAACCCACTTAATTGAAAAACAAACACTGATACTATGACCCTTTTTGCTTTAAGTTCTAAATTGTGTTTTTAAAACAAAATTTCTTGATCTCTCGACATGGAACCTACATAAATAAAAATCATAAAATAATTTAAAAAAAAAATGTATATCACTGAATAATAAGTTTCTATTATGACCGAAGTCCGAATTAAATAAATTCACAACAACAAAAATATTAGTCACTCTTGTTAACTCAAGTTGAACATTTGGAATAAAATCTTCATATTATGTATGTTATGGTTTAGTAATCAACGGAAGTTCGAGATGAACGACTTTTCAATTCAATCAGTGCAGCAATTAAAAAGATGTTGTTTAAAGTCTCATTTGCCAATTTGTTTATAATTGCCATAGACAATTAGAATACTTAAAAGTTATTTGGGCTCCCAACGTACTTTATTTTTAATTAGTTAGACGACAAGTTAAAATTCTGTTGTATGAGATCCTTTTAGTAAATATGAAACTTAATTTATTTAATTTTTGTAAGTCATAAAATTGTATTCAGACGATTGTTCGAAG
The DNA here is from genome assembly GCA_920104205.1 of Eupeodes latifasciatus. Lineage (NCBI taxonomy): Eukaryota > Metazoa > Arthropoda > Insecta > Diptera > Syrphidae > Eupeodes > Eupeodes latifasciatus. Next base: position 24,248,746 of record OV049926.1, on the reverse strand, counting down.
GTTCTCATCTTCTTTTTTGTGTTAAAGGTTAAAAGTGAAACCAAGAATTATTCATTGTTTTCATAATAATATAAGTCTTTATTTTGTATTAAAAAGGAATCATAAATTATTTAACAATAACACAAAAACACAATTTGATGACATAAACAGTACCTACATTTTTCAATACAATTGTCCAGAATTATAACAAAGAGATCAAACATTACTTTACTGGCTTTTTGATTTCAAAATGACAGGTTTTGCAATACAACAAAAGTATTCGGTGTGGTGTAAATAATAAAGAATAGTTATCCTTTCTTTTTGAATTTGATCAACTAGGTACATACACATAAGTTCACAATGCCAAATTTTCCTTACAATTCTCAAAACAATAATAAGTCCTCATTTGATGAAGGGAGGGTACCTACTCCACTTCAATATCGCTCGATCGTTTTGAATTTTCTTTTGTACTTCTACGAACTTGAGAAACAATGAATTCCAACAATGCTCAAATTCCTCTACATACATAGGTAGGTACAAGTGAGCAAAAAAAAAAAAAACATAACAAGATCATCCCATACAGTTATACAGTTGTGGTCATAAAATTAAGCCTCAAAAATATTTGTCCCAATATTGTGCAAAAACCGACAACAATATAAGCTTCATGCGATAGAATGATCTGGAAATGCTCCAAAACTTTGTTAAAGTAACTCTAATCTTAGATTATTCTTAAGTTTACGTTAGTAGTACCCGTGGCATGATGGTTAGTGCGTTGGACTGTCATGCCAGAGGTCTTGGGTTCGATCCCTGCCTTTACCATCTAAAGTTGTTTTCACGGGTACTGCCTCTTGCGAGGAATTGACAAATTCTCCAAGAGTAATTCTTGTCATGGAAAGTGCTTTCTCAAATTTGCCGTTCGGAATCGGCTTAAAACTGTAGGTCCCCTCCATTATTGAAAACAGTACTCGCACACAGGAATGGTTGAGAGTTGTAAGTCACTAGGCCCTAGTTCTCAACGGACTGTTGCGCCACCCAATTTATTTTATTTTTTTTTTACGTTAAGGAACGCACTTAATATTATCAAATAATAAAGCTTTTGAGGATTTAGAATGAAATAAACTGCATAGAAGCGCTCATGCTGAGGATAAAAAAATCACTAGGTTTAGCAAAGCGGATCCCTTCTCGATATCGGCGAAAATGAAGATGGAATACCATTTTAAAATATCGGCACAAATTAAAGGAATGTAATTAAGGAATAAAAATCAGAATGAAAGTTTTATTAGACGTAAACCAGAGTTGTCGAAACAAATATCAATGGAAGAAATCGAAATATCTTTAAAAAACCTCGTGTTTCTGAAATTTTGTCGTTTAGAGTGACGAATCTAGGTTAGGTTAATGTAGCTGCAGATACAAAAACCACACACTTAGGCCCATTGTGGGTTTATCAGTTACGTTTTTGGAATGTTTACCCTTTACTGGTATTATTATTAAGAAGTTGTTGATGAGAGGCTTATGTGTTGCCAAGTCTTAGTCGTACAAAGTTAGAGATTTTGTATTTGGAGATGTTTGTCGGGTATACGGGGATAAGTTTATCTGGGTTAACTTTCTTATAGTGTAGTTAGCTTTATTGGTGTTTTATTTTGATGTTTTTTGTATATGTTTTAGCAGATATAATTTAGTGTGGGTATTGAAGCTGAATACAGGGAAGGCTTTGGCCGAATTAGCTGCAATATCAGCATACTCGTTTCCCAGAATCCCGTATATTTCGTATATTTCGACAAGATAACTGCCCGAAGCAGTGCTCTCCGATCCTAAAATCCTTGTCTGGATCCAATTCTATTATTGAGTTTTGAAGAAAACTTTGGAAAGTCCTGATTTAAGCCCCATTATTTCATATTATAAAATAGACAGCACCGATGCACAAGGTTCCGACAGTGGAGAATTATCCAACAGGAGTATATTGTAATGACTTGTGTTAAATCATTTTAGTATATTACTTAGTTAATGGAAATTCTCATAAGTTATGACTTATGACTTATGAGTCTTCATTTGACTCAGTATGAAGTTTTGAGTTTAATGCTTCTATGTATTTTTTTTTTTAAAGAAAAATACGTTTTGAAGTTCATTTTTAGTGTTGATTAAGAATCAACAACATTATTTTCATATTTTGTTCAACATTCTTAAAAAACTTGATGTGATAGCCTCGTCGAGTCGACGGATTTGTTACAAAAATAACTCTATTTGAAATCTAACAACATAGAAGATATTTCGAAAATTATATGAAAACATGTAAATATTTAAACTAAATATTAAAGATAAGGATTATAGATTTTGATAACCATCAAGAATTTTATTAGCAAAAACAACTACTTCAAAAAGCCTTACATTTGTGTTATTTGTTTAAATTTTAAAACCTGACAAAGATAAAGTTTTTTCTTTGGAGTCGAATTTTAAGTAAGGCCATAAAAACCCATCGAAAAAGTGTGATCAGTGTTTGTAACTAAAAATTACAACGTCAATTTCAGTGGTCTAATTATATGACACCAACTGTACATACGAATTTTAACACTCTTAAATAAGTATTTTTGTTAAGTTTAGGTACGTACCTACCTGGATGAAACGATCTCTTGAACAATATGATTTATTTATGTAGTTCAGTTTTATAAAATAAAAATCGTACAAAAGTTGTTCTCTCTTTTTCTTTATTTTTTAATAAACAACAATAAAATACTTATGCGGCTATTTCTTTATCTTGTATTCTTCATTATTATTTATAATTCCAATTCCAACCCTGTTCAAATATAATAAAAAGAAAAAAACAACCACCACAACCAACACCACAGTCTTAGAACAAATATTATAAAACTTACCTACCAACACAATCATATCTGGATTTTGTATCTGTGTGTTTTTTTTTTAACATTTTTGTTCCCTCAATTTGTGTTGTGGAATCGGTCTTTCAAGCAGTCAAGAGCCAGTCGATCTTGAACCTTCAACTGATATAGTCAGTTATTTAAAGATATAGAGTTAATTTTTTCTTTTTAAACTTTTCTTAAACATATCTTATCAACAATAATTGGGAAGAAGGAAAAGTGATAACCGAATTTTACTTTTTGTTTTAATTAACAACTTAAAAATAGGAGAGGAAAACCTAGAGCTTTCTTAGAAAAAAGAAAAGGAGAACACTGTCATCACTTTGGAATACTTTTACACCATCGATTTTCTGCAACCGGCTGAAATTCAATTTATACATTTGTCTTTACTATTAATAAACCTTAATTAAGTATTTTTTAGTGTTTTTTATTTGTTTTTGTTTCTTTTTATTATTTTTGTTGTGTTATTGTCATTAAAAAAATTAAAATACAAATTTAATAAAATTTGAACTTACTAGGAATTGCCTAGTTCTGATTTTTTTGTTTTCTAAATTTTAATCTTTTGTTACTCCAGACGATCAAGAGGTGAGCGCCAAAAATAGTGACAGTGAATTAAAGACAGAAAAAAGCAAACAACTGAAGGAATTTTTATTTTAGAGACTACGAATGGTGTTTTGCCAACGGCAATGCAAATTTTTCGTGACGAATGGAATACGATTTTGAATCAATTTTTCTTTGTGTGTGTAATTTGTTCTTCGCTTTGTTCTATTTCCGTTTGATTATTTCAAATCTTGATCTTCTTTTGTTCCATTTCTCAGAAGAGAAATCTGAGCATCAGCGATTTTATGCGCAATTTTGAATTGATTCGATCTTAGTTGAATACGATTTTGAAAGTTGAATACATTTTGTAAAGAATAGGACAGGTCGGAAATTGATTTTCATTAACGATTTATTCAAAATTGTTTAAATTAGAAATTCAACATTTTTATTTATCAACGATATTGTTTGAAATCAAAAATATTCATGGAAATTTAACATTTCTCTGCATAGCTACCCTTAATTCATTCAACCCTTAATGAGAGTTGAATTTTAATCATAAGTTGAAGTATAAGAAAAAATAAAAAAATGTATGGCACAATCGAAATTTTTTTCAAGAATTTAGTTTTGTTTTCTTTGCAAAAAATATTCTTCTTGATTTATTATGTATAGTATGTATATATAATATATATGTATGTAAACCTTCCTGATATATATATTTGGTCCATACTGTTAATTTTTTGTAGATTGGACAACAAAATGGAAAGCGCTTCCTTTTAGACTAGAAAAACTGGACCGTAACTATATATTTGGCTCAAAGCTAACCTGGAATTCATTTCAACTCCCTTCAACACAACCGCCGTCAATGTGCAGATGTTTTTGTCATCTACGAAGACCATTCAAAGATACAGGTTTCAAGATGTTCAATGCTGTAATAAAATAATACAAAACAACAACAACAAAAAAAAAAACAATGTAATATAAAACAAAAGAGTCCAATATTTTTGTTCAATTAAATTTGAATCTAATCATTAATTTTAATATATATCATAAGAAAACAACTATACATACATATAGCTACTTAAGACTACATTTAACTTAAAAATTAAAGAAAGAAAAATATATGTATAAGTACTTATATCAATGGGAATATTATTTTCATAAGTTTAATAAATTAACAATTTAAATATATACACAAGTGTGTATCAAAAAGATAAAAAAAAGTTGGTTCTGTTTTATTGAATTGTTTTTGTTTTTGTTTGCCATAAAGATTTTTCACTGCACTTGATGAGGGGGGAAGTGCGTTGTCTCGTTTGTCTGGGAGTTTCTAGGGTTATGGCTTTTCTAAATCAGACTCATAGTTTTTTTTTTGATGATGAGACACCACAATAAATTGATAAGCGGATGTAATTTAAAACATCTCTCACATGCGGAAACCAATGATTGCAAGGGTCAAGTGATTGTTTCCTTTCTTCCAATCAAGTTGGTTGTATCTACAACATAATTAATTTGCATCGTTTGGTTTCGATTAAGATATTTACAAATCCGATGCATTTAATTTATGTTTATGATGAGAGAGAGTTTGAATAAATTTCTTGAAGTTGTTGTTGAATATGATGGTGGATTTTTGTTGTATAGCCGCCGGCCGTCGGCAAAATGAAGGTATATAAGAAGATATTCAAAGGGAATGGTTGGATTTTTTTAGGGCTTCGCAAGTAATGCCTAATAGTTAAAGGCGAGGATTAGAAGATAAACAGACACTTTATTGGTTTTGTTCAGTGGATGTTTAGTTTTGGCTATAGGTGTTATATTTCTTTTATACTATAAGTACAAGGGTTAAGGGGTACATTTGTGCAAATGTCCATGTCCAAAGTTAAAGGTTTAAGAGCAAGTAAAGATTAGATAGTGTCTATTGAAAATCTCTGATCCCTGATCCGCTGATCGAAGAAGCTTGAATATTTTTCTCTTGGAGGTTTCTGATTTTGAAAAAGAGATGATCGTTGCTCCGACTCTGATTACAAATATTTGATTTAGGTTTTACGACGGGATTATTCTCGTTTTCGAAAAGATATGATTGTTCTTTGTTGTCGTCTTGGCTTGCTATTAAATTGCTATTTCTCTTTTAACATGGGGTTATGTTGGCTCTCAAGTATTCAGATGGGTGTTTCGTTAGGCTTTGTTTTGTAGGAAGGTTTGGATCTTGATATTTTGGCTTTGTTAGCTTGTTCGTTAAACCAACTGTAGTTTGAGTAAAATTTATTTTGCATTACGGTGGTTTTTAAATTAAATTGTATTTACTTTGACTTCTGGACTTACATATATGAATAAATTTTGAACGGAGATAGTTTTATTTTACACTCCATTTATGTATATTTTTATATTTTATAATTTTTATTGTTAGGTGTCGAAATTAAAGATAAACAGAACACACACAAGTATACATTTTGTATGAACATTTTATTTTGTTTTAAAATTGTTGGTCTTACTAAATGTGTGATGGAATTTTAAACCACATATTTTCTTTCATTTCCGACGGTATCTGGACATTATAAGCAATTATGTGCTCATACATTTTGGGGATTATCCTCTCTTAAAAAAACGATACTTCATCAAAGTTTTGACATCTTGCATACCACAGTAATGATTAAAATATGGTTTAAGATGAAATATACTGATAAAATGAAGATTCTACATCGAAAAGAACATCTATGGAATCTGCAAAAAAAACAAGATAATATAAATACTATGTTGAAAAGGTGTATTTTTAAAGTTTGGAGCAAATGGTTTACAAAGAAGTTCGAATTTGAAATCAGCAGTAAAAATCAATTTCAAAACGTATTTCTCTAAGCCACAAAAGCATTTTACTCAGGCTTTTACAAAATTTTATATGGAGTCAATTGAAAACTCAAACCTTAAAGAAATTCTATCTAAATTGTTCCTAGAAGACAATTACTTGTACTTTTCAAAATCACCATAAAATTTATTGTAAAGAACCTTAGTCTTAAAATACCATTTTGGTTGTCTTTAATATTTTTACGGAATCATATTTTAAAAGCCTGATGTGATGGATACATTTTAAGGCGAGACGACTGCGTAAAACGCAAAATGAGTTTACTTTTAAATCACCACTTTTAAGTAATTTAATTTGTATACGTTTTTCATTTGTCAGTGCAAGCATTCAACATATTATATAAATGACGCTTCATATGACAGCTGTGTTTAAAAGGTGCCAAGTGCCAGCGGCACCAACGGAAAACCACGAAATCAATGAACCATATAATAGTTTAAATGATGAAAAGCTTTTTGATATGAGTTATCAATTGCGGGATATTGCTACTAAAAAAATATATTATGACACTTCAAGTGACAGCTGAATTTGACAGGTGTCAAATGCCATGGGCACCAACTGGAAAATATGTAATCAATGGACAGGTTCAGGTGACATAAGGAAGTTGAAAGTAAAGCAAGTTTCTAGCTTCTGAAAAATTTCCTTCCAATAAAAGGCAAATTTGTTGGAAAGTTGACTGGAAAATTATTCAATTACTTATGTCAAAATGACAGTTGATCATGTTTTTTCATTTAACTGAAAGCTGTACTTTATTGAATTATTTAATTCCTGCACAATTCCATTTAGGTACTATTTTTTGTAAAAGGGTTCCTTGTCAAATTGGAAAAGAAATAATTAATATTTCTTTACAATACAAAATACAAATCTTGATGCACTTGTAGCTTGCGTGAGGAGTATTTTGTTGGCAATAATGTTTTAAGTAGTTTTTGTTCTTTGAACTGACGGTAGAAATTAGTGAAGTTAAGTCCCAAGTTTGAAATTTATGACACTTGAAAACTAACTAGTCGCTTTGGCCAGAACAAAATGTGCGTTCAAAAAATGCAGTTGACTGCAAATATATATGTATTAAAAATATCTGTAAAATTGATATGAAATCAAAAATAAATCTCTTGTACAAATATTATAAGAAATTCTTGTTTTTTTATTTTCTAAAATTGTCGACTGTTATTAATTGTTACTCAAAAATTACTTCTTTATACATATAATTGAAAAATCAAAAATAGCAGCTTTTTGTTCTTTTTTTTCGCGTGAATGCTCCAATTGTCGATGTAAAATGTTTGCTTATTTTAGAAGTACGAGGGTTGTTCTTTTTATTTCTAGCCTTACAATGGTAAAACAATACGTTTAAATGGTTTTATTGTTCTTAAAAAAATAGTATGCAAGACAGTCAATATGATTTTCATTTCAATGCGTTTGCACTAATTTTTTAAAAGTTTTGTTTTTTCCACTTCATATGAGATGATTTTTGAAGGCATCATAGAAATTAATTTGTAAAGCTTGGCAGCAAGAACTCGGTCCACATCGTTGGACGCCAAAATCATTGCCATTAATTATTATTCAATTGTTTGTAAGTGATTTGTGATATGTAAGGGTTTGTGTTCTCATTATATGAAAATTATTCGACGCCTTAAACTTACTTACGTTCGGTATTTGACCAAAGACTTCCGGCAGATAAAATGATTGTGTACTGTTCCGAATTATATTCTTTAAGAGTTACGGTAATGGCCATATATCCGGTTATGACAAAGAAAGAAGCATCTATTTGAAAGTTCTTCAAGCATGAAAAACTTATTCTTTTGTATGTTGGGTTCGGTAGACTGCTTTTTTTTTTACTTCCAGACTTATAGGCATAGAACCATGTTTGCAAAACTTGTGACAATATTGTATTCTGCATCTTTTGATACACCACCATTAATTTTCTTTAGCATTTCCTTATTTCCAATCGACAATAGTTTCTTTTGTCAGTAAATTCGACAAAATAGGGTACATGCAATATATGTACATTTTTATAATCCTAAAAATAGTAGTTTTTTAAGTATCACATAACAATCTTGCATTACCAGATTTTGAACAGAATCTATTGTTGAAATTGTACGGCGACCTTTACGAACTTCGTTGGATTAAGTTAAGTAGAACTGGATTTCATAATGATATTGAATAGGACTTCAACGTCGCGTCGTAAGTCATACAACATTTTTTCACGCATGATTCCACCTAGTTCTATTCTTGTTAAAAAGACAAAGCTTCAACTTTCTACTAGGTTTCATTTTGATATTCGAAGAAAAACGAGTATTTTTAAAGACAAATCAGTGGATGTTTATTTAATTCTGGAGAAGAAGGTCTACCCTTAACAATGGAAAAGGATATCATCCACAGCTACGGTTACAGCTTCATGGAACAATTGATACTTTACCGAATTTCATCATTGAAGGCCTTGAATCGATTAGAAAGCATTGGCATAGGCCGTTTATTTTACGTGGATCCCAAATAAAAAAATCGGATTTGGCATAATATTGTAGATCCCCTCCATCCCTTACATTACTTGCACACAGGAATGGTTAAGAGTTGTAAGTCACTAGGCTCTGGTTTTCTTAGAGCTGTGAGTTACCTAATTTTTAATTATAAAAGGGTTAAACCAAAATGTCTATGTGACTAACTTTGATCAATTTTTTTTCGAGAAATAACATGTCCAGGAAACTTTTCTTGCAAAATTGTAATTGTTTCGTTGCTTTTGTGGAACGTAGCACCGCTGAAGAGAAGGATGAAGTTTGAACATCGTTCGGCGCATATCCTTTACGAAATCGGTCTGGTATTGGATTTTTCGTTGACTGTCGAAGAAATCTCCCGGTAAGCGAAGCGTTGTTCCAAACATCATCTCTGCAGGATTAGTCTTGATGTCATCCTTGAAGGTGGAGCGTAAACCCAGCAAAATCATAGGCAAAACACCACACCAGTCATCCGTCTCATACCACCGAATTGATGTTTTTAACGTCCGATGCCATCTTTAAATTATCCCATTCGATTGGGGATGGCGTAGGGTGTTGTCTTAAGATATTTTATACCTAGGGAACGTGTAAGCTCTTTAAAAATGTTACATTCAAACTAGTGTCCAAGATCGGTGGTGATTTTCAGAGGAATACCATAACGCGCTACCCAGCCAGATATTAATGATCTTGCTACGGTTTTAGCCGTGATATCAGGTAAAGGAATAGCCTCAGTTCACCTCGAATCACCGGTCGATACATGTGAGGATGTAGCGACAACCTTGCGATGCACAGTGGTTCCAGTTGTATGGAGAGGCGGTCATAGATTGATAGAATCTGAACCACTGCACCGATTTCAATGAAATTTTCAGGGTCGATAAACAATTCTATAAGAAATCATCAGGCAACATATCCGTCCACTAACACGCCCACTTTGTCAAATCTTCAAATAATAAAAATTTGTGTAGGTAGGAAAGTTTTTAGTAATGGTGTGTATGAGTGTGTATTAAAAAATTTAATAAGCAGTATGATAGATAAGTTTATTGGAAACTTAATAAATCGTTCACTTCTTTTGGCAGTTCAGAATTTTTCTTTCTAGGTAACTTCCTGAGACTTGATATAAGTAAGTAAGTAAGTAAGTAAGTAAGTAGTAAGTAAAAGAATTCATTTATTGACAATTTATGTTTGTTACATTGACATAAATTTTACGAATTTTATAAGCTTTGGGTTTGCCGTCAGCTCGACTGGCAACATTTTAAAATTTAAAAAAGAATAAAATATATACACATTTATAATATAAAATGTATTTGATTTGATAATGTCTTTGATTTGATTTTCTATTTTTTACAATTATAATTATTTAATAAAGATGGCTATGCATATTCTGTTAATAGCAGCATTCTAAAAGTGAAGGTATCCTTCAAAAAAAGTGCAAGTCCTTTCCAGTTCGATCCATTCAAAATTTGTATAGTCTCCACCATTGATAGAATTCCCTTGCCAAAATACGAAAGTCTATATTGTCCAAAGATTGGACATATGCTTATTAGATGAAAGCAGTCTTCTTTTTCTTTCATGTTACATAAAGTACAGAACTGATTAAAACTTCCATTGTAGGGGCATCCATTAAGACATAAAATTTCACATCTAGCTTTGAATATTGAGGAGATTTCTTTGAAGCTAAAGGAATCATTAAAATAATTTTTATCACCAAGATTATAATCTAATTGGCTGTAAAGTATTCTGCTTTCCGATCGACAGGCTTTTTGTATCCAGAGATTTCGTACGGAGTCTTCTTGCTTTTGTATGACGCTATATAGTTGAACTTTCAAAAGCTGTAGGTTGCTGGGGTCCATATGCACTTCTTCACCATAAGTAGAACCAATGTTTTGCCACTTCTCCATCCACCAATCTTTATTTCTTACTTCATAAAGCAGCAGTTTTCTACTCAACCGAGAGTCGTGGTATCCCAGAACTTTCATTAATAATCAGCTTGAAGTTTGAGTGTATAGGTAATCAGTTTTGGTAGACCAGTTTCTAAGTAGATTGCATAATTTGGAGTTTTGATTGGAAGGTAAAACAGCTTTTTCAAAAAGTTTCTTTGCAGTTTCTCAATTTCTTCATACTCTTGTATCCCCCAAATCTGAGCAGCATAACAAAGTGAGGATTTTACAACAGAATCGAAAATTTTATATTTTATGGCCAGATTTATGTTTTGGTTTGAAAAGACTTTACTCCATGTTAAATTAATCAAACTTAGAGAAGAGTTAGCTTTTTCTGTAAGGTGTAAATTGAAATCCAGTGTTGGGTTGAGTTTAACTCCTAAATATTTATATACTTTCGCTACTTCCAAACGATTTTGATTAAATATCCAAGAGGTTCTCACTTCACTTCGGTTCGATCGTGAGAAAACCATAACTTTAGACTTTTCAGTATTGATCACAAGTCCCCATTTTTCACAGTATTCCGATAGACGATTTATCATGAGTTGTAAATTTTCTGGTGATTCTGACAATAAAACTAGGTCATCGGCGTACAGTAATACATTTATGAGAACACCTGCCATTCGAATACCTCCGGGAATATGGTTTACAATGTCATTTATAAAAAGGGAGAAGAGGAGAGCGCTGAGAAGGCATCCTTGCTTAACACCAGTTTCTGTTTCGAACCATTCTGAAAACACGGTTCCATCCCAGACTGTTGATCTCGTGTCCGTATACATGGTGCGGATTATTCGAAGAAATCTTGTTGAAATACCCAGCTGGGAGAGCTTATATAACATAGCATTCCTATTCACCAGATCAAACGCAGCTTTAAAATCGACGAAAAAAGCGTAGACTTTCTTATTTCGGGCTTGAAACGCTTTAACTATAGATGTAAGACAAAATATTTGATCGACTGTGGAGTAATTCTTCCTAAATCCTGCTTGGAGGTCCGATAGAATATTATTTTCTTGTACCCATCTTTCTAATCTGCCAACAAGTATTCCACAAAATATTTTCGCTATGACATTCATGAACGAAATGCCACGATAGTTTTCAACAACATTCAAGGCGCCTTTTTTATGAATTGGGAAAATAACTGATGTTTTAAACGAAGCAGGAACTTCCGCGTTCGTAAAAATTCTATTGAAAAATGTTAACAAACTGTTATAAAAGGTTGGAGATGCATTTTTAAAAAATTCATAGGGTATCCCATCTTCTCCTGGAGCTTTCCCATTTTTTGCCTTTCGAAGAACTGTTTGTATTTCATCAACAGATATTGTGACATCTAGTGTATCATTGCAAATAAGTGGTTCCGCGTATGAAAAGGTCAAATGGGATTTGTTCAAAAGAAGGTTCTTGAAATAAACAGAAAGGTCATGTGCAGATACACCTGAACCTATAATGTGATTTGAACCATTTATTTCTTTTGCTTTCTTCCAGAACTCCTTTGTATTTTTAGTGTGTCCTAAGGATAAGGCCTGATTTGTTTCAAAGTTTATTTTTTTCTGTAAACAGAGATTTTTGTAACTGATATTTGATTGGATGTACCATTTACGAAGTTCATCATTATAGCAATTACGACGCATTGCATTTAGAAGGGCAAATGATTTTTGTCTCGCATTCATACACTCCCTGTCGAACCATTTTTGTTTGAATGTTTTAATTGCATTTGAGCCTCCATTGTTTGAAGAATTCCTCAAGCATTCTGTGATTTGATCTGAGAAAGCGTCTGTGGTCTCGGGAATTGTAGATATTCTGGAAAGAAAAACATCCAAAGTGTTATGGTAGGATTCAATATTTTCGTTTTTCCATTTTAGGCGTGGGACCAGGCTTAGATTTCTCTGCTGCAAATCGGTTTCAAATCTCCATTCAACAACTATTGGCATATGGTCGGAATAATTTTTGGATAAAACTTCAAATTTGGAGATAGAATTGATCCACTCATTGTTAACAGTACAATAATCGATGACGGATTTTCCCTGTCCTCCAATAAAGGTAAAATGTCCCTCGATGTCTCCTTCCACGCAACCGTTTACGACAATACTGTCATACATTTGTAGCAGTTCAAGCAAGTTCTTTCCATTTTGATTGCAGACATTGTCTTTGGATGTTCTGTTGCTAGGGTTTATAAATGTATTATTATTATTTCTAAGTGATGTAACTTGATTACCGCCTATTCGGGCGTTGAAGTCACCGATCATTAAAACACTCTTGTTTGCTAGAAAAGACAAAATACTGCTCAGGTTTTCAAAATCTCCAGACCATTTATTACAATTTATGTAAAGCGGGAGAATAAATAAATTCCTTTTTTCTAGCACTTTCACTACAACAGTTTCCTGAAATTCAGCAAAATCGTAATATTTCAATTGTGATAGTTTTATTCCATATAGACATCCACCGCTTGCACGTCCTTTTAGCGATGTTTTAGTTGCAGGTATCCAATAAAGTTTAAATCCATTAAAATATTGAGTAAATTTACTTATATTTTCATTAGTTACATAAGTTTCAAAGAGGAAAAAAATTTCATACGTTTTAATAAAATTAAAAAAATCTACAAATAATAGCTTATTTTTGAGACCAGATATATTATACGCTACAATTTTACGATTATTATTATTTAATGACCTGACGGCACCTAATTCTCAATTTCTCAATATAGTACTAACACTTGGTCCATTTTGATAAAGTGGCATCCCTGGTGAACTAGTAGATGTTGTTGATCTAGTCCATTTGCTTTGACGGCTAGTTGACAGCACAATGTTTTTGACAGTATCAAAGTTTAATTGACCATACATTTGCTGCAGTTCAATTTCGCCATCATTTTCATTAAATTTCAATTTATTATTATTATCTAAATAAAAAGTTTTATTTTCTATTAAAAAAGCATTACTTTTCATTTGTATTATGATTTTTGGTTTAATTGTTTTAAGTAATCTTCTGTATTCGAGCAGTATTCTTCGTTTTAGTTGCATTTGCTTTGTGAGATCTCTGTAAATAAACACCTGTGCCCTTAAGTTTGGCTGAGTTCTTAAGCATTCTTGTCGCTATTTCAGAGGAACCAGTATTTATTTTCAATTTTACTATAGTGTTATTTTCACTTATTTTTATGGGTTGTGGAAAACTTTCCGTGCTTTCATTTCCAAGAAGGAGCTGAGTGACACTTCGTATCTTTTCTTCTGGTTCAGTGTCGGCGTCATTTGGAATTGAAATAATAATATTCTTTCCTTTTACTTCCCTACTTTGCGTCTCAAGTTCTTCCTCCAGTAGGCTACATCGAATTTCAAATTGTTCAACTTTTCGGGTTAACTCTTCATTTTGTTGCCGTAGAAGATTAATTTCGATGCTGAGGTTATTAAGATCATCCTTGGTAGCTAGATTTGAAGTTGCCTTGAGAAGTTCTGCTTGAAGGGAACTATCAACAATTGATTTAATTTTGATTAAATCTGATGCTGAGATGGACATTGCAGTGTGTGTTTTAAAAATTTTTGAATTTCTGTTATTTGAATCAATGACTTGATGGGTAGAGTCTTCTGGTGAAGTTTGACAGATTTTCCTTTTATTATCAGTCATGTGACCAAATGTAAATCAAATTTATTTTGTTTTTAAGTGGTTTAGTTTTGTTTTACCTGGAAAATCGGAATGTATTTTCGTGATTAAACTAATAAGTGTAAGGGTTTTCACTTTTTTTGAATATAATTTACACGGTTTAATTAACTTTTCAAATAAATTTACGGGAGCGATATTTAAATTCAACTTTTCACTTTCGCAGCAGGGTTGCCAACCAGACTTGATATACATGGATCAGAATTAAGAAGAAGTCTATTCAAAAGATCCGTGTTGGTGACCAGCCGAGAATGTTTTCTGGTATTTTCGCGTCTGAACTGCTTCACTAGCTTATTGCAAGATTTGCAAGATCCAGCAGCCTCTTCAGATAGCTTACCAATAGATAATAAAGCATAATCAATGACTTTAGAGCCAGGTACTCGTATTAATACTTTATGTATTGATGGAGGCAAGTTGTACCAAGGATAATCTTCAATAAGCATTTTCGCGGTGTCTAATGCGTAAACCTTAAATTGTTCCGAGTTTATTTTGTAACCAGACGATAGGCACTGCAGCAGGTAATTACATCTATCAATTAGGTCTTTATTTATTCCCGTGACCTCAGCTGAAATGGTAGAATTATGAAAAAATGTACGTGCAGTATTGCCGTTGTTGGATTTGCCACTTCCTCCACTTCGTGGTTTGTCAACAATTAATCCTAATCGTTCCCTAAGCTGCTTTTGAATAAATGCTTTTCTTTCAGAAAGTTGAGCTTTATCCTCGGCCGAACGACATTGCCATTTATTAAATGGAGTTCTGTACGAAATCTTAATAAAATATTCGAAAAATCGAATGTATGCATGGAGGGGTGATAGCCCAAACTCAAACTTACTCGGGTCTACCAATTTCGTTCAACATTGTTTTACATCATTCATCTCTTTTGGTGTTGCACCACATATATAACACCTACTCGTAGACAAGTCACTTAAGGCAGAACAAACTTTACCATCAACCATAGTTAATTGTAAAGAATGTGCAATTTTTATTTCTCGGTTATCAACACTAACTAAAGCCTAGTACGCTGCTGATGCGAAACGAAAATTCCCATACAAAAATGACATGACGAAATCATAAACGAAAAATTTCGCTGTGCTTTTTGTTTTTCAGTACGCTGCTGAACGACGAAATGTGACATTTTAGTGGATAGCTGTACTAGATTTCTTAGTACAATTCTCCACTCTTTTCGTTCTCAATTTATTTGCCCAGCACGTTAATTGCTTGCGAAATTTTGACGTTTAATTTTTTTATTGAAAAAAAAAATTGTTTACTCGTGACTTTCGGTGTTTTGACTCTGGTTTATATTTGATTTAAAATTTAAAATAAAATAGATTTGTCTAATGTGTTCCAACATTGCATTTCTGAATCGGAAACTCAGGATGTTATTGGTGATGTGCAAGAAGTGATGAAGACAAGCAGTGAAATTCAACTTCCAGACAGAACTCTCCACAAATATTTTTCCGCTGTGGTTTTCGTTTTAATTTCGCTCTGCACTTGGAGACCGCCGAAAAATTTCGTTTCGCATCAGCAGCGTACTAGGCTTAAGGACGGATTCAGTTTGCTAATATTTTGTTTGAAATAAGCTTCTTGCACAGAAAGCTCTTTTGTTTCTTTTGCAAACAATTGGCAAACAATTGGTCTGCAAAACCTAGTGAAGGAAGGGCGGAGATTTTGCCAGATAACTATTTCTGTGTCAGAAGAGCTTGACTTACAAATAAGTTAAAGAGGAACATAGGATGTGACAAATAAACTTCCATCGGAAGTTGTTGGATCTGAAAATGTCTTCTTATATTCACTATGCTTAGACTTAAAGACTGGATCAGAAATAAAAACATTTTACACGAGTTCCAAGCTGGATTTAGAGAAGATTACTCTACAGTTGATCAAGTTTTCACTTTGATAAATATTGCTCAAATGTACAAACAAAAACATAAGAAACTTTATGCCATATTTGTGGACTTCAAATCAGCTTTTGACTCTGTCCCACGCGAGGCACTCTTTTACAAGCTATATAAGATTGGTATAAGTAGCAAAATTGTGAACATCATAAGAGCTTTATATGCAAATAATAAAGTTGCGGTATGGGATGGAGAAGGTTTATCTGATGATTTTGAAACTACGATGGGTGTGAAGCAAGGCTGCATCTTAAGCGCACTTCTTTTCATATTGTTTATAAATGATATAACAGATGATATTGGTGGTGGAGTTGAGGTTAACGGCACTATGATTCCAGGACTTATGTATGCTGACGATATTGTTTTTCTTGCTAGTTCAGTTACAAGTTTGCAACTTATGATCAACAGACTTGAAAAGTATTGTAAAGCCTGGAATTTATCTGTGAATCTTGAAAAGACAAAAATTCTCGTATTCAGAAACGGTGGAGGCAGATTCTCGAGAAACGAAGCATGGACCTTCCAAGGGCAATCTATCGAAGTTATAAGAGAATATAAGTATCTTGGAGTTCTGATAACAGCTAACCTGAATATGGAAAAACACCTTAAAGTTAAATTATCAGAAGCTAAACGGGCTATTAGTTCAGTCTGGCGTCCCTGCATCCAAAGCAAATTTGTATCCCATAGCTCTAAGCAAAAAGTCATTCAAGCTACAGCTCAGTCGATTCTTTTGTATGCTGCACAAATTTGGGGACATAGCTATTTTGAGCCAGTAGAAAAATTCCAACGTTACTGCATTAAACGAATTTTTGGATTACCTAATAGCACCCCTAACTACATGATTCATCTGGAGACAGGTTGCCCACCCCTTATCTTAGTAACGTTGAGGTTACACTTCAAATATGTACTTAAAGTGATGGAAATGGAAGAGCACCGCTTACCAAAGATCATTCTAAAGCACATGATAACAAATAACTCACACTGCATTCAGGAGTGGCAAGAACTTGCTGATTGCTATGGATGTGACATAATTTTTGACCGTTGTGAGGGAGACTCTTCACTGAGGGTGAAATTTGAACACATTCTGGAAAAAGCTGGAAAATATCTTTACAACAAATACAAGAATGAGGCACAGTCTTCCCAACACAGAATGTACTACAGTAATGTGAAATATGATCTTCAAGAAAACACTTACTTTCTGGATAAGAATAAAACTGAGATGATAAGAACAATATTTATGTTAAGAGGTGAACTAATCCCACTAAATTACGTACCACATCGACCCGAACTACCAATCTTATGTGATATCTGCAACCGCGCTGAGAGAGAGGATATTTTTCATTTCATTTCTGTGTGTCCGATGCTTAATGAAATTCGAAGGATCTATTTTGGAGTAAATACTATACCAAAAGGCGATATAATGAGTATTTTGAATGGTGAGAGAGGATGGGAACCAGTTTATAGATATACTAAAAGTGCTTTGGAATATAGAAATCGAATAAGAGAAGGAGATTTTTAGTTATAAAATACATGTTAACTTAAAGTTTATTTTAATTGCATTAATTTTGATTCAAATTACTTATTTGTATAGTAATAGTAATGTTTATCAATACAAAAAAAAATGTCAATCTGGTAGACGGCTTACTGCCATAACCTTAAGACTTTCTGCTAAAAAAACATAATAATGTTATATTACATTGTATTAATCAAGTTAAATAAAAAGTTATATAAACTAAACTAACTAACTATTCACTATGCCCTGTACTCCCATCGAATCCCCATTTTCCTATTAAAACTAGCTCGCTACCAGACTTTGTAACATTATCTAAAATAGATTTTTGAGATTCAACAATTCTTGTGGAAGTGTGGTCTAACAAAGATTGTAAATTAATTTCCGCCGAAGATTCCGTTACAGAAATTTCTGATGGATAACTTCGCTTCTTGGCTTTCAAAACTTTCTGATAGGAAGGCAAAACATTGGGAAGTTTTGAGTGAATAAATTTTTTCAGTAATAAATATTGATGTTTTCTTAGTTTTGCCTCGTTTATCAAAGATACCACCTCGTCCGTGTTAAAATCCAAAGAAGAATTGGATTGATCAGCTTTCTCAACTAAAGAACTCACAGCGGAATCATCCAATTCAGATAATATTGATAACCTTCGACGTTTTGACCTCTTCCCGCAGTCTTCGAACTTCTTTCTGAACAGCTTTCGCTTAATAGATGGTTGATCTGCACTTGCCTGCTTTCTAAGAGTCCATACCTCGGTTTCGCTTAACCAGTCGTTGTATTTTTCGTACAGACTTGTTTTCGACCGAGTTACTTGCTTCCAATATATGTTAAACCGCTTGCACAGTAAAAAAATCCGATTTTGCAAGTGATCAATTTGAATGTTTTCAGCGTCCGGTAAGGACAACGTCAATGCCTCTTACACCTTACGATTCCTCTCAGCCTCATTTTTAATATTGTTCAAAGACAGCCACATATCCAGAACTCCCAGACGTTTAAAAGAACACTTCAGACAAGCACCTTTCAAAAAAAAAAAAATATATGAAATATGCTGCAGTTAGAAGGAGAATGCAGAGTCAATCGCAGCTAGACGCTGCTAGATGTTGTTTTTGGAACTACATATATGGGTGATTATACAAAAGTTGGGTTACTCGATGTCATCAACCAATATATACAAAGTCTGATTATATTTCATTGAGATTGCAATTTATTTTAAAACAATGGAAAGACCTTTATTTAGTCTCCCAATTTCAGTTCTTCATTTTGAATACAAGTTATTAAAAAAACACAATTAGTCCTTAAAACGTCAGTCCTCTGGCATGTCACAACCCTGAAAACCAACCATTAAGTGACTGTCTATTAAACATTATCATTGATTTGAGAAAATTATTAAATTAATACAATCTGCGATGTATATAGTTTAATATATACTACAACTTTCATAATGCAGTGTTCTCCACTTTATTTAAAAAAATAAGAAATTTTGTGTTCCGACTCAACGTCAAATCCCACTTTGAGTTTTAATGTTGGTAATAAAGTTAGTTGCGGGTCGCACAATTTGACGGCCACCATAACTGTACCAGAGTTTGGGTTATGTTTGTTGTCTATACACGTGCTTAGCCAGTCAACACGTCAGTTTTATGGTGAGTCGTTATTTTTTTGTTAATCTAAAGTTTATTTTTATTTATTCGTAATAGACTTTGATTTGTTAAAATGTAATTTGTTGATATTTGAAATTACAAATAAAAACATTAGTCCAGATTATAATCTCAAATTTCGTCTTTTTCGTCAGTCCTATGGCGTCAGTCCTGTGTCACGTATATTGTTATTGTTCTTCATTTCATGATGATTAGTACTTTAACGATGAATATTGTTAGGTTTTGTTTATATTGTTTGTTGATTACTTAGAAATATTTAGTAAAACTTGTGCAAATAGTAAAAGTTAAGTGAATAACGTTACGTTAAATGTCAAAAGTCTGTTTTGAAAACTGATGTAGTATTTTCTCCTAGTATTGCATATTAATAATTATTTTTAATTGTTACTAAGTGATTTTAAGTGATTATTATTAAATCCTAAGAGATTTTTACTAATTTGTATTAAATTTCATTATAATACTTTCAAAACTGTGTATACTCGTCAGTGCTTTGGCAGTCAAATTCTGAAATTTTTAAATATCTTACAATGTATTCAGAAAAGTGACTGGCCCGATTGGGAACAATATATTAATTAGATTAGCTATCATATACACCCGAATTTATAGAAGTTTGATTTAAAAACTATCGTAAACAAAATATCCTCAAAAGTTACCCAACTTTTGTATAATCACCCATATACGAATATTTTGGTATATGATTTATGCATGACTTTTCTTGACTTGCTCTTGGTTATGAAGTGATCAAAAAATAATAAAACATACTTTATAAACATAGCACATACCTTCAGTTTGAATATCCATTACTAACAAATATAAAAAAAAAACTATTCTTAACAATATAGGACTTCAAAGCTTATTGCAAAAAGAGCACTTGCTATGACAACGATATTTGTCTGGTATGTCCCACTTCGGAAGCACAGAATGAAAAGTTCTGTTTGTGGATTTGATTTTTTTTTTGTGTAATGACCTACTACGATCCCACTGTGCGATGTAGGCAGTGGTCCGACCAGATCGATGTTTATGTGGTCAAAGCGGACTTCAGGTTGGGAATATGAACCGTATTCCTGTTCGTTGTGTCGCTGAATTTTGCTCTTTTGGCAAAAGAGGACCTGCATTGCATGCAGGTCCTTACAGCCGCTGTAGTTTTCTTCCTCATACCTGGCCACACATAACGTTCCAAGATCATTTATTGTAACAGTTGGACCAATCTCTTTTTCAAAAAAAGTAAAATTTATAATTAAACCGCCCGCAAGACCAAAAATTGTTCCATGAAAGCACGTTGAGGATGAAGAGACTTTTTGACAATAATTCTGGGATTTTTCAAAATTCAAATGCCAAAAATAGGCCTCATCATTGAAGATGATTTATCGAAAAAAAAAATCCGGATAATTTTGATGCATTTCAAGGACCTAATCAGCGAAATACGACCCGTTGCTGGTGATCGACCCGATTAAGTGCTTGTGTTAACTGAACTTTAAAATCCTTAATTTGAATGTCTTGATTCAAAATACGGTGTAATAACATTTGTGGAATGTCTAATTGTAAAGATCGATAAGCAAGGAATTGACAAATGAATTGACGGTTTCGATTCTTTACGTCACAAACTTGTCATAATAGCTTAAATTTGCCCCATGTTTCACTAATTATGACGAGAAGGTGTTTCACTGTAACCCAAAAATTTTACCATTTTTGTAGTGAATACGTTGTGTTGTAAAGGCGTAGGTTTTACTTGCCGAATGTAAAATAATGACAGTTACTATTCAAAATGAAACCTCGTATTGGAAAACCTTTTATAAGCGAAATAAACTTAAAATTGTTAAACAAACACACACACAAAATTAAGATTTATCTTTAAAATACAAATGTTGAAAAGAATCATTTAAGAAAAAACAAAAACTTCTCCAATTTAGTGGAACTAAAAAGAACCATAATTTAAAATAATTATTAAACTTGAATAATTTGACAGGGGGTATACTTTGACTTTCCATTAAAAAGAGTATATCATTAATTTACGAGTATTCTTTATTTTTTGCATATGATGCTCGTATGCTCAATTTATCATTTTCTCATTTTCAAATTTGACCTCTGCATTTGTGGTGGGGATCTTTCAACGAAACAAAAATTGACTCATGCATTCCCATTTTTGTTGGTCGATTTTTTTTTTTTTTTGAAAGATGACATAATACGTTTTTTGATATAAATCTCATTCCCTAATTGAATTTGTGTAAACAATAATTACCCTACTAATTTTTATTTTTGTTTTAATAACGCTTCAACGAAAACAGCTGGCTGTCTGGATGAATTTCAATACTATAAAGATTTTTGACTTGTAATAATTTGATTATGACTAAGAATATAGGGTGACATAGAAGCCCAACAAAACTAAACTAGAGGGGTAACTTTTTAATAGCTTAAGAAGAAGGCATACAATGTGTGTGTTAATAATAAAAAAATAAAACTGCGTCAATAATCTTAATCTATTTGAAATCCAATTTATTGTCTGAAAGAAATGCATTAATCATTTTCAATATGTACTATTTTTTCTTTGGTTCTTTGATTATTGTTAAATCGTCAAATCATTAACTTCTCAATGGATGAAAAACGAACCTAATGATTCTAGGGTTGGGTAATAAATATTGGACTTGCTGTTTAGGGTTGTGACTTTTCTTGAAGTTGAAGTTTTAACAGAAAAAGAAAGAAATAAAGGGAAACAAGTAAATTGATATACTTATTTTTAAATATAATAAAGAAAGAAGCAATATTGCTTAAGTTTCATAATCCAATAAGCAAATTTGTCACTCTAATTAATTTATATGCTTTGAAAAACAAAACAAAAATACACTTCGTGTCACATGAATAGGGACAAGCTTTTTTCGTTTTTTATTTGCCGATATTTCTCAAACCCTTAGGTTTTTTGGAAAAACCCAAATGTGGAATGAATGAGGTATGCATTAAATTTATATTGCAAACAAAAACTTTGGATTAAGTTAGTAAAAAATACAAGTTTTATGATGGTTTTTCCGAAGAAGGTCATAAAAAGTACCTGGTTTTTTGTGTCACATGAATAGGGATAACATCTTAATTTACCTGTAAAACCCTTTAAAGTAAAGAAAATAACAAAAAGTCTTATGGTTTAGGTAAATACTGGTTTTATTGAATGAATTAAAATAATTATTAGTAATGTGATTTGTAAATTATTTCAAGCAAACTGTGGTGTATGGATTCATAGAGTGCTGTCAGATAATTGAGCGAAATTTGGGCCTAGGACCGTTTTACGGCTTCAATAATCTCTTCGGTTTTTTTTTGGTATTGCCGTCCTCCTTTGTAGACTTTTCTTGAAAGCCATACCTTCACTTTTTGCATGATGTTCAGGTTAAGGAGAATATTGCGGCCATGGTAAAAGGTTCACATTTTGCCCCTGAATCCAGGCTTTTGTTGTGCGTGCGGTATGTATTGGTGCATTATCTTGTTGGAAAGTCTATCGTTGTCTATCAAATAATTCAGAAAACTGCGGAAACGACCGTTCCAGGATCGATTTGTAAGTTATTGTCATTTGGAAACTTGTAAAATCCAGCTCAACGGTCCCGTAATAGGTGATTGCACCCCATACCATTGCACCGCCTCCTTTGCTGTGCCGTTTTTCAAGATAGATTTCATCATTAGATCATGAAAATATTTAAGCTATACCCATCAAGTCCGTCCAAATTAATTTTTTTTTTCATCGGAAAAGACGACTGTATGCCAAGCTCGATTCCACCTACTGTGATTTGTTGCAAAATTAAGGCGTTGTTGGCTCTTGCGTGCAGCATTCTATAGTGTTTTTTTCTTCATGTTTTGGTGTCTTATATGGACTGCCTTCTGTATCACCTGAGCAACAGTCATTCTACTAGCATTTATCTCAGCTTTTGCCTTGATTTTACTTATGGAAAACCTCGAATTTGAAGCAGCTTTCTTTGTGTGTTTTTTTTTACATACCTCTCTGGGTCCTTGAGGTGGTGGTATACAAAATTTGGAATTCTTCTAATTTTGCTGGCTATGAAACGGATGGTTTTGCCGAGCTTACCGGTAAGCTCGAATTTGGCCTATTTCCTCCTTGGTTAGGTACTTACCTCTCTACCCATACTTCTTGATTCTATCAAGTTCATACTCGTACTTAGCTCCCAAACAATCAGAGTACCCTTTTACCTGATTTAAAACACGCTAATAGGTAAATTCAGATCTTGTCCCTATTCATGTGACACAAAAAAACCGGTAGGTACTTTTTATGACCTTCTTCGGAAAAACCGCCAAAAAACTTACTTACTTAAAGTGGCGCTACAGTCCTGTGTGAACTAGGGGGTCACCCAACAAACTTCTCCATCTAGCTCGGTCCCTAGCTAGATGTCTCCAGTTCCGCGCTCCAAGTTGGGTGAGGTCACTTTCCACTTGTGCGCGCCACCTGATCCACGGTCTTCCTCTACTGCGCTGTACTGTGGGTGTGGATTCGAAGACTTAGTCGTTGGACTTTTACCATTCTGGCTAAGTCTACGTCGCTGTACATCTCGTCGTTCCATCTTCTCCTCCACTCCCCTTCTATGCATACCGGTCCGTGGATCAAACGAAGAACTTTTCTCTCGAAACGACCCAAGGTGCTTTCATCCGCTTTTGTCATAGCCCATGCTTCTGCACCGTATAGCAGGACGGGTATGATGAAACGACACTTTCGTCCCTCTTTTACTTACTCTTTTGCTTTTTAGCCCAAAGAAACAGCGATTAGCAAGAGTTATTCTTCGTTTGATCTCAGCGCTGGTGTTGTCCTTGACTACCTCAAAGTTTCGTCTGTCGATGGTGACGTTTTGACCGAGACGTCGTCGGTGTTGTAAGTCTTTTCTTGACGCAGCATGTACTTTGCTTTGCCCTCATTAACCGTTAAACCAATTTTTACCGCCTCTGCCTCAACACTAACAAAAGCCCCATTGACATACATAAACTTTCTCTAGTTCTTGACCCGTCTGTATAGGGTTCCTTTGTGCAAGTAAAAGAATTCATCACGCATAAAAAAATAGAGAACCCAAACCCAACCCCAACAACAATAAATGCAAATGCACCTCCACCTACAAAAACAATATCAACTGCACTTCCATCAACAGTATCACCACCAACACTCACATTGAAAATTGTAAATTTATTCTAAAAAGCCGAAAAGAAAATCAAAAAGTTATTATTGTAGTTGATTTTAATTTGCCGAATGTTAAGTGGATTTTTGATCCTGATGATAAAATACTTGTTCCTTTTAATGTTATATTTAATCATGATTGTGAAGTTGCGGATACTTTTGCGCAATTTGATCTTAGGCAACTAAATCATTTTCATAATTCTTTTAACAATGTGCTTGATTTGGTTTTCGTTGATTCAGATTTGTGCGTTAGTATAAACAACTGTATGGTTTCTCTTTTTCCTAACACAATTCATCATGTCGCATTCAGTTTGCATGTAGAATTTTATGAGTATTTTCCAGCTGAAACTCTCGGTTCTAAATTTAAATATAATTTTGCTAAATCGAATTATGATTCAATCAATAGTCTTCTCAATGAAAATGATTGGCATGCATTATTTGTTGGTGCAAATTTTGAGAAGTGCTACGATTCTTTTTTAAAAATTGTGCATGATGCAATTGCATTGTACACACCTAAAATTAAAATGAAAAACTTTTCAAAACCAGTTTGGTTTAATAAAAGATTAATAAATCTTAATAATAAAAAAAATAAGGTTTATAAGCATTTTCGCAAATCAAACAATGACCGTGTTCTTTACAAACAATATCGATTATTGCAAAAGAATTTTGATACTTTAAATAAATTTCTTTACAATCAATATCTTTTATCTGTTGAAAGTGATTTAAAATCTAATAGTAAAAGTTTTTGGAAATTTATAAATACGAAAAAACAATCTAATGGCATTCCTAATCTAATGCGTCACGATGGCATATCATCTTCGGATCTTAAAGTAGTTTGTAACTTTTTTGGTAAACATTTTCAATACGTTTATTTAAAAAGTAATCCAAATATAAATCTCGATAATTAATTTAATGGTATTGATAGTTGTCTAAATATTGGAAGTTTACATTTTTCAATTGAGGAAATTGAAAAAGCTTTATCAACGGTCAAAGTAGACACAAGACTTGATATAGATGGAATTGCACCTATTATTTTACAGAAATGTTCAATAGTATTTGCTGTTCCTTTACAAATAATTTTTAATCGATCTCTTGAAAGTGGTGAATTTTTAAGTATGTACGTGGAAGCGTTCTATCATTACACCAATTTATAAATCAGGAATTAGGCAGGATGTTTCAAACTACCGCCCTATTTGCAAGATCTCTACCGTTCCAAAAATTTTTGATAAATTGGTTTATGAAAAATTAACTACAATGGTAAAACATGTTATCTCTCCCTGTCAACATGGGTTTCTCGCTGGTAGATCTACCAGCACCAACCTAACAATTTTTTCAAACACCATTTTAAACGGGCTCGAAAAAGCGTTCCAATTCGATGTTGTTTACACAGATTTTTCCAAAGCTTTTGATAGGGTGAACCATGATATATTACTTGAAGTTGAATAAAATTGGTTTTCATTCTAATTTGCTGAACTGGATACGGACATATTTAAAGGGTCGCATTCAGTTTGTTCGTATTAATAATTTTCTTTCATCGCCTATGAATGTTACCTCGGGTGTTCCACAAGGAAGCCATCTCGGTCCGCTTTTTTTCTTGTTATTTATCAATGACATTCCCAATGTTTTCTTAAATTCTAGATGTCTAATGTACGCAGACGATTTGAAAATATTTCGGTGTATAAAATCTGAACAAGATTGCATATTGCTGCAAGAAGATCTTCAAAAATTATCAAATTGGTGTTGGATTAACTCCTTACACCTTAATATCGCTAAATATCAAAGTATAACGTATTGTCGAAAACGTACATCAATTAATTTTTCCTATAGTATAAATAATATCTTTTTATCTATAGTAACCTTTAAAAAAGATCTAGGGATAATTTTTGATCAAAAACTTGATTTCTTAAAACATATAGACTTTTTAGTTGCCAAAGGTAATTCTATGTTAGGATTTATCGTGCGCAATTCAAAGGAATTCTGTGATCCTCACACATTGAAATGTCTTTTTTTTGTGTTTGTTAGATCTACTCTTGAGTATTGCAATACTATTTGGAGCCCTTTGTACGAAGTTCACTCTTTTAGAATTGAGAAAATTCAAAAACGCTTTACAAGGGTATTAGTAAAAAGGCTTCATTGGAACATTGATATGCCTTCCTATGAAACAAGGTGTAAATTATTTGGAATCTTGCCTCTTAATATTCGTAGAAAGTTCTCTGGAGTTATGTTTATTCGTGATGTTTTAACTAATCACATTGATTGTTTGGAAATTTTGAGCTTAATTAACTTCAATGTTCCTGCAAGGATGCTTAGAAACCAAAATTTATTTAACATTCCATTCCACAGAACAAATTATGCTGCTAATGAACCATTGACCAGGTGCTTAAAAGAATCCAATTCTGTTTGCGATATGATCGACTTTTGTCTTGGTATATTTTCATTTAAAAACAATTTACTCGTTATTTTGAGAAACCTTAATGGTGGAAATGTTTAATATATATTTATTTATTTATTGTTTTTTATTAACTTCCCATAGGAAGTTATTGTAATGGGTCCGATTTGACAAATTGAAAATTTTGACATTTCTCGACGTTTCAAGGTCCCTAGAGTCGAAATAAAAGATTTTTAGAAAGATGTCTGTGCGTGCGTGTGTACGTACGTCCGTACGTCCGTACGTTCGCGACGTTTTTTTCGTCGTCCATAGCTCAAGAACCAGAAGAGATATCGACTTCAAATAAATTTTGTTATACAGATAATAAGGCAGAAAGATGCAGAAAGGGCTCTCAAGAAAATTGCGTGGGTGTTTTTTTTACCATAGCAGTTTAAAAAAAAGGTGAAAATGTTGGTTAACCCTAAATATCTCATGAACCAATGACGCTAGAGACTTGAATTAAATTTTGTATTGTATATTGTAACGTGATACAAAACAATTATATTTTTGGAAAAAAATTCAATTAACCGTTTTTTTTATAAATCAAAAAAACTGAAGAAAAAAATTTGTCACTTCGAAAATTTTACGACTAAAATATGATTTCATCTCCAAAACAATTTTGTGCAACGAAGAATAATGTTTTTGACATCTGATAACATTTTGAGAAAAATCGAATTGACAGTTTTTTTACAAAAAATAATAACCTAAAAAAAAAATAAAAAAAAGTTGGTAAAAATTGAGTTTTGACTCAAATATCTTTTCAAAACTTTGAGATATTGGCTTTAAACTACTTTTATCTTTCAAAAAATATTGGTTTCAACATTCAGTAAAATTTTGAAAAAAATAGAATTGACAGTTTTTTTACAAAAAATTAAAAACCGAAAAAAAAAAATTAACAAAAGTTGGTAAAAATTGATTTTCGACTTAAATATCTTTTCAAAAATTTGAGATTATGGCTTCGAACTAATTTTAACTTATAAGAAATATTGTTTTCAACAGTAGGAAAAATTTTGAGAAAAATCGAATTGACAGTTTTTTTACAAAAAATAATAACCTAAAAAAAAAAAATAAAAAAAAAGTTGGTAAAAATTGAGTTTTGACTCAAATATCTTTTCAAGACTTTGAGATATTGGCTTTAAACTACTTTTATTTTTCAAAAAATATTGTTTTCAACATTCAGTAATATTTTGAAAAAAATAGAATTGACAGTTTTTTTACAAAAAATTAAAAATCGAAAAAAAAATTTAACAAAAGTTGGTAAAAATTGATTTTCGACTTAAATTTCTTTTCAAAAATTTGAGATTATGGCTTCTAACTAATTTTAACTTATAAGAAATATTGTTTTCAACATTAGGACAAATTTTGAGAAAAATCGAATTGACAGTTTTTTTACAAAAAATAAAAACCTAAACAAAATAATTAATAAAAGTTGGTAAAAATTGATTTTCGGCTCAAATAGCTTTTCAAAAATTAAAAATATTGGCTTCAAACTTATTTTATTTCACAAAAAATATTGTTTTTATATTCAATAATTTTTTTATAAAAATCCAACAGACCGTTTTTTCATAAAAAAAAATAAAATCTACAAAAAATAGAACGCAAATTTGGTAAGAATTGATACATTTAGACAAACTTTTAAGCAAGACAAATCGATAGACGGGATGGGAAGTTATCAGTGTGGGTCGCATCCCAGCCTCTTTTTCATTATTGATTTTGTACGTATATTATTATTATTTTATTATCGAGCAATCACTAAAGCATTGTAACTTTGTTTGATGAAATAAACACTAAACTAAACATTACGCTGAGTTCTTCCGATTATGTCAATGTCATAAGTAGATGCTAGTAATTCGAAAGACTTTTGAAAGATTGTGCCTCTAGTGTTGACGTGGGAGCTCAGCACTATTCTTTTAAGTACTTAGTTAAAAAAAAATCGCATGACAGCGCATCACTTTGTCTAAAGCCTTTTTGACATCGAAAGGTTCTGTTAAGTTGTTTCCAACCTCTATGAGGCAGCGCGAATTCTCCATGGTCATCCTGCACAAACAGACGAGTTTGGCAGGGATGCCAAAACTAGACATGGCTCTATACAGCTCGTCCCTGTAGATGCTGTCATATGCGGCCTTGAAATCGATTAAAAGATGGTGGGTGTCGATTTGATTTTCTTGGTTTTTTTTTCCAGGATCTGCCGTAATGTGAATATTTGATCGACTGTGGACTTTTCTGGTCTAAAACCACGCCAAAAACTTGTATTTATTAATTTAATCCAAAATTTTTGTTTGCAATATAAACTTAATACATACCCCATTCATTCCACATTTGGGTCTTTTTCAAAAAAACTTGAGGGCTTAAGAATTATCGGCAAATAAAAATAAACAAAGATTGTCCCTATTCATGTGACACTAAGTGTATACCTCAGATGAATGACTTATTTTAAGGGGTTTTGTGTGAAATTTTACACTCGCAGGTTAAGGCAGCTGCTTGCCGAATTTACAATTGAAAATTTAGAATGAAACAACAACAACTTGTGTGTGCTACCACCAAGTTTGGCTGGAGTTATAGCTATTTCACGGGGGCCAACCCGATCATCAGACTCCTTTAGTGGTGCTTAATCGCTTTTATGTTCAATTTAATTTTTTGAAAGAACTTTGCCCGAGCTGGGCTTGAACAAGCGACCTAGCGTGTGAGGAGCTAGTGCACTACGCACTACGCCACCGCACCCACATGAAAGTTGTAAGCCAATCACAGGTTTTTTCGTTCTATCGAACTATACTGAACCGATTAGCATTTTTCTAAGTACACACAAGTAATTGTTGTTGTTTTATCCAGGTTCTTTCTATTATTTATTTATTAAATTTCACACAAAACCCCTTAAAATTGTTAAAATTAAAAATCTTGACCAGCGTCAACCTCTTTCGCCTCATCTCCCTCCTCATACGAATCCAATCGAATTGTTGGCTTATGAAAAAGAGAGGAGATAATAGAAAGAACCTGGATAAAACAACAACAATTACTTGTGTGTACTTAGAAAAATGCTAATCGGTTCAGTATAGTTCGATAGAACGAAAAAACCTGTGATTGGCTTACAACTTTCATGTGGGTGCGGTGGCGTAGTGCGTAGTGCACTAGCTCCTCACACGCTAGGTCGCTTGTTCAAGCCCAGCTCGGGCAAAGTTCTTTCAAAAAATTAAATTGAACATAAAAGCGATTAAGCACCACTAAAGGAGTCTGATGATCGGGTTGGCCCCCGTGAAATAGCTATAACTCCAGCCAAACTTGGTGGTAGCACACACAAGTTGTTGTTGTTTCATTCTAAATTTTCAATTGTAAATTCGGCAAGCAGCTGCCTTAACCTGCGAGTGTAAAATTTCACACAAAACCCCTTAAAATTGTTAAAATTAAAAATCTTGACCAGCGTCAACCTCTTTCGCCTCATCTCCCTCCTCATACGAATCCAATCGAATTGTTGGCTTATGAAAAAGAGAGGAGATAATAGAAAGAACCTGGATAAAACAACAACAATTACTTGTGTGTACTTAGAAAAATGTTAATCGGTTCAGTATAGTTCGATAGAACGAAAAAACCTGTGATTGGCTTACAACTTTCATGTGGGTGCGGTGGCGTAGTGCGTAGTGCACTAGCTCCTCACACGCTAGGTCGCTTGTTCAAGCCCAGCTCGGGCAAAGTTCTTTCAAAAAATTAAATTGAACATAAAAGCGATTAAGCACCACTAAAGGAGTCTGATGATCGGGTTGGCCCCCGTGAAATAGCTATAACTCCAGCCAAACTTGGTGGTAGCACACACAAGTTGTTGTTGTTTCATTCTAAATTTTCAATTGTAAATTCGGCAAGCAGCTGCCTTAACCTGCGAGTGTAAAATTTCACACAAAACCCCTTAAAATTGTTAAAATTAAAAATCTTGACCAGCGTCAACCTCTTTCGCCTCATCTCCCTCCTCATACGAATCCAATCGAATTGTTGGCTTATGAAAAAGAGAGGAGATAATAGAAAGAACCTGGATAAAACAACAACAATTACTTGTGTGTACTTAGAAAAATGCTAATCGGTTCAGTATAGTTCGATAGAACGAAAAAACCTGTGATTGGCTTACAACTTTCATGTGGGTGCGGTGGCGTAGTGCGTAGTGCACTAGCTCCTCACACGCTAGGTCGCTTGTTCAAGCCCAGCTCGGGCAAAGTTCTTTCAAAAAATTAAATTGAACATAAAAGCGATTAAGCACCACTAAAGGAGTCTGATGATCGGGTTGGCCCCCGTGAAATAGCTATAACTCCAGCCAAACTTGGTGGTAGCACACACAAGTTGTTGTTGTTTCATTCTAAATTTTCAATTGAATGACTTATTTAACATAACATAAAAAGAACTTTTCAAGACTTATTTTTTTTACTACTTTACACCGCCTACATTTTTTATTGAACTTAACTGTTTGTCTTTTTGTTTCTTTGTTTTTTCAAGATAAGTTTTATACATAAGTTTGTATAAAAGAATTTGCTATGGCTTATCTAAAGATACATAATGTACCTTACCTACATGTCAAAAGATACAACATTTCATTATGAATTTTCGTCTTCTATCTTAAGTTAAGTTGATTTTATACAAATATACAAACTGCCCCTTTTTTGTTTTTGCTTCTTAAGACAATTCAAAAAGATAAAATTGTGGAATGTTTGTTTTTGTTTTGGTTTTGAATTTTTCTTTTCTGTCTTATTTGTATATTTTCAAAAAATATTCTAGTTCCCAAAAAAACATGATAAATAGACTTAGGTAGATTTTTTTTTAAGAAACTTAAATTAATAGTTTTAGTATTCGTTTCCAGAGAAAAATATCGGTAAGATGTAATATATCTTTTATCAGGTGTGTTTTTGAAAAAAACATTACAATAGAAGGATTCTCAGAATCATCTGAGTTCACTAGATTGCTGTATTTTAAAAACTTTGGATTCTGTTTACAATGAGAGTTTATTTTTTTTTGTTCTTAATTGGGCTTGAAGTATTGTACGTCGACATGCATCATCTCGTAAATGTCTAATAATTAATCTTGTATTTTGTTTTTCTTCTTATTTATGTTTAAACATTTTTTTTTTTAAGGGGGTGTAAACACAATTTTTCAACATGTTTTCACTTTTTATTTTTTAATGGCACATTTTGTCCATCATTTGTTTCAATTTTAAAATAAATAAAACAATTTGTTGGGAAACCATTTGTATTCCTGGATAGGAGCTGTTGGAAGGAATTGATTAGAAATTGTTCGTGAGAAAGGATAGTCTTGGATGATTTGTCAATTTTCTGCAAAAAGATACAAAAATCACATTTAACTGAGATTGGATCCTTTTTGACCTAATAAATGTTCAATTCTTAATTTTTCAAATTGAGTTTGCCGTCGGTAAGTTATCATCATCACCAATCGACATTGTATGAACATGTATGTAATTTTGATAGGTGTGACTTATTTTAGGAAATGATTTGTATGTTTTAGGGGTTGATTCAAGGAAAATTAAATTTTTTCCAAAGTTATTAGATGACTTTACCAGCTTCACCTCGTTCTTAAAATTTACTCCAATTTTTATTTTCTTACTGATGCGGGTTTTAGAAGATATTTGATACTTATGATATATTTTGTTATTGTTTTTTCTTGCTTACAACTATTTAAAGGTTGAACTCATTTATGAAAGATCCTTTTCACGAGACAAGACTTTTGTGTGTTCTTTTGGGTTTAAACTATTTGAATATTAATAATGGGTGATTTTTTTGAGGTTAGGATTTTCATGCATTAGTATTTGATAGATCACGCGGGATTTCAGACATGGTGTCAAAGAGAAAGATGCTCAGTATGCTTTGACATTTCATCATGAATAGACTTACTAACGAGCAACGCTTGCAAATCATTGAATTTTATTACCAAAATCAGTGTTCGGTGCGAAATGTGTTTCGCGCTTTACGTCCGATTTATGGTCTACATAATCGACCAAGTAAGCAAACAATTAATGCGATTGTGACCAAGTTTCGCACTCAGTTTACTTTATTGGACATTAAACCAACCACACGAATGCGTACAGTGCGTACAGAAGAGAATATTGCGTCTGTTTCTGAGAGTGTTGCTGAAGACCGTGAAATGTCGATTCGTCGCCGTTCGCAGCAATTGGGTTTGTGTTATTCGACCACATGGAAGATTTTACCCAAAGATCTTGGTGTAAAACCGTATAAAATACAGCTCGTGCAAGAACTGAAGCCGAACGATCTGCCACAACGTCGAATTTTCAGTGAATGGGCCCTAGAAAAGTTGGCAGAAAATCCGCTTTTTTATCGACAAATTTTGTTCAGCGATGAGGCTCATTTCTGGTTGAATGGCTACGTAAATAAGCAAAATTGCCGCATTTGGAGTGAAGAGCAACCAGAAGCCGTTCAAGAACTGCCCATGCATCCCGAAAAATGCACTGTTTGGTGTGGTTTGTACGCTGGTGGAAGCAACGTTACGGTGAATGGCGATCGCTATCGTTCAATGCTAACAAACTTTTTGTTGCCAAAAATGGAAGAACTGAACTTGGTTGACATGTGGTTTCAACAAGATGGCGCTACATGCCACACAGCTCGCGATTCTATGGCCATTTTGAGGGAAAACTTCGGAGAACAATTCATCTCAAGGAATGGACCGGTAAGTTGGCCACCAAGATCATGCGATTTGACGCCTTTAGACTATTTTTTGTGGGGCTACGTCAAGTCTAAAGTCTACACAAATAAGCCAGCAACTATTCCAGCTTTGGAAGACAACATTTTCGAAGAAATTCGGGCTATTCCGGCCGAAATGCTCGAAAAAGTTACCCAAAATTGGACTTTCCGAATGGACCACCTAAGACGCAGCCGCGGTCAACATTTAAATGAAATTATCTTCAAAAAATAAATGTCATGGACCAATCTAACGTTTCAAATAAAGAATCGATGAGATTTTGCAAATTTTATGCGTTTTTTTAAAAAAAAAAGTTCTCAAGCTCTTAAAAAATCACCCGATATTATGATGGTAAGGTGTTGTATGGAATAATGATTTATATCATTGGATGTTTGTATTTTTTTGTTTGAGTCTTAATTTTGTCTGGAAGGTGAGGGTAATTGAATTATAGACAAACTTTTAGTTTTTACTACATTTTCATTGCTTTAAAAGTCTTATTTGGTTGTGAGATTGTTGGTTCTTCAAAGTGCGGGTTACCGACTTATTATTTTGATGAAGTAACTTAACACTAGTTGTATGAGGTGGTTCTATGGATTTTGAGACTTTTTCAGGTTAAACGGTAATTTTGCAATGTTTTGCAATAAAAATAATACAATTGTAACCTTACACAAGCACAAGAAAAACCATAACTTATATCAAGCATCTAATAATTCAGATAAAAAATTTGAATTAATAAACATACACTGAGTTACAAAAAAAGTGGCGCACCTTGAAATTTCGCAATAATTTAAAATCTGTTTAAAAGACTTTTTTTTCAATTCAGTATTGTTTATTAACATCAAATAGAATTAATTTATGTACAAAATAAAAAAATGGAAAGAACTTTTAAATAAAACATAAAATAAATGTGTTTTTGTTTACTGAGTAGTGGGTATTGCCTACATCTATCAAAGCTTTGATTCGTCTTGGCATACCTTGAATAAGGTTTCTTACAATCGCGTCGTCCGAATTATCCCACTCCTCAATCTGACTAGATCTCAACCCACTTTAGTGTCTCGGGAAGAGCAAGGCGCTTCCTTATCATTTTTTCCAGCAGATCTCAAATATGTTCGATGGGATTCACGTCCGGGATCATGGCAGGCCAAGCCATCACATTGATTTCAATTTTTTTCCAAGTAGTCCGTAATGCACTGGCAACGTAAATTCTTGCATTGTCTTGCATCAGCAAGATATTTTCACCAATAAATGGTAAGAAAGGAACCACTTATTCTTCCAAAATTTTAGTGATGTAATAGTTTGAAGTTCACCGATAATTGCACTGTGCACAGCCCAGTTATTCCGTGCGCTGAAATTCCTGCCCACAACATGATGTAACGTCCTCAGAAATTTTACCGCTGGGCAATTGTTGTATTGAATTGTATCTCCCACCTAATCTTCCCCACACTCTTTTACGCCCATCTAGTGAGCGTAGATAAAACCTGGACTTATTAGTGAAGAGATAAAAGTCTGCGAGACACTTCAACCGCTGTTTGGTGACGATCTCGAAGGCTTTGAAGCACCAAATATCTCTGCAAAAATATTATCAAAATACTTACAACACATCATAAAGTATGACTGCGCCACTTTTTTTGTAATTCAGTATATATAAAATAATCGTTTAAGATAGTGGAGCACTGGTTCTTAGCAATAACTTCATTCCAACTTCATTTATTTTTGAATCCATCGAAGAAGAGTTGAGGTTATGCAGAATGGTTATTTCATTTAGAGCTTTATTCTTTCCATATTTAGTCCTATGGAAGTCAATATGATGAGCTCCACCTCGGTAATTCGAATACAAGATAATAAATAAATAAATTGATGATAAAAATATTAAGTCATTATTATCACGCATTTGGTGGGGAGATATGCATTTAAAGAAGCTGAATACAATGTTCATAAGGAGCATCCCATGGAAGTACCTTAAGGGCAAAGCGAATGAAATTATGATCAATGAATGTGATGTGTAAATTCTAAGTTGGAACAGAAATAAACACCTAAATCTTTAAAATTGAGGACGAGACAGAGTTTGTGCTGCAAAATACAATAATCGAATTCTTAGTAAAATTTATTGCCTAGTATTTTTAAAGGCGAAGGCGAAGGAAAAGATTATTTTCCTTACACCAATACGTAAAACTGATACTATTAGCTTGTAAAGTTCCCGTTTATTGGTGGGCTTTATTATTTTGAAAATCTTCATGTCTTTGGCGAAATTGAGGATCTCACATCAGTGCAAACATGACGTTACGTCGTTAGTAGACAGTGTAAATAGAAAAGGACCAAGATGGCTTCCCTGAAGAACACCAGATTGGTCAACAAAAGGTTCTAAAGGACAATTTCTAAATTTTACTTAGTAGGATCTATTTTCAAGGGAAGATTTGATCGAAGCTGTGGTACTCGTGACGTGAGGGTAAGGGCGTAGGTCTGTCATGCCAGAGGTCTTGGGTTCAATCCTTGCCTGTGCTACCTAAATTTTCACGGGTACTGCTTCTTGCGAGAAATTGACAAATTCTTCTAGAGTAATTCTTGTCATGGAAGATGCTTTAATAAATATTGTAGGTCCCCTCCAAGCCTGGCATTATACTCGCAAACAGGAATGGTTAAGAGTTGTAAGTCAATAGACCCTAATTCTCAACGGACTGTTGCGTCACCTTATTTATTTATTTTGTTTAGATTTAAATCAAGCTAAGAAAAAGAGTTAAACCCCAAAAACTTGAAGTTTGAATAGAATCGCTATAAGTATGTCAAAAGCTTTAGAAAAGTCATTGTCTTATAAGTGTTTGTAGTATACCCGGTGATAGTTACTCAGTAGGCTGTCATGCCAGATACTGAGTTCTGCCTGTGCCACCTAATTTTTTTTTAATTAATAATTCTGCACCTTCCGAATTATTGACAAATCATCCAAGAGTAATTTGACATAAAAACTGTAGGTCCCCTCCATCACTGAAGTTACTAGCACACATAAATGGTAGAGAGTTATAAGTCACTAGGTCTTGGTTTTCTACGAGCTGTTGCGCCACCTAATTTATTTATTTATTAACTTTTTTCAAAAAGTACATAAATGCAAATTGGTTTTCTTACATGTTGTAAACAAAAAATGGCGTTTTGCTACTTCATGCTTATTTGAAGAAAAAATAGGAGTATGAGATCAAAAGTTTTTCTTTTTATGGGATTAATATTTTTTTTAAGGAAAATGTGGACTTGACAACTCGGAGAACTTACGTTGCTTCAAATATTCCCTCGAATGTAAACCAAGATCCTTACCTCTTTAAAATAGCCATAATGTGGTCTGAGCGATGATGATGAATAAACTAAATAAATTGACAATGACAGTTCGATGATTAGTGCGTTGACAAATTAAATTCAAAGTTGTCAATTTCCTATCTATAAAACATATACAAGTTTCTTTTTGAAAATGTAATACAATGAACAAATTATGCCTTATTAGTAAAAGCAAACATTCCCATAAAAACAACACCGCGCGCCTCCGTTCAAGTGGCTGTCTCGGCTGGCTTTACAATAGCTCATTCTGTCACTTTAATTTTTTTCAAAACATTATTGATGATAAATAAACAAAATGATATGAGTAACTTTACCGACTTACCGCTATAGTTTTATTTTTAGAAAGTCTAAACAAAATTTTGATTTATATTACCCCTGTCGGACGTTTGAATAAGATTACACTAACTGCCAATTCGTGGCCACGATAAGTGTAACCTAACATGCGTCGCTTCTTCGTCGTCGTCGTCGTCGGGCAATATAAATGAAAATTTTTGTTTTGATTTTCCAAAAATTAAATATCACGGTATGTCTATTAAATTTTCTTTTTGTTTATCTATAATGTCCCTTGATACAAATCAAAATAGTCATAAATCTAACCTTATTGATGGATTCAAGCTGTAGTTCTCGGATGATTAGGATAACATCGACCTTGTACTTGAGTCGGATCTGTACTGTTGGCATTACATGGTTCTTCACAGCTAACCACAAAAAAAAAAAGTCAAAAAGGGTCAAATTACAGTTGCGAGGCGGTAAATTTACATCGCCTAGACGGCTGATAACACATTTTGGGAATTTGTTGTTCAAATGATCAATGATGACATCGGCTTCGTTTCATGGTGGCTACACCCTGCCACTCTGTTCCTATCCTAGGTTAGGTTAGGTTGGAGTGGCTGTCCAGATGTCATTGACTCACCTAGACCTCAAGGGTCCATTGTGATACCACTAATGAGGTTACTCATGGGTGAGTAATGAACTTAAACAAACCATTTTGTACTTTTAATAAAGATAGAGAGACATTTTGTGTCAATTGTTGCCAGTTCACTGGTATTATCGAAGAAGGGATTACCGAGGAAGTTATTCCTTCTAATAGAGAGAGCTGGACATGTACATAGAAGGTGTTGTACTGTTTCCTCTTCCTCCTCGTCCATGCAGCTTCTACAGAAGTCATTTGTGTAGACCCCTAGCCTCAGAGCATGTCTTCGTATGAGGCAGTGTCCTGTTATTACTCCAATTGTAGAGCTTATATTTTGTCTGCTCAGGGATATCAAGCCTTTTGACCGTTTTAAGTCTATGCTTGGGCATATTTGCTTGGTTGCTAGGCAGGTGGTACTCTGTGACCATCTAGCATTTGTTGATTCAAGAGCATATTGTTTTAGAAGATATTTGCATGTAGCAAGTGGTGATCCTATGTTATGTTTTTGTCTAACATTAGGCAGAAGTGTTCCGTTTTTTGCGAGCTTATCGGCTTTGCAATTTCCCGGAATGTCTCTGTGGCCCAGCACCCAAATGAGGCGAATATTAAACTGTTCCGTCATCTCATTCAGAGATGATTGACAGTCGTGGACTATTAGAGAGTTTGTGGAGACAGACGCGAGAGATTTAAGAGCGGCTTGGCTGTCCGAGAAGATTCGTATATCCTTGCAAGATATAACGTTTTCTTTGAGCCAGGATAATGCCTCTTTAATCGCCATTACTTCTGCCTGGAATACACTACATTGATTGGGAAGTCTGTATGATAGACTGAGATTCAGTTGTTCCGAATAGATACCACTTCCAACTCCGTAGCCGGTCTTTGAACCGTCTGTATAGAAGTGTACCGCAATGTCTTCCAGGGGTCTCTCTTCTTCCCAGGAGGATCTTGAAGGGATGGACACATGGAAGCTTTTACCGAAT
The DNA here is from genome assembly GCA_920104205.1 of Eupeodes latifasciatus. Taxonomy (NCBI): domain Eukaryota; kingdom Metazoa; phylum Arthropoda; class Insecta; order Diptera; family Syrphidae; genus Eupeodes; species Eupeodes latifasciatus. The sequence goes on along the minus strand of OV049926.1, from coordinate 24,209,915 downwards.
ACCATTTTTGTGGTGATATAGTCTAAGCGATCTGGGATAGATCTGAAATTGTCTAGAATAGTAGTATGTCCAGTATTGTTACTGTTCCATTGAGAGGTGGCTCTAAGCCTCACACATGAGTTGTCTGCCACCATTTTGGAGAAGATGTCAAGAGGTGTTAGGTTTAAAAGCACTTCCAGTGCTGCGGTTGGTGTTGAGCGAAGTGCTCCTGTGATGCACATACCTGCTGACCGCTGGACTTTGATGAGCTTATTTAGATTTACCATCTTGTCCAGTGCGGTCCACCATACGACAACTCCATAAATGAGTATCGGTCTAATTACCGAAGTGTAAAGCCAGTGGGTTATTTTTCCTCATTTTCAAAGAAAAATTGTCCAATGAACCACCAATCTACATCAAACTGCCATGCCATTTTTTGTGAAATCATAATCTTCTTTCCATTATTATGTGAGTTTTTCAAGCCCAGAGTGTTGCGATTTTGTTTGTAAATGTAGCCATTGAGATGGAACTACGTTTCGTTAGAAATGATGTTTCGCACAAAATCATTGTCCAAAACAACCTGCTTTAAGGCCCAAACACGAAGCGATAGTGAAGTGGGTAGTTGTGCGCCTTTAATTGCTGAGTTATCAAATACTAATCCGAAATCTTTGTCCAGAAATCTCTTCAGGCTAAAACTTCAAATGTTGAAGTTTTAAGATCAATGGCGAGTTGATATTTGAAAATTGAGTCTAACACAATAAGACGCACGACGGAAACTGTTTTACTCATACATTTTATAGCAGTCTCACGAACTTTTTGCACAAACTTGCAAAATTTGCGCCAAGCAGGCGCCTAAGTTTTTAATATTTCCCAACGTCGTTTTTCAAGCATAGATCAAATTAATCCCGTTCCTCAAAAGTTTTATACTGACTTTTTGTCTCACTTTCAATCGGAAAACAGCTGTCAATGTCAAAATAAAAATAAAATAAATTAGGTGGCGCAACATTCCGTTGAGAACTAGGGCCTAGTGACTTACAACTCTCAACCATTCCTGTGTGCGAGTAATGTTGTCAGGGATGTAGGACGGATGGCGCCGAATACGGACGGCTAATTTGAGAAAACACTCTTTATGACGAAAATTGCTCTTAGAGGATTTGTCAATTCCTCACAAGAGGCAGTACCCGTGAATAAAACTTTAGGTGGCACGGGCAGCGATTGGACTTAAAACCTCTGGATTGACAGTCCAAAGCACTAACCATTACCCCACGGGTACTACTCAATGTCAAAATAACCTTTAATTGAAACAAAATTACTTAATTTATTTATTTATTTATTTATTCATCTATCTAGTTTTCTCTTACAGATTGCTTAAAACTAATATAAACTTCATTCATATTTACATTTTCACTTAATTGTAATTTAAATACATTTCTTTCGAGACTTACATATGTATATCTAAATTAAATTTAAGTTCATTAAATAATTTCATACATCTTGTGAATGGTTCATTACAACCGTAATTATATCTATGCAAGGGGATATAAAACAAATGTCTTGATCGTATATTTCTTCCTGGAACATAGAGAATTTAAGAGATTTAGCAAAACAGGGCATTTTATATGGTAAGACAATATATCATAAACAAACATCACACAATTTACAAGCCGCCAATTTCTCAGCGTAGATAGACTAATCAGGGCACATCTGGTGGAGTAAGTTGGCATTTCCGGTAAATTCCATTTTAATTGTCGAACCATAAATCTAGTGAAAGATTTTTGAACTTTTTCAATTCGATCTTTTGAAACTGTGTAAAAAGGATCCCATACTACTGAAGCGTATTCCAAATGTGGGCGGACAAGAGAAGTATAAACTGCTTTAATTGCGTAAGGGTTAGAAAACTCTAAGCAATTTCTTTTTAGGAAACCTAGCATTAAATTTACCTTTGCCACTATAAAATCTACATGAAGGGAAAAATTTAGCTTTTCATCAAAAACAACACCAAGATCTTTTACTTCAGATCGTCTTTCCAATGCAGTGTTTGAAATATCATAGTCATATAAAATAGAGGTTCTTGACCTAGAAAATGAAAAAATAGTACATTTTTTAATATTAAGTACAAGAAAATTTTGTATGCACTAATCTACTATTACGCTTTGGATATTAAGGCAATCATTTTTGGATTTTACTGTAGAAAAAAGTTTGAAATCATCAGCAAATAACAAACCCGTTGCATATTGCAACAATAACGGTAAATCATTCACATAAACTAAAAACAACAAAGGTCCAAGATGGCTTCCTTGAGGAACACCCTATGAAACCTTATTATTTACGATGAATAGTCTGAAATTTTCACTATTTGTCTCCTAATGCTTTCTGAAAATCCGTGAAGATAACGTCAACCTGAGAACCGGATTCTAAAGCATCGGACACATATTTGGTAAACAACGACAAATTTGTAGTTGTTGACCTACCACTTACAAATCCATGCTGACATGGAGATATAAATTCTTTTATATAAAAGTAAATTTTCTTTTTAACAATGAGCTCGAAGAGTTTTGGAATAGCAGAAAGTTTAGAGATAGCACGGTAATTTTCAATTTTATGTTTCTGCCCAGCTTTAAAAATGGGTGTTATATATGAAATTTTCCAATCATCCAGAAAAATTCCAAGAGAAAGAGATAAATTAAAAATTATTTGAAGTGGCCTAGCTAACGTAAAACATTTTTTGATAACAAAAGAGGGAATACCATCTGGACCCGCATTCAAACTTGGATTTAGTTTTAAAATTCCTTCCATTATATCTTCAATAGACAGAAACAGATTACCCAAATTCATATTTGAAAACGATATTTCTTCATCTCCAGTATCCGGAATAAATGCTGTAGAATGATCTTCATACACAGTCTCAAAAATGTCACTTATTGTCACATTCTTGTTAAATTTTAGAAAATGCCTGCTAATTTTATTTTTTAAGTTCTATGCCGACTGCTAATTATTGACCCTTAGGTATTTGAAGCGTTTACTACTTCAAATTCATGGTCTTCTGTCCCGATTTGTTGACGCCACCATCTACTATCTACTTTCTTTTTCCCTTTACTAATGTCCATCTTCAGATTTTGTGTACCCTTCTCGATGATTCTCCTTGTTAGTGTGACAGAATCACAGATTGCTTTCTCCTAATTCTAAATTGAATAGAAGGCAGGCCATACCATCCCCCTTGTCATAGCTCATTAAGGATTTTAATTGATATGGATAGCAATTCGGCTAATTTAACTTAGCTTGTTTTATGCATTAGTCATGGATCAACCTATAAAATAGTCCTTTCAATTTATTTGTGTTAAAGAATTCTCTCACGAAATTTGTATTTCCCTACCATGACAATACTATCGTAAGAAGTGACCTTAAAGACTTATAAGTAGATTGTACGTTTTTAAATGTCAAACTCTAGAAATGTTTCTTCCATTGTTTGCCTTAGGCTAAAAATATGGCTGAAGTTGTTGATTTACCTGGAATAAAGCCACACAAATATATTTTTTTTATAAATCTGATAGTCCTTGTTGAGACTAAGGTACGAGTGTGTCAAAAAAAAGCAATAATAGACAGATGTACCTGTGCACGAAGTACCCGTGCACGAAGTATTATTCCAAGAATAAATGACTTATACAAAATTGCGAAATTGCGAAATTGCGAAATCCCAACTTAATCCATCTTAGTTTCTGTTAACGAATAGAATTTTGGCTTTATCGCAATCTAATCCGGAAATGGGTTCTAAAGATTAATATCATATCCAATATAATGTGCAAAATTTAAATATTTACCAAGATGTCCCATTGACAAAACTGTTTACTGAATCATTATATGAATGACAAAAACCCATCAAAATAGAAGTTAGGTTTGTTTGATTTTTAGCAGATGCGAAAATGCCTTTGTTGTCCTGAACTACCCGACTCTTGAATTTTCAAAAATAAGTCCCGAATTTCAACATGATTCTCAAACGCCCTTTTAAATGTGGTGTGTTTGTTTGTTTGTTTTGTTTTCCAAAGATGTAATCGATTTGCAACACTGATTTTATTTTCCAATGAAAAACAAAAATCTATTATGCTCATCTTTTCTGTTTTTTTTTTTTTTTTTTTTTTTGAAATCGAACAAATTCTGTCGAAAAATTTGCTTCGATACACATTTTGAATGTTCGTGATGGGTTATATATAAATAATAAAAACTCAACTATATATTTTTGTTATAGGCTGTGTTATGCGCCTGGATAAACAACGACAACGACACAGGCCCCATGTTGTGCGAATTTTGTTTTCTCACGACCATAAGAATTTTATATCTTGGAAAATTGTGTGCAAAAATTCATATCCATATTCATATGCATGCATATAAAAATAAAAATATCAAAATAAAACTATATTCAAACCCGTATACAAATTGCATTCGTTTAAAAAAACCTACTACATTGGATAGGAATACAAAAAGATCAACTCAAATACAAAAAGTTGTTAACATGATTCTGTGGGCATTCATATTCATGGTTTAACAACAACGAACGACCGACCGATGACGACGCTACGACCAACGACGACCGACGCGACGACTACGGACGTCTTCAAGAGCGCATCCTATTAATTTCTTTAAATGAGTGTTAATCTAAGGAAATGCGCATCGTTTTCGAAGAATGAAATATTCTTGTTGTTTCTTTTTGTCAAAGGTTTTTGAGTTTTTCTTTTTCGGGTGGGTGAAAACAAAGTTTTTAGTTTTGAATTTTTGAACTGGTTTTTAATGATATTGTCGTTATTAAATGTTATTAATATCAATATCAATTATTTGTGTCTTGTTTATGGAACGATTTGTATTTTTGTTTTTTTTTTTTTTTTTGTCATGGATAAACCTTTTCAATAAATTATAATTCATTTTTTTTTGGAATATTTTTGAATATGGAATGGAATCCTTTAGCCGAGTCATGCTTTCTTCATATAAATGTACCATATCAGTTTCATAATCTCGATCCTTTCAATATGTACAAAATCCCATCAATTATATTGGTAAACCTTTTGTTTTTTTTTTTTTTATTTTTATTCTCTTCGGTTTTTCTTCGAAAGGGATACAAATAACCTATCTACAACCTGATGCCAAGAACACAACCAGAACACAACGGTCCGACATACCTTACCTTACCTTACCTTACCTAACCTACAGAAAGAAAGACAACTGAGACCAATTCAAAATTAAATTTATATTTTTATTATTGATCTTCTTCATTTCAGATGCAGATGGAGTAGATTAGATTTTTGTTGTTGTTGTTGTTTTTGTTCGTTTGCATATTTTTTAATGTGGAGCTCTTTATGATATGATGATCATAATTAAAATACCTAACCTATAACTAATATACATTTGTGTATATTATGATGATCAAAAAGAAATAATATAAATATGATTTCGTCATAGTTTACAGCGTTTTGTGGCGGTGCGGTCGGTGGTGGCGGCCCGACGAGCGACGCGTCGTCGGCGATCGTCGCTTGTAGTCGCGTCATATTGCAATCGGTCTGGACGTCTTTGTAATCGTTTTTTATTAGAGTCTGGTGCAACGATCTAAAGGAATAAAGAAGGAGATAAAGGTTCAAATTTGGTTAGGATCACTTTTAGGTAATTCCCAATGGAAGAGAAATTTAATTTCTAGATATATTTTCAAAAAGAACTATACACGACAGGTACAACGGTTTTGATTGATCTTTGTTTTGAGGTAAAGAATTTCAAAAAAAAAAAACACAATTAAGGATACCGTGGGATCCGTGATGTTAAGAGTGAGTGATTGCAATGAATGAAGGTATTTGTTTTTGTGTTGAAAATAGGAATTTGAAAGGTGTTTTTTTTGTTATTGTTGTTGTTGTTGTTTGTGGTTTTGGCGGGTTGTTTTCTTATTTCTCGTTAGTGTCTTGAGTGATTTGATTAATATTGTAAAAGTGTAGTTACCTGTATTTTATCTTCGTGTCCTTAAATTTTCAAAACAAAAAATTCGCTTTCAATAATTCTTTTCCAAAATGTTCATATCCTTTTAAGTACGCAAGAGGGCCTTGTGAAAATTAAGTATTTTTGGTATTTTTTAACCTTGTCGCTGAAAAGTTCATAATTTTTGAAAATTACAATCCTTCGATATTCTTCGCACCATTAGTTTTCATTGAATGTTTTGTCTTCATACACAAATCGATGTAAGCAGAGTTAATTTTCGTGAAATAACTATTGACGACTGTCAAAAAGGGTCATCAAATCAAAGGATTGACCATTGAAGATTATCATATGACATAGTACCGGAAGATTAAGGTGGACTCAAACCTTAGTAGTGTTTGTGCTCCGACGCACTTCAAAACAATTGCTTATTTTTTTCTTTCACATAACCGGGTATTTGGCCTTCATAACACTTGACGAAGTTAGAAAGGTTAATTCTGACTCTGATAATAATAAATTACAAAACATTCCACTTGAAAAAAAAAACTGAATTTTTGAAGTCTCAAGGCATTAAATTTATTCATCCGGGTTACAAGCTTGATTTGACATCTAACGGCTTTTTTGTTTACAAAAATCAAAAATAATTTTTTGTTGGAGAGCGACTTCCTTCGCTAAAAGAAACGCTTGGATAGTACTATGGAAAACAATTAAACCATTCGCAATGATATACAGGGTTATCCATTTAGCGGTTTCAAAAGTAAACGTAAATAAAACACATATAACATGTCATGATATTTCTTTTTTATTATAAAATTTGAACGTTGACATTATGTGAATAGAGTTAAAACAGTACAGCATTTAAATGACCACCACGCGAATTGTTGCAAGCACCGATTCTTTTGAGGTAATTTTCGACCACTTTTTGACACATATTGGGCGGCGGTATCTCAGTCATAAATTGACGAATGTTGGTTTTTAAGTGTTTAAGAGCTAAAGGTTTATCTGCATAAATACGGTCTTTTGCCTAGCTCCACAAAAAAAAGTCCAGCGGTGTTAAATCGCATGATCTTGGTGGCCAGTTGATATCGCCACGATGAAAAATTACGCGGCCAGGGAATTTTTTTTGAAATAAAGCCATATTCGCTCGAGTTGTGTGGCATGTGGCACCGTCTTGGTGAAACCGCATATTCTCCAAGTCGTATTCTTCAATAGCAGGCAGGTCGGTTATCATATGACTATAATGCTCCGAATTGACGGTGACAGTCTTTCCATTGTCGTTTTCGAAGAAGTAAGGTCCAATCACACCTCCGGACCAAAGAGCGCACCAAACGGTGACTTATTGTTCTTCTTCAATTACTTGAGGATTCTCAGAACCCCAAATACGACAATTTTGTTCATTAACAACCCACCGAGTGAGAAATGTGCTTTTTCGCTGAAGAAAATTTTGTTTGAAAAATCGCCGTCCACCGCCTGTTGTTCAAGTTGTGGCACCCATTCGACGTATCTACGACGTTGTGAATTGCCAGCTGGCTTCAGTTGTTGTGTGAGCTGGACTTTAAATGGATCCAAAATACGCCATAATATGTCGTAAGACAGTCCTTATTCCTGAGTACGACGAAGAATTGACACATTCGGGTCTTCGGCAACACCTTCACTCACAGCAGCGATATTTTTAGTGGTACGAGCGAAACGATGATGCATGCAGATGCCTTATAATATCTGTAACCAATCCAGTCTCTTCAAATTTCTTCACAATTTTGACAATTGCTTGCGTAAACCATTATCTCCTCTTAAGGCACGATATGTGGCTGTGGCAGAACCGCCTTTTTTGTAGTAGGTTTTAAAAAATTGTATGCGTTGTGCGATAGTTAAGCGATCCATAGATGTCATACTTTAAACTGAAAACAAAATTGGTTTAACAACATAATTTGACAGATGTCGAATTCCAGCCCTATACTTTTGAAACCGCAAAATGGATAATCCGTTATAGACGTTTCATTTTGCATAGCCTGTTATTGGTGTTTCTTTTGAAGCTGTCATTTTAGACAAGTGAAAACAATTTCATTGCATGAAATTTGACTAAACACGCTTCCTCAACGCATTGAAACTGGTAAAATTCCCTGCAAAAATGTCGCTAAATGCCGCAATACTAACGAAACAATCGCAGTTTTGCAAGAAAAATTTCCTAACCGTATTATTTCAGAATAAGTCGCCGAGATGTTAAAATTTAAGGCTACGTGACTGATAAGATAGAAAGATGGATGGATAGATAGATAATTCCATTTATTAACATTCGTTTATATACATAATATGCACATTGTTTACAAAAATAATTTAGTAAAATCGTTAAGGCTTGGCTATGCCGTCTGCCGATTGACTTCTGTTTGAAAATTAACAATGTTTATCTAATTGAGTTTTTTTTTGTTTGAATTAGAATTTAGAATATAAAATTGGGAAAGGAATCGTTTATAATTTGATTGCGGTAAGACATTGCAGTTCGAAAATAATTGAATAATTGATTAACGTTTCCTTCACAGGAGAGCGACTATTTCTTCTGGTGACTTCACATTGCTGCCGAGCAAATTTCTGCGTATTTCACATAAAATTGGACACTTTCCTATGAAATGGATTATATCTTCCTTTACTCTTAAGTTACAAAGGTTGCAGTAGATAGGCAGATCCTGCCGATGTGGTATATAATTAAGACTTATCATTTCTCCCCTTAATTTGAAAATTGCCGATATGAGCTCCTGTTTGTTCTCGTTTCGAAAGTAGTTACGTTCACGTGTTCATTGTGACTTAGATGGTTGTACGTTGATCTATGCACCGAGGATTTAGCTTCATTAATAGCGTCGACTCTCAATTTTTCATCTAAATTTGCAATAAGATTCCAGAGGTCGTCATCGCAGTATTTACCATTTTCATCAATTATTCGAAAGTCCGGTCTACAGTAGGCAGCATGGTCTTCTAGCTTCTTACACCACAGATTTTTCTTCTCAATTGTTTTCAATGCCAGAATTTTTGGTAGTCTTTCATCTGGCATATTAAAAACTTTTTTGATATAATCAACATGACATTTAATAGTTTTGATGAAGAGCGGTGATAGTCCTGTCTAAATTGAGATCATATAGTTTTGGGTGTCTTTCGGTAAACCAAAGCACCTTTTAATGAAGAACTTCTGAAGTTTTTCGACCGTTTCAAACGTCTCCCCTCCCCATACCTGTGCTGCATACATCATAATAGATTCCGCCACTGCAACAAAAACCTTATGTTTAACACTATGTGATATTAACTGGTCTGAGAAGTATTTCTTCCATATTGCGGATATTGCACTTTTAGATTTAATCAGCTTTTCTTTAAGGTGTGTTTCCATATTAAGATTGCTGGTTATGGTAAATCCTAGAGATTTGTAGGCTTTTACAATCTCGATTGGTTCTCTGTCATAGTGCCATTTCTCATTTATGGCTGTTCTACTAAAACCATTCCGGAATATCATCACCTTGGATTTGCTCAAATTGATTTTCAGATTCCATAACCGGCAATACACATTTAGTCGGTTAATCATCAACTGTAGGGTTTCGGGCGAGTAAGCAAACAGTATGACGTCAGCTGCAAAAAGCAAGGCTTTGATGAGTGTCCTCGATTTTTCAATTCCTCCAGGAAGAAAATCAATCAGGTCCTCTAGAAACAAAGCAAAAAGATTTGGGCTTAAATTGGATCCTTGCTTGACTCATCTTTGACTCAAAACTCTCCGACTTTTCGGCGCCATTCCATACCGCTGCCTTATTTTCGTCATAGATGCTTTCTAGTACCTGCCCAAATTTGTCTGACATTCCATAATTGTAAAGCTTGAAGAATAGTGATCGGCGTTCAACGGTATCAAAAGCTGCCTTGAAATCGACAAAAAAAACGTAGAGCTTCTTTTTTTGTTCAATAGAGGTTGCCGGTATGCTTTGCAGTACAAAAATATTGTAGATAGTCGAGTAGCCACTTCTAAAACCGCTTTTCCGTCCTTTAATTTCACTAATACGGTTTAAACTTCGTCATGAGTTATGACACTATCCACTATGACTGATAAGATAAATGGCAATACAGCAAAATGGATTTAAGAGCTTAAACATGGAATTTATGAATTGTATGTAACGAATGCATCGTATCCATACTACTTGCTACTTGACTGACGCCAATTTCCATTGTTAATGACAACCCTTTTTTCATTGTTATTGGCATACTTTAATGAAAAATCCTTTAATTTCTCTTAAAATTGATTTTTTTTTCAAATATCATAATGAAACCTCTAAATGGAAAATCCGATATGAATGTGTTTCTCTTTTTTAAACATAAAATTTTAATTTCTTCTTCAGCAAAACTTAGAATTCAAGCTTATCTTAGAATTATTTATGTATTACTATCTAGATTTTTTGAAAAACTTTTCAAAAACTTCTTAGTCACTTAAACATGATTTTTAAGTTCCAACCAAAAAATACATGTTGTAAATGTTGTTTCTCCCAGAAAAAAACCCTTTCTTCACATACCATTCGAACAAATGCATCAATTCGACATCAAAAATGTTTTTATTTTTTTTTTTAGAAGGGTGGAATGCAGCATTTCTCACTGCACTCTTTTTCTCAAAATTCTAGACGAAAATAAGTCCTTCATACCAACAGAAAATTATATAGCTTTTTTATTTCTTATATTTTTCTTCTTACTTTATGACTTGACTTGACTTGACTGATTGATGTCATAACATAACCAGAGTGTCCTTTTTGTACAAAAAATTCTATTCTAGGAATTTGTACCTATATGTGCGAGAGTATACTTCACATAAAAGTTAACTCTTTGTCATAAAAATATACTAAAAATGTAAGAATTGTATAACTAGCGCAAAATTGCAACAAATTTTATTTTACTTTCTTTCTTTTTTTTTTATAAGGAAGCATTTTTTGATTGTCCTCAACTTCTAAATAGCTTCCTTGTAGAACTTATTTTTATTCGTTGTTGAAATTGAAATTATAGAAATAACAAACAAATAAAAAAAGAGAGAACAAGGACTATCAAAATTTAAATTGTTCTTTCCAGACAACACGTCAACTAAGTTTTGAGGATTTAATGAAGAAAAAAGATGAATTTAAATTAAAAATATTTATCAACATGATTAATCTACTTTCCCAAAAAATATGTATCTTATTCTGACATTTAAATATGTATATGTAAGCACGGGTCATGTTACGAACGAACAACGTCTTGAATTTTTGTAGTATTAAAATTCATTCAATTCACACTCAACGCAACATTTTTAACGAAACCAAAATGTGGTTAAGGCACACAAAAATTTAATTATATTCATTACTACACTGTATTGCAATTAATTTCAACTTCATAGGCACACTGTACAGCTTTGGCCAAAACAATAGGATCAAAACTTAATTTCTGGTAATTGTTTCCTTAAAATTTAACCATTTAATTTTTATGGTAAACACCCTTTAGATACTGTACGAACATGAGGAAAGAGAGAGAGGGTTTGAAATAAAGATTCGGTGCTGAGTGTGATAAAGCATTGCACATTCGCTTAGTTCGGTAAAAGAACGAAACCCTGTGCCTGAAAGTACGACCGAAGTTTGTATGAGGTTTTCCTGACCGGCTAAGTTGTAAATCTCTATAAACTAAGCACACTGTGTGACACCTATTGTTTGTGAATCGTTGAATTTCTTAATTTAATAGTTTGACAACATACACTCCTCGTCAACTGAATACGCACAAACATTTTTGAATATATTTTATCCATTTTTTCCAAACAGTGATGGTTATTATGCCATCTGTTGATGCTAACTATTCCCTTAAGATGTTAAGCAGATAATTCCGAAAGAATTATCCAAAAACAACCGTGAGTTTTTCTTCAACCACTTGCAAAGTGTTTTATATGCAAAGTAGGAGTTTTTTTTTAGTCAACTGAATAGGTACAACGCCATTTTCTTCGTTGTTTATAAGTTTTTTGAAGTGCTTGACAGTTTAAATTAACGATTTTAGTGTTTTCAGTAAAATTTAATTCTTGATTTCAAATTTTAAGAAAAATGGGTAGATCTGTCTTAACAGTGTTGAAAAAGCTAAAATCGATTTACTTAGAGACCAAGGCCTAACTGGGCGTGCAATAGCTGATAAAGTTGGCCGAAGTTTTAATGTAGTTTATTCTTACTTGAAAAATAAAGATGCATACGGAAAAAACATGAAGGGAGGTAAGAAAACAGCAACAACAGCAGCTGAGAGACGAAAAATTTTAAGATGTGCATCAAATTCTTCTGATTCTGTGGCAAAAATAAAACAAAAAGTCGGCGTAAACGCAAGTTGCTCAACAGTTTTAAGAGTAATCAACAACTCAAGCCATCTTAAACGAATGAAACTTAAGAAAAAACCACCACTTGACGAGAGACGGAAAATGTTGCGATTAGATTTTTCAAGACTTCACATGAGTTGGAAAAAAGAATGGTATCACGTGGTTTTTTCAGATGAAAAAAAGTTTAATTTCGATGGCCCTGATAGGTTCAACTTCTATTTTCACGACTTAAGAAAAGAAAAAAGATTTTTAAAGCGCCATCATAGTTGTGAAGAGGTGTCATGATATGGGGAGCAGTCAGTTATTATGGAACAGTTGAGCTCGAGGTTGTAACATCAAAAATGACAGCAGCTGGGTATAAAGTAATTTTGGAAAGAAAATTTCCTAAATTTTCTAACATCTTTGGACCCATAAACTGGACCTACCAACATGATAATGCGCCTATTCACTCAGCGCGCATAATAAAAACATGGATTGAGGAGCAACAAGTGCAGTTGCTTCAATGGCCGCCGTACTCACCTGATCTAAACATCATAGAAAATGTCTGCGGATGGTTAGTACGCAAAGTTTATGAGGGTGGTCGTCAGTTCGAAGACAAAGAAACCTTAATTTCTGCAATCAAATTAGCGTGGAGCGAAATTTCGTTAAATTACATTAAAAAGCTATACGATTCCATGCCGGATCGAATTTACGAAGTAATTAAAAATAAAGGTGGAAGTACCCACTACTAAACTTTAACAAAAACTTGTTTCATTCCATTCCAATACCAATTTTAATTTTTGTACCTATTCAGTTGACTCAAAAAAAAAACTTCTACTTTGCATAAGTTACACTTTGGAAGTGGTTGAAGAAAAAACTCACGGTTGTTTTTGGATAAAACTTTGAAATTCTGTTATTTATATGTTACGAAAATTTTTACCATCAACAGATGGCATAATAACCATCACTGTTTGGAAAAAATGGATAAAATATATTCAAAAATGTTTGTGCGTATTCAGTTGACGAGGAGTGTATCAACTGTTTGCATAATATAGCCTTTTCATGACGTGGACAAAAATCAGTTAAACTCAATAATAAGAAATGTTCCTATTTTATTGGCCATAGCTGTATATATGTAAGTAGATGTAGGTTACCAAACAATGTGGTTGCCTGGCTGACAATGTTATGTTGCATTGTGCCGCTTCAGCAAATTTTTGACAGCTTTATTCATACATGATTATATATACTACATATATCTATACTATACTAAGGCGACGACAATGATACATGTCATCGACAGCTGCATCAGTGTCAACAACTTAAAACTTGCATCTTGTGGCACTTATTTTCTACTTATAACGCAACCGAGTAAATTTGGTATTTATATGAATTTTAATCTTTTCGACTCTTGTACTAAGATATGAGTGTCTTTTATTTATCATTTAAATGCTTTAAAAAGAAAATGTCTGATGTCTATGCATCGACAGAATGACCTTGAATTATGCTTCAATGAATTTGAAGATTTAAAATGTGTATATCTGATGTGAAACGAGTTAGTGTCCATCATGCATATGGATTACCTTTACATTTAACATGGTCCACTCATATCTTGGTTAGGTATAAGAAAAACAAGAACAACAATAACAGAAGACCAAAAAAGCAAGTTCTTAAACCGTACCTTTATGTTACCTACATTGTGCATTTTGCAGTTAATGTATTGTGATGATGATAAGGTGACAAATTCTCAACATAAACTGTCCTTGGCTGACAGCTTTAGTCTATATAAAGTTTGAAATGTGTATACATTCTTTTTGAAAAAAAAAACTCGCAAAACCTCGTTATAACCCAGGACCACGGAAAAATGTACATTTACTTCGGAAAAAATTCAGGTGAATGGTTTTTAAAGCAGGTATCTTTATTTTGGCTCAATAAAAGTTTGTTGATAGGTTCATTGACAAATCGTGTGCACTTTTAAAGTAATTCAAGGTGAATTATGACGAAAGTTTCGTTTCTTGTACATGCTATTGAAATGTGATTTATGAACAACTTTTCGATCATATGATTCTAAATAAAAAACGGTTATGACACTTTTCTTTCTCATAAGTTTGAAGAAGATATTTACCTTTCATAAAGAACATAATGTGACGAAAATGTCGGTTTTTGTTATATATAGTACGTTTTGAATTTTATTGAAAAGTTGTTTAAATTTTCGATATTTGTAAGAATTGATTCGAAGACTTTCCGGGTCGGAGCATTGGTTTCCATGCGCTTTACGTGACGTTGGACTTTTATCCTTCTGGCTAAGTCTACGTTACTGTACAGCTTCCATCTTCACTCACCTTCTATGAATATGGGACCGTAGATCACCCGAAGAACTTTTTTCTCGAATATACCCAAGGTGCTTTCATCCGCTTTTGTCATAGGACGGGGATAATGAGGGTAACTTTGGTCGCTCGAGAGAGGGCTTTACTACTCAATTGCCTTCTTAGCAAAAAGAAACAACGGTTAGCAAGAGTAATTCTTCATTTGATCTCAGCGCTGGTGTAGTTTTCTGCGTTCATGACGGAGACTAAGTTGACAAAGTCCTTTACTACCTCAAAGTTACGTCTGTCAATGGTGACGTTTTGAACGAGACGTTAATGTTGTAGATCCTTTCTTCATGACAGCATGTACTTTGTTTTACCCTCATTAACCGTTAAACCCATTTTTGCCGCCTCTGCCTCAATACTCACAAAAGCCCTATTGACATCACGCTGAGTTCTTCCGGTTATGTCAATGTCATCAGCATATGCTAGTAATTGGACAGACTTTTGAAAGATAGTGTCTCTAGTGTTGACGTGGGAGATCTGCACTATTCTTTCAAGTACGATGCTAAAGAAATCGCATGACAACGCATCATCTTGTCTAAAGCTTTTTTTGACGTCGAAAGGTTCTGTTAAGTTGTTTCCACCCTTTATGGAGCAGCATGAATTCCCCATGGTCATCCTGTACAAACAGACGAGTTTGGCAGGGATGCCAAAACTATACATGGCTCTATACAGCTCGTACCTGTAGATGCTGTCGCATGCGTTCTTGAAATCGATGAAAAGATTCTGGGTGTCGATTTGATGTTCTTGGGTTTTTTTCCAGGATCTGACGTAATGTGAAAATTTGATCGACTGTGGACTTTCCTGGTCTAAAACAACACTGATAAGGACCTATCAGGTTGTTGACGATGGGGCTTTAGACGTTCACATATTACGGCAGAGAAGATTTTTTAAGCGATGTTGAGAAGATTGATGCCTCTATAGTTGGTGCAGTTTAGAGGGTCTCCTTTTTGTCAGTAACAAGCAAGCAATACTAAGGTTCCATTCATCGGGCATGCTTCTTAATGCTGATAAATGGTTTGAAATCTTTAATTGCGTTTCCGCATTTTACCAAAGACTTTCTGTTATCAAATGCTTGTATAGAATTCCAATTTTATCCTTCATTGTTCTTTAAGTGATATGGTGGCCGCGTGGTCGGTTAAAGCAACTAAACCAAGCGTTCGGAAGTTTTTCGACAAGTAACATCGTTATTGGAATTGGTTCATCCTGGAACATCTATTCTGCTGTTAAGTTTTAAACTCATTGGCCTAAATCCATGATAAAACACCTGTGAATATATTGTGCACTACTTTTGAGTCACTGTACTAATGAATATCTTGAGCCATTCCATAAGCATATTGACACTAGTCTTTTGAACTAAACTAGTCTTTTTGGTAAAATGTCTGGATTTTTTTTTAATGTCAAGAATACTTATGTTTAAGGAATTACTATTTCCTGGCAAATCACATAACGATCTTGCATTACTGGTTTTGGAAGACCATTACAAATTTCGTCGTGGAGCGAAAGGCATGAATGATTGAATTAGTCATACCAGAATTTATCAGTGTTTGACAATGAAGCTTCAATGCTTAACATTAATTTAAGCTTTTTCATGTATTATTGCCTTGATAAATCACATTCGTCATAAAAAATTACTTCACGAAGAATGACAGATCTTTCAACTTGATGTAGGAAAAATAAATTGTACTCAAAAAGTAAAACTATCTGAGATTAGTTATTCTCAAAAATATCAAAGTTTTAAGTGGAAATGTCAAAAAGCAAGTACTTCATTTTACAAAATTCGAAAATTTAAAGAAATAACGTGGTCAGGAACATTTTCTGGCGAAATTACGATTTTTTCGTTGCTTGTCTAATAATTTATGTGAACATTTTGAATAGACACTCAGTTAATCGTACCACAGCTGAAAAATTTAAAGAAAATTAATGCATTTTCAAGCCAAACCAAGTTCAACTTACACAAACGAGGTTTTTATAAAATTTCACAAACTATCAAACTGAGTTAAAACATCTTAAACGACGACGTCAATTCAGATAGCACAAACATCAATTTTCACAGCGTTTTCAATTTTTCAATTTCGCCTCATTTGCAGAACTCTATTTTGTGTTTGGCAGCTTAGGTTTAAGTGGCCGAAGGTTCATTGAAACTTAAATTGATTGGTAGTTATTTTTATCTCGCTCCAAAAGAATCCTGAATCACAACTACAATTTCTATTTTGAGAGCTACGTTTTTTGTGGTTTTATGAGGACACCAAGGAATTCTTCATTTTTTTCATCTTAAAATCTGAAGATCTAAACTTACACGAACGCCCCTTACCTTATTATGGTCATAAGTAGGACCTCAGTTTGCATTACAAGTTTATGTTTTAAACATTATAGCAACTCTTCTTACTTGCGTATAGTATAGTAACTTATACTAACTTGTCTACTCCACTTCACTTTACCTCAATCAAGTTCTGTATTGTGTTTTTATGTTTTCTTTTATATCATAAAAATTAAATCTTCAACTTAATTTTTTAAGTTTGAATGGACTTTGTATTTTGATCCGTCCATGTTCCGTCATCTTTGAAAATAAATTATTTTATGTCTTTTTTATTCGAGGAACTTATATATTAAAAAAAAAAAAAAAAACTGTCCGACATAAGGATCCCTTTTCTTTACGTTAATTTATTTATGATTTTTCTTATAATTGATATTTTTTATATTCTTGGTGGCGCTATAGATAGTCAGGACTTTAGGAGAGGCTTGTATTGTTTCCATCGTGAGTCGTAGCGTGCGTCGTCGTCGTCGGCGGCGGCGCGCGGTGCCTTGTGTAAATACCGCCTATTTTTTAGAGTAGAACTAAGATTGATAGGTGGCTCATTTATTGATCTTTCCGTTTCGAATACAAAAATATATTTTTGATAGGATAATAATTTATGTAAGCGCCGCTTATTAGATTTTTTTGTTGTTGTTGTTAAAATTGAATCGATTAACGGGAAAGAATTTTTTGTTCCAACAATAATCAATTCAATTTAATTTTAATGCTACTTTTGATTTAGGATGCGCAATAAAATTCAATTTTTCTCTTTAACACAATTAATTTTAAAAACAAGAAAATTTAAACACAACAAATTCGATGCCATAAATTCATTTTTATACTTTTTTTTTTTAATTTGTAAAGAAAAATATTATTTATCGAAGTAAGTTAATATCCTGGGAATTGTTCGTTCTTTATAATATTAAATACTCCAAATACCAACAAATCGTATTTAATGCGAAGAGATCTTTTGAAAAGATATTTATTATTCGACGAAGATCAACGTCATCTGCATAAATTAAAATTTCATAGTTTGGGGTGTTAAGTTGAAAATAATTGCGATAGTAACACTGGTCCGATGCGCTTTGATGGCCTTAATTCAAATCCATCTCCAAACTCAGTCAATTCAGGTCTTCGAGATATTAATTTTTTAAAAAAATTGAAAAAAAAAAACAAATAAGACTTTTTGAGGCTATGTAAATTTTCAAATATGAAGTAAGAATTCGAAATCAACATTTAAAAATAACTCCAAAACGTAGAACCATTAAAGAAAGTATTAAGTTTATGTAAACCTATACTAATATTATAAACCTGAAAAGTTTGTTTGTTTGTTTGTTTGCTTGTTTGTTTGTGTGTTTGCACGCGCTTATCTCAGTAACTGCTGTTTTGATTTGAAAAATGATTTCATTATTAGATAGCACATTTATTGAATGAGGCTATAACCTATATAAAATCGCGTTAAGATTAATACGAGCGAAACACCAATGAAAAATGTTTCAAAACCTTTAAATAGCTTTCACTTTGTGCGCTGCGGAATGGGTTAAAGTTTTGCTAAAATAATCTATGACGGAATTATTCTCCTTTAATAGTTTTACAGCATATGTAATGTCTATCTTTTGCTCTTTTTTATGCTAACCGAAATGCATTCGAAAAAAATAAAACATGCGAGTAATGCCGCGGGGTGCAGCTAGTCTTCATATGAAGTCAAATCAAGGCTCATAACTTATAAGAATTTTTAGAAACTAAGTAAGATAATAAAATAGTTCAAACAGTATCTAGAAGACAAGGTTTTGTATTATCCAAATCATCGTAGAATGTATTGTTAAGAGTTCTGTTGTGATTGTAACTTAGCCTTAAAAAACCACCGTTTTTGGTTGTCTTTAACATAGCTAAAGATGTATATTTAAAAAAAAAAAAAACTTTCAGTGATAGAAAAAATAATAATTGAAGTTTTAAATTTAGGACAACTTGATGCTTTGAAAGCGTTTTGTTTTATTTTCGGGACAGAACAAAAACTTAATTTTAACAACCAATATTATTGGTCAAATCGAGTTTCTCAGGAGCAGAGAAAAAGTTTTGGCGTTTTCAATTTTTAAAGATGGTAAAAATTTTAAGTTAGTGTGGAAGTTTTTGAACAAAATTTTGTATATGTATATTTTTTTTTTAAGACTAAGTAGATCAATTTAACCTAAAATTTTCTCATATCCAAATTTAAAGATAAAAAATAATCAAGAGTTAAAAAAGGTATTAAAATATAACTTAAGAAAAATAAATCGAACAAAATGAATAACTTAGTGTCTTGACGGTGCCTTGAAATAAAGCCAAGTGAAATAAGAAAAAAATTCAAGAATTGGCTTTATTGAACTTTTGTAAAGACTAATAAAGCCAATTACCAACAGTTGGTCTTATCACTCTTAAACAAAATTAAATAAAGCCAAATTGGTTTTATTTCGCTTTTAACAATACTACACTTAACCTCGCACCTACTCCACATCCTATAGTGTGCTCAAGTAGGGGGTTTCTGGGGGGCAGCATTCCACCTTGCATACCTCGCCGTAAAAATAAGTTGGTCTTATTTCCCAAAATAATTTAGCCTTTTTCAATTTGTCAAGGTGCAATATGACCAACCTCGGAAAATTTTTGAAAGCTGATCTTATTTCACTTGGCATTATTTCGCGTCACTGTCTTGACAATTTCCAGTTTATTTAGATTTTTTTTTTACAAATTGAATACCTATTGGCCATTGTACTCTTTATAATTTTGAGTATTGCTCTTTTAAGTGGTTTAACTAAAAAACTCTACAAACAAATTAAACTCATTATAAGCAATCCTACCTTTCAGACTATGTTAAGAGGACGTTACGTTCCTTTAAAAAGTTAAATAACATTTTTCATTTTAAATGTTTACCTGCGTCGCGTCGCGTCGCCGTGTCCATACCTATTTTTCATATTGTATAATGTATTTATGTATATACCTACATAATTTGTGTTGGTGCTAAAAAGGTGGGATTAAGACTTTGTATCTTTTATTTTTTATTTTATTTTGGTGTTGTCCGAATGGGATATAGGTAAAGTATAAATAATAATGAAAAATGCAGATATTTGCATAAGTTTTGATCTTGAATTTGATGAGTATAAATGTCAAAATCATAAATTAAAAAGAAAAAAAAAGTAACGAAATGAGAAAAAAGAACGAATTTTGAAAGGTGATTTAATTAATCCTTTTTCTGGGATTTGCCATTTCCAGGTTTTGTTAAATTAGATTAACCATGGAAGAGTCTTGTATATCTTTGTTGATCCTACTTGTATGTGAGTTACGTTATTATATAAATGGACTCAAATGTGAAAAAATGTTGGAGTTGTTTTTAAATTGGTTTCGAGAAAAGTCATCTTGAATTTTGTTTTTCGATCAAGTTAGGTATCTTCAAAAAAAAAGAAGCATTGAACCACTTCTTTAAACACTACACTTATTTAGAGGATAAAAAGTCCATTGCCGAAAAAAAAGAAAACAAAACGAAGAATCTTTACCTTTCTAGAGAAGACAACTCTTCGTCGGTCGTCATCATCGTTAAATAACTTTTCTGTGACCAGGTGTCCTTGAAATAACTTCATTGCTTAAATAAGAATAGGTACCTATTAAATTTAGCTATAAAAATAAACAGAGACTGGTTTTTAACTCTCATCGCGTGTAAAAAGTTGTTAAATTGCAATTTCCTTTAATATTCTGAGCTACAAAAACCCATCTGATGATGTTGATGGCGATGCGATGCGATGCGATGGGAAAACTAAAAGAAGTATCTTATAAATTTGTTATTGGTTCCTGCTTTAGCACATAATTTTACTTTAATTTTATGTAGGTACTTTTAAGATCAAATAACCAAAAATGTCATGTTTAGTTAAACAAATAGTCTTTATGTTCATCCTTTAATCCTCCACTACGATAATTTCTAAGATTGTTAAACAGTTTTGCACATTTTATTGGCTTTTATCGTAAATTTTAAAGTGCCGACGGCAATACAAGAAATCAAGAGCAATATTGGAATATATAAAAAGGCATTTTCGATGCACTTTTGAAGCATAACATCTGTGTTTGTTGAAGCAGCGAGCATTAGCCATAAGAATAACTTGAATTTTGATTATTCAAATTGTTCATTAAGATTTAATTAAAGTCTTTAAATAACTTTCGAAGGTATCATCTTGTTTAAGCATAAACATTGAAATCAATAAAACTCAAGTACTCATACTTTCAAGAAAGATTTATTGTTTGAAAATCTTAAGTTAATACTTATATTTTATACTAGCTTTTACTCGCGATTTCGTCCGCATTAGATAGTTTTTTTTGGATAGTATTATGAAAAAACCTGAGCTGTACTTTTTTGTACGTATGTTTGAATTGTGCCGAGATGGGATGAGGCCAAACTAAGTGTGATTGTCATAGGTTAGGTTAGGTAAGGGTTAATAAATTTTAAGAAGAAGATAGGTTACTGCAATACATTTTTATATACGACGTTTTTTGTTTTTCTTTCATTGGATAGAACGTAAAGATTTTGTGGGTTTGAGACTCGTGAGCACGCTACATATAATTGTCCATGGGAAAAACAGTTTTTTTCCAAATTTACACCTGCAACTTTCAGCGTTTGCCCCTGAGCTTTATTTATTGTTATTGCAAATGCTGCAAGTAAGCAAGGTGAGTAATCTGTAGCCGTTTACCATTACATAACTTAGATGCGTCAAGATTTCTCATTAACATGACTGGAACACCAACTTTCAATCTCAACTTATGAGAAGGGTTGGGAATGCGTTTTTTTCCCGTAATACCAATTTTATCCAAATATTATTTAAATATTTGGTAATTTAGGAGTGAAAGCGATCGGAATCCCCGGAAATTAAATTTTCCCATGGGAATGCGTTGTTTTCCCGAGGTCAAAAGTAACTCATGTCCTTTCTTAAGTCTCAAACTATCTCCTTACCAAATTTCATTTAAATCTGTTCAGTAGTTAAGGCGTAAAAACGATCGGCCCATCTGAATTTTCCCATGGGAATGCGTCATTTTCCCGGAATAAAAAGTAGCCTATGTCCTTTCTCGGGTATCAAAATATCTCCATACCAAATTTCATGCAAATTGGTTCAGTAGTTTAGGCGTGATTGAGTAACAGACAGACAGACAGAGTTACTTTCGCATTTATAATATTAGTAAGTATAAGTATAGTAAGTATAGATTATTAACTAACAATAATTTTAAGAGAATAGTTATGTGTTTTGTACAGTACCCGTGGCATGATGGTTAGTGC
This sequence comes from Eupeodes latifasciatus, assembly GCA_920104205.1. NCBI lineage: Eukaryota > Metazoa > Arthropoda > Insecta > Diptera > Syrphidae > Eupeodes > Eupeodes latifasciatus. Next base: position 24,187,728 of record OV049926.1, on the reverse strand, counting down.
GTTGGACTGTCATGCGAGAGGTCTTGGGTTCAATCCCTGCCTGTGCCACCTTAATTAAAAAAAAAGAGTTTTCACGGGTACTGCCTCTTGCGAGGAATTGACAAATTCTCCAAGAGTAATTCTTGTCATGAAAAAGTGCTTTCTCAAAATTAGCCGTTCGGATTCGGCATATAAATTGTAGGTCCCCTCCATCCCTGACAACATTACTCGCACACAGGAATGGTTGAGAGTTGTAAGTCACTAGGCCCTGGTTCTCTACGGACTGTTGCGCCACCTAATTTATTTATTTATTTATTTATTTATTTAGTTATGTGTTTTGAAAGTTAATGTAAAAAAATTATGGATACATTTAAAACTTAATCTTAATTATTCAATCGTAAATTCGTATGCAAAACGTAACGTAAGGTTATTCAAAATCCGCATTTTAAACTTAAAACACAATATTACGCTATAGTTGGAATCTACACTTTTAAAGCGACCCAGTAGGAGTTGTAGCTATGATTGTCTAGATCATTTTTTGGTACTTTTACTATTTTGTAGACTCCAAAAATTTGAAGTTATTCTCCAAAAAAAAAGTTCATGATTTGGCAATTTTGATTTTTTGTAAGTTCTGGTTAGGTTAGGTTAGGTTAGGTTAAAGTGGCTGTTGGTTTGGGACGTCCAACACACTTAGACCAAAGTATGGTCCGTTGTGATACCACATGGATCAGTTAATCAGCTTAACTCGTTGAACCAATTGGAGCTTCGAATGAAGCGTAGGAGACAAGTAATGTCTGAATTTTTTAGATCACTGGTATCGTTAAAGTAGTAGTCTCCAAGATGGATTCTACGTCTTTGTGATAAGGCAGGGCATGTGCACAGAAGATGAGAGATTGTCTCCTCTTCTTCTTCGTCCATGCAACTCCTACAAAAATCATTTGCAGGGGCTCCAAGTCGAATAGCATGTCTTCCTATTAAGCAGTGCCCAGTCAGGACACCTATAACGTAGCTAATGTGCAATCTACTCAGAGAGATTAATTGTTTTGAGCGCTTGGCGCTAAGATTAGGCCAAATTCATTTAGTCGCTACACAGGTGGTGGTGTTATTCCACCTGAAGTTTGTTTTCTCTATGGTATCTTGCTTTAGCATGAGTTTACATGTAGCTAAGGGGATACCTATGCTAGCATTGTGAGCCAGCAGAGGTAAAGTTGTTCCGCTTTTTGCAAGTTCGTCAGCTTTGCAATTTCCTGGAATGTCTCTATGGCCCGGCACCCAGAAAAGGTGAATGTTGAACTGTGTAGCCATCTCCGTAAGAGATGATCGACAATTAAGGGCTGTTAGTGAATTTGTAGAGACAGAGTCTAAGGATTTTAACGCAGCTTGGCTATCCGAGAAGATGCGTATATCATTTGTTGATATTACGTTTTCTCTAAGCCAGGATAGGACTTCTTTTATAGCCAGGATTTCAGCTTGGAACACGCTACAATGATCGGGTAGACGAAAGGAGAGACTTAAGTTAAGTCTATCTGAGTATACGCCACCACCAACCCCATCCTCCGTTTTTGATCCGTCTGTGTAAAAGTTTATAGGACCATCGTCCAAAAATGATGTATTCTCCCAAGAAGACCTGGGAGGTATAGTCACTTTGAAGCTATAGTTGTTGAACTGAGGATGGGGTATGGTGTAGTCAATATTACTATTTATAGTTCTGAACGAGTTCAAAATAGTGGTGTGGCCAATTCCATTATTGATCCACAGAGAGGAGGCCTGAAGCCGTATGGCAGTATTAGCGGCCGTTTGCTTGCTGAAAAAGTCCAGCGGTATTAGATGGAACAGAACATCTAGTGAAGCGGAGGGGGTGGAGCGAAGTGCTCCTCCCATACACAGGCAGGCTGTTCGTTGGACTTTGCTGAGTTTATCGCGATTTGTCGCTGTATCTAGCGCCGTCCACCATACCACTATTCCATGAGTAAGGATCGGTCTTATGACCGAGATGTATAGCCAGTGCGTAATTCGGGGCTGTAGGCCCCATTTATTACCAATGGCCTTTTTACAGGAGAACAGGGCTACTGTGGCTTTGTTTATTCTCTCTTGAATATTAGGTTTCCAACTTAATTTCTTATCTAAAATGAGACCCAAGTATTTTGCTTGATCAGAGAATTTAAGTGGTACACCGTTTATGAGGGGAGGGTCAATGTGTGGGACTTTGTATTTCCTTGTGAAGAGGACAAGGTCGGTTTTTTGAGGGTTAACACCTAGTCCACACCGATTAGTCCATCTGGTGAGCTTATTTAAAGCGTTTTGTAAGAGTTCTTTTAGTATATTGGGATGTTTACCCGTTATTGCAATAGCAACATCGTCCGCATAGGCAAACACTCTGTATCCCTCTCTTTCTAGAGTAGTTAGTAATTCATTTATTACTAAATTCCAGAGGAGAGGGGATAGGACACCACCTTGTGGCGTACCTCTGCTGACACTCCTTTGTGTAGTAAAATCGCCCATTTTTGAATTGATAATCCTGCTTATCAGCATCTGATTGATCAATTCGCTGATCGACTTATCTACCTTCAGAGATGTCAATACACGTGCAATTGCAGATGTGTCGACATTGTTAAATGCACCTTCTATGTCTAAGAAGGCAACTAAGGTGTACTCTTTATGATGGAGGGAATATTCGATTGTACGTACTATACTGTGTAGAGCCGTTTCAACTGATTTCCCTTTGTTGTAGGCATGTTGAGCCTTTGAAAGGAGGGACTTATCAATACTTTCCCTTAAGTAAATATCGATCAAACGCTCAAAAGTTTTGAGAAGGAATGATGATAAGCTGATGGGTCTTAAGTCTTTAGGGTTAACGTGACTGGATTTTCCAGCTTTTGGGATAAAGACAACTTTAACTTGTCTCCAAGACATCGGGATGTATGCCAAATTAAGGCAACCCTTGAAGATGTTTTCTAGGATGGGTATTAGAAAACTTGCATTTTCTTGCAGTTCGGCTGGAATTACACCATCCGGACCAGCAGATTTGTATGGTTTAAAGCTGTTAATAGCCCATTTGAGTTTTTCCCTAGTGACTAGACCTTGTGGGGGTTGTAGAGTATTGTCACCATTGTTAAATGCAATATTATTAATAATATTAGAGCTACCAGGAAAGTGGACGTCTAGTAGCAAGTTGAGCGATTCTTCGCTTGAATTGGTCCAGAGGCCAGAGGCGTTTTTCAAGCAGCTTGGCATGATTGGATTTTTGGAGAGGATTTTGCGCAGCCTGGATGCTTCGGAGCAATCTTCCACGTTGTTACAGAAGTTTCTCCAAGACGATCGTTTGGTTTTCCTCAGTTCTTTTTTATAAATCTTCAGTGATTCTTTATATGAGTCCCAGTCAGACATGTCTCTAGAAGCTTTGGCTCTGTTAAAGAGTTTTCTGCATTCTTTTCGAAGTGGATCCAGCCCTGAGTTCCACCAGTGTGGCTTCTTTTTACCTCTTACTTGTATAAGAGGGCATGCAGTATCTAGAGCTTTGTTTAGGGCTAATGTTAGATTATTGACTTTGTCGTCAAGATCTTCGATGTTGGAGGGAGTATTAAAAAGTTCAGGTTTTATTAAACTATTTAACGTTCTCTTATATTTTGGCCAATTTGTTCTTTTCAGATTTCGAAAGATCGGTTGGCAAGGTGGTTCATTTATAAAGTCAAACTGGATGTATCTATGATCAGAAAAGGAATGATCTTTAGATACCTTCCAGTTTAAAATATTATTATTAATGAATTCGGAGACAAGAGTTATATCTAAAACTTCTTGTCGATTTTTAGTAATAAAGGTTGGCTCATTACCAACGTTACTTACGAGTAGGTTAGTGTTAAGAATATAGTCGAAAAGAGACTCACCTCTGTCGTTTATATCCGTGCTACCCCATACTGTATGGTGGGCGTTAGCGTCACTACCGATGATGAGGCCGATGTTGAGCCTTTGTGATTCAGCTATCAGTCTCTCCAGAGTATCTCCCGGGAGAGGGCCAAGATGGTCGTGGCCAAGATACGCCGACGCCAGCCAGAATGTTCCTCTGGCTGTTTCCAGACTTGCGGCGGTGGTATCTCGATCGCTGAAATTAGGGAGTAAATATACATTTAGGCTGCGTTTTACTAATATGCAAGATCTGGGTTCATCCTCACCTGATGCATACAGCACGCAGTATTTGGGAGTCCTGATTCCTCGAACAATGGATTTAACAATCCAGGGTTCTTGAATCAGGACGATATCTTCATCGCTGCTGGATAAGCGAAGAAGAAGGGAGGCCGAAGCCTTTATGGAGTGTTGGAGGTTAATCTGGAGTAACCGCAGCATTTTCGCTACTGTTCTCCCGATCAGCCTCCAACACAGTTATGTCGGAGTCATCCATATCAGAGGACGATTCTAACAGAATGTCCTCATCTCCGCTTTCGTAGACCTCGGCCTCCATTGCGGAAAAACCTTGGTCGGTGTTTGGTGCTTCCACTGCTACTGGGGGTACCTGAGATGCATCGTCTTCCAATGAAGGAAGTGTGATCGATGCGCCAGGCACCTCAGTAACCGTTTCCGCTTGTGTGGGTGGGGGAGGGGGAAGGGTTTGTGCCTCGGCCCCATCTTTTTTGTAGACCCTTAGCGTAATTTCATCAAACCCAAACCTAATCACACCTTTTGATTGCGCCAGAGGAGAAAGGGACTCTGCATTGATGATCACAATTGCACCTTTATAGGGTCCCTTTGCGTCCTCTAGTTTCGCAACCTTCCAGTTGTGAGTAGGAAGGGTTGGATTGGAGAGCCGGATTACCTTGAGAACGTGGTCAGCTTCCTTGAATATGGCCGGAACCGTGATGCGAGCTCTTGGTCTGCAAGGAATGTCTTCCTTTGCTACAACCTCGAGCTTAGCACCAGGCCAGACCTCTCCAAGTCGGCTGACCGCCAGCGTCAGTAGGTCGCACGACCTCTGATCATCACAGACCATCAACTTGATGTGTCCCTGATGCCAGCCGCCATCTTTTGTGATGGGCGGTGGTCCCGGATTGTCAGACATAATGTCTATAAAGCTGAAGGCCAGCTGACCTTTGGCCAATGTCCAGTTTTCGGCAGAGATCGTGCCATCTACATCATTTCTGTCGATGATCGCGACTACCATTTTATCCTTCAGAACGTCACTGAAGGACATTTTTGCCTTGCGAGGGTCGATTGAAGTGCTGATGTTTAGCACCTTGGGGCGTTTGGGTAGTGGAACACTACCTTCCATGGACCTTTGTCGCTTCGACGTTGAGTCTTGGCTGGTCTTTATATTATTTTTGGCCAGGAAATTCTGGGCCCAAGCTATCTTAGCGTCATGCTGAGAGTTTCCTCCAGCGCCTAGTTTTTCACCAAACGTCTGGAGAATCCTCTTAGCATTACGCAAGTCCCTGTAGTAGGCCTTGGAGGGTCTAAGCTTACGCCCATCTCCCCCAGGACCTTCTTTAGGAGCCTTTGCTTTGGAGGTAGAAGGACCTGGCATCACAGCCCTGCTACCTCCGACTCGAGGTGTTGACGATTTGAGAGGTTTACTCTCAGTGGTAGTAGAGGAGCCGTTCTTCACAACTGCCTCACTACAGGAAGAAGGTAATTTTACCGGATTATCCGATGTTCCACTGGCGACAACAGGGCTATGAGTGTCCACAGCCATGTCAGCACCAGTGGAAGAGGGATGAACAGCAGACAACTTTGCCGTCGTACTGCTGGCCGGTACAGCAGACAACTTTGCCGTCGTACTGCTGGCCGATATTGTTTTTTGGTTTTGTTTTGTTTGTTTTGTTTGTTTTGTTTTATTCATTTGAAATCCCACGAGTAGCGGATAAGGGGTGGTCCATCTGTACAGAGATCCGTGTATACAGATAAGGCTGGTTAATCCGGAGGTCGCCAGGTATCCGGATACTCCGTTCACGACTGAGCTAGTTTTTTAATTGGGCCCTCAGCCTGGCTGATCATCGGCACGGGTCGTATAACACCTTAGATCCAGCCCAATTGGGAAGTTTAAGGGAAGGATATGTTTTGAGAAAGGAGAGACGAACAGCAATTAAGCCATAAGCGTCCCAGGAAGGAAACTAGGCATGACAGACAGTTATACACCATACAGTCAGGGGGTGAGGAGACATCAGCCAGCATAATAGCACAGATCTGACGGAGGAGGGGGTAAAGGATTGGGAAGGGGAGGGGCGAGCGACCTTTGGTTTCAGGACTCTTCTGGAGAAATAATTCCCGAGAATCATTGACCTTACTCAGCTTCTACAACTCGACAAGTTCGACGCTCAGGTAGAAGATGTAAGTTCTGAACAAATTAAGGATTTGTATAGTTTGAAAAATGTACATACTTTTGAAAATGCAATATTTTTTGGAAAAACCTTCAAACTTATGTCGCTGTTTTTTTTTTGGATTGCTTACAAAAAAAAAAAAAAAAAAAAAAAAAAAAAAACTGTACATTTTTTAAGGTTTTTTTTTTCAAATATTTTACTTCAAAGACCATTTTAGGCAGTGTTTTGTATTTTGAACTTCCCATAAGAATTTATTATAATCGGTCCGAATTTTGACTTTCCTCGACGTTTCAAGGTCCCTAGAATTTCTTATTAGTTTTTTTTTTAGATTGTCTAAAAAAAATTAACTAAAAAATGCCAACAAATTTGATTTTAAAATTTGTTTTTGTTAACGAGGTTTTTAGTCGAAAACCAATATTTACCAATTTTAATAGCAATTTTTGAAAGTTTTTATTTCTTATATAAAAAAATACATTTTGGATTTTTCTTAGACCATTTTCTAACGTCTAACAACAAAATTTAGTACAGAATGACATCCTTTTGAAGTCAATACCTTCATTTATTTACGAGGTATGAATTTTGTGAAGTATTTCTTGTAGATTTTAATTTTTATGAAAAAAACTGAACTTTGGATTTTTCTTAAAATTTTACGGAATGTTGAAAACAATATTTTTTATAATATAAAGTAAGTTTGAAGCCAATATCTTTAATTGTTGCCAAGGTACTTCAGTCCAAAACTTTTTTTTAGTAATATTTTTTTTTACGTTTTTGTTACCTTGAATATATTAGGAACAAAAAATGATTTAGCGCCAAAATAATTTTTTACAATGAAGAACAACGTTTTTGGCATATGAGTATATTGTGCCTCAGCTCTGAAATATGCTGAACGAAAGATTTGTTAGTTCTTCTGCTGAAACCTCAAGTGCTTCAAATTCTCATTACCATGAAGTTGCTGGGCCTGCGTCAATAGAACCAATTGCCATCTCTGGATTCGGTTTTTCCTCCGTCGACTCTGACGATGTTGTTGAATCAATTCTCTCAATTAAATCAGAAGCCGTTGGCATTGACGATATACATCCATCATTTCTCAAATGTTCTTCTACCATACTTAACCCATATTTTTAACTTCATTATCATGTCTGGTAACTATCCTATGCAATGGAAGCTAGCAAAAATCTTACCTATACCAAAAAATTCCAAAGGGATAGAGTTCAGGTCAATTGCTATTTTGTCCTTTTTGTCTAAAGTCTTTGAAAGACTCATTCAAAAACAATTAAATAATTTTCTTAATGCCAACAATCTAATTACTCCTATGCAATCTGGTTTCCGGAAGAAACATAGTTGTATCACTGCCCTAATCAATGTTATTGAAGACTTGAGGATGTCAATGGATAAAGATCATGTGTCATTTTTAGTCCTCTTAGATTTTTCGAAAGCTTTCGATTCAGTTGACCACACATTATTACACAGTAAACTTATTAATGAATTTAATTTTTCTTCTGCGGCAGCAAACTTAATTTTTTCATACCTTACAGGTAAATCACAAGCTGTGGAAATAAATGGGTCGCTATCAAATTTCCTTCCGAATTTAAATGGTGTTCCGCAAGGCTCCATTCTTGGTCCATTGTTGTTTTCAATGTACATTAATTCAATTCCAAACTCAATGAAATTTTGTTCCTTAGCTTTGTACGGCGATGATTTGCAGCTTTACTTAAATTGTCCCCTCGGTTTAATTGAACACTACATTGAATGCTTAAATGAGGATCTTGAAAGGATTCGGAATTGGTCCACAGCAAATAGGCTTCAACTAAATCCTTTAAAGACTAAATGTTAGTTATTTCCCGAACACCTCTTGATCTGTCTTACTTTCATCGTATTGTCTTTCAAAAATTCAAATTGTTTTATTTATGAAAAATCAAAGCAGCATAAATCGAAGAAGAATTATGGATGCATCAAATCGATTGGGGATTCGATTTGTAAGAAAACCTCTGGCGATTTCATGGTTTTCTTCCATTAATTATATAAGAACTTCCTTTTGTTCTATAGTTGTCCAATTTGAGTGTGACTGTGACCCTTAATAAAATTGATTTTCATAAAAATATATTCCATTTTCTTTATTTTTCGGAAAAAAAAAAAACAGAACTTACATGTTTTTCATTTAATCCTCTCATCAAGATGTGAACGCTTAATAAATGACGTTTGTTTCGAATGATTACAAAGTCAAAGTTTGCTTTAGTTTCGAATTAAAATGAACTTTCGAATCGTTAGAAAGTGAAAATACGTATCATACAAATTCGAATAACTTTCGAACGAAAGAGAATGTCAAAATAAGGCTGAATGTTTAGAAATGTTGAAATTGGACACTTTAATTTATTTTTAAGGCTCAACATTTGAAAATAATGATTTCAAATAAGAAATGAAAAATAAGAATTCCAATCATTGAAATTCTCAATAAAATAACTCCATAATTTGTTTTTTAATAAAACATATACAAATTCAGCTTTTTGTACTTTTTGGAATTAAGCAAATACGGAAGCCCATTCTTAAAATATAAATACAAGCAAATTCATATAGCACTGCACATTTTCAAAAATGTATATGAATAAACTCCAATATGTCCATGATTGAAATATTGCTTATTTCAAGATCTTGATTCAATATAGTAGTTTTGTCAAAGGGTTAAAAAATGGGTACTTTTTAATTTAAATCGATTGAAGCGAAATATTCGGAAATGGAATTTAGTTTTTGTAAGCACTTGTTGTTTTTTTAATTTATTTTGAAAAATTGTTTTGTTACTTGATTTTTTGGCGTTAAAGACTGGACGACATAAAACTAAAGCCCTTCAATCAAAAACACTATGCGTGAAAAGCTTAGAATAATTAGTTTTTTTTTTTTTATAAAATTTCAAATTATGACCCGCATAATTCATAACTTTTTTTCGGTCTATTTTAGCTGCGGTTAATCCCATCTGATTTCCTTTACTCACGACCAACAAAATATTAACCCATTTCTTGACCTATCTTTTAGGAATCGGACAAATTTTTTCTTGAAGATAAGAAGTAGCACACTACGTTTGTTCAAACCTTCTTCCAATTATTGTAAAACATCACTGAACTTGCCTGGTCAAATTGAATATAAAGGCAGCTGATTTAAAAAAGTCTTTATCGGGTAGTCACGTGCGATCGGGAGGCCGGCGGCGTTCGTTATCTCCACATGATGTTTCCCGTGGTCGACCTGTTCTCACTCAAGTTAAATTTAAGGGTCTATATCACATTAAAAAAAATATGAAACAATAAACAAATATTTCTAATCCTCATGTCTCGCCTGCACTGGGACACCTCCTGCTGCGATTTACCATTTGAATGTGAGTTTAAGGATTAATGCCTTCATGGTTGTTGAACAATGTGTGCTCTGTGTGACCCATGTATCGTTTTTCTAATCAAATAATCTTAATATCTATGTAATTTTGTATAATTGTTTGTTTATACAATTTGTCAATTCAAAACAAAAAAAAAAAGAAAACAAATTAATTATAATCTTGTTTGTTGCAACAAACACAAACAACCACAACAACAACAACAAGAAAGAAAGGCACCTGGTCTCATTAATTTGTCTGCTGCGTGTCAGAGTTTTATACAAAATTGACTATTTTATGTCGAAAAACCGATGTTAATTCCCATGACTTACTTCAGATGTAGGGTAAGTAGCCGGATTAAAATTTAAGATATTCCTGAAACATAAACTAGGAAACAATTTTTTTTATTTGATTTTATCGGGCAATAATAGCTTTTTTATGAAAATAAAATATTTTTTTTTTAACAGTCCTACATTTTTTGTTTAAATTAATTTTTACACGAAAACAACACAATGAACAGAATTGTAAAAGAATGCAATCTTTTATGAATGCAATCAATAGTAACTTAAATGTTTCTGTGAATTCACCTTGGGATTAAGAGGTCTACAAAAATAGTTATTAAAAAATATAGCAACACTTTTCTTCTCAATTATCTTATAGGAATCAATTTATTGCAATGTTTTGAAAAATGATTCGATTTCTTGGAACTCAAATGATTGCATTCTTTAATCAATTACCTTAATTTGTTTGCTACTAAATGAATGAATGATGATTAAAGAAATCGAAACAGGTTCATGTTTTTAAGTAAATTGAATACATTCTTCAAATTGATTTCACTTAATGATTCTTCAAAATTGTATTCACAAAAAAGTCTTTTTCGTACAGGGTTTTCCAATATTAGGTTTCATTTTAATAAAACAAAATAATGGGTATTTCGTTCTGAAAAGAAGGGTATGACATCAAAAATGTAAAACGTTATAAGTCAAATGGGTGCCAATGGGCTACGGTTGCAGTACAATATCTTTCTCATGAAATTTTCCATGACCAATTCGAACATTTGCAGCTGTATGTCCTCAATTTATTTAAAAATATCAACTTTGAGGTCTTGAAGCGATTTCGGAACATTTTCATATACCTTATCTATCACAATATCTTTTAAATTTCGATAAAAACAAATCATTAATCATTGCTTAATCTATTCAACGTAATTGTTACACCAATCATATTTTCCAATAATGGATCGTTCAAGTAATACGTAACGCAATTTGGGGGGAGGGGCGGTCTCGTAAAACGTTACGATGCGTTACAGGGGCGGATGGGGTCTTTCTTACAACACGTTACGTAACATTGTTTTTTTTTTTAATACAAAATTAGGGAATTAAAACTCCAAAATTAGCAACCCTTTTAATTAACGTTTTACGGGGCATCCCTAGATTGTACAAAATACGCAGGTGTTGCGGATTGAAAATCTCTCGTTTTATCTAGTATTATTACCGTAAAGGCAATTAAAACTATACCAAGGATAAAATCTGTAACATACTTTTTTGCGACTTTAGGATAAAAATGGTCACTTGAGTGTTACGTAACGTTTAGAGAGTGGGAGGGGGAGTACAGAAAAACGTTACGGTGCGTTACAAGGGGAGGAGGGGGGTCAAAAATCTTCAAAAATTGTGTTACGTAATACTTGAACGCTCCCTAAGTTAGGTCCAGAGTGATACGCCCCTTAAGGCCATAATTCTGTCCTATTATGGTAGTCTCCGTGGTGAAAATGGACCCAATAACTGAAAATCCGAATAAATTTGATTCATTTCAAAAACCCAATCGGCAATGGTACGACGTAGTATGAGTTCAATAAGTCGTTTTGAAAAATGTAGCACCGTCGTTTGCGGAGTGCTAAAATAAAAGATTGACGAAAAATCGTAGTATGGTAGTCTCCAAAATGAAAATGTATCTAAAAAATGAAAATCCGGATAAATTTGATGCATTTCAAAAACCCAATGGACAATGATACGACGTAGTATGAGTTCAATAAGTTGTTTTAAAAAATGCAGCGTCGTCGTTTGCGGAGTGCTAAAATAAAAGATTGACGAAAAATCGTAGTATGGTAGTCTCCAAAATGAAAATGGATCTAAAAAATGAAAATCCGGATAAACTTGATGCATTTCAAAAACCCAATCGACAATGGTACGACGCACAGTGGTGCGAGAGCGGAAAAAAGTCTTTTTAAGAAGTTATATTTATCCTTTTAAATTTTATGTTTAAGTACTCTTATATAACCCGAGCGTATGATTTAAAAGTATTTTTCAACATATATATTGTATGTTCTGATTTACAAGCCCTCAAAGTTGAAAAATAATTTTACTCAAATCGCGAACCGTATTTTCAACAAATTTTGAGATGTTTTTTTCCGAAGTTCCTTTAAATAAATTCTCTAGCTTCTTAAATAATTTAATTGGTCTATTTTCGATTATCTAAAATAAAAAAAAAAAATGATTATTTATAAAAGATACCTTCTATAAGTAGTCTGAAGCTTAAGTACTAGGAAAAAATGTGTTTTTTTTAAACTTTTTGATTTCAAAAAAAAGCTCCAAAAGACTCCAAGAAAGTAAGTATGCCAGCATATGCTCCATGCATTTATGTAAAAGCACAGAAAAAATCAGCTGCAGATACGTGCAGATGTGGAAGTTATGATCAAAAATGTTTCACTGAATCGGATTTCAAAAAACTGCGTTTTGACGGTGGTGTTTACCAAAAAGTTTGATTTCTTCGTTATTAATTGTCAGAATGAACTGGTTAAGCCCATTATTTTAAGAAAAAATGTCAAACTTTATTTTAAAAATAAAACAAAATTAATACATTGACACAGGTCTGAGAATTTCGATTTTTGCGAAACCATTTATTTCTGCCCGGAAAATTTTTTCAACTTTGAACTCAATTTTCTTGGAAAGAACACACGAAAAGCAATAAAGTTTTATGATATTTTAAATTATATGATAGAGCTTAAAAAAAATAGAGAAAAGGATTAGGGATAATCCTTTATTTTTTTAATTTTTCGCTAAAAGTATGGCAGGTAGAAATAAAAAAGGTGTTATTTTTAAAGTTTTATTGCTTTGTTTTTGTTGTGTATTGCGTAATTTTTTATTACCTGACTTATTAGAATAAAATCTCTTACTTAAATCTATATATATATAAAGGATTAATTAAAAAAAGTCAGTATTGAGTTATTGAGCATTAGTGCAAGGTTTTTGAGAAGAAAATACTTCCAATCAGCGCAGACGCTAAAAACCACATTTTAGCGTTATAAAATTACTACTTCATTGTTTTTTTATTTATTTTTTGTATGTATTTATCTATTTATTTATTTAATTTTATAATATACATAGTTAGTAATACTATTTTGTTCAAAATAAAAAGTTAAGATTTTACTAAAAAAAACTTTTATATAAATATATATATCGGCGTTGTATGAGTTCATTTATTTCTGAACTTTAAAGGTCTTGAGACCTAAGTCGTTTTGAAAAATACGACGTAGTTTGCGGAGTGCCAAAATCCAAAGATTGACAAAAATCGTAGTATTGTAGTCTCCTAGATGAAAATGGGCCTAATAAATGAAAATCCGGATAAATTTGATGCATTTCAAAAACCCAATCGACAATGGTACGATGTAGTATGAGTTCAATAAGTCGTTTTGAAAAATACAGCGTCGTCGTTTGCGGAGTGGTAAAATAAAAAAGATTGACGAAAAATCGTAGTATGGTAGTCTCCAAAATGAAAATGGATCTAAACAATGAAAATCCGGATAAATTTGATGCATTTCAAAAACCCAATCGACAATGGTACGACGTAGTATGAGTTCAATAAGTCGTTTTGAAAAATGCAGCACCGTCGTTTGCGGAGTGCTAAAATAAAAGATTGACGAAAAATCGTAGTATGGTAGTCTCCAAAATGAAAATGGATCTAAAAAATGAAAATCCGGATAAATTTGATGCATTTCAAAAACCCAATCGACAATGGTACGACGTAGTATGAGTCAATTTATTACTGAACATTAAAAGTCTCGAGACCTAAGTCGTTTTGAAAAATACGGCGTTCGTTTGCGGAGTCCCTAAATCCAAAGATTGACAAAAAATCACAGCATTGTTCTCAGTTATTCTCGACATCATTAACTTGTCCCAAAAGTCTAAATTTGTCCATTAGTTTTAGTATTACAAACCAAAAAGGTCCTTTATGACGACCCTAAAGTGCCTAAGTTTTGCGAACTGTGGTTTAAAAATGTTCATCATTTTTAAAGAGAATTTGATCACTTTCAATGCGTTGCAAAAGCTTGTATTGTTCTATTTTTATGAATCGCTTGGTTTTCAACTGTCAAATATCAACATATGACAGGTTTAAAAGTAACAGCTATTTAAAATAAGAAATATTATTGGAATACCTCTTTCGAAAAAGTTTCTCTGAGCCTGAACTTCCAGACTTTTATCAAATATCTTTTAAACAAGATTCAAACGAGATAAACAAAAATAATTGGCTCTTTATTTTCTTTGTTGATTGAAAATTATATGCACCTTAATTTAAGCTCATCAAATTAGTACAGCTTCTCCTTACAAATCTATATAAAGAAAAATTGCAATCAATATCCTCGCTAATGTACATAATAAAGAAACTCATATATTAAAGCCAATTTAAATACAAAATTGAAACGCCTTTATTTTTGAATCCATCAAGAAGAAAAATTCTCGTGATCTACACTAAAGAAAAGCACATCACATTACACATTTTATTGAAAACTATTTTTTTCTCATTTTATTTTTCGGAAAAAAAAAACAATCTTGAAAATGCCTTTACTTCAAAGATTCCTTATACACCCAATATTCAAATTTATAGGTTAGGTAGTTAGGTAGTTAGGTAGGTGCTATTCTGAGAAACTAATAACAAATATTTCTCCTTCAGTGGTGCATCCACAGAATCAAAGCTTATATTTTATATATCCATATATTTTATTTTTCTTGCACACTTTCCTCCTGATACCAGAACGAAAGATCTATAAGACCGTAAAGTACCTAACATTTACGATAGAGAGGAATTTTTGTGTGCAGATTTCTTTTTTTTGTCTTCCTTTTATATTTTGTGTTCGTTTTTGAAACCAACCCAAAAAAGGGTAAAAAAAAATAATAAGGAATTTTATGATACATAACTAAACATATATCACGGTTATACATTTATGTCTGCATATAGCACCTACATATATAGGTAACCCATATGAAAAGGGGTTAACGAGGGTTGACACCCAGAACTAAAATACAAATACAAAAGAAAAGAAAAAGAAAAACAGCAACAACAAAAAATCTCTTCCACAGTGTATGAGTGTAACACTGAAATACAAGGACTATCTATAGCAACCAGGACGAAAACAAAACAGAAAACAGAAAACAAAACAAAAATATTATAATATTCAAACAATGCCAAAAGCAAGAAAGTGGAATAAATTCAAACACAAAAAATTCTCACTTCCTCCTCTTTGTGAGCTTATTTTGTTTTCTTCTTTTTGTTTCTACATGAAATTTTTTTCATTTCCAACCATCCTCAAATATAACAAAAACAAAAAAAAGGACGAAAATCTCGAAACAATTATTATTAAGTTCTCTCCACAAGTATTATGTATTCAATGTGCGCGGGAAAGTGGATATGAATGTTATACTCGTATACTTTCGAGGAGTACAAATATTCAAAAGCTTCAAAAAGGATCCCACTTATAACACCACCCAACCCACTCCTCTATTCTTCTCTATAAGGATACATATTTTGCCACTCAGCTGGAGATGGGAGAAATTGTTTCCGGAATTTAGGAACTCCAAAAGGAAACTTAACTATAAATCGGGTACAAGCGAAAGAAAGTGCTGATTTTTATTCAGAGAATACACGATGCGTCAAAAAGTTGTATCTAACATTTACATATCACTCCCCCCCCTCCCCCTTCCTCTTCCTGAGTTTTGCTTTGTCTTTGGTTTTTGATAATCCTTGATAATCTACATAAAAGCATTTATTCCAAAATTGCATGATGATGAGGATAATAATTTATACTCCAGATTGCTTTTTCGTCGTCGTCGTTTTAGTCGTAGTAATTTTTTTTCAAAAACAGAAGAATCATCAAAAAACTTCAATACAACACGTGTTTTCTTAAGTCATGCTTAGAAATGTATATGTATTTCAGCTTATCTAGAGTTTATAACATCAACAAAAAAACTCCACAAGACATACAATAAAAAAAACTAAGAAATAAAAGTACTTCTACTTCTATCCTTGAAGGAAACACCGCATCGCCATCCATGACAAAGGACTAACATCAGTGAAAATAAAAAATGTAAATAACTTCGCGACAGGATGTACCCTCTTGTCTTGCTATGAATAAAACCAACTGTTGACTACAGAAACTTTCAAGGAACAAAAAAAAAAAAACCTTACAAAAGATTTTCCACTTTCAAAATGTATAAATAGGTTAAAACAAGAAGTAATATCAAAGTCGATGTCGAAAGACGACGACGGCGACGACGACCGAAGAAGAAAGTCCTCAAATTGTAGGTCAATCTGAATATCAATGGATTCTCTTTTCTTTTTTTTTTTAACGATGTGGTGGGAGCGAAGATATGGACCATAGTGAAAGTTTCTAACAGGAGTTTAAGGATATCATTGAAAAATTTAAGCTTGCTTAGGAAATTTTGGTATCACAACAAAATAAGTTTATACAATTTTGGAAACATACGAATACAAAATTTAGGACGTGAATTATTATTTTCGGTTCTTCTTCAACATGCGATTTGGAAAAGTTCACTCAAAAATGTTAAAATCGTTTAATATCCGTTCCTTTTTTTTCAACTCAATTATAAAATATTTCTTCTTTATTGAAATTAATTTCGAGTTCAGCGGAAACTTTTACAATAATAAAGTCAAACAAAAATCTCTTGACAACGGTCCAAAAGGTCAAAATATTGATATGTTAATGAAAAAATTCATACTTAAATCTTGAAAAATCCTTTTGGGAAAGTAAAAACAGATCACGTCACAAACGATTTGTATTTTTGAGACTATTTATAGTATTTTGATTTACAGAATTTTGAAATACAAAATTTTGAAATACAGAATTTTGAAATACTGAATTTTGTTCTACAGAATTTTGACCGTACAAAATTGTATTCATACAGAATTTTATTAATACATTTCAATCCCAATCCTTTAATAACTCCTAAAAGGATTGTTTTTTTTTTACAGTTAAAATAGCCTTTTTGTCTTGATAATTTTAAAAATGTTGTTCTGTCGAACGATATTGAGATGGCATTGCCACTCGCAAACAATTCTGCTATTATAATCGCACTTCCAGAAATGCGCATCAGTTTACCCTTGAACTAATTTTCGCAAGTGCGCCCTAGTTAAGAGATTCTATTTTTTTCAACCGCACATCGAGAATGTTAAATTCTTTACCGAATTCTGTTTTCCCCCCTTCTATTTTGATATTGAAAACTTTAAGACCAAATTGAATCGGTTTCTTAATCCCCCTATTTTTGCGCTCTGTTTTTAAACTTTTAAAATATTGAAAACACTCATACAATATTTTGTGTGCAAACATCTGCATAGTGGCATATCAACGACGTTTGTGCGTCAATTCGATCTTAAGTTATTGCCTAAAGCTAATTTTTCAATCAAAATCGGATTTTGTATACCTTTGGTTATTCCAAAAATACTGATAGACTGTTTTGCAGTGCTTTTCAATAACGTTTAAAATATATACTTTTTCAAGAATATCGGACATTAACTATTTTTCATAGAAAACAATAACCGCAATGTTCTAATTTCGTGTATCGGTTTTCCACAGAAAAAAAATTCGATCATTTAAATATCCTTACAGTTTAAAATTCGTATATTCAATTCTTTCAGTTTTATGCATTCAGTTCCAAATCTGTTCATTCAGAATTGCATTCAGCCCTAAATTCCATTATTCAGTTCTTTAGCTCCTAGTTTAGTTGTAATTCCTTCATTTAGTTCTTAATCTATTCAGTTCTCAACTCACTGATTTAATTCTTTATTTATTCAATCTGTTCATAATTTCAAAATTCAATTTTATTCAGTTCTCAATAACTCTTTAAGTTGTGGATTCACACATTCAGTTCTTAATTAATTATTTTATATTAAATCCATTTTGTTAGTTCTTAATTTCCTGATTTAGTCGTTAAGAAGTGAATTATTCAGCCATTTAGTTCTTAATTTATTGATCTCTCAATTCAATTTCAATTCTTTATTCAATCAATCTGATCATAATTTCAAAATACGATTTCATTCAATTCTCATTTTCATGGTTTACGCATTCAGTTCTTAATGCATTCATTTTATATTTAGTACATTTCGTTAATTCTTAATTTCCTGACTTATGGTCATATTTTGCATTTCACTTATTGTGAATACACTTTGCGAAAGTGAATTTGGGTGTTCCACAATTCGTTATTGTGAATTGGATTTCCGAACATGCAAATGGATGTTCCGTATTTCGGTTTGTTCCATTTTTTGAACGCATTCAAATCACATTTTTTATTTCTTTGAATTGATCTTTGATAGCTTCTTTCTGCTAGGAATCAGAGGGTCGCAGCAAGTTTTTGAATTGAAGGAATCGATGAACGTATTATAAAAGGTTCTATTTCCCTTAGAACATATAAAAAAGCGGCTTTGCTTAATCTTAAATTACAATTAAAGTTTAAAAGAGGAAATCAAGAATTTACAGAACAATTCTACAATAATTTTCACACACTTACATTGTGTCAGATAAATCCAATATATTTAATTTGTCTCGCAAAATTCGTCTTCTTATTTCTTCTCTTGAATTCTGCTTCCTTTTTTCACTTAAAATTGCCAATTATATTTCATTCATCTTCAAAACAGTAAACATTTTACTTCAGAAACAAAATAAAAATGGATAATCCTTCAGTTCTGACAGTTCGAAGCAATTTCAAAGTTTTCGAAATCGATCGAATTGAAGAACATGCAATTTAATTTCACGTGAAATTGAAAAGTGATTTCAATTCAATTTCGATCGAAATTCGGAACATGGGCGTTAATCTTAAAATATGAATTATTATTTCATTTCATTCATTCTGTTCTTAATTTTAAGTTACAAGTCTTTATCAGTTCTCAATTCACTCAATTGGTTTTTTAATCAATTCAACCAGTTCTTGATTTTCTAAATAAGTCGTTTTTAATTTATTTATTCAATTCTGAACTACTTTATTCTGTTACTAATTCAGTTCTTGATAATGTTCTATCAGTTCTTAAATCACTCATTCAGTTTTAATTTCGTTAATAAAATTTTTGGAATATTGATTCTTAAATTTAAATTTCCAAATTTAGTTCTCAATCTACTTACTCAATACTTAACTATTTAATACAGTTTTTAATTAATCAATCAGTTCTCAATTAATTCATTCTTTTTTTCAACGTTTAATTTTCCATTCACTCATTCAGTACATAATTGATTGAAACTGAATCAGTCATTTAACTCTGAACTATTTCATTCAGTTTAAGTTCTTTATTTATTTATTCAGTTCTCAATCCACTCTCTCGATTTGTATTTTATTCATTTAGTTCTTAATTCACTTTGATATAGTTCTTAATTAACTGAATGAGTACTTAGTTCATTTATTCCGTTATTATGTTTTTGGTTAGACAATAAAATATGTACATATTTGAAAAACAACTTAATAAGTCTTGTGAAAGATTCATCATTGTTTAATCTTAAAACAAAATTAAGTTTTTACTAATTCCATATCTTTTATTTCAAGTTTTTTTTTCTTTTATTCAATCAGTACCTACCTCAATTATTATCTATATCCCTTCTTCAAGGACATTCAACTCTTCCCGCATATCTTTCGGATACACAAAGTTCTCAAAAGTACCACTTCAACTTTAAATTGAATTTGTTTCAAATGCCCTTATAGTATACTATACTATATGAGATTGTAGTGAAATAAGTTTTATGATATTTTCCAACCCCTATGAACCTCCTTTAATTATTGTAATTAATTTTATTCAGAGACCTTTTGTAACATGATAACAATATCAATTTCAACAGAAATTTAACTATTCAAACATAAGAGTCATTTGGCGGCAGCGGCAGCGGCATCGGCAGCGTCAGCGTAGAAGAGTTCCAAATTAACTATAAATCCCCATTTTCAAGTTTAAGATATCAATTTACCTCTTGAAATACGTCGTCTTCGTTATTCGTCGTTGATGATTTGAGTTCTTCTTTGAGGATTATGAATGTGTTTGCATTTGTTGAAGATCTCAATACCCGTAGTAGTTAAATAATATCCTCAAGATTAAGTGCTTTACCGTCATCATCCAAAAGCATAGTCCACTTTAGGCTTTAATTTAATGTTTTTCAACTCAATAAAAAAAAAAATTATATTCAAATAAAACGCATTCAAATTTCAAAAAAAAAAAAAGAACTCGTTGTTGTTTGGTTAAAAAGGCGAGCGGTTGCCCCGTCCGTCTGGCTGGACTTATAGGTACTTAAAATACAAATTCACATAAGTTTTTAGTTGACTATAAAACAAAATTAAATACACAATAGCAAATAACTTTACAATATATACCAAAACCTTGATACCTATAACATTCGACCATCATCGTCTTGAAGAGCTAATAAAAACAAAAATGGTCGTAAAATTATTGCTTAATGCGCCGCCATGGAACTAATTCAATTCTTCGTTATGTTTTCTCTGCCCAATAAGATTTACCATATATTAATTATGAGTCAGGCAATAAATGTTTTTTTTTTAATTTTAAATTATAAATCGGAACGGTACATAGACTATATGCTCACAATTTACATCGAATAAAATATACAAAAATAGTCCTTGAGGAATTATTTAAAAAAAAAAAAAATAGGGCCTGTTAATGCGACCAAGAAGATCGCAAAAAGAAATTCTTTTAAGTGATTCAAAACTTGTAAAGTCATAAAGACTTTTCGAGTACGTGAGAAAGAGTTCAAAAAAATAAAATTAAAATTATTATTTTTGACTTCGAGTTTCCTGTTAATGGAAAAAGATTCTATTTTTAGAAAATTTTGAATTTTTGTGTTTTCCTAAAATGTAAGTAAAATTTTATTTATTTTATTTTTATGGCAAATTGTAAAATTCGAGTCAAGGTTCTTAAATTAATTATTATTTTTATTTTGACCTTATGCATGCTGGCTGGAAAGTTCATTGAATAGTCGGTTTAGTCCGTAAAGCTGGAAACACTACAATCGAATTTCGAAATTCAAATGATGCAGAAATTAAGCGCTCTTCTTGTTTTAATTGAGTGATCTAATCCCGGCTTGGTTCTAAAATACTTTTTTTTCACAAATTTGTGTAAATCACAGCTTATCGTCAAGCTGGAAACACCGCACCTTAAGCTTTCAAATCTAAAAAAAAGTATTGAAAAACCTTATTTTTAGGAGCTATCGATTGGTTTTCTAAAGTCCTTACACCCAAAATAGAGTCCAAAAGCTGACATTTTTCGATATCTTCTGAACTAAAAAAATATTTAAAAAACTGAGATTGTAAGAATTAAGTTCATCTTAGTTTTATGAACTACCAATTGGTTTCTACAGCCCTCATCCACCAAAACTTGTGGTGATCCCAGCTTTACGTGAAGCTGGAAATAGCACAGCTTAAAAAGAAAAAAGTAAAAATAAATATGCAATTCGAGTAAGGAAGGGTTTTTCATTAAAGCCGGTTCGATTTTAAAATTGAATAAAACAAGTTGTATATAAGATATATGTATATAAGATTTTATCTTTATTTGAGAGCACTATCAATGACATTGTGTGTGAAATATAACACCGTTTAAATGACCGTCGCGGATTCGCTGGGTGGCGCATAAATCAAGCTAAATTTGACTAATGGTACCGATTATGTTGTCTTTGAGTGCTGCGGTGGTTTGAGTTTGCGGCTTATTCGTATAGACCTGCGACTTAAAAAAGCTCTACAAGAAAAAGTCTATATTGGTCAAATCCAACGATATTGGTGGCCAATTCACGTCGCTTGGAAGCGAGATATTTCACGCAATCAAACCGCTTCGATAAAATATCGATTGTATTTTAAGCTGTGTGGCACGTAGCTCCACCCTGTTAAAAACATATGCCTTTGGTTTTCATATCATTTAATTCAGGTCAAAAGCAGTTGGTGATCATTAACCTATAGCGATAAACGTTGACGGTGATGGCATTTCCAGCATCATTTTCGAAAAAGTACGGACCGATTACACCTCCAGCTCAAAATCCACACCAAACAGTTACTTTATTTGGATGTACTGGCACCTCGTGAATCTTCTCCGAAATCCAGCAATTTTGCTTATTCACTTTCTAATTTATCCAAAAATGAGCCTCATCGCTAAAAATGATTTTTCGACCAAAACTGCTCTTAAATCCAAGTAGTTTCAGTTTCTGGGTCAGTTGTATTTGGTATAGGTACGGGCCCAAATCACGACTCAAAACTCGTTATGTTTTGGTCTGCGACAGGCCAAGTTCTTGTGAGCAACAGGTATTTGACTGTCTCGTACTCTGTTGCCCACTTTTACGAACAGCGGCGATGTTTTCGACAGATCTTGTGTTTTGTTAATGTACGGGTGTTGTTTTTTTTTTTTTGATAATAAACGGGCACTAAAGAGGTTAATAATACCTTAACATGTTTAAAGTTTTAACACAGTGCGGGCTTTAGGAAAATAGGGAAGGATTACAGAGGGGATACCGATGCACATTGGTCTTAAAGTTTTGAATATCAAAATGATAGGGAAAAACAGAACTGGGTAAAGCATTCCACATTCTCGATGTGCGGTTAAAAAAAGAATCTCTATACTTGAGAGTACGTCCGAAATTGAGCTCAAGGTTAAACTGATGTGCATTCCTAGAAGTACGAGTATTAGGGCTGAATTGTTTGAGGGGGGGGGGAATGCAACTGGCTAATTCGACAGAACACTGTTTATAAAAATATCGGTAGAACACCGGCTTATTGTTCACTAAGCCGGTGGACTTGAATTTGGCCACCAAACGTTGAATAGTACACTTGGAACAACGACCATAATAAAAGTTCATCATTTGCACGTATTGCTCGACGCTGTAACTTCAAATGATAATGTGTCTTTAGTGACTAATCAAAAGATATTTTGACAGAAAGTAAAAAAAAAAAACAATATGGCCGCCATTAGCTGTCAAAATCAGACCTTCGTATCGGTATTATTTCTTTAATTCTCATTTTGCTAACCCTCTAACCTTAAACGTATTCAGGGTCGTCATATTTTTTTAAGGGCATTTGAAATATGGATAACAAAATAAGGTCTTTAAAATAATGTACAATGTGCGTATAAACATTTCAGTCCCAAAATATGACCCCTCCTAAGCCCGCAACCCTGACCCGAATGCCTATATGGGCCAACCACTCCGCCCAGTATTAGTCTGTTGTTTGTTCTTAACATGGGAAATCTACTCGAAGGACCACACAGCGTCTGATCATCAAATTGCACACCTTATTACACTTGATTTCTAATAACACCTTTTTTCGTGAACAAAAAAGTCGTGAAATTCAAACTGTCTTTGTCCATTGCTTTCATTAATGATACAGGGTGGGCCGTTAATAAGTGCACTTTTTGTCTCGCTCTAACTCCCGAACGAAATAACCGAGACGCGCGGGGATGGTATCTCCTTGCAGCTCGAGATCTAAATTTTTAGTCGCAATGAGTCCGTTCACGGGAGAGCAGCGCGATTTCTGCGTTCGCGCCTTTTATGAAAACAATCGCTCATACGTTCGTCGGCTTTTTCGGGTAAAGTTTGGATTACGCAACATCACTGAGTGTCCAAGTACGAATGTAATCAAAAAATGGATCGTAACATTCGAGGCAACGGGATCAACGCAAAAACTTCGACCTACAGGACGCCCACGTTCCAGGCGGACTGCAGAAACAATTGAACGCGTCCAAGCTTCTGTGCGCGAGGATCCAAGAAGCTCTACACGGAAACGCGCTGCGGCCCTGGGAGTAGGTACCCAGAACGACTGTACGTCGCATTTTACGGGATGATTTGAAGTTATACTCTTACAAAATTCAGATTGTCCAAGATTTGAAAGAATCCGATTTTGTTTCACGGTTCAATTTCGCAACAGAAATGTTACGGAGATTCCCTCACTTCAATAACATTATCTTCTCAGACGAAGCTCATTTTCATGTCAACGGATTTGTTAATCGACAAAATTGTCGATACTGGGGAACAGAAAATCCACGCTTAAAACATGGACGACCGTTACACTCTCCGAAAGTGACCGTTTGGGCCGGAATAGCCAAGTGGGGGATCATAGGGCCGTATTTTTATGAAGATCGATACGGGCGTAATGTTACTGTTAATTCAGAGCGTTATGTTTCGATGCTTAGAGATTTTTTAGCTCCAAAACTGCAAGAATCGAGTGGTTACACTATTCACACCTGGTTCCAGCAAGATGGCGCTACCTGCCATACAAGTAACGACTCTCTGGAGGTCGTTAGAGAAATGTTTCCTCAAAGGTTGATATCGAGGAGGGGTGATATTGCTTGGCCACCCAGGAGCCCTGACTTAACGCCACCGGATTTCTTTTTATGGGGCTACCTCAAGAGTAAGGTGTACTCTAATAATCCTTCAACGACGGCTGAATTAAAAGCGAACATTGAAGAAGAAATCCGCTTAATCACTCCGCAACTTTTGACAAAAGTGTTCCAAAATCTCAGAGTCAGATTGGAAGAGTGCTGTAGGCGAAATGGACAATAGTTGGATGATTTAATTTTTAAAAAATAAAAATTCATTTCGTTTTGTATAATTTAAAATAAATATTTCATTTAAAAGCGCTACAGTTGTATTAATATAATTTTTTTTTAAGTGCACTTATTTACGGCACACCCTGTATTTTCAGTCATTTGATATTGAAAAACTTTGTTTTCAAGTCCTCTCATTTAACAAATTAATCAAATTAAAATACAGAAAAATCCTGAAGACATAAACAAACAAAGTTATGTAGCAATATAGAAAAGTTCAAATAACTAATTAATTTTCGCAACCTTCATCGTATGTTTATTTTTAAGAAAAACTCTTTTGTTTTGTATTTTTATTTACTCGTAAATAAAAGATTTTGAACTGATATGCGATGCATTTATTTTATATATGTATTTTTTTTTAATTAAACGCACAAATTCCACCCTAAAAATAAAGAAGATATTTGATTGCAGTAAAAAAGTGCATTGTGCATTTTCTTCCCCTAATTTCTTTCGTTTTTTATGTGTTTGATTCATTGCATTGTTCGCTAAGCTCTTAAGTCTCAATTGGTGGAAGATTAAATATTCTTCTTTCTTCCCTTTTTCTTCAAAGAAATAAGTTTTTAACAAAGAAGAAGAAAAATAGAACTAACAACAAAAAAAAAAAAAGAAACTCATTTAATTCTGGAAAACTTTACGAGATATAAACGCAAATATGATTTAAAAATCATTGTCTTACTTATCGTCGTTGTTCATAAAAGCCTGCTTTAAGGTACATACCAACTTTTTACTTTATAAGGTACCTTTAATCCCTCTTCTTGTTTTTCTTCTATACATGATGCATGTGGCACAGAGTTAGGAGTCGCATTTGAAACGTTATCTCAATAAAAAACATTTCATAAATCCTTTCCACACGCCCTTTAGCAGCTAGCTGCAGCAGTAGAGGCAGTCTTACGCCCAATGAAGCAAAAAAATATTATAAAATAAAAAAAAACTTCCTAAGTACCTACCATTCTCGTTCGCTAGCATTATACCCATTAAGGTAGAAGCTATACCTAGGTATGTGCCTTAACTCAACCTACAACGTGCTTTTATCGTAGAAAGATGCAAGTTCTTGGTGTGTTCCTGCTGTGCGCGCCACGGGTACCTATGACAGCACTGCCACACTACCCTGATTTTGTTGTTTATTGTTGTTGTAACTTTTTGTTTTAATATTTTTTTTTTTTTTTTTAGTATAATATATTTAAATGTGCCTCTTGCCTCGTGTCCTGTATATGGAGAGTGCTAAAGAGACTTAAGAGAGCTGGAGAGTGGTTTGTTTTACCGGCCTTCAGGAAAAAAAGAAGTATACATTTAGTCTTTTTACGATGAATCTAATGATGGAATTTTGTTATGAAAACAAACCAACAAAAAGAGACGACACTTGGAAAATTTTCGTTACGTTTGAGTCTTTGTTGTTTTTATTTTTTAAGGCTTGTGTGTTTATCAGTTGCAATATGCATGGAAGTGTCTATGAACCTGGAAAGATATTTGTGCCAATTTTTGTCTCTTCTGTGTTTTTATCTTAATTTGTATGCTTTCTATGCAATATGGAGAATACAAATGTGGAATTATATCCTTTTTCATTCTTTGTGTTAACGCAAACACCCCTCAACCCCTCACCCTCTTTTCATGTAGTTTAGAAATGTTTCCGAAGAGAAGGTTGCTTTAAATATTGCACTCAAAATTTAAGTGGTATACAGCTATGGTCAAAATAATAGGGACTAAACTTATTTTTTGGCTATTATATCCTTGTAGTACCTGCGTTAGACAACAAGTCTAAAATATGAGTAAAGGGTTTGTATACCTTCAATATGCCAAAGACACAGTGTGAGCATTAAGAAAAGAAGGAAGGGTTGGATAGGAGATGTCGGTATACATTGATTTTGAATTTCTCAACATTGTAATGACAGGGAATGACAGGATGGAGCGTAGCAAGGCGTGAATCTCTGTACTTCACAGTACGGCCGAAGTTGGGCTGAAGGGTAAACTGATGGGCATTCCTAAAAGCGCGGGTATTACGGTTAAATCGTTTAAGGGGAGGAATGCAACTGGCTATTTCACTAGAGCATAGTACGATTAAAAAGGTTGGGACAAGAAACTTTACGACGATGTTCGAGTGACGTAATCGAGTTGTGATGTTAATGCCTCCAATCGTTTTAAAAGGTTTTCTTTGAATATTGTCCAGGCTTAAATAAGTTACTAAAGTACCAGCTCAGAGATGGGAGTTATATTGAAGTTTTAGGCGTATATAGAATTTGTAGATTGTCGCCAGATCAGACGGAGAGACAAATTTCTTGCATCATTTAAAAAAAAACCTAGACATCTTGTTGCATTTTTGGCAACATGGCGATGGCGTATCGCTTTAACGATACAAGACAGCATTGGGTTTTCGAAGCATTAAATTCTACACGGTTTCTTATTCCCCATTGTACATTGCTGTGTAGGTCGGAATTCAAGGAGCTTATATTTTGTCGTTGCAGTTCCACATCCGAAGATAGGGGTTGTGAGTCTGGAAACGAATATGAAAAGCTAAGAGTGCTATAATCAGAGAAACAATTAATTGGATTAGAAGCTGCAGACAGGAGATCATTTATAAAAATGAGAAAGAGTGTTGGAGATAGAACAGAGCCCTGCGGTACACCAATATTTATATTATGGTGTTCAGACTTGAATCCTTCCAAAACAATTTGTATTGAACGGTTCGAAAGAAAAAATTTCTAATCCACCGAAAAGAGATTCGTCGATACCAAAAGCACGCATTTTGAAAGAGCAAGAAGCCTTTGAAATGTCAAGTGCAATAATGTTTCTTTCTCCTAAACGATGTAAAGATGTGTTCCACTGTTCGGGTGAGATGAACCATGAGATCACCAGTGGACCTATTGGTACAAAAGCTGTACTGCCGGTCATTAAGAAGCTTTTGTTCCTCAAGATATTTCCCAAGCTGATAATTAAGGGAAAGAAGGGTATTTTTTAAAAGAGTAAAGCTTGATTTAAAGCTTTTTTAAAAAAAACATTTTGACCAAAAATTTCAATTAATTTTATTTGTCAAAAGTTCTTGTTGGCTGGGAATCAAATTCGAATTTTCCGAGGACTCCAAAACCATTCTTTAACGCCAGGTTTTGAAATATTACTTTTTAAAATTTGAAACTAATATGAAGTATGTTTTTAAAGGTGTATTTATTAGCCGCGTTTTATTATCACCATGATCTCATCCGGATCTTGAATTTACATGCATTACAACAACAACACAAGATCCTGCTTTGTGTTTGAATCTCAATTTGAGATCCAAAATTTAATTCTTTTTTTCACAACAAGGAGCGCTCTATATTGTTATTTCACATGTAAATGTTGGTATCATTGCAAACAAATTAAATAAAACCTGTATTGCCATATAAACATTTCCATTTGACTGAAATAAAATATTTTTTAAATAGAAAGCGAGAAGCTTTATATTTATTTATTTGGTATATAATCCATGAAATAATTAGATATTTTAACAAAACCAGATATTAATTGGTGAAATTAAAATAATTAAGTCCAAAAAAATGTATATTTGACATAATTTATGGGTATTATTTTCCCCCCAAAAAAGGAACAAAAAAAAATCATTGAGCAAAATGTTCTTTGGGCAACCCTGCTTTAAATGTCAAAAAATATAAAGTGTCACATTTATTAAAAGGTCAAAAAGAATCTGGACTACATGTGAGACCAAAGCGTTCCTGGATGCTTTGAGTTTGAGAGTGCAATGGTGATTTGCAGAAACACTTTCAAAAGTTGTGGAGCTTCCATTTTTGGTATGTGTTTGTTTTTTTTGGTTCGTAATGTCACTTTTGAAAAAAAAAAAACGAATTTGACACTGCTACCAAACTTTAAATAACAAAAAATATGATGATCCAATGCTGTTTTATTATCATGATCTGATCCGGATCAGATCATGGTGATAATAAAACGCGGCTATTAAATTAAAATATAATGTCTGGTACATATATGGCTGGCACGGCCGGCTCTAATTGGAGGTCCAATTTTCGATGACTGTTTTCAATTCACAATTGTGGCCGTATATCGGCAAAATACGACGAATGCGTAGACTACCGCCATCACATATCTTAATATGATTAATTAACAAAAAAGTCAATAAACATGGCTCTAAAGAGGGTCTCCATTGACTTAACCTTCTGGATAGCATTGTTTTTAAGGAAGTATTGATCAATTATTCCACCAACCCACAAAACACACCAAATAGTCGGTTTTTGAGAATATAACTTCTGTGCATTTGAGAATCCTCATTTCTCAAATTATGGCAGTTTTGTTTGTTCAAGTACCCATTCAATCAAAAGTGAGCTTCAACGCTAATCAAAATTCGCGTGATACGTATTTTGAAGAAAGCCATGATTTTTAAAATAAATTTGCATAATTTTAGAGAGTTATTCAGGTGTCAATCTATTTTACAAAATAAAAATAAATCACTTAACAGCTAACACAATAACAACAGTGTTGCCAACTTAAAAATCTATACCTGAAAATAAAAACACTTGTCAAAAACAGGCCTATCATAAATTCCATCGAAATTTTTGATTAAAGGCTCAATGCCTTTTAAGGCTATGTAATGAAATTCAAAACGGTTTGCCACCTTTATTCTTCAATATTCAGTTAAAATATTTACAGTATTCCATAAAATGTTTGGAAAATCTGTAGAAGTTCTTAGATTTCACGTCTTTTATATACATTTTGGTTTTTGTAACGTTATCGTAGCTTCATATAAACAAGGCTTTTAAATCAAGTTTTTGAAATATATGAAGTCGTAAAAATAATTTCGAAAACGGGTATTTAAAAAAAAATTTGATTGGATATTGTTAAAATCGTAGTTTGGATTAGAAATCAAAACAATAAACGCATTGGAGTCAAGGTAAAATCATCATAAAATTTGTTGTTAAGGACTGTGTCGTATTTAACATTAGCCTTAAAAACAGTGGTTTTGGTTGATTCTAACATTTTTATAGAGGCATGTTTTTTAAAAAATACTTATGTGATTGGAAGATTATAAGGTTTGGTCGAGTGAATTCGAATTCATCGTTTGAGGGAAAGACAAAGTCATTTTTTTCTTGAGGATTTAAATACCACACGTTCTTTAATCTTTCGCTCATTGGAAGGACTCTCAATGAGATTCAGGTCCAGTTAATGGAGTTATAACGACCTAGGGGTCATTTTCGTGTTCGAAACGTCATCTGATAGCCAAATATAGGCAACATTCTACAAAATACGAGTATATCAACGCATATGATAATTTTCAATTAATTCAATCATAACAAAAATTTGACATTTTGTCACTCAAGAAAAGTAACCCTTAAGTGTTATCCTGTCAAATCCAAGTTTGAACATTTTTTTTTTTTTTTTTTTTTAAGCTTTGGATTGAATCTTCCCACGTTGGATGACGAACAAATGTTTTTAAAATTTGCCCAAATAAATTAATTTCTTATAAATGTTAATTTTATTTCGGACCAAGCTGTATGTATATATGTACGTTCTATATGTAACGGCTGATAAGTATGTGTAATGCTTAAGTGTATCCCTCTTAAAAGGACTTCCTTTTAAAATGATATAGCCTCCAAAAATAGAACCTTAAACTCAACCGCAAAACTCTCAAACCACAGAATTAGATCTATTTTCATGGTTTAAGTGCAATTTTTTTTCTATTTTTTTTTTAATTAAGGTTAAACTTGGCGGCGTAGTTGCTTGGCACGTGTGTGGGTGTCCCTGTTTGTCTGTCTGTGTTGCTGTGTGTTTGTCTATTTCGGAGAAAGGATAACCTTTCTCATTTATTTTTCTTTTTTTTTAAAGGGACAACAATCTCGGTTGTTTGCATTGTTTTTTCCTTTCTTTTTGTTTTGTTTAAGGGGTTTTTGCGGTGGTGGCGAGCAACGTCGGACGGGGGCGGCGGCAACGCGCGGCAGCGAGTTGGTGTTTTATTGTCTTTCATACAAAAGAGAGGGGTTTTTTTTCGAAATTGAATTCAAATGAATACAAAGTCCTACATAACTTTTTGATATGGATGTCTGGTTACTTGGGTTTTTGTGTTGGACCATGTGGTGCATTGTGTACACTTGTACATCAGAAAGAACCACCAGATTGGTCCTTCACTAATTAAAATTGTAAACTTCTATCTTCTTCTTCTCGTCCTTATGAAATTTTTCTTTTTTTTTTTTAAATAAATTATTGTGTTTGAAGTATACTTAGGCGTGTTTTTTTTTTTAGGTTACCTTCCATACATTATATTTGTCAAGTTGAAAATACGATTTGTTTTTTTAAATTTATTTCGTTTACTTAAAAAAAATTAGACTTTTGATGTTTTACGTTAATAAGGGTCTGAAAGTTGAACGATTTTAATGATTTTAATTTTTAACTTTTTCAAAATTAATAATATACATAAATGAAGATGTTAAATGGGATAAAAAAGTGAACCGGTCTTAATTGGAAACCATTTTAATATTCACTCTGACTAATTTATTCGAGGTTTTCCAAAAAAAAAAGGCTTAATTTTAAAAGTAAAATCGACTGTTTTGAAGAGAAATCAATGGAAGTTCATTGCATTGTTAAGAGGAAAGTATGCCAAAGGCCGCTACGACTACGGTTGCTATCCTTTTTATGAAATTTGTCATGTCCTCAATCATTTTTGTATTTTTCCAGGTAAGAATTTAATAACATAGCCACCGAGGTGCAAACGGGACTCATCATTCAAAATAGTTTTTTTTGAATTTTTCGATGAAAGTCGGTATAATTTTTATGCATTTCAAGTACTCAATCAGCGAAAAAACAACGGTGCTGGTGATCGCTCGGCTTGAATTTTGTGTAAACTGAAGCTTAAAAGCCTCAATATCTAAGTCTTAATCCAAAATACGGTACGATGACGTTTGTGGAATGTACACTCTACAGGGTTGTCCATTTTGCAGTTTCAAAAGTAAATGTTAATAAAACACCTATAAAACATTTTTATATTTTCTTTTTTAGCATAAAGTTTGAACGTTTGAACATTATGTGTGAAACACTATCATTTAAATGACCACCACTTGAATTGTTGCAAGCATCAATTCTTTTGAGGTAATTTTCGACCATTTTTGACACATATTGGGAGGTATCTCAGCCATAACTTGACGAATGTTTGTTTTTAAGTGCTCAAGAGTTAAAGGTTTATGTGCATAAACACGGTCTTTCGCGTAGGTCAACAAAAAAAAAATCCAGCGTTGTTAAATCGCATGATCTTGGTGGCCAGTTGATATCACCACGACGAGAAATTACGCGCCCAGGAAATGTCTTACAATAAAGCCATATTCGCTATATTATCCTCCAAGTCGTATTTTTCAATAGCAGGCAATAAAAAAATCGGTTATCATATGACCCTAACGTAAAACAGTCCTAATTCCTGAGAACGACAAGGAATCCACACATTCGGGTCTTCGACTTACAGCAGCGATATTTTAAGCGGTACGAGCGAAACGATGATGCACATGCCCTACAATATCTGTAACCAATCCAGTCTCTTCAATTTTCTTCACAATTTTGCCAATTGCTTGCGTATTTGGACGATTATGTAAACCATATTTCCTCTTAAAGCCCGATATGTGGCTTTAGCAGAATCACCATTTTTGTGATAGGTTTTAACAATTTGTTTGCGTTGTGCGATAGCTTCGATCTATTTTCGTAAATGTCAGACTTGCAACTGAACAAAAAATTGGTTTAACACCTTAGTTTGACAGATGTTGAATTCCAACCCTATACTTTTGAAACAGCAAAATGGATAACCCGGTATAATTTTATAGATCGACGAGGAATTGACTGGGTTTTCGGCAAAACTACGGGTAGAAAGAGCAATATTTGTAGTTTTTTTCTTAAACGACGCACACGGTTTTGACTCCACATCAGTAACCTATCCCAAAAGCCAACATTATTTCCACAAGTTTTGCTATTGTCGCCCGAGAAGGTGCTTCCCTACGGTTTAAAAATACTTGAGTTTGTCAACAGTAACAACAAATTTTCCTTAATGTTGTAGTGAATTTTGACAATTTCGACACGTTTTTAAACATGTATGGTTACATTTTTAGTAATTAAGTAGTTATTATTTGTCAAATGTCAGAAGATGACAGCTTCAAATGTGATAGCTACCCAAATACCGGGCTATTCAAAATGAAACCTCTTATTGGAAAACCTCTTTATCTTTTAAGCATTCACTCTTAGAAAATAAAATTTTGATTTCGTTCTGTCGAAAAACTAAAAATTGTATTTCTTTGAGTGTTTGGAATGATGTTTCAAAACTATTGAACCATTCTTCAAGTCTTAGTTTTTGTTTGTACATTTTTCCCTTAGCTGAGAAGAAGAATTGATGTAATTTCACCCGCAATTTCCCAAAAATCTGTCAATTCGTTTCAAGAAATTAGATCCACAAAATAAAATAAGTCTTGGTCATTTTTCCCTTTACTAAAAATAAAAATAAAATGGATGCACTTGGGCGTATACTTGTTTTTTTTTTGTTCTTCTGTAAAAAAGTGTAGGGACCTAAAGCACAGTCTTTGGGGATAAAAGTGGATGTGAAGCATAAACCACTTATAATTTTGTAAAATCTCTTAAATATAAACTTTATGATGAAAATAATAACATAAGACAGCAAAAATCGCTCTAAAGTCAGTCAGCCTCATAAAAATATCCCCCAAAATCGACTTTTGAAGAAAAGTCAAATGCTTGCAGAAATATACCTTTTCTATCCCAAGGGTCGTCTGATCTATTGATTTAATTTCATTGCATTTTGGTTGCAATCAAGTCTAGGACATTAAGAAGCAATGAAAAAGTTTTGCTTTGCTTGTTTTTTTCTTTTTGCTTTCTCCTTTTTTAATATCAATTTAATGTTGTTTGTTTGCTATTTGCTACAAAAACTATACAAGTTGAAGACAAAACTTTTATCGCTTGTGATTTGTATCATGTCATAGTATTAAACTCTCTCAATAAAACTGCACCCCTTTTCGCAAAGACACAGTGGCATTTTCTTGAAAAAAGGAATCTTTTTTACTACCACCACCGCCGCCGCTGCTTACAAGAAGGATAAAAAGGATAAAAACTAAAATGCAATGAAGTAAGATGCTATAAAATAGCTCCAATTTTATAACCAAATTTAAATCATGCTATGTGTCATTGATATTATCAAGCAAACTCTTTCGAGTCTTGACTCTCTAATGCACATAAACTCAAAGGACCTTTCTGTTTTCTTTTTTTTATATAATATATGAAAAGGTACACAAGGAGGATATTTTGTTCCTTTCATGATGCGCGCATTTAAGAAAGCTAAAAAAGTCTTGCTTCTTCCTTTATTTTTCCTCAAAAAAAAAAAAAAAAAAAAAAAAAAGTGAAAACAAAGATTTTAATTATGCTCATGGCGTGTGCATTGAGGCGTGTTGTCGTAAAATGCACTCCTCACGTTTTAGTATTAACAATCATTCTTAACGGTTTGATGCAGTGAACACGTCATTTAATGAAACAATACTGACGACGACCTCATATAAATAAAAAACAACAAAAAACAACCCTGTCTACAGATCGTAAAATAAAAATCCATTTATATGTTGAAGCTGCCTCTGCCATCGTGTATCTTTATGAATTTTTGTGTTAAGTGCTATTCAACTTCCTTATGCCAGTCGCTCGTTTCGAAATGAGGCAATTCCTCGTCTCAAGGATAAAAACACAACTCCTTGATCCACACCTACTGCATCACTTGAAAACTTTTATGTCATTGTACATAAATGAACCCCACAACTTCTGGTGTGTCCTTTTTAAAAGGGAGCGAAGAAAAAGGACGACACAAAATTGGTTGTCTTGGTTTTATTTGCAAATGACAGAAGGATGACAGGTCACAATTAAATTGCAAAAAATGATGTCAACTTTGCATTTAATTTTATAAAATCGTATACTTTCCCTAAATCTCCTAAACGTATGCAACTACAAATTAAAATATAAAACAAACAAAAAACAATTTCAAAAGTTCTTGAAACTAAATACAATTTTCTACTTTAAACCTCAAATCCAACGCACTTACAAATGTACAACACATCAAGATA
This sequence comes from Eupeodes latifasciatus, assembly GCA_920104205.1. Taxonomy (NCBI): domain Eukaryota; kingdom Metazoa; phylum Arthropoda; class Insecta; order Diptera; family Syrphidae; genus Eupeodes; species Eupeodes latifasciatus. The sequence goes on along the minus strand of OV049926.1, from coordinate 24,153,157 downwards.
CAAAACAAGCGTACATGAAAAGTTTTGTATACTTCGCTGTAGTTGTACATAATTGAATTTTTTGTGTGTGTTTTAATGCAGTTGCAGTCGCAAAAGTATCTAGATATTGTATCTGATATGGTAGTAGCTGCTGCATGCATCCGTTTGACTAGTTAAATCCAAAACATAGCTCTCTATACACCTGCTGAAGCTGTTTGTTCTTATTACCAAGAACCAGAGTATCAAGAGGATTCTCCAACTCGCTTACAATGGGATATTGTTGTAATCTACTTTTATGGCAATTTGTTCCTGATTACTTTAACAAACAAATCCTTTTTTCCCCTTTACCCTGTGTCCTTCTCTTTTTTTGTGCCCATCCGAATGCTCTTATTTAACAAAAACAGAAATATAAAATAATAATATAAAAATAAAAGTGTCATGTTCTTTTTTGTTTGTGTACATCTGGCTTTGACAGTGCTGGATTGGATATTATAGGACGAATGGAAAATCCTTACAAACAAATAGCTTACTCGTCTTTTAAATGATTATGTAATGTACAGTTGCTTAGGTTTTGTTGTCACTAAATGATTAAGTGGTTTGTGGATAAATAAACATTATTCTATCACTTAATTGTTGCGTTTATATAAATATTCACCATTTACTCGTTACTTATCTCGTCAGTCTTATCACTTACAAAAATTTAAGTATTGTTAAGTTGTTTTTTTTTTTTTTCGTAACATCCATCTTTATTTTCGGTATTTATTACCTCGCTAATCTTAAATCCTTTACAGTTCTAGTCATTCAAGTCACTCAAATTTGTTTACTTTACTTTAGTTATTAATTTTCTTGTCGTTAGGTAATTTTTATGAAAAATAGTATACAATCTTATCACTTAATTGTTATATTTATTTATAACATTCCAAACACTCAAAGCAATACAATTTTTGGTTTTTCGGCAGAATGAAATCGAAATTTTATTTTCTAAGAGTGAATGCTTAAAAGATAAAGGGGTTTTCCAATAAGAGATTTCATTTTGAATAGCCCGGCATTTGGGTAGTTGTCACATTTCCAATCAATTCCCCGTCGATCTAAGGAATCATAAAAGGTTATCCATTTTGCTGTTTCAAAAGTATAGGGCTGGATTTCAACACCTGGCAAACTAAATTGTTAAACCAATTTTTTGTTTTAGTTGAAAGTCTGATTTTTACGAAAATGGATACCTTACCTAACGCAAAACGCATACAAACTGTTAAAACCTACTACAACAATGGTGGTTCTGTCATAGCCACATATCGTGCTTAAAGATTAGATTATGGTTTACATAATTTAACAATTGTCAAAATTGTGAAGAAATTTGAAGAGACTAAGTTGGTTACAGAAATTGTAAGGCCTGCGCATAATCGTTTCGGTCGTACTACTGAAAATATCTCAGCTGTTAGTGAAAGTGTTCCTCGTCGTTCTCAGGAATTAGGACTGTCTCACGGCACCTTATGGTGTATTTTGCATTTGGATCTACACCTACATCAATATAAAGTTCAGCTCACACAACAACTTAAGTCAGCTGACCATTCACAACGTCGGTCGTAAATACGTCGGCGATTATTCAAACACAATTTTCTTCAACGACAAAGCACATTTCTCATAGACAAAATTGTCGTATTTGGGGTTCTGAGATTCCTCTTAAAGAGAGGCCATCACATCCACAAAAAGTCACTGGTTGGTGCGCTCTTTGGTCTAAAGTTGTGATTGGACATTATTTCTTCGAAAACGACGATGGAACGACTGTCAACGTCAATTCGGAGCGTTAACCGACTTTTTTTTACCTGCTATTAAAGAATACGACTTGGAGAATTTATAGTTTTAACAAGGCGGTGCCACACGCTTTATTGCAAGAGACATTTCCTGGCCGCGTAATTTTTCGTCGCGGTGACATCAACTGGTCACCAAAATCATGCGATTTGACATCGCTGGACTTTTTTTTTTGTGTGGCTACGTGAAAGACCGTAATATGTTTTAAAAATTGGTCGAAAATTATTTTAATAGAACCGAGCGATGTATAATATATGAATAATTCGGTTGGTGGTCATTTAAATGCTTATACTGTTTCACACGTAATGTTCAAACGTTTAAACTTTATAATAAAAAAGAAAAAATCATGAAAACAAATATTGTATGTGTTTTATTAACGTTTAATTTTGAAACCGCAAAATGGATAACCCTGTATATTCGGTATTCGTTACATCTAGAAGTCAAGTATCGAGTTTTTTTGTCAATCAAGATTTTGTATCTCTTTTAGTCAAACATACTACGCCTGCTGAATATGTAGCTCCTCGACTGTTTATATTGCATTCATTCGTTATTTGGTCAAATAACTATTCGTTACAAATATTGTCACATTAAAAACCGAACGCTCTATAAAAAACGATCATTGGTTATCAGGAAACAAAAACTAACAGTTTAAGACAAAACACTTATTCGCCCAAAATTAATTTTTATTCGTTACAAATTAAGGGAGTAACACTTATCTGTCCAAAAAAATGAAATACTCGCTACATTTCAGTAAACCGATAAATTGAGTCAAATAAAAAAAAAATGCTGTTGCCCTTATGTAGGCACTTAAGTTTTTATTCTATTTAAACCAGTTCAGTTAAATTTCAAGAGAAATAAACTAACGTGAGTAGTTATTGATATTTTAACGGTCAAATAACTATTAATTCGTTACTTTTCATAATATAAATCTAAAAATTAGAAAAAAAAATAATAATTAATTTAATTATAACATCTCAAGTGGTTTCAAAATCTTTCATATTTAACACAAAAAAAAAGTTACAAACATGACACTTAATCAACACTAAGTATACATATATTTATTCGTTATATTATTATATAATTATATTAAATTCAGCCTTATTTTCGAAAAAAAATAACGACGTAGAATCATACCTGTAATCAAGGAATTATACATTCATAAAATCTCTGAAAGTGAACACTTGAGTGACGGAAGTGACACTTATTTGTCTATTTTTCTATTTATTTATTTATTCGTCTTAAATTGCCGAAAATTCAGTTAAATTTGCTTATAATTATTTTACAACAAAAAATTACAAGGGTGTCATTCATCCGGCCAAGTTCTAATGGTGAAAATTCAGTCACATTTTCGAAAAGAGGTAACGATATGGCAAATTATGTAACGAATGAACTACCAATTCATAAACATTTTAGTACATTTGTTTATGAGTTGCCGAAAACTCAGTCATATTGTTATTATAAATTCATAACATTTCTGTGGGTAAAAATTTAAGACATAGAAGTGACATATTTACATTTCAATATGTGACAAAATAAGTCATGTATTAGGAAAAAAAAGTTTCGAAAGTAATACAAAGTGCTGCAACATTATTAAATAAAGTTACAAATTAATAACCTTTTTGACACAAACTCTCATTAGAACGTTTTAAATTTATAACTGATCTTTTGAAAATTGAACTTAAACTCTGCACCACACTTTCCTACTTTTTCGACTCAGTCTTCTTTCTTATGTGACAGTTTTTTGTTTATTTTGTAATACGATTAAATAAATGTTTCTTTTTAAAAATAATATCTCCATGCTCAATGTCATTAAAGTTAGTTACTGATGTAACACATATTTCTCAATTCTTCAACAAAATACATAAGTAGTTTATGTTACTATTTTTCGTGTGACACGATTTTTCTACTAAAAAACCTTTTTAATGTGTGACACAATTTTGTTACTTGAATGACACAACTCTGTTATTTGTTCGACACAATCAAGTAACTTGTATTCTAATTCAACAATGTTATCGTTGGCAATTTATGTCACAGTTTTTTATTTACTATTTAATAGCCAAATTATCCCAAAACACTTTTCATATGTAAACAAAAAATTCGACAAGCCGTTTTTGACATATGTCTTATAGAATACCCTCCTGATTAAAAGTTGATATATTTCATTTATATTCTTTTTCCCTTAACTATCATCTGGCCCACATATTTTAACTGCCAAATACAGAAAAAGTTGTTCATTATTTTATTTTTTATTTATTATACTATTTTTTCATTTGCGTATGTCGAATAAATTCAGGACTTTAATTCATAACTCTTCCGGCTGGATAAGCGCTGTCGTTGGCGCTACCGCTACCGCGCGCCGCCGCTGCCCCGGTGCTCTGGTAACATGTTTCATCACACAGGAAAACACAATTCTCAGCATATTTTTTTTTTTGTTGTATTCTGTTCACATTTCACCCACCCAGAGCCGTTTTCCTATAATTTTCCAACCCCTTTTGGATGCCACGAGTGTCGAAATGAAAGTGTGTGTAGTTTTTTTTTCTTGCTGCATTTGACAGGAGTATATTTTGCAATGTCAACCCACAACTACCGTCCTCAACGCCCATTGCCACGTTTCCAAAATTGACTATAAAAATTAATAGCCTTTTCGAATCTAGACGTCCGACTCGCCAAACAACAGAAAAACGCGTACCCAGCAACACGAATTAAGCATTTTATGAATCACCCACCAAGAAACTTTGATTTCAATTATTATTTGTTGTTATATTGGAGGAGTGGAAGGGAAGAGACATGACACGCGAGGGATGTCGGAGGAAATTGCGTTGTTGCAGAATTCCAAAACGTAGAATATTCCATCCTGAGGGAGGTGATGATTATTCAATTACACATAACCTCCTACTCCCTTATTTTTTCGATGACAATCCTTTTTTCAGCACAGCAATTCTCATCAAAAGAAAACAACAGTCTCAAGAGAAAACAATGAAATTTAATATCGAATTGAAAAGTTCATTGTTCAGAAATTACTATGATTGCGAAGATAAGAAAGAAGAGCACGAGTTCAAAAACTTTAAGGGCGATACTATTTCAAATAAATTACCATGATTCGTTCAGAATTGAAGTTGAATAATTCTCGAGCGGCGGCGTTACGAACATAACGGTGCAAGAGTATTGTCAATTACCCTGAAGGAAATCTTTAATTAAAATATTTGTTTTTGTTTTTGAGATTCTGGATGGTTGCTGACGCATGATAGATTGTTGACACTGTACTGGCTGAAGAAAAGGGAAAAGGGAATGAATAAAAGGGATGATGACGATCACAATGAAGACGATAAGGAGTATTAAGAGTGGCACTCATCATCATTATCGAAGTTGGGTTATTTTTCTTTAAAATACCACATCACAATGTTTTCGGATTAAGGGGGCGTGTTGAAAAAAAGAAATCACGAATAAAACAAATAATTGTTAAAGGAAGTTAAATTGTTAGTTGGGGCATGGAGGCGAAGAAAAGGGTTGACAACTGGGCGGCGGCGGCGGCGGCTGCGTTATTGTGTGTTAAACGTCTTCGTTTCTTGTCTTCGGCTTCAAGGCAGGCAAGGGTTTGCTTATTGATATAGACTTGGCATTGACACACATAATTATTGGCGTTCAACTGGAAAATATCTACATAGTTTATAAGAATTTCTTATTCAATAAGAAAATTTCAAGACCTCAGGCAAATAACTTTGATTTGAAGAAAGTATCAGATTTTCATGGGGGTTCATAATAGGTTAGGTACACATATTAAAATGGGATAAAATTAAAAGGTTTTTTTTTTTTGTGGGATGAACTTTAAATATTGTGGGTCATATTTTAGTTGTAGAATATTTTGAATGTTACATTACACAACTTGAAAACTTGTTTGTTGAAAATGTTATTTTACAAACGATTGAGGTCTTGAAACTAGATTTGACTGGGAAACTTATAAGTGAGGGTGTCTGAAAGACAAATTGTTTTCGGAAAGAACAGACATTTTAAAGTAAGAACGCCTCTAAATTAGTTTTTCCATTATTTTTAACTGATATCGTTTTCAATAAAATATTGGTTAGTTTAGAATTTTTAAGGAAGTACTGTTGTTCAGGAATTTAGTATAGTGAGTTTTGCATAGTTGGGGTTAAGAATTGTTATTTAAAAATATCTTTAAAACATACAAAATAAAGTTTTTAACGAGTTTGAAGCTAAAGCTATGGTTATTTCTAAAATGTTACTGAATAGTGTTGCACCTCGAAGGAAGAAGATGATTCAAACTTGAAAACTAGGTTGGGGTGTGATCCACACTGATAGCTTCCCATTTATGACATTTTCAAGACAAATTTTAAACTTTAATTTGTACTTTGTACAAAAAACTTAGTCAGCTAGATTTTTCAAGGAATTTTACCAAATGCTTACAGTAATTTTATATGGGGTTTTGCATTAAAGCCGGTTCAATTTTAAAATTGAAAAAGAGGCTGGGATGCGACCCACACTGATAACTTCCAATCCCGTCTGTAGATTTGTCTTGCTTAACAGTTTGTAAGTTTTCGTGTTTTGTTAAAAAAGTTGTCTTAAAAATTTAAAAATTGCCAACAACATTTTGCATATAAAGAAATAGTTTGATTTCGAAATCTATTTTTGCTAACGAGATTTTTAGTCGAAAACCAATTTTTACCAATTTTAGTAGCATTTCTTAAAAGTTTTTATTTCTTATATAAACAAATACAAATTTGATGAATGAAATTAATTTGAAGTCAATATCTTTTATTGTTCACGAGATATCGAGAACCGCACATCAATTTTTACAAAATGTTCGTAATATTTTTTTCCATCGATGGAAAAAAACTGAAAGACCCAGTTGTAATTTAGATTTAAAGGTTCTAGGCCGAATAGCCAGATGTTATCCAAGGCCATGCAGGTAGAGGGGATTCTATAAGGGACTGACTTTTTTTTTAAATGTATATTTTCTTAATTAGTATATACTTTGTACATAAAAGAGACATATGTAAATAGATATTTTTGCTTGCTTGAGCACTTGAATATGTATATATATGGGGCAAATATGTGCAAATTATGTTGAACATAACTCTTACAAACGCGATATCTCAGGAAGGGTGATACTTAGAAAAAAAAATCATAAGGACCATTTTTGTAGAGAATTTTGAGATTTACAAATTCAGTCTGAGGTATTTTTGTGATAAAACTTACCGTTTTTGAGAAAAATCCAAAAAACTAAAATTTTGACCTTTGACCCCGCATGGGATTGATGGGGACTTTTAAATTTTTATTTCTTAGGGTAAACCCAAGGTCTCCACCAAAATTTGGCTCTGTCGAAATTTTTCTTATTTCAATTGTCTAAATTGACCGGACTATGAGTCGAAAATCAATTTTTACCAACTTTAATAATTTTTTTTAAGTTTTTATTTTTTGTAAAAAAAAACTTTCATTTAGATTTTTCTTAAAATTTTACTGAATATTGAAAACAATATTTTTCAATTATAAAATTAGTTTAAAGGCATAATCTCAAATTTTTGAAAAGATATTTGAGCCGAAAATCATTTTTTACCAACTTTGGGTAATGTTTTTTTAGGTTTTTATTTTTTTTATAAAAAAAACTGTCAATTCGATTTTTTTCAAAATTTTACTAGATGTTAAAAGCGTTATTCTTCGTTGCATTAAATTGTGTTGGGCAGGGGCGAACGCAGAAAAAAATTTGAGGGGGGGGGGGTGTTTCAAAAAATTAATATTATATTATTTTTTTATTTTATAATAATAAATAAATGTGAGTTTGAGTTACAGAAACAAAGAGATGAGGTGAGATTTTTCTATTTTCACAGTTCTCTTTTGTTTGTTCTCACATATTCAAATTTACCGTAGATTCCTAGATTGAATTTTGAAATTGTCAAACACGTTTTTCTTAAACTCACCATGAAAATACTAGAAATAATGATTTTGAATTTGAATGCATTCCGAACCATTAGACCGGAGACATAGGGTCATATTCATAGTTCCTTAATAAATTCTGATTTTGTTTTTTTTTTTCTAAATTAAACTTCAGTTTATGTTATTCATAGAAAATTTAAACCTATTTTAAAATGATAATCTGGAGTCTAAAAATAAACACGATGGAACCTTTGTATGTTTAAGATGTTTCTAAATCTAAAAATAAACAAACTGATGGAGAAAATTAAGTTACGAGACATTTTATTTAAAATTTTTTATTTAAAAATTAAAATGTCAAAAGACTTAAGCATATATTAATATTTTGATATTTTGGTGGATGTTGGAATGCTACCAACTAACAGAAAACGAAAGCTCTACTTAACCCGATTGGACCCCTTTGAAATAAATGAAGACGATTTGTATGAAAGGTATCAATTCGAGAAAAAAAACTGTCAAGTTTATGATTGACCTTCTATATATTATAGATCGAAATTCAATGAAATATTTGCTAATATCTGCGTGCTTCCAAGTCTTAAAACCACCAGCTCGACTTCATAAAATTTCTCAACTAACAGCAAACAAAATAGTTTAAAGGGTTTCAAAGAGTTTTGCTCTCCAGCTAACGCAATTTATTTTGTTGCCCTCTACAAGCCATTTTGTATAAGTTTAAGTGAAAATTTTCAGAATTGTGGTAGAATATGCCTTAAACCTGTGTCTAACTAAACAAAGCTGGCAAATTCTTTATGAATAGCAGCTGTGTCTAACCTGTTAAATTTAGACTCCAGTTCAAATAGACTCAGGTTTAAAATATGACTATGAATAAACCCCATATTGTTTTGTGTCTTGCATTAATGTATGTTTAAATGCAGAAACACATTTAAATGTTTAAAAATATTGAATTTAGGAGACATCGAGTAACTTTCTTTATTAATTTGATTCTTTTTCTTCTTGGAAAAAATGCGATAAAGGCAAACAGGGTTAATGTTTTTGTTTTAAAATATTCTTGTGTCACAATTTAAAAAGTGAAAAAAGTTAAGTGTTTTTTTAAATGTGTCATAAGTGGCCGTGAGATCGTTTCAAAAACGAGTACAACAAGGTCATTTTCTGTTTTCAATTTTTCATTTTTAGCCATAAGAAACACGACGAAAGAGAGCATTTCGGTGTTAATAATAATACTTATGTTCAAACAAAAAGTTAAAAACCCTTCATACCTCAGTGTTGGAAAATAAAAATACTAAATATTTTTTTTTTTTTTCAGTTGGAATTCTTTTCAAAAATATATTTGTTTGGGGTATCACGTTACAATATATAATATAAAATTTAATTCAAGTCTCTAGCGTTATTGGTTCGTGAGATATTTCAGGTTAACAAAAATTTTGACCTTCTTTTTAATTTGCTATGGTAAGAAAACCACCCTCTTAATTGTATTGAAAGTCCTTTCTGCATCTTTCTGCATTATTATCTTTATAACAAAATTAATTTGAAGTCGATACCTTTACTGGATCTTAGCGACGAAAAAAACCTCGCGAACGTACAAACATTTTCTGTGACTTAAGGAAGCCCCACAAGAAAAAGTCCAAAGGGGTCAGATGTACCGATTTCGGTGGCCAATTTACGTCGTCGGCTCGGCTTGATATATGTAAGTATGTCATGAAACCGGTAGCTCAGAATATGGATTATTTCTTGAGCTGTGTGGCAAGTAGCGCCATTCTGTTGAAACCATATGTTTTCGGTATCTATGTATATTATCCAATTCGATCCACAAAAAGTTTGTGATCATTGACCTAAAGCGGTCGCCGTTGACGGTGATGGCCTGTCCAGTATCATTTTCGACCGACGACGCGACGCGTCGCGACGCATCCAGCCCAAACATTAACTTTATTTAGATGCATTGGCACTTCGTGAAACACGCGTGGATTGGCAGTTTTGTCTATTCAAGCTATACGAGTACATTCAAAAAAGGGCCTCATCGGCAAAGAAGATTTTTCAACCAAAATTTTGATCAACTTCCGACTGCTCCAAAATCCAATTAGCGAACACACGACGAGACGCTTCGTATGTTCGGTTGGTTTAACACGTTCACAAACAACGGTGATGATTTCGGTAGATCTTGTGTATCGTTTACGTACAAGTCATGTCTGATTTTTCACTCGAATTTGGCCACCAAACGTTCAATAGTCGACTTGGACGGACGAACGTTGGCCATGAACTCCTATAAAAAGGGCGCAACGTTTACATCGTTGCTATACTCGATAACACCCATTTTGATAGTAAAGTATTTTTCATTTACACGTGTTGTTTGGACTTTCCATTATGATTTTTCTTAAGTGACTGATTTGATTAAAATAAGATATTTTGACAGACACAAACTGTCAAAATCAAACCGTCATGATTGAAAAACCTTTTATAATTTTGGAACTTTCCTCTAAATGACAATACAAGAGTATTAAACTAATTACATTTGGCTTGGATTTTCTATTAAATCTTTTCTTTTGTTTAACTCATGGATATTTATTTTTTAAATTTGAATTTTTGAAAAATTTACATTCAACACAGCCTTTATCAATTTTGAAACGATATTTTCCCTCTACGAGAAAGTAGGTAATATGCACTTCAATTTTTGTTCATTTCTTCCAGTTCAATATCTGCAATAAATTAATATTTTTCATTAACCCCATCATAAACTCTATTTGGAAAATCTAGACTAGCCGCATTCTCTTTATCTGTAGCCTACGGCAACTTAACCCTTGTTTCCATATTGAAAGAGTCCTTAACTCGCAGCTGGATTCGAATTGAATTTGTCACAACAACATTCATAAAATACTTTAAAACCCAACCCCAAAAGAACTCATTGATCACAGCAGGGAATTCATAAACAGAGGTTGGTTTAAAAAGAACAAAAACAAACTGTGACCTTATGAATATTGTGATGGTCCTTTTTGGCTCTTGTTTATTATCAAGGGTTGTCTATATTTTAAACAACTCTTGTTCTTTTAAAAAAAAAAAATACATCCCACTGAAATCTGTACACTGATTGATTTCTGCGTTCTGGTATTCACACTCTTTACTCACACCCCTGTTTTAGAGTATCAGTTTATCTTTTTGAAATCCTGCTATCGAGCCATAATGTTTGGGTTATTTAACAAGCAGTTATACAACACTCTTATGGCACTATTCAACAGGTATTAACCTCCTGGGGATGGCACTCGACACACTAGATTACCGAAGCCCCAGGTGGCGATGAGCGTTCATAACATGACTTCCCTTACTATTTTGTTTGCCTAATCACTGACTGCGGGAAGTAGAAGAGCAAGCAAATGATCTCTGTCGAGGTTTTCAAAATTATAGGACTATTATAATAATTGGGTTAATTATCGTAAAATTGTCGTTAATTTGTTGTTAATAGGAGAAAGATACATAGAGACTGCTTGGATGGAGACCAACGCTGATGAATTCCCACTGGTGCCATCAAAATATGCAATAAACATAAACTGAAGTTTAAAGTGTTTTACTATCGGGATTGAGTTTTCCAATAAAATGTTTTATTTTGAATAGCCCTCTATTTGGGCAGGAGTCACTTCTAAAGTTGTCATATTTTGAGATTTGATAAGTAAAAACTAAGCCATTACTAAAAAATTAAACCATACAAGCTTTAGCTACGTAATGCAATTGTTCAAATTTACTTAAAAAATGGTGGAAATGTTTTTTTAGTTTGTGAAACTTAGGCACTTTTTAGAATCGTCATAAAGCTTCTTCTCGGACGGCAATAGTAAAACTTATAAAGAAATCTAAGCTGTTAGGACAAATCTGCGAATTGTTTTTGAAAAATTTAAAGAAAAGGACGTTATGCTGAAACCGTAGCCGTGGTTGCCATTTGGGTGATATCATTTTCCATTGCAAATATATGCCTTCCTCTTTACAATAAAATAAACAACCATTGATTTTTCCTTTTAAAAAAATACTAGTTTTTTTAAATATTAAAATGAAACCTCTTATTAGAAAACCCTATATACACGTTAAACCAATTTTGTAGTCCCAATTTTTGTGAGTTTTCTTATGGTTTTTACAAAAAACTGTGAATTTAATTTTTCTTAATTTTACGAGATGTTTATGCTTTATTAATATTTCTTTTTTTATCTCTTTTCAGGTAAGTCCTTAATCTTGTATATATGTTAGAAACTAAATACCAAAACTGTGAGTAAAATTTATTAACTTTAATTGAAAATCTTCTAACATCTAACCAAAATTCAAACTTTCCGAAATGGAAATTCTTTTACAATTTATTACAATCAATATTTAAATTTCTTCTTTTTTTTACTTTATATGAACGTAAATTGTAAATACCTCTATCTAGTATTTATTCTTCATGTAACCAACGAACAACAAGAAATTAAAAGTGACAACAAGGTATTAAATAAATCACCAAAAGTTAAACCAACACAGAATATTTAACATTTATTCTTGTATTGTAGTACAAAAACAAAACGAGGAGGGAAAAACAAATTCCCCAAAAAGAGATTAAGAAAGTCAATTGTATCTTCTTTTATAAGTATATATCAGCTTCCAGAAAATCTTCTCCCAAACTACCTAAACCATCCCCGTCCCCCCCTTCATCCCTCATCCATGGATATAATAAATTAATAAGAGTAGGCATATACATGCAATATACAGATTCTTTTGCTCAAGGATTTGACGAAAATTTTCCTAGAAGATTTCTATTAAAGAGCTCAAGTTTAACTGAAAAATATACCTATAAGTACATATACTCGTATAGTATATATAAGTAAGCCGTTAATCTATATGAAACATTTCCTTCCTTTCGATTTGCACAATTTCTTGGTTGTTCAAAGATTTTCCCCACATTACTTCTTCACTTCTAGCAGACTTTATATACCTAATACAGTACTTTGGATTCTTACGTTTAACGAAGATTTCTCATGCCTCTTCCTATTACAATTATGTAGGTATGTAGGAAACGAATAGAACAACAACAACCACAGAGAAAAACGTAATCGTAAATTCTTCTTCCAGCTTAATGTTGTGCCCACAGTTGTACGTAACTTACTGCTCGAACGACCGACCGACCGACATAGAGAACTCGTGCCAAAATCTATTTACGATTTCAATTCCACAACAGAGGAGACAGCTCACCCAGTGCCAGTGAAACCAGTAGCAACAGCCATAGCTATACAGTTATCCACAGGACACAGGACCGAGAAACAAGCTTTAAACTCGAGAAGATATTCTACTAGGACTCAGCTCATTTGTATCTAACTTCAGTTCGAATTTGTAACTAGCTTTGAATCACATTCGGTAATAAGCCTGTTCATTGTTACTGGCTATGATGGTTATTGTTTTGTGTTTCCGGTGCTGTTAATGTTACTGTTACTGTTTTAAGGACTTTCTCCTGCCAGATTTAAATATACGTAGGATGGCGAAGAGGTTTTTCATCTTGTGTTTTGCTGTTTCTCTAATTTCTTCCCGCATCATCATCATCATCATCGTCATAATATCCACAACCTACAAAAGTGCCTCCTAAATTTACCCACTTTGTTAGTTGAGACTTGCGCTCTACAAATTGTGTGTGTTTTTTACCATCATACCTAATAAAATATTGCACTTATACTCCATACACCGCCGCCATACAGGATCAAGGATTGAAGAAGGGGCGTTAGAGTATGGTTGGCTTCCTGGCTGGCTGCTAGTTGACTTAGCTTTGGTTGGGTTGTCGACATTAAATTCCATAAGTGCATACACAAAAAAAGGACTCGAAACGAGAAAAAATAAAAAAAAGAAATTATATAGAACACAACAATATCCTCTTTTTATATACACAAGTACCTACGAGTCGAGTCCTGGCTTTAATGTGATGTTTAGATAAATTTTGAGTTAGGGAACAAGAATGACAATATCCTATTTATGTACTCCTTGCAGAATTGTTGTTTTTGCTGATGATGTTGAATTTAAGCCAGATTGAGGTGAATTGAACCGAAAAATTATATGTGTGGCAATAATGTGTGTTTAATGTTACAGTTCCTGATGTCATAATCCTTATGATAATATAATGCTATACTGTCAAGCTTATTCTGGTTCAAATATATAAAATAACTATAGGTATAAATGGAATATGTATCTTCTTAAGTATATAAATAGGAATATTTATGTACTTAGTTATGCACATATGTATACCTACTTGTTGGAGTATACTCGTACTCGTACTTGTATTTTGAATGATGTTTTATCCTTTGTTTGTTCGTACCTATGTATGTACATTATATCCTTAAAGCGAATGACACTGTTAGATTTGAAGAAAAACAAAGTTAAAGAGGCAAATAAATTTGAATAGTAGGTTCTTCAGTTTTTCATTCTTCTAACTGCTGTGTGTACTGTGTATAGTAGAGATTTTGTGTATAATCAAGATTTAAATCAAATTTGAATAAAGGAATATGGAAAAAAGGATATAAGAGATGAAGAGTTCTATACAATCGTTTTGAAACGTTACGTTATGAAAGTAATCCTTTTTAAATTTTGTGTACTTGTAAATATTATGGGTGTATTCAATGTTACTGATGTGACAGCAAGTGTTACTGCTGGCTTTTTTTAATATTGTACAAAATTTAACCAAAAACAAAACAAAATGCCAAAAAGAGGCTTTAGATTTTCAAATGGTAATTTTTGTAACGAGTGAAATTTTTCATTTAAAGAAATTGTATTTTTTTTTCAACTCAAAATTTGTTTTTGTTCTCAAGATATTCGAGTGGAAAACCAAATTTTATCAACTTCTAGTTGTATTTCATTTCAGTTTTCAGAATTTTTTCAAATGGGATTCTGAAAAATTCAAAAATGATTGTTGAAAAGCCTCTTGATCTTAAACGTGTCGCTGTTTGATTCAAATTTGTAGGCTAAGTTTTGATTTAACTTTTGTGTAGCGTTAAAATCATATCATGTTTGAAATGTTTTGGCATCTAACTTTAATAATTATAACATTGTGAGCTTAGCAACAGGTGAATTTCAATTCAAATAATTTTGTTTTTACCAAACACAACAATTCAGAAATATTTTTTTCAATTTCGTATAAGAAGTTTCAGAAAAATTGTATAGCAAAAGTGAGCGTGGTAGGAGAGGACTTTTCATTTTTGTAATTTAATTTTGTTACCAACCAGAATATTAATATGTTCTTGAATTTAATTTCCTGCCAGACCAACCAATTTTTACAAAGAAAGGGCGTGTCTGGGGGCATGAACATTTCTTGATTTGAACGAAATTCTCTATTTATTAAATTTATCAACCAATTTTTTGATAGATCTGTGTCCATTACCTGGTAACGATGTTAAAATTGCAACATGACTTAATGACATCTGAAATAGTTGAAATATCAAATATACTGACTTGGTGGCGCTATAGTCCTGTGTGTGCTAGGGCCTCACCTAACAAACTTCTCCATCTAGCTCGGTCCCTAGCTAGATGTTGCCAGTTTCGCGCTCCAAGTTGGGTAAGGTCACTTTCCACTTGTGCGCGCCACCTGATCCGCGGTCTTCCTCTTCTGTCCTGTTTGTATGAATTCGAAGACTTTCCGGGTCGGAACATTGGTTTCCATGCGCTCTACGTGAACCAGCCATCTTAGTCGTTAGACTTTTACCCTTCTGGCTCAGTCTTCGTCGCTTTCATCCGCTTTTGTCATAGTTCATGCTTCTGCACCGTATAGCAGGACGGGGATGATAAGGGTCTTATATAGCGATACTTTGGTCTCTCGAGAGGGGTTTTGCTACTTAATTGCTTTCTTAGCCCAAAGAAACGGCCGGCCGGCGGTTAGCAAGAGTTATTCTTCGTTTGATCTCAGTGCTGGTGTTGTTTTCTGTGTTCATAGTGGAGCCTAGGTAGACGAAGTTCTTAACTACCTCAAAGTTACGTCTGTCGATTGTGACGTTTTGACCGAGACGTACGTCGGTGTTGTAAGTCCTTTCTTGATGACAGCATGTACTTTGTTTTGTCCTCATTAACCGTTAAACCCATTTTGCTCCTCTGCGTCAATACTCACAAAAGCCCCATTGACATCACGCATCATCAGCATATGCTAGTAATTTGACAGACTTCTGAAAGCTGGAGCCTCTAGTGTTGACGTGGGAGCTTTTCAAGACGTTAAAGAAATTTCTTGACAGCGATCACCTTGTCTAAAGCCTTTTTTGACATCGAAAGGTTCTGTTAAGTTATTTCCAACCTTTATGGAGCAGCGTGAATTCTCCATGGTCATCCTGCACAAACGGACGAGTTTGGCAGGGATGCCAAAACTAGACATGGCTCTATACAGCTTGTCCCATGTAGATGCTGTCATATGCGGCCTTGAAATCGATGAAAAGATGGTGAGTGTCGATGTGATCTTCTCCAAGATCTGCCGTAATGTGAATATTTCATCGACTGTTGACTTTCCTGGTCTAAAACCACACAGATAAGGACCTATCAGGTTGTTGAAGATGGGCCTTAGATGTTCACATATTACGGCAGGGAAGATTTTGTAATCGATGTTAAGTAGACTGATGCCTCTATAGTAGGTGCAGTTTAGAGGGTCTCCTTTTTTCAGAATCGGTCAAACAATACTAAGGTTCCATTTATCGAGCATGCTTTCTTCCGACCATATCTTACAGATAAGTTGGTGCATGCTCCTAACCAAATTATCTCCAGCTGCTTTGAAGAGCTTGGCATTCAAGCCATCTGTTCCAGCGGCTTTGTTAGACTTTAGCTTAGATATGGTAATCTTTACTTCGTCTTAGTCGAGAAGACGGGAATGTTGGCTTTTATCGTCTATGTTGAATGGATCATCCTGCCTGACAGCTGAATTCGGTTCGTCGTCGCTGTTATACAGTCGGCAGAAGTGGTCCTTCCATATCCTCAGCATTGATTGCGGTTCCACTATGATGTTTTCACTTTCGTCTTTGCAGCCTTTTTTTCGAGGTTTATGCACTTGTGTATTTCCTTTCACCTACTCATAAAACTTTCGAACTTCATTCCTGCTTTTGAACCTCTCAACATCTTCGACCGCACGCTTCTCATGCTTTCTCTTTTTCCTTCCGAGAAGTCGGTGTTCCTCTCGCCTCTTTTGCGCATAGAGCTTGTGAGCAGCTCTCGTCCTTCTATTCCTTCTATGCAGCGCCGCTTTGCGTGCCTGTTGTTTGCCTGCATTTGCCTACCGACATTCCTCATCAAACCAGGGGGTCCTTGTTGGTGGCTGCTTGAAACCCAGCACGTCAGAGGCGGATTCTCTGATTGCATCTTTGCAATGTACTCAGATATGGCATCAGTACTCAGATGGGGGACCGTCTCGAAACCTACCACGCTCACTGATGCTTGATTTCGGTGATCGATGGGAACCGATGCTTTATCAGTGACTAGGCCGTTGCCACTTGACTAATTCTTTTAAAACCAATTTGAAAGGGAATACAAAAGAATTAATTGGGCACCCTTCTAAAATTTAAGGTTGGAATTTTATTTTCAAAAAAGCTAATCAAAGCATTTGATTGAAATTAACCAAGAATAACTTTTCGTCTACATACCTTGTTTAAAACTTCATCAAATGTCGGTTATTCAATTAAGTTAAACTAGACTTCAAGTGCTATTCTCCTTGGAAGCCAAGAATTAAACATGATGAACAGCAAACAATTCGCGATTAATTACCAACAGGATTTCAGTTTAAGGTTTCTTATGCATATTCATGATCTCTAAATTTTTGTATTCTTGAAAACTAAATAAGTCTTATGAACTTTTAAACCACCCGGAATTCAATTGTCTAAAGTATAATTTTAACGAATGTGGCAAATAGACTATGCACCGTTGTTTCCGCTTCCATTTCTGTTTCCGTTTTACCTAAGTTCAAATCAAGTTAAAATGTTTGACCATAATTTTTGTTTTCTCATGTTCATCATCCATAAACCTACAAAAAAGCAAGATATGGTGAATTGGTGAACTTCTAGAAACACAAAGACAAACTTTGTATCCACTTTCTGCATACGTATAATTAAGTTTTCTATTAAATTCTTGTCAATACGGATAGCTACAAGGAATTGAAAAAATAACGCAACATGACTTTCAAGTCATATGGGACTCATTGTACTATCCTGACCGCAACAACTTTGATGTTGCTTCAAAAATATGCCATACCCTTGCAACTTAAGAAACAAATGTACCAACATACGATTGACAACGGATGATGATGTTCGATGTTCAGTTGGATGATTTTTATATGTATAAATGTTGTACATAATGTACAATGTACATAAATCTACATATTCCTATATCCTATATCCCATGTGGTTGCATTATATCCTTTAAAACTTGTTCCTTTCTCTTGTGCGTGTCGTCTTCAACGAGTATACATGCATTTGACTTCTTGACTTTTGTAGAATATTTTTGTACTTGTTTTGTGGTTTTAAAAGTTAAAACTATTTTGCCTATCAGAATATACAAAGAAAACAAGAACCGTTAACAAACGAATTCCTTTGATAACAATGCTTCCGAAAACGCAAAATAGTAGTTTCTCTTTTGTATATGGATAAAGTCTCTTAGGTAGACCAAGTTGTTTAGATTATTGCGAAACACTTGGAAAATTTATTTGAAAAATGTTCTTGATGTTTCTTTGTTTTCATCTACATACATTTTTGAATTTAACACCCTCAGGAGATTTTTTCATTTGAAATACAATAAAGTCTGCTAAATAGACAACATTGTTATGAAAAGTCAACTTGCCAAGTAATATTTTTCTATCACTGCACTTGGTTTGAGAAAGGCTAATAATTCAGCCATATCATGAATTCCATCGCAATCGGTAATTTTTACGAATCCCGAAAAACTGTATCATGAAATCCGTTCGTAGTGGAAAATCTCATACAATTTTTGCATTACGAACGGATTTCATGATACAGTTTTTCGGGATTCCTAAAAAATTCCGATTACGATGGAATTCATGATAGGGCTGATTATTTTTGCCGACTTGATGTATTTATTTCCACTAAACTATATACTTTGTTTTGATAAAAATATTGTATCAATGCACAGAGAAAGATTGAAAAAGACTGTAAAAATGATTTATCACGGTGCAATATTTAACCATTACTTGACAAATGGCAAATCACCTGTTTTTCAAAGTAATTCTCATAAAGTGAAATTGTAATAAGATAAAAACAGCATTCAAATTGAAGAAATCTTAGAAGTCATGTCAAAACCGTTGCTCCTGTCAAACCTTTTGAGACTGCAATTCGACTCCAACTTTAATTTTGTCAAAAAACCGTTTCGGATCAAGTTAACTCTATCAGTCGCCACAAAAAAGAAAAAGGTCTTCAAAAGAATGCAAAAACTTCAAATGAATGCAATCAATTGATTGCAGTCAATTGATTAGAGATAAAATGATTACAGTCTTTTTGAGGTCAAATAATTGGTGATTGCAAAATTTGAAGTCCCTATCTTTAGGTTAATTCAATGAATGCAATCTTTTGAAGTCATAAAAGATTACATTCCCAAAAGATTGCATTCTTTTACGAGCCTGCTAGCTACTTGTTTCCTCCACCCATTGTTAAATCTGAGTTTTTGTAAGCTTCATTCTGCGATTTTGGTATTATTGAATTTTTTAAACTTATAGGTAGTATCTAAACAACCCAATCTAACAGCCATTAAAAGTTAACTTTAAGTTTGTATTGTTGTACATAAAACTGATAACAATGTCCGGAAATAATTCAATGGACAAGGTGACACAGACCATGGCGAATTATTTTTTCACTATATACATATTCCCTTTTTGTTGATGTCTTATTGTTCTTTTACTACAGTTGTTGCTGAATGTACGTAACTTCTTTTATTTTTGCCTGAGAACACAGTTTGCGTCATTGGATTGAATCCACAATTATATAATTTCATAAATTGTATTAAATATGCTTGATAAGTCTTCCTTACTACATGAAATCCAAACAATTCTTATTTACTTATTTATGGTGGAGCTATAGTCCTATATGAAATAGGGACTCACTCAACAAACTTCTTCATCTAACTAGGTTTCTATAGCTAGATGACTGCAGTTGTACACTTGAAGTTGGATGAGGTCACTTTCCATTTGCGCGCTCTCCTGATCCGGGCCTTCCTTTATACTGTGCAGTCCTGTGGGTAGTTCTTTCTTCTGCACCGTTGAGCAGGACGGGGATGATAAGGGCCTTATCTAGCGACACTTTTGTTGCTAAAGTGAGGGCTTTACTACTCAATTGCTTCCTTAGCCCAAAGAAACAGCGGTTAGCAAGGGTTATTCTTCGTTTTATCTCAGCGCTGGTGTTGTTTTCTGCATTCATAGCGGAGCCCAGGTAGACGAAGTCCTTAACCATGTATGTCGATGGTGACGCTAGACCGAGACGTGCATAGCATCGGTATTGTAGGTCCCCATTTTTGCCGCCTCTGATTCAATAATCTCAAAAGCCTCATTGACATCACATTGAGTTCTTCTAATTATGTCAATATCATCAGCATATGCGAGTAATTAGACAGAATTTTTAACGATAGTGCGTGACTTGGGAGCTCTGCACTATTATTTCAAGGACATTTTTAAAGAAATCACAAAAGTCTCTGTAAAGTAATTTCCAACCTTTATGGAGCAGCCCGAATTCTCTACGGTTATCCTGCACAAACTGAAGAGTTTGACATTGATACCAAAACTAGAAATGGTTCCATACAGTTCGTCCCTTTAATTGGTGTCATATGCGGCCTTGAGTAAGTAATTAAGTAATTAAGTAAGTAAGTAAGTAATGTTGTTTATTTCACTTTATCCATACATTAAATTGTTTCTTATATTTTTATGATTTGATTCAGTTCTTATAGAATTAGTAATAATTTAACAAATGTGTTATTATTTCTTTAAACAAAATGGTTCAACAATGACTTTTGTCGTCTGTCGCAATCAATACAATTTTTTCTAAAAAACTTCCCTAGATTTATAATTATTTTTAAGGCAAAAATAAAAATAAAGATACGTTTCA
Organism: Eupeodes latifasciatus; assembly: GCA_920104205.1. Lineage (NCBI taxonomy): Eukaryota > Metazoa > Arthropoda > Insecta > Diptera > Syrphidae > Eupeodes > Eupeodes latifasciatus. The sequence continues at coordinate 24,132,416 of OV049926.1, read as the reverse complement.
AATTCTAGTTGTTAAATTCATTTATGAGTTGTTGGCGATAATTCATTGCTATTTGTAAGTACTTGATGATGCAGTTCCAATCCTTTATTCCATTTAAGAAATCTATTATAGTGTTCATATCAAGTGAACCACTTCCTAATGTCTCTCGGCGAATACTTCTCAAAATTGGGCAAGTTCCCACAAAATGTGCAAGGGTCTCTTCTTCGTTTAAATTGCAGAGGGTACAGTTTAGATTTTCAGTTTCTTTCCTTCGTATTCCATTGAGCATAATGAGCCCTGCTCTTGCTTTCAGTATCCAGCGAATTTTGAAGACATCCCAGTCATCCGAGACGTAAACTTCACCAGCAGTATAATCAAGCAAATGGTATAAGCTGTGTGTTCTTGTTTGTTGTGTTCTTCTTGGAGAGACTCTAAGTGCTCTCGCTCGATTATTTTAACTGCCCCGCCATCCACAACCAGCTTGAAAAGAGTTTTGTTGGTCACGATCTCATCCAACTGTTCTACATCTTCCCGATTGAGGCCATTTTCCCAACTCCTAAACCAGAAAATCTTCTTTTAAATTATCAGCTTGGCTAAAAATTTTGGTAACCTGTTATTTGCGTAAGCACTGAGAACTTTTCCCACATAGTACATATGACATCTCATCGTGTACTCAAAGACAGGTTTCAACTGGCATTCAAGGTTCAAGACATACATAGTTAGGCGTCACACTTGGCAGACCCAGTACTTTTTTGTAGAAGTATCTTTGCATCTTTTCCACTTCATCATGTTGTAAGTCCCCCCATACTTGTGCTCCATATCCGAGAATAGCCCTGGTAACTGCGTTGAAGATATCGATCTTAGAAGTTAATTTGACATCTTTATTAGTGATAAACCGATTCCACGTAAAATTTAAGCTCTGTCTAGCTTGTTTAGATCGTTCTTTGAAGTGCTCCGTTAGGCTTAGTCTGAAAGTTAGCCATATACCAAGGTACTTGTATTTGCTAACAACTTCAAAGGTTGCTCCGTTGAGCTTCCAATTTTCTTGTTGGCTAAGTCTACCACCTCTTTTTCTAAATACCATCGCTTTCGATTTCTCCAGGTTTATAACAAGATTCCACCGTTGACAGTATTCTGCCATCTTATTGTATGTCTGGCTTATCAGCTATTAGCACAATGTCATCCGCATACATTGGCAATATGCGGCCTTGAAATCGATGAAAAGATAGTGTTCGATGTCGATCTTATGTTGATGGGTTGTTTTCAGGATCTGTTGCAATTTTGATATTTGATCGACTGTGGACTTTCCTGTTCTAAATCCACACTGATAAGAACCTATCAGGTTGTTGACGATTGGTTTTAGAGGTTCACATATTACGACAGCTTTGAAAAGCTCGGCATCTCATTCAAAATTGTTCAACTTAATTATTTTTTTTATAAAACAATATACCTGGAGATTTGATTTTTTAAAAAATAAGTAACACAAGTGCAGTGATTTACGCATTTCAAAGCTTGAGTATTTTTTCTACGAAAATAATGGCTACAATCGGAGGACATAGAGTGTTCAAAAATTCGATTTCCTCTTTCGAGGACTTCATACCAACAAAAATAAAATAAAATAAAAAAAACAACAAAGTTTGAGATATAAAAAGGACACAATAATTTTTACAGATTTTTTCCTTTTAAATAAAATTTCCGAAAAACACTTAAAAGTAAAAAAGTGAAGTCTTTAAAAAAAGAACTTCAACTCAAGAATATAATCAAAGGACAAAGTATTGAAAAAGGACATTTCCATTGCAATGTTTTCTCTTTATAGTTCAAGTAAAACTACATTTCAATTCTCTTTTCTTCCTATAAATACTATACCTAAGCTTAATTAAATTTGATGATTAAGTGTTAGACGAATATTCAAGAAAGTTCTTAATTTCAGAATGTGATAAGTGATGTTTAGCTAAGAAATACAGTGAGTCAGACATCATTTATGTATATTAATTTTACACATTAGTAATAAAAAGATTAATATAGTAGCACGTGTTTAAGATTGAATGAAAATCGTTGTTCGATGTCGTTTTTGGTTTTTCTTTTTGTTGTTTGGTTGGCGGTAAAACGACAAAAGAACCTTAAAGGATATCAAAAATTCATTGAACTCACTGTGGGGCTGATTGGCTTCAAAATTGGTAATAAATCAATTGATAAAGATTTCAACTAAACAAACAAAACAACAGAATAGCAGGATAAATGTGACAATTATGTATGATTGATTTCCCCCTTACAAGAAAACATAAGTTAATCTATATTTGTTCTTTTAGCTTAGCAATAAAAGATAAACATTCTGAAGGTTCAGGGAGGTTTATAAAAATATAAAGTGTGACAAAAGGCAAAAAAAAAAAATGTTCGTTGGAAAATAATAATAATAAACCAACCGTTTTTGTTATAAGAAATACGATGAGGGAATAGGGTACACAAAATAATTCAAACTGAAGAGAGAAGTGCGTGTTTTTTTTTTTTTTTTTAAATCCTGCCCTATTTTTATAACAATCGCTCCTGTTTAAATTTTAAGGGTAGTCATAGCCTCTTTTGTGTGCGTTGAATATACATTTTCAATAAAAGGTTTCATTTTAATATTAATAAAAAGAGTATGTTTAAGATCAATGGGCTTTTTTTTACTATATTTGTATTGTAAAGACGAAATTATGAAACTAACAATGGAAATCTACATCAGCCAAATATTCGTGTCCTTTTGTTAATATTTTCCATTTGCACATTTGCTCAAGTCCTCGATAACTTACGAATTTCATCTTGGAGATCCTGAATGAATTGTGGATTATTGGCATAGACCTATTATTTCAAAGAAAAAATTCATTGAATCACAAGATCTCTGATATCCCTTCAAGAAGTTACACAGTCAAGAAACCTTTCTTGTAAAATTGCGTTTGTTTTCCTGTGCCATGTTGCGCCGCCGCGCCGCCGTGCCACCTCGGGGTTGTTTTTTTTTGGACCGTGAGCCCTTCCGACTGAAGATGATTTTTAATGGAAATATTGATTATTTTGATGCATTTCAAGGATACGTCGTTGCTAGTGGTCGGGTGACGGGCTTTAGTTCTTGTGTTAACTGAAGTCTTTTTGCAAAATTCGTGTAATTTCGATTGTGGAATGCCTAGGTTACAAAGATCGATAAGGAATCGACAGACCTAAGTTTTCGTTGTTCAAATGTTTTGACTGTTCAAATCACTAATTTGTTCTTAAACAGCTCAAGTTTATTTCACTACATATTGCAAGCTACGAAAGTACTTTACGACAGTTTTTGCAAATTTTCATAAATTTGTGTGCGTTGCCTTTTTAATAATGGCGTTGTTTTTGCTTGCAAAATTTCAAAAGATGACTTAAACTTGTAGAAATGCCCATCAGTTTACTCTTGACCTTAATTTTTGACATACCGTCAAGTATAGAGATTGTTTTTTTATGCCCCACATCTAGAATGAAAAATGCCTTACCTTTTTATTTTGATATTTAAAACATTGAGCAGTGGTATACATACTTATAATAAATTCAAATAATAACCCTTTAAATCGTGCAAATTCTACTTAATAAGGTTTATATTTGTTTTTTATTGATGTCAATATTTATGTATGTAGTGAATATGCTTTTGGATGGTTCAATACAGGTAGTTTTGGATGGGTTTAAGTCTGAAAACGACAATATAAATGCTGGTGTGCCCCAGGGCTCTGCTTTGTCTCCAACATTCTTGTTCATTTTTATTAATGATCTCCTGTATGCAACTTCTAATCCAACTAGCTTTTCATATTCGTTTTCAAACTTACCCCCCTCTTTTTCGGATGTGGAATTGCAACGACAAAATATGATAAGCTTATTAAATTCCGACCTAAACATCATTGTACAATATGGAATAAAAAACCGAGTGGAATTTAATGCTCCGAACACTCAATGCTGTCTTGTATCTTTAAAGCGAAATATACCTCTCTTGCCATTATCCATGGATGGCACTTGCATTAATGAGACTGAACACATCGTTTTTTTTTTGGTATGTGTGTCACCAACAACCTCTTGTGGGCGGATCATTTGGTGATGACATGACGAAAAAAATGCTTCAAGAGGTTTGAGTTTTCTAAGGCGATGTTTATCCACCTTTGATATGACTGTTATCTAAAAGACTTATATACGTCCAAAGCTTGATTATAACTCCCATCTGGTGCTCCTGCAACTTACTCAAGCCTCTTGGATAGTATTGGAAGTAGAGCATTTAGATTGATTGGTGATAAATCATTGGATCATTTACGTCGCTTGAACAACGTCGTAAAGTTGCTTGTCTCACCATTTTTTACCGTTGTGCTCTGAGAAATAGCTACCTGCATTTCACCCCTTAAACAGTTTAACCGTTATACTCACGCTTCTAGAAACGCTTATCACTATACCCTCGATTATTAATTCGGTCGTACAGTCAGGTACAGAGATTCGTTCTTTAGCCGTACTACCTGAATGTGGAATGCTTTACCATACTGTCTTTCTCAGTCAATGCAATATTTAGGAATTCAAAACCAATGTGCACAGCCACCTCCTTTCACACTTTCTCTCCCTTTCCTAATGCTCACACTGGGTCTTTCCATTATAATTTTTGTTCGAACAAATTCTAAAACACTCCCGGTTTGTGGTAAAAAAAAAACCCAAAATTCAAACAAAAGTTCAAAAATTTAAACAAAAGCTCAAATACCTAACCTTCAAAATAATGATGAAGTTGTGTATCAAAACTCAGATAAAGCCAATGTCTTTGCAACAGCCTTTCTAAAAAATCATTGTGTATCTCAACACCACAGCAAATACAGTTCACTCACAAATCACTGAAACTCCTAGCTTTTGATTATTGGAATTATAGTTTTCCGTCGGCTTTTTGGTCACTATAGTTTTTGCAATGAAACAATTACGTTACATTAACTTTCCCAACGTTTCGGCAGGGGTTGCTGCCTTCCTCAGGGGAACTTTATTAACACAAAAATATACAAATAATTTAAGTTAGATAAATAGGATACAATTACAATATAGTTTACTCACTCAAGAAAGATTTAAAAAAACAAAATTTAATATTAATTACATTAATTAATATGAATTAAAAATAAAATTATAAATGTAGTTAGCACTTCGAAGAGTGAAGTTACGTCAAAATTAAATAAAGCACAATTTACATTTAAGAACAAAGAAGAGAGCAATATACAGCAGAAATGTTTTGTGTGTCTTGTTTTCGGTTCATGTTGTTTTTGTTATTGAGAATATGTAATGTTTCTAACGTGTATCGTTTCGAAACATGTTTCTCTGTCTGTAGAACTTCCACGCCTTCAAAGTTTGGAGAATGACCGCTTTCAATGCAGTGACTGGCCAGGGCTGTCTTCTCAGAATTTTTTAATTTTATGTCGGACTTATGATTCGAGATGCGTTGTCTAAGAAGTTGTTTAGTGGTCCCAATGTAACACAGGTTGCACAGTTCATTTGATTTACCATTGCAGTTAATTTTGTAGATTACGTCTGTTTGTTTGTCCTTATCCGGTTTCGTCTTGAGTTTAGTAAAACATTGGTCAAGTGTTTTGTTTGATTTAAAAGCAAGGCGAACCTCTGTCAATTTTTTGGAAATCGATTTTTTGAAGTTGTTAGATAAAGTTGGGACGTAAACCATGGTTTTGTGGTGCGTTCTAACGGGTTCATCAATGTTTTGTCGTGGAATATGCATTTTCTGTTTTAAAAGGAGGCTTCGAATTATGGTAGAAGGATAACCATTATCACTTAAAATTTTGATGACTTTTTTCTCGTTGGCGACGTGGAATCGTACATCACTTATTTTGAAAATTTTATTCACGAGGTTGGACGCAGTATTAATGATGATATGCCTTGCTTGGTTTGATCGGAAATTAACTAGTCTTCCAGATGCTGTTGGTTTTTGATACCAGTCGAAAAGCAAACAATTTTCTTCACGGTATATTTTTACATCTTAGATGTAAATGATGATATGCCTTGCCTTGCTTGGTTTGATCGGAAATTAACTAGTCTTCCAGATGCTGTTGGTTTTGATGGTATCAAAAACCAACAGCATCTGGAAGACTAGTTAATTTCCGATCAAACCAAGCAAGGCATATCATCATTAATACTGCGTCCAACCTCGTGAATAAAATTTTCAAAATAAGTGATGTACGATTCCACGTCGCCAACGAGAAAAAAGTCATCAAAATTTTAAGTGATAATGGTTATCCTTCTACCATAATTCGAAGCCTCCTTTTAAAACACAAAATGCATATTCCACGACAAAACATTGATGAACCCGTTAGAACGCACCACAAAACCATGGTTTACGTCCCAACTTTATCTAACAACTTCAAAAAATCGATTTCCAAAAAATTGACAGAGGTTCGCCTTGCTTTTAAATCAAACAAAACACTTGACCAATGTTTTACTAAACTCAAGACGAAACCGGATAAGGACAAACAAACAGACGTAATCTACAAAATTAACTGCAATGGTAAATCAAATGAACTGTGCAACCTGTGTTACATTGGGACCACTAAACAACTTCTTAGACAACGCATCTCGAATCATAAGTCCGACATAAAATTAAAAAATTCTGAGAAGACAGCCCTGGCCAGTCACTGCATTGAAAGCGGTCATTCTCCAAACTTTGAAGGCGTGGAAGTTCTACAGACAGAGAAACATGTTTCGAAACGATACACGTTAGAAACATTACATATTCTCAATAACAAAAACAACATGAACCGAAAACAAGACACACAAAACATTTCTGCTGTATATTGCTCTCTTCTTTGTTCTTAAATGTAAATTGTGCTTTATTTAATTTTGACGTAACTTCACTCTTCGAAGTGCTAACTACATTTATAATTTTATTTTTAATTCATATTAATTAATGTAATTAATATTAAATTTTGTTTTTTTAAATCTTTCTTGAGTGAGTAAACTATATTGTAATTGTATCCTATTTATCTAACTTAAATTATTTGTATATTTTTGTGTTAATAAAGTTCCCCTGAGGAAGGCAGCAACCCCTGCCGAAACGTTGGGAAAGTTAATGTAACGTAATTGTTTCATTGCAAAAACTATAGTGACCAAAAAGCCGACGGAAAACTATAATTCCAATAATCAAAATAAGTACACAAATTGGTCAATAAATCAACTCAATTAAACTCCTAGCGATCAGTTTATATCCAGGGAGGATGTCAAATACATCGTCTCAAACTTAAAAGTCAAAAAATCTGATGGCCTAGACAACATAAAAAACATATATCTTAAAAAACTACCAAAAGCAGGGCTCGAATTTCTTACATTTTTGATAAACGCGTGTCTAAAAATGCAATATTTTCCATTGAATTGGAAATATGCAAAGGTAATACCGAATCCTAAACCTGGAAAACCGTCAAAACTTATTTTTTTTTTTATAGAAAAAGCATTTGACTCAGTTTGACACCATGGAGTTGTGCACAAGATGGCATATTTCAGGTTTCTTTCGTATCTTGTAAAAATTATCCAAAGTTTTTTGTCCAATCGTTACTTTAGTGTTTTCGTCAACAACTGTTCGTCTGTTACCAAGTCCCGCAAGGATCAGTACTAGGACCTTTATTGTACAATATTTATACTGCTGATACTCCTAAATTACCAGGTTGTCAGACAACCATTTTTGCGGATGATACAGGCATTTTTTCATCGCATGAATTTAGTCTTACCATTGAGACAAATTTGAAAAATGCGATAGAATTGATGACTAAATACTACACTAAATGGAAAATAAAACTGAATGCTGACAAACTACAAGCCATCTTTTTCAGTAGAAAAAGAAAATCTTGTTACCTACCAAGCAATCAGCTTACCGTTAATGGTGTAAATGTCAAATGGGAACCAAGTGTGAAATATCTTGGCATTTACTTAGACCAAAAACTGACTTTCAGAGAACATATTGCCAGAACTCTGCAAAAAGTTAGCATTGCTATAAAAATTTTATATCCTTTTATAAATAGAAAGTCCTGCCTTAGCAACGACAATAAAATGATAATTCAAAAAGTAGTATTCCTAGCAATACTTTTGTATGGATGCCAGGTTTGGGGGAAATGTTCAAAATGTCACCTTAAAAAACTACAAATATCACAAAACAAGCTTCTAAAATAGATGCTTAACCTTCTAAGATATCATTCCACCTTAGACTTACACGAGAAAGCGAATGTTGAATTGATTTATCTAAGAATCAATAAACTGACTAACACCTTCTTGCTAAATTGTGAAATTTCTGAAAATCCGTTTATAAATCAATTGAATCGTTAACCATCTTTCCGATATGTTTTTGTTAGTTTGAATTATTCGTACCTTTGTTTAAATATTACTCGTTAAATTGTTAATTTATTAATTTATTTTCTATATGTTCATTATTAATGTAGTGTTTGTCTATACTTATCTATTTATTAATTTACGTATTTATTCATATATTTATTTATTTATTTATTTATTTATTTATTAATTTATTTATTAATTTATTAATTTATTTATTTTATTTATTTATTTATTTAACAACTAATTTATTTATTTATTTATTTTTTTATATTTAATTTTTTAACAAATTGTTAATTCTTACTAACAAATTACTAATATATTAAAATATATTTATCAATTATTATTTATACTAACCTTTTTTAATAATAACATACTTCTAAATAAAAGTTTAGAAATCTTAATTTTAATTGAGTCAAAATGTACCTGCCCTTTTCAATTTGCGTTGAAGGTTTTGTTTGTATTTTCCTTCAAAATTATTACTTAAACTATTATCATCTAAATTCTATATACAAATTAATATACTTGTTCAGCAGAAAGATATCATACAAAAATATCAATTCCCTGTATATAAACTGTGCGGTAGCTTACCAAATGTAAATGTTTATTAACTTAATAATAATTCGTTGAATTTTTTAACAACAAAATAACTCTTTTTATAACAATCTCAAAAACTAAATATGGTATGAACATGCGTACATAACTGAAGATATACAGATATATTTATTTTTACTCATACATTTATATATTATCCTACCTCAAATTACTATACCTGTTATATGGAAAGCTGAACCTTACTATAAAACCCTTTAACTTTTTAACAATGCCAAATAATTACCAACTCTACCAGAGGAAATAGATACTGCCAAAAATAAAAGAAAAAAATTAAAAAATTTACAAAACAAAACAAGGTACTCAAAACACACACACGAAATAATTCGCATGGAATGCACTTTTCCAAAACTATTCAGCAAATTTTCCAAGTCCAGTGAACTATAGCCCTTAACATTACCATCACCACTAGCGCCACCATAGAAACGACGTCCCTCATACTTCCGGAAAAAAGGAAAAAAAAAACAAAACAAAACGAAAACACCGATAGAGAACACAACGACGACGACCGACGACGTACGCACTCTCAACAAAAACAGAGCAGCCAACTATGAAACCATAATTTAATGCAAATATCGGATGGTAACGGGATCCAAGCGATAGTGGTTCTTTTGTGTATGGGCTTTTCTTTGTCTGTGTATGTCGTCTGTTGGCTGTGTTGTGCATGTAAATGGACATCCTAAATTTTTGCATCGTCGTTTGCATTGAATTTCAATACAAAAACAAATAGCCCACATAAATCCTGATTTAAAAATGAACAACAACTAAAAATTTTAACTTAAAATTACGACTTTCTCTCTATCTCTCTTTGTCGGTCATCATGATGGTAGCCCTTTTATTTTTAATGCTCCCGCAGATATGCAATGCATGCACTTGTCCACAACAGTAACAATATCTAATTGCACTACGTATACAGCTATGGTCAAAATAATAGAAACAAACTTACAGTTTTGGAATTATGTCTTTAGAACTTGGGTGAGGTTAAAATCGTAAATTTAACCATTTGATTGCAATGGTCAAGATTTATAAAGGGTGATTTTTTAAAAGCTATAGGAAAGTTTTTTCAAAAAAAAAAGAAAAAAACAAAATTCAGAAAAATGCATGAAATCTTTATTTGAATCAATAGTACGGTCCATATAAATTAATGTTTGAAGATTATTTCATGCAAATTTTGACTTTGACTGCGCCTCAATTAGTCAATCCGCTTCGTCCAATTTTGGCATACTCTTTCCAACATTTCGACCGGTATCTCACGAATAAAGGTTTCAATGTTGTCTTCCAATGCCTCAATTGAAGCGGGCTCGTCTATTATAGAGTAGACAGGAGCTTTAACATAACCCTACAAAAAATAGTCTAAAGACGTTAAATCGCACGATCTAGGCGGCCAATTGACCGGTCCCGAACGTGAAATAAAATGTTCACCGAACTCGCCTCTCAATACGAGGGCGGGTCAATAAGTCCGTGTCTTTTTGAATTTCTGACCTCTTTACTGAAACAGCAACACTGCTCCTGTCAACAGGCATCTGTCAGTTGACTCCTGTCTAAATTTAAACTTGCTGCGTCAGTTAGTTTGTGTTTGACACTGAAGATGCCGAACGTCCTGGACGCCCAGTTGAGGTCTCTACACCCGAAACAATCGAAAAAATTCACGATATGGTGTTGGCCGACCGAAGATTGAAAGTGCGAGAGATTGTGGAAGCCGTAGGGATCTCGCATGGCTCCGTGGTTTCAATTTTGAATGATCACTTGGGCATGAGAAAGCTTTCCGCAAGATGGTTGCCGCGTTTGCTCACATGTGCAGTTGCCATGGCAAAAATCCATGAATTGGGCTATGAATTGCTCCCTCATCCACCCTATTCTCCAGATTTGGCTCCGAGCGACTACTTCTTGTTCCCAAACCTGAAGAAATGGCTTGGTGGAAAAAGATTTGACTCCAATGATGAAGTCATCTCGCAAACATAGGCCTATTTTGAGGACCTCGACAAATCATTTTTTTGGAAGAGATACAAAAATTGGAGAAGCGTTGGACAAAGTGTATAGAGCTCAAGGGAGACTACGTTGAAAAATAAAATTATTTTTGTATCAATAAATCTGTGTTTTATTCCAAAAGTCACGGACTTATTGATCCGCCCTCGTAAGTCCATCATTGAGCGTGCTGTGTGGCATGTGGCACCGTGTTGTTGAAACCACTCTTGTATTTTGGGCAAAAAAAAGTTGGATATCATCTCACGGTAGCGCTCACCATTCACAGTTACATTACGATTCGCATCATCTTTGAAGAAGTATGGTCCAATGATGCCACCAGCCCATAAACCGCACCAAACTGTGACTTTTTCTGGATGCATTGGTAGCTCTTGCAATGCTTCTGGCTGATATTCACTCCAAAATCGAAATCGACAATTCTGCTTATTTACGTACCCATTGAGACAAAAATGAGCTTCGTCGCTGAACACAATTTTTCGGTAAAAAAGTGGATCTTCGGTCAACTTTCCAAGAGCCCATTCACCCAAAAATTTTACCTTGCAGTAGGTCGTTCGTCTTCAATTCTTGCACCAGCTGTATTTTGAAAGGCATCACACCTAAATCCTTCCGCAAAATTTTCCACGTTGTTGAGTAACAGAGGCCCAATTGCTGCGAACGGCGACGAACCGATAATTGATGGTCATCATTAACACTGGCCGATATATTTTCTTCAGTTCGCACTCTACGTAAGCGTGTTGTTGGTTTAATGTCCAACAATGTAAATTTGGTGCGAAATTTAGTCACACTAGCCCGAATAGCCTCTTCAGTGGGTCGATTAAACTGACCATAAAATGGAAGAAGCGCGCGATGAACTTTCTTAACAGAGCACGCATTTTGATAATAAAATTAAATAATTTTCGAGCATTGTTCGTTTGTAAGACAATTCATGGTTAAATTATAGACCAAACTGAAGATGTTTGACAGTGAAAGAAAACACGAAACGTGCGTCAGCTGTTTAAACCAGTGTTGCCAAAAAGATAATAGCTAAAAATCACCCTTTACTATTGTGAATGCTACTGAGAAAAACAACTCATATTTTCATTGGAGTCAGATTTAGACAACAAGTCTTGACTCTTGAGTTAGAGGTGCATCAAGAGAGCTTCATGACCATCCGCATCAAGGCTTTATTCATCAACATTAGCCTAATATGGACACACGCCCCCACGGAGGAGAAGGATGACAACACCAAGGATATGTTTTTCGAGCTCTCGAGTTTCTTCATTTCTTATTGCATAATTTGACAATATGTTAACCGTTAATATTATAAAGCTCATTCATAATGTGCTTGCTTTACTTAAGTGTGCCCATTATTTTGACCGTCACTTTATTTTTGTGAATATGCTGTGTATGGATTAATGATACAAAACAACAATATTCATGTACGTATGTTATTGTCAATATAATAGCTATAAATAGTGATGAATTGGAGTGCGAACAGAGGTTTGATTTTATGTTCCTGTTTTTGTGTTTTTCTTGTATTTAAAAAATTTTACATTTAAACCATACTTGAAAGTAAAAATTAGGGCAATTTGAATGAACTTCAAACCAATCAAAGTGCAACATACAAATTATGTACTGAATACATACTTCTATATAATGTACTTGAACGTGTGTCAATTATAAGAGATAATGGTTTTTGTCATACATGTATGATTAGCAAAATTAATGAACAGAACCCATACACAAGACTTCATGTGTAATATTTATGAATGTTTGTTGAAATAGTATGAAGATAAATGCGAAATATTTTTTTCTTTAAAATAACTTTATGGTCGATTTCCTGTCAGTTTGTTGACCAAATGTGAGTGACCTATAATTTATGGTACGAGTATTTATCAATTTGAGTAAATATTTCAAAATATAAATAAAAAATAAATTTTGATAAATATAAAACGTTTTACCATCACTTCTCCTTTTCATTCGGAGTTGTTTATAGATGGAAAAGGGTCATCAAATATCAAGGAATTTATCTCTTTTTATTATTACGTATATTTTTGCATTTGTGTATGAATATATATGTAAATCAATAATATTCGAAAATAAATCAAAACAAAAAAGGACAGCATACCAGACTGTTATGTTGTTGCTTAACTTCAAAATTTCGTTCTTGGAATTCAACCTAAAAATCTCTTATAATAAGTACTAACTTAAGTCGGCCTGGCAAACATTATTTTGAACTTCTATACCTAAGTCAAGCAAAAACAATTCATAAACAAAAACGGATAGAAATAAGTTAAACAAATAATGTATTTAAAAAAAAAATACGTATACGCCTAGGTGCCCATTTGTATATCGTTGTGTTTAGAGATAAATACATAAATACCTTCGTATTATCATTTGATATTTTGAATTCAGAAAGACTTACTGCATGAAAATCTTTTATATTTAAAAATTGTCTCACAATTTGTACGGTTTTAAACTATAACGACGACATGTGTGAATTGTTTGACGTATCAATGCTAGTTGGAAAGGTAGTAGAAGCACGTTCGAGCTGGCAGCTTAGAAGAGAACATATATTATATACGAGGTGTGTTCAAAAAGTACCCGGAATTTTTAAATTTCTCGGGTCTGGAGAGTCCGAAGGTCTACATTTTTTTTATTGTGTTGGTATACATGCCCCATGATGCAATTTTCAGCTATATTCACTGTTTATTTTGTCTGTGGTAGTTGCTAAGGTTCGTACTGTTTTTATGAGCTCGGCGATTTTTGCTGAAACTGCTGAATTTTGACCAAAAAACAATCGCATGAACATTGTTCAGGAGCTGTTAAATGACGTCAACTATGATCCAAGTTTGTTGAAAGGGTCATAACTGGTGATGAAACATGGGTGTACGGTTATGATGTCGAAACCAAAGCACAATCGTCCACCTGGAAGCATCCAACGTCACCAAGACCGAAAAAGCACGTCAAGTTCGATCAAATGTGAAATGTTTTGCTTACTGTTTTCTTCGATTATAATGGCATAGTGCATCAAGAGTTCTTACCACAAGGTCGTACGATTAATAAGGAGTTGAAGTTATGCGACGTTTGCGTGAAGCAATCCGGAAAAAACGCTCAGATTTATGGAAAAACAATTCATGGCTTTTGCACCACGATAACGCACCTGCTCACTCGTCGTTGCTTGTTCGTAATTTTTTGGCCAAAAACAATACCGTAGTCATGCCCCAGCTTCCATATTCACCAGATATGGCTCCGTGTGACTTTTTCCTGTTTCCAAAGTTGAAGAAACCCATGAAAGGACTGCGTTTTTCCTCGATTGAAGAAATAACGGCCGAATCGCTGAGAATGCTCAAGGACATATCGAAAAGTGAATATCAAGAGTGCTTCGAAGATTGGAAAAAACGCTGACACAAGTGTATTATATCTGGGGGGGGGGACTTCTTTGAAGGGGACCACATTGATGTAAATGAATAAATAAATATTTTTTTTTTAAAAAACGAAAATTCCGGGTACTTTTTGAACACACCTCGTACTCATGAAAGACATATGTATGTTAAGTCTACGGCGGGTGAAAAAAATTGTCTCCACTGCAGACAGGATTCCGGAGGTTGGAACTAGAAGCGATTTCCTGAACAATGACCTAGAATTTTCGAAAAATATCTATATCAAAAGAAAGCTTTTGGTATTATAAATATTTATTAGTAGGTAGTACCCGTGAAAAAAAATAATTAGATGGAACAGGCAGAGAAATGAGGGGTCTAAAACAATGCAACCATATTCGAAAAGAAATCTAACAAAAGATACATAAAGTTGGTATAAATATTGGTCCAAAATATTGCTAAGTCTGAAAATACAGTATTTTTTTCATTTAGTCAAATCTAAGAAGATATTTATGATTTATAGCGTTATGTATTTTTCTTGTGAAACTCATCGTTTTACACTTGTCAATGTTTTATAATAAATTATTGGTATGGCAACACTCCCATATTTTTTAAAACCGTCTTAAAGTAGTTAAAAGTCAGTTCAGTATATTCGAAATATTTGTAATATTCTTCAGCGTATATTAATGTCACTAAACGCTATAAAACGAAAGGAAGGTAATTTAAAAATAAAATGAAAGAGAGTGGACTAAGATAGCTTCCCTGTGGAACACCAAAGTTTACTACAAAATCACTTAAATGATTATTTAAAAAAAAAAAACAATGTAAACACTGTAATATCTGTCCTTACGTATGATAAAATTCAAGAAATATTTTTGTCATTTAGTCCAATTTTCTTTAAAGCACAGTATGCGTCAGTTTGTCAAATGCTTTACTAAAGTGCGTAAATATTCAGTAAACTTGTAGGTTTCTTTCAAAGGTGTCAAAACAAAATGTTGTAAACTCAAATAGATTTGTTAGAATCGATTTTTGTTTAGAAAACTATGCTGATTACCACAAAAACAGAAGAGTAGTAATTAAAAGAAAGAATATCACAGACAAGAGACTCAAACAATTTTGGAATGACGGACAGTTTAGCTACAGGACAGTTAGAAGAGATTAGGTGCTTCGGACTATTTTACGACTTAAATTATCGTCAAGATTTGAAATCATTTCTAGTATTACTGTTTCAGAGATTGTTAGGTTAATAAAAACCTAAGTAGGGAAATTATTTAGAGCTTGAGAGTTATTTGACAAGCAAGAATAACTTATTAAGGCATTACAGTCTTAAAATTTTCACAGAATATTCTTGAAAATATTTAGTGTCCAATTTTGAAAATTTTTAACTGGTATGATGCCTTAAGATTTTACCATTGCCTGGCCAGTCCACATTCCGAAAGATTACGATTTCCAACCACCTTATAGGCAACTTAAGTGCCAAAACATACCTTCAAGTAAGATATTCAAGACATAATAAAAGTTTTGTAATATTCTTTTAAAGAATAATAAATTGGAAAACTACCACACAATAAATTTTTTTTAAAGTTATAAAAAACTCCAAAATGATAGGGAAACACAGAATTAGGTAAAGCATTACACATTCTCGATGTGCGGTTAAAAAAAGAATCTATACTTCACAGTACGCCCGAAATTAAACGTACTGTTGAACTGATGAGCATTCCCAGAAATACAAATATTACGGCTGAAATGTTTGAGATTGGAAATGCAATTGGTTAATTCTACAAAATACCATTTTTTAAAAATACCGGTAGAACAGGGAAAGTCATGAAGCATTGCGGTGGTGTTCGAGTGACGTTATTGTTTCGGTGGTTTTATCGCCTATAATTTTCAAATCTCTCTTTTAGATCCTGTCTAAAAGACTTAACTTGTTTTATTGGCGCCTGCCCAGATATGAGAGTTATATTCAACGTTTGAACGAATGAAGGCTTTGTAAATTACATCCTGATCAGAAGGGGTGAAGGGGTTTCGTTTTGAAAATAGTTTAAACAAACTTTGTAGATGCTGGACTTCTTATCACTGCTTATAAAATTCGTTTTGTAACATCATCAATAAATGTGTATTGGTAACAAATCGTTTGAATTCTATTTTATATTCTTGGAGTTGAACTTCATTTGCAATTTATTTTTACTCCTTTTTTTTAGGAGAAAACAACACACACATTTTAAAAGCTGGTCTGAGAAAGGGAAATTATTATCAAATGAAGACCTTTTTTTTTGACATCTATTCCCTATTTGCCACCACGTCATGGTTTGTTGTCGTATAGTATAGCCTGGTATAATAGTATTATATTTTAAAACATGATTTTAAGATCATAATCAATTTAATTATTTATCAATTTAATTACCTTGAAGCAATGTAAATAAAATAAAAGCTTTTAGACACTTGCACGCTATGTGCAATGTATATATTGTGCAGTGTAGTGCAATACAAATGTAATGTATTTTAATCATAAGTTAAAGAAACAACACTATATCAAATTTTAAAATCTTTTTTTTTTTTTTCTCTTTCTCTGTCTCTAAAATTATGAATCCAATTCACATACATACAGATACATAAATATTCATGTAAATTTAATGGATAAATAACAATTTAACCATGAGTTTGGAATTAAATTTGTTGCCAACACGATACATTTGTATTGTCTTTTAAGGCTTTTAAATTAAATTAAATACATACAATCAAATGTTAATACACGCATGTCTATTTTTATTTTTTTAATAATTGGGGGCATCAAAAACACGGTACCAGCAATTATTTACATTTTCTTATCTTTTTTTATTTTTGGCAATCATGTTTAAGAGTATACGTTAGTCAACAGAAATTTTAGTTTTTTCGTGCCATAAGACAAATAAAATCTTTAAAAATATATCAAACTCTAAAAAGTTTATTCAAATTAGTGTATTTTAATTAATTTTTCTCAGTTCCATTAACAACTGGCTCCTTTGAATTGGGAAGAAGACCTTGCTCCATATATACCTTCATGTAGGTATATTTAGAAAACAAAAAATAGTGCGTATACGCCACAGTGTACAAGTATTATTTATTTTTGTTGTTTTTATGAGACATAAATTGTAAAAAATGTAGAGTACAAGATAATAATAAAGACAACATATGTATAAAAACAAATAAAATAATGTGAACGAAAATATGAAACATTAAAATAGAATAAAACTAAGAAAAAAAGAAGCTGGGGTGCAACCCACACTGATAAGACCCCATCTGCCGATTTTTCTTAGACTTCAACAAAAAATTAGTAACTGTATTTTGTGTGAGATAAACAAATTTAAAGTCAATAATTTTCTTTGCTCTCATAATATTTGACTAGAAAACCATTTATTTTCAATTTTTGTTGTTTTTGTAGGTTTTCGTGTTTTGTAAAAAAAAATTGTCAATTGAATTTTTTCTAAAAAGTAACTTAAAGTTAGCAACAACATTTTGCACATGACAAAATAAGTATGATATTAATATCTATTTATATTCTGTTTATTCTCAAAAATCAATTTTAATCAGTTTTAGCAGCAATTTTTTAAAGATCTTATTTCTTAAAAATAAAAAAAATAAATTTAAAAAACATTAACTTACGTTAGCAACAAAATTTTGCATAGAATTAAATTATTTTGAAATCAATACCTTCTCGAAATATTCGAATCGAACATTAGTTCTTACCTATTTTGCGTAGTATTTTTTTTTTTAAGTTTTATTTTTGAAGTGGTGGGGGAGAAAAGGTGAAACCGAACTGTCCGATGAGTGGGAAAATTGTAAAGACCATGCACTCGGCAAAGTGGTAAACTCTCAAGTATCATAAAATAAAATTACCATTTTAAAACCCGAAGCAAAAATGCCTATCGAAAAACCGGATGAGACAAAATCAGAAAATACAAACTTATTTCTTTTAAAAAGACATTTGCAGGAGTGACAAATTTAGTACTTTAAAGCTAGGAAACGAATTTTTACATTTCCCTGTCGTTCCATGAAAATAGCAAGTTTAAGAATTACAATGAAAAAGATAAGGAAATAACACAGAACGATATAAGCGACAAGTCTGAATATTAAAAACAACAATACGGTCTTTAAGATTCTAGAGCTACCATTAGTTGTCTCGGCTCAGGGGCGAAAGATTATTTCAAGGAACAAAATGTACCATTTAAGAAGTTTTCCTCGACAGTGGCTACAGCTGACAGGAAGAAGTAAGCGATTGTTGGTATAGTCAAAGCAGCGATTCAATACAAGGGCATAGTCCCCGAATTGGATTTATTCTTCTTTCCATCACTAGCTCAACAACTATATCTCGGAATTGATTTTTGGGCGTTATTTCAAATAGTTCCTCATCTAATTTTATTTATAGATGTAGATTCTAAAGCAGAAAAGAAAGAAAGAACCAACAAAATGCATTTTGTCTAACTAAGAGAGTGAAGTATTGGGAGAATTTATCGACCTTTTTCCATCTTTCGCTGAAAAAGGTTTAGGACAAACTTACCTTGTCGAACATAAGATAGAGACGGGTGACGCTAAACCGATAAAACAGCGCCACTATCCCGTATTTCCGGCGGTACAAGCTCTAGTGTATTAAGAATTGGGGTCATTGAAAAAAGTTGCAGCCCATTGAGTTCATCCGTTGTTTTAGTAAGAAAACCAGGGATGAACAGAATATGCTAGGACTATCGGAAGGTAAAATCCGTAACGAAAAAAGATGCGAATCCAATTTCCCAGATATAGGGTTTGTTAGCACGCCTTCAAGAAATACATTTCATTTCAGCAGTGGACCTTAAACACGCATACTGGCAGGTTCCACTAGAGAGAAGTTCGCAAGAGAAGACTGCTTTCACTGTTCCCGGTAGACCATTCTACCAGTTCAAGGTGATGTCATTCGGCCAGAGTCTTCAATACCTAATGAATTTGGTTGATCCTCATGAGATACAAGAACAAGTATTTGTTTCTTTAGATGATCTGTTGATCATTTCAAAAAACTTCCAAGAACATATGGCTATTCTAAGGATAATAGCTGACAGATTGTTGAAGACTTGATTGACGATTAACGTTGGAAAATCAAAGTTCTGCTTTCAGGAATTGCAATATCTAGTATATGTAGTTGGACCAGGATGTTTAAAACCAGACCCTGTAATGATATCAGCGATACTAGACTTTCCTGAACCAACTTCCACACGGCAAGTTCGTCGATTTCCCGGCGTTGCAGGGGATGGTACAGACGTTTCATTGAACATTTCTCTGGATTAGCTTGTGCTATGACAGACACATTAAAGAAAAATTAAAAGTTTCATTTTGGGGAAAAAGCTTTTAAATCTTTTGAGGCAATAAAGAAAGCTTTAACTTCAAAACCAGTTTTCATAAACCCTGATTTCAAGAAACAATTTTTATATTATGTGAAGCTTCTAACACCGGCATAGGTTGTCTTTTGTGTCAAAAAGATGAGTCAGGAGTAGAAAGGCCTATTTATTATTATTCACAGAAGTTAAACGCTGCACAACGGAAATATTCAATCACTCGTGTCTTAGTTCCTGAGATATTTGCGGTTAACCAACATTTTTTTTTTTTCAATTGTTAAAGAAAAAAACCAATTAATCAAATTTTGAAAGCCCTTTCTTCATCTTTCGATATCTTTCGATGTTATTATCTGTAAAACAAAATTTATTTGAAGTCGATATTTTATTTGGTTCCTGAAACGTCGAAAAATGTCGAAATTTTGAATTCGAAAATCGGATCGATCAGAATATCTTTCCATTTTCTGTTAATAGAATAAAAATAAGAGAACAAAATATTTAAAAATATATTTTTATATTTATTTCAAAACATAAACAGATTAAGAAAAATTAAGAAAACGCAATACAATACAAAATACAAAAATACGGACAAATTAAAAAAAAAAGAAAAGAAAAAACATTGAAATAAAAGACAAACAAAAATAACAAAATTAATTAACAAAAAAAAACAAATACAATTGTAAATAAAAATAAAGTTAAAGTAAAACAATAAAATAACATAAAAGCTTTTTGTAAAAATTATAAATACAAAAAAAAGGAAATGAAACAAATAGAAAAAATTACAATGAAGTAGAAGAAAATAAATGTAAAAAAAAATAAATTTATAAAAACACTAGCTGACCCGACAAACGTTGCTTCGTCATATAAATAATTTCTAGAGAATATTTTGCTAGAAACAAATAACTTATTGTAAGTGTGTAAGGATGTGGTATATAAGTGGGAGAGGTATAGAGCACTGTAAACGGTGACAAAATATTAAAATAACAAATCACCAAACAATTTTTTTTACTTTGTTAAAATTAATTCTTTAAAATTATATACTAAAATCGCTAATTATGACAATACTTCAAAAAAAAAAAAAAAAAAAAAAAAAAAAAAAAAAAAAAAAAAAAACAATATCAATCCCTTAACACTTTGACTGCGGATGTCGACGCGTCATCGACAAATCGTAGTTGTTCTATGCGGCGGATTTCGACACATCGTCGACAACATGTTTATTACTGACCACTTTCAATGCCTCCGCATACCCCGCATCCGGGAAAAACGCCATACTATGATGCTGACGTTGACTACGCGACAATCGTTTTCATAGTTAAAAAACTAAATATGTATTAGTAAAATTAAGCACTGATATAAGTAAAGTAGAGTAAAAGGAACCTTTTTGACAAAAAAAAATTTCAGCATAGAGGAAGCGCTCAGGTCAAACCATGCCGCAGTCAAAGTGTTAATGCAAAAGAGTGTACCTAAAATATTTTTTGTGATTCTATCTTTCGCCAATACAAACAAACTGGATGGTTTGCGCACTCGAGAGCAAGCCACGTATAATTCTCCTTGTGAAATACATGAAGTGCTCAAATCTAAGCCGCAGACAGACATCGTTTAGCCTTGAGACTTATTAATAGAGATTCATTGCAAATGCCAATCTAATTGGAAATTGAAGGCGTTTGAATTAGATTGGCACATCTGTGGGTATAATAGGGATTCGCCGTAATAATATATTTTCACCTCAGAATTTTCCATTTAGAAATATGATTTCGATAACATTTTTCATCAATTTTTAATTACTAATCGGTGCCGTTGTAAATTATGCGGTAGCATGCCTGGTAAAACTAATGAGTTCAAAAACTCAGTTGGATAATTTACAGCTTCGGTAGCATCACAAACTGTATCAATAAATTTGTATGACACCAAGTCTCCTGGTAACAAATGTTGTATCTTGAGATTTAATTCGTTGACATCCACATTTTTTGCTGCTAAAATTGCTCTTTCTGCCAGCCACTCATGATTTGTATATTGTCTGTGTACATCGGGAAATATCTGGTCAATGAGAGCATCTTGTGGATCAATAAAAAAGCTAAAATCGACCGGTAATTTTATACGTCCAGTTTCATCTGAAGTAACTTTTCCGTCGCTTATATCTAACAATTGTTTTGAGAATGTTTCAGCGGATGGATCTTGAAGCATTTGAACACGCATATTTACTTTCAGTTGTACTCTTTCAACATTACGCCGCAGTGGCGATGATTTTAAGCACTCGTTGATCTCATCAGCGTACGTGGAACGCGGATTAACGGGAAGTGTTTGTCTGAAATCACCTGAAAGAAGTAATAGTGTGCCGGCAAATAGTGTTTCGCTGTTTTTTATATCTTTTTTAATGTCCTTACGCCACGCCTCAAGCGAATATTTGTGTGCCATAGTGCATTCGTCTACCTCCATCCAATAACGTTGCCGCAACAGCCAATGCGATACCATTATTTGATCGTATTTTAGCAAGAATTAGCGAAATAAGGAATGTTTTGTCAGTTCCACCTGGTGCATTCAAAAAAAAAATCCACCTTGTCCTGCCGAAACTGCGAGCATGATGTGGCCATAAATGATTCTCTGTTCTTCATACATTAGTGGGACATTGCGAGCGACAATCGCTGCCATTTCTACAGTTCTGTATTTTAGTTCAAGATTCAATTCAGTGTCTATGAAATCAGATGCATTTCGGTGAATGCATACCGAATTGACTGAGTGGCACTGATAATGCAAAGATCCTCGATAGCAATCAATACTTCATTGTACATAGCGTCACTGAATACTATCGTAAGATCGTTGCACCGTATAGGATGTTGATGCAATTAAACCATAGCACTTAGGAATATAAAAAATAGATAAAAACCTATTCTCAGATCTACCGAATGTATATGCAAAATTTCATTGAAATTGGGTAAGCCGTTTCAGAGGAGTATGGCAACTAACACTGTGACAGGAATTTTTTATATATTAGATAAAATAAATAAAAAATAAATGGAACAAACATTATCAAAAATAATGAAACATAGAAAAATAGGTAAAATAAAATGCACGGAAAGTTAAATTTCTCTACGAAAGTTGTAACAATTACTATTTAATGATGATCCCAAGATTTTGCCGATGGTTTTCTATATATTTTTTTTAAGTTTTAAAGCCTGTAAAAAAGGTAATACAATTTTAAATACAATCAAAAAATTACGTTTCCTTCTTTACTTTCCCAAAACTATTTCTTTTTTTTTCTGACATTAAATTTATACGAAATTACAATTTGCATTAATTTGCTCGCCCAATATTTGTTATGTTTTCATCTTAACCAAAAATATTTTGTATTTTATAGCAAATAAATCGAATTATAATTTTAATAACATTCACCAAAATTATATTATGCACTATATGGTTATTTTATTTTATATTTACATTTTTATTGCAACAAATTTTCAACATAAACATGCGAATGAAAATTGCTAATTTTGTAAAGTATAGTACAGTATGTATGAATGTATATAAATAAAATTGAATACAAGAAAAATTGATTAAAAATGAAATAACCATCGCTCGGACCAAACCAAAAAATTGACAAAGTAATAAGCCAAACCAAAATTTCCATATTTAAAAACAAAAAATAAAATAAAGAAATAAACCACTCAGAAATATGCAATGTATTTTTGACTTTTACAATTTGCATATGTTTACAATGCAACAGACTACGACGATGCCAACGCCAACGGCAATAGCAACCAAACGACGACGTAAACACCAACAGTGACGAAACGTTACGGTCAATAAATTTCACACTCTCCTCGAATGAAAACCCACATAAATCCCCTTTTTGCTAATTTTGGAAGTGACTATCATGACCGAACATATCTATAGACAAGGCATACATACATACATAGGTGGAACGTGAAGGATAAAAGTCCTGACCGAAATCGATCAGAGAAACACCACGTTCATCCTTATCGTCATAACCGACATGTGGCCGATGATGACGACAACAGCAAGGATACGGACATCGAAAACACCATCATCACAAAGGATTGCCTTTGTTGCGACCAAATCTAATAAGCAGTGCAATTTGAATTTTCATACTTCAAAAGTGAACTCAATATAATATCTGTGTTTCTCTCCAATTTAGAGACACTCACTTCCCACATTATCTTTCATCCTGGATCGTCCCGCGAATGCCATCGCTCGCCATTGCCTTCGCCATCACCATCGCCACCGCAACTTATGATATCCTATTTGAATGTGGAGCCTGCGACACTTTGTTGAAATATTAAGCTTAGATGTTTGAAATCTAATATGCGTTTAATTCAACGGAACGGTACCACTTTCAGTTCCAGCCAGGGACATATGATCCGATTAAATCACACAATGCTAAAGGACATCTTGTGACATGTACAAATATTTATGGATATCCATAAGAGGAAAGAGTCAAAAGGACAAACGGGACAGATGAAATGGAGATGAGGTTCCTGGTTCTGATGATGATGATGATGCTTTTGAACGAATATAGACTCCAAAAACACTCATGACGTCTTCAAGAGGACATTTTAACCATACAGTACTTATTAGTCAGGATTTTGCATAACTAAACCACGTATGAGGATTGTGGATGTATACAGTAGAGTCAACTGTGACAACTGAATAGCCAATAAATAGAGTCCTTGAAGTTTGATGTTTGAACTTTTGTTGAGATTTGTTTTTCTTTTTTCATGAATTTATTATCCTCTCCTTTGCATTGAATAATAGAATGGATTTAAAGAAGAATGTGAAAACAAGCAAACTATTCCATAGGTGCGTTTTTGAATCCCTTTGATTTTGAGTTCTATAAATAGTTACAAGGTAGTTTGAGATTTTTATTTCCATCAGACTTTGTTTTGTGGTTTCCTTTCCTTATTTTTCACATTTGTTTTCTAAAAATGTATAGGTACGTGTGTTTTCGAAAACTTATTTTAACTTAAAATAGAAACCACACTAAATATAAAAAAGGGTTGTTTTTACTGCTCGTTCATTATATGACCAACCCTCATGATGGTTAAGTAAGGAAATCCCTTAAAACATAACATTTCCAATTGAAAAAAAAAAAAAACAAAAACAAAAGTTAAAGAATTTTTACGACAAAACCTTACAATGTATGGATTAAAATAGAACAACAATTGGACTGTAAGAAATACAACAACAAAAAACTCAATAATGCGTGTTTTAGTATCAAATATCTTACATGTTCTGGGATTAGAATTTTTTAAAGGTTATATGGCGGACAAGTATAACAAATGTAGCTTAAAACCTAAAAGTTGGTTGTCTATAGGTCTAGCAGGCCTTGATACTTAAACATAACAAATGTAGCAAGTATTGTATTTTTTTATTTTTTTTTGAGGGTATTTTTAGCATTGAGGTTGTGAAACTTATTCAAAAATATACCAGACTGTGACACATGATGGTAAGAAAAATGTAAAGAATTATGTAAAAGGTATCGATTTTCAAATATTAAGCTTCTTAAATCAAAAGTTCTTTTTTTCAAGGTGCGAAAATTAATTTCAGACGCAATTGCAATGTTTTACTTAGTTTCAATTCAATGTGCAGAAAGAATTAGGGGTCTTAATAATATGCACAGGAGAAAAGATAAAAGGGTTTTCTTTCTTTTTAAAATTTGAATGCCCCCCCTAGGACCTTAAAAATTGTGTACCAGAAGATAATGACCGGGAAAAAGCTTAAGGTACTAAATTTTTGAATTAATTATTTAAAGAATTACAAAATTGTTCATGATTTTATATAATAGTCGAAATTTCAAACGTGTTTATCTTAACCCTTCTTTAAGTCATGGGGTCCAAATGTTACCCAAAGTATGTTTGGACACTTATATCTTTTTTTTGTTTTTAATTTTATCTTTGTGGGATTATTACTCAGTGAACGAAATTTTGTATTTTATGATCACTGACATTTTATAGAATTTTTTTTAGATATGTTCCTTGAAATAATCGATAAACCTAAAACGGGGTCTATTTGTAGACCGCTATAGAATATCTAACCTATTTTTTTTTCTAAAATTCTTTTTTTTAATTTTAATAAGAATATATACATAAAGGGTGATTTTTTAAAAGCTATAGGAAAGTTAAAAAAAACATACAATTCAGAAAAATGCATGAAATCTTTATTTGAATCGATAGTACGGTTTATATAATTTAATGTTTGAAGATTATTTCATGCAAATGTTGACCTTGACTGCGCCTCAAATGGTCCATGCGCTTAGTACAATTTAGGCATATTCTTTCCGACATTTCGGCCGGTATCTCACGAATAAATGCTTCAATGTTGTCTTCCAATGCGTCAATTGAAGCGGGCTTGTCTGTATAGACATGAGCTTTAAAATAGCCCCACAAAAACTAGGCTAAAGGCGTTAAATCGCATGATCTAGGCGGCCAATTGACAGGTCCCGAACGTGAAATAAAATGTTCACCGAACTCGCCTCTCAATAAGTCCATTATTGAGCGTGCTGTGTGGCATTTGGCACCGTGTTGTTGAAAACACATGTCATGCAATTCAAGCTCTTCCATTTTGAGCAAAAAAAAGTTGGATATCATCTCACGGTAACGCTCACCATTCACAGTTACGTTACGATTCGCATCATCTTTGAAGAAGTACGGCCCAATGATGCCACCAGCCCATAAACCGCACCAAACTGTGACTTTTTCTGAATGAATTGGTAGCTCTTGCAATACTTCTGGCTGATATTCACTCCAAAATCGACAATTCTGCTTATTTAAGTACCTATTGAGCCAAAAATGAGCTTCGTCGCTGAACACAATAAAATGGAAGAAGCGCGCGACAAACTTTCTTAACCGAGCCAGCATTTTGATAATAAAATTCAATAATTTTCAAGCGTTGTTCGTTTGTAAGACGATTCATGGTTAAATTATAGACCAAACTGAAGATGTTTGACAGTGAAACAAAACACGAAACGTGCGTCAACTGTTTAAACCAGTGTTGTCAAAAAGATAATAGCTAAAAAGTCACAGATGTAGGATTTCCACGTGATATTTGACGCATATGTTATGTGTGTGGCGATGGCAACAATATCTTTCACAACAGTCAGTCAGTTGGTTCTGGTTTTTGTGTATTCTGCTTTTGAACAAGGGTAACATCTACCCCTTTTGAAAAGAAGTCTCTCAAAGACTCTTCCCTTCCATTTAGGGAAAATGCATCAAAAGCAGGCTTTTCCTAGTGCTGCTACTTCCAGTAAGTTTTAAAATACAACTATCAGCCACCGTTGTGTTTGACTTGTTCAGGAATTAATAGAAACCATTCGATCGAAAATATTGTTGTAGTCCAGTTCATCACAGGCTTATTTTGAGAACCGGAAGTGTCTTTCTCATAGAAAAACTCATCGATAGAAAAACTTACCAACACCATTCTTTCAGAAAATCCAAAGATAGATGAGTAGACTGACCAATAATGCTTCCCGTTTTTTTAATCAAGAAATTTCTTTGCTTAATTGTTCTCAAGATGGTGATTTTTTTATCGATGTGGATGTGAAGAAATTATCGGTTGTAAGGTTTCGGCCAGTCAGTGTTGAAATATGATGGCATCAACGACATCACCACCTCATATCCACAACTGAGTATTCTACTTCCTCAGAGCTCCCAGTGAAGATAGAAAACTTTAATGGGTAACCCATTGAGAACTTTCTTTAAACCACCAAAACTTCAAACTATATTTTGCAGGCTTGTTATTGGTTAAATTTACAGCGACTACGAAACACTTGCAGCTGATCATCAATTATTAAATTTACATATGGGATATAATTCGCCGATAATGTCTCATCTAAGAGTAATTCAATAGGTGAGAGATGGTTTCGATAAGCTGAAGCTTGCTCATGACTTCACGACCAACTGAATCATCAATCCAAAAAAAATCGTTTGTCATCTCAAAACGTGTAAGGCCGTTCATCTCTGCTCGAAGGATTAAATTGATGGGGTCCTATACTGTTCGCAAACGACAATGGCCATCTTAAGAAACTCTGTGTATAACAAGGTTTCAAAATAAGCTTATAATTCATTTATCGTCAAAGGCTTCCAAACACGCTGCACTTGCCGATTAGGAATTAACTTTCTCTAGACATCAATTACCTTTTTATTAATGATCTCCTTTTGTTAGAATAGTTAGTGAAAAATTGGTTGAAAATGTCGAGTAATTCTTCCCAGTGGTTTATTATATTATAAGCAGGGTTGTTGCGGATGTAAAAATGTTGACATCCGCGGATGCGGATGCGTATGCGGATTTTTTGAGACTCACATCTGCGGATGCGGATTTCAGAATTTATTAAATAAAAACAATTTTAAGTCCGTAAATAAAGGAAAATTTTATTGATTATCTTTGCGTTTAATAATTAAATTTAAAAATGGGTGAGTTATATTTAATAAAAAGCAAGATTGCAGCCTTCTCAGACTGCAAACTGTTTCTTAGTGGATCGTATATTAATCCAACTCCACTAAATAGTTGTTCGCTGGGAACACTGGCTGGTGGAGGTGATAAATACCTCAGTGCAACTTTGAAGAGTCTTTTAAAGTCTGTTTGGTGGATTTTCCACCAATCAAGTGGATTATTATCCAATTCTAGTCTTTTTTTATTTCGGTAACTAGCTTCGGGACTAGCGTTATCAGATTCTCCTTCACCTTCGTTTTCAGTTGATGAATCTAGCACCATTGCCATATCGCTTCTGAAGCAAGCCTTGTAACTTAAACCGGACGGTTCCTGGTTCCAAATGTAAAGACTCATCCATTTTCTTCTTTTGGTGACAACGTAGGAGAACTGGTGCTTAATGGATCATTTATCATCTTTAGAATTACATCTTTTATTCTTTCCTCGGTGATGGGTTTGAAAACTGTATGCTTATAGCAAGGGTCTAAGTACTATGTTGAAATCTCTTACAAATCGTTGTCTTGCAAAGATGAAAATTTTGAAAATTTTTACAAATTTGAAAAAAAAAGCGTTTAAAAACATCCGCATCCGCAACAAACTCCGCATCAGTTTATGCGGATGCGGATGTTGGAATTATTGCGAATAATCCGCAATTGCGGATGCGAATATTCGCAACATCCCTAATTATAAGCTCCCTGGCTCTTACCCACTTTCATCCACTTAGAGCAAGAAAAAAGTCTCCAATTGCTCAATTGGATTACCATTTCTAATTCGTTGGGTTCTAGCAAATCTTTTAGTGCCTTATCGTCAGCTTCATCGATATCTTCATGTATTCTTTTAGCTCATTTTCTTAGATGTAGTCCTTTTCTTCTTCATTATTTTTGCTTGACGAATTCAGTAATATGTACATATGTATATCCAAATGTGAAACTAGGAAGAAGTCATTATTGGTGATTTTATTTTTCAAATACCGCCAAAATTGTTAATAACAAGCTAGAAATAGTGAAAATTTTTATGTGCAGAAATGTACCTGCTCAAGGTCTTAAGCCTAACTATCGAAACCGAAAAATTAATTATACCATTTTAAAGTACCTTTTTATTTTCCTGCTTCATCTTTTTTTCTTTATATTTGTATACCTTCAGTACTGATTGAATCGAAATACGTGTAATTTCGAAATGGCACCATTTTTGAACTGTCAGAAATTCGATACTCGGATTGAAAAACTACAAAAAGCCTTTATTTCGGTATTTGTCAAATTTTTAAAAACTTGTTAATAATCTTTTAAAAAATCACATAATTTTCAAATTTGACAAGTAAATAAAACGATAAAATATGCCGTTCAAAATTAAGCTCGATAAAACTCGATATCTAGTACAGAAGTGCTAAAATTAAAAGGATTTAAGCTATTGTTTAAACCCAGTATCAAAAACTGAAAAAAAGCAAGCATTCAAAATGTTTGATAATTTCATTACTTAAGAGTATAGGAAGTCAAACCCATCCAATTTTACGGGAGTGGTGAAGAAGGATTTCTTTAAATATTTTAAAAATTTAAATGTAGTTAAAAAATTGATATCGTGAGCTTTTTTCGATCACATTTCGTAATTTTCCGAGTTCTGAAATGATGATATCTTTAAAGTGATGGATCTCAGATAGAAAAGTAGACAGAAACCTTTTTTTTCAAAGGACACTATATTTGATATTTGATTTTTTCATGAACTGCTTTTCCATAACGTTCATAATTTCAAAAGTTATGTATATGTGAAAAACCAATATTTTGCGTCCTTTTTCTCAACTCCCCTCCCCCACATAAAAACAGAAAAAAAAAGTTAAAATAAAATGTGTCATCGAAAAAATGACCATTGAAGTGTGTTTGCACTTTTTTCAGTTTTCCTGTGAAATGTGCATTGAGAGTGCTGCAGCAACTGCTGAAACGGAAATAAAAATAATGTATGTAAACTTTGGTGTGTCTATCGTTGAGTTTACATTTTATTTTTCCTATTTTCAACTAGACATACATTTCCTTCCCTGTATCATGCTTTAACCTTTGAAATGATATCCTTTGAAAATGTTTAAAAAAAAAAAAAAATATTTTTAGCAAACATTATCATCCCATAAATCATTCAATCGCCGCCGCTGAAGGGAGGTGTGGATGAGGGCAATATACAAAAATAAACAACCCCTAAAAAAATTAAAAAGGACAAAATTGAAGCTTTAAAAAGTTTAAATTTTGTTTTTTTTTTGTTTTTTTTTTACTAAATTTATAAATAAAATGTTTAGCATCTCAAAACACACAAAAGGCGGAGATTCCTTTTTCCTTTCCTATTTTTAAAGTAAATACTTAAATAGAACACAACGAAAAAGGAAACAAAAAGTTAAACTGAAGAATTCTCTTGCAAATTTTAATTTCCTTAAAATTTTTGTTGTTGTTGTTGTTTTTGTTATTTTATACAAAGTCGGGATGAGAGAAGAGGTATCTTAGATTCTCGGTTTTTATTTTGTTAAAAAATGTTGGTTTTTTTTAGTTCTTTTGTCTTTAAAAAAAAAATTAATGAAGTTATTTTCTAAGCTTATGTCGATGTTGTATACATTGTGTAGAATTTACGTCATCGTTACAAACCTTATGTACAACCAACATAAACCTATCTCTATAGAAGGAAAAAAGCAATGTAATGCATGGTCATGGCATGACTTAGAGCTTATATCATGCCCCATGGTTTGGCCGTAATTCATGTTTCTCTATAAAACACTTATTTGGCATAGTGTGTGCATCTAATGCCATAAAGTACATTTACTCATGTAGATGTGGACCACTTATAGTTATGGTCAAAATAATAGGAACACTTAACGAAAATCTTTTACAAGGGTCTTGTTCGGTAAAAGCCCAATTTTTAGTGATATTTTTAATCTGGCATTAATTTTAAAATTATGTATTAAGCTGAGATCACACGATTGGTCAAATGTACCGATTGTTGTCCATTTGTATGTACAGATCGTGTGAATGGCAGAAAATATTGGGCATAAGGCAGATAGGACAATTTTGTTGGCAGATAAGCAGATAAAAATGAGCTGTCTTGTACCAATCGTGTGAACTGTTCTGTTCATACACCGATGAAGACAGAAACAATTCTTAAATGTGCAGATTATTTGTTGTGCCACTTAATGACCGATCATATTGACCAATCAATGCAGATAAGTGCATTTAATTTTTTGTTGTTGTTGAAAATTACAATTTTTTATTAATTATTTCATAATTTATTATTATAAATTTTTGAAATTTGGCAGCACAGATTTGATAAAAAAACACACACCACTGCTTCTTGCATCTGCATTATTCATACAACTTTTAGTAATTATATTTGCATTTATTTTAAATATAAATACTTGATAAATATTGCTTTAAGATCATGAACACAGATGAAGAAGAAGTAATGTATGTATTTGGTGCTATTCGAAAGAGAACCGATAAGCTTTTGAAGCTGTCTCCAGAAGCTAAAAAACGTAGCGTGACTGCCAAATTTTCATTTGCTGAGATAGCTTGGCGCATGTTGGTGTTATTTTTTGATTTGTGGAGAAACTAATTTAAGCAGATCATTAAAAGTGGCTTTATTCATTGCAAGAATTTTTTAAATAAAAATTTCCGATTTTCGATTTCTCGGAACTCCGCCAAAGTTTTTACACAAGCGCCATCAGTACTCCTTCATTAGCCAATCCCGCACCCAACCACTTCGCTTTCGTGCCTTTCTTCTTTTTTTTTTTTGTTTTTCAATTATTAAATATACACAAATGCATTTTTCCATGTACATCATATTAATTTTATTTTATTTTGTATTTTTTTTTAATTAAATTCAATTATTATATATTATCAAACATATAAACAATTAATCAGCTGTTTATTTTTGCTGTTAAAAATAATGCCAGATCGTGCGACAAGGTTGTACAGATATCGGTCATATTCTTGCAGTGCACAAAGAAGCGCAGAAAATATTTTCCTAAAATACACCAATCGTGTCAACACCTTAAAATATTTTCGGTACACAAAATTTCTGTCACCAAATGTGTACAGAAAAATTTCGGCCGAAATCAGTACATTTGACCAATTGTGTGATCTCAGCTTAAGTTTCCGTTTTTAAGGCACACAAAAGGTACATAGAAGGGACGTCGAAATGTCAGTTTTCAGTTAATTCTTTGCAATTTGTGTATTAATTTAGTTAATTTGGACAAAAAAAATGGAAAAATTGACAGTTTTTTTTAAAGTTTAAATCAAGTATGTATTTCTATTTTTTGGTCAGTCTTTTATGTGGCCTACAGGTAAAGCAAATTTACTCCAATTTCTTGACAATTTTCAAATTAAGAAACCTTAACAAAATATTTACCATTGAAATTAAATGGTTTCATTACAGACTTCTTGTTGTCCTACACAAGTTATAAAGACATACATATGTACATAATTACCAAAAATTAAGTATTGTTCCTAATATTTTGACCATAGCTGTATGTATTTGTATAGTATAAGCGATGGTATCGGCTTTAAGGATTGGGCAGGATGAAATTTCGTTGTACATTTGTTCGTTTGTATTTTGTAATAATCTGGCAAGCATGCATGCATCTAAGCATCAACTATTATTCCTACCTACCTACCTAGTACCTATATTATAATTTCTACATCAGATTACTGAATATTAAGAAAGTTTTTACAAAAATAGAGAGAGAGAAGGCGAAAGGACTTTTAAAGCTGAATTCTCTATTGTTTGTATAAACTATGTTATCCATGAAGACTCATATACCTTGATTATTTTAAGGTGTTGCAGAATGCTAAGAACTATGAATTTATTTTTCCTTTAAAATAAATATTCACAGAATATAAAATCAATAAATTTCAGAATTTAGATATGAAAATGTGATGATGATAAATAGTGACAATTATAACTATGAAATTTACCTTTCAATATGATATCCTTCATAAGTATTAACATATGTATGTAATACCTTTGATATAACACAATTATACTAAAGGATGACTATTGAATTCGTAAAATGGATTTAAATCAAGAATAATATCTGTCTATCTCAATACCAATCTACAGCCTTGAATTGATATTTTCAGTTTTGGAAATTAGGGTTTTCAAAAGTAACTGTAAGTATTTTTCTGAAAATTTGTCAACAAATTATACAGGGTCATCCATTTTGCGGTTTCAAAAGTAAACGTAAAAAAAACACATTTCAAATATTTGTTTTCATGATATTTCATTTAATCCTTTCGGGACGGGAGTGGTACGTTTACATATAAATATTCTTTGTTCTGTCCCACTCTCGTACCGAAAGGGTTAAATGACCACCACGCGAATTGTTGCCAGCATCGAATCTTTTGAGGTAATTTCCGACAACTTTTTGACACATATTGGGCGGTATCTCAGCCATAACTTGACGAATGTTTGTTTTTAAGTGCTCAAGAGTTAAAGGTTTATCTGCATAAACACGGTTTTTCGCGTAGCCCCACAAAAAAAAGTCCAGCGGTGTAAAATCGCATGGTCATGGTGGCCAGTTAATATCGCCACGACTAGAAATTACGCGTCCACGAAATGTCTCTTGCAATAAAGCCATATTTGCTCTAGTTGTGTGGCATGTGGCACCGTCTTGTTGAAACCACAAATTCTCCAAGTCGTATTCTTCAATAGCAAGAACAAAAAATTCGGTTATCATATGACCATAACGTTCCGAATTGACGGTGACAGTCGTTCCATCGTCGTTTTCAAAGAATTACGGTCCAATCACACCTCCGGACCAAAGAGCGCACCAAACAGTGACTTTTTGTGGATGTAATGGCCTTTCTTCAATTACATGAGGATTCTCAAAACCCAAAATACGACAATTTTGTTTATTAACATGCCCATTGATTGAGAAATGTGATTCGTCGCTGGAGAAAATTTTGTTAGAAAAATCGCCGTCCACCGTCTGTTGTTCAAGCACCCATTCGACGCATCTACGGCGCGATGTTGTGAATGGTCAGTTTTTGTGTGAGCTGGACCTTATATGGATGTAGGTGTAGATCCAAATGCAAAATACGCCATAATTTGCCGTAAGACAGTCCTAATTCTTGAGACAAGGAATCGACACATTCGGGTCTTCGGCAACTTTCTTCTGAAAAAAAAAAAAAAAAAAAAAAAAAAAATGCTTTAACAACTTTGTTTGACAGATGTCGAATTCCAGCCCTATACTTTTGAAACCGCAAACTGGATAACCCCTTATAATAGTAATTCTTTCAAAAAAAGGACGTTTGATATATAGCCTTACAATTTATTCAAACTTTTCTTTATTTTTAAACTTACTTAAATATTTTAAAAATATAATAAAACTAATTTATTTTGTATTTCTTTTCGTTTTAGGTAAGTTTTAAAACGATCTTTTTATACCGAAGTTGGAAGCCTGTAAGTAAACTACTAACCCTTTATGACTGGAAATCAATAATATAACTCAAAATCATAAAAACAAATTAAAATAGTACCAGTAAGAATTGTAATACTTCATTGAAATTTCCAGCTTCAATTGCATTTTTGGAATATATTAAGTTGCCAGTAGAAATGTTCCCTGATTCCTTCATAGTTCTGTATTTTCAAAAGCTTATCAACAAAATCTTTTAAAAAAAATCTTAAACAGTTAAGGTGTAGGAATATCAACTAATACTTCTATTTCTACTGTTAAGACTGAAATTTTTCAAATTGTCTGGTCTTTTATTGAAGGACTGTCAAAGATTTCCTTTCCAATATATTATTAACTTTTGCTCACACAGTATTGCTCACTTGTTTATATTTCTATTAACATAATATCTATAAGTAAAGTACAAAAAGACAAAAGGACCAAAAAGGACTTTATTTTTTAAATTCTCGTGTAAGAGAATTCCACTTTTG
This sequence comes from Eupeodes latifasciatus, assembly GCA_920104205.1. Taxonomy (NCBI): domain Eukaryota; kingdom Metazoa; phylum Arthropoda; class Insecta; order Diptera; family Syrphidae; genus Eupeodes; species Eupeodes latifasciatus. The sequence continues at coordinate 24,097,471 of OV049926.1, read as the reverse complement.
TGCGTCCTACTCGTATATTTGCCCTAAAATGGCATACCGCACACAACCAAACAACTTGAAATGAAAATTTCATCGTCTGCTTTTACTGGATTAGGGCAATTGTATAAATAATATGAAATAGAAGAAAGAGAGTGAAAGAGAGAGAGAAAATAGAAAAAGAATTTTTGATTTTATTTTTGAATAAAAGGAGATGAGGAGGTTGGAATGGATAAAAGACCATAAATGGCTATAGGATGGTTGGTTTGGTACTACTTTGATAAGAATTTCAACTTTTCCATCCATCTATTGTCTTTCTATTTTTATACTTACTTCTTGCCACTATCATGGTTTTTATATAGTTTTGCTTTTCTTTCCGTAATATTTTTTTTATTTTTATAAAAATAAGAATGAATGAACGACAAAGAGGAAACATTTACCTAATGGTTGCCATCTTGGCCGAACTTTGATTCCTTCTTGGTTTTCAAAAAAGTCGTTAAAAAGGAAATAAAGAAATTTAAAACGTTCACCACCGCCCACTGCCACGCCCAGTTTCCATTCTCACAGACAACTTCTACGATCTTGATGAAGAGATGAACATTTGTAGTTTCTGTTAGAAGTTTTTGTCCATTGCCATGCCCACTTTTTTACGAGTATCTAAACAAATTGTATATCTCGGAAGCAGCCAGAAATTTTGTTTAAATTTCTTTATAATATCAAGAAAATATCTTGTTCCTGAAAGTTTTTCACCATTTTCACAAACTAAGAAAAAAATAACCAATGTGGAAACAGAGTCAACAATGTTTAAGATCTAGAAGTGAATGTTACATTTCCTATAGTTTGAGATAAAAGCTAGGAATTCGTTTAACTTTCGTTTGTCTTCCTTGTGGCGGTGAATGGCGTATCCAAACGACCCTGATGGGCTGTTTGTCCCAAAAACATCACACGCGGAAATGCTTGAATGAAATTTTGAATAAATTGCCAAACCCATTCCTAAAGGATTTCTTCTTTACTCCTTTAAAGGACTTCAATGTGAATGTGGTAATGTGTTTTAGAACAAAAGCCAAACCAAAAAATATTTTCCTTTCATTTATTATTCAATTGGGATTTAAGATGAATGGACTTTTGCTGATACCACCAGAGAAAGTGTGATGTGAAGTACTTAAATTTATACAGAATTAAGGGTTCAACTCACAGAGCATTCATCATGAGGTTGAGCTTGAGGTTGAGTAGAGAGAGAGTTGCAAAGGTGAAATATTTCAGATTCGACACAGAATTGAGTGACAATACCGATTACAGGTACACAACACATCTTTTCCCATTCCTATATTTCAATACCTTTATATTTTGAAACGTACTCGATAAAACAAAACAAAAAAGAGATTTTCCAAGAGTGTGCTTTGAAGGATATTGGCGTAATACGAGCGCCATAGATTGTGATGAAATTCCATCAGAAATGTAAGACACGTCTGAGCTATGAAGAAAACTCTGTACAAACAACTTGTGATGTGTATTTCTGCAGGTTCTAAAGAAAGGTACCTATGTATTTACGTCTCGCCTGTGATGTGATGTGATATTCTCAAGGTGCATCCTTTGTCGAACCAAAAGAAAGATACATTTCTCTTTTCTGAGATGTTGCAAATAATACTTTTGGGTGTAAATTGAGGCAAATGTTTATGTTTTGGAATATTGTGCGAAAGGATAAAACTATTTTTGGTATAAACATTGAACACTGAACAGAAATACGGAACTGGACTGGATGGGGATATAAAGTTAGAGAGAACATGGATGGTAATTTCATTAAAAACAAACAAACACACGCCCAAAAATAAAGTCCTTCGTCTTCTTATAAAACATCACCTACCACAGTCAGTCAGTGGTTTCCTTGCTCTATGCAGAGTTTGTATTTTATTTTATCCTCGATGAAGTTTAACTGAAGGAAGAAAAGTTATTTTTATGTGTTATATAATTTTGTATTTCTACACATTTGGAATTGTTTTGTTGAGGAGACGTTTCACATTCGAAACAGAAAGAACCATCGCATTGACGAAAACATGTCTGCTAGAAATTATTATATAGTCTGTCGATAATAAAATTAATAAAGACAAATGTTTTGGAAATGCAAAAGATACTTTTCTAATAAAATTCAAACCCTCCTTCCAGCCCGCCCATGACTCTACAACCAACAGTTTTCCAGGAGGAGATTAGATTAGATTAAATTTTGGGAATTTTCGGTAGCATGGTTAAGCCATCAGCTGCTGCTGCTGCTACTTCTGGAACATCTTCATTCATTCATTTTCATACTCCGCAGCAGTATAACAATGAATGTTGGAAATTTGTGTTGGGTTATAGCTATTTAAGGGCCAGCATTTCGTAGAAATGTTGATGTAGTTTTGAAAGTGAGTTTTCATTTAATTATTTGATTACTTCCTGTGGAGATATTACTAACTTGATATACCTGCATGCTCTCTGAATTAATGGGATAATTTTATTTTCTGAGAGGTATTTAAAATGGAATATTTTTAACTCTCGAACTCTTATGGATTTCCAGAAAGAATTAATTGCAGTTGGTTTAGTTTAATTATAAATTTATCGAGGGATTAGGAATAAGCTAGAAAAATACTTAACCACACACTTAGTTGAAAAATTGTTTCAGGTAGTTTTTTAGAAGAGCGAATATTTAATTTTAATTAACAAACCAGTGGCATTCAAAATTAAACAAATTTAAATTTTGTTGGAGTTATCATAAGTTTCCATTTTTCGAGTTTATAAGTTGCAATTGAAAAATTATTTTTTAAGTCAAAAATATATCACCCTAAGCAATTAAAAATAAGGTACTGAAAAAAAGTTCAGAACAGATTTATAAAACATAACTCTGAAAATTGTTAATTTCCATTAAAATTAAATCTTAACATCGTCATACTCAGGAGCACAGGTTCAGGGTTGTTTTTGTTATGGTAGTTTGTATGGTTGCTTGTAATTAAAAGGGGTCAAGTCTTTTAACCTTAATAGTCTTTTTAATTATTTCCCTTTTTTGGCTTGACCTTTTTTTTATGGTAACCAAAAAAATATAATTAATAATAAATTTCACGAAGATTGGAAAGACTACCGATAATGTATCTAAACTAAAAGCAAACATTGACCTGAGATACCCTTAAGGATAATAATCATCCTGAATTTATTTTATTTTTGTAAGAGTAAAATGCAGATGTTAAAGCTTGTTCTTTGTTCTTTGATCCTTTTTTAGTTTCTTCATATCCTTTAGACATTATTTTTTTAACAGCTTATCAAAATACGTATATGTAACATCACGGTGTTTTACTTATGGCTTTGTTTTTCGTTGATTAACCCTTCAGCTGTGGAAATGTTAAAAGTATACTAGAGGAGTGTCTTCAAAATTTATTTCGATATATGTTAAGGGTGCGCCAAATACCGTTTCATTTAAAAAAAGGCAATAAAATGACCAACATTAAATTTTTTCAAAGTTTAAATTCATGAAGTAGTGCTTTTTTTTTAACTTCCCGTAGGAAGTTATTGTAATCGGTCCGATTTTTCGAATTGAAAATTTTGACATTTCTCGACGTTTCAAGGTCTTTAGAGTAGAAATAAAAGATTTTTAGAGAGATGTCTGTGTGTGCGTGTGTACGTATGTACGTCTGTACGTTCGCGACGTTTTTTCGTCGTCCATAGCTCAAGAACCAGTAGAGATATCGACTTCAAATAAATATTATACAGATAATAATGCAGAAAGATGCAGAGAGGGCTCTCAAGAAAATTGAGTGGATGGTTTTTCTTTCACCATAGCAATTTGAAAAAATGTTGAAAATGTTGGTTAACCCTAAATATCTCACGAACCAATAACGCTAGAGACTTAAATTAAATTTTATTTTTTTTTATATATTGTAACATGATACCAAACCAATATATTAAAAAAAAAAAACAATTAACGGTTTTTTTATAAATTAAAAAAACTGAAAAAAAAAATATTTGTCACTTCGAAAATTGTACGTAAAAAAAAAATGATTTTATCTCCAAAACAATTTTGTGCAATGAAAAATGTAGTAAATGTTGAGAAAAATCAAATCGACTGTTTTTTTTTACAAAAAATTAAAAACCTAAAATAAAATTAACAAAAGTTGGTAAAAATTGATTTTCGACTCAAATATCTTTTCAAGACAAGATCTTTTCAAGACAAGATATTGGCTTTAAACAATTTTTTTCTTTTAAAAAATATTGTTTTCAACATTCAGACACATTTTGAGAAAAATCTAATTTACAGTTTTGTTACAAAAAATAAAAAAAAAAAAAAAAATTACAACAGTTGGTAAAAATTGATTTTCGACTTAAATCTTTTCAAAACGTTGAGATATTGGCTTGAAATTAATTTTATCTTTTAAAAAATATTGTTTTCAACATTCAGACACATTTTGAGAAAAATCGAATTTACAGTTTTGTTACAAAAAATAAAAACCAAAAAAAAAATTACAACAGTTGGTAAAAATTGATTTTCGACTTAAATATCTTTTTAAAACGTTGAGATATTGGCTTAAAATTAATTTTATCTTTTAAAAAATTATGTTTTCAACATTTGGACACATTTTGAGAAAAATCGAATTTACTCTTTTCTTACAAAAAATAAAAACCTAAAAAAAAATTAATAAAAGTTGGTAAAAATTGATTTTCGACTCAAATATCTTTTCAGAATTTTGAGATATAAGCTTTAACCTAATTCAATTTTTAAAAAATATTGTTGTCAATATTCAATAACATTTTGAGTGAAATCGAATAGACGTTTTTTTTACAAAAAAAAATAACAAAAGTTGGTAAAAATGTACTTTCGACTCAAATATCTTTTCAAAACTCTGAGATATTGGCTTTAAACTAATTTTATCTTTTAAAAAATATTGTTGTCAACATTCTGTGAAATTTTGAGAAAAATCGAATTGTCAATTTTCTTACAAAAAATAAAAACCTAAAAAAAAAACAATACCAAAACTTGGTAAAAATTTACTGTAGACTCAAATATCTTTTCAAAAATTAAAAATATTGGCTTCAAACTTTATTTATCTCACAGAAAATATTGTTTTCGATATTCAGTAAATTTTTTATAAAAATCCAACAATCCGTTTTTCACAAAAAAATAAAATATACATACAAAAAATAGTAAGCAAATTTTGGTAAAAATTGATATTCGGTTCTCGATATCTCGTGAACAATAAAAGATATTGACTTCAATTTAATTTCATTTATCCAATTTGTATTTGTTTAAATAAGAAATACAATTTTTTAAGAAATGCTACTAAAATAGGTAAAAATTGTTTTTCGACTAAAAATCTCGTTTACAAAAATAGATTTCTAAATCAAACTATTTCATTATATGAAAAATATTATGGGTAATTTTTAAATCTTTTAGAATAATTCAACTGACAACTTTTTTAACAATACACGAAAACCTACAAACCTTTTAAGCAAGACAAATCGACAGATGGGATGGGAAGTTATCAGTGTGGGTCGCATCCCACCCTCTTTTTGTTGATGTAACTTAACAGCTGACAAAATGGGCGCCAGTTCGGAAAGTGTTGCCAACTTAAAGTTCTATACTTCTATAAAAAAAAACACCCTATACAAACTTTTTTCTTTTTTAATTGAAGCATTTAATATCTGAGTATTAGCCGTGTCGTGGTAATACTTTTATTCAATAAAAATAAAAAAACTGTAGGTCCCCTTCATCCCTGGCATTATTTATTCCATCTTATTATGTAATAATCCAATGTAAAGGTACAAATTCATACGATATTGGAAATCTATGCCTGTTTAAATAAACAAAAGCTGCATCTTATTGCCTTGACTCAGTTATTTATTGTAGTGATTTAGTTGACCTTTTGTAAGAAAAATTACAGCTTTCTGAATATTTTTTGGAGTTATTTTTGGTTATTACAAAAAAAAAAAAAAAAAAAAAAAAATGATTGACTAAAACATATCTGCTTATAACCTTAATTTCCAAGTACGAAACCAATCAAACTCGTTGAAAAAACTTCTATGGGTGCTTCATTCCGATCCAAACTACTTTTCAAAAAACACACTTTCTTTGAAAAAAATGGTCTTCAATATTTCACAACGTTTTTCAAGCGTAAACCAACTCACTTCGTTCCGCGAAGGTGTGTTAATGGCTTTCAAGATTTCGAAAACGGGACACAGATGTCAGTACCGAAATATTGGGAAACAAATAAAAATTAAAATGTGTTCATTCTTCATTAGACAGTTCCTCAAGTCATCCAAAGTACTCTCTCTCGAGGTTTTTGTGCAGTCTTTTTTGCCTTCTGCTATTCAGAATTGTTTTATAAAACCGACTTAAATTATATTTAAAGTATTTAAAATAAACCCTAACCAAAAGAAAAATTAAAATGAAATTAACATGAAATTTAGTTTAAATAATTCTGTCAACTCGTGCTTCTTTTTACAACAAAGTATTATTTTTTGGTATTAAATCTTTTCTAATTCCTTTCTAACAAGTGTCTTGCACAAAAATAAATGTATCAAGTTCCAAATAAGCTCGTTTAAAAATTACCACCTTGTCTTCTTAAGGCTTTTTTTTAGACTTTACATTCGTATGGGAGTGTGTACAAGCGGCTTATTGGTGCATACATTTGTTTTATGACCTTTTGGGCTTGGTTATGATGATGATGAATCTAAAGGGCGTCACACAGTTCGCGCCAGTTAAATAAAACAGTCTACTAACTTTACGATTCTAGCGATTCAAGAAGCATATAGCTCCGAACTAATTTCCTCAAAATTCCTGATTTCTTAGCCAACTATGGTGGACATGATTCAGAGCCAACTTCCTTCACAAATAGGAACATTGCGTGACCCCTCACCAAGAAGTATGAATGAAGCAAACTTAAAAAAATATATAGGAATCCGCACGTTTATAGCAAGTCCTTAAGGAGAGAAAGAACAATTTCTGGATGGACTCAAGCAAATTGGCATGTTTGACTACCTACGTCGTCGTCGAATATATCGCAGTTTTTAGGAGCTTACAAGGAAGGATAACAAAACTCATTCATTTTATTCTTGAAACATCAAATTCAAACCATAAAATGTTAAACCGTCAAGGATCCAGACTTTTAAATGTTTTTTATTTGTTTTGTTTCTCTTTCCTTCCTCAATCTCCTCAATTGTAAAACCTCAAGGATCTCAGAAGAATGTCGGACTTCATAGTTGCACTAAAAGAATAAACCATCGTTAAACCACACGTCAATAAAAAAACATAATAATAAAAAGAAACAAAAACTAGAAAGAAACGCATTCATATTCGAATGCATGGAAAAGTAATAAAAACATATCCTTACGCTCCGAAGGTTATTTTTGTTTTTGTCGTTGTTGTTGTTGTATTGTGTTTTTATTCATTTGAACACGATTTGAAAAATTCTTTGTTTAAATGAAAACTCGTAAAAGAAACAAATTTAATCAAAAATTGTGCAGGGTTATGTTGTGTGCCTTGTTATGGTCCTGGTTCTGTTTCTGGTTGTGGTCCTAGTCCTGGTGCATTGTTTATTGAAAACGTGTGTCTAGTGTAGGGTTCTGTTTCATAATCAATTTGTTTTTCTTCTTTTTTCTTAATTTTATTTTGACATATTTTTCCAAGTCAATTTATCAAGCTTTTGTGTGTTTTTTCTTTTCTATTGATCGGAAAGGGGGGTGGGGATTTTGATCCATGGTTAAATAAGTTATGGCCTTTTGGGTATCGGACAAGCGTCACGGTCAGTTGTATTTTTGTGTATTATATTATCCTGCGGGTGGGCTATTATTCATACTAATGAGTCACGTCATTCACGCTAGAAAATAATACTTGAAGATTGAGGTGATATTTTTTTATTTTATTTTAGGAGGTTTCATGTCGAGGTCCTTGGAAGAATAATTTGAATTTTATTGTCAGTACTGAGAGGGTAATTATTTATGTAGAATAATAAATGGAAGTTAAAATATAAAACACAAATTACATCACTTTAAAAATGGAATTGTTTATTTTTATTTTTACAAAAGATAAATTATAGGCATTAATCAATTATTTTTATTTACTTTTAGGGAAACTAATGCCTAAAGGTCATTATGCGTTAATGATAATTACAAAGCATTTGTTGTATCGTGCAATCTAATGAATTTTTTTTTTTTTTTTAAATAAAATGTACTTATTTGAATAAATGAAACCTTATTTAAATAAGTTCTTTTTTTTACAATACATTTTATGAGAAATTTGATGACAATATGCATTTCTAAGTACTATCCCAATGTGGGAATTGAAAATTTTAAATAAAGGTTATTTCAATAACGGCGGGTAGATGTTGGAACAATGGAATAAAACATGCTGTGTGTGAGGTATCAAAATAATGTTTTAATTTAAAAGGCGCATGTATGCCATCAGGTGTGAAATATGGCATCATTCAAATGCCCGCCTCGGCTTCTTACGTTGGCACGGATCCGAGTGGTCCAATTTTCAATGACTCTTCCACATAGATTCCAAAATCCACACCAACAGGTAACTTTTTGAGGATGCATTATCACCTGGTGAACCTCGCGTGGGTTGGTGTCGTCCCATATACGGCAATTTTGCTTGTTAGCCTCTTCCAAACTTTGAGCTCCTGGGTCAGTTGGATCTTGTACGAGTGTAGGCCCAAGTCCCGACGCAAAACTCGCCAAATTGAAGCCTGCGAAAGGCCGAGTTCTTGTGCACGGCGAGGAATAGACTGCCTCGGGTTCTGCTGCACACTTTCACGGACCGCGGCGATTTTCTCGTGTTGGTGTTGGTTGATTGTTTACTGAACCGGTCGTCTCAAATTTGGCCACCAAACGTTAAAGAGTCGACTCTGAAGGCCCACCACGTCTACCGTAAAATGGGCGCAATGCGCGAAACAGTCCAAAGAAAACCAGGGCCTAGTGGCTTACAACTGTCAACCATTCCTGTGTGCGAGTCATGTCAGGGATGAAAGAGACCTATAGCTTATATGCCGAATTTGAACGGCTTATTTGAGAAAGCACTTTTCATGACAAGAATTACTCTTGGAAGATTTGTCAATTCCTCCCGTGAAAAAAAAAATTAGGTGGCACATGTATTGATTAAATCCTAAGACCAGTCTTTGGCACTAACCATTACGCCACGGGTACTACTCGAAGATACGTTAAAAGTAAACGTAAATTTGATGGATATCCAGCTCGTATAACTTCTCAAGATTCTTGAAGCCGTCTTCCAGAGTCATTTTCGAATATATTCACAGATTATGTTAAGACTTCTCTTATTTCTTCTAACACAAGAATACAGTCATCTTACATCAATCAATTATTCGATTTCCGAGGCCTCTATGCGTGAACATATTTTAAAGCTAAATTAATGTTTTAGTCTTGGTTTCTTCATTTCATCGAGTCTCTAAAATGTTCTAACTTCCCAGATCTGTGGAAATATTCATACCTCACGCCAGTCCATAAAAAAAGGTTCTATAAATTTAGTTAAAAATAATCGTTCTTTAACGAAATTGTATGTTATTTTTCGAATCCCTTGTCTGTAACATTAATAATAAATAAATTAGGTGGTGCAACTGTTTTCACTGTTTTCACTGTTTTCAGGAATGGAGGGGACCTATAGTTTTTAAGGTGGTGCAACTGTTTTCACTGTTTTCAGGAATGGAGGGGACCTATAGTTTTTAAGCCGAATCCGAACGGCTAATTTGAAAAAGCACTTTTCATGACAAGAATTACTCTTGAAGGATTTGTCAATTCCTCGCAAGAGGCAGTACACGTGAAAAAGCTTTAGATATCCTTAGATTGGGGACTGAACCCAAGGCCTCTGGCATGATAGTCCCACGCTCTGACCATCACACCACGGGTACTACTGTCTGTAACATAATTTATCTTAATTGTTTTTCTGTTATATGTGAAAACATGGGTTTGTAAAAAAAATCGACAATTAACTATTATTTATTACAATTCTATTCTTTTTGTTTTTATGCATTCGAAAAAACAGTCGATTGTATCTTTACAGACTTTAGCAAAGGCACTCGACAAATTGAGTCATGAAATTCTTCTTAATAAATTTAATAAAATTGGGCTTAACTACCGTTTTGTTATGTGGATTTGGTCATATCCTTAAGTTAGATTTATAATAGCGTGATGTTCAGGAGTAATCCTTCGTGTCAATATAAATTCAATTCTTGTGTACCTCAAGGGAGTCACCTTGGTTCATTGCTGTTCATTTTGTTATTTAATGATTTTCCTTTCATTTTAAACAATTCCTTATTGGTAATCTTTGCAGATGATGTTAAAATAGTTCGAATCATTAACTTCATTAAAGACTGTAAAGAGTTGGGGAAAGGTGCAAATAAAAATCGTTTTGTTTTATATATTACACTTTTCTAGGATATATAAAGCCGCTAGTCTCCGCCGATAAGTCCGAAACTATTGACTACTTGGAGGACAATATTTACCATGTTACTGTCACAAATTTTATAAAAAGTCATCGAAAATTTGACCTTCAGATTAGATTATTTTAAATTTAAGTAATCCTTGTTCAGAAGTTCTTTACCTCTAAACACCCTTTATTTTGGAATCATTTACTTAAGTTCATAATTGCCTCTAAAGTATGGTCTTTATTTTGTTTAACCTAAGCTTTTGGTGCAAGCTTTTGTCATAAGAAATAAACACTAAGCAATTAACCTTTGAGTAATCGATAGAGTTTTGAGAATGTTCGTGTTTCTATTTCTTATTACACTTTAATTCCAATTTGTGGTCTAATCATAAATTCAAGAAAAACGAAACGTCAAATTTTATTTATTGTATTTAATTAAGATCTTCATAATAAACTCTGTTCAAATGCTCACTCACCAATCAAAATTGACAGAAATCGTAAATAATTACAAACATCCCTCCCCCCAACCCCCTAAATATAAAGTTTGAAAATCCTTTTTATATTTCTGTTAAAATTATTGAAGTTTTCGAAGAAATTCAATTAAGTTTTGTGTTCTAAATGTATATATGTATGTACGAATTTCTTCCGTCAAAGCATATCACAATAACCATTTTAGAATTAAAGAGACTTTTGTTTAAGTTAGAGTTGTTCTTAGTGGTTGTGCCCTGTGTCTTGTCTTCATTATTTAAAATGAGCAAAAATTAACGACACTCGCGTGTGTAAAGTAGTAAAAAACAAACATCTTAAAATTCATACACAGATGATTTCAAATAAAATGCGTTCTTCAAAAATAAAAAAAATATATATATAATATTAAAATTCGCTTGCGAGAATGATGCATTTTTGATTCAAAAACTCATCAAAGTATAAACGCATATGCAGCAGAAGAAGCAGACATCATACCTACAGTAAGTCTTTTCATCGAGAGAAGTAGCTGACAAACGAAAACTTTAACGACGACAAGGACATAAAAACCTTGCAATTTAATGGCGCACAACTGCACAGGAAGTCACATAAAATTTTAAAATTTATTATTATATCAGAGTGAGATAGAGAAACGTAGAAAAAAGAGAGGGAACTAAAGTTTCTCTAAGCCCTACAAACAATACGAAGAAATGAACATGAACTGAACTAAAGCGAATGAGTTGAGTACGTATAGTGAACATTGAACATTGAAGTCCTGAGAGGAAAGAAGAGTTAAAGGTGGTTATAGGAGGGGGATCGGTCTATACGGAACATATATCTAATAATAAAAAGACGAAAAGCATAAATAGTACATAAAAACTACCCAACTGCTTGAACGAGCCCTATAAAGAAACTGAACACACTATACAATCCATTATATAGAGTTTAACAGCTATTGCACTTTATATCTTGATATATTCCTGTACTTGTACTTATACTCATACTCCTACAGAACAGACGTCTCTCAGTCTCCCAGTCTTTGGGTTTTTCAGTTTAGAGTTCCTCTCGTTGCTTCATATACAAAAGTGAGTTCAATAAAACTTTTGTTATAATAATTGTGCCGGATAGCAGCAAAGGTAGGTTTATAGGACCGAGAGTACTGAGATAATAGGAACTCGTATATTCGTAAAGAACCGACCGAAGCGAAGTACTTATATTTGAAAGTGTTCAGTTTGGTCGTATTCTGCATCTTCGTTTCATCGTCGTCGTCATTGTCGAGACATTCACATCAAAAACAACTTTGATGGGAAACAAAATTAAGTTGTATAAAAGTTGCTACTTGGTTTTATGATCAAGGTACAGGGGCAACTTCTTCCATAATAATAATGATATTTGACGGTAAACATTATCCAGATGCAAATAAACGTTAAAATCCTTGGACGTTTATTAAATCTGCTTCTTTTTTTTTCGTTGATAAGTAAAAATCTTTATTACGTTTGCTTTCACACAAAAAAGCCCCTATGCACATACCTTTTGATTTATTCTGCGACTTGATATGGAGTTTTTAGTGATGAATTTTAGTCATTCAAATAAATTTTAATAAAATAAAGGGATTTTTATTTAAACAATCAAAAATCTTTTGGAAATGACAGATGAGTCGCTGCTCAAGACGGTTGTTGTTTTTATGACTTCTTGATTTCTTTTTGTTGTATGTGGATTTAAAAAGAAGTTAAGTGCATTGACTAAGGCTTTGAGTTTAGTTGCTCTTGAAGTTGTTATAAGCAGTGTTATACATAGGATAGATTTAATGTAGTATTGAATATTTTAATAGGTCAATGATAATTTAAAAACTTGGTTTTACCACTTTTAAGAACAGTTTTACGATGTACAAGCCAAAAGATTAGACTCACATTTAATTAGACTTTAGAGTTAAAGAGAATGACTTTTTGCTGTCAAATAAGCTTGATAGACTCATACAATATAAAGGGTGTCCCAAAATTAACGCAAGATTTGAATTAAATAGAAAACGTCGTTTTTAGTCTCTTGATAGTTATATTTTTATTGACTCGTAAAGTACATAGGATAGGGTTATGTATGGAATAACACATCGGACAAATGGCCTCCACGGCTTTGCATGCACATGCGCACTCTTTTGTTGAAATTTTCCATGACCATTCTGCATAAATGTGGCTGAATTTCGTTGATGCAGCGTTGAATCTCCTCCTTTAATGCACGGGTGGTTGTGGGCTTGTTGACATAGACTTGTGATTTCAAATAACCCCATAAAAATAAGTCTAATGGTGTTAAATCACACGATCTAGGAGGCCAATTTTGATAACCGAAACGAGAGAGTACACGACCTGGAAATGTCTCATGCAGTAATTGAATTGTTTCACGGGCTGTATGACATGTGGCACCGTCTTGTTGAAACCACATATTGGACACATCAATATCATCCAATTTTGGCAGAAAGAACTGTGTAATCATGTCGCGATATCGAGCACCAGTAACAGTCACTGCTTGACCAGCATCATTTTCAAAAAAATATGGCCCAATTATGCCTCCAGCCCAAAATCCACACCATACAGTCACGCGTTGTGGATGCATTTGTTTTTCGACAATCACATATGGGTTCTCCGAACCCCAAATTCGGCAATTTTGGCGATTGACAAAGCCATCAAGATGAAAATGTGCTTCATCGCTTAGGATGATTTTGCTCGAAAAATCAGGGTCCATTTGTTGATGTTCAATAATCCATTCAACGAACTCTCTTCTCTGTCCATGGTCATTAGGCTTCAATTGTTGTGTTAATTGAATTTTGTAAGCATGAAGACACAGATCTCTGGTGAGTATACGCTGTAGAGAGGTTCTTGAAATTTGCAATTCTTGTCCACGACGTCGAATTGAGGTTCCTGGATTGTCAGCAACACTCTCACGCACTGCTTCGACATTCACATTTGAACGGCTTGTTTTTGGACGACCAGTGTGTTTAGCGTCTCCAACGGATCCAGTCTCCATGAATTTTTCAATTAATCTCTTCACAGTTGACGAAGTTAAAACACTATTCCGACCATATTTTGTATGAAATTTTCGAACTGCAGCCGCCAAGCTTTCACTATTTTTGAAATATTCTTTAATAATGAAGACACGTTGTTCTCTCGTGTAACGCTCCATTTTTAATAACCCTATACTGTTAGCTGTCAAATTGCTTTTTTTTTCAGGGTTGCCAACACTTCACTGCACAAATGGCGGCAAATTCAAATCTTGCGTTAATTCTGGGACACCCTTTATAAGCATCAAGTCAAGACACTTAATTACTTTAATTTAAAAAATGCATATTTTTTGTATTTGTTTACAAATTACATTAAAATCAGTGATCATTTTTAAAAGCTCATTTAAGTATTACTCCATTAGCCAATAATAAAAACTTGTTAGTATTATTCTCGAGTTGTATTTGAGTCATTTTTAAGAATATGATGGTGCCTAAAGCTTTTTTTTAACGTTATTGCGCGATTGTTTTATTTATTATACAAAATCTAAATAAATAAATATATTAGGTGGTGGAACAGTCCGTTAAAAACTAGAGCCGCCTAGTGACTTACAACTCTCAACCATTCCTGTGTGCGAGTAATGTTGTCAGGAATGGAGGGGACCTACACTTTTTAAGCCGAATCCGAATGGTTAATATGAGAAAGCACTTTTCATGACAAGAATTAGTCTTGGAGAATTTGTCAATTCCTCGTACCCGTGAAACAAACTAGATGGCACAGGCAGGGATCGAACCCAAGAACTTTTTAGCTTGACAGTCCAACGCACTAACCATCATGCCTCGGGCACTACTTTCGTCTTTTATGTGAAATAGAAATCAGGGTGAAATAAGCAATTAAAATATAATAATTAAATAAGTTAAACAATTAATTCTTTCAGGAAGTTTTCTTAGACACAAATTTAAAGAAATAAGATGAAGTGATAAAAGTTCTTCAGGCAAAGTTAAATTATGACTAAATTTTTAAATTGTAAAAAAGTTCTTAAAGTATCGAGCCCTTCCCACAATTTTATCGAAGCGACATTTTCAGTAAAAAAGACAGCTTAATTATTAAAATTTGCTAGTAACACATAGAGCCTTGAAGGCTATTGTCATGTCGTAACTTAAGCTTAATTAATAATTTCTAATACTGACTATGGTCAGTGACGGATTTAGGCTTGCTGCAATATGGCATCTGCAATACATGGCATCTTCTATTTTTGCTAAGGAATTTTGAATTGATAAGGGAAATTAATACATTCATTGCCTAACGTCTCTTTCAAATAGTCAGGATACTTATTGACTAATTTATTGGCAAGATTCTAATGGGTGATTTTTTTGAGGTTATGATTTTCATGCATTAGTATTTGACAGATCACGCGGGATTTCAGACATGGTGTCAAAGAGAAAGATGCTCAGTATGCTTTGACATTTCATCATGAATAGACTTACTAACGAGCAACGCTTGCAAATCATTGAATTTTATTACCAAAATCAGTGTTCGGTTTGAAAAGTGTTTCGCGCTTTTTTATTGCCAAATTTTGTTCAGCGATGAGGCTCATTTCTGGTTGAATGGCTAGGTAAATAAGCAAAATTGCCGCATTTGGAGTGAAGAGCAACCAGAAGCCGTTCAAGAACTGCCCATGCATCCCGAAAAATGCACTGTTTGGTGTGGTTTGTACGCTGGTGGAATCATTGGACCGTATTTTTTCAAAGATGCTGTTGGACGCAACGTTACGGTGAATGGCGATCGCTATCGTTCAATGCTAACAAACTTTTTGTTGCCAAAAATGGAAGAACTGAACTTGGTTGACATGTGGTTTCAACAAGATGGCGCTACATGCCACACAGCTCGCGATTCTATGGCCATTTTGAGGGAAAACTTCGGAGAACAATTCATCTCAAGGAATGGACCGGTAAGTTGGCCACCAAGATCATGCGATTTGACGCCTTTAGACTATTTTTTGTGGGGCTACGTCAAGTCTAAAGTCTACACAAATAAGCCAGCAACTATTCCAGCTTTGGAAGACAACATTTCCGAAGAAATTCGGGCTATTCCGGCCGAAATGCTCGAAAAAGTTACCCAAAATTGGACTTTCCGAATGGACCACTTAGACGCAGCCGCGGTCAACATTTAAATGAAATTATCTTCAAAAAGTAAATGTCATGGACCAATCTAACGTTTCAAATAAAGAATCGATGAGATTTTGCAAATTTTATGCGTTTTTTTTTTTTTTTTAAAGTTCTCATGCTCTTAAAAAATCACCCGATACAACTCATTTGTATCTATTTCACATTAATTGTCGAAAAAATTGAAGTGTTTATAAAGTGTTTCAGATGCACTTTTACGCTCGGCTAATTGTAGAAATGTAGACTAAGAGTGTCTAAAATAGAGTAATAAACATTTGTGCGAACATTTTCTGGTGAATTCTTCTGGTGGCGACGAGTATCATAACGATAATAATCCTGAACTCCAGACAGTGCTTTAGCTTTTTCTTCATATTCAGAAAATTGTCTGTCTCTCATGTCTATAGATCGATCTGCACAACGGATGATAAATCAGCTTGAGATTCTTGAAGCTTCTTACTAGCAGCATTAAAACGATTACATTCCAGACAACGACTAGGATTGCTCTCTCTAAATGTTGTAATTTTCGCTGCAATCTCGTAGCTTCAGATCGCGTAGTCGGTTTCTCGTCTCTGCTTTCGGCAATAAATTCCAGTGCATCAATTATTGCATACCACCCTTTTTCTAATGCGTAACATGCATCATGTCGAGCAGACCAACGAGTTTGAGAAAGACTCTTAATTCTTAAATTTGTACGCTGCACCCAATACATCCTTAATATCTTTAGCTTTATGGCCGATATTTGATAGAAATTCTAGAAACCTTTTAACATATCGTATAATTATAGTAAGCTGATCGACATGTGCTAAATCAGGCGTAGAATCTACAATTATACCAAAATACTTAGCAGATTGCACTTCACTAGAAATTTGTTGTAGTACTTTATTTTGAATCAACAGTATAATTTCTTCATAGATTGTTTTAGATAAACACGATGTATTCCCACTACCAGGGTGTGCATACAATTTTAAATGTTCAAATAAAAATGGAACAAATATAGCAAGGAGTCATACTGTTCCCAACAAAATTACCATTATGAGGATCTCCTATTCGTTCTGAATTTCCTCGAAATGGCAGGCCTATTATTGCTAATGATTTAATAATTGCAATTGCTCGGTAAAAAATTTGTTTCCATTATATCTTCATCGAGTTGTTTTATTAGATTTTGATCAACACGCCCGTAAACTACTACTCAAGCTTTAAAATGACTAAATTTAGTTTTGTGAAAGTCAGAATTTTCATGTTCTTCGATGCGTGCTTTTGATTTTTTCCAGACACGGAATCCTTCGTCAGTAAAAGCATTCATTTCACCACTTCTACCAAATAATAAGCATGGAATACAAAATACAGAGCCTTTAGTTTCTAAATAAATCTACCACTCACGACGTTGAATCTCTCCATTTTTACGTACGTAGAAATAAACTTTTGAAACAATACCTTGTTTTATCACTATAAATATTCTAGAATTTTTAAAGTCTGCATCATCAGTATTACTGATCCCTGCAGATACAAAAACAAATAGATGAGGTGAGATTTTTCTATCTTACAGTTCTGTTTTGTTTGTTTTCGCAATTTCAAATTTAACGTAGATTTTCTAGATTGAATTTTTAAATTGGCAAACAGAAGTTATGATTTTGGATGCGTTCCGAAACTTTAGACCGAAGATATATTTGTGCCTTTCATTAAGGTATGTTTAAATGTAGAAACGCTTTCAAGTGTTAAGCATTTCATACATTTTGCCGCCCTAGGCCTGGGCCTCACGGGCCTAGGCGTAAATCCATCACTGACTATGGTTACAAGTTGTTTTAAGGACCAGCAGAAAGCTTTTAATTTGTCGTTTTTTAAGATAAATTGGCGGGATGGGCAAGCAACTCATTGGACGTTACCTTTATTTTAAAAAGGATGGTATGCCATTAATAAATTAAAAAAAAATATATAACTCAAATGGCCCCAACGGCTACGGCTGCATCACTATAACTTTACTTACTTACTTAAGTTGGGACTACAGTCCTGTGTCATCCAACAAACTTCTCCATCTAGCTCGGTGCCTAGCTAGATGCCTCCAGTTTCGCACTCCAAGTCGGGTAAGGTCACTTTCCACTTGTGCGCGCCACCTGATCCGCGGTTTTCCTTACTGCGCTGTCCTGTCTGTATGGATTCGAAGTCTTTCCGGGCCGGAGCATTCGTTTCCATGTGCTCTACGTGACCCAGCCATCTCAGTCGTTGGACTTTTACCCTTCTGTCTAAGTCTACGTCGCTGTACAGTTCGTACAGCTTGTCATTCCATCTGCTCCTCCACTCACTTTCTATGCACACGAGACGGTAGATCACGCAAAGAACTTATCTCTCGAAACGACCCAGGGGCTTTCATCCGGTTTTTTCATAGTCCATGCTTCTGCACCGTATAGCAGGACGGAGAGGATAAGGGTCTTATATAGCGACACTTTACTCCCTCGAGAGAGGGCTTTGCTACTCGATTGCTTTCTTAGTCCAAAGAATTAGCGATTAGCAAGAGTTATTCTTCGTTTGATCTCAGTGCTGGTGTTGTTTTCTGTGTTCGTAGCGGAGCCCAGGTAGACGAAGTTCTTAACTACCCCAAAGTTACGTCTGTCGATGGTGATGTTTTGACCGTGACGTGCGTCGGTGTTGTAATTCCTTTCTTAATGAAAGCATGTACTTTGTTTTGCCCTCATTAACCGTTAAACCCATCATCATATCTTTGCTATGAGATTTCGCTATGAAAATTGCGTCTTGAATCAATTGTAGAGGATTTGTAGATACCTTGTCTTTCACGTATCACTTCTATCTTCCCTGCCAAAAAAAGGCTTAAAGTGTTGAGTTATAAGATCTCTGCGGGGCCAATTGTGATCACATCTTCTGAGAAATAAAACAGCAGGAGACTTTTCTTGACAAATTGTAATTTGTTCGTTATGTTATGGAGCTGCGCTGCTGCAGCCGGCCGGCGGCGGCGCCGCACAGTAGGATACATGTGAAATGAATTCAATTTTTGAAAGTGGATGTTTTTTAAATGTGTAGGCGGATTAATAAGCTGTAAGGTCAATATGACGTTATCATCTTGGATCGTTTTTAAACGAGGTCTTTGATAAGAAATACAAAAATTACACACAAGAAAAAATGTTTTGTCTTTCTTTATTCTCATAATGATTTAAGTTGAAGAGCCACTAGTCGCGCGCTGTAGTCTTATTGATATAGTTTAGCCTCCAAGAAAAGTTAAGCCAGAAAAAAGTCTTTATAAATATATAATAAATAGGGTGGCGCAACAGTCCGTTTGAGAACAAGGGCCTATAGTGACTGACAACTCTCAATTATTCCTGTGTGCGAGTACTGTTGTCAGGAATGGAAGGGACCTACAGTTTTAAGCCGAATCCGAACGGCAAATTTGAGAAAGCACTTTTCATGACAAGAATTACTCTTGGAGAATTTGTCAATTCCTCGCAAGAGGCAGTACCCGTGAAAAAACTTTAGATGGCATAGGCAGGGATCGAACCCAACACCTCCCGCATGATAGTTCAACGCACTAACCATCATGCCACGGGAAAAAAGTCTTTAATATCAGAAAAAAATTTAACAACGATGTTAGAATATTGGTTGGTTTGATCAATATAAAATACTTATTTTTGAATAACATTTCGTTTAAGTATTATTATTAAAATTTTATTTTTCATAAATGTGCTAGTTTTTGTATTTATGTATGTAAACATTCTCTGGAAATAGACCTTTTTTTTTAATTTAAAACACACGCAGCACATTTAAAACCCATTACTTTTTGCATAATTTATTAAAAACTTAATTGTGTGAAAATGTTTGCAAAGTTTCGAATATTCTGCCGAGAAAGGAATTTTCCAAATCAAGTCTTATCTTCTGAAGGCTGACCAATTGGCCAAATCGTAAAGCGTTTCATGATTTTTTCGCTATGAAACAAAATTTTGTGGACGGAAGATGGTATGTGATAATAGTTAAATATACAATTGTGCTGTATCAAAAGTGTATTATATGTCCTGAAGACATTATTAAACAAAACAAAAATATTCTCAAATTACAATAAAAAAAAACAATCATTAACTGAATGGAGCCATCTGGGAGCACTACTTTTGACCGCAGACCAAAATCACTTTTAACGAAATCTCGCAAATTTGAAAAAATTTCGCATAACGAAATCTCGCATTTACAAAATAACTTATTTTCAAATCTCGCATTTTCAAAATCTCGAAACACAAAATCACTCATTTTTTCCGAAAATCTCGCTAGTGTCAAAAAATCTTACACTATCGAAATCTCGCATTACAAAATCCCGCAGTGCAAAATCTCGCACATTAGAAAAAGTCAACCAGTGATTAATATTTATATAGCAATTAAACTATTTTTTGCATTTATTTAACAGAAAATTAAACGATAATGTTTTTTATTACAAACAACAACATTTTTTTTAACCAAATTAAATAAAAAAACTGTACAATTCAAATAGGTAGCTTAATATATTCCCAAGCCTAGGGAAGATATAGATTTCGAGCTATGCTCTTTAAATATTCAACTTTGGAAATCCTTTGTTTCTTTTTAAAGATCGATGTTAAGGCCTTACTGCGAATTACTGTTCGGCTGCGCTGTTTCGAATTTCTGCAGCTTTTGGATTGTTCAAGTTTATGGCTTCCCATTATTAACTCACTGGATAAATGACCAACAAGGCTATAGACACCAATATGCCGCTCGTTTACGATGGAGTTAAGCCGTCTGTGCCACGCTTCTACATTATTTTGTGTTCTTGGTAAATTTGTTGGAAACGTGTCAACAACATTCCAAAAACTCGGATTGTATTGGGGCAGTGTAACCTGAGACTTGTTGGTTTTGACTTCTCCGGTTATATACACTTTGTTGAACCAATTGCCAATTTTTCTTGCATCAGGGTCATCAAAACTATTTTTCAAAGCTTGAAAATAATCCGAGACCTCATCTTCCGGCACAAACGCCAAGCTTTTTATCATTTTTACTTGAATTGAAAAATTTTCGTTGTTGCCGTATTTCGACTGTAGCCCTTCTCTTTGAACCTTACGCCAAATTATTTGACCAAAGTGAAATAGGCAACCCTTAAATACACAATTTGTGAAAACTGTTTTCGCGGCCAATGGAACACATTTTTCAAAATCCGTTATAATTTGCTGTGGATCTAATTTGAAGTTCATTTTGACGCTTAATTGCTGCAACTCCTTAAAGAATTCAGTATATAAAACCTTTGTTTTTCGCGTCATTAAGCAGAAAATGAGAGGAATAATTTCGGTTTCGATTTTACCATGTATTGTGTATAGCTGACGCATTATTGAAGGTACCACATCAAATGTTCCGTCCATTATCCAGCACTGGGCTTCACTCAAAAGTTTTATGCTAGATTTGGTCCCAAGAACTATAATCAAGTCATCATTTATTCGTTTTTCCGACAAAACAAATAGTTCACCTTCACAAAATTTCAACGAGTCTGGGAAGCTTATGTCACTCAAAGTCTTCGGTTCTCTCAGATTCTTACAGCGCACACGTGATATTGTTTGTTTCAGGGCTTTTGTGTTCGGGAGGTAGGATCTGCAATCCGGTTGACATTGGACAACATTATTAGTTGTATAATTTGGCTTGGTTTTTCAGTAATACACCTTGCATCATTTTTTATTTTAGACGATATTTTACTGATTTCTTTTTGATATGCATCAGGGTTATGATTATGGGCACTCGGATTTTTTAAAATAGTATGGCAATCACTAACTTTACATTCAGTGTGTACACGACTTTTACAAAAAAATTTCTTTTTTTTAGAACACACCCAAGAATATTTTTCTTCATTTTGTCTTTCTAAATGATAACTATAACCATATATTATAAGTTTTTTTTTTCCTTTATTAGAGTCTTCTAAGCTTATTTCCATTTCCAAAAGAAAAACCACGATGATTCCAAATTAATACTCATAAGAATACTGTTCGATTATAACTGAGTATTGCTTTCATATCACTTAAAAAGCTCAATAGTTTCGGTAAAAAAAGAGAACGGTAAACTGTACAGTTTTTGTTGTACATAATCATATTAAGTTGCACTTTGATTTCATGCTCAGCTTGAATCATCGATTGAAAGAGTAATCTCTCTTGTATTCATTTTAACAGTTTGTTTATTGCTTGGCTTATCATATCTTATATCAATTAAAGCAATAAATTAAAATGAAAATTAATCGTTAGTCCCGTTTTGTTTTATGCTGCAATAAGTCTGATAAACTATAATCCTGAAGATTTCAAATTTCGTAATTTTAGTCAGCGATTTTAGAAGCGAGATTTTGTGATTGCGAGATTCTTAAAAACAAGATTTTAGTCTGCGAGATTTTAGTTTGCGAGATTTTGTGAACAAGATTTTAATCTGCGGTCTTTCGTAGCCAACCCGAGCCATCTCAATCTAACTGCAAGCTGGGTGATAGTCCATGACCATCAAAAATGTGATAGTCACTTATCACCTTAGTCGATTCCACCCCAGATTTGATTAAAAACAGCACAAAACTTAAAAAAGGTTCTTATCGTTGTTTTTATTTAAATAAATTGTTGCAATTTTAAAAAGAAGGGGACAAAAAGTCATTTCGATTTTGACTCTAAAGCTCGTTTCGTCCCATAGAGCGCTAGCCCACAAAACCGGGGCCACCCATAAGGGTTTTAGTTTTTCAGATTGTAACTGTAAAATAAAGGGTGTCCCAAAATTAACGCAAGATTTGAATTAAATAGAAAACGCCATTTTTAGTCTTTTGATAGTTATATTTTTATTGACTCGTAAAGTACATAGGATAGGGTTATGTATGGAATAACACATCGGACAAATGGCCTCCACGGCTTTGCATGCACATGCGCACTCTTTTGTTGAAATTTTCCATGACCATTCTGCATAAATGTGGCTGAATTTCGTTGATGCAGCGTTGAATCTCCTCCTTTAATGCACGGGTGGTTGTGGGCTTGTTGACATTGACTTGTGATTTCAAATAACCCCATAAAAAGAAGTCTAATGGTGTTAAATCACACGATCTAGGAGGCCAATTTTGATCACCGAAACGAGAGAGTACACGACCTGGAAATGTCTCATGCAGTAATTGAATTGTTTCACGGGCTGTATGACATGTGGCACCGTCTTGTTGAAACCACATATTGGACACATCAATATCATCCAATTTTGTCAGAAAGAACTGTGTAATCATGTCGCGATGTCGAGCACCAGTAACAGTCACTGCTTGACCAGCATCATTTTCAAAAAAATATGGCCCAATTATGCCTCCAGCCCAAAATCCACACCATACAGTCACGCGTTGTGGATGCATTTGTTTTTCGACAATCACATGTGGGTTCTCCGAACCCCAAATGCGGCAATTTTTGCGATTGACAAAGCCATCAAGATGAAAATGTGCTTCATCGCTTAGGATGATTTTGCTCGAAAAATCAGGGTCCATTTGTTGATGTTCAATAATCCATTCAACGAACTCTCTTCTCTGTCCATGGTCATTAGGCTTCAATTGTTGTGTTAATTGAATTTTGTAAACATGAAGACACAGATCTTTGGTGAGTATACGCTGTAGAGAGGTTCTTGAAAGCTTGTATCGTTTAATTTTTATTATTGATATAGTTTAAATTTGTCAAATTTCAAAAGATTGACAGGTTCAAAAGTGACAGCTGTTATTGTATAGTTAAATGAACATAAAAATTATGACAAAATTGATAAAAACCTATACAAATTCTTAATACCAGTCTTATGGCAATTAATTTCGAAAAAAACAATGGGGCGTATACAAGTTATTTTCATATCATAATGGGTTTTATAAAATAGTAATCATAAGACTTATACAATACAATTTCATCGGACCATGTCTTCAGTTCAAAGACCAACAAAAAAAAATCACTAATTTGCCACGTGATTTATTGACAAAATTATTACTTTTTAGTTCGAAAGTGTATCAAAAATTCAAGGAAAGAATTATATTAAAAAAATTATGAACAAAAATAGGTAACAAGCTTTAAAAAATACTTTAAATGAGTTTTAAGCAATACCATAACCTTTACATGTTTATTTGTATAGGATCAAGTTTAAATTAGAAATTAGTAATTAGTTATTCTTTTACTTGTTCTAGATTGTTCGAATTGCCTTATAAAACTTCCAATATTACGATCTATGTTGTGTTGCATAATT
Source organism: Eupeodes latifasciatus (assembly GCA_920104205.1). Lineage (NCBI taxonomy): Eukaryota > Metazoa > Arthropoda > Insecta > Diptera > Syrphidae > Eupeodes > Eupeodes latifasciatus. Next base: position 24,073,274 of record OV049926.1, on the reverse strand, counting down.
CAATGCAAAAATAAACACCATCACCAAAACTGTTCAAAAATATTGTCCATTTGCGGATACTTTGTCTCTACATTGTACAGAATTTAAAAAAAAAGGAAAAGCCCCCCAACTCATATCCACTTAGATTCTCTTCCGGAAAAATCAGTTTTCCATACCAAAATTTGGATTTGCGTTTTTAGTCTTTTCGCCAGCTTTGACCAATGAATTGAAAAAAATCAAAAACAAAGAACACAAAATACATTTTCAAATTCTTCTCCGCTTATGAATGTGAAAAATATTAAAAGAAAAAACTAACTAAAATACAATTTTTCACACTTTGGTAAACGTTCACTTCATTGACCATCATCCGATCCTATTTCCCAGCAGTTTCAATTGTCTCTTCCCTTCAAAAAAACCAAATAAAAGAAAGAAAAAAAGCAAAATAAAAATACATTTTTTGGTTTATGTCCATCTGTTGTTTGATCAATATTTTCCCTCGCCAAAATTAAAATCCTTTTCTACACACTCCGATGATTTTCACAAAATAGCGCCTAGTGTACTTTTCGCCTACTCTCTCACTACTACTTGCATCCTTGCAGCCTTTGACACCACTCACATATCGGCCTTCTTGTCAAAAACAAAACACACAACTTTTCATATCATCAATGTATGTTTTTTTTGGTATAAAAGGGAAGGGGGAAGGAGAAGAGGGTTTACAAAAATGTTATGTTTTTCGATTAGTTTCTTTTTTATTTTCTCGGCATCATTGGTATCCCAGTCCAAGGATACAGGACTCCAGTCCCTATCTCTTTTGTATGTGGTTCGTTCTTTCTGCAAATTCTGCACAAAAATCAAAATGACCAAACGGAATCTATCATCGATATCATCGTTTTCTTTTTGTTGTTTTTTTTGTTTTCTTTTGATTTAAATGGCAACACATTGTTGACAAGGGACTCATCATTCCGTAGCGATACAAAGTGAAATCATAACCCATCAATATCCCCAACAATTCACAGCCACAGTCTCCCCCATCCATAGGCCGCACCTAAACCTTGAACGTTGTGAAAGCACCAGGCACCAGAAATGATATGAATGACCTCCCCATCATCGCCTTCATCCCATAACAAAACCATATGAATGCCAAGGAATAATATCCTTGAAGCTCATCTCCCTTTTGTCGTTCCTAGTATTTGTATTCGTATTCGTATTCGTATTCGTATTCGTATTCCTATACATATGCTACTTCACTTCCGCTTTATGCTTTGCGTAGGCACATATTTCTCCATATTACAATATACAATAATCCCGACATGAAACATATTTTTTCGTACTAAGCTAGAGCAGGGGAAAAAAACAAACGATTTCAGGAGGATATTAACCAAACATCCTCCATCGGTCCTTAGGAAAAAATAAAAGGATAAAGCACACACAACTTTCTTAAGAAACACTCAATCTCATCTTCAGGGACCAGCAATGCGATATGGTGTGGTGTTGTCGAGTGTCGTGAGTCGTCTTGGGTTGGGGTTACTTTTCTTTTTTTGGAATTTCATATTCCAATGAGCCTAAGACTGAGACTGAGACATTCTTCCATAGAAATTATTCCCTTCATCTTTTTTCCTGGTAAAAGGAGCGTAAAAATTATTTATTTATTCTCGTTGGGGAATGCAAAGGCGCGGTAAATGTTGTTGACGTTAAATGGTATTTTGCTAAGTCGTATGGGATGAAGGAATATTTGAAATCCCTTTGTAATGATTTTTGTTGTTGTTATAAAAGCATTATGACCAAAAAAGGGATCACTGAAAAGGTAATATATGTAAAATTACAAAATGTCTAGCGTTGAAAAAAATTGCTTTACTTTAAAAACGCGGAGGGATGTATCTGTTTATTTTTTCAATTTAAAGGAACAATTTTATGATGTGCTTTTACTTATTTCAATTTTTGGGTTAATAAATAAAGAAAATAAAAAAAGTAATATACGTTAAATAATAGTGGTCTTCTAGAATTTTCTAAAAAAATCACTTTTCCTATGGGTTTTGACGCCCTTAATACAAGTCTGATCCCATTATCACTCAATCACGTCAGGTTTTTGAGATATTACTTTTTGAAATTAGAAAAAAAAACATATGTATATAAGGCTCTTTGAGACTACCAGAACATAAAATTAACTCCAAAACGCATTTTACCAAAAAATATATTAAAGCATTAAATTCAATTTTTTTCAAGACATCATAAAGAGTCAAATGAAGGCTCATAACTAATGAGAATTTGTATGCATGGTAAAAAAAATCCAGTCTGTTCTTCCCTGAGCCCTAAAAACACTTACCTTGTGGGTCAGAAGAAAAACGTGGTCAAAAAGTTTTGAATTCAAGGAATTCAATGAAGGGCTAGCAGACTTTATCTAGAGCATTAAATTACATAAATTACATCAATTCCTGCCCACAGTTTGTGCTTGGTTGTTATTTCCATTAATATTTTTCCGTCACCCTCGACGAAGCTTATGAAAGAAACCGAAGTTCAAAAACTCTGCCAGTAGATCCAAGGGCACTATCTTCTTCTTATCTCCCCCCCCCCAAACTGGGGAATAAATAAAATGAGAAATTCCAAATTTGCAGTATTCAATAAGTTCAGAAAATCCACTTTACCAAATTTTAACTTTTAAGCAAAAGTAGTTTCTGAGATGCAGCAGTTCAAAAATCGCAAGAAACGTAGCTAACTGATTGACTGACTGACTGACTGACTGACTGACTGTATGACTGACTGACTGACTGACTGACTGACTGACTGACTGACTGACTGACTGACTGACTGACTGACTGACTGACTGACTGACTGACTGACTGACTGACTGACTGACTGACTGACTGACTGACTGACTGACTGACTGACTGACTGACTGACTGACTGACTGACTGACTGACTGACTGACTGACTGACTGACTGATTGACTGACTGACTGAATAACACTAACTGACCAACTGACGAACGGACTAACTGACTACCTGACTAACTGACTTACTGACTCACTAACTAACTGACTAACAAACTAAGTGACTAATTGACTTATTGACTAACTTACTAATTGACTAACTGATTAATTGATTAACTGACTAACTGACTAACTGACTAACTGACTAACTGACTAACTGACTAACTGACTAACTGACTAACTGACTAACTGACTAACTGACTAACTGACTAACTGACTAACTGACTGATTGACTGAATTATGAAGCATTTCCAGCAATCATAAAACCTAGTGCAATGAGGGCAAACAAAGGAAAAAATAGTATAATTTAAATTAGGAGGCGTAGTATTCACCCACTTGCTTATTCAAGATATGAATTAAAATTGCCATCAAGTCTCATCTTAAAAGTGATGTAGAATAATTAAAATAAGTGGAGTATTCTTCGTTTTTATGCGCATAACAAAAAAAAGTATTGCCACTAAACTTTTTAACTCAAGGGGCGTGGTATCCACCCATTTTCATGAATTTAGTGTGGTTTATACAATGTAAAATACTTACACTTCCCACTTTTCATACATTTGTTATTATTAACATATTACAATTTTGATAATTTAATAAGCTGTTTTGGGCTAACGTGTTAACCATGGACCCGACCATAAGCTTGTTTTCTTTATTCTTCCAAACCAATTATTATATTTACTTTTGCCTTAAGTAAAATTTGAAGAACACAGGATTTGCTGGTTCATAAATTATTTCTTTTTAAAACCTCATCTTATTGTTGCTTATTGGCTTAGATAGTTTCATATAATTGACTCTTTTTTTCTTTTTTGTTGATTTTAAGACAGATGTATCTTTTTCCATTTAAAAGGAATTTTCTATCAGATAAATCATCTCCTATATTCTGTCAAACATTACCAACTTATTTCCGCATGACACACCATTTTACTTAACATGAATTAAATTATCCATCAACATCACCACCAATATGGAATAGATTTTCAAACATAAAACTTTTCCAACTAAATTAGGATTCATAGAAAAAGAGAATATATATATATATTTGTGTGGTAAGGATATACGTTAATATATGGCTTTGTGTTTAGATGTATAAAAGTTTTGTTAAATTTCTTGACGGACAGATTCGATTTATTCAATAGAAAATAAATGATGAATTGAAACTAAATTTAGGACTTGTTATTAAATACATTAAAGAATTGTTTTTAGTTTTTTTCGGGGGGTGACAATTTTTCGAAGTTGATAATGTCCTTGTGGTAAAATTCAATTTGAATTGAAATAATGCATTTTCTGAATAATACAAGATAAAACTTAAATTTTTTAATTTAATTTAATCAAATTTGGGCTTTTAAATAACTTCGGAGTTGGTAGAGTCAAGAAATGGGTGGGAAATATGTATAGGTAATTTATCTTAAAGCTTTGAGAACAAGTTGCTTGGTATATAACATTTTTTAAATACATATTTTGACTTAAAATTAAAATCAAAATTTTATTTAAATGAAAATTAATATCTCTTTTTTTAAGTAATTTTAAATAATACAAATATTTTTTTTTTCTATTTTTAGGTAAGCTATTGAATAGCTCTAGTTTTTTAAAACAAAATCGTGAGTAAAGGAATTATTTTGTAAATATTTATTTTTGTTTTTGAAATTTAAAAAAAAATCGTGTTTTTTAAGTACGGGTTCAAAAATTATCATTGGCTACAATTTATATGACCCTGTGTCCAAATTTATGCCCTAGAAAATTAATTTAAAAAACAACGGAATTATACGTTTTTCGGTCTCGACAGTATCTTGGCTATAACTTGAGCAATGTTTATTTTTAATTCGCCTTGAGTCCGGGGCTTTTTCGCTTTAAAACAGTCTTTTGTGTAGGCCTTAGGAAAAAAATGGTTTCAAATCGCATGATTTTGGTGGACAATTATTGACTGTGCCAAAACGTGAAAGTCACGAAATAAAGCGAGAAATTCGTCGCGTTGAAGGGCTTGTTTGCCCTTCTTGTTGAAACCACATATCGTCCAAGTCATGAGATTCAATCGCTATGCAAAAGTATGTGCACGACCCATTCAATTAATGCAAACGTCTGGAAATCGAAGAATTGGAATTATAAGATTTAATATTTTTCACTGAGCATGCATTAAGATGATGCAAAGGTCTTAGGTCATCAGAAAATCTTTCACTTTCTTCAAATTTGGTTAAATTTCTTTAAATTTTATCAAATTTTCTCAAATTTCTCCAATGTTCTTCAAACTTCTTTAATTTTCTTCAAACTTCTTTAATTTTCTTCAAACTTCTTTAATTTTCTTCAAACTTCTTTAATTTTCTTCAAACTTCTTTAATTTTCTTCAAACTTCTTTAATTTTCTTCAAACTTCTTTAATTTTCTTCAAACTTCTTTAATTTTCTTCAAACTTCTTTAATTTTCTTCAAATTTCCTAAATTTTCTTAAAATGTCTTAAATTTTTTCAAATGTATTCAATTTTCTTCAAATTTCTTCGCATTATTTCAAATTTCTTCAATTTTCTTTGAATTTCTTTAATTTTCTTTGAATTTCTTCAATTTTCTTTAAATTTCTTTAATTTTCTTCAAATTACTTAAATTTTCTACAAATTTCTTTAAATTAACTTCAAATTTCCTAATTTTTTTTCAAATTTCTTCAATATTTTTCAAATTTCTTCAATTTTCTTCAAATACCTTCAATTTTCTTCAAATTTCTTCTATTTTCATCAAATTTCTTTAATTTTCTTCTAAATTCGTCAATTTTCTTCAAAGTTCTTAAATATTCTTCATTTTTTTTTTTCAATTTTCTTTAAATTTCATTAATAAACTTCAAATTTTTTCAATTTTCTACAAATTTCTTCAATGTTCTTCAAATTTGTTCAATTTTATTAAACTTTCTTCTATTCTATTCTTTTTTTTATCAATTTTTTTTTCAATTTTCTTCAAATTTCTTAAATTTTCTTCTAAATTTCTTAAATTTTCTTCAAAATTTCTTCAATTTTCTTCAAAATCTTCAATTTTTTTAAATTTCTTCAAATTTTGACTGATTGCTTGTGTAATCTGTCGACTATGACGACTTTTATTATCGCTTAGTGCGCAAAAAGTGGTTATGTTTGAATTACCACTTCTTTCGTTAGTTTTAATAGACTGAAAGAGTTTTTCGATTGTTAAGCGATTCCTGTGACAAATAATAATCGTTTAACCAATATCATGGCACTAAGTGACAGCTGAGTTTGACAGGTGTCAAATTACAGCGTTACCAACTTGAAACAACGAAATTAATGAAAATATTAGTGCTATGCAGTGTATCCTTCTGAAGCAATACAAACATATTTTTGTTATGTTGAAGGAAGCCAAAATAAAAATTAAATAGAGACAATTTTATAAAAATTATCGGATAGTTTTTGAAAAACTCGAATTTTCGATATTTGACCAACAAATTCGTATGGAAATTACTGCTATAATTGGTCTCCATCAACTTAATGATTAAAGTGGAGAGACGAAAGGAAGGGCAGGAAATACCTTTTTTCGACTTCTCTATAATCCTAATCTCAAGTTTAAAACTTTTTACGAATGACTTGCCACACACAATACATAGTTTTTATATGTCGCAAGTAAAAACATTAAATATAAAAAATCAAAATTTATTTGAAGTCAATGTCTCTACTCGTTCCGAGATATGCCTTATAGGAAGTTTATAAACCAATAAATAATTTCTGTTTCAACTGACGTAGTAAAAATATTAACTTTTATTAAAGTTTATCAAAAAATAGTTTATTTGGAAGTGCAATCTGCTGCCTTTTAAGGTTTCCCTTAAATAATCATTCGACAGCCATGCATACGCATTTCTTGTAAATAGCATTCAATGGAAATAATGACCATTCATTTTTCTGTTGATATGCATATTCAAGAACTATTAAGTCTCAAATATTTAGACAAAAAAAAATCTAAAAAAATCTTCAAAAATGAGAAAAGTTCTTTTAATTAAAAAAATGTTCAATCTATTTTGCCCGATCAACCATCAAGATGGGCTGCTCTCTCCAATAAAACCGAATTCCGAATTTTTGAGGTTTGCACTTGAATGCATCTTTTAACCCCTACCTACCAATATTTTTTCGTTTTTTTCTTTTTCTTTTTGATACTCCTATATTGGGAGTGCATTTCGAATTTCTTGTTTGCATTTTAGTTCCCAAAAAAACCCGACTTGCCTGATACTCGTATTATCAGAATTTGTGATCCTATATAGATAAAAGATGCACTGGAAGCATAAATGCCATAACGTAACACATTCTCGTTACACTTTTCGATTTATCAGAAATACTTTTTTTTTGAGATTTTTTTCTTTCGTTCACCCATTTTCTCTTGTGCCTTAGTCAAAAGAATAATACCAGAAAAAACTTTCCATATTGTTCCTTTTTTTCGTCCTTTTTGTGTGTTGTATTTTGGCCAGTTTTTACCGGTGGTACGGCGGCGGCGCACAGTGGGACGACTCATAGCAATAAATAAAAAAATCAAATGTTATAGCGGTACTTTTGAGTGATTGGTAAGTCATCACAAATATTTATAGGTTCTAACTGCATCAAAATTTTTTGCATTGACCAATTAGTGCAAAAGTTATACGGAGACAAAGAAGGTCAAGTTTATTTTTTTTTTGTGGTGAAAAAATCAAGTGGTTTAAAATTCAATTTTGTTTTGCTCGTAAAATTTTTTGTGCGCTAAGAAATTAATTCAATTATGGATAGTAACACTGTTCAAGGTATTTTAATTAATATTAAACAATAGAAACATCTTTCATTTTTGTTCTGTTTTTTTTATTCCTGATTTTCTAAGTGAGGGTGGAAGTTAAAAAAAAAAAATAAAAAATGACTTTGAGTAAGCTTTTCTTTTTTAGGCCTAAAAGGCCCTCTGAGGTTTTTATGGTTTTATACTCAGTAAAGTGCCCTTTAAGTGAATCAAGAAAAAAATCTTGCTACAATTTTGCTCCAAGTACTTAAAATCACGTTTTTTAGGTTCAACTCCCTGTATCAAAAATGCCGACATTTTTGAAACGTGGCTGGATAGTGATAGAACCAGGAAATTTGACAATGTTTGTCAACAAATTCAGAAACTTCTTGGCTTAAAACAGCCAATGGAAGAGTTGGACAAGCAAATTAAGGAAGTTGCTAAATTTTATTGCCTCAAGGTAAAGCAGAAGTGGGAGCAGTCTTGTAGAAGACTCAGTCGGTTCATGACCGCTAATGAAACATGGCTTAATTCCAATCTGAGTTTACCTAAAGCTTTACTTGATTGCGTAAGTGATAAAATCCTATTTTGACCAATAATTTTTATAACACTACCTTCATATCCCAAAAAATTACATTGTAATCCAAACATGCCAAGTACGAGCAAGGGAAGGCCAAGAAAAAGTTTTGAAGAGTGTACTGATCGCACTAAAAAACGTCGTGTTCAAGAACTTGTGTCGCAAACCTCTCCAGAGGAGTTGGAGTATGCGGCAAAGTTGACTGGTCGTGCTTCAGGTTCTCCTCGCAAGAATAATAAGACCCTAACACTTCAACAAGCCTTGGCCTTATACTTAGACTTGGGTTTATCTAAAAGAAAATATTCTTTACTTCGTTCCGTTGTAAACAGTTTATATAAAGATTGTTTTCCAAGCTATTATAAGTTGCAAACATATAAGTCAGAAATATTGCCAGAAGTTTCTGTTGTTTCTGAAACCACCGCGGACGTAAATCTGCAATCTTTATTAAATAAAACTTCAAAAAGCATACTGAACATTGTGAAAGAAAATGAAAAGGCACATGAAAATACAAGCCTATCTTTTAATCTTGTTTGTAAGTGGGGCTTTGATGGCAGCTCCGGACACAGCAACTACAAACAAACTTTTGAAAATGCTCGAACCGATACAGATAGCTTCTTATTTGTTACAGCTCTAGTGCCACTTAAATTATTGGATTCTGTAGATGGTAAAGAAATTTGGGTGAATTCTCGTCCAGGCTCGACCCTTTTCTGCAGGCCAATAAAATTAATCTTTGCAAAAGAAAATAGCGCGCTTGTAAGATCTGAGCAAAGTAAAATGGAAAAGGCTATTTCAGAACTTGAAAGCTTTGAAACCTCAATTGATAACAAACATATTTCGGTTTCCTTTAAAATGTTGTTGACAATGCTTGATGGAAGTGCCATAAATGCATTGAGTGGAGCAAATGCAGCTCAAAACTGTTACATTTGTGGAGCAAAACCCTCTCAAATGAACTTATCTTCAATATCAGAACGAGCGCCAAATGTCCAAAATTTCAAATACGCCTATCTTCTCTTCATTCCTGGATAAGATGAAATTACTGGTGTGGACAAAGACCTGATTTTTAATTTTGGAATTATTCTTCGAACAGTTGCATCAGATCGTCAGGTAAACATGGACAATTTTGTTAAGTTATTGGAAGAAACAAAAAGCATATACTTAACAAAATACAGTTGGTATTACATGCCAAGCAGCGTGCACAAGCTTCTTATTCATGGAAAGGACATAATAAGCTTTTTCAAATTACCAATTGGCGTTCTTTCCGAAGAAGCCTTAGAAGCAAACCATAAGAAAATAAGAAAAGCTAGACTGGATCACACTAGAAAAACAACGAGAAATCATACAATGAGTGATTTAATTAATCATTTACTGATTTCATCTGATCCGCAGCTTTCGAATTTGCGGTCAAGAAATTGCAATATGTCAAAATATGATCAAGATATATTCCCATATTTATTAACAGACGAAACAAATATAAGTTTTCTCGATGAATCTAACCCGGAAGACTTAAATTATATATCCGAAACCGACACCGAATAATAAGTTTAGTATATATGTATATAATAAGTTTGGTAATAGTTTTTTTTTATTTTCGTATTCAAATAAAATTGTTATTTATTGTTCTATTTGTCATACATAGAAATCATACAAGAAATTTAATTATTTGTTATTAAAAGAAAAGATAAAATTAATAATAAAATGAAAATCCTAAAAAAAAGTTCGCTGCTCAACTCTTTTGATGAAATTAACTTTAATTTCCTTGCTAAAACTTTTCCATTTACTTGGTTTTCATGTTTAATTCATAGATTTAGGTCTAAAAAGATGTCCCAATGCAACTTTCCGTGATTTCAATAACTTAAACAAAAGATATGATTTTTGCCGATTTCCCCATACATTCGTCCCACTGTGCGGCGGCGGCGGAGAGAAGTTCTCTTTTGTGTGTTGACGACGACGACTACGACTACGACGAAGGTTCTATCTACCTTCCTACGGAACGGATCCTTTTTCATACTATAGCTATATCTTTTTGTCTTCATTTTTGAGTGTGCTCCTTTTATAAGTTAGCAAAAACTCTACCTTTTTAAAGCAGAGAAACTCCATTACTGAGGCTTTTCTATTATTTGTTTGACTGCTGCCGTAATAGTATTAGAGTTCCGTTGGTAATATAAATTTTATTTTATAAAAATAAAAAAAAAAATAAAAAAAAAAAAAATACCAACCCATAGAAAAGGAGAGTGAGAGAGAGTAAAAGGGGAAAAGGAAGAAGGATTTTTTTGAAAATACCATTATTATAACGCAATCTTATTCGGCTTGAGGACGCAAAAAGAAAGAAAAAAAATAAACAAGGAAGGGATAACTTTGATAGAAACTTCTCATATTGGGTTAACCACATATTTTAGGTTTTATTGTATGCCACAAATTGACTTACACCCGAAGGCGTTTTTAACATTGTCGTCATAGTTGTTTTTCAAGTTCGTCTTATAGGATATGTTGTACTCGTATATTCCATTTAATGAAAAATGGGTGTTTTTTTATTGCATATAAGAAAAAATTAAAACTTTTTCTTTTTTTTATTGTCAAATTTCATTAACGTGTGAAGTAAAAATAGAGAATTTTAATTTCACGAGAGGTTTTTTTTTTAATTCACAACTAAATATTATGGAAAGCTATAAAATTTTGACTTTTTGTTTTATATGAAATAGACCTCCACTACTACATAAAATATTTTAATGTCTATATCAATATTTTTTCATTTCAACCATGCTTCAAAAATGTCTATGCAAAATTTAAAATTTCCCTTGCCTAAACTATTTTATCCGTTTGATATTTAGAAAAAAAAATAGTATTTGTAAAATGTTTTCAATTTTCATTTTACTAAAAGTAAGTTTTCATTTCACTAAGAGAATTTCTTTATTTCACTAGTGTAATTTTCATTACAAGTAATTTTTCAATTCGCTAGAAGTAATTTTTTCATTCCATGAGAAATTATAAATTCACTCGACGCCAATATCAAAAAGGGCTGCCTGCAAATAATTGTATCTAACGATTTTTCCCTTTCGTTAAAGTTCCGTTTGCTGCTTGGTAAAATATTTCTCACAATCTTTCTCATTTCACACGTAATGTGAAATTAAAAGAATATGAAAGTTATCGTTGATTCATTTTTTTTCTCGTAGAGCTCTCTTTTTCAAATTTTTAAGTGATTTTTTAAGTGAAACAATTTACAAGTTTCCCTTGGAATTTAGTCGTATCCGGAAATATTTCGTGGGAAAATGTTGCTATCATTCCATTGGATGTTTTCTCCTGAATTGACAAATTTATAATGCGAACAAATATTTCTCGAGATTTCCAAAGGACGATAAGGAGATACTGTGGAAAAATTCACCATAATGTAAATTGTTGATAACTAAAATTTTCCTTTTCCAATATAGGGAACATAAATTAATGTTTCCCTCAAAGAAAATCAACATTTCAAAAACGGATAATTTCTCTAGATTTTCAAAAAGGCCTAAGATATATTGTGAAGTAATTTACCATAATAGAAATTATTGTAAATTAAAATTTTTCCTCGAAATATTGAACATAAATGAATGTTTCCCATATCTCGAGAAAAATACACGTTACCAAAACATTTTAAAAATGAAAATAAATATTCAAATGAAAATGAAATTCATCTGCAGTTTCCCTATAGCTATCAATATTTCAAGTTATTTATTTTGGTATCTAATATTTAAAAAAATAAGTTTTTCTTCTGGCTTATCGAGTGAAAAAACCTGTTGTTTAAACACAAAGTGAAATGAGTGAAAGAAGTGATTAAAAATCTTCACTTTTAAATTTAACACGCTCAGTTTTTGATTCTTCTACACACATTTTAAAGATCTACATATTTTAATAAATTGAGGCCAATGAAAATAAAATAAGTTGAATTTTCAAAATTTGTTAATTCCAATACACAAAGTTTTTCTATAAGCTTTTGAATTTTAAAAACCTGGTTATTCAGAATATAGTTTGATTTTTAAATAACATTTCATTTTCCTACAAAGTGAAATGAGTGCAGAAATTTCACGATGAAATTTTGAATTCGAAGTTCATGCAAGTGAATTAAATTGTTCTACACACAAATCTTAGCGAACTAAAGTCCAAAAAAAAAAAATAAAAGTTAAGGAATTCCACCCGTGACATGATGGTTAGTGCGTTGGACTGTCGTGCCAGAGGTCTTGGTCTTCGATCCCTGCCTATGTCATCTAAAGTTTTTTTTCACGGGTACTGCCTCTTGCCAGGAATTGACAAATTCTCCAAGAGTAATTCTTGTCATGAAAAGTCGTTTCTCAAATTAGCCTTTCGGATTCGGCTTAAAACTGTAGATCCCCTCCATCCCTGACAACAGTACTCGCACACAGGCATGGTTGAGAGTTGTAAATCACTAGGCCCTGGTTATCAACGGACTGTTGCGCCACCCAATTTATTTTTTTTTTAAGGAATTCCACAATTTGCTCAAATTAATGCACTTAAACAAAGGTAAGGGAAAACCCTAATGTTAAATGAAAAAATTTGTTAAAAAAAGAAGCTGTGGAGTTGTATACAATTTTAAACTGGTGTTTCTGAATGCAACTTTTTCATTTGAAGTATATTTTTGACCATTGTTGGGTGTAATCGATTTTTACTTTTTAAATTTTAGAATGAAAAATTGTAATTTTTCGAAATTGTCCTTTGTCCCTGTCCCTCTCTTATACCTACTCTAGTCCTGTTCCTGAATGCCATTAGTTCAAGTTCACAAGAAAATTAAAACCCTTATGCCCGATTTCATAAACAAACACTAAAAGCACTTTTATCTAAAAGCTTTTCAAATTTTATCAGGCCTTTAAATTTGTTCAGTTTCACCAAGCTTGAAATGGGAAATTTCAGGGATATTTTTGTTAAAATAGAGTTATTTTCACAACCCTGTAAAAATAAAACCCCTTTTTTCTTTCTATTAAGCGAATTGTGTGAGAAAAAATGAGAAAGCATTATATATGTATGTTGAAATAAATGACAAGAATCGCAAAATACAACAGTGTAACGACAAGCTAAAGAAGATATAAGTTTATATTTGCTTTTGAGGATCTTGTATGTCAAGTAAAAAGTTTTCATGTCCCGTATGTTAGGAGAAATTTATCCGTCATCAATTTTCAATATAGTTTCGGGATATGTCATCTGAACTGTCAACTATCAACAAAATGTGGTAAGGGTGATGATATCTTTTTGACATGATGTAGATCCTTGTTGTGTATACTGTGTATGATTGTGCGTATTTATGTTTCCTTTAAACTTTTTTCTCTCTTTCTGTGATGAAAAACTTTTCATGCATCCTTGCAATTGTTTAAATAGTTCTATATTTATAGAAGTTTGCGTGTGTGTTTTTAGTTTGATATCATGTCTTTAAAGGATATTCGTTGTGCAAAACTTCAACATCGAATTCAACGAAAAATATCCTTTTCAGCTATTTAATGCAATTGGCTTGCAAGTGTTATTGGAATAAATATATTATACGAGGCAAATAGTGTGTTTGCAGCTTTATATAAGTTGGCTTAAAAGAACTATTTGGTAGTTTGGAGTTTTTACGGCAACACAATACCAAGACAAAGTCAGTTCCATCTATATTTGAACCATCAGGCTTGAGGGAATGTGACTTTGATAGAATGAATACCTCTATTCGTCTGTGTATAAAATAAAGGATTTCAATTGGCCAAAACGGACATTGTGAACAAAATTCCATCTACCGAAGAATATATACTGCAACTGCCACAACTGGTGCAACTAAAATGCATTCCATAACAACCATTGTGCATCCATTCCATACCATATGAGTACGTAAATAGATTGAGATACAGAAGGATAATTGTTGTCATTTAAACCGATGATGAAGGGATGACTCTATTTTAATAATATTTATGGTAGTGTAGTATCAATACCGTTTTGGAGGGAGGATTATGTGAACCAGATGCAAAATAATTATAAAGATGATGATAGGATTTTGACACATTTTCTTTGAATACATATATTTATGGTTTTGGTTCCATTTAGTATATAAAAATATCTAACAAGGTATTAAATTAGGTATGAAATGGATATTTATGATTTCTCATTATCACAACTAGTTGTGCAGAAATATTAATAAAATTCATCCCTTTGGTAGTTGTCTATTATTATTTAATGGTTACCTCCTTCTAATAGATGGGAAAGATTTTGACAATAAGGGTGAGCCACAAAAAATGCTGCTACTCAAATTTTCCAAGACATTGTTTATGGTTTCGGGTTACATAGATGAAATTGACCTTAAGGGTTTGAATCTTTTTCCAGATTGTTGGCGTAACGTCGCGTCCGTCGCGTCCGTCGGTCCTTACGATTTACACAAAAAAAGTTCAAAGGGATAAAATGGTAGATTCTAGGTGGGTAATTGACGTAACTAAGATGGTTGATAACACGATTTACAAGATTTAGATAAGTGGCAGGGTCCGCTATCGTGCATGAACCCCCTGAGGTCTACCAAATTTATCGTGAATTACAGTGGAACAAAATTCAGTTAACATTGCTCTGTGACGCCTACCGCCGACCGAAACTATTCCCAGCCAAAATTTGAAAGAAAAATGTTCCAATGATGCCCCATCTAACAACCCGCACTCGGTCGCATTGTTACTTTCCACTGATGTATTTTATCCTTGGTAATAAAGTCCGGGGTTACCGAGCCCCAAATTTTATTCTTTTAAAGTAATCGCCGTATTACAAATTACATAATACAAGTCACGTCAGATGCTTGAGCTTTTATTTATTTAAACTTCAAGAAACGTATATTTATGTCAGTCTTTTTTTAATTAAAATTAGTGATAGTTTTTCAAATCTATAATTTTTACCTTCAGTATTTAGTTGAAGTATTCATTAGTTCAATTATCGTATAAAACGTTCTGCTGTCGCATCTATTTGCTGCTCCTTCTGTTTCTTAAGGAAAGGGGTTGGTGTAATTGAGCTTATAACGCCTTACGCTACGTTGAACTTCTTTCATCTTCATGTAGTAAGAAGTTTCTAGCTTGTTTCTTTCGCACCGCGAACAGCTGCTAAAAGAGCTTTTAATTGCCTACTTTTGTTAATCTTTGTCCAAGTCTCCTCCGAAAGCTAGGTGTTGTGACTTTCTTGCTGACTATTATTCACAGCATTCTACTGGTTTTCTATAGTTTTGGTTGCTTGCTGCTGATTGTTCGCATATTTTTCGAAAAGTGGTTCCAAAGTTATTTGCGATTGGTAGGGTCCTTTAGCCTGTTCATGTTTAACTTGGGCATTCTGATGTTGAAATTCGATTATCGAACTGCAGCTGTACCTAAACTTACGGTAGCTACCATAAGATGGTGATCACGGGCAAGCGC
This sequence comes from Eupeodes latifasciatus, assembly GCA_920104205.1. Classification (NCBI taxonomy): domain Eukaryota; kingdom Metazoa; phylum Arthropoda; class Insecta; order Diptera; family Syrphidae; genus Eupeodes; species Eupeodes latifasciatus. The sequence goes on along the minus strand of OV049926.1, from coordinate 24,057,627 downwards.
CATGTCAGCACCTCTTCTATTTCTGCGACTTCTTCGGAAGAGTCGACTTATCGCGAATTGATCAATTTGGTTTTAAGAAGCTTGTCTATCCCTCGACACTTAGCTTATTTTATGGCATGCCTTGTGTTCATTCAAACAATTATAAGACCTTTAGCATTGCAGAAGTCGACAAACATTTCAGCATTGTCGTTGTTGCAACTGCCAACTCCATGTTTTGCCAATGACGTTTCTGAGACCTTCGTTGTTATTGTCAACCTTAGCATTGAAGTTTTCCTTACCATTATGATGTCTCCGCGCGGTATTTTGTTATAGGTTGCACTTAGCCGACTGTAAAAGCATTCTTTCACTTCGTCTAGGGTGAGTTCCGTTGGGGCGTAACAATATATGACTGGCCTTCAAAACCAAGTTCCCATAAAATCAGACTTCTGATAGCTGTTTTAGTTAGAAGCAGCCCAACTCAAGCTTTCCGAGCCCTTCCAGGTATCTTTCCGAAATAGAGAAGTACAGTGATACGCGTTGTGTGGACCTTGCCTTTCTCCATCCAAGAGCATCCTTTCATTCCAGAAAGCAATCGTTGTCCAGGTACAATAGCCAAAAATCGTCAACGCGTGATCATTCATTATCCGAGGCGTAGTATGGGTTGCGTTTAATCGGATAAAATTCAGTTACGAAGAATTCTAACCTCTCGAACCTTATCTATCCCAAAAGGGGCCCCACACTTACAACTTTTGCTTCGTTTTTTATCTTTAACATATTTAAAGTAGGATAGAAAAATTAAAAGGCGAGATTCATACAAGATAACTTAACTTTTAAAAAAAGTATTTTTTTTCCTTCTGGGACAGAAAAATAATCAAATGTTTTGTAATTGTTATCCAAACTGCTCTAAGACGCAAACTAAAAAGCTTAAAGGAAACGGATGGCCGTGTGCCTTCAATTGAACCTTGTTAGCAAATAATTCAAGATCTTTCTGCAGAATTCTCATTAAACTTATTTTTTAAAATATTAAACTTTTGAAGTCGATGATTAGTTCAATGACGACTCCCCATCATCTCAGCTACAGCAGCTACATTCTCGTCTGTGCGCAGCGAGAGATCATAAGTTTTGTCCACTAGCAGAGGTCTTACAAACTGTTTACTCAGAATTGCAGAACAGCTCACACTTTGAAAATAAGTGTTTAAATATTTCTCAACGTTTTTTTAGGCTTCAGGAAAAAGCGACTTCTTATTTTCGCCGAGGTATAAAATCTGGATCTTCAATAGAAAACGATATCGTCAAGATTTTTGTAGTAAATTTCAAACCCTTCAAGGCTTTGCTGAAGTGTGTATTGTCCCATTTTCAGTAAAGACGTAATTTTAACTTGTGAAATATTAAAAGATGTCAACTTCTAATGTAGCAGCTGCTCAAATTATTAGCTATTCAAAATGAAGCCTCTTATTGGAAAACCATTGTCGTTTCACAAAGCCCCTAATAGGATTTTTTTTACTCACTGAAGCTGTGATAAATAATAATAATAAAAGTTGGATATGAACAACTGTGGAGGAATTTCCATAACAATGAAATGTAAATTGTATATGTCATCAGTTACAGTTACTTAACTATCATGCCTATTAAACTTCGAATTCTTCAATAATTCAAGTAATATTCAAATTTTTTCAAGACCCTTCAGTTCTTGATTGAAAAAGTGTCCAGAAATAACATCTCTAAGGATTGGATTGATTTTTCAACTAGTTAACAGAACTCTCCTGTTCTGCTGTTCCATTCAGTCCTAACAAAAACAATATATACCAAGTACTCTCACCATAAAGGTTTTGATGCTAGAAGGTCAAATTATTCTCTACTGATATTCATCAAAGAGAAAAATAATAACCCTTTTTCGCAAAAAAAGAAAATAGTTACCACCATAATTGAGCTCCACGCTAAATTCTTAACTTTTTCAAAGCCATCTTTAATTTTCGCATATGTAGCAATAATTTCCTGTTTAAAACTCAATTCTCTAAATATATGTATGTATGTGAATTGTTCCAAATTGTTGGTGTAACAAATTCTAAAAATGTATCTATGTTGTTACATATGGCAGTAATAAAAGATGTCTCATCCGTCTTTAACTTTGTAGTTATACTAAATTGAAAATTGTGGTATTTTGAAAAGCTGATGAGAGTCAGATTGAAGTGTCATTTAAATACAAACCGAGACTTTGAATGGACGACTGTCAAATACACAGCACAAACACACACACACACACACACCCATAACCACCGTTTATATTTTGTGTTAAATTTTGTATAAGGTACATGCTCCTGTTTTCCTTATACTCGTAAGTTATCGATATTGTTGTTGCTCCTTGTTAAATTGATTTGGAGAAAAAGGACTCCTTTTATTTTGTTGTTGAATTTTTCTTTTGGTCCATCCGAATCCGACCCTCTCTGTCGTCGTCGTGAGTGATTTTAAGCCCCTGGCATTATGTGTTGAACATACATTCACTCATTCATACCATACCTATATTTTCTGCCTCTTGCGTGTGCAACATGATTATTGGGTGAGGTATAGAAAGTTCGGTAGTCATTAAGCGAAAATTGAGTGTGCGTTTGAAGGGAGGATGTAATGTAACAGTACCATGTATATAATCGTAGGTACATATTTTGCTTATCCTTGGTTATTTAGTGATTATTATACTTCTTTTTTGTTGTTGTTCGTTTGTTCATGTAACCTTTCTGCCTTCGGTGTACAGCATCACGCCGACGACAACGACGCATAACGCCTTTTATGTCAGTAGCAGTTTTTCTTTCCCTTATTTTTGCTGAGTTTTTGGCTTGGTTTTCGAAATAATAATCATATTTTGTTTATGAAACAATTTAGATGTTTACATGCGGATGTCATATATCAAAACATGCTTGAATGGTTTATATAAAATATAATATTCAATATTCTGAACTTTAGTGAAAGATGTGGTATGTAGTAAGTGGGTGTATTTTAATTAAAATTGACACTTTGATGTATTTAAAAAACAAACAAAAATTCCTTACTTTCCTTAACCGTAGACCTACGTTTGGGTCGTTTTCGACCCATTTCTTTTGCGTTATCGAAAATATTAAAATAACTTCTTTTTATATTTGGCTGTTTTTTCATGACTTTGTTCCATGAACCTTTATGCATCGAATTCAAGCTGTTTTAGGTTTAAAAACTAAGTTGACCATGATTTTTTTGGAATTTGTGTGTTTTCTGTCAGATTGGGTCGTTTTCGACCCGGTATATGAAAACTCATTTCGTTTTGAAATTTCGTTGTGGTTTGACTGTTTTTTTTTTTTATTTCAATAAGAAAAAAGATTATTTTGAAAAAATGTCGAGTTTTTCATCAAGTGATGACGATTTTTCCGCGGGTAGTGATGAAGATTTTGTGCCTGAAGTTGGAAGTGCTAGCAATGAAGAGTTCGATTCATCTGAATCAGAGAATGAAGGTGAAGAAAGACCTATAGATTCGGCGGGTGCCCATTCCCAATTTGTCTCTAAAAACGATATAATTTGGAGCCCAACTCCACTGAATCCATCAGGTATGTTACAAATTTGTCAATTGCACGGTTCATTTTTCCATAAGTTCATGCTTCTAGTCGCACGAGCTCGAGCAGAAAACATAATTTCAATGAAACCAGGTGTTACCCGTTACGCTATTGCCCGAGTTGATGTTCTGATGGATTCATTTTTATTGTTTTTTCCGATTCAAATCAATAAAATAATTATTGAAAGCACAAATAATTACGGCCGCTCAAAATTTGGAGATAAACATAAAGAAATAGATAAGAGCAAGCTACATGCATATTTTGGTGTCTTGATACTCGCGGGTGTTTACAAGTTTTTTTTTCAATTTTTGTCCGCTCGCTTCGAAGACATGTGGTTATTCTCAGATCTAAAACAGAACGAATTGAAGATTTGTTTGACGCAGATTTTGGTCAATATTCCGAGCAATAATGTCCAAAGAGACATTCCAATACCACTAGTCGAAGACAAAACCAACAAGGAGCCAAGGACAAATTTGCCCCAATTAGAAGTTTATGGGACAAATGGGTTGAATTGCTGCCATTGTTCTATAACCCATTGTCGTGTGTTACTGTCGACGAGCAAATTCTTGGTTTTCATGGTCGATGCTCATTCAGGCAATATATACCAAATAAGCCTGGAAAGTACGGGTTGAAGTTTTGGATGTGTACTTGTGCCGAAACTTCCTACATATGGAAAATTCAGCCATATTTAGGAAAAGAAGTTGGAGGTGTTGCTGAACGCAACCAAGGTGAGCGTGTCGTCCTGGATTGAGTAGAAGGATTGAAGGGACACAACATCACTATGGACAACTTTTTTACATCTTATGAATTGGGCCAAAAACTGCTACAAAAGAACTTGTCTATGGTTGGCACCCTTAGGAAGAATAAAAGGAGTATACCACCAAAGCTTTTACTTGAAAAAAAACAACCTTTATTTCAATCGACATTTGCGTTTACCGACACCACAACATTAGTTTCGTACATGAGTAAGAAGAACAAGTGTACTAAAGTACAAAGCACAATGCATTCCACCGCTGATGTTGGTCCTGGACCAAAGAAAATGCCAGAGATAATCCAATTCTACAACAAAACAAAGGGCGGTGTTGATAATGCTGACAAAATGCTTTCTGGATTCAGTGCAAAACGCAAAACAAACCGCTGGCCAATGTGCGTCCTTGCTAATATAATTGTTACTTCGGTATTGAATGCCTTTATTATCTATTCGCAAATTGATTCAGGATATCAGGCTTCAAGAAGGAAGCAAAGCCGAAAAAAGTTTTTGCATGATCTGGGTATTGAATTGGCCAAAAAGTATATGTCCAACCGCTCAAGAGCACCTAGAGCATCATGCTCACTTGTCCCTCAGGCGACACTAGCTGGCTCATCTTCGCATATCGTGACTTCCATTGGAGGAGATTTGAATCCTACAGCTAAGCGGCCTAGAATAGATTCACCGCAGCCAAAAAAGCGTGGCAGATGTGCTTTATGCAAAGAAGAAAAAACAAAAGCCAAAGACAACAAAACAGAGTTGGTCTGCGTTTTCTGCAGGAAAACCGTCTGTAAGAACATACATAACCGTAATGTATGTGTAAAATGCATTGAAAACTTTTAGATGTACATATTTACTTTTGATATTATTAATTAATATGAATAAAAAGAATAAGTTTTTGTAAAAAGTATTCATTATTGTTCTTATTCTCTTAAGAAATATATGAGGGTCGAAAATGACCCGTTAACGTAAGATTAGTCGTTTTTTCTTAACGTAGGTCTACGGTTAATCCTTCTAACTATGTCTATATAGCCTATGTCAAATCCTCATGCAATTTCGTCCCTTTTTTTAAAATCTTTATTTGAAAAGTTAATAAGAATGCTATTTTTAATAATAAGCATTTTATGATAAGATTTTTAACATCTGTACCCGAACTTATATTAAAAAGAAAAAAAATACACTAAAGACTTGTCAAATATTTCAAATTATAAATGGATGTAGAATAAACAAACAAAGTGACATTCCAAAGTAAGATTTATTTCAATCTATAATACTATGTAATTGGGATTTTCCAAAGAGGATTTAAAATTCATTAAGTTGTCATTGACATTACCATTACCAGGGGTGGATTTAATTTAAAGTCATATCGTATACATATATAAAATAGTCCTTAGGCTTAGATTCTCATGTATGAACTGAAATTCGATTAGCAAATAAATTTCACTTAATTAAATTTTGACACGTTACAGAAAAAACTTCTTAAATGATCCTTGTTTTTTAGGCTTATGCTAATTTTTCAATTTAGTGCATTGATTCCATGAAAATTGATATATTTATTTATTACTGACGGATTATTGAAAATTCCGTCAAATTGATTTTTGGCATTGCTGCTTAATTTCCCAAGGGAAATTTATTATAAATATATTCATTTTGCTGAAAAATTTAATTTTCTGCAAACATTAGTTTATTTTCCAGATTGTGCTTAGTTTTCGAGTCATACATACGAAAGACGATGAAAACAGGTACTTCGTCATTCCTAAGCTCGTTTTCAGTCACACTCTTTTTGTTTAAGTATTGTTAATCCAATGCTTCCAGAGAGTGAAATGACTCCTCTGATACTTGGGATACAAAACGACTTTATGGAACGAATCATCTTTCAGAATCACAAGCATACGGTTGCGAGAGAGTTTTTAATAGATCTTGTTTTTTAACATGTTTTTTCTTACAAATTGACACAAGTCGCAAAATCTGGATTATTCTGTGCGTTTCTAATGGACGTCGCGTCGCACCATCGTGAGCAGTTGTAGTGTTGTGGTTTGTAATCTGATTGTCATTTGAAACTTCGTTTGTTATTGAATCTGATTCGCTTTGTCGTTTTTCAGGGTTGCATATGGCCAACGATGTTATACTCGATTTTGAAAATAAGCGTTCAGCTTCTACAGGTCTTTTTCCGAGTGGATGGAAAACATCATCCATCCTCCCTATCTATCTATCTTCCAAAGTATACGTCCCTTATTATCAAGGTGATGCAAACTTCGATCAATTATTATCAGCTTAAGAAAACTCTTGAAGAACGAAAGCATTCTTAATGACCGGCAGTATGTCTTTCGTAGCAATAGGTACACTGGAATTGTCAAGGTATATTTCACCGAAGAGTGCAAAAAATCTTTTAACATCGTTTAGGAAGAAAAAAGATGATTGCATGTGATACTTTAAAGGAATTTGGTATCAAGCTCTCTTATCAAAAATGTCTGAATTTCGTATTAATGAATCTCTTCTTCATAGAATTAGAAATTACCTGTCAGATTGTTCATTACAAGAAGTATTGTACGAGTTCAAGTCTGATATCCATAAAATAAACGCTGGTGTACCCCAGGGCTCCGTTTTATCTCCGACACTCTTCCTAATTGCTATAAATAAACTCTTGTCTTTCTAGACTCTTTAATTAAAAATATTTATGATGTTTTTATTTTGAATCTTTTATTTCTAATGAATTTATTAAATAATTTTATTCGTCAAAACAAAATAATTAAAAACTCGATTTTAATATTATGATAAGTTTAAAGTACTCCTACAACTCGGCCATCCTGACCATTTTGATCGACCCGATCAATAACAATATTATATAATTTAATCAAAACATGAAACAGTTAATTTATATAATACAATAATACAAAGATTAATTTTAAACGAAATAAATACACAGTTAATAGCAATTTAGTAAGTATAACCTTTCCGAAATTAAATTAATTTTGAGAATCACGTGTGTCAACCCAACAGAAGCATGCCCTCTAGCACCTCCAGCCGTTCCTTGTAGTACTGAATGCGTTTCTAATCGGAAAAGTTTGGCGATAGGCTTTGTGAGCTCGTCACAGGTACTTTGGCGTAAGCGGATTTTTTGGCACACTCCTCGAACTGTTCACGGAATCTGTTTAGCTTTTGGGCTTTGGTAGTTTCCCTCGAGTTGGAGAAGTCTTCTGGCTCGGTCTGAGTGTACACTGATGTTTCACTCAAGTCACCCTCAAAGACTCCGCTCTCAGTCAAACTTGTCGTATGCCAAGCTCGCAGCTTTCGTTGTGGCAAATCGTTGGGTGTCGAAACTGCACTGCTGTATGGAAGGACGGTAGCAACTATTCTGCCTTGTGATGTGGGGGTTGATTTTGGTTTCTGAAGCTGAAGGGTGGGTGAGATGTCTGATGAACGGGATGATGAACTATAGTCCGATACCCGAGATTTGATGTATTCTAAGCTTGATGATTCTTCGCTTGAAGGCAGTGAATCGTGACCATGAGACATTGCTTCTAGATTTTGAACAAAAGCCAAAACTTGTTGAAGGCATATTTTGTCTTCTTCGTCCATGTTTGGCTTTTTGAGTATTTGACTCAAGCGTCGACGCAAATCCTCATTTGTCATGTGGTTCAATAAATTCAAATCACATGGTGATATAACATATATCCTATCATCAATATGATGATGGCTATGTGGTGACGTTACTCCAGAATCTGAACGATCTGTGAAAATAATCGCTTCATCCGATTCCTTTCCACCAACATTGTTCCAGACCTTTTTACTGCTGGGTGTGGTATAGCTCTGAAGCGACCACTTATCATTGCTCTCTTCTAATTCTAAGATCCTAAATTCTAAAAGTTCGTTCTGTTCACGCAACTCATGTGTCTCATCCTGAAGCTCGATTTCCTTTTGTTCAAGTTGTTTTATCCGTTCGAGTAGTTTTTGTTGATTTTTTAAATTATTTGTTGATTCAATTGCAGTCTTTTCCGATTCGAAAATTTGTTCTTTTGCTAAATTTAATTCATGTTGTAGTGTTTGATTTTCCTTTTGGATGGATTCCAAATCATTTTGTACTTTTTCAATATCTTTTGTGTAGTTTCTTATATCGTTAATCTCTTGGAAATGTTCATCATGTGAATTGCTTGTCTTAAAACTAATATTATTCTTTTCAAATTGGTCCACTAATGCAACTTGAGGATTTGATTTCTTCGTGCAATTATTCAAAATGTGTTCTTTTGAACCACAACGAAAACAGGAACCTTTTTCTCGCTTTGGATTTGGACACGAACTTGAAAAGTGTCGCTATTTGTGAACAATTGAAACACTTTTGTTTTTTAATGTCGTCATTCTTATTTAATGAAAACGAAGAAGATGGATTTCTTTTCCGATTTTTAAAATTACGTTGACTTCGTAATTGACCATAACGATGTGATAATTCCTTGAGTTGTTGAAGGTCATTAGCTGGATACAAAACAGCAATGTCCACTGAATCATCTTCAAAGCCGGCAATTATAAATTGAATAACTTCTTTTTCATCCATGTTCGCTTGACCAGCAAGTTCTTGCATTTTCAGGATATATCCAATAATTGAAACTTTGGATAAGCAATATGTTGTTTTTTCGGAGTTCATTGATTACTTCAGATATGGTGTGCTTTCGACCAAAATTCGATAAAAAATTTTGTCGAAAATTGGAAAAATTGGTAGAATTATCTACTCGCAAAAACAATTCAGCAGCAGAGTTCATTTTCATTAAACGTCGGACTGACCTTAAGCGAAAAACATCATCCGCACTCAATGAATCACAAACACGTTCAAAATCTTTAAGCCACTTATAGCCATTATAAGTTTCGTCAAACGGATTCATTAAGTGTTGAACATCTTCAAAATTTGGACAACTGACTACAGAATTTATGGTTAACTCTCGATGCAATTGTTGTATACGTTGTCGTTTTTCTAAGATTCTAATCTCTGCATCAAGATTAATTTCTTCTTGTTGCGGGTTGAGCGGTTCATTTTCGGCGTCATTAAAATTGTCATCATTATCTTCATCATTTAGATCCAGTTCATTCCTTTTTTCATTAAATAATTTCCTTAATTGTATTAAGGAAGCTGAACTCGAAAAAGGAATTTCGTGCTCGGTTAACCAATTTTGTATATCTGTTTTATTCATTTTTTTATTTTATATTTTTTTAAATAAAAATTGCAGTAATAGGTAGTCTTCAATCCCACTTCTGAAGTTATAGGCTCTTTAGTTAAAAATATTTATGATGTTTTTATTTTGAATCTTTTATTTCGAATGAATTTATTAAATAATTTTATTCGTCAAAACAAAATAATTAAAAACTCGATTTTAATATTATGATAAGTTTAAAGTACTCCTACATCTTAAACTTCTAATCCACTTTATTGTTTCGCTAAAGGCAGTGCCCTCAGCTTTTATTTATTTAGATTCATGTGGAGTAAGTATGATAAGCGCATTGAATTCTTACCCCGACAGCTAATAGGGGGATCATAAACACACGTTTAGTAGATTATGTACGATTTTTTTTTTTTTTTTTTTTTAACCGAACAAAAGATTTCAATAAGAGGTTTAATTTTCAAACGTCAACAAATTTGAACAGGTCTTACGTTTAAAACTGTCATCTTTTTACATTTGAGAAGTAAAAACAAAGACATTAAAAAATGCAACGATGCTTGTTTCAACAAAGCTATGAAATTGTTAAAATTTACCACAAAAATATTGAAAACTTAGAAGTCACAATTTACAAGCCTTAAGTACTGTTTGGACGTTGTGAAGCAACTTCTTGGCCAGCAATATTATAAATAAATGAATTAGGTGGAGCAACAGTCCGTTGAAAACTAGAGCCTAGTGACTTACAAATATCAACCATTCCTGTGTACGAGTACTGTTATCAGGGATGGAGTGGACCTATAGTTTTAAGCCGAATCCGAACTGCTAATTTGAGAAAGCACTTTTCATGACAAGAATTACACTTGGAGGATTTGTCAATTCATCGCAAGAGGCAGTACAACAATGGTTTGCTTATGCCAATCCTGCTCAGTTTTAGGTAAAGACCCTCTAACCATACGGTGTCAAAGGCCTTTTCCAAATCAACCAGAACAGCACCTGTGCATTGTTGTTTTGATTTTGATTTTGATATTGGATATCAGAAACGAGTTTAAACGCAGCATGAATTGTGTCATGACCCGCCTTAAACCCGAACTGTTTATGCGGAATTATTTTGTTGTCAGAGCCCTATTAATGATCTTCTCGAAAACTTTGCTGATGCTCGGAAGAAGACTTATCGCGATCGAAGATTTGACGGATTTGAGTTGTCCTTTCCCTTTTTCGGGAGAGGATGAACCACAGCGGTCTTCCAATGCATTGGATAATATGCATTATTCAGTGCATTCTTGAAGAGTGTGGTATAAATGTCAATTGCCTCCATTGGTAAATGTCTTAGTACAACGTTGAATACACCATCGACACCTGCTGACTTTTTGTTTTTTATTGAATGGAAGATGAGCTAAAGCTCAACCTTCGTCACTAACAAGGGACTTGGTCCCGCTTGCTTGGCGATTATGGCATTTGCCAAGGAATCGTCATTGAATCGCATAAAACAGCGGTTCTCAGATCGCCATTGTGTCATATTATTTCGAAGGTAAAAGTGATTATTTCCAGGTCGTGGTTGGGGCGAATGCTAACATTCACCTTGTACACTTGCTGGAAAGCAGCTCCCACCGCATTCACTTTTTCCTTTGGATCTTCAATTATGTAAAAGTCATCGTCAAAGATGGCTTCTTCTGGATCTATTTGCGCTGTCCTAAGTACGTCTCTGTTCTCTTCAATTCTTTAGAGTTTCAGACACGGAAGGTCATTATCGTTATTTTTCCAGAATATCTTGTTGATTTTGGGAAACATACCCGGGTCACTAGAATTAACTGACCGGATCTTGCGACCCCAGTACTTGTTAATTGATTATCTGTAGTTCTCCTTAATCGACAGATTGATATTGTTATTGACGACTTTAGACAGTCCAACGCACTAACCAATATTGGTGGACAAATTTGAACTGTTAAGACTAGCTAGTGATGTGAAGAATCAAAAACGTGTGCTCAAGAAAAACTGAGGATATTGCTGCTGTAGCCCGTTGTGTTAAAGAAAGCACAGGTTTGTCAATTCATCAGCGATCTTTGGAATTAAACATTCCACAAACGATACCTGATAGGGTCCTCAACTAAAGATAAAACCTTTTTGATATTTCATATATAACTTGTTTCATTCAATTTTAAAATCGACCACCTTAATATGACGAAGAGATAAAGTAATGTCATCTGTCATTTCAAACGTCATCTACAGCTGAGAATGACGTTTCGGTTGCTTAGGAAAGTGTTTTAATTGATAAATCAGAGAATTACTTGTACTTAGCTTTGTCACATCCCTAGTCTCTCTGTCGTCGTGAGTGATTTTAAGCCTGTACTTAAATTTGTCACATCCCTCGTCTATTAATCTATTTTTATTTGATTTTGATTTCAAAATTTTCGAAAGGCGATAGAAGTCATGAACAAATGACCCTATGCTATGTCATAAAAACTTTGTCCCCTGTCCCAATTAAGAATACGTGACCCTTCTGTCTGTATGAATTAGCATTAAAATCTAATTTTAATCCTCCACTGAGTCTGACCCTAATTAAATGGTTGAAAGTAACTAAATTCGATTAAATCAATTAATATTATTATGCGCTACAATGTTTTAAGTAGACACATATGTATGTATCTGATTAAGGATTTTAATCGCTTTATTATTAAACAAAAACACTATCACCGATAACAATGAATCAAAAAGTCAATACGCTGTTTTCTGCCTCTTCCCACTTCGTTCCCTTTTTATCCCGAAAAGGAATAAATACAAAAAAAAAAAAAACATAAAACAGAACAAACCGATTAAGATCTGGTTCAATGTGTTAAGGGCAAACAACGCAACACAGCGGTTTCAATGATGACGCTCGCAGCGTCACAGCATGATACCATTTGTGTGTTGTTTTTGTTCGGTTACTTTTCTTTTTACTTATTCTCTTTTGGGATAACCTAACCTATAAATAAATATATATGTATTATATGTCATGTATACATTGGCTCTATAGAACCCTGAACGAACAATGGGGGTTGATTATCATTATTAGGCCATAGTAGGGGTTCAATGATGATGTTCTCATGTTCAGTCCATTGTTGTTTACATTATCTAGATACATTTTATAGTAAAACCCAAAATCCTTAATCCTTAAAAGGAAGAAGAAGAAGAAATAGGGTGTCGTATCGTAAAGTGTGACTTTTTTTTTGTTGTATTCAATTTGAAAATAATGCGTGCATGTTGAAAAATGTGGATTAGTTTTAATCAATTTATGAGGGTTTATATATATGTACATTTGTATTGAAATTGATCCATGCGTTAAGTTATTATGTTATCAGATGATCATCAAATTATGTCCAGTGAGAAAAACATAACACTTAATCACGCACTATACACACTAAAAATAGCCATAAAAATGGAAGAGAAAGGAAAAGGTGGTTTTACACAAAATAACAATTTATATGATGAAGAAGAAAAAAGAACGAGATGAAAAGGATTTGTAATTTATTATTTTTGTTTTTACTTGTGACATATGTGAAGAAATTTTGTAAAGGGTTTTCCAACAGGGACGGGTTGATTTTGACAGTTAGTGGCGGCCTTATTGTTGCTTTTACTTTCTGTCAAAATGTTTTCTTTTGATCAGTCACTGAAGACAAATCATCATGACAAGTTATAGCGTCGAGCAACATGTGCAAATGATAGAACTTTATTATTGAAAATGAGTGTTTTTAAGTACCAACAATGTGAGCGTAGCGCCTTTTTTATGGTGTACATGGTTGTTCTTCCAAGTCGACTATTCATCGTTTGGTAGCCAAATTTGTGTCCACCGGCTTAGTGAACAATCAGCCTACACCTGTAGACCAACTACACGCAATATATTCCGAAAAAAATGCGGATTTTCGTAAAATTGTGCAGCAAAATATAAGGCATTCAATTCCGTGTCACTCACATAAGAACTTGGCCAATGGCAGACGACGACATGGCCAATTTTACGTAGTGATTTGGGCCTTCTTTGAGCGATGAGATTCACGAGGTGCATGGGCCAGGGGCGTCATTGGTCCATAAATAAATAAGAAAAAGAGGCTGGGATGCGCTCACACTGATAACTTCCCATCTTGTCTGTCGATTTGTCTTGATTAAATGTTTGTAGGTTTTTGTGTTGAGTTAAAAGAGTTGTCAGTTGAATTATTCTTAAAAATTTCAAAATTACGAACAATATTTTGCATAATAATGAAATAGTTTTATTTTAAAATCTAGTTTTGTTAAACCCAATTTTTACCAATTTTAGTAGCATTTCTTAAAAGTTTTTATTTCTCATATAAACAAATACAAATTGAACGAATGAAATCCATTTGAGATATATCGAGAACCGAACATCAATTTTTACCAAATTTGAGTACTAATTTTTGGAGATTTTATTTTTTTTAATGAAAAAACGGACTGTTGTATTCTTATAAAACAAATTACTGCATGTCGAAAACAGTATTTTCTGTCACATTTAATAAGTTTGAAGCCAATAGTTTTAAGTTTTGAAAAGATATTTAAGTCGAAAATCAATTTTTACCAACTTTTATCAATTTTTTTTTTGTTTTTATTTTTTGTAAAAAAAAAAAACTGGCAATCCGATTTTTCTCAAAATTTGCCCAAATATTGATATAACAATATTTTTTTAAAAGATAAAATTAGTTTAAAGCCAATATCTCAAACTTTTGAAAAGATATTTGAGTCGAAACCAACTTTTGTTAATTTTTGTTTAAGTTTCTATTGTTTATAAAAAAAATCACTCAATTCGATTTTTCGCAAACATTTTTCGAATGTTGAAAACAATATTTCTTATAAGATAAATTAGTTAGAAGCCATAATCTCAAAGTTTTGAAAAGATATTTGAATCAAAAATTAATTTTTACCAACTTTTGTTAATTTTTTTTAAGTTTAAAATTTTTTGTAAAAAAAACTGTCAATTCGATTTTTTTCAAAATTTGACTGCATGTTCAAAACAATATTTTTAAGAGATAAAATTAGTTTTAAGCCAATATCTCAAAGTTTTAAAAAGATATTTGAGTCGAAAATCAATTTTTACGAACTTTTTTTAGGTTTTTATTTTTTATAAAAAAAATGTCAATTCAATTTTTCTCAAAATGGATCTTATGATACAAAATCAGTTTAAAGCCATAATCTCAATTTTTTGAAAAGATATTTGAGTCGAAAATCAATTCTTACCAACTAATGTAATGTTTTTTTTTTAGGTTTTTATTGTCTATTAAAAAAAATTGGCAATTTGATTTTTCTCAAAATTTTACCAGATGTCAAAAACTTTATTCTTCGTTGCATAAAACTGTTTTGGAGATAAAATCATTTTTTGTTCGTAAAATATTCGTGTAGACAAATATTTTGTTAGAGTTTTATTTTGATTTATAATAAAAACCGTTAGTTGGAATTTTTTCCAAAAATATATTTGTTTGGTGTCACGTAACAATATATAATATAAAATTAATTCAAGTCTAGCGTTATTGGTTCGTGAGATACATATATTGAGTTAACCAAAATGTTCACCTTTTTTTTCAAATTGCTATAGTAAAAAAAAAAACACCTACTCAATTTTCTTGAGAGCCCTTTCTGGATCTTTCTACATTATTATCTGTATAACAAAATTTATTTGAAGCCGATGTCTCTACTGGTTGTTGAGCTATGGACGACGAAAAAAACGTCGCGAACGTACGGAAGTACGAACGTATGTACATACATATGTACGTACACATGCACGCACAGACATCTCTCTAAAAATCTTTTATTTCGACTCTAGGGACCTTGAAACCTCGAGAAATGTCAAAATGTTCAATTCGACAAATCGGACCGATTACAATAACTTCCTATGGGAAGTTAATAAAACAGGTGGCGCAACAGTCCGTTTATAACTAGGACCTAGTGACTTACAACTGTCAACCATTCATGTGCGGGACTTTAGTTTGTCAGGGATGGAGAGGACCTTAAGTTCTAAGCCGCATCTTAACGGCTAATTTGAGAAAGAACTTTTCATGACAAGAATTGCCCCTGAGGATTTGTCAATTCCTTGCAACAGGAAAAAAATTCAATGTGTCACTGGCACGGATTGAACCCAAGACCTCTAGCATGACGGACCTACGCACTAACCATCACGCCACTGGTACTATGGTTCGGTCATCGGTCCTTAAAAAATGATGCTGATGAGGCCATAACACCTTCAAAAGCGATCACTATAGATCGATGATCATCAACTTACTCTTGTGGCCAGAATTGGATGATGCCCATATTACAAAAAGACATACTCGTATGGTTTCAACAGAATGAAGCTACGTGTCACTTAGCTCAACACACAATCGAATTCGGCGCGAACGGTTTCATTTCATGATCTCGTGCCGAAGCTACATGACTTGGACACCAAAATCTTGTGATTTGACCCATTTAGATTTTTTCTTGAGTGTCTTTCCTAAGTTGCACGTCTATGCCAATAAGTCTCAAGCCACCGCGGGTTTTAAAAACAACCATAACAACGCTGCCATCGGTCACATTCAGCCTGAATTATGCTCCAAAGTGATCGAAAATTGAACCTTTCGAATGCGCTCCACCCATTCCGTGGCGGCCATTTAAACGATGTTATATTTCACACGTAATGTAGTTGATAGGACTCTTAAAGAAAGATAAAACTTTATTGATACTCGTATCTCATATACAACCTGTTTCCTTCGATTTTAAAATCGAATACAAGAGAAAGTTCGTGAAACCCATTCGTGCATTTTATTTGTATTATAAAACAAAAATACGAAACAAGAAATATTTACATTGTATAAAGGATCCTTTGAAAATGTAATTTTGGAATATGTTTCAGAGAAAAAGGGTTTTTCCATATGTTTTTTTGAACTTTGTCAGATGAAAGCGGCGCCATCTTTTGAAAAGTAAAAAGTACCTTAATTCTTACTCCTTCTATAAATTCGATGTCTTATAAAAATTCAAACAACCGCGACGAGATACCGCGATTTAATTTCCATAAAAATATGAACTTCAAACATGAATGCAAATTTATTTTATTTTTAAATTATCACCCCCTATCAGAAAAGACTGCTGCAAATTATGATAATAATTTACCCAAAAGAAATCTCATAACAAATTAACCTACCTCTCTATACCAAGCTCAGGTATAACAAAAAGGTCTTTCTGAATTTTTATATTTAAGATAAATTTGAAACAAATATTTTTGTTTCTCCTCCGCTTTGCTGATGTTGATGATTAATGGAAACAAGAAACAAAAATCTCGTGTTCTGAGTCAATAATTTGCAATAATATTCTGAACCCATAAAATACTTCGCTGATGCAGCCTCTCGACACGCACGTATAATTTAATATAAGAGATTCTTTTTTTAGTTTTGGTCTTTTGGTTATTTATTTTTTGTGAAGCCTCAGAATTGCTCAACTTTTTTACCTTTATAGTTCGTTATTTTTGTTTGTTGTTGTTCTGAAATGGATTTGGAATGGATTAGGATTTCTTTATAATATATTATATGTAATGTTTGCTGCATACGTACATACGTAAGAACATCATATGATTTATGAAGGTTACAAACCAAAAAAATGTTACGTGGTGAAATATTTGTGTTTTTCTTTTTTTAAGCAACCATATCAAGACGGATTAAGTGATAGCAGACCCTTAGTTCGGTGAGAGGTTTTTTATTTGTGGAAAAAAATAATATTTAATATTTAAGTCCAACTGATAAATGTTTATTTCTTGCAAAACTAGGACATTCATGTTTTATGATTGGTCTTCCCAGTTGTGAATTTTGAACTATCTACCAGAAAAAAAAATAGATTTGGTGTAATGGGTCTTTGAATGCAATAGCGTTAATGTTATACACTTTGTCTTGGTTAATGATTACTACTTTATCTATTTGAAAAAAATCTATTATCTATTATGTAAAACCTTTATTGTTTCTTCCAATGAGTATTTTTCTGTAAATTTTAAAAAATGACAAGTTTAAGTCTTTTGAAAGAATAAAAACAAAAGGTTTGGAAATAGTAGGCGGCAAATTTTACATTGTTGTTTTTATGTTCTGTAAAAATATCGAGTTGTATTCCATACCCCCTTCCCCTCAACAATGCAGTTGTATTACTCAAATTTAATTTTCCATGGTCATCACATTACCATTTAGTACAATTTCGGATGTACTGTCAAGTAAAGAGATTCTTTTTCAGCCGCACTTCAAGAATGTGGAATGACATACCCAGCTCCATTTTTTCCTCTAAATTTGCTATTCCAAACATTGAGACCAACGTGCACCGGTGTCTTCACTGGAATCCTTCCCTAACGCTCACAATGCAATTGATCCTTAAATATTTTAAGGATGATCGACGATCGTATCCCCGTACATTTAGTGTGCGTAAAATATACAAATTGCTAATTTAACTGGTTAAGAGCATTTGGTTTCTAGATAACTCGTTAGCAAAAGATAAATAACAATACATTTATCCAAAATTCTATTAATTTCCCTTTTTTATGAAAATTTGGTCACAAAAATATTTGGTTTTCCAATAAGAGGTTACATTTGAACCTTCTTTTTTTATAAGGACAAACTCTAAGAATTTTGTATACCTTCAATATGCCAAGGACTCAGTGTGAGGAATAAAGGAAGCGTCGTCGGTGTACATTGGTTTTGCATTTATGAACATTGCAATGATAGGGAATGAGCATAGTAAGACATTCGACATTCGCGTTGTACGGCTAAAGAATGAATCTCTCTACTTTACAGTACGATTTAATTTGATACCAAGGGTAAGTTGATGGAGTAATCAGAATCCCGGAACGATAAGAAAGAAAATGTTTAATTCAACGAAGAATGTAATCGTCGATACTGAAAGCACAACATTTCTATAAGAGAGCAAAATGCCAGACTTTACCAAATACCTTTGAAATATCAAGTGTAATAATTTTACTTTTTCCCAAAACGATGTACAGATTTGTTCCACTGTTCTATGATTTGTCATGTTTTCACATTTGACGAATCATAATTTTATTGCAAAAATAAGAAAATTTTTGAAGTCACAATTCGTGCAAATTTTGGAAAAAAAAAAGTTTCCTAGATGTGCTATTTTTCGAAGAAGTCTTAGTATTTTCATGGCTGTGCATTATTCGTTAGTTAAACTATAAGATTTAAAAAAAAAACTTAATTTTAACCCTCAGCAATTGTAAACATTGCCAAAGTCATTGATATTCAGTAAAGTTGTTCATTTCTGAATTCATCCTTTGTATCAGTCTGGAGTCTTAGAAATTAGTTAAATCAAAATGTAGATTGGTTTTAGAAGAGCGTGTTTTTTTCAAGAGAGTTTGAAAATTATTCAATTCAAATGTTGCCCTCGGTTCCGCCTCAAATGTTCCTTCCGCTTAGTCAAATCCTCTTTCCTCTCTCCAATATTTCGGACGGTATCTCAAGAATAAATGCTTAAATGTGCGTTAATCGTTGTTATAGACATGAGACCACCAACAATTGTCTAGATGCGTTTATTTGCAAGATATTGGCGCCCAATTGACCGAACCCAAACGCGAATCAAACTATTCACCGAAATCGCCTTTCAATTGGTACATTGCTATTCGTCCTGTTTGGCATGTAGCACCCTCTTGTTGAAACCACATGCCAAGCAAGTCAAACTCTTCCATTTTCCGCAAAAAAAAATTGTTATCATCGTACAGTAGCGCTCACCATTTATAGTAGGTAACCTCGCAATTCGTATCATCTTGAAGAAAAACGGGCCCGATGATTTTGCAGTTTGGCTTGTTTATGTAACCAAAGATGAGCTTCATCGATGAAGACAATTTTTTGATAAAAAAGCGCTCGATGAGCTTTCTCAACACAGCACGCATTTTGATAACTCAATAATTTACAAGCGTTTTTCGTTTGTTAGACTATTGATGCTTAAATTATAGACCAAAGTGGAGATGTTTGAATGTGCGACACAAAACATTAAATTTACGTGAGCTTAAAAACACAGTGTTTCCAAAAAGCAAAAACATCACCCTATCTAGCCAAATGTCATAATACTTTTCCACGAAAGTTTGTCAAAATTGTACCCTGTCAATACTATCACCATAATCAGTCCATATCATCTGCTGGGGTTATTCGCGACATTGGGCTCTTATATGATCGGATGTCAGAGAGAGAGAGATTTTTCAACCCTTATGTTACCCGATCATTCTGCACCTCCTTTGTCCAACACCTCTTTGAATACGCCTATTAACTATGGTGCCCATATCAAGTGGTACAAATTTTAAGAATTGAGACCGTTTAATTAAGTTTCCTTTGATCTGCCTTCGAGGCCTACTATTTCACTATACTCTGATTCTTCCTGCATATTAAAGCCTAATTCTTAAAACTCTGAAAGAATGTATAAATTTATCTTAAATCTTGTGTATCTTCTTTTGGGGCGCTACTAACTTTTTTGAAATCTTTACAATTCCATCTTTTTTAACGCGATCCCTTAACATTTTGAGAAGTTTGCATTTCTTCTATCTTTCTATCCACCGTAACTCTTATGTCTGAAATGAACCCATTACTCTCATGTTATGGAATTTCAATTTGAACGAAAACCTTTTTGATTTCAAATTAGGAGCACTTCTCCAAAACTTTCTTCTTTTAACCAGTCTCATCTTTAGCTATGTTTAACTTAGTTTGTAAGTTAGAATAAATAATCCATGTGGCTTTAACTAACCACCCGAAAAAATGGAAGTATTGTCATTACAAAAACTTAAGTTTATATAAAATTAAATTCCGGCTGAGTTGGAAATACCAGCACTTCAATAATCTTAAGTTTATCAAGAGGCAGATTGTTATTGAGGTTCAAGTACAACACTTTAAGTCTTCAAAAAGATAAAAATTTATGTGAATAGAGGATAATTACCGACCGTAGCGGCCAATACCGATACACAAATAAAGAATAAACAAATTTTGATTCATATCGATTCAGCTGCGTAGTATATCAGGCATAAGATTATGCTGCGCAAGAATTAACGCCGCCCAACCATAAACAATACAATAAGTTCGTTAATTCAATACTACAAATACTTCTAGAAAATCCGGATCTAATAAATAAAATCATCTTTTTCTAAGGGGACCTATTTTTGGTTGAAAAAACTAACGTCAAGTGTTTCACCAAGCATCAACAACTCCACAAAGAAGCACTGATTTGTTGCATGGCCGTATCATTGAAACGTAGAAGATATCCTAAGATGATATCCTAAGTATAGGGCGAGGAGACACTATAGATGAAAATTGGATTCCTGAATGTAGCTTCGAAATAAAGCCTTTTGTTGTTATATTTCATTCTAAAATGGTTACCCTATATTTTCATTTATTGTTCTTGAAAACAATCGAGAAAAAGTGTATCATATTTTTTCTTTTTTTTTCTTCTTCTCATTATCGCCCGGAAATTCCAATCAAATAGACCCTTGAATATTCCACCTCTGGAAAATATAGGTTGCTACTATAAAGTCATGGACATATGGTTAGGTCATCTATAAATCCATTTTTCATTTTTCTTTATTTTTTGTTTATAAAATAATTCATCTTTTGTATTTCGTTTTGTTTTCGTCTTTTTTTGGTACAAACCTGAATACAATTTATCGATTTGTTCTGGTTGTCAGCACTTTTGAGAATCTCTGGCCCTGCAACGTGCATTATTTCTTCTTTTTTTTTGTTTTGCTTTGGACTTATTTATAGCAATCATTTGAATGATGATATTTTATTTATTGTTATTATTTTTTTTCCTTTTGTTATTAAAAAAAGAAAAACAGAATCACCAAAGCCCATTGATCCGAGTATTGTGTTGAGTTATCGGTTTCGAATGTGAATGATTCTTTATATAGAAAATTTAATTGAATCACGTGAGAAAAGGCAGAGCACTTTACAGCATGGGAGCATTGATGATAACTCACAAAGGAATTGAGATTTTTGGCAACTGCATACGACGATCGAGTTCATTTCATTCAGAAATTGACTTCGTCATTGAACATGATTTTTGAAATAAAATCTGGGTCAACTTTAAACTACTCGAGAATCTTTATCGTTGTTTTTTCCGCTTAACATCCTAAGGCAGTACCAATGTTAATAAAGTTGCCTTTGATTCCCTGGCGATATTCAGAATCAGAATATTTCGGAAAACTAAATTTAATACAAAGATAAGTTCTTATATGCATACGAAAACATAAATGTATGTTTAAAAAGCTAAAATCCATTTTTTTAACATTTTGGAAAACCTCCTGTCGGCCTAGTCTTCTTCAGTCAACCTAACGCAGAGTTCATGGTACCAAGCTCTGCAAGTTGGACATTGCTTTATATTTTTTTTGCAAATGTGGCAATACCAAACCTAATGCGGTTATGGGCGACGACGGATTCGATTGGACTGATGAACTAGGTTCTGTGGACAGGCTTTTGTTGTTCAAAAAATCCCTAGGAACTTCTTAACCCTTTAAATTCATAGACACTTTTCGCGTTGCTATTTTGTTGGTTTTTAGCTTAGTAGTTGGCGAAATCTTTTGAAAGGGGGACCTTCCAGGTTAATTTTCTTTCTCTTTCTACATCTGATCCACTGCTCGAAGCATTGCATCTAGTCCGTATACCGGTTTTAGTCCAGTTTCGAAAGCGACAATAAAGGTTTTAACTAAGGTAGTAAGAGGGACGTTATCTGAATCTGCATTAGAACTATTCAAGTCAGGTGTAGTTGGATCCTGATTTCTGTATAAAGCAAATGCACTTTTCGACGCAGTCAAATTTTCTGTGTTGTCTAAATATGGTAATCGGAATGATGTCTCGATCGAAAGGATATAATCCCGTTGCTAAAGCCGAAAGTTGGTTTTTAAGTGCTCAAAAGTTAATAGTTTATATGCATAAGCACGGTCTTTCGCGTATAGCCACACTAAAAAAAAGTCCAGGGGTGTCGAATCACATGATCTTGGTGGCCAGATGATATCGCCACGACGAGAAATTACGTAGCAAATAATTTTTTTTTTGCAATAAAGCCATATTCGCTTGAGTTGTGTGGCATGTGGCACCGTCTTGTTGAAACCACATATTCTCCAAATCGTATTCTTCAATAGCAGGCAATAACAAGTCGTTATCATATGAACATAACGCTGCGAATTAACGGTGACAGTCGTTCCATCGTCGTTTTCAGAGAAGTTAGGTCCAATCACACCTCCGGACCAAAGAGCTCACCAAACAGTGACTTTTTGTGGATGTAATTGCTTCTCTTCAATTACTTGAGGATTCTCAAAAACTCCTAATACAACAATTTTGTTTATTTACCTACCCAAAGAGTGAGAAATGTGCTTCGTCGCTTATGAAAATTTCGTTCGAAAAATCGCCGTCCACCGCCTGTTGTTCAAGCAACTATTCGACTTAATTACGACGTTGTGACGACGTCAACAAATGTCGAATTCCAGCCGTATACTTTTGAAACCGCAAAATGGATAACCCATTATTATTGTGTGTCATACATTTTGACGAAACACTAGAAAGAATGACGTTGAAGCTGATTTAATTTAAATTTCTTTTCGGGTCCTTTACGACGAATTTCAGCAATTCTTGGTCCCAGTGGTGTTCAAAAGATCAATAAACTTACTTATTTAGAGGATGGTTCTCGTTTACTAACATCATATATGAAATATTCTAGTAAAATAAAAACTTGTGCAAACTTTGCTAAGTTCGTATGCAACGGGACTACTAGCACACAAAACAAAAATTCCTTTGGCATGTTGGGTGTGTTGTTATGTTTTCAATGGGCCTTATTAGGGGGCGGGCCTTAATTTTTTCACCTATACTACCAAAAATTGTTAAAGATTGGTTTTTGACTTCAATGAAATTGACTTAAAGCTTTTTAATTTTTCACAAAATGTTGGTATTAATATTTTTCTTAATCTTTTCGAAAAATCCAATTGACAAAACATTATCATTCAACATAAACATTTCTTAAAACGAAAAATTTACTTGTTACAAAAAATACCATTTGAAAATTTTAAGCGGGCAACAATGGCAAGTTATTAAATGTGAGTCGCATACCAACCTTTTCTTCGATTTTAAAATAAGA
This sequence comes from Eupeodes latifasciatus, assembly GCA_920104205.1. NCBI lineage: Eukaryota > Metazoa > Arthropoda > Insecta > Diptera > Syrphidae > Eupeodes > Eupeodes latifasciatus. The sequence continues at coordinate 24,034,081 of OV049926.1, read as the reverse complement.
TACATCCAAGTGGCGCAATTTGACATGTATAGCATCAATAAAATCAAGATTAGTAAATTCCTTTTCTTTGGAAAAAACCTTTTCTGTGTAGTACAGCACCCTTCAAATGTGGAATAGGTTGTTAATCTACTACCGTTACCAAATAGGTTTTCATCAGCAGCGTCATAAATTTGCCTCTAAGCCTATTCGAGTAACTTAATAAGTTCCGACTTCAGCGCTAATTTAATACATGTCTTCTATCTTATTAAAGGCTTAAATTAAATTAAGTAATGGTGTTTTGTCTATTAAAATAGACACCCTTAGACCATACTAATTAATAACCATACAAATGTCTATAAATTTAAGTCTCAAAGACCTCTATAAGTATATAAAGTCCCTTTGACAGCATCACATCTGGTCTGTATATTATGTATATACGGAACTCAATTGGTTTTGAAATCTAAGAATGGATTGAGTTATATGTATAATAGGTGTGTTTATATGGATGTCATGGCAAAAGGATATAAAAGACTTTACTCTGCAGCTGTGAATGAACGATTTCGCGCCTTTAGGTCCTTAACGCGCACACACCTTCCTATACTTTAATAGCTATTCTATGTCTATATACTAAATAAAACCTTTCACATCGTCTATTTCAATCTATGTATGTGTATTATATGGTATTTTTCCATCAGAGAGCTAATGGTAAAAAGTAATTGCTTAGCTCATTAAAGCCTACCGGGCTTCAATTGTTTTTAACACTATGTACTGATTCTGACGCTGTCGCTACCGGTTTTGCACAGTTAACCTACACCTGCCTTAAATGAACTAAAGAAAATAACAGAAGATATAATATATAGAAGAGAAAGTGAATTTGTGATGAAAAATAAAGTAAAAGAACAGGGAGAATATAAAATACCTAATAAAGAACAAAGAAAAATAAAGGTAGGTAAGTACCTACCTTTAGGTACCTTACCTACCTAACGATATAAAGATGAAAAACTTTCTTTATGTGAAAACGGCAATCAACCTGTGCTTCGTTTCCGTTTTACAAAAATCACATTAATTTTGAAATTAAGAATACAAAAAAAGAAAAACAAACAGAAAAGAAAATAAGCTTCAACACCCGGAGTAAAAAAGATTGTTTTTCAAAGAAAGGATTGAAATACCCTCAAGAGCTAACGGTGGTGCACTTTAATACACAAGCTTATAGATGTATCATAGTAAAGTAGGTACTCTACACTTAGAGAAATAAGGGACTTATTCGAAACGATCATTTTACATACCTTAACACAACTGCTGAAATAATATTATATAAGAACCTATATGGTAATAAAACTAGAGGGCCAATGTATAATATTGAAAAGCTTCTAACCCTCTACTGCACGCACTATGATCCAATGAAAAAAAAATTATTTTTTTTTCGTTTTTGTTTTTCATTTTGTAAAATTAAAAGAATTAAACAAAAAAAAATTGTTTAAATAAATTTTATTAAAAGTTAATAACTTTTGCCATATATGGCTTCTTGTGCAGTTACACATATTTCAATAAACTTAACTTTTGCCATATATGGCTGCTTGTGCAGTTACGCATTTTTCAAGCTCACAAAAAAATCAAACATGTATACCTAGAACTTACTTCAACAGTTTAAAAAAAAAAACATTTTCATAAATATTCGTATCAAAAGTCAAAATTTAATAAAAGAAACAAAAAAACTAGGAATGAAATGATGTGAAACAATTTCGATCTTTGTTCAGGCACAGACTTACTTTGCATTTTTTACAGATAATAAATGACCTGTATTTGCAGTCGTTTTGGCATAGCTGCCTTGATTTCTGCCATTCCAAAATGTAATCCATTGCGTCCAAACGAACAGAATTCAATGGAAAGTCATGGCGCCTTCCTTTTTTCTTCAAATGTTGAGTTGAGGAAGCGGGGGTCAAAGGATTTTGTGGTTTATATGTCTTGGCACCGTTGAAACCAACCTGGACACAACATTTCCGCTTGCACCCAAATCTGGAAAACCATCTGGTATAACGTTGCTCTGCTCCCCTGCGAATATATCGAAATCATAGCTGAATCCCGATATTCCGCTTAAAACGAAGTTTTTCTAACCCCATTTATGTGGCTTTTTTGGATTATACTGCTTAAGGTGATGTCGACACTTAGTGGGAATTGTTTGTTCGTCCACTGCAAGATGTTCTTCTCTTGGTATAAGAAGAAGTCGTTCCCTTATATTATTTAGGAGTGGCCTGACTTTGAAAAGCTGGTCGTGTCCAGGTTGACCAAATCGAACAAATTTATCATTATAATAATAATTATAATAATTATCAGCGAAATGGAGACATTTTTTTATTTCCTCCCACCGCCTACATGGCATGGTCTTATAAACAAGAGGCTGTCCTAGTTGGGAGTTCCAATACCGCCTGGTAGAAGGCAATTTTATGAGGGACGTGAAAAGAGAAATACCGACAAATTGTTCCATTTCACTTCGCGTTATGTTGACTGGCTTATTTATGTTGTTTTGCAATGCTTTTCTGTTAGATTCCTCAACAATCATATCAAACAGTTCTCCCTTGAAAAGAAAAGAAAAAAAGTCAGCGGGGGAGGACATTTCTTCTGGAAGCTCTTTTGTCCCTAAAAAGGGATAATCGCTTTCCATGTATGTTGCACGGGATTCGCTCCTCCATGTTACTTTTTGCTTTTTTTTTCTTATCTTTCGATCTCAAAGTTGACAATGGTTTTTCATCATCCGAATCGTACTCGCTTTCATCGATTTCAGGCACCTCTATGTGTTCTTTACAGTCCATATCCATATTCTGCTCATCCTCCGATTCAAGGATTTCATCCTCACTCTGAAAACCATCACCAGGAACAGCACAAAATCCTTTTCCGTAGAATGAAATTGACGAGATCATAGTTTTTCACTGCAAAAAAAGCACAAGCAGCCATAAATATATGACACCATAAATATTGTTGTGAATGGATAAGGAGCCATATATGGATGTTGTCAAAAACACGCCGTGTCTTGAATTCCACGGACATAATTGAACATTTAACACTTTAATATTACTTACCAATATTGAATCTATCTAAAAAAAATTTAATGCCAATAAATTATGCACAAGCCAATGAAAAATAAGCTTTTATATCTATGTTTTTTTTTCAACGGTCACACCACGCGCACTGTCAAATTTGATTGCGGATTTTCGCGATTGTGCAACGAAAAATAAAACCAAATACACTAAAAAAATATAAACAATGAACTGTTCTAAGATATCAAAACGGTACTTTTCCAATATCAGTTGCGCAATCCAAGCAGTCGGCGTTTAAAAATCAAAAGCCATATATGGCTTCTTGTGCAGTAGAGGGCTAAGTATGAATGTAAACAATATAACAATCTCCTCAAGAAGTGCGTATACAATAAATTTTGACATTCAAGACGAAAAAAGAGGCTGGGATGCGACCCACACTGATAACTTCCCATCCCGTCTGTCGATTTGTCTTGCTTAAAAGTTTGTCTATATGTATTAATTTTTACCAAATTTGCGTACTATTTTTTGTAGATTTTATTTTTTTATGAAAAACGGACTGTTGGATTTTTATAAAAAAATTACTGAATATCGAAAACAATATTTTCTGTGAAATAAAATAAGTTTGAAGCCAATATTTGTAATTTTTGAAAAGCTATTTGGGTCGAAAGTAAATTTTTACCAAGTTTTAGTATTGTTTTTTTTTTTGGTTTTTATTTTTTGTAAAAAAAACTGTCAATTCGATTTTTGACAAAATTTTATCGAATGTTGAAAACAATATTTCTTATAAGTTAAAATTAGTTAGAAGCCATTATCTCAAATTTTTGAAAAGATATTTGAGTCAAAAATCAATTTTTACCAACTTTTGTTAAATTTTTTTTAGGTTTTTTTTTTTTTTTTAACTGTCAATTCGATTTTTCTTAACATTTTTCAGAATGTTGAAAACAATATTTCTTATAAGATAAAAAAAGTTTGAAGCCTTAATCTCAAGTTTTTGAAAAGATATTTGCGTCTAGATTCAATTTTTACCAACTATGATTACATTTTTTTTTAGGATTTTATTTTCTATAAAAAAACTGTCAATTAGATTTTTCTCAAAATTTTATCAGATGTCAAAAACATTATTCTTCGTTGCACAAAATTGTTTTGGAGATGAAATCATATTTTGGTCGTAAAATTTTCGAGGTGAAAAATTTTTTTTTCAGTTTTTTTTTATTTATAAAAAAAACCTTTAATTGGATTTTTTTCCAAAAATATAATTGTTTTGTATTACGTTACAATATATATTATAAAATTTAATTCAAGTCTCTAGCATCATTAGTTCATGAGATATTTAGGTTTAACCAAAATTTTCACCTTTTTTTAAACTGCTATGGTAAAAAAACCACCCACGCAATTTTCTTGAGAGCCCTTTCTGCATCTTTCTGCCTTATAATCTGTATAACAAAATTTATTTAAAGTCGATATCTCTTCTGGTTCTTGAGCTATGGAGGACGAAAAAAACGTCGCGAACGTACAGACGTACGGACGTACGAACGTACGTACACACGCACGCACAGACATCTTTCTAAAAATCTTTTATTTCGACTCTAGGGACCTTGAAACGTCGAGAAATGTCAAAATTTTCAATTTGACAAATCGGACCCATTACAATAACTTCCTATGGGAAGTTAATAAAATCTATATTTTTTTTAAATAACAACTAAAACGTGTATATTTTAACTTGGTTTTTGATTATATTCTCTGTTCAAGACCTTAACACTTCATAATAACTTGTTGATGATGGGTCCAGGAATGAAATGGGGCTTAACCTTTTAGAATTACATTGTTTTCGAATGAGTAGTTTCATTTTGATATTTAAAATCAATTGAAGTCTTAATGATGACTTCACTCCAGGCCCTGATGGTATTCCTGCCATTTGATCTTTTCTTGAAAAATTTTTGATAGAAGATCCTCTATCCCATTTATCCTTATCTCAAGAAACATTTCCCAGTACATCTTTCATAAAACCAATTTACAAGAACGGACGGTAAGGTTAGGTGAAAACCTAACCAAGTCTTAATGATGAGTTCACTCCGGGCCCTGATGGTATTCCTGCCATTTGATCTTCTCTTGAAAAATGTTCGATACGAGATCCTTTATCCCATTTATCCTTATCACAAGAAACATTTCCTAATACATCTTTCATAACACCAATTCACAAGAACGGATTGTACGGGGAAGTGAAAAACTAACGACCATACCCCAAAATTGTTTGAAAGTATGTATTCTATATGAATTTCCTCAGTTTCCGTTGCAGGTCCCTACTAACCCGAGCACAACGGTTTCTTAAAAAAAAAAAAAAAAAAAACAGATTTTCCAATACAAACCTTGTAGAGTTCGTTTGATTCACTCTTAGAGCCTTAGAAAAAGGGAATGAAATTGATATGATCTCCAATGACTTCAGCAAAAGGTTTGACAAAATTTCTCATAATCTTATACTCTTCAAACTGTACTCTTTTGCAATCCTATTACAAGAGACTCCTGGTGTCCCCCAAGGTAGTCATTTAGGCCCTCTCCTCTTTATTCTCACAAAATTGCCATGGACGTTAAACACTGCCAAATATTTCCTTGCATTAACAATTACAAATTTTTCAAAATCATTACAGCTCATGAAGACAGAAAAAATTCTAAAAGTATTAATTCACATGATCTCGGAAGGTCGGACGAACTTTTCTTGCAAAATTGCGCCTGTCTCGTAACTTTTGTAGCCAACAACAACTTCTTGTTGAAGAAAAACGTCGAGTCGTCCAAGTTTGTAATCGTGAGTCAGTAGCAAAATCCTCATTCTCATGGGCCTCATCAATGAGAAGGGTTTTTGATGCAAATTTTGGATAATTGTGAAACATTTCAGGGACCCAATTAGCAAAGATACAACGGTTCTATTGATCGAGCAGCTTGAACTCGATTATTAATTGATTTTTTAAAGCCTTAAGTCTTTCTGTAAAATATTGTGTTTTTTAAAATGTCGAATCAAAAAGATTGACCAGGAATCGTCAAGACTATAGTCTACGGCAGCAATATTGCCAGTTGTTCTCAAACTGGCACTATTGCCATCACTGACCTATCCCAACAACTCAAACTTGGCCAACTGTTTCATTAATGGCGAAGCAGAAGTTTCACGAAACCACTGGACAGTGAAACATTTTTGAAACATTTCAGAAACATTAAAGAAATATTTAAGAAATATTTAAGACTTTGAAAACTTTTCTTTAGTGAAGTTGTTTTTTCTTTCAGTGTCCCTATTTATACGAGTAAGCTATTTCACTTACTATGTTGCACAACTTGTGTGGTTTTTGTTGGCTATAGGAATGTTCCCATGATGGAATGAAAACTATCAAAATTTTTCTCTGACTTCGAATGTTCCGCTTTTCCTTGGTGGTTGGAGATTTTTAACGTTAAGATCTTTAAAACTCCATTTGGGATATAAAAATCAACGAAGCAGGAAATAAAGTTTTCCTTTTCTTTTATATATATATCCATTTAAAAATCCTTTTAAAATTGCAACTTGGAATAGGTTGTTTTTCTTTGAACCTTAAAACCTCAAACCAAAAAATGCATTTATGTGAAAAAGAAAATTTTTTTAAGGAAATGATGCGAAGCAATAAACTTTACTTTATAGATTCCTTCTCAAAAAAAAAGAAAGAATAAAAGAATGCATTTCCCCCAAGCATCCATTAAACACAGATTTGAGGAAGGTATATACATAAGTACTTCTGGACTTTTTGAGTGATGCGTGATACATAGCTTGGAGGTTTACCTTAAAGGTCACGTAACATCACGTCGTAAACAAATTTTGGTTAGTCTTTTTGATTGATTAACCGAATCTTAGTGATTTTGTATATAATCAAAAAATTTACGAATATGAACAACAACAAAGTAATCAAAGAGCTCCCAAATTGTATAGGTCCGCATCATGTTCCCTATTAGCCCCAACATGTAGCATTCTTCATAAGGTAGTTCGTTTTTTCCTTTGCCTCAGTGATTTTCCCCGTGTGCACGATTGGTTGAGATAATAAGCAATAATAATGGATTTATTGGCCAATTTAAATCTTATGACTTTATGTATAGGTTTGTGAGATAAGAGCATCTTCTTTTTTCGGTCTTTTTTTCTTTTGTTATGACAATAAAACAAAAGATTGCATATTAACTCATCTGAGATATTTTGACAGTATGTAGTTATTTGTGCTTTTTTGTTTTAGAAAAGACGAAGAATTCAATATTTTTTGTTGACTTCTTAACATTTTGGGGTAACTGACCTTACAGTATTTCGTATGTGATCCTTTTGCTTCTTTTTATAATTAGCATCATATTATTGGAAATAAGCCACAAACAACTTATCAACATAAAGACATGAAGGTAAACAAGTATAAATTCCCAAGATCTTTCCATCAACACTTTCACCGAAGCTGCTTTGCATAACACAATTTTCTTTAGCTCCTCAACTACTCGGTATTTCGGTATAAGGCAAATACTTTTTTATTAACTTTCCTAGATTTCTTATTCATCACTCTCAGAACTCTTCTTCCACCATTAGACTTAAGGTGTCTTAAAAACATTGCCAAAGAAAGGTAAATCCACAATAAACCCGTGATTCTTAAGAAAAATCTATGATTAACCAAAGTAATCTAACCGTAGATTTACAATAAAAATGGTTATTTATATAAAAAAAAATTAAATTTATTTAGCAAATAATTAAAACTTAATAAAATGTTGACCAAAAATAACCACAGAAATACGTTATAAAGTAAAGAAACTGATATTAACCTTTAGATCAATGGAATAAATCAGTGATTTACTATAGCCAGCCCTAGAACTGGCTGAAAAACAAATAAACTGTTGGTTTCCCAGAGAAATTTATGATCAACCATAAGTTAAGTTGATTTGACAGACAAATCCCCAACTAACCATGGGTTAACCAAAAAAATCAGTAGTTTGGTAGTAAAAGTTGCCCGGGGAAATCTATAATCTTAAGTAGAGAAATCTTCGATGAGCTTGAAATTGGACAAGGAAATGAATTACCTCAATGGATGTGAGGTAAACATAGAAATCGTTGATTAACCAAAGGTCAAACAGTGGTTTATCAAGGAAGCTCGCAATTCGGAAATTTATTATTGACCAAGCTAACCTATAATTTATCTAATTTGAAACTTGAATCTGTGAATGATTAAGACTCAGATTAATTAAAAAAATCAGTGACTTTAGTAAGCTAATGAATAAACTGTGCTTAAATTAAGTAAAATTTTGATAAAATCTGAGGTTTCCTAAAATCAAGTCTGAGATTAATCACAGAAATCAATGATTTACGAGCACCAAAGTCAGCCCAAGATTTATCGGAAAAATTATAAGTTTATTAAAGAAACGCACGGTTTGCTAACACGAACAATTCTTCAATTTATCAGTGAAATCTTGAGTTATTTAAAAGTTAATCTGTGTCTAGCCAGAGAAATCAGTGATTTACGCTAGAAAATGTCTCGACTTTTTAACTGTGATCAGCCTAAGACATTCGTATTCTAACACAGAAATTTCTTATTTTTCACTTTATTACGAAGATCTATGATTTACCATCTTAAACTGTGATTTAACTAAGTTTAATAGTAATTTGTAGCAATAGCTATGTTAAGCTTGAGAAACTTGTGATTTAGAAGAAAAATCTTTGATTAATCGAAATCAGTGATTTAGTTAAGTAAGATAATGGTTTTCCACAAAATTAAGTGGTTTATCAAAGAATTCTGTGGTTTTTCAAAAATCTACCCCAGGTATTCATATATTTCAAGCAAATCTGTGAATATCCTGTAATTTTCTAGAAAATTTCACGGTGTAGCAAAGATTAATCCATGATTAATTAAGTTAATCTGTGATCTTCTCGGGTTCTTTCGTATTTTCCAACGATAGTCGTTATTTTTGATTCCAAAAATCTGGAGATTTATCTGTATTTGATTGAAGCTTAAGTTATAGATTGACCGTGGAAAACAAATCGGTGGTTTACTAAAACAAGCCCAAATTTCAAACTTCATTTAGTAACTTGTGACATCATTGATTTATAAGAAGTATGCGTGTCTTTCAAGAAATTCTGTAATCAAACAGAGTTAACCTTTGATTTGACAAAAAATCGTCGTTTAATAAAAAAATCAAAACAACCAGTTAAGTTTAAAGATAAAAGGTAAAATCGGCTAAGTTAATTATTATTGTCACATTTTTGACAAGCAAATGTGATTATCAACTCAGTTCAATTGGATTGAAAAATTTCTAATTAATATTATCGAAATAAATGTTGCTATAGTAAATTTTTTCAAGCAGTTCCAATTTTATATGGAAATACATATGCCGTAATAATATTCCCATAGACACTACGAATTTTAACAAGAGACACTCCTTAAACTCCTTCTTAAATTTTCGCCTACAAACTTTAAAATAATGATTGCAAGGATTTCGAACACCTCAGAGCAAGAAATTTTAATTGAAGTTGAATTGAATTTTGTTCAATACTCACTAATTACCACCCCTCCACTACCTCTCATTTTCTTCGCAAAACAAAATTTATTATTATTATTATTATTATTATTATCTTTATTTTTTCTTCACAAAAATACAGGCTCAATTACATTTTAAAGATTTACAAGCATGGCTATTAAGCCGTCTGCCGGTTATATCTGAATTTTAAACATTGAGAGAGAAGTTATTTTTAGCTGTTATATAATAAAAATTAACAATTTACAAAATAAATTAAGATTAAGTTACTGATTATGATTAAGTATGCCAGATTGAACGATTTAATTGATTTAATAATAACAAATGTTACAGGCTTTTAGTTTAGCGAAAACAAAAACTACTAACATATATAATCTTGAAATAAATATTAGTTTGGTATAGTTAAGCTTATTGGTAACTTTTTAGGTTTTAATCATTGATATTTAGATAGTACATCAATAAGTGAAGAGCAGTAAAAGACTTTCAATATCAACAGTGAAACGGGCTTTTAGTTTAGCTAAAACAAAATTATATTAGACTGAACATTACATTAGAGGTTCACGAATGAATTTCTATACGCAACAGCTTCAGAGAAAAAACGGATAAGAAGTTTCCAACCACCCTCACCATTCAAAACTGCAAGACAGTCCTCAAACGAAAGGAAGCTCTTATTGAAATAGAAACGCCGGATCTCTTGTAAGATCGGACATAACGCTAGGAAGTGGAAAACATTTTCAATTTGATTGAGGTTACATAATGTACAGTTAGGATTTATATCATTTCTGTGAGGTCTATAGTTAAGCTCAAGCATCTCCGTGCGAACCTTAAATATCAGACTTATCTCAACAAAAGTGAACTCGGTTCGAAAATAGTTTGCTTCCCCCAAAGAGAAATTAAGTTTACTGTATAATGATCTAGAATGGGACTCCCTTGCCCGATTGAGAAATGTCTGAAAAATGTTGTCATCTATAACAGAAATACAATCGTAAAGTTCATTCCTCCACGAATCTAGATTATCCAAACAAAACGTCAAAGGAAAGTTATGTTCTGAGGCCAACTCACTCCAATCTTTAAAAGGTGTGCATCTGCAGCGTAACGCTGTTAGGAGAATCCTTTTCTGCAAATTGTTGTTAGATCTTTGCATGACTTTGATTATATAGTCTGCATTCGCTTTTAGATTCTTTAAAAAAATTGGTGGTAGTCCCGACTCAACGTGTATGGCATAATTGGGGGTATTAGATGGGAGTCTAAAGATTCGCTTGAAGAAATATCTTTGGATAGTTTCTATTTCGTCTAATTGCATGTAGCCATAAACTTCATTTCCATAGCAAAGGCAGCTTTTAACGGTTGCATCAAAGACTTTAAATTTCGAAGCCGGATCTATATTTTTGTTATTGAAAAAGTTTGACCACATACAGTTAATAGCTGCTTTTGCTGCGGTCAATTTATCTCTTATATGCCTTCGAAAGTTCAGATTGTGTGATATTGTGAAACCTAGATATTTGAATTCCTTCACTACTTCTATATTTGAACCGCTCAAGTTCCAAGAACGGTCATTACGTGCACTGCGATTATGGTGTCTGAATATCATGATCTTAGATTTCGCAGTATTTATTTGAAGGTCCCACAAATCACAATATTGTTTTAACTTGTTAATTTGGAGTTGAAGCGTCACAGGATTATCAGTTAAAATAACAAGGTCATCCGCATAAAGGAGCACCTTGATAACTAGATCACCAAAAACAACACCACCTGGTATATTATCTTCAATGTCATTTATAAAAAGCGAGAAAACCAAGGGACTCAAAATGCAACCCTGTGGGACACCTGTTTCTGACCTAAATTGTTTCGACGTGTTCATGCCATTTTTAACCACAGCAGTCGTATTTGAGAGAAGTTGCTCATAAATTTTTATAAATTTTGTAGATAAACCGATACATGAAAGTTTAAATAATAATGAGCTTCGGTTGATGGTATCGAAGGCTGCTTTAAAATCAACGAAAAATGCATAAAGATTTGTTTTCTTCTCTATAAAGCGTCTAGCAACACTAATGAGAGTAAAGATTTGGTCAACTGTGGAGAGATTAGCACGAAACCCAGCTTGGAAACAGCTTATTTTATTATTTCTTTCAGCCCAACTAGCAAGTCTTAGGTAAAGAATTTGAGTGAATAGCTTCCGCAGTGAACTAAGGACAGAAATTCCCCTGTAGTTTTCAGGAAGGTTTGGGTCACCCTTTTTAAAAATTGCAGAGATGGATGAAGACCGGAAAGAATTTGGGATATCTTCCTTGTCAAAAATTCTATTAAACAAAACTAAAATATGTTCAAGAAATTGTGAGCTGGCATTTTTGTAAAACTCAGCTGGGATGCCATCTAAACCCGGAGCTTTGCTGTCTTTCATTTTATTTAATGCAATAAGCAGTTCATGCATGGATAATGGAGCATCTAACTCTTCAATGTGAATAAACGGTAACGCAAAGCTTATAGATATTTGATTTGGATTCGCCAGTAGAAGTGTTTCGAAATACGTTGCCATTCGATCGGCACTAATGCAAATAACAGGCGACTTATTGCGCCCACTTAGAATACGTACATTAGCCCAAAACACTCTAGGATCTCTGCTCTGTACAAGATTTAATGCAGAGTTGTTGAGAAAAAGTTGTTTTTTACGGCTGCATAGATTTTTAAACGCTTTATTTGACTGCAAATACAAGGATTTGAAAGCCAAATTATTCGTTTTCCTAAAAAGTTTCAAAAACTTGAAAGATTTTTCTCTACTTCTCCTACATTCCTCGTCATACCAACTAGATTTAAAAACGCTTCCTCTATTATTTGAATAGGTAATTGCTGACTCTCTAATAGTGCTCAATATCAAATCTGTTGCTTCGTCAATTGTGTTTATAGCCTGATTTGTGATATTAATTGAATGCTGGTTTAAGTTTCTCTTATAAACATCCGATTTATTTCTAATCCAACGTAGTCTGTTGCAACCAATTACATTTCGACGTCGGATATTGCATTCTTGGGTTTTGAACTCACACGACACACAAATGGGGAGGTGAGTTGAATAATTAGCCGGTAAAACCTCGAAATCTTTCACAATGTCAAGCCAATCCCCTTTGACTAAGCAGTAATCGATTACAGAGCAACCTTGATTGGAAATAAACGTAAAATTGCCAGCACTATCACTTATGGAGGTCCCATTCAAGATAAAAAACCCAAAATCCTCAATCAAATCCATCAGGCATTTTCCATTTAAATTTGTACATTCGTCTAAAGATCCCCTTTTGAATGAAAACTTGTCCACGTTTATAAAAGGAGAGTTTTGAAAATCCCCTATCCGACTGTTTAAATCTCCAATTATTAAAATGTTGTCATTATTTTGGTTTAGTAGAAAGTCTTGCAAATTTTCAAAGTCACTTTTCCAATTACTGAAATTCAGGTACAAAGGAACTATTAGATAATGTTTCGCGTCGATGACACATTCTATTATAATTAGGTGTTCGCTAATTTTGAAATTGATATTTTTGTTTAAAAAGTTGTTTTTTATACCGCATAGAATACCACCGCTAGCTCTACCAAGTCTATTATTTCTAATAGCTGGCAACCATCGAAGATCGAAACCTTCAAAATACTTAAGATATTGTAACTCTTTACCCTCTTCCACAAATGTTTCCAATAATATAAATATGTCATAACTTAAAACTAATTTAAAAAAATCTGGCATTAATAATTTGTTTTTAAGTCCAGTAACATTATAGCAAAAAATATTTAAATTAAACAAATTAAAATTAGTTTCATGGCAGACGGCAACTCTATCCTACGTTGAATGATGATGTTGGCTCAACCTCAGACCCGAACCATGTTCATTGTTCATAAAGTGGCTCACAGATGGCTGTTGCAACGCAATGGAGTTATTTTTATGAACTCTGACGTTTATGTTGTCAAAAAAACACATTGAGTCCTCACCAAAAGTTGTTTTAATAAATGACAGTTCATCACTTGTTGTTATTTTCAACCCTCGTAACGAATCATGGGAAAACGAATAATCTTCTATTTTTAATTTCGATCCTCTGATTAGAATTTTTACATTCGGGTTCCTTTCCAAAAGTTTTGTTTTCAAATCGAAAAGTGCTCTCCTTTTTTTCCGGTAAAGAAAAGATTGCTCTCGATGTACCACAACGCCAGTACCTTTAAGCTTCGGTGCAGATTCTACAATTTTCTTTGCAGTGATCTTGTCAGTGAAGTTCAGCACCATGGTGGTTTTGTTGTTGTGTTGATTTACAAACTCTTGCGTTTTTTCATAAGAAATTTCTGCATTTGCATCTAGACCGAGAAGGCTAAGACAAGTTTGTTTTGCTAGATTATCCTTGTCTGTTTTCTCGTTTGGCGGCAAATGCAATACAACAATATTTTCGTTAGATTTTTCGTGTAGAATTTCCAGTTGTCTCTCGAGTGCTTCGCAATAGTTCTCAACAACGGCCAAACGTCCCGTAAGCTGCTCGTTTTGGGACCGCAACAGCTGTATTTCAGCGGAGATGGCAGAAATGTCGGACTTAGTGGCAATATTTTTTAGATGCTCAACCAGGCAACCATCGACAATGGATTTTAAGTCATTCGCTTGCATGTTGGTTTTATTATGCAGTAAAAAGTGTTTATGCAGTGTAGATTTTTTGCTTGATGGGGACTTAGATGGAGATATTTCCCCCAACTTTCTCTTCGATTGCATAAAGTTAGACACACACACAAAATATGGCTACCTTTTGTGTAAAGTTTAAGATTTAATTAAATCGTACCTTTTGGGTGACTATAATTAGGGTTCCACTTTTGCGGGCGAAGTTTAACTTAAAAATTTGTTTAAATTATTTTTTTAAGTGTTAATATTAATTTTTATTACTCAAAATTCAAAATTTTAAAATAAATAAACTAGAGCACTTAAAAAACTTGACTTTCACTTCTCTCTCTCTCACTCGTCCAAAACAAAATTATGTATTAATAAATACCTACTCAATTGCAACAATGTATTCGTCTTTCATTCCATTATACATAGGTAACTGCCCCAAGTTCTGGCTTTGACCTAACCCAACTCCAAACCTAATCCCAATGCAATTCAACCCAACCCCAAAACTTTACCCGACTATTAATTTCCCCGAAAACGACAGTTCTAATAATAATTGCTTTGAGGCACATTCCAAAATGAAGTCCAAACAACAATTGAGTTATTGATGATGATAATGATGATGGCTTTTGGAAAAGCTTTCAATGTGTAAATGAGCAAGAATTTCATTTCTATTTTCTCTCCTCCTCGTCGTTGTCGTCGTCGTCAAAACCAACCAAAATATAAATGGAAAATAATTACACTGTGACTAGCAGAACGCGCGATGAATGTTACACACTTAACGCGAATATCTATAAAGCTACATTCTATGACTTCATTCTACAATGTATGGATATCAGGATATGGAAATGGGTGTACAAGTTTGTATGCTCGTTCCAGACTTCTCATATCTACATAATAATCTGTTTCCGAAGGATCTACCTTTGATGATGATACCTTATAGGCCCCCCTTTCCTAAAAGCAATAGATAATTGGGCTTCCGTCAAACCAAAAACCACTTAAAGCACACAGGTTCAAAAACATACCTACATATATTCCTAAACGAATAGTATCTCTGGTGCTACTTTCCCAAAGTGTTTTCTCTGCTTTACTTTAATATTTTGGTGTTGTGATGCGTGCCTAACCGAGTAAAAGGTTGATTTGGATTCTATGCACCACCTAACTCTACCCCTATGCATGAATAAGGGATATCTTTTGTTTTTGGCACAAATGTCAATTTAGAGCTAAAGGTTATATGGCTTATAGGAACCTCTACTACTCGTATCCCTATCGTCGTTGTCGTCATCGGTCGTCAGTAATAATAATTGCGTGCATCGAGGAAAATTCTCATTAAACCAAATCAAGATTAAAACCAAAGTGCATATATTTATTCTGAAGTCGATATCTAAGGCACTTATGAAGAGATTAGAAATCATAATAGGTGTAGTCGAATATTGATTATACATGATAGTAGGGAGGTTTGGTTCCTTTGTTTAAAATTGCTCGATTGATGAAGGAATTTTATGAAAACATACCTATCCACTTCTTATATATCTATTTTTCCGTAAATATTGTCATTTAAGGAAATAGCTTTTCAAAAAACTCACTTCAACTTAATTTACTCAACTCACGCACGGAAAATATATAATTTTATGCAAACACATTTTGTCGTCGTATAGGAAATTTTGAAGTTAGATGAAACCGCGTGATTATGTTTAATTAGAAATTATTTGTCTAGAATTTGAACAGAGCATTTACCCTTAGGAGATGGGTAATTTAATTTTACAACAAAATTGAAAATACCTGTCGGAGAGATAAAGCCCTTCGATAGGTTTTATGGTTAAGACTCATTTTATAAATATCTTTTTAACAAACAAAACGGAAGGAAACTGATAACGTTGTTTGTGCATACAATTTCGTGAGAAGGTGCATGCATGAGTTATATCTTTTTGTTAACTACAGAGATTTTTGTTTACAACCGCACATCAAGAATGTGGAATTCTGTTTTTTCCTCCCATTTTGATATTCGAATTTATTAAGAACAATGTACACTTGTATGTTCTTTTAAATACTTTCCTCTTTTCCTAACCCCAGAACTGTGTTTAAAATTTAGACGTTTTAAGGTGTAATCTGGATTAAGGTTCTAAGGACCTTAAAACAATAAAATAAAGGGTTTTCCATTTAAAGCGGGCCAAGTTTAAAATTGAATGAAGAAAGTTGCATATGACATATCAATAAGGTTTTATATTTATTTGAGAGCCCTATAAATGACATTATGTGTGAAAATTAACTTCGCTTCCACGGCCTCGCTAAGTGGCGCGCATTTGAAAGGTTCAGTTTTCGAAGACTTTTGCGCATAAATCAGGCTGAATTTGACCTATGGCATCACCTATTTTGTCTTTGATTGTTTTGGTTTGCTGTCTATTCGCATAGACCTGCATAGATTTAAAAAAGCCTACAAGAAAAAGGCCAAAAGAGTCAAACCACATTATTTTTGTTGGTTAATTCACGTCGTCTCAGCATGAGATAACAACACCATGAAACTCAAGCTCAAGCAGAATATTGATTTTGTCATAAGTGGACCTAATCGCTTAAGATGATTTTTCGACCGAAATTATTGGGATCAATTTTCAACTGCTCCAAAATCCAATTACCGAACGACGTAAGTTCTTATGAGCGTATATGGTCGTTTGTTTTCAGCTCCTGGGTCAGTTGGATTTTGTTTTGTTGCAGGCCCAAATCACGACGCAAAATAACGCAGGTTGCGCAGGCTAATAAGTTCTTATGAGCGACGTGGAACTGAATGCCTCGGATTCTGGTGCATACTTTTACGAACAGCGGCGATGTTTCGGCAGATCTTGCGGTCATTTTTTATCTTGATTTGTCGTAGTGTTCTGTCACCAACAGCGCCTCAAATGTCTGTCTGCAAATGCTGCTGTCAAATAATGAAATATGTAGGACTATGTAGCGCCACCAAGCTGTCTATCAGTTTTGACATCACGTAATGTCGTCAAGTATTTTCAACAGAGCCGGACCTAGTTATTATTTTATATTCCTCTGCAAACGTTCTTTAATAATGAGAAACGTTGCATGAATACTGATTATTTTGACAGATGTCATTTGTTGTTTTGACAGCTGTGGAAATATGACAATTAAAGAAACTTCCATAGCTATTTAGATTGCATTCTGCAAATTTCTGCAATTTCTGAACTTGAATCATTCCATAATTTTGATTACTGTACAAGTTTTGAACAAATTTATTAAATATTTAAGACCACAAGCTTTAATATTTCTATACAATTTTAACATATATTTTCAATTGGATGAAATTTTTGGAATTTTGCAAAAATCTGCTCCTTTGTGTACTATTTACTCTTTTGTCACATAGTTTCTGTCTTTCTTTAATTCCTTTAAACACGTACATGTGAAAAAATGATTTACAGTTCCTTTAGGGTTTTCCGACAAAAGGTTTCATTTTTATATTAAAAAACTAGTGTTTCTTAAGAGAAATCAAAGGGTGTTAATTTATTTCTAAAGAGGAAGATTTACTATTAACAACGATAAACGTTGTCAACAAAATAGCTGCAATGCCTAATGCTACAGCACCATATGCTTTTCATTAAATCTTCGATGACCAATTAGCACATTTGTGGCAATATGTCCTCGATAATTTCACAAATTCCTCTTTTCATTTTTAACGCCTTAAATCGATTGACAAAGATTGTCATCTGTCTTATCGTTAACTTGATTAGATAAATTAAAAGTATTAAGGTGTTAAATCACAAGCTTTCGGTCGACCCAATTGCGATCACCTCTTCGAGAAATACCACGGGCTGGAAATTTGTCTTACAAAACTGCGAACTATCACTGCAAAATGTTCATTATTTTTGTTTAGTGCGTTTTTGAAGTTTGTACTCTTCAATTTTGTAGTACCCGTGGCATGGTGGTTAGTGCGTTGGACCGTCATGCTAGAGGTCTTGGGTTTAATCCCTGCCTGTGCCATCTAAAGTTTTTTTTTCACGGGTACTACCTCTTGCGAGAAATTGACAAATTCTCCAAGAGTAATTATTGTCATGAAAAGTGCTTTCTCAAATTAGCCGTTCGGATTCGGCTTTAAAACTGTAGGTCCCCTCCAATCCTGACAACATTACTCGTACACAGGAATGGTTGAGAGCCGTAAGTAACTAGGCCCTAGTACTCAATGGACTGTTGCGCCACCTAATTTATTTTATTTTTTACTCTTAAATTGTATTCCTTAAAAATTAAAGTTCTAACTTGTAAAAATATGACAGCTGTCCAAAAAACGTGCTGTTCAAAATTAAACCTCTTATTAGAAAATAATTATGTCATTATTTTCATTCTTTCACCCAACTTATTCGCATATAAATGACTAAGCGACCATGATATGAAAAGACATTTCATCATATTTTAAATTTCCTGAACAAAACAAAACAAAACAGGATCAATACATTTTTAATTGAAAAAAAAGGAAAAGAACGAACGATGACTTGACAATATATTTTAACGATGATTAATTATGGTTAAAACTCTGATGACACTTTGACGTTTTTAATTCTTTTATATTTCAGGAAACTTTAAAACAAAAATTATATTAGACTTAATGACCTTTAACTTAAATATCAACTTTTTTTATCAATTTTAACTTGAAGTTTATTTTTTCAAGGACGAGATATTTCACAAAAACCAATTAATTAGTGTAAGTTATTAATTTGAATAACAAAATTTAAATCATTTAATTTGTTTTAAAGATTAGACTTTAATTTTTCAATTTTATTTACAAATCGATTGTTTTATTCCGCACAAATTTGTTACAATCTTTCTTTTTTTTTGCGTCAGTAAATCGAAACAATTTCCTAATTTTAATTATTTTAAAAAATATAATGCTATCGTTTGCTGCACTCCTTAAAAATTTTATCTATTGCTGCATAAATTAAAGCGTTTAAAATGAACTCAGTATTTGTTTTTGGTTTAACCCTAAAACATGGGGTATATGAAATATTATCAATGGGCAGCATTGATACATAAATAAACATAAACATTACCTAATATATGAGAGCCTACATAATTATTATTCTAAGGGATTATTCATTTAACTACCTTATGTACGTATACGAGAAGTAGTAAATTAATAAATTGCATCTGCATTTATCACACAAAAATGTGTTTGCATTGCAGGACTTCCGTCCTGATGTTGTCGTTTCGTATTTTAGGAATAAGCT
Organism: Eupeodes latifasciatus; assembly: GCA_920104205.1. NCBI lineage: Eukaryota > Metazoa > Arthropoda > Insecta > Diptera > Syrphidae > Eupeodes > Eupeodes latifasciatus. The sequence continues at coordinate 24,014,723 of OV049926.1, read as the reverse complement.
AAACAAACTAAATTTAAATGAAATGAATAATTTTTTGATATAATTGAATTAATCTACCTTAGTCCTGGTTGTTTACATAGCAATTTTATGCCAGTAGTGATGATGACGATGATGATAATGATAATAGAGCAACGGTCAGTGGAACAAAAAAAAAAATATTAATGTCAGGAACATGAATTTCAATTTTAATCTCTTGACGTTAATAGCAAAAACGGTTGTGTAGACAAAAAGGAATGAATAAAAACTATTTAAATTTTAACTTTAAAATAATTTACAGTGCTGTGGGGAAATAATTTTGTTTCAACCAACGCATGAAACTTTTTTACCTACTTCGTTTTTGTATTGAACGTTTGCCTTCTTCGACTGTAAATATTTTCTTGAAATTTAGGGCAGAGTATTTTTGTTTTATTTAAAATTGAAATGTTCGTTTTAGCAGTTCTTAGTTTTTGATAGTTCCCATACTTGATTTTTATAAAATGTCTTTTAAAACAACTTTAACAATTTCGATGAAACTACACACAAGTTATGTCCAAAATAGTAATTATTTTATGTGTTTAACACTTCTATTAAAATTTTGTTCATAGTTAGTTCATAGAAATAATTTAATTTTCAAAAGTTATTTTCTTTCTTTTATTGCATTTTTAAAAGGAAACTTGTATTTGGCACACCCTTTACTGATGGGCTAAACACAACGTTCAAGTGGCTCGGTTAGTTTTGTTGTAGAACCATTCTCTCCAACTTTGTTGATGGTTTGAATAGAATTTGTGGCGTGGTAGTTATTGCGTAGGTTTGTCATGCTAGTGATCTGCATTAAATCCCGAGATGCGTCACCTTAAATGCCATGTCATGAAAAGATGCGATACAAAATGTAAAGGTACCCTCACTTCCTGACATAATTGCACACAGTAATGGTTTGTGAGATGATTAGTCACTAGATTGATCACTAAATTTAAAATTGTGTTATTGATCATTTCAACCTGTAGCTCATGAATTGCTTTGTTGATACTGCCCTTAAGTGCATGATAGGTTTCGCGGAATGTTGGTATAACATAAGTTATTCAAGGTCACTCACCAAAAAATCCAAAAGTTTCAAATCGCAATTTAAAACCCCAAAATACCATACAATTTTAACACTATTATCAAAAGCTGGATTTCATCTTCCCAAATGGATGAGCTATGAAAAGAAATTTTTAGAATCTATTCCGACAGAAGACCGAGGAACAATTGTTTTGCTGACTTTTAGATCTTTGAATCACTCAAAGACTTTTGGAATCATTTGGTTTTTGTCTACTACCGTCTTTTCTTTCCAAAAGATCGTTCTCGATAACATCGTTACAAAACGTTCGATACTTTCAACTATAGCTCGTCTTTTTCATCCATTACGATGGATAGCACGATGTGTTATCAGAGCGAAGATCGTCCCAGAGGGACGAAATCATTCCAGTAGAAATATAACAGGAATGGCTTTCTTTTCATGAAGAGTTAAAGTTTTTAGAAAAAATACGCCTTCCGAGCTAGATAAACTCAAAGTGACATCCAACAGTGAGAACTCTACATAAACCAAGGAGTTTAGAGCCGTCTTCTAACTTCGAGTATTAGATAGCAAAAACTTCATACACACTCATTTGCTCATTTCTAAAACAAAAGTAGCGCCAGTAAACACTGTGATCTTAAAAGATACCACTAAATAAATCACCGTGTATGTGTTGTTTTTTAACAAGCTGATCAAATAATGTCAATGAAAACTGTCTCATCTAGTTGAACACTTAAAAGAATTAATTGTAGCATGTTCCTTGTAAGCTTAATTTGTTTTCTATTGAAATGGGAAAAAGTCCTCTAGAAATCTCATCTTCCGATTTTAATAAACTAATAAGTACCCTTTTGACATTATTCAATTTCGCGTGATAGAAACATTTTCTAGGGATATTTGACTTAATATAACTTACAATATAGAAGTTCTTTTTTTTTTAATAGTAAGCGCACCACTTAAAGTTTTTCTTTATACATTTTATATGCCTGAAACAAAGTGTAAGAATAAGGAAAATATGGAGAAGTAAGAAAGAATGTTTCGGTGTACAGTAGTATTGAATTTTTGAACAATGCTCGAAGACAGAGCGAAATAACCAGCAAGGCACTCTACATTCACGTAGTACGGTTGAAGAATAAATCTCTGTATATCAAAGTAGAGCTGAAGTTGAGCTCAAGGGTACAAAACTATTATACGACGCCGTTCGAAGGACTTACATAAATGTTGATAAAGTCCAAGAAATATATCATTTCGAACTTTTTTGCAAACTTGGTTCCCTCGTCAAAATCCCAATTTTTCTTTAGCTAACTTACAAAAAGCTCTTAAAATGTTCTTGGGTTTCCAATACTTTACCACGCAAATGAGGGCAAATTATATTTAAAAATTTAATTAAAATGTTTAAGAATTTTTCTGCATCGAAATTCTTGACATTAATTTATATCATTTGCACATCACTGTGTTTAAATTATAACAAGTTTAGAAACAAAAAAGTTATTCGGAACTCAGCAATGACTTAAATTATTGCAGCATGCATTCGTAGTTATGGGCGAAGACTGACGTTTTTTGTTTTGTGGCATCATCGTCCTTTTGGCAGTCAGTTCGGTCTCATTAGGAGAAGGAGGACAGCTTTAAGACTGCAAACTATTTTTTGAGTTTTCTTGTTTCTTTTTCTTTTAATCTCTTTTGCTAAGCAACAATTTTGAAATCCTTCCCGGAAGTATATTAAGCAAATTATTTTCAAGTATTTATACCATTTTAACGGACTTTCTTTTATAGTTTTTCATAGAACGAAACCATGAAAAGTTGAGTAAGAAGAAAAACTACTAAAAGATTCATTTCTCACACGAACGGATGTTTAAAGCGAGTTGAAAATTCATCTCCTTCTACGAATTGCGAGTGTCTATAATACTATCGCAGAACTTAACACACAAGTCCTTGCATTTTTGTGTGGCGTAATGTGTATCACCGTCGCTCGGTAGTCGTGTCTGTCGCAGCCTTCCCTTGTCGCTCGTATCGTGCTGGAAATTTCGTTGAACCCGATATTATACATATTTTTGTGCGATGCTAGTTTTGAAATAAAACAAAACAAAAAATACAGCGCGCGAATCTGATTCAAAATAAAAACAATTCCAGCAGTCATCATCTTTATAACGGCTCGCATATAGGCTTCACCAGGATAAGAACCATAGTCATCCCACCATAGTGATTCTCATCCCGATTGGGGAATAAGAAATATGTGACTTTTATTTGAAGGTGGCCATCTGTGCTTTGTTTACTAAAAAAAATAATTTGTTTTATTTTTGGAGTCCTATAGCAGAAGGATATAACCGATATGAAGAATAACCGTTTGTTTGATAAGGTTTTGTTCCTGGAAATTAAATTGCACTTTTCTGAAAATAAAATTCTACTCCAAAATCACTCTATCACGTCAGGTTGTATCTCAAAACTTTTTAAAATTCCAAAAAAAAACATTATAAGGCTTTTTGAGGCTTTCTTAATTGATAAATAAGTTTATATATTTTCCAGTAAAATTCGTGATGGTTTTCGAAAATCTACAATTTCAATCTTAAATGTTCATTTCAAATATTTACTGTATTTCAAAAAACCGTCGACAAATCTTCTGATATTGTTAGATTTCACTATTCTTACATAAATCTTGAAAATCGCTGTTTTTCCTTAACATCAAGTTTTTGAAATATATTTTTAAAAAATATAAAAATAATGTTCAATGCGGGATTTGGATTCGAAAACAACACTTAAAATTTACTTCAAAACTATGAAAACAATTAATTCGAGGTTTGTTCAAAACTTCATATGACTCATAAATAATGAGAATTTTGAAAAACTAAGTAAGATAATAAAATGATTTTAACTGAAGACAAACACTTTTACTCGTACTTAGAAAAATCATGGTGTAATTTATTGTTAAGAACTATGTTGTGTTTTACCTTAGCCTTTAAAACATCATTTAGGGTTGTTTTGAACATTTTTTGAAAGGTACATTTTAAAAACCATGTACGTATGTACCTAATACAAAAATTATAAGGTGCGATTCGAATACAAAACTAAAAAAACTTTATTATTTCAATTTTGTATTCGTTTTTAACATCATCTGTATCTGAGTTCATTACCAAATCCACTTAAAACTCGATTAATTTTGGGTTTTCCAATAGGGGGTTTCAAATTTGAATATCTGTTTCGGCAGTTGTCACTTTTTTAACTGTCATCTTTTGACATTTGACAAGTAAAAACTACGCCGCCGCTACAACTACACGCTTATTGTAAGACCTTATAACAACAATAATTTACTTTGATTCGTGTAGAACAAAGCAAGATTAAAATTAATCATAGTTAATTTTTAAGGAACACTTTTATCCAATTTATTGAAATAACTTTAAAGGTGTTAAGTGTATTTCTGGGCTTAAATTAAATTTGTATACTGTTCACAGTTGGTTAAGATTTTGATTAAACTTTCATTGTTAGGAGTCAGGATTCCACAGAGGAGTTCTTTGGTACTCTGGAACTGGCAACGGCACGCTTGCGGTCGCTCGGCTTTAGCTCGTCGCTTGGGGTGGTTCTTGCCATTTCCAGATGTACCTTCCTGCTCGTCTAAACATTTATTTATCGTGCCTAAGGTAAAAATATTAAAAGCAAAGATCTAATACGATACAAGTCCAAGGATACCGATAATATTCAAAAGAAATCAAAGTTTGGTGCTTCAGAAAAAAAAAAACTAATCTAGCTAACCTACTAATAATTATATGAAACCAATACCAATACCAATACAGAATAATATACCTAAAATAAGAAATAATATACAAATACAATATGATAGAAAAATCCCTAAACTAATGCCTACACTAATACCTAAAGCACACATTTTGACCTCTCCAAAATATCATCCCGCTAAATCCAAACGTTCGTCTGATGTGATTGACGAAGGTCTGGCCAACCCGCCCAAGTATCGTGAAGATACTTCCTTCGCTATTTCCTTGGCCATATGTAGCGGAAATAGCCCCTAAGTTGACCCAATCAGTCACTAGTCCGTCAGTAGAGAATAGTCTGTCTTGTCAAGTTCACCACACACTTTTCATCTGGCCGGCTTTACCAAGTCTCCACACACCATCAGCTCAAAAAAAAATTAGCACCACATTATTATTTCGATTTCAAAATTCACAAATGATGATCTTTATTCATTATAAAAAAAAAAAGGAATTAAACTTTTTCAGTGTATTGAAAAATGTCAAAATGTATGTAAATATCAAAAAAAATAATATTCTCAACTGATCTTAAAATAGATAGAGATGTTTGGACCTTTGTGTCCTGAATTTGTTTGTACTCACTCTGTTTTGACACCTTCCAACGTTGTCCTGCCGGCAGCACTTGTGAAGATGAGTAGACACTTTCAACTACTTTAATTAAAATAATTCCACACCTACTATATTTAAGATCACTTTTCAAATTAAAACTTAAAATTTCAATTATAAATATATATATATAGCTGAATTAGCTTAATTTTACAAAAAAAAACTTATTTTTACTAATTTAATGATTTTTATGATTTTACGATTTTATGATTTTATAGTTTTTTTTTTATATTTAATTTAGGTTTTTTTTTTTCTTTTTGAATTCCAATTCCACTTCTTTTTTCTTTCTTTCCACTTTTCACTTTTGTTTGCTTTTTTTCTGCTGAATTTCCTTTGTATTGAGGGGATCCATATATAAGTATATATATATAATTGTTCCTTTTGACCTCTGGACAAAGAATCAATCCTTTCTAGGAACAAAAGTCCACTGTAGCCAAAAATAACCAAAAAAAATAGGCAGAGGCTTAGGACTCTGGATAAAATCCTAGTCTTTTCCTAAACCTCTGCTGAAATCGGTAATTGGCTTAATGTCTTCCTTGGGAAGCTGGGTTGCACTTTTTCAAAAGTTTAACTTTTATTCTTGGTACGTATAAATGCACTTTTTCTATTTTATTTTAAAAATTTTCTGTTTTTTTTAAAACAATATTTAAAAATTGAATTGGCGGTTTGTACTTTCACTCAACTGAATAGAATGGCTAAATCAACGATAATCGCCTGATTAGCTTAATACATTATTAATATCTCAGACTATTAATACTTTACTACAAATTTTGGTTTACAATAGCATTTGAGGACAGTTGAGTTGGAATAATCATGGAGTCAAAATAACTAACAGTTCTAGACTTTTTTAACCATGATTTAAACATTAAAACTTAACTTCTTCATACACATTTTGGTTAACTTGCTGATTTGAGCTGAAATATTTACTTACTAGCTGTGCCCCGCGGCGTTACTCGGATGCTTTATTTTAGAATAAATTTGGTTAACATTAAAAAGGTAAGAGTGAGCCAACTTTATAGATAGGCAAATGCTGTCGCCAACCTATTTTTTAGAACTTTTAAAGAGGAATAATTCTGTCACAAATTTTAGCAAAACCTAAACGGTTTTTGAAGTGCACGAAGTACGAGGTGTGTTCAAAAAGTACCCGGAATTTTCAAATTTTGCGGGTCTGGAGAGTCCGAAGGTCAAAATTTGTTAACTTCCCATAGGAAGTTATTGTAATGGGTCCGATTTGTCAAATTGAAAATTTTGACATTTCTCGACGTTTCAAGGCCCCTAGAGTCGAAATAAAAGATTTTTAGATAGATGTCTGTGCGTGCGTGTGTACGTACGTTCGTACGTCCGTACGTTCGCGACGTTTTTTTCGTCTTCCATAGCTGAAGAACCAGAAGAGATATCGACTTCAAATAAATTTTGTTATACAGATAATAAGGCAGAAAGATGCAGAAAGGACTCTCAAGAAAATTGCGTTGGTGTTTTTTTTACCATAGCAGTTTAAAAAAAAAGGTGAAAATTATGGTTTAACCTAAATATCTCATGAACCAATGACGCTAGAGACTTGTATTAAATTTTATATTATATATTGTAACGTAATACAAAACAAGTATATTTTTGGAAAAAAATCCAATTAACGGTTTTTTTTATAAATCAAAAAAACTGAAAAAAAAATTTGTCACCTCGAAAATTTTACGACCAAAATATTATTTCATCTCCAAGACAATTTTGTGCAACGAAGAATAATGTTTTTGACATCTGATAAAATTTTGAGAAAAATCTAATTGACTATTTTTTAAAAAAAAAAATAAAAACCTAAAAAAAACATCACTCAAAGTTAGGAAAAATTGAATTTCGACTCAAATATCTTTTCAAAAACTTGAGACTTAGGCTTCAAACTTATTTTATCTTAAAAGAAATATTGTTGTCAACATTCAGTAAAATTTTTAAAAAAATCGAATTGAAAGTTTTTTTTAAAAAAAATTCAAAACCGAAAAAAAAATTAACAAAAGTTGGTAAAAATTGATTTTCGACTCAAATATCTTTTCAAAAACTTGAGAATTAGGCTTCAAACTTATTTTATCTTAAAAGACATATTGTTTTCAACATTCGATAAAATTTTGTGAAAAATCGAATTGACAGTTTTTTTTACAAAAAATAAAAACCTAAAAAAAAACAATACTAAAACTTGGTAAAAATTTACTTTCGACTTAAATAGCTTTTCAAAAGGTTAAAATATTGGTTTCAAACTTATTTTATTTCACAGAAAATATTGTTTTCGATATTCAGTAATTTTTTTTTATAAAAATCCAACAGTCCGTTTTTTCATAAAAAAATAAAATCTACAGCAAATAGTACGCAAATTTGGTAAAAATTGATACATATAGACAAACTTTTAAGCAAGACAAATCGACAGACGGGATGGGAAGTTATCAGTGTGGGTCGCAACCCAGCCTCTTTTTTTGTATTGTGTTGGTCCCTAAAGTATGATGCAATTTTCAGCTATATTCACTGTTTACTTTGTTGTGTTAGTTCGACGTGATTTTATGAGCTCGGCGATTTTTGCTTGTTTAAACAATTTTTGACCAAAAAAACAATCGCATGAACATCGCTCAAAATTCCGGGTACTTTTTGAACACACCTCGTAGAAGCTTTAAAAAGTGAAAAAATCTCCAATTTTACAAACAAACAAACAAACAAACAAGCAAGCAAATAAACAACCATAAAAGCACACTCTTCAGCTTAATAATACTAGTATAGTTTGAAAAAGAAAACTAGTCCTAAGTTTTTCAGTATGAGATTAAACTGAAACTCACCTTGAGACCAGATTGAAAAATTTGTATGGTTGGGTTAAATTAAGCTATTTTTTATGGGGCCATTTTTGTTTTGCTTTTGGAAAAATGGTCACCCTAAATGAAGCAGTGAAATGCCTGTCTATTGCTGTGCTATATTTAATTTGATGCAAGCAAACGCAAATGCCCGTAAGCACTGGAAGGACAAAAAAGAAATAATTGCAGTTGTGGAAAACATTAAAAAATTATACCGATTGTCTTGTTTGGATGAAGGTGGGCGGGGGGCGGTGGGTGTGGTTTGTGTTGAGTTCGGTTTAATGCTAAAATGTGTATCAAGATAATATGTGCATTTGAAGCAAAAAAAATTCTGTTCACAATATGTTGTTAGTAAGGTTGGTAGCTTGGTAGGTTGGTAGCTGTTAGTGGGTTGGCGCCTTTGGTGTCTCGAGTTTCTCGTGGCTTGTTTCAATTTTGTTGCTGGCGTAATTATTGTGTCTTTGAAATTCATTCGTTTCGTTACTCTATCTCTCTCGCTGACTAGATTTGTGTATGATTATTTTCATGCTTCGTTGAGCTTTAATATCATATCCTATTTTGAATATCCTTAAATCCTTGATGAATGCACTGAGCAAGCAACTCCTAGCAACAGTGTGTTTTTTGCAAAGTAGCCAAAACGAGATTACACAAGAGATATGATATTAAAATCGCGTGACATATATTCATAGAAAATATATGTACATGTTCATAAATGTCATTCGTAAAAGAAGGGCTGCATGGGTGGTGTAAAATATTGTAAGGGATGATATTTTGTAATGCTATTGTGTTGTTTCGACGTTTAAAAAAAGAACTAATAAAAGCTCATAGAAGTATAAGATATTTTTTTTTGTTCCGCTTTTTATTTGATTGATTTTTCAGACTGTGTGTGATTTGCAGGATGTTTGTCCATTATTGTCGAGATTAAACCAAATTTTGTAGGTAAACAAAATATAAAATAAAATGTACGACTGGGTCTCATAACTGGTTTATTTATCCAAACAGTCTGTTTAAAAATAATATACATTATTAGGGTTGACGATTCGCACATGTTTTATAAAACTTCACTTTTTAATTTGGTTCTTCACTAATTTCTTCCTTTTTTAATTTGTATTCCCTTAGATCGAACAGAAGAAGCCGAATCCGCGGAAAAATCTTCAACTTTGTCCGAAAGCGATATCATTAAAGACGATATTGAGCACCAAAACTGCTCAAAAGATTTATCAAAATTCAATGCTAGCGATAGCGATAGCGATTGCGATACATCGTCACCGAGTAAATTATCCACAAATATACCGGCGGCACAAATTTCAGAAGAAAAGACCGTGGATAATGAACAAAAAGACGAACAATTAAACAGTTCAAATGTTTCGAATGAGGAAACACCAACGGAAGAGCAAAATGTGTCTAACTCAAACGAAGATGTCGTAGAAAATGAAGCAGAAGTTGCTGAAGAAGAAGAAGCAGCAACATCATCAATACAAAATCAAATCAATGAAACTGAAGATTCTTTCAAAAGTGCAACAAATACCGAATATAATGATTCTGTTGGGACGGAAGTTCTAGATGAACCACACCATTCTCCTTCACCTTCAGAAACAGCCCAAAATGATGATGAAACGGAGGAGAATTTCGCTGAAGACAGCACGGCACAAATAGAGACAGAGGCAGAAGCACAGATAGAAGCACAAGATGAAGAACCATTATTAGCTGACCAAATAGATGATCCACAAGAACAAGTACAAGAACATGAACAGGAGGAAGAGGAAGAAGAAGTAGAAGAAGTGAATCACATTGACGAAATTTCAAAGGACGCGTGTCCGGACGATGAAGAAGAGCCCTTTGTCGATCCCACAAAGCTAATTGCCTCAGTACTGCTCAACGACTCCACAGAAGAAGGACGCAACGAAGCCCAAGCCGTCCTCAATGACGTCTGTCAAATGGCAGCTGACGAAAGTTCAGTCTTACTAAGCACAACAGCCGCTCATCTAGCGTATAGTTCGCCACACAGTGCCATGGACGACGACGATGATGTTGATTTCACAAATTCGGTTCTGACGCATCCTGAAACCGAAAAAACACTCCAATCAGCAGCTGCGTCCGATCTTGTGCCTAATTCACAAGAAATCGCTGTCGAAGCGGCAGTTGTATCACAAGTAGCACTAGTTGCCCCAGCCGATGTCGATGTCACCGAAGATACCTTTGCCAGTGTGGTAGCCGAAGTGGAACGCTTCACTAAAGATGTAAATTCAGAAATCTATGCTGGAGATGTTGGCATCACAGGGGCCGATGTTATGATGGATAATGTTCAGGCCCGTCATTCTCTGGACGACATCTTTGACGATGATGTCGATGGTAAGTTCCTAAAAAAATTTATATAAACTTTCTTAACTATAAAAATACTTATCTGTATTTCGACACCCATAATTTTAATATTATGGCTGAGTTGGATTGTTTGGAAAGATATCGTTAGAATGGAGTTATGTACAATTTTGTGTTGTTTGTTTTTGTGTTTTTTTTTTTTTTTAAATATTATTATGATTACATTTTGGTTTTTGTGTTTTCTTCAATTTTATTTGGCCTTTTCTTGTAAATAATTTATTTTATTATGAGTATTTGAGTAAATGGTAGTAATGAAATAATTCTTAAGTTAAATATTTCGCGAAAAAAGCTTCATAAAGTTTATTTTTCTTTACAAAGGCTATTTTTTAAAAATTGATTTAGATTTTTTTAGGAGGTTTCTTCGAAGTAAAATTCAATTAGATGCATACATTTTTCAAGTTCTTATCTTTTAAACCTTATAACTGTAAATATTTCTTCTTAATATATGTTAGGAAATTAAGAATTTTAATAAGTCGACGCAATTATCAATTAGTAGGTTTTAAAGTATTAGAGTAAGTTCTCAAATATGAATAGTAGCAGGTTTAACAATCGGAAGATTCATATTTAATCTAAAAATTAATATTTAAACAAAAATGAATGGATTCTTAAATTGTTTTAAAAGAAAAGTATGTTCTTATTCCACCTTGCACTTTCTATGCAAACACCCAATACTAGCCAAAAGAAAAATGACAATATTAGGAAAATAAGGATGGTTCAGGAAGGCGCCCTCAACCTAAATCCTCATCAACTTTCCCATACCCTTCCCAATCCTACCCCTTTCTTGGGGGCACAATGTACCCAAAGAGATCCAAGTGAGATGTTTTCTCGAACTTTACAGATACTACATCACACCATACCACCTAACCTAATCTATGTTCATATTAACAATGGATATCAGATTCAAATCAGCTGCGGTTCCATGTTCTCGACAATTTCACGAATTCCATCTCTAGGGGCAGGTTATAGCTATCATTCATTTTCATCATTGAAACCAATCATTGGGAGTTTTTGAAAGGTCGATTATAGCTATTATTGAAAATTACTGTCATTTTAATAACATCTTCTGATTCGAATGAAGCATTCAAGTTTGATCATGATAAAATTGATCATTGAAAGAAAAACTGACAGGTAGAAATGCAGAAAAAAAATGGAACGGTTTCCGTGGAACGATTATGTTATAAAATTTGAAATCAACAATCATCTGTTAATTAAAAAAGATTTCATTATTAACAGTTAAAAATTAACAAAATTTTCAGTGATTAACATCAATTATATCTTTAACTGGTCCCTTAAGGCGTTGAATTGTTCAGCATTGGCGTGAACTTAATTTTTCATGTGGCCCCAAGTCTAATGGTGTTAAATAACAAGATTTGGATCCCGCTAATTGTAATCAACTCTTTTAGAAATGAAAGAAGTGGTGTATCGTTGTTTTTGTGGCACGTAGAGCAGTTCTGTTGAAAATATAGGTCGTGCACATCAATTCTTGCGATGACAAATCATTAATAGAGTAAGGTCAAATCACACTGCTATCTAGCCCCAAAATCATACCAAATAGTAACAAGTTGGAGTTGGGGAAGTTTTTCAACAATCATTCTTGGCTGGCTTTGCTTATTTATATGTAGCATAAAGGAGAAAGTAGAGTTCGTCACCAACGATGATTTTCTGATGAAAATCCCTTGTGTTGATTGAACTTCTTTATGCAAAATAATGTAATGTGTGTAATGTCTTTTGAGGAGTACCTACTTCTAATACCGATATTGACAAACCTGGAAACACCATAGCAGCTACAGCAGCAATATTCTTGAGCAAACAATTTCAATTTCTCACATCACTTACTTGTCAGAATTGCTCAAATTTTTCCATCAGCTAAACAATCACCAGCTAAAAAGGTGCTTCACGACACGACCCGATAGTAATTTAGTTTTCCAAACTATGACTGCAAGATTTTCACAATTTTCCTAGTAAATTTTTTAAATTTTGGTTCGCTTTTGAAGCATGTATTTTCATTAATGTCGTAGTTTTTGCACTTGTCAACTGGTGACTTCAAAAGTAAAAGCTTACCAAATATATAGAAATATCAAGCACCTTGAGCGCTTTAAATCTAAGACTGATACGTTAATCTTGGACTGATACGTGTTGGTTGTCTTTATAATGTCTAGTTTTAGCAAAAGCATTGGACTGATACGTGTTGGTTGTCTTTATAATGTCTAGTTTTAGCAAAAGCATAGACGAAGCGATTGGTATGCCAGCATACTGTACTGTACTATACCATTATTAGCGATTTCATCTGCTTTGCAATTTCCTTCAATGTCTCTTTGGCCCGGCACCCAGCAAAGTTTAAAGATCAAAGTGTTGTGCCATCTCCATTTGAAATAATCGACAGTTATGGGTTATCTTAGTGTTTTTAGAGACAGAGTCCAGGGATTTATTGGCAGCCTGACTGTCTGAGAAAATTCGGATATCACGTTTACTTTAAGCCCGGACAAGATTTCTTTTATCGCCCAAAGTTCTGCCTGGAACACGCTACAGCCATTGTGGGAAGGTGAAATGAGAGACTTAATTTTAGTCGTTCAGAATACACGTCTCTACCAACCCCCTTATTAGTTTTTGATCCATCGGTATATAAGTCGATTGATTCGTTTTTCAGGAATGCCCTATCCGCCGAGAAAGATCTCAAAGGTATAGAAATTTGGAAGTTTGTTTCGAACTGTAGTTGGGGGATGGAATTGATTCTAAATGACTAAGAATTACGGACTGACCAATACTGTTGATAGTCGACTATGATAAAACTGTAATGGCTGAATCACAAACACGATTCAGTTTCGGCTTCGTCTGCGTTAGGGCCCTTTCACACCAAACGAATCCGAATCAATCAGAATCACTCCGAATCAAGTTGAATCTGATTGACCAAGATTCGGCTTCGAGCGCTCCCTTTAAATGTGAAGGGATTCTTTTCCCGCCTTCAGACCGTACGAATCTGGTTCAATCAGGTTTGATTCGAGGTCGCACTTGATTCAACCTGTCGGATTCTTTGATTCTTGATTCTTGAATCAACAACCATACGAGATGGACGTGGAGTTATTAATTTTAAAAGTTAAAGAAAATAGTGCGATTTATGATTCAGGTTGATTCAGTTGGTGTGAAAGAGTGGAGATGACGAATCAGATTCAACTTTATTCAGAGTGATTCTGATTGATTCGGATTCGTTTGGTGTGAAAGGGGCCTTACGGTGGGCCTGCTTCGAGGTTGCTTTGAATGACATTTCTATTATTTCATCCCTCCAAAGAGCAAATATTTTGTTTGTTGACTCTTGTTGTTTGCTCTTGAGCTGTCAGACAAAGCAAATGTTTAGAAAATTTAACTAGAGCTTCCGTTTGGAGTCACATTACGTTACATTACGTTCTTTTCCTTACGATTGTCAAACGAAACGTGTGGTCGAATCTCCATTGTGATAGCATGCATTGAATTCCTATGGATGAACTCGTAAACGTCAGGCGAAGCCAAAGCTGAAGCGTGTTTGTGATTCAGCAATAAGGCAAATAGCAGAGCTTTCAGCAATTTGTTTGTGCGTCCAATGCCTGAGATGGGGTCGTACGAAGCTAACGTTGGACTTTGCTTAGTTTGTCGCGATTCACACCTTTGTCTTAGACCAATAAATGTTGTGCACGAAAAAAGAGTTTTCTTGACTCTTTCTTGTGTACTACCTTTCTAATTTAGTTTTTTTTTTGTCTAAAATGAGACCAAATTTAGCTTCTTCTGAAAACTTCTATTTGATAACTTTTCTTAAGGAAGGGGAAATATTGGGAATCTTATATTTCCTGCAGAATAGAACTAAATCAGTTTTTTGTGTGACACCTAATGCAGAACGATCTGGCAATTGTATAAGTTTGCTTAGAGCGGTTTGTAAGAGTTCTTTTAGGGTATTAAGATGCTTCCGTGAAACTTATATTGCAACGTCATCCACATAGGCAATCACTCTAAAATCCTCCAACATGCATACTAGTCAGAATTTTATTGACTACCAGGTTCCAAAAGGGAGGAGCCAACACACCGCTTTGAGGCATACCTACCTCTGCCAAAAGAAGAGTCCCCTAATTTTTAGTTATTTATTTTACTTGTCAGTATTTTATGAATTAACTCCTTAAGCGAACTCTCTAAGCTAAGAAACGTTAGTGCAGATGTGTCCACGTGGTTACAGGCGCCTTTAATTTCGAGGAAGGAAACTATATACGAGTATAATGTATTATTTATGATGGAGGGAGTATTCGATGGTGCGTACTAGAGTGTGTAATGCCGTTTCCACCGATTTACCTATATCTTACAGTAGGCATGTTGTGACTTAGCTAGAAGTTTTGTATCAATGTTCCCTAAAATACGCCAACATTTTCTTTTTTGAAAAAAAAAAAAAATGGCAGACATTTATTTCTAGACCAAATAAACTAAACTTGCATTGGCCTTATTCCGTGTTTGAACATAATTTTTACAAAAGAATTTAATCAAACAAATTACAAAATATATTTATCAAACTGACAGATGAATTTTGTTGTTGAAAAGAGTCTTTTCAAAAACACAATTTTCTAAATTGTATTAAATCAATATTGCGTTACACAGATATAAATCATCATAAATGTTACTATATGAAAAACTCGATAACATCGAACATGTGTGTCTAACTATAACTTTTGAAGCCAAACATCCTCCTATGTAAGAATTTATATTTAGGGTACTTAAGAAAAAAAATGTACTTTAATATGTTTTACTGAGTATTGAAATGTTAAGGTTGAAAAATGATAAGAAATCTAAACAAAAAAAAAAAAAACAATAGTTTCCCTAATTTACAAAATGAACAATACATATGCGTATAAACAGCAATCAACAGTAATAGTTTGTTTGATGAGAGATTATGATCTTTCCTGAAACTTCGAACATACACTATCCTACCCTTATTCCATATGGCAAAAAATAAAACAGAAAATTATCCTTAAATCGCAAAAATGTATTCTATGATGCGGTATGTTAATTTTTGCTTGATTAGTTCGATAAAGCTTCCTCATTTTGTTTCAGTCTACTTTTTTTTTTTTTTTGTTTTGGTTTCATTATTTGAGAATGAAAAGGTCCAATCAAGAAGAGAATAATGTCCTGAAAATCAAAACAATATTGTCCCTGAATCAAATGCGAAACAATAATTGATGAGAGAAATACAACGTCATGATATTGAAATCGATGTGTCTCTGATTACTTGTTCATTCTTATTTGTATGGCAATTTTGTTTTTCCGTTGTTTAGTGGTTGGGGGAGGATTTATCATTGTAAAGGAGGCAGAACATTCCAGGATAATTTGTTTATTTTTGCATATAAAAAGTTGAGAATGAACACGTGCTGTGGTTATTATTTGTATTTTTCTTTTGTCAAAAAAATAGAATTGCTAAAAAAATATAAGAGCGAAAGAACCAAAAAACGTGCGGAAAATCTCAAATCAGAATGTTGCATTCTCAAAACCTCATCGAATGTGGTCTGATATAATAAAATTCGTATCCTTACAGACTCTTGTTATTTTTTTGGTTGCTGCTGTACAGATCCTTATTGAAGCTTAATCAGGTTATTATTTTATTAAAATCACATTTTTGAACACATATCATAGCAAATGTCTGGAGAAGAATTTAAAAAATCAATTCTATCTATAAAATTACTTAATGAAGTTGAATTGATGATCATAAATCAGATTGGATTGCATATTTAAATTTGTGGAGTACCTATTTACACATCGTGTTAAGGGTATTTTCATAAGTTTAGGAGAACTTAAGGGGGTATTCTAGTGTAGAGACATGAATTTCGCCCGGTTTTTGAAGCGTTGTATAAAGGAAACAAAAAATATTTTTATTATCAATGTTTTTATCATTTGTTTATTGATTTGTTGTTCATACATACAAAAATTAATAAAAAATAAAAAAAATAAAATTAACAAAGTTACAAGCAGTCAAAGTGGGAGGTCTAAATAAAAGAGGGTGTCCTGGCGTGCATCCTACCAACCCTCCTGGTGATCTGAAAAACAAAAACCAGACGGATTCTTAATTATTATAGATGTCGCTATTGTTTCACCCTTGGATAAGTTAAAAAAAATTTTAACAAAATGGCAGCAGTTTAAAAAAGGAAACGTTCTTGTTGCATATTTTTCAACAATTCCGAATTTTTTAAAAATACTAAATGAGAAGTTATATTTTTGGGCAAGGACCACACGATAAAGAGATGTATAAAGAACATCCTCTCCAAATTTGAAGTAAATCAGTCTATTAGAACTCGATATATCCTTACCGCCAGCTCGAAAAAAGTAGTTTCGAGAAAAACGCGTTTTCGACAATTTTACTTATAGAGTGATACAGAAAACGTACATATTTTTAATCAGCGATTCCTGCTCCATATAAAAATCCTTCCACTACTCAGTATAAAGGTTGCCACAAAAGTAACTTAAAATGAAACTAAAAGGGCAAAACAGTTTATATGACCTTCAAACCCAGTTTCTATGACCTTTAATTAACTTGTGAAATAATAGGAATATTAAAAAATCCTTTTAAACGCATATTCTTGAATGTCTAAACTTTATGAAATATAAAATATGAAAAAAAAATGTTTGATTTTTTCAAAATTCTACACTAGAATACCCCCTTAAAATATTTTTTTTTAAATTACTTAAAGCTGTTTTATAGCAGAAACCGTTGACAATAATGGTATATTCTTTTCCATTTCAAAAGAAGTACATAAGTAAGTCCTAGATATTCAAACATTCAAATAAGATTTTCCAATAGAAGGTTTCATTTTGAAGATAAATCAGTTTATGTTAATTTAATTGTTAAAAGAAATGTACTTCGATAACTTCAAGAATTGTTTCTTTAAGAGAAAGTGGAACATTGGTATAGACCTTAGTCTTCACTTTTCTCCAAAGGTAAAAGTCAACTTATTTTCTCTAATGGTACTCGGATCTATTATGTACATTTAGTTCCCCTTACAGGACTACTACTACTACTACTCCTACGTGGCATAGTGTACGTTTTCTGGAAATATATCTCTGCTCTTTCCAACTCATCCCCAGTCGTACTGATTCCTGCTCGACCTTTCACCATCACCCATCTCAGACATTGAAAATCTTCTACTATCTCTCCCGGTTGACCAAAAATATGGAATTGTATTGATGAGGAAGTTCTAGGGATGATCCTTTTAATTTTTGCCGAGTTGATCTTCAGCCCCACAATTTCTGCTTCGATAGAGTTCCACGATCCTATGGGAGAGTAAGCATGCACCGTCCGCTTAGTTCCAATACTTAAGGTTCGTGCAGAACGTCTTTTATCACCAACCGAAACAGCCTTGCCGAAAAGCATTTTGAATTTTGAGAACGTCTAAGAACCATTCAGTATGACGAAATGTTACCGCCTTGATAATATATATATTTTATTAAGTTACGCAACAGTCCGTTGAGAACTAGGGCCTGGTGACTTAGTACAACTCTCAACCATTCCTGTGTGCGAGTTATGTTGTCAGGAATGGAGGGGACCTACAGTTTTAAGCCGAATCCGAACGGCTAATTTGAGAAAGCACTTTTCATGACAAGAATTACTCTTGGAGAATTTGTCAATTCCTCGCAAGAGGTAGCACCCGTCAAAAAAAAAAACTTTAGATGGCACATGCAGGGATTGAACGCAAGACCTCTGGCATGACAGTCCAACGCACTTACCATCATGCCACGGGCACTACCCCACCATCGGGCACTATCCACAAATTTATTTGGGTTGGAAGCTCCTGCTCAAAGCAGGAGTATGTCCTCGAGGTCTTGGCTTGGCTACTACAATTAGAATATCTCTTTTTACTTATCCCTAAGATATCCATCTTGTATTGCATGAATTCTTATTCTTATTGGAGGAATCCAGAGGATCTTTTTTATCGTCTCAACAAGAAGCGTTTTCACATTGGGTACAATAGTCAAAAGTCATTAACGAAGGGTGTCATCGTGACACGGTCTTACAAAACTTCGACTTTGTCGTTGCCATTTCATTTTTAGTAATTTCTCAATTTCCACTTGTTAAATATCAAAAGATGGCAGCTGCCCAAATAGCGGGATATTTAGAATGAAACGTCTAAAAATATATAATGCTGTTGAACCGTCAAATAAGCAGCTTTCAAACAAAACAGTATTGCCAATTAAAGTTTTTTTTTACTACTTTCTAAAAAGATGTTTCTTTTTAACAGCCTTTTTCAAAACTAAGCAGTTGTTTATTCCTTTTTTCTTTATTTTTCATCGGTTTTCTCTTTCCTATTTAATTGAATGCAAAAGCTTTTGAAAGCTTTTAAAATATATTTAATAATAATAATTTCAAACTTATAATGCATGTAAATTGGGTTAAAATCATCTCATTTAGAATTGTGGAATGCGATGATATGGTGAATGTAGTATCCTTAGTACAAATAAGAACTTCTTTTTTGTAAACTTCTTATTTTAGGTAATTTAAAAATAATTCAGTTAAATCGAATTGCAATAAATTTAAAAGAAAATGCTCACATTTTTTTTCAAAAACAGAACAAATATAACACATTATTTGAGACACTTTTAGTTTTTATTATTTTTTTGTCCCTTTCTTAATTTAAAAGTCTGTAGAAACTTCAAAACAGACCATTTTTCATTTATGATTTCATGCTTTTATTTGCCAAAAACTTGCACGCTTATTCGAAACTACATTAAATCACAGTGTGTGTCGTTTGTATATTCTTTTTTTATATATTTTAATTTGATTTTAGCACTATTTTATAAAACAATTTTATGAACAAACAAAAACAACATTGTGTGTGGATTTTTAAAGATTTCTTTCAGATTGAAGGAGAAGAATTCCTAACAAATGTAGTAAGAAGTCTTTTCTGTGTGAACTAAGCTTCTAGATGAGATTCTTAAATTAACTCTCGGCTTCTCTCCAAGTGTCGTCATCCCCCGTTCATGTTTTCATATTCATCCGCTTGTTTTGCTCATACTCTTTTCCAAAACCAAATAAGGAATTTTCGCAACCAACAGTAAAAAAAAAAAGAAAAATCAATTTGGACATAATCTCAAAATTAGCTCTTAAGTAATTAAAAAAAAAAAAGAAAAATAATTTTCCTAATATATAATTTTTGATTGCATGTTTTTCTTTTGTTACACTATGATTATATTAATTAATTATAAGTCAAGTAATAAACTGCTAAAATGATCCTTAATTTAAAGAAAAGATACATAATTTGTGTACTAAAAAAAAAAGTAAATTAGTTTTGCTAAAACAAATTTTTTTGAAAAAAAAAACAAGATTAACAGAAAAAAATTAAATTAAAAACAAAATTTGAATACGAATTGAGCTGTGAAATTATTTTTATTTTTCAGAATAAAACTTGAGTTGGTAAACTTTCAAATGCGATTGCGTGGAAAATAAATATGAAAAACAAAATAATTAACCCATAAAAATCCTTCAATCAAGAAAATTTCAAAATCATCTTATCAAACACAAAGAAAGAAACAAAACTTAAAATAAAACTTTTTAATTTGTTAATTATTATGTTGTAAAAATAAAAATTAAAAAAAAACACAAAATTGTCAAAAGTAATAAAGTTTAATTTAATAAACAAAATTGTATGAGACTATTTTTTTGGACTTTTAAAAGAGAAATTAAGTGATGGAAAAGTTATTTTAGGGGAGGAAGGAATTTGTTTGAAAATAATTTTGGAGGAGTTTTTGGAATAGATTAGGAAACGCTTGTTTGCTGAGGAATGCGTTTTTCTTTACTTCAAACCGCTTCTAATAGAAACTACATTTCAAAAGTAGAACTTTATGAAATTTCAAAGCCTTTTTAGAGTTATCAAATGATTTGTATTGAATACTTTAAAACATAGGAATTTTTAAGGAATTTCAACAAAGAAAAGGTATCATGACAAGGTACAAAACGCTGATTTACGAAATTCTCATTTGTCATATATTTCTTTACTGAAAAGACAAATGCCTTCCGTCCTGGAATGACCCTACAGCAAATATATTTTAGGTTGCATTCTTGGACTTTCAAACTAAACATTGGAACACAAATTGCGCTGGTCATTTAATCCAGAATATAAGGTAGACTATTGAATTATTTCATATCGCCTAAGAAAGTAAGTAAAATGTTCTTTTTTTCGATAGGTTTCTGATTAAAGAAGTATTAATTATTATTTAAGGAAAATAATAATGTAATAAACCATAAGATTTTGTATTAAGTTTAACATTCAAACATCCAACAACTTCAAACAAATAAAGACACACACTGTTCGAAAAAATGGGCTGTTTTCAAGAAGAAAATGGTTTAGGTATGACAAGTTTTAGATAAGTTTAACATATTACACTGATCGGAAAAATTAAGTTCTTTTTATCTGTCCTTCAAAAAAAATGAATTTTTAAATGATTTATAATTTCACTACATCAGGTTTTCTTAAAATGAGTTTTTAAAAATGCTAAAGAATCAAAAACGGTAATGGACATAACATAGTACCTAACAGCACATTGTATAAGGAGTATAATTTTAAAACTCCACTTTGAGAATTTTGAGTAAAACGAAAAAAACGGTTAGAGGTTGCTTAAATAATATTGGCTATTGTTTCAAAAATTTAAGGCAGACTAAACAATTAAAAAAAAAATTATTTTAATTTGGAAATGAAGAGTTTTGAAAATAACCGTTAAAATAGTTGACTTTTGATCCAATTTTCTAGGAATAGAGGGGTTTGAAGGATTTGATTTATTTTGGTTTATTTAACAGAACATTTAAAATTTAAAAACATTAAACCGTCACAGTCTTTAAAACAGATCACTAAAATGTTCTAATTAAACTTAAAATAACTTCACAGCATTAGAATTCATTATAAAAAAGAAACAAAGACGTAAAAAAACTTCAAAAGTTTTGTATATTCATAATGTAACGAAGCGTCACACTCCTACTACCGACCGACACCAATCAACCTCCATCTACCGACCGATACCGATCAACCTCCATCTGCATACCCACCAAGTGAAATAAGTGACACCAACACGCAGCCGAAATACAAAAACAAAATACATGCGATATTGTTGTTCGTCATTATAGAGTTCACATTTGGTTCCTGCAGGAGAATTGGCTTATGGACCCAAGAAATCCGAAGAGAGAGGAAGCTTGCTCGCCGAAGTTTATTAAAGGTTTTGGGCTTTATATTCAGAAGCGCAAGTTTCCCCCGATATTCCCCTTCTCTATTAAGAGTCGATGGGCCGTTGCTCCATAGCGTGCTGTGTAGTAACAACAAACTATTGTGTTATTCCCCTTCACCCTTCCGGTGTCGACGAGCACTTGCCGAATTATTGTGTTATTCCCCTTCACCCTTCCGGTGTCGACGGGCACTTGCCGAATTATTGTGTTATTCCCCTTCACCCTTCCGGTGTCGATGGGCACTTGCCGAATTATTGTGTTATTCCCCTTGACCCTTCCGGTGTCGATGGGGGCTTGCTGAATTAATGTGTTATTCCCCTTCACCCTCCCGGTGTCGACGGGCATTTGCCGTATTATTAAGTAATTCCCCTTCACCCTTCCGGTGTCGATGGGCTCTTGACCGTAGGATTAAGTTCGTATATAATAGTTATCAGTATCTATAGGTATCCTATTGTTTAGTCTTAAAGCCGCTTTATTGGATTAGAAAAAATAAAATCTGAAAAAGGAAAAGTCTAATTCTTTTTATTTGGAAAAGAGTAGTTTGGTCAACTCTATACTCGAATTTCGTGCTTTCTCGAGACGACCCTGGAGTCCGGCGAGCTAACCTCAGCCTAAGGAAAAGAAGCATCACAATAACAAAGAACTTAAAAAACATAGTATTATTAATTTAATGCCTTATATGCTGGGATCTTTTATATCTTCCTGTTCTTCGCAGAGTTTAATTATTTCACACTAATCATTAAAATTTTGAGGTTTGGGTCATTTATAAAAGTCTGTCGAATTTTTCATAATTAACGCCGGAGTGTAGTGAAAGAAACTTTGTTTCCAACAGATTTCCAACTCCCACATCCGACTAACGAAAAAGTTCACCATGCACAGTTACTTGACCAGATATAATTTAACTTATGAATACTCTCAAAACAACAAAGATTCCCACTTTTTTAGTGTTATGCACGAAATACACAACTTAAGTGTAGTTTTGAAGAACTAAAAATTATATTATGAAACAAATTTTGATAAATTTTAGCTAAATCCATAGATGAGGGCCCTTTCCCATACTTATCTCATTTTTGAAAAAAAGCGGAATAGAAGATTTTTGAAATAATACCAACCGTATGATAATTTTACAAAGTACAAATCTTCTTTCTTCGAGATACAGTTTTATTAATTTGAATGCCTTTCTTAGTTGAGAACTAGGGCCTAGTGACTTACAACTCTCAACCATTCCTGAGTGCGAGTAATGTTGTCAGGGATGGAAGGCCTACAGTTTTAAGCTGAATCCGAACGGCTAATTTGGGAAAGCACTTTTCATGACAAAAATTACTCTTGGAGAATTTGGCAATTCCTCACAAGAGCCAGTACCCGTGAACAAAACTTTAGGTGGCATAGGCAGGGATTGAACCCAAGGTACTACATTATTATTTATTTAAAATATCCGGTTTTAACATTGTTATAATTACTATATATTTCAATAAAAATTGATGTAACAGAGTCGTTTAGGCGGTGAATTCGGTACAAAAACAAAAATTACATTCCAACCCTTTTCGCATTTATCTGTTAAAAAAGTACCTTAAGAATTTAAATAGCCTTAAAAGGTCTAATATGTTTTTATTCGAATTTAAAAAAAAAAAATATTATCTCAAAAACTTGAAGTGATGGAATGATTTTGGAGTAGGGTTTAAATTAAGGCCATCAAAATTCATCGGAAAATTGCAATTTGATTGTCAGGAGAAAAACTGGACCAGTGTTATTGCCAAAGTGTATCATTTTATTAAGACATAGCTTTAAGGGCTTGTCGTAGAATTAAGTTATGATGTCTACTATTGCTAACAAAAGAATATGATGTATAGAAAAGAAATATGTAATACAGTAAACTCTCATGTAACGGCGATACTTAAGGAATTGAAAAATTTGTTGTGATATCAAAGACTTGATATCAAAATACTCATTTCAGTTCTTGGAAATCGTGAAAATAAAGTAGATTCTTTTATAGACATGTTGAATAACCTGCTACTTCGGAAGCTGACATCTTTAGACATGTGACAAATAAAAACTACCCCATTACTAAAAATTTAACGAAAAACTCTTGAACAATACATTAAAACTATGTATTTAAATTCACTACCAAAATGAACGTTTGACACTATTGACGAAACAATTGAAATCTTACGAGAAAGGTTTCCTGAGCGTAATATTTCTTGACAATTTGCCACCGAGATCTTTTGAATTATCACCTTTAGACTCTTCTTACAAGAAAGGGTCTATGGCAATGCTCCACAGTCAATTGAAGACCTTAAAGATGGAATTCGTGAACTTCAACTTTTAACTTATCAATTTATCTAAAAAAAAAAATACTCTTTTTTTTTCTAAACATCTAAATGAAGCCTCTTATTGCAAAAGCTAATTTCAAATGTTTTTGTATATTTTTATGAACTCTATAAAGTAGTAAAATCTCGCAAAATTTTTCATCAGAGTATTTTCTACATCAGCTCAGTTCAAGCTCTCTTGAAAACAAACATTATCAACTTCTAAGATGTTTCTTAACAATTAATTGTTTTATTTGGGCATTTTCAATGTTTCAGAAATATTTCATTCCAAGTTTTTATAAAAAAATAATTTTTTAGATCATAGAAACACTTATAAATATAAGCTAGACATCCATTCAATTCTATCTATGTCAAAATTAGGAACATTTTGTAACTAATTGCTTAAGGATTTTTACTTTTGTACTACTTTTTCAAACAAAAATTCTTCCCATTGCTAGTTAAAGACTTTTCTCCAATCGCGAAATGTATGGCTGTATTTTAAAATTAAAATCAAGTACATTTTTAAGAAGTTAGCTTGACAATATGAAAGCTTATACAAAAATCCTAATCTTAAAATCAAAACTACTACCGGCTCAAATACTTGTTTTAAGTTTGCTTTTATTGTTGTACTTTTATTATATTTTAAGTATCGCTTTTACTTCACTCTAATTTTTAAATCCTTCCAAAATGTCCAACGTCCTTTTCAAATATTTTTCCGTCTCACACAAAAATACAAAGTGACACAAACAAAAAACCAATAATACAAATTAAATTAATTCTATAAGAAACTTAAAACAAATACATTTTTTTTTAAGTTAAACAAACAAATAAAAAAAAAAACACAAACAACAAACAACAACTGAATCTTCTATTTTAAACTAATGAAATTAATCTTAAACTCCATTTACTCCTCATTGTTTGCCTAATTCAAAAAAAGGCCAATCCCACATGTTCCTTCAATTTCCAGATGACATCATGTCTAGTCTAAGGATGTCAGGAGGCAGTATTGATATTGGACATGACAAGTCCCTACCAATTCAGGTGATCGAAACCGAAGTGATGGCCATACCAAATGAACCAGATCTTATTTTCGATAAACCCTTAGGAACTACTGCATCATCTTTGAACTTAGCCAATGATACACTACCGGTGGCGGGGGTACGCGGTGGCGGGGGTGGAGGAGGAGGAGGAGGAGGAGGAGTAGGACCAACCTCAGCACCAGAAAACAATACAAAACTGTTTGGACGTTTATTTCAATCGGTGAAGTCGTATGTGATGGCACCGGGCGGTGATAAAAACTCAACCCTACAGGATTAAAAAACAATCTTACATAAAGTTTTTGGTTGGTAATTCTATTTAAATATTTTATTTTAAACTTAAAAACTAATATGAATTTTTTTTCTTACTTTATTTTTCAGAAACAACAAATTTTGAACAAATCACCATACTGCTGGAATTTGAACACACAGAAGTCTTATTTTTAATCATTGATTGTTTTAAGTCTTATTTATATACATATAAATTATCCGCAACTGATATTGTTTCAAAAGAGAGAAAAAAAAAAACAGATTATGTAATTTTTAAATTTAATTTAAAATAAGAAAAAAAGAAAACCAACCTCTTGACTCATTTACTGAGAGACGAAATTAAGTCATTTAAGTTCAACCTAAACCCTTATGTCAAAGTTAACCTAGATAAAGTAAAAACAACAAAACCGAAGTTGAAAAATCAAGTTTTAGTTGAACTTAAATATGAATCAGTAAATGTTTCTCTTTTAATATATCACATTCAAAAATTTGTAAACCATAAGAAAAACAAAAAATAGTTATTAAGAATTTCACTATCCATATTTCATACCTTTGATGACATCCATAAAATTTCATAAGTTTTATATAAAATTTTAGCATTAATTGAAACAAACAAACAAACAAAAACAACAAAGTTTAAGTTTCCCCCCCTTACATGTATATTTGTATTGTATAATCTTATAACGAATATACTATTTTTTACCTTGAAGATTATAGTTTATATCCTTTTCCATATTTCTTTTATTGTTTATTAAATATTTGTATAAGGATGTTAGTTTGTTTTTAAGACCAGACACTTTCTCATATATTGTATTGTATATGTACATAATATACATATATTTATATATACAAAAAGTCATTGTATTTTTTCTATATATATGTAAAAAATAAAAACAAAAGAAATATCAATAATAAGATGAAGATATTGTAAAACAAATAAAAAATCATTTTTGAGATAAATAAAAGAAAAATGTAGATGAAGTGTTTTCTTTATATTAAGGAAATAATTTATGAATTTAAATAATAATATAATTGAAATTTGTTCTTAATTATGTCACCATAATTTTTAATGCTGAATAAGATACTCAGTCATTGATTCATGAAATTTTTAAAAGTCTTAAGGGCCTTGCACATGAGAGCGAACAACGAATCAACGAATTGACGAACAAACGTGATTTTACAGATTTCAAAGAGTTAATTTCAAACAAAAACACATTTTAATTATAAGAAACCAATTATTGACCCTAATGCTAGGGTAATAAAATTTGCATTTTGTTCTCTAAAACAAGAACAAAATTTAAAAACAATTTGGTAGTAACGAATTGCAGAGTGGTTGTTACGAACTGTCAAACTCTATATCCACACTGCAACGAATAAAATATAAGCTTCCACTATTTTTAGGAGCAAATGTTAGGATATGTTTCCCATCTATTGCGCTTAAGCAATTGAGAAAATTCAGATATTGTAGAAAATCGTTGGATATTTTAAGCCAATCAGCAATAGTTCGTCTTCTGGGAATTGGTTTTTCAAGACATTTTAGAACGATTGCGTCTATAGTTTTGTTAATGACACATCTTATGGTTGACACTCCCATCCTGAACCTAAATCGACAAAACTCGTGACCACGGTTGCCAGTTTGGTCTTTTAAGACCAAATTTGGTCATTATTTTCTCACTTGGTCGCATGGTCATTTTTTATTCCATTTGGTCCCTTTTTTAAGAAATTGAAAAAAAAAAATAACTCGACTCTATTCCTTTTATAATCTCAAAAATAAAATACATACCTAAAGAATTTTGGGAAAAATTCAATTATCATAAAAACGCTTAAAATGAATATTGTTTTCAAAATTTAAGTTAGTTCGTTTATAACTTGCTGTTACTTCCTCACAGCTCAGCTGCTGCTCAGAGGAATTTTTTTGAATTAACTTTGATAAAAACGAAAGGCAGACTAATTTGGGTACCATTAATAATGTAATGCTTGCCAAAGAGCGTCAAGATGGCAAAAATAACCATAGCGTTTGGTCTGCAAAAACATTTTTTTGAATTAATTTTATATGAATTTTATTTAGCGATAGTATTCGATCTCCTGACTTATTCGTTCTCCTGACATAATGTTAACATATTGTGATCTGAAAAAAAATTAGGCTGGGGTGCGTCCCACACTGATAACTTCACATCCCGTCTGCCGATTTGTCTTGCTTAAAAGGTTTGTAGGCTTTCGTGATTTGCTAGTTGTTAGTTGAATTATTCTAAAAAAAAAATAAAAATTACCAACAATATTTTGAGTATGATGAAATAGTTTGATTTCAATATCTGTTCTTGTTAACGAGATTTTTAGTCGAAAACCAATTTTTACCAAATTTTCGTAGCGTTTGCGTACTATTTTTTGTAGGTTTTAATTTTTTATGAAAAAAACTGACTGTTGGATTTTTATGCACAATTTACGGAATGTCGGAAACAGTATTTTCTGTGAGATAAAATTAGCTTAAAGCCAATATTTTTTTAATTTTTGAAGAAATACTTGAGTCGAAAGTAAATGTTTACCAAGTTTTACTATTGTTTTTTTAAGGTTTTTATTTTTTGTAAAAAAATGTCAATTCGATTTTCTCAAAATCTTACCAGATGTCAAAAACGTTATTCTTCCCGAACGTACGTACACATGCACGCACAGTCATATCTCTAAAAATCTTTTATTTAGACTCTAGGAACCTTGAAACGTCGAGAAATGTCAAAATTTTCAATTCTAGAAATCGGACCGATTACAATAACTTTCTATGGGAAGTTAAAAGCCATTGCGGACAAAAATTATTTTGGTCCTTTTTTGGTACGATTGGTCATTTTTATTTTCAGCTTTGGTCATGCAATTTTTTTTCAAGTGGCAACCGTGCTCGTGACGGTAGCTAAAAATCTGTAAATTTTGGTACAGTTAATTTTTTTTGCAGCATATTTATATTTAATCTTACATACCTCAAAGTTATGACCAGCTTCTCTTTAGGAGAAATTAAATCTTTCCTAAAGGCCAAGTGGTGTAGTTTTAGTTCCTCTTTACTCAAATCAAGAATGCAATTAAATTTTTGCATGGACATGCGAAAATATTGGTGAAACCGTCCAGGATAATTTTCAAGCTGGTTAACTAGCAAACAAAATTTTCCTTTTTTGTGACGATCCATATTGAGTGCATGCACATGTAAATATTTTCTTTTTTTTTAAATATTTATAAATCATAAAACTTCTAAGAAGCCACTTTTTCCGAAACAAATTAAGTTTTGTTTTTAACACTCTCATCATTTTTGACAAATCTTTCAAGTTAACAAGCGCAGGGATGTGTTGAAAATAAATTTAGTTTGAAGTATAGAAAGGTGTGGCTCGCAAAAACCTCATAAGTCAGAGCCCGTACAAAAATAAAATAGCCTCACATTTTTAACAAGTAATTTAATTCTACTTAACTTTTTTCTCTGAGTACACATCCCTGGGTCAAATTGACAATTCGTCGCTGTCTGCGGATAGAAATAAAGCTCATGTGAAAGAAAAGTCAAAATATGTGAACATCCACAGTTCGCATTCGCAGTTCGTAGCTCATGTGCAAGATGCTTTAGTTTCCTATAAAAGTGTTTATTATTAAAAATATTGTAGATTGAAGTGTCTCAGTGCATATAGGTAAACTTTTAGTTTAAAAGCTAGGAACATATTCGTTAGGTAGTGTGGACGATGACTTGGTTTGAAAGATTTGTATTTATTTAAACAAGACTGTTTCGTCTCACAGATATTTTATTTATATTAATTTGTTTAATGATTTTCTTATTCTCTATTTTTTACTCTGACACTGATTTAATAAAAATAATAAGCAGCAAATTAAAATTAAACAAGTAGGTATGTAGATAAGAAATGTATGAATGTGAGATATACATACATATGTATGTATACAACTTAGGATGGTATAAATACATATTTACAGTAGTTTATTAAAAATTGTCTTTATCCTTATTGGTGACGATTCCATTACGACATTTTTCTAACTTTATTTTCGATTAAGAATTATTATGGTTTCATATTAGCGTCTTGGAAAGTATTAAAAAAAAGAGATTTTAAAATCATTTGTGACAATAACATCATTTACGTCACTAGGTCATATCGTCGTAACCTTGCCCAACATGCTCTATTTTAGCGTTGATTTAACGGAATATGCATTATTGAACGAATAAGAATCTGTACTTCACAGTACGACAAAAGTTAGACTCAAGGGTTAACTGATGAGCGTTCCTTCAAAAAAGCATATTTCGTTAAAATAACGATATAACGTAATGCGACAATGTGGAATGCCTTACCACACTGTCTTTCCTGTCATCACAATATTCAAAAACTCAAAAACAATATAAACCGATACAATTTTTAATGTGTTCAAAACAATTTGAGTGGGTGCTGATAAAAAAAATTAGTTTCATTATAATCAGGCCTATCAGGAGTTTCGCCTGAACCTCATTCCAGCCCGAAAATCACATTTTCTTCTTTATTTTAAGTTTCACCAGAAAAAAAAAATGTTTGAATAATTCCCCCTGTAATGAGCATTCAATTCGGGCGAAATGTAACACATTTAACAGCTCAAAATTTGAGTTAATTTTTGGTGGCAAAGAGTACGATAACAAAGTTAAAATTTAAGTTTTTAAACGAAATTGTTTATTTTTAACATAAGATTATTAATTTTTGTTTTATTTTCAAATCTAAGCAATTATACCCTATACTTTTGCTGAAAGTACAAGAAAACACTGACATTGAGGCAAGTTGAACCACGGATGGAGTTCCGAAGTGTTGTACTTTTAACGGCAGCGTGGTTTTTAAGACCTCTAGTAAATACTATTCGTAAAATCTGTACCGCTTTTGAAATCTAAAAAAATATTTTTATTTATATTTGCTTTAAAATTGAGGGAGACATTTTGTATAGACCCTCAAAAAAATACCCTTAAATGGATTGGAGAAGCAATAAAAGTCGTAATAGGAAATTGTCACACCTCATTCATGTTGTACTTTTTTATGTTCAAGAAAAACCGAAGGTTCAGATTTCAGTCTGTTTCCATAACAAAAATGGATTAATGGAAACATTTATTAAGAGCTATGTACTTTGTAAACATTCCTTAATTCGAAGTGAAATCTTATTTGGGCGAAATTGCTCATAGCTTTTTAAAAATTCGGGGAACGATTTTTTGGGGCGAAAATCATGATAGAACTAAATATGTTGAAGGCGATCGTGAATATATTTTGTCATTAAATCTATCACATCTTCGAAAATTACAAATCTCAATATTTAACCATTGTTCCTTGTTAGTTCAAATTTTATTTTCGTATTTTTAATGTGAGTCTTATTCCCCTAGAAATTTAATTTCCCATATGAAATTAATAAAACTCAATAGAAAATATTCGACATTATTCATTGCTATAATGTTCAATAGTTTTGTTTTTAATAACTTCCTGAAAAACTTTAAGTTAAATATTAAAAAACTCCTATCTGTGCAGGGTATTACAAGTGTGCGTTATAGGTAAATTTGTAGATTTTTCAGTGGATAAAGACAAATTTCCCAAGTTTTATAAAATTGAAGGGATATGAGCTTTTGCAAAACTAATTTTTATATTTTAAAGGCAGAGAAGAAAAACCCTATTGCCAAATGATATCAATAAAAAAATTATTAAAAATATGAAATAACCAAATGTTGTAGGTTTCGTTACGATTAATTCACTTTAGTTTTGGGAAAGGAAATTCTCAATAACAAATTATCAAATAGAAAAAGTTAACTGCCCACACTCAAATGTATTTTTATACCCTTAATATGCCCGAAACACAGTGTGAGTATTAGAAAAAAAGGAAGGCTTTAGTAAGGAATTGAAGCTCTGCATTGAAAATTGCATTGACGGGAAAAAACAGAGCTTGATTACTAATTCCACATTCGCACAGTAGAGCTAAGGAACAAACCTCCGGATTTCACCGTACAGGCAAAGTTTGGCTACAGTTTTACTAGAACATAGTCAATTTTTTTCGAAGTCATATTAAATAAAAGTTGGAAACTAAAGATTTGAAATTCTTTCTTATATTTTTTTTTAGTATGTGTTAAGTCACAAAACGTTTAGAGTTGAAAGTTACAAACTTCAAATTCATCATTCTTCCTGCCAATTTAACAATATTACAAGGTTCCGGGGGTTGTTTATCAATTGTCATTGGAAGGATGATAAAATACCTAAGGCAAATTTATTGAAACATTAAAGTGAATTGAAATATTAATTTGAATCAGATATTAGTAATCGCCCAAATCCGATAAAAGAGAAAACTTACACTAGTTCAAGCAGCTATGTTTGAAAATTGAAATAACCCATAGTTCATGAACACACTCCAATGGAAGCCATTTTAAAAGCTTTATAAAGCTTTTTTTTTTTTTAAATTAAAATCGAAGATGCAAAGAATAGAGAGCACAAAAATGAAAAAATATAATCAAGTACCGGCTAAAAGGAATTTCAAATTCAAAACGGTAAGTATCGTATTAAGTAAGAGAATTTAAGGTAAAACATTATTTTAGAACTTTCAAAATATAGCCGTTATTAGGATCTTATGAAAACAAATAGAAATGCAATGTATTTTAAAATATTTGAATTTGACACAGAGATATATCATCTTAAACAAATTTGCATGAATAAATATACATAGGGTTTTTCTAAGTTAGATTAGATAAGGTTGAAAAGACTATCCGTAATGGAGTAGAGTACCTACACTTAGGTCAGTTGTTGGCACATAGTGATACCTACTGTTTCTTCTTTTTGCTTTTCCTCCTTTATACAGCTTCTGCAAAAGTTACTGAGAATACGCCAAGCCTCGTGGCGTGCGTTCTTATTAGGCAGCTTAAATGTAATCTGCTTAGAATTATCAAGCACCTTGAGCGCTTTAAATCTAGAGTAGTCCAGATATTTTTTGTGACAGGTCCAGGTGGTGATGTTATTCTACCTGATGTTGGTTTTCTTTATAGCGCCTTATTTTAGCAAAACCTTACACGTAAAGTTTGGCATGCCAGCATTAGAAAAACTTTACACTTTAAGTCAATGAAATGTCAAAAGAGATGAAAGAAACAACTACTCAAATAGAGGGAGATTTAAAATTAAATCATATATTCGAAAACCATGTACATATAACCAAAACTAGAAACAACCTGAAATATTTTAAGAGAATTTGAATATAATCCTTTACTTTTACTACCTCCTCTGCTTAAACAATATGCATAACAGATAAATTACTCGATTTGCAATTACGGCCCTCATTAGGAGTAGCGAAGCGAGCTTAAAAACTTGCGAATTCGATAACTTTGTATTATGAGTATCGATTCGCTTGGATTAAATTCGCTTCAAATGTCAAAACATTATCGAACTTAATCATTGCTAGATTATCATTAGCGAATATTCGCTAATTTAACGGCTCAAAACATCAAATTCTATCGAATCAAAATATTCAGTGATAACACTAGCGAGTTCAGACTTTTGTGTTTGTTTGTTAAAATGAGTATATTTTCAAGGACAAACGCAAATCAATTTGCTAGGCTGGTGCAATTGATGGAAAAGAATCCCGATATGGCTAGGGGCATAGGAGTATTCGGTTCATCAAAAAGGAACCAAAAAGATTATTGGCAAAGTTTTGCAGAAGAACTGAACACTCTTGGACCTCCATTAGTCTGAGCAAGGCAGTTAATCCACAAGGCAATTGCTTTCCAATAAATTCATAGGTTTCACTTTCAACCTATCTGACGACTACATAATTCTGAACAATTTCAACAAGTTGGTAAACTAGACCTTCTGTAAAAGTAGATTCTTGCATATTCTTTTTCTGTTTCAGTCATTTTAGTTTTTAATCCATGCCAAGCAGAGTTTGGTTCATAATACCCGAAGAACTTCGTTCAAAATGATTAAAACAGTTGGTTGGGAAAGTCCACAAATCAAAATCATTTCCAACACAGTTTTGGTAGCTACCACTTCCAAGAAACCTCAATGAACAAGCCAACTTTATGATA
Organism: Eupeodes latifasciatus; assembly: GCA_920104205.1. Lineage (NCBI taxonomy): Eukaryota > Metazoa > Arthropoda > Insecta > Diptera > Syrphidae > Eupeodes > Eupeodes latifasciatus. The sequence continues at coordinate 23,981,271 of OV049926.1, read as the reverse complement.
GGAGGAGTTGCACAGGTACTGGCTGATTTTATTGTTTCATTTATTTTATTGAGGACATAAAAGCATTTTTGTTGAGACGAAAATACAAAATAAACCTGTGAAAAAAGATATTAATGTTTTTGTGAAAATGTATAAATATCGAGCACCATCAAATGTTCTGGGAGTTGCAAGAGATTAGAACTATCACGAATGATCCATCTTAATCTGCCCATCTTTATGCATTCTTCCCTCTTTCTGTCATAATCGTTAACTTCAAAAAACAAATCAATGTTGCTTTACATTATCATTGTTTTTTAAATAAATAAATCAGAAGATAAAAACACAATCTTGAGAAATATAATACTAATTGAGAGTCATTATTTGACGTTATTTGATTTTTTCAATAAAATAATGTTGGCACCATTAATATTTGAAGCTCGCTAACGATAATAATATCAAAAAAGAAATTCGCTTTAACATTCGAACTTAAGCGAACGTTCGCTTCGCTACTCATAATGAGGGCATACAATTCGTTTATATTTGTACACACGCATTTATTTTTCATTTCTAAAACATTCAGTTTTCATCTTCAAAAGCTCATGTGAGTTTCATAAATTAAAAACTTTTTCTTTCACCTGGAAACACTGTCTAGTCCACTACAGAGCATGTGCTTAATAATAAATGTTGTGTTATTGTTCGATGTCGAACAAACTTTCAAAAGAGCTTTCTCATGTATTTTCCTTGAAAATTTCATACATACTCCAAATATTTAAGTTCTTTGAAATAAAAAAAGAAAAAATTCACGTTTAAAAGGGTCCTGGAGAATTTATATGCTATAAACATTTTCAAGTGCAATGCAATGTAGGACGATAAATCAGTCTCTAAAACAAATAAACTTATTAATCGTTAGTCATAATTTTAGTAAGTACCAACTCATAAAAAACTTAGATATGCAGCATAGGTAGGTAAGTACTTAGCAATAAATTTATATTCCCATTGGCATAGTTGGCAAATAAACTTTTGCTCTTTGTACGGTACTACAATTGCGAAATGAAGTAAGCATAAAGGAAACACCACGAAAAGCAATTTTTTCAAATATTACTCATACGCCACAGTTGACTTTGATGAATAATTTAGAATATTGATGCAGTTAGTATACATACATATTTACAATGTTTCTAGAGGATAAACTGAAGGTATAGACTGCATATATGGTATGTAAGGCCCACATTCCTATTAACAAACCTTTTTTCCTTCTTCTTATGTTGCTCCTCTTACAGTCTAAACAAATTAAATGTTGTTATGAAAATTAAATAGCTTAAATACAACATAGAAGTAAGTTTTACATAAAAGGAGGTTAGGTTCACATTGTCCTAAAACATGTCAACTTGACCCACCTATACGTTTTTATTTAAAACTATGCTAGATATCAGCATTTTCTCAACAGTGTAAGCTTAGATTATAACATAAGTCCATTGTTTTGCTAAAATATAGTATCCTATTAAACTTCACCTTAACCGAAATACCTTCTTTTGTTTAAAGATAACAAAGAAAACTACAAAGCATAAGCGGAATAATTTTTCTACCACCTAAAACAACATGCTGTGTTGTATAATTAGGCAGTTTTCCAAAAGTCACATTTTATGTCTCATCACACACAGTTTTGTGACCCCAATTTCTGAAATAAAATCTGATAGTAAAAATAATTTTTTACAAGTCGTATAGACTCCTAGACATACGAGTATAATGACGAAGCCTATTCAGGATAAAAGACCCAAAAGCTCTTGGATTATAGTGTATACATCATTTTAGATAAGGGTGATCTCTTTAGGTAGGTATAGGAAGGTGAAAATCTGAATTTGATTTCATTTATCGTACACGCAATCAAAGTGTTGGAAAATTCAGGATACTACGTATAGCTTTCTATAGGAAGATAAGTATCCTTAACACGACATCACCACCAATAGTAAAGGTAGAAATGTAAATGTAATAATTGGCGGATTATGTAAATCAGAACGAATTTAAAGCTTAAGCTAGCTTTCGTTGCCGTGGTTTGCTTAAAATATTGGTTTTAACGGAACAAATGCAACTCAATAACCAAAACACATAAATTACAACATTTTTTTGGTGTTTTTTTGTTGTTGTTGTTTTAACATCGATTCAAATTGATATATTTAAATAATTTATATACGAACAAATTTGGAAAGCAGAACGACTTTTTTTAGCGTATAATTTGTGTTCGAATTACATTTAAGAAATTATTGCAAAAAAAATTACATTTTCTTACATGAATACAAAAAAAAACAAACTAATGACACCTTTAGAAGGAATACAAACAAAAACACTAATAAATTACCTACATATGTTCCCGAATTACATCGGAAGAAAATAGAAAATAACTTAAGTTAACTTATTTTGGCAGGATATTACATTTATTCAATAATTTTAAATAAATGTAAGCTTAGCAAAATAAAATTCACCCATTGAAAAGTAAGTATTTGGATTACCGTTGAGTCGTGTCAATTTTGTTCTATGTTTTTCTTTGCTGCCTTGTTAAATTAGCAAAACACCCGCAAAGTAAATGGGTATGTTTTGAATACTTTACCTACTTATAATTGTGTGTTAATAAGTCGTGAAATAGTTTTGACTTTTTAAGTTTATCGTGCAATGGGCAGGCTCAGACAACATAAGGTTCTTTTATCTGCAGTCAACTGCGTTCTTTGAACGTAAATTTAGACCAAGGGTCCAAGGCAACTAGTTAGTTTTGCAAATCTCATAAACTTCAAACTCAGAACTTTGCTTCACTAACCAATACCTTCAGCTGACCGTGCAAAAACTAACAAAAACTTACAAAACACCTCTTAGGCAAGTTACAATTCCATCTCGACCTCAATTTTGTATTTTAAGGAGATATTACTTATTCCTTTTTAAATTTGACAAAGAAAGCTTTTATATAAAACATTAAATAGAATTGTGCAGAAAATGAATAAATCACAGGGTAATAAAGTTCATCTCTCAGTTTAATTTCCAAACTATGATTAGCTGTCATTTTGACATATAAGTGGAACTGACTTGATAGTTAGGTGAATTTTTCTTGACTAACTTTCCAGTCAACTTTCCAATAAAACCCGTGTTTTGTTGGAAAATCTATCAATAGTATAGTAGGAATACACGAATAACAAAAACAATATCCGTAGTATGAGTACTACCGATAAAAGTTAAAGTAGAATCTTACTACGGATGGGTTTTTGACATTTATACGAGTCTCGAATGGATCTTATGTGATTTCGTTCTCAAATGTTGGTACGATTGATATTGCATTTGTATCTCGATGGCTGTGTTCGTTGAGTAGTTGTGTTTTTGGAATCATGAGTTTTCCATTGGGGAAAAAAATCAATCTATTACTGTTGATATTATCTAATGGGTGATTTTTTTGAGGTTAGGATTTTCATGCATTAGTATTTGACAGATCACGCGGGATTTCAGACATGGTGTCAAAGAGAAAGATGCTCAGTATGCTTTGACATTTCATCATGAATAGACTTACTAACGAGCAACGCTTGCAAATCATTGAATTTTATTACCAAAATCAGTGTTCGGTTCGAAATGTGTTTCGCGCTTTACGTCCGATTTATGGTCTACATAATCGACCAAGTGAGCAAACAATTAATGCGATTGTGACCAAGTTTCGCACTCAGTTTACTTTATTGGACATTAAACCAACCACACGAATGCGTACAGTGCGTACAGAAGAGAATATTGCGTCTGTTTCTGAGAGTGTTGCTGAAGACCGTGAAATGTCGATTCGTCGCCGTTCGCAGCAATTGGGTTTGTGTTATTCGACCACATGGAAGATTTTACGCAAAGATCTTGGTGTAAAACCGTATAAAATACAGCTCGTGCAAGAACTGAAGCCGAACGATCTGCCACAACGTCGAATTTTCAGTGAATGGGCCCTAGAAAAGTTGGCAGAAAATCCGCTTTTTTATCGACAAATTTTGTTCAGCGATGAGGCTCATTTCTGGTTGAATGGCTACGTAAATAAGCAAAATTGCCGCATTTGGAGTGAAGAGCAACCAGAAGCCGTTCAAGAACTGCCCATGCATCCCGAAAAATGCACTGTTTGGTGTGGTTTGTACGCTGGTGGAATCATTGGACCGTATTTTTTCAAAGATGCTGTTGGACGCAACGTTACGGTGAATGGCGATCGCTATCGTTCAATGCTAACAAACTTTTTGTTGCCAAAAATGGAAGAACTGAACTTGGTTGACATGTGGTTTCAACAAGATGGCGCTACATGCCACACAGCTCGCGATTCTATGGCCATTTTGAGGGAAAACTTCGGAGAACAATTCATCTCAAGGAATGGACCGGTAAGTTGGCCACCAAGATCATGCGATTTGACGCCTTTAGACTATTTTTTGTGGGGCTACGTCAAGTCTAAAGTCGACACAAATAAGCCAGCAACTATTCCAGCTTTGGAAGACAACATTTCCGAAGAAATTCGGGCTATTCCGGCCGAAATGCTCGAAAAAGTTACCCAAAATTGGACTTTCCGAATGGACCACCTAAGACGCAGCCGCGGTCAACATTTAAATGAAATTATCTTCAAAAAGTAAATGTCATGGACCAATCTAACGTTTCAAATAAAGAATCGATGAGATTTTGCAAATTTTATGCGTTTTTTTTTTAAAAAAAGTTCTCAAGCTCTCAAAAAATCACCCGATAGTTTTGTTAGTAAAAATGAACTAACTGGGCTTATTTTGCAAGAGAAAACAATAGAAAAGATATTTATGTTTTGCTATGTTTCCACCAAAGGTTTATCTCAGTTTAGGTAAATAAATCTTTTTGGTGTTTCCACCGCACAAAAAGATTTAAAAATGATTAAGTTTGAAAGCACTTTCTAAAATGCAAATGGTGTTCCGATCCGATGTTTCTTATGAAGTGCAAGTGAGATAGTTTGATTCGTGTTAAACAATGAAAAACTGAATAGTTCAGCACCATATAAGAATATGCCACCTACTCTATGTGCAATATTTTTTTTTTTAATTTGATTAAAACAAAACTATATTTTTTGTACACAAACATGTAAATAAACAGACAATAACGCATTATCTGTAAAACCAACTCCTCCACACAGGTTTTTCTTCACAAATTTTGACTCGACTCCGATCCCCGACCGGAATCGAGGCCAATCAGGCTCATTTCAACTCGATTCAGGTATATAAAGAATTTAGGCGAGCTTTGAAGCTTGAGCTCCCTTCAACACCACATGTTAATGTAGTAGTCTACGAACAAACCCCCTTCTTGAAGTCTTTATTTTATGTCAAATTGTTTGGTTAAAACTTTTAAATCGACTATCACTTTACACAGACGTATTTTCTTGATTTTGATTTTGAACTATCAAAAATCAGCTTACACGATTTCTCAATTTCGCTATTTTTTTGGAATTTTTTGATAAATTATTCTGGCAAATATTTAATTGTATCAACTTTCAAATATAAAAACCGGACTACTGCGGATCGTTTTTTTGGCAATTTCTCACTGTATTATACATGGAATACCAAAAAAAACACGGCTTAAGTTGCCTTAATTACAAGGCAACTTTTTGGCAGCTGGCCAATCAGATACCAGACACTTGCCTTACTTTCAAGTCCCTTATGTCGCCTGAACCTGCCCAATGTTTTCTGTGTTTTTTGTTTGTCCTGTTTCTACATGGATGTCAACTCAGAAAAGTACCATCAGAAATAGTTGTAAGGTCTCTTCGCCCAAAACCATATCGCCCAAATTTAAAATGTCATAGGGCCCAAAATAATTTTATTATCATTTTGTACGATTTGGTCAATATTACCAAATCTTTGGGCGTTAAAACTTTTTTGGGTTTTATGAAATTCCAAATAAAAACAAGCGTGCGGTCTTATTGCCTGATAAAATAACGCCAGAATATTTAAAATGTCATATTGCCCAAGAATGGCTTTATCGGCCATAAACTTTTTCAAGAGAAAATGCAACAAAGCCCAAAATCGATGTCATATTGCCAAAATCAATTTTAAAATATTGTAATTCCCAAACTACTTATTGACATTTCGTATAAAAAAAATCATGTGTTTCAACATTTGGGCATTCTGACAATTTTGTTTTGTTTATTTTGGGCACTTCGACATTTTGGTTTTTAAATTTGTTCGTCCAAACGAAAAAAAATGTCAGACCGCCCAAAAACTCGGAACGTTAAAAAAGTGTAACAAATATGTTTGTCCTTATTTCACTTACTAAAAGTGAAATATGGCCAATTTTTAAAGTGAAATAAAACGAAATGGTATTCTTACTTATAGTGCTAGCACCCAGCGTTATGGCGTATAAACAGTGAAATATGTATGGAGGGGCATGCTGCAATCCTCATGCTTGGGCTCACTATAGGATTTGGGGTAGGTGCAAGGTTATGTGTATGCAAAGTTTCCCTTAAATACAAATTATCCCAAAGCAGTGGGGTTACTAGGGGGCTTAGGCTTTATGCCATTTTAAATAATAAACGTCGAAATGTTCAAAATAAATGTCACAAAGCCCCCCCCCCCCCTATCAGAAAAACCAAATTCAAAATTCTTTTGGGCGAAATGGCACCTAAAAATTTTGGCGTTCTTATATTTAAAATTTATTTATGTGTAACGACATTTAGTTTTGGTTTTGGGGATTTCTTTTAACTTTTTGGGCCAATTTTGGGCTTTACTTTATGACATTTTAGGATTTGGGCGTTTTGGTTTTGGGCGAAAAACATAAAATGAATAATAGGGTTGGTTTTTTTTCCACAGCGAAGAACAGAAGTACAAGTCGTATAAATATTGTGGTAAATTGACTTGAATTTTACAAATGATGACATTTCTAAAGCAAAACTTATTAAACATCTGATGTAATCTGGCTTTAACCTGTAAAGTCTTGTTTTAGTAAATCGGATATAACATATTTTCATTTTTCGCCAGGTACTTCAATGAACCACTTGAGTTCTAACATTTTGGTACATTAACTTGAATTTTACAAATGCTGATATAATGGAACGCCTATAAAACAATTCCTTCAATCTGGCTTTAATCTATAAAGATTTTTTTTTTACGAAAATCGGGTATTACATATTTTGTTATTTCGGCAGGTACTTCAATAACCCACTTGAGTTATAATAATAATAAACAACTACTGTTTAACTAAACAATTTGTATTTCTTGACTACCGCCTCAACATATTAAATGATAAATAATTTTACTGATATTTTTTAAAAACAACTTTCTTATGACATATCAAAGGAAATTCATAAACGATTTACTTTCAAGTACAGAGATTTATTTTTAAACGCACTACACGAATGTAGAATGCTGCATTGGTGCCGCATATCGAATCCTTTTTCATTTGTCACATTCATAGAACTGTGTTTTAAAATTGTAATGTATTCAAAACGCCTCCAGTGCACGCTTAATGTTACGAAAAAATGTAGTTCTTATTGAAATACATATACATTAGGGTGATTCATTTCCGCAAAAATTTTTTTTTTCTCGGTGCTCAAGCAAAATATTAATTTACTTATAGAAAAAAAAATTCTCACCAAGGTAGAGCTCTTAATATCAATTTTAAGTACTTGCAATTTAAAATTGAAGTTTTCCCATATAAAATGCATGTAAAAAAATGCTTTTTTTTTCAAAGTTCTAATGCTCACGCACCTTTTACAATATTGTCAACCGGTTTAATGGACCTTATAGGGAATTTTACGCTCTTTAAAATTGCTTGTATGTTTTTTTGTGTAACTCGCACTGGTTCGCCAGTAGGAGTCATCAAAGTGTAATTTTTTGAATGAATAGCTTTTTTTCCAATTTTTTTGAGCAATTCGCAAAAAGTAGGGAGAAAAAAAGGGCTGATTCGTAAAAAATAGTCCTTTGACCAGTATTTATTCAATTTACAGCCATTTTTATGCCTCAAAACTTAAGAAATTGATAAATACTAATCAATCATGCTATTTAAATTGAACTTTTTTATTGATTACTAATGTATTTCTCTATAGCAACAACTTTTTTAGAATTATTATGATTTCTGGCTTATGACAAATATAAAAAGAACACATCAATTAACACATTGAAGAATATAGATAAAGTTTATTCAATTTTGAAGTTGAACAGTGCAGAAAAGAATTTCCAACGTGTGCCAAAAAGCTCCACTCAGCTCTAAAATCTTAATCTGCTTTATATAAAAATCGTAATTATTTAATATTTATCAACTTGTTTTTTATGACTATTGAGATGTTTACTAACTTTGCAATATATTACCTAATAATGTAACCTTCTGTTTGTTTTGATTAAAGTTTTGTTGTTTCTTTTTAAATTAATGTGTTCTTTTTATATTTGTCATAAGCCAGAAATCATAATAATTCTAAAAAAGTTGTTGCTATAGAGAAATACATTAGTAATCAATAAAAAAGTTCAATTTAAATAGCATGATTGATTAGTATTTATCAATTTCTTAAGTTTTGAGGCATAAAAATGGCTGTAAATTGAATAAATACTGGTCAAAGGACTATTTTTTACGAATCAGCCCTTTTTTTCTCCCTACTTTTTGCGAATTGCTCAAAAAAATTGGAAAAAAAGCTATTCATTCAAAAAATTACACTTTGATGACTCCTACTGGCGAACCAGTGCGAGTTACACAAAAAACCATAAAAGCAATTTTAAAGAGCGTAAAATTCCCTATAAGGTCCATTAAACCGGTTGACAATATTGTAAAAGGTGCGTGAGCATTAGAACTTTGAAAAAAAAAGCATTTTTTTACATGCATTTTATATGGGAAAACTTCAATTTTAAATTGCAAGTACTTAAAATTGATATTAAGAGCTCTACCTTGGTGAGAATTTTTTTTTCTATAAGTAAATTAATATTTTGCTTGAGCACCGAGAAAAAAAAAATTTTTTGCGGAAATGAATCACCCTAATATACATATTATAAAACAGCAGTTTGACATGAAATATAAAAAGCCATTCAAAAATTAAAATTAAATGACCTGTTAACTTCGTCATCTTTTACCACCCCCTACCCCTTTAAGTACTCTTTAAAGAACATTGATGTTAATTCAATTAAGAAAATTCCCACAGTTTTCAGGGATGTTAATCTTGCTGAATGTTTTTTTTTCGAAGAGGAGTTATGTTCTAAAAAAGACTAGCACAAAAATCAATAAGTTAAAGATTCCAATTCATCAGAATGAATCGCCAAAATTGTGTAGATTAAAAATAACTACCGTTAGTAAAGAGTTTTTTTTTCTTCATGAAATAAATCAAACCAATAAAAGCAATTAGGTTCGATAAAAAACTCAAAATGTCCTTGACAAAGTCGTTAAATTTTCACATTCAATAAACCACTAACTTTCTGTCCATTACAACTCAACATTTATATCGATTTAGTATTTTACTTACTAAAAATTAAATACCTATGTACATTGTTCACTTTAAAATCCTTGAAAACATCATCGCAGTTAGAAAGACTTGGCTTTGGCCGCCAGCCAGATTTTTAACTCAAAACGCATAAAAGAATATCGCGTATTTTTGTGTATATAGTACTCTTCGATGCCAATTGAATTTCAACAAAAACAAAATAAAAGTAAAAAAACATTTTAGATGGAACATTTCATCCTTTTAATTGAAAGAAAATATTTTCTCATCCATTCGATTTCTTTTTATTTTATTGAAGCACTTAGAATTGAAAACATTTCGCTTCTGAAATTCAAGTCGGATGTTGGGTTGAAGAGTGGAAAAAAAAATACAATAACATATTGTTTTATATGAAATTGTGATAAATCACTCTTGAATGGGACATTTATAGGACAATAATCCTTCTTGTAATGGTATTTTGATAACATTGCCATTAAGTTGGAAAAAAAGTCTTTCTTCGTCTTAAAATAAAAATTCACAACAAATTTTTGTTGAACCAAATTATCGTTTGTGTACAATTGAATCAACAAAAAAAAAATAAAAATACACAATTGATGCAATTTTCATAAGTAGGTTGAATTCAATGCAAGAAAATTTTGAAATTTGTAACTTTCTTTTTGCAATGGGTAGTTTCCTCAATTTTTTACGGTTTATTTATTCAGCCAACGTTTTGTCACGTTCGTGATGGTAAACGTGACTCCTTTGTGAAAATTGAATTCCTCGGAATACCAACAGTTTCTTTTTAAACAAACAAAACGATAGTTTTCGATAGTTTTTAAAAGGCAGAGAATTTTACATACCCCCAGAAGAACCACAAAGTTAAAACATCATTGGTGGATTTTTTGTGAGTCATGATTCAAGACATTTCTATATGAATCCCTATTGAGAGGCGGTTAGAGGCGTTTGGTTTTATTTCAATTTGAGGACTTAAATGACCATAAAATGAAACAACACATACAAAGTTATTCATCAAAATTTCGAATTTTGACTAACACTGCCTTTACCTAGATATATCAATTTCGGCTTGAGTTTTGAAATACGGTGCCTGGCAAGCCCTCTTCAACCGACCCTGCTCTTCTGGAATTTAAAACAAAGACAAAATATGTAGCAATGTCAATTCTCAATATTCACGAATTTGTTAAATTTTAAAATGACTAGCTAAAAAAAAGATCATCAGATAAAAATAAACTTATTTCTACGTAAAAAATTGAGAAACTCAGTTGAAACATCTTGCTAGTAGAATTGAATTAAATTAAAAAAAATGTAGGTACTGTAGCGTGTCTACACGCCAAGGAGCATAAAACGCATTAACGAGAAGTTTTTCGAAGACTGCAGGAGCACGGGCTCAACGTTAATTTGGCAAAATGCGAACTAGGAGTTAGCAAACTCGATTCCGAAAATGGAATAATTCCTTCGCAAGAACGAGTAAAAGCCATCAACATCAACGAATTTCCTAGTCCGGGCTCCATCAAACAACTTCAGCGCTTTCTCGGCATGATAAATTTCTACAATCGTTTTATGCCAAGTATGGCATCTAAAGCTAAAGTTCTTTACGAACTTTTAAAAGGTGTAAAAGCAAATAAAAAAGAGACTAAAAAAACGATTTTTCAGTGGTCAGATGTTTGCGAAGAAGCTTTTCAAGTTCTCAAAAGAGACTTGTCCCAACGCACTATGCTTTTTCACCCAAAGCCTCTAGCGCAAATCAGCATTATGGTAGACGCTTCTAACGACGCTATCGGAGGAGTACTCCAGCAATACCATAATAGCTTTTGGGAGCCTTTAGGTTTCTTTTCAACTCGTTTGAGCCCAGCCGAAAGAAAATACTCGACGTTCGATCGCGAACTCCTCGCAATTTTCAAAAACGTTAAACATTTTCGGTATTACGTGGAAGGTCAAACGTCAAACGCGCCACTCAGAGTTTATCGCAGAATTTACTACCGACATTCGTTACATCAAAGGCATACAAACTATCGTCGCCGATACTTTATCGAGATCGTATGTTGAATTGATCAATTTCAACAAAAAACAAAAACAAAAAAAACAAAACTTTCCAAAACATCTTTCAAGTTAGAAAAAGTAAATATTCCGATAAATGACGTTGAAATATGGTGCGAAACATCGACTGGTAAAAATCGTCCGTATGTGCCTGAAATTTTTCGACGAACAATTTTTGACAACCATCACAAACTGTCACATCCAGGTTCAAAAGCAATGCGTAAAATAATAACAGCAAAATACTTTTGGCCTAAAATGAACAGCGATGTTAACAGATAGACAAAAAGTTGTATCTCTTGTCAAAAGTCAAAAATTTCCAGGCACACTACTTCAAAACACTAAACTTTTCCGGTACCAGAAGGTCGATTTTCGCATATCCATATGGATTTGGTCGGTCCTTTACCACCAATGGCCAGAGGCCATTCCGCTGAAAAATATGAACGCTTCCACCGTTGTATCCGCTTTCGTACAAAACTGGGTTTCCAGATTTGGAGTTCCTCAAACGATCACGACTGATCAAGGAACTCAGTTCGAATCAAGTCTGTTCAAAGAAATTTCGGAAACTCTCACTACAAAGCGGATCCGAACTACAACGTACCATCCTCAAGCGAACGGGTCAGTAGAAAGGTTTCACCGACAGCTTAAAGATTATCTACGCGCTCACGAAGACAAATAAAATTGGTATTCGAACTTACCTTAGACTCTTCTTGGTATTCGTTCCACGATAATTGACGACATTAATGTAACGCCTGCACAACTATTGTACGGACAAAACTTACGATTACCTGCAGAACTTATCGAACCCAAACCGTTAAATCCGATTTTAAATTCGTCGACAGCTCGAGATATCACTCAATCAATATCGCAAACTCGACCGTGTTCTGGTAGGAATCGCGAACAAAAATACATATTTGTACCAAAAGATTTAAAAACTTGCAGATACGTTTTTGTTCGGGAGGAGGTGAAACGTGGAAGTCTGAATCCACCGTACAAAGGCTCATTTGAGGTAATAAACCGATATGAAAAATCGTTCGCAGTGCTCATAGACGACAAAGAGCAAATAATATCTATCGATCGACTTAAACCAGCCTTTTATACGAAAGACAATAATAATAATTTGCAGCCAAATACCAAGCAAGTAACTTTCAACCTTCAGTAACATTTTTCAACACAAGAAAAAGAGGATGTTTATTTCTAATTTTTCAATTATTTCATTTATTTTCAATTTCAACTATTCTTATTATAAAACTTTTGTAAGGTCTTCTACCTCAACTCACTGTACAGGAAATATAAAGAATATGAAATCCTTTAATGTAAAAATAAAAAAAAGAAAAACTTTGTTTTAAGAAAACATAACAAATTTGGTAACGAATTTATGAAATATTAATATATTTTTTTATAAACTACATTGTACAAAATTTAAAATCTAATGTAAACCGTCACCGTCACAGAACTTTTATACGGCGGGGAGTGATGTAGCGTGTCTACACGTAAATTACAACCAACGTGTAAACGCGTTACATACTTACCTACCATTCCAAACACAGATTCACTTTGAACTGTTTCATTTTGAACTGTACTAAAATAATTTTACTGCGTACTGTACATAAAAGTACCTTGGACGTTCGCCATATTATTTCCCTTTTTCTCACTCTCTGACTCGACGTAGAGGTGACCGGTTGCCATTGCAATTATTAAAACTTAAAACCTAAAACCTAAAAGCTGAAAACTAAAAACTATTACACTTAATATTCTAATTAAAATTAACTTAAACTAATTATAAGTAAAGTGTTTTAATTCAAATCAAGACTTGTGCCTATAAGAGGGCACAGGTACCTTAGGTACATCAGCGAATTCGATAAAGAGACAACATTTGAAATTATGAAAAAGTATAAAATATATTGTTTAAGTTAAATGAAATTGATTAAAAAATTATAATTGAAATTGTAACAATACATTATGATGATTTTATTCACATGGTGTTAAGGGTATATGTCATGTAATTTCTTATTTCAAGTACAGGCAATAACAAAAGATAAGCAATTATGTTTGATAATAAGCAAAAGAAAACAACATGCATGTTTTTTTGTAGGCGGCATTAATAACTTCACAGCATTAATTTTGACAAGGATACTCCTACACGTATTATATTAATCTTCTAACCCAAAACAAATGAGCTTGTAATGAAATTTGTAGCCTTTTGGGAGAAGACCTAAAGATGATACTTATACAACTTATTATAAATGTATGCATACAACTTATTGTATATTCGATATAGACGCTAGACACTGTTATTGTTGGTTTCTGAACTACTACTTTCATTATTAAGAAAATCATGTTCATATACTTATGATTGGGTTTATATTTCATTACAGTTTTCATTAAAAATCATAAATTAAGTAAATAGTTTAGGGTCGAAAATAATATGCTTGTTAGTGTTGTGTTAAGTAATTGTTATGTAAAACTTTATTAACAACTAACTGTTAGCTGTTAGAAATATCAAAATATCAAATAGAGACATTTCAGGACCAAGTATTTATGAGTTTATAGTTAAGCTTTCTACAATGAATAGAAACAAAGAATATCCAAACGTAACGTTGGCGCTGTCTATTTTTAAAGTGATGAAGCACGACTTTTCTAGGTTCACCCACTCTACTTTAAGTGTTTGTCCTTTCGCTTTATTAATTGTCATAGCGAGACTAAATTAAATGGGGAATTGAAACCTTTTGAATTGCAATGGTTCCGCTTCTTGAATTTGTTTTTAAAACAACATCGTTTCTAGAGATGCTAGAAACGCCCTTTGACAGAGAAATAGATCATTATGTGTGTTATTTTGTAAGTCAAGCTCGTGCAATAAGTCCCAAATTACTATGTACTAAATTACTAAAATATTCCCTCGTCATTGAGTTTTAACCTCTCATCTCTTAATATTAATATCGATTCAGCATATTTTCACGCGCTAATAACATTATAAGAAACGCCTATAATAGCCAACGATGAGAGGTCCAAAAGAAGGAAGCACCTAATGATATGCTACTAATTAGTGTTCCAAAAAAAAATATACTAAATATCTAATTGTAAGTTTTACCATCAGATCTGCTCGAATGATCTGTGAATGAGATATTTAACTGCTTAAAATACTTTTCAGCCTCGTAACCAGTGTTCCCATAACGGCATTATTAATGCTACATCTAGCATTATAGAGAAGAGAAAAGCATTATGAAATTTTAAAATAATGCCAAATGCTTTTCTGGCATTATTGTTTTTAAATTTTGCATTCTTGAATGCCAAAATTGATTTCAAAAGATTGATTTGATTATATCATATTTATTTATAAAAATCATCATCTATTTTTTTAGATTACAAACCATTGTGATTTAACCTTAATAACGTCAAATCACGAAGATTCACACATACGCTCAAAAAACTCATGAATTTTTCTAAGTATATGTGAAATAGAAATAAATTAATGTAAAAATCTGTTTCATATTGGAATCTGGAAAGTCAATAACCATTCGATTTTTTTTGGGATAACTCATTATTTATCTAAAATTATAAAATAGATAAGAAATTTATTTTTAAAAACTGTAAATAAGAATGTGATAAGTCTGAATGATTTAAAATTAAATAATTAACTATAAAACATGTTCCTATACTTAAAAACATTGTGCTGTTAATACCTATTTACATATAAAGCTTTAAGTTTTGTTATTTTTGAATTAATTTTGTTTTGCTTTTTTTTTTTTTTTTTTTTTGTTATATACCTACCTACATATGTTTGTTAGGTATTTGTATGTGAAAATAAATACTATTTTGCATTTTTTAAGATGTTTGTTTTTTAATCATCGATATGGACGTTTTATATGGATTTTAAAATCTAGCATTTTGTTTTTGAGCTCCCATACGATCTAGCATTATAAAATTTGAAATATAGCATTATGAAACTTGAGATTATGGCAACACTGCTCGTAACTACCTCTACACAAAAAATCATGTCATAATATTTTTCAGGTGCGACGTGAAGGACGGACAAACAAACAAACAAACAAACTGACTTTCCCGTTTATAATATTACTAAAGATTCTATTTACATCGTACAGTATTGTTAACGACTAAGATACAACTGTTTCCATCTAATTAAGAGAATAGTTAAACTAAGAACAAAACAAATTAAAAAGTACAAAAAAAGGATTTTTTTAAAAATTTTATGAAAAACCTCGAAATTTCCTTTAAACAAAATTCCAAATTTTACAGCGCAGAATATAAAATTAAATTGAAGTCGTTGGAATTTTGGTTCCTGAGATATTTTGTACAATTTTTTTAAAATTACTATACAGTAAAAAAACCGCACAAAATTTTTTTTCCTTTCTGAGTCTTTTGATTATTTGCAAAACAAAATTCATTCGACGTACGGATGCAAAAACTTATGCACACATGTTCACAGGCATCTCCTTAAAAGCCTTTGATTAAGATTCTAGGGACCTACAAACTTCGGTTTGCGGTTTCAAAAGTAAACGTTAATAAAACACATATAAAATATTTGTAATCATGATATTTCTTTTCTATTATAAAGTTTGAACGTTGACATTATGTGTAAAACGCTACATCATTGAAATGATGTATTAAATACACGGTCTTTCGCGTAGCCCCGCAAAAAAGTCCAGCGGTGTCAAATTGTTTGATCTTGGTTGCCAATTGAGTCGGTTATCATATCATATGACCATAACGCTCCAAATTGACAGTGGCAGACGTCTTATTGTCGTTTTCGAAGAAGTAAGGCCTAATAACACTTCCGGACCAAAGAGCGCACCAAAAAGTGACTTTTGTGAATGTAATGGCATCTCTTCAATTACTTGAGAATTTTTAAAACCCCAAATACGACAAATTTGTTTATTAACATACCCACCGAGTGAGAAATGTGGTTCTTCGCCATCCATTGCCTGCGCCTGTTGTTCAATCACCCATTCGACGTATATACGATTTTGTGAATGGTCAGCTGGCTTCAGTTGTTGTGTGAGCTGGACTTTATATAAATGTATGAAAAATACGCCATAATGTGCCGTAAGACAGTCCTAATTCCTGAGAACGACGAGGAGTGGACACATTCGCGTCTTCGGCAACACTTTCACTTACAGCAGCGATATGTTCAGTGGTACGAGCGAAACGATGACGCACAGGCCTTACAATATCTTTAACCAATCCATTCTCTTCAAATTTCTTCACAATTTTGCCAATTGCTTGCGTAGTTGGACGATTATGTAAACCATAATCTCCTCTTAAAGCACGATATGTGGCTGTGGGAGAATTATTATACCTATATTAATGACGTCAACCTATCCCACTTCCTGGAAACAATCAAAAATTATCCCTATCCCTAAACAAGGAAAAAAAAAGAAAAGAGGCCCATTGCTATCCTTCCTTTTCTATCTAAGGCTTTTGAAAACATAATAAGCAACCAGATAAAAAGTTATATTAAACAAAAACATCTCCTTCACGCTCTGCAATTTGGTTTCCGACCTGGACATAGTTGCATTTCAGCCCTTAAGTAAAGTGTCTGATGATATTAGACAGGCATTAGACAAAAATTATATAACTGTGATAACTTTACTTGACTTCTCAAAAGCGTTTGATTGCGTTAACTCTAATATTCTCTGTGATAAACTGACGACCTATTTTAATTTCTCTGAGACAACAAAAAATCTTATTCATTCCTACTTGACCAATCGTATGCAAGCTGTATCGTGCAATGGTAAGCTGTCTTTGTTTCTTCCTGTTAGTTCTGGTGTTCCTCAAGGATCTATCCTCGGGCCTTTACTGTTCTCTATGTTCATTAATGATTTGCCATCTGTTTTATCTTAATGTCAGTGTCATATCTACGCGGATGATGTGCAGTTATACATTAGTTTTCCCATTGGGATGGTTGAAGATGCTATATCTAGCATGAACATTGATTTAAGCTCAATATATGACTGGTCTAACCTATATCCAAAAATAATCCTCACTTTCAAAACCTTCAAAACCTTCCTCGCCTCCTTTTAAATATATGCGAAATTGAATATGTCACCAATGTAAAAAACCTAGGCATAATCTTCAACAATAAACTAACATGGGACACTCATATTGACTCTATAATTGCCAAGATATATGTTTCACTTAGAGGACTATCTGTAACTAAAACAATACTCTCTACTCAAGTCAAATTGAAGCTTGTAAGATCGTTTGTACTACCCATTTTATCATATGGGTGTGAGTTGTTCGCAGATCCTGATTTTCATCTTTGTATATGAAAACTATAGTACTCTCATGGGAAGAATTTTTTTGGTGAAGCGGATGCCGTCGTTGGCAGTAGAATCGAAATTGGAGAGACCTCGGGGGAAAGAGAGAAAAATATTATTTCCATTCCCATAAGCAGCCAGCAGAATAAGGAGATCAGTTAATTTAGCAACCAAAAAGTCGACACAATTTCCTTCATTATATTTGAGTTTATCCTTGTATATGTTTTCATATACTAAGCTTCCATATGAAGGTCAATGAATTTGTTTTTGTAATTTCTTTATATCAATGCATTTTTATATGAAAAACGTCAATGGCTCAATATTGTGTCTAATAAGGGGATGAATGAAGTTTTTGTATGCTTACATCAGCTGTTCAGTATTTTGTACGGATTTTTGTTTTTATTTACATTCATAAGTCTGTTTCTCCTTGCGTACGATCTTTGTATATGAAAAATGGTTTGTATTATGTATACAAAGCTACGATGGGATTTTTGTCGTGCAGATCTTTGTGATGAAGAAGAATATGAAGGTAGTTATACGTTTGGTTATAGTTATGTATATTTTGGCTGGTGGGTAGGTATTTTGCTTTTATTTGGCATTAAGTTTTTCTTCAATAGTTGAAGATTAGATTTGTTTGAGCTTTAAAGATTTTTTTTTTGGTAGATAGATATCAATTGGTAGGTGATTTTTTTTCAGGTTGTATGTGGGTTTGATTTTAAATTCAAATTTTAAATATAAAAGGTATTGGTAGGTAGGCAGGTATTTCATGAAATACCATAGGGAATTCATGCTATTGTTTGAGATTAGTTGATAGGTAGTATGTAATTACAGTATTTATAAATATGTACATAGTTTAAAATACAAAGAAAAATGCATTCTTTATGTTGGTCCAGATAATTTAAATAGTTTGATAATTGAAATTTGTGTCTTTTATTTATGTTCCAATCCTACTTTTATTGTATCCCTTATAATAAATAAGTGTTAACTATACACCTTAGCGGGCACATTACAGCACATACAAATGTAGTTTATATTTAGTAGGTGGTAGGTACCTATGTACCTTTGTATATACGTTGTTTGTTGTTGTAGGTAGGTACCTTTAATACAATTTTGTCAGCTCGTCTATTTTAAGATGTGTGACTTTTAGGAAAATCCAATTGAAAGTTTTTTTAAATTATTAACTATTAGCACAGATAAGGAACTATATAAACTTATATAAACTATATAAACTATATAAACCCCATCTAGCACCCACCGCACCTTGCACCCTCGCCACCTTGCACGCACTCCAACTTGCACCCAGCCCAAATCCTATAGTGTGCCCAAGCAGGGGGGTTGCAAGGGGGCAGCATGCCCCCCCTTACAGATGCCACTGTTGCATACACCCAAACTCGCGCACACCTTACTGTTGCATACACCCAAACACGCATTACGCATACGCAAATACCATTATTACTATCAAAATAAGACCACTCAAGCAAAAAAAAAAAGAATTTAATTAAAATAGTAGTTGTGGTTATTTTCAATTTTCTCAAAAACTAAAAGACATAAAATCATCTAGTTTTCAGTTTTTGATCAAAAACAAATAAGAGCAATAAATTCTGAAATAAAAACAATGGTAGATAATCTTGAAGTATTGAAAAAGTTACACTTTAAACCTTTTTTTAACTTTTTTTACTCAAATTTTGAGTTTAAAATTAAATTTTTATTTTCAATTTTCTCAAAAACTAAAAGACATAAAATCATCTAGTTTTCAGTTTTTGATCAAAAACAAATAAGAGCAATAAATTCTGAAATAAAAACAATGGTAGATAATCTTGAAGTATTGAAAAAGTTACACTTTAAACCTTTTTTTAACTTTTTTTACTCAAATTTTGAGTTTAAAATTACATTTTTCAAAAACTACGTATAGTTTTGACTTGATTTAAAAACTGGCTAATAGAACAGAATGTTGGCTTTAAAAAAATGTATACAACTTAATTGTAAGTATCACCGTTATTTTTTAATTATTTTTTTCCATTTTAAATAATAACTTTTTTAAATTGCCCCTCCCGCCTAAACGGGGGGAGATAGACCCCCCCTCCCATAGTAAAAAATGCTTGTATTAAGACCCTCTACCAAAAACCGTTATTATATCTTGGCGCCAAAGTTATCGTACTCGTGCCTTAATGTCTTTTCAAAACTTTAAGATATTGGCTTTAAACTAATTTTATCTTTTAAAAAATATTTTTGTCAACATTCAGGTTAATTTTAATAATAAATAAATAATAATTAATAATAAATAAAAATTGATTTTTGACTTAAATATCTTTTTAAAACTTTGAGATATTGGGGCATATTCATAGATGTTTGCTAAACTCTTGCTAACTTGTTATTAAGCAAGTCCAAAGTTTAGGCCATTTATAAATAAACTTAAACCTAAGTTTAGGGCTAAACCTGTGGTCTAACTATAAACATAGGAAATGCTGTGTGTAAGTATTTATTATCACAGCCAAATGTCATATTTGATTTTTGTTTGTAAATTGAAAAAACGAAAAATTAAATAATAACAAATACAGATCTATCTCTGACTGCGACCAGTTTTCCAGCCGTTCACGTTCTATATTTTCTTTGATGAACATCTAAAATATAGAACGTTGTTAGTTACTTTTTAATTAATTTAAAAATACAGGAAATATTTTAAATAGTCTTGGTTTGTCAATTGAACTGATTCGTTCTAAAATTGACTCTACCTCCTACACGAAGAGACATAGACCGACATTTCGGTAGTCAAAAGTGCACATACGAGTACGTATATTTTAAAACAGTAGTAAAACGTTATGTTTATTTCAAATTTATAGAAAACTTACTCCTAAGTTAAAAACTTTGCTCTGGCATATCAAAATTGGATTTGGTAGAATTTAGATATCTTAAGACTTAGACAAAGGCATCAAATTTATGTAAGTACAATTACAAAGTCATAATAGGTAGGTACTTTTCTAAAAATAAAAATCCAAATAAAGTCTTGTACCTTATTAAAAGTAAACATTTGCTTATCCCCTTGATCATTCAAAATTGTTGATAGGAAGGTCCTTCTTTTAATAAATACCTAAATAGGTATACCTATCATAAGAACTTACAGGCAAAAGTATGTTTCAAAATTTGTTCTTGAAACACTTTTTTGACCGGAAGTTATAACTACCTACTTTATAAACTGAAAGATAGGTAGGTACCTATGTGTTAATTTTTAAAACAAAAACATTTAAAAGTTCCTCATCCCATTTAAAAAATTCACTACCATTAAAAAACGTCCAAAAATTAAATATCCATCTTTTCATAATACCTATGTTGTCAACAATTTTGTAACCAGCTTTTAAATAATTGTATTAGGTACAATTAACAAATTTATTTATTAAAAAAAATCATCTTTAAGACTTTGAAAATTTAAACTTCTTTATGCTCGATATGAAAACAAATTGGAAGAAAGGTTTAGGTGATCAATTTTTTTAAATTTATTTAGATAGCTATGTATCTATTATTGGATAAGAATACAATACCTACATATTTACTTGCCTATAAAAGTTCAAACTATAATTCCCTTATACAATCCTCAAATCAAATCATCAAAAATATAAAATCTCAACCAAGAATATAAAATTCCTACACGAAATCGCAATTCACCTGCTTTTGTCTTATCATCTTTGTATAGAAAAACTACCGTTTTGCGTAAACCTTTGTATATGAAAAAGTTTTCATATACAAAGATGTAACCTAAAAATATAACCACAACAAAATACAAACACAAAGAAACAAATGTGTTTTCCTCCTCACTCAGACTTTCGTTAATTCTCTATAGTCTTTCTCTATTTCAAATTATAATATTTTTAAATCTCCAAAGTCTCCCGACTGCAAATCCATTTCTCCATGAATGTCTTGACTAGACGTTCCACAAAAAATATCTAGATGCCGCCCTATTCGACTTCCACCATGAGAGTACTATAGTTTTCATATACAAAGTTTTCATTCACTTCAAAAGTTAAAGGTTGCTTTCAATGCTATTGCCCGTTACGTTTTCAACCTTGAAGGTTTGATCACATTTCGCTTCAGGCTCGTCAACTTTTGGGTTGCAAATTGGAAGCTTTCTTCATGTATCGGTGTTGTTTGTTTCTCTTCAAATTAATTGTTAATAAGACTCCGAACTATCTATTTTCCAATATTAATTTCTGTTCTTCAAATCGTTCCATTCTATTGCGCTCCTCAAGATATACTTGTTTGACATCACGCAGACAATTTTTCGTTTATGCTGTCAGACTGTGGAATAATGTTCCCAGTCACATGAGGTCTGGAATCGAAAACAAAAAGTTTAATGAACTTATCTTTGAATATTTCTCTAACATGAACTGAGATGACTTTTTTATTATTTATTATTTATCTTCTTCTTTTGCGACTTTGCTTTAAATTTTATTAAATTCATATAAAAACTTTATTAAGCTTAAATTTACTTTTGTAAAATTAACTAGTAATATTTTGTTATAATTGTTATTTAATTTTGCTATAATTGTTATTTGATATAATACATTCTTGCATATCCTTGTTAATCTTTTGTAATACATCCTGTACTATTTATAAGTTATTCTTAATGTACAGCTGTTTTCTTATCAATAAATCAAATCAATCAATTAGCATTTTCGTAGTAGGTTTTAACAATTTGTATGCGTTGTGCGATAGTTAAGCGATCCAATTTCGTGAATGTCAGACTATTAACTTAACAAACAAAATTGGTTTAACAACTTAGTTTAACAGATGTCGAATTCCACCCCTATACTTTTGAAAACGCAAAATGGATTATCCGTTATAATATGTACATTTAAAATAATACTTTTTGCATGCTACCAAAATAAACTTAAAAATATCAATGAAAATACATAGTTTTAAAGTTCCAGGTTTCTTATACTATATTATAAATGTTTATATTGCAAGTTTTGTGTCAAATGTGAATTTATTTAATTCCACAATATTTAGTTATTAGATAAATAACATGTCACAAAAAAAAAAACAAAACCGTTAAAAACACAATTTTTCATTTTGGTTTCTTTTGTATTTATTTTTATTTTTAGCTGCCTGCCTCTTTGACAATAAAATGAAAAGTTAATTTCATTGTTATTTTTTTTTTTTCAAGACAATAAACGAAAACAAAAATAATGAAACATTTCCACCAATGACTTGGCCAAAAAAATATTCATAAAGGACTGATATAAAGTAGGAAAAATATAAAAAAACAAATTAATTTTAATGGTAATGAACCTTTCTTATTCACGAAATAAAATTCCGTAATTTAATAAAACTAAAATTAATTTTACAGGAAATTTAATTTTAATTTTTAATGAAAAATAAAAAACAAACACATTTTATAGTCCACGTCCTTTAATACATTAAGAGTACCCTAGCGGAACCTCCCGCAAACAAATTTTGTAACAACAGTAAATGAAAGAAAAATTAACATTGATGAAACAAACCCTGTTTATTTTATAACCAAGGTTATATTTAAAACCAGATTAAATTGTAACGCAGCATAATTTTTCAAAATAGTTATTATGAAATCCAGATTATTTTTCACCCCAATTAACCTTGGATAATATTTGACCAAGGTTATTTTGTGGCTTATACTATTTTGTTATTCTTTAACAAATTTTATTTTTTAATCAGCTAATTTTATAACCCAGGTTCTCTCTTACCCAATTGATTTTGAAATGCAGTTTTTTTTTAATCCTAGGTAAGTTCTTAACCGAGATTATATTTTAACCCTAGTTATTTTATAACCCATTTTTTTCAACCCAGGTTTTCTTGTGTCAGGTTATTTTCTAAACCAGGTTATTGTGAAACCCAGTTTATTTTATAGTTTTATATTATTACTAGAGAAATACTTTATATATAATATGCTTACAACAACAATGTTTTTAGCAATTGTTAATAACATAAAGAAAAAAAATATAATATGTATTAGGAGCCGAGAAAGACTGTATTTTTTTTGATAATGTAAATTAGGGTTAGACTGAATTAATACTATATTAAATTGTATACAAATTTTTTGGAAATACAAATTTATTTAAGCATTTTCGATACGAAACACAATTCCACACTCCTTTTTTTTTATTCACCCTCGTAAAATCAGCCTGATTTTTAATTCTAATTTCAAAAACGCCCATAACATTTTGATATAAAAAATGTTTGTCATACAAATCTGCCGCCACAACCAGTGCCACCACAACATCAATAAATTATACTCTGTATTGTATAATGATGAATGCTTTTTAAAATACACAACTAATTTATTAAGTATGGAATAACTTTTAAGATTTATCACCTTGTTAAACTTTCAACAATATAATTTAACATTTTGTTTTTATAGTGCCACCAGGTGATTTTGACAAAATAATCCCCCTTGTTATTGAATGTGTTTTCATTCTAAGAGTGTCATAGATCGATATTGGAACAATGCCAATTGTGTCAACATTTTGTTTTTGAATGAAAGGTTTTTTTATTTTTTCTTACAAAAGCTTAAATTTATGATGATTATATAGTTTAAATTGAGTGTAGTTTCTTTAAGGGAAAAGCATTTAAGAACCAATTAAAATAAATGTTTATTGTTACGAAAATTTAATTGGAAACTGGTATTAGGAGTAGTGAAGGTAAAACCTATTATTTTCAAATCATTACATACATTATCACTGGTCATTACGACAACAATTTAAATTTCTTAAAATATTCTTCAATTACTTTTTTACTATAGTAAACTTTGGCATACCATTTATAGGTGGAATTATTGTCATTAATTCTTTCACTATTTGTGAATGTATTTGCTTATATTTTGCGATATTTTTTTTATAAATCGGTTTATCTATTTTTGATTTGAGAGGTTTTGAAAATATAATTTACGACTGGTATGCACATGTAAATGCTTCTGTATTTGAAGATCCTTCCCCTATTTAATTTGTTTCGTATAAAACAAGGATCTAACCTTAGAAATAAGTTTTTAAAAAATAATTATTACCTTCAAAGCGACTTTGAATAACAATTTTCAAAAACAGATCGAGAATCAGAATTCCTACTGGTTTTCAACAAAAACAAGCATTTTTGAAAAAAAAAATCAGAAATTTGTCAAAAGTCTTTGCTAGAAATTAATTGTAAATATAAGGACATACATTCTTTAAAGTATTTTTTAAATAGGTGTGGTACTACTTTGACTTTCTTTCAAAAATTTAACGTATTTTTTAATTTAAAAAAATGTAATTATTTACTTTTATATACGTTAAGAAGAAGTCAATGAAATAATTTGTTGAAGCACAAGCAGTTCATCGACATATTATTGAATTTTATTAAAATCACTTTTTGAATTCACTTAAAATCTATATTTAAATTAACTTTTAACTTAAAACTAAATTTATTTTCAATTTGATATTTTGCATACTTAAACTTTAACTTGAATTAAAACTTAAAACCTAAATTTGAATAAAAATTCTAAAATATAAATAAAAAAATTTGCGATTATAGCTTAAAATGTCAAGATCCTAAACTCGTACTAAAATTCTTAATTTTTCAAATTTGCCGCCACTAAAAATCATCAGCTATCTTTTATTCTAACAAAATGTACTAAAATTAAAAAACAAGAAAGAGAAAGAAGGATCTGGCATTCAAGCACAGACCATAGTCCGATAAAGTTTAAATTCGTTTTGCGTATTTCTTTACTCCGCTCCACCGTTCGTCGTCGCTCTTTTTTTTTTGGTCGAATTTTTCGAAGACTTTCAGGTTGAAGTACATAAAACATAAGTAAGTAAAAAATAATAGACATTATCTATTTGCATAATTATCGGTGAAGATTTGCTAATCAGATAAACATATTCGCGATTAAGATCTAAGCAGAGCGAGTAAAAAAAGCTTTGCTCGTACATAATTTATAAATTAGAATAAGCTTATTTCATAGTGAAGTGTGTCAATGTTTTCAGTGATAGGTTTTCTTTATCAGCACCTTCGCTGAAGAACTATTCAATATTTTTAATTAATTAAATTATATTTCATAAAAAAAGTGACCAGTGCGTCTTCACTGGATTTGTACCAAACCTGATGAGTAGATTCAGGGCGTAGCATATGTGGGGGAGTGTGATTTCAGCAGCAAAGGGTAAACACCCATTTGTCTGCATATAAGACACATACTGTTTTTCATTAGCATCTTTGAGACACATATCTGAAGACAGCTGATATTTATTGTATATTTGTGCGGGGATATGATTGCAGTCCATGTTGAAGAATCTCAAAACATCTGAAATATATACTGAGATTGATCGGTTCTTAAGGATGACTTGCTTTGCTTGATCCTCATGCCTAAATCTGATATGTGGATTCGCCCATATCTTTCATTTTGAAATTTTTGAACAACTCATCCTTCAAATTATTCACCAGATCAAGTGAGTTCGAAAAAATTAGCACGTCATTGACATATATTGCAGGGAATAATAAGTTAAGTTCCATGTTTTATTTGAAAGCATTTAGCCAATAATTTTCTGCATCGCGTTTCTCCACAGTTCATTATTACAACTTGAAAAAGCTTCTTTGGGACTTGTAGGACCGCTGGGAATTTGATCTGTTGCTACAAGATTGTACTTTGACCTTGGAACGGCCATAATCCGTTCAGAACGCCGCATCATGTCACCGCTTCATCTTATAGAACATTAACATCCTCATCAAGAACAAAAGTTTGTTCATCGGCATAATCATAATCTGAATAATAACTCGCAGTAGTTTCATGATTCTATTTCTATTTTTTAAGGGATTTTTGAATAAATCTTTTATTTTCCGTGTTTCTTATGGTGACTCTGTGGTATGAGTAATATTCTATTTGAGTTCGATATTTTCTAGGAATTTGTATGATGTAAAGGTTTTTTTTTGAAATATTGATTCTTGTAAATTGGAGATATTATTTACACTTTCTGTAATTTTAATAAAATTATTTTAATTTTGCATAAATAAATACTAGTACCTATTCGACTTAAAAAAAAACAAATGCAGGGACCAATTACGTAATTCTGCTCATCATGGGTTTATATGTAACGGGTTATCCATTTTGCGTTTTCAAAAGTATAGTGGTGGAATTCGACATCTGTTAAACTAAGTTGTTAAAACAATTTTGTTTGTTAAGTTAAAAGTTCAAAAGAAATTTGAAGAGACTGGATTAGTTACAGATATTGCATCATCGTTTGCCTCGTACCACTGAAAATATCGCTGCTGTAAGTGAAAGTGTTGCCGAAGACCCGAATGTGTCGATTCCTCGTCATTCTCAGGAATTAGGACTGTCTTACGGCACATTATGGCGTATTTTGCATTTGGATCTACATCTACATCCATGTAAAGTCCAGCTCACACAACAACTGAAGCCAGCTGTCGATTCACAACATCGTAGATACGTCGAATGGGTGTTTGATAAACAGGCGGTGGACGGCGTTTTTTCAAACAAAAAGGTCATCCGCAAAAAGTCACTATTTGGTGCTCTCTTTGGTCCGGAGGTGTGATTGGACGTTACTTCTTTGAAAACGACGATGGAAAGACTGTCACCGTCAATTTGGAGCGTTATGGTCATATGATAACCTGCTTTTTATTGCCTGCTATTGAAGAATACGTTTTGGAAAATATGTGGTATCAACAAGACGGTGCCACATTTCAGAGACAGTTTTCCTGGCCACGTAATTTCTCGTCGTGGCGAAATCAACTGGTTACCAAGATCATGCGATTTGACACCGCTGGACTTTATTTTGTGAGGCTACGGGAAAGACCGTGTTTATGGAGACAAACCTTTAACTCTTGAGCACTTAAGAACCAACATTCGTCAAGTTATGGCTGAGATACCGCCCAATATGTTTTAAAAAGTGGTCGAAAATTAACTAAAAAGAATCGATACTTACAACATTCACGTAACGGTCATTTAAATGATGTAGTGTTTCATACATAATATCAACGTTCAAACATTATAATAAAAAAGAAATTTCATTAAAAAATATTTTATATGTGTTTTATTTACGTTTACTTTTGAAACCGCAAAATGGATAACCTTGCATCAATAAATAAAGGAAGCCAAATTTTAATGGCATATGTCAATGTGACGATGGAGAACGTAATTATTATAACATTAAGGGCTAGCTTGTTTACAGTAGGTCATTTTTCAAAAATGATCATTCAAGGTCGTATATCTTGAAATGTGAAATGTCTTTTTTCTTTTCATGCTTTTTTATAAGGGAATCCATGGTTTGAGACCTGAATTATGAATTTAACATGCCAGTCGATTTTAATTGATTAATACCAATGAACCAGAACCTTAAAAATTTTTGTTAAAATTTTAATCCACTGTGAAAAAACTTGCCATTAGTCTATCATTTTTATCATATTTTGAAAGTAATAAAAATATTTCTTAAAAATAACATTACAACATATAAAAAAAACCCAATACTAAACCATGAAATATCACAGTCCATTTAAATTTTTTCAAAGTCTTAACGTCGAAAGTTAGATTTATGTACCTAATTGGGAAGTAATATCCAAACTTTGATAAATTAACTTGTCACAAAAACAAACATAATTAGGTAGCACCGTAAATATAACTTTTTTTCACCAACTTTTTTCTTTCCCATATCGTGATTGTGGATAGTTTGCAAACTTGCTTCATATCTGTATGTAAACACGAGTAAATAAATTGTTCGCATATCCATATTTTATGTTGAACTTGATATCAATAATAAAAGGATATAAACTGTCAATTAATTACGTTTCTATCGGCTTTTGTCATGCGATTGGTACTGCACAATAGTCATAAGTCTTTAAATATTGTCAATTTATTTCTATATATGAACTCAAAAGAATATTTAAGTCTTTTGAGGTTTATAGAGAGAAACTATCTTATGTTGTTGTCTTCAAAAATTAATGATGTGAAAGCCAATGAAATGATAAGTCGTCGTGATAAAATTATTTTTCATAATGTTCTACATACATACATATCTTGATGACATTATAATAGGTATTAAAAAATTCTACCGAATTACTTCGTCTGTTGAAACTTTATTGTAAATTGAAAACCACGTCAAATTTTAAAAATTATCCTAAGAGAATTTTGGTGTTAAATGAGATTTCTTATTAAAAAAAATTTTTCCAGAATTATGCAACCATGTTTACTAAAAAAACGTTTCCTTCAAACAATTCAAAAATAAACCAAATCAAAGATTTATAAATTTGCATGAAAAATCTAATAATCTTAATAAAATAAATCAGCAAAAAAAGGATTCAAAACAATAGATGATATCCGAAACTATTGTTTTACTGATTTAGTTTTGTAAACAGTCCTCTATTGAAATAGATAGTTGCACCCCCCCTCCCCTAAACAAAGTTGTTTTAACATTCGTACTTTCAGGAATATTCTCTAATTAATCCTTGATTTTAATTTCGAACGTACTGTCAAGTGTAGGGATTATTTTTTCAACCGCACACGTAGAATGTGGAATGATTCACTTAACTCTTTTTCCCTTAATTTTGGTATGCAAAACTTCAAGACAAATGTGCAAAGGTATCTCCTCCTACTTACAAATAGTCAGAATTTTTGAATGAATCGATTAATCGTTTCAGACGAATTTTAAAATTATGAAATTTCAAAAAAATTCTCTAAAAATTGTTGATTGAGATATGGTGACCTGAGTTTAAACTTTACTATAGACAAAATCAACTTGAAACCTACAATCATTTTCCCAAAAACAAGACTTTTTGTAGCTTTGTCAAAAAAGAAAAATTTTACAAATTAATTCAATATTCTTCCGTACCACCACTTTAAAATGAGCACTTATTCTGTAGTCTAGAAATTTAATATTCATTTATTCCAAAGTGCCACAGTTATTTAAACCGAAAATATCCTCCGACAAACTTCCTGTTTAACACTGTCCTACTTATGACATGTCTTCACATAGTCACAGTCTTTATACTTTATTTCATTTTAACCAACAAAAAAAAAATCATCTAGGAAATAATCTTCCCGAAATGAAAAATAATGTTAAAAGATTTGTTCATTAATCCACGGCTTTTGCTTTCGGCCATTTAAGTTTATGATACGAGCTTATATTTCTAAGTAGGTACCTAAATCCTAACCTTATGTACCTGCTGTGTAGACATTTACAAAAAGAACCTTATTGTGTGCGAAGGAATATTTTATTCTTTGGAGAAGGTGATGATTATACTAACATCCTGCAAGGCTTATATAAGCTTAAGCACATGAAAAGACAAAAGCTTTTTGACAGGCTTCAAGGAGAGGTAAGTATGTTTTGTAGGTATAGTAGAAGTGGTTGAAGTCATAAATTATTCTATGTTCATATTCCATCAGCGTTTAACTTTTTTTTTCTTTTTCTAGTATATAAAAAGTACAAGACATGAAATAGACGTGTAAACAGCTTTCAAACTGTGCCATAACAGGAATAAAAGCCTCAAATATTATGATCCACCATCCCAAACCCTAATAAATATGCCTTTAAATGATTCCATCTTCTGTCTATGTGAACGGAAATAGGCTACACAAAAAAATAAGAGTGATACTAGAAAAAATCTACCAGCCGGCACTTCACACGCACTTGGCATCATAATCATCATCAGACTCCAAAGTTCCATGGATAGGGAAACACTTCTGGAGCACGTGGTAATCGGATGTTCAATGTTGTATTATGATTTGAACTTATAGGGCGCCTGCGTGTCTAGAGCATTCAACGTGTTCGAGGAAATTTTTGATGAAAAACTTTACGATCATACTTTAGGCCTTGTATACTTGTTGTTGTGTTTTGTTAAATTTATAAAGAAAATATTTACAAAAATTATTCCCCAAGACTTTTAAATTCAGGTATACTAAATATTTCCTGAAATCTTATTTGCTTATACAATCAATTTTAAAAAATAGCAAAATAAAAAAAAAACAAATGATAAATATCAAGAACTTCAAGGAAAACCTATAAAAGAATGCATTTTTTAAAAGGTGTACAACAATTTCCAGGAATGGACTATTTGCGAAAATCGAAGAAAACATTTATATTTTCAAAAGTAAAATTTCTTAGTACCGTCATTGATCGGTTATAATTGTTCTTGGTTTGTCTTCCTTGAAAAATTAAGCGACACAATCATATTAAAATAAAATGCACTACCAAAGAGTCTGTTTAAAAATAGTACCTATAAGTTATTTAAAAATGTACATGCAAAATAAGTTTGTCTTTGAACATTTAAATGCCATTTGATTTTTAATGGTGGCGCAACAGCCCGTTGAGAACTAGGGCCTAGTGACTTGAAACTCTCAACCATTCCTGTGTGCGAGTACTGTTGTCAGGGAAGGAGGGGACCTACAGTTTTAAGCTGAATCCGAACGGCTGATTTGAGAAAGCACTCTTCATGACAAGAATTACTCTTGCAGAATTTGTCAATTCCTCGCAAGAGGCAGTACCCGTGAAAAAAACTTTAGATGGCATAGGCAGGGATCGAACCCAAGGCCTCTAGCATGACAGTCCAACCATAATACCACGGGTACTACATGTGTCGCAAGTATTAATACAAATTATACAAAATTAATCAATTGGATACAAAATAAAGAGTTTTCCCATAGAGGTGGGTTGAATTTGACAGCTCGTGACAGCCATATTGCTTCTTTTACTTTCGGTCAAAAGATCTTCTTTTAAGTAGTCACTAATGAGTAATGACAAATCATCATGGCAGTGACAGTGTTAAAAAACACGTGCGAATGAATAAACTTCTTTTTTGAAAATGATGCCGACCAGAACATCACCGTCAATGGCGATCGCTATAGCTGAATAATCACCAACTTCTTGTCGCTTCTGAATTTGAATATGTTAGTACCGAAGACATGTAGTTTCAACAGGCATAATTACCGCGTCACTGAGGTGTAGGTACATTGATTTTGAATTCCTGAACATTGCAATGATAGGGAAAGATAGAGCGTGGCAAGGCATTCCACATTCGCGTAGTACGGCTAGAAAATGAATCTCTGTACTTCATAGTACGGCCGAAGTTGGGCTCAAGGGTAAACTGAGGGGAGGAATGCAACTGGCTATTTCACTAGAGCATAGTCCCTTAAAATAACGGTAAAAAAGCGTGATACAAGAAACTTTACGACGATGTTCGAGTGACGTAATCGAGTTGATGGATTTCATGTCACCAATCAATTTAAAAGCTCTTCTTTGAATACTGTCTAAGAGGCCGCGACTTCGTCCGCATTGGATAGTTTTTTGGATAGTAGTATGAAAAAGAGAGATGGGATGAGGCCATACTAAGTGTGATTGTCATAGGTTAGGTTAGGTGACGAACCGAAGAAATCATTAAGTATTAAATAAACAATTAAATTTACACGACAAATAAAATATTTGCAGGATTTCTCTGTAATTTGCATGCGTCCGACAACGGCGTGTGCCCTCACGTGTGTGCCCGTTCGGGTAGACCCACTCAGTGATGTCCTCCCCCCGCGCCGCACTACCACCATCCCCACCTGCCTCGTCTACCACGTGCGAACCCCGCCCGCGCACTCGAATTATCAGAAGTAGAAGACAGACCCTGTGAATTATTTGTTGTACCTACATGGCTCGTGTTTGGCAATGAAAGATTGAGCATAGCAAAGTTTAGGTTTAAAATTATTATTTGTGGAACTTGGTGGGAGCCACAGTTTGCGTCTAACGTTGAGGGCTTGAGGCACGGGTATGATAATTTTAACACGTTCGACAACTTATTTCATAAGGGTTGAGAATGCGTTGTTTTTGTTTGTAATACCAATTTTATCCAAATATTATTAAAATCTTTGGTAATTTAGGAGTGAAAGCGATCAGATTCCCCGGAAAGTAATTTTTCCCATATAAATGCGTTGTTTTCCCGAGGTCAAAAGTAACTCATGTCATTTTTTAAGTCTCAAACTATCTTCTATTTAAATCTGTTCAGCAGTTTGGGTGTAAAAGCGATTGGGCCACCTGAATTTTCCCATGGGAATGCGTCATTTTCCCGGGGTAAAAAGTAGCCTATGTCCTTTCTCGGGTATCAAAATATCTACATACCAAATTTCATGCAAATTGGTTCAGTAGTTTAGGCATGATTGAGTAACAGACAGACAGAGTTACTTTCACATTTATAATAATTAAGTATATGTTTAAAGTTTGTACTTATAAATTACAAATAAATAAGCTTTATTACAAAAAAATAATTCATGCACAAAACATTCATTCCAAAAGTACGCACTTTGTTATGTATTCAAAATTTTACTTTTTCAGTATATTAACAGAATTTAAAAAATAGCAGTTTCGGTGTTTTCACTTTGGTTTTGAATTCCTGAATATTCAAATGAGAAAAAAAGACTTAGTGTAATAAATTACTATATTCGTGTAGTACAGCTAAAGAGCGATTTCTGTACTTCACAGTAAGACTGAAGTTTTGCCTTAGGGTATACTGATAAGCACATTAGTGCGAGGGTTGAATTACTTGGGGAAAGGAATGGAAGTGCCTAGTTTGCTAAATCACAATCCGTTAAAATAATGATACAAAAGTTGAGACAAGAAACTTTAAGAGGGTCTTCAAGAAACTTAAATGAATTAACATGAATGCTCTTGGACATTTTCCTGTCGAAGAGGCTTAAGTAACCTGGAGAACTAGCCCAGATGATGTAAATTATACTCAACTTTAAACTTATATACAAATCATAGGGGGACAAAATTCCTTTCGACGCCTCAGGAAATCAAACATTTTGCGAATTTGTTGGCAATATCGCGTATACGTGATCTATTTATAGGATGTAGTTTTTGGTAAACTATTAAACCTATTAACAAAAATAATTTTGTTAATTGAAATTTATTGGCTTTGGCTACGAGTATTATCCAGAAATTTGCAAATGTTCTTACTGTTCAAAACCAATCACGCAACTTTTGCAAAACAATAAAGTCTTCTGTCGCCAATTTCATTTAAAAAAGGTTCGTTTCTCGTTTCAATAAATTCTGCAAAAGGAAACTAATCCATTTTTATCACACATCAAGTAAAATTTACCATGCAATTTTAATCCTTGCTTTTTGGCAACTAGCCCAAACCAAATATAATTCGAATCGAAGCCTCACACGCAACAACAACTAATTCTACTACTAACCAATTCTAACATATTTTTCATACTATATAGTTATTTAGGACCCAATTATCATTTGTAATAGCATTTTGTTATCGTCTCTCTTATTGTTGCCGATACGATTTTGCATTTTAAATGCCCTTAATTTGTTTTGCTAAAATTTTTTAGACAATTTGATTGCGCACATTAAAAAGGTATAACAAATGAAAAGTCATCCCACAAGGTAATATTGTTTTCATGTGTGACAATGCTTTCTTTGAGATCAAGACGGAAATGCAAACTCAATTGTCCTAGTTTCGATATAGCACGATTACCTAAAGGATATTCTGAAGGATGAGACTTTATTTTGCAATAATATTGAATGTGAATGTTACCCTCTGTATCTTATTTATTTATTCATTTGTAGAACAATTTGTCACGAGTGAACGTGAGTCCTTTGGGTGAGTGTAACAAATTTAGTTTGCATGCATTTATTAGGGTTACGTAGGTCACATTTAAGAACTTTAACATTAGTTTTAACTATTAGAGTTAAATAAATAACATGAATGGCATACTTCAAGGATATTGGTTTGTTCAAATTTCTACTTGCCCTAGCAAAAAAATACAAATGATGGGTACATGAACCCTAATATTAAGGACATCAATATACGGCCACATTTCTATCGACCCAATGATTTGAAAGTTACAGAATGAATTTTGCTTTATTTTACTTTCAAGAGTGTTCTATAAATCAAGTCCCTTTTTGTTCTTTGTATATACATAAGTCATTGATATGAAAATTGGGTTCAGAATTCAAGATATCAATAAATAATAAATCATTTAATCTTAGAATAAAAATAACACATATTTTTTCCTTTAGAGATATGGTCCTAAGTCAAAGTTAGTTTATATGGATATATCATTTTATAACTTAACACTTACGAGCTTTGTTTAAAAGAAATGGGCCACACGTGCATAAAAGTCTTGTATAATTTAAGATTTGTATTCGTTATACTTGTTGTAAAGAAATTAAAATGAATTTAAATAAAAAACAATAAATTCATTATTTGAATTTTCTATAAATAGTTTAAGGAAAAATATTTAAATTTTTTAGTGACATTAATATTTAATTTTATACAACATATCGTACAAATTTTATATTTAAATATGAAATTTAGTACTCTATTTTATATAATTGAAATTAAACTTTATACATTTTCAATAAATACATTTTGTCTGAAATATTTTATTGTTCGACGAAGACAAAACCGTGGTTTTAAATTTACTTTCCAAATGGTATAGAGGTTTCAATAAGAAATTATTTACTTTAATTTAAATCATAATTTAGTCAAGCAAAAAGCATTTTTATTTAATGTTGAAAGAATTGTTATATTTAATCTTTTTTTTATTGTCTTAAGACAAGCTATATTCTGAACTTACAGCCTTTCCGTAAGTTCAAAAAAAAAAAAAAAAAAATTCTCAGAAGAACTTCACTTTTTAATGAGCTTTAAAAATTGTTTGCTAGGTCAGTTTCAATCCTAATTAAGACACTTTGAAAAGAATAAAGATGCAAGATGTTAAGCTTGGAATATTTTTTTAGATTTTGTGTGACTTTTGTTTAAACTTAATGTTAGAGATTTAATGCATTGAAAATAAAAATAAATAAAAACAACAAAAATACAAATATTAATTTTGTAACATATTTTCATGAAAAATATGTGAAAAGGCCCGCTTTGCTTTTTTGTTCATCCCTAGAAAGTGAAATGGAAATAGATTCTACATTTTGTCCTGCTTAAGACAAAAGTAACAGACTAATTTACAGATTATTAAAAATTAAAATTATATAACCTCAAACATTGAATTTTTCACGAACTGTCTATAATACATTCAAATACTTATAATAATTAAATATAATCTTGCATAAGATTTTTCGCTTTAAAAAATCAAAAATATTTTATACATATATCGAAGCAATTAATCACTTTTTTAGATTAAAAAAATTATTACAGAAGTGTAAACAAAATTGTTTGATGTTAAATTGTTATATTAAATGTTTGAATGAGAAATATTAAATTTTTGAAAGTTCCAAAATATTACAAAACTCATAAATTCTGACACGCTCTAAAATCTGTCTGTTTGAATGTTTAATTAATAACGTGTGAATTTGATAAGCATAACTTTAAATAAGTGGAACATAATTTATCAAAATTTATATCGTTTTGTAGATTTTGTACGAAAATTTCCATTACATAAAAAATAAAATGCACGGCTGGGTAGCACGAATTTGCTTCTGCATCCAAAGACTCTGTTTAAAAATAGAACTTTTATTTTAAAATTTATCTATAAAATACGTTTTTTTTATACGTAACAGGCCGTCGAGAACTGATCCTAGTGACTTACAACTTTTAACTATTCATGTGTGCTAGTCATTTCAGGGATGGAGGGAACCTACAGTTTTAAGCCAAATCCGAACGGCTAATTTGATAAAGCACTTTTCAAGACAAGAACTAGTCTTGGAGGATTTTTCAATTCCTCGGAAGAGGCAGTACCCGTGAAAAATAATTTTTTTAAGGCAGGGATTGAACCCAAGACATCTGTCATGACAGTCCTACGCACTAACCACTGTTATTTAGAGGTTATTAATATACATTTTGCATGTGATTTTTGTAAAAAAAAATGATGAGCCGTTTTCCAGATATCGAATTTTGAAAGAAAACATTTTTTTTATAAATCCAAGGAAAAAACAATGACATTTTTGATCATCAAATATTATTAAGACTGTATAAGACCTTGTGCAGAAAATTATTGAAATCGGTTCATTAGTTCTTGAGAAAACTTAAAAACAGAATAACGGTTCAATAGGGGTACCATTCTGGAGCAATACAAAAATATTGTTTTTGTCTTGAAGGAGGCCATGTTAAGAACAAAATTTGAAGAGAAAATTTAATAAAAATCTATCGATTCGTTTTTGAGAAAATTCGAATTTTCGATTTTTGGACAAGAAATTTATATGGAAAGGAGTATTGTTATTTTTTATCTTAAAATCTTAATTTCCAAGTTTGAACTCAATCGGCCAATAGACAGACGGACAGAATAATCAAACGCACTTTTTTCGACTTATCTACCATTGTAATTTTATGTTTAATTAAAATCTTAAGTTTGAACTTTTTACGAATGTGATACTTGCAAGTAAAAATGTTGGGATTAATAACTTGTGCTTAGTGCCTCTTAAAATGATTTATTAATATTTTTTTGCAATAAGCCAAATTGTCATTCCAGGAATTTTAAAAAGTATGCAAACAATAACTAAATGTTTGAGATGTGTTTTCGTTAGGTTTTTTTATTTTTATTTTACCAAAAGTTTGCTCTCAATATTCGTAAGAAGTATTTATTGTAGGTTTTCAATTTTCCTGTCAAAAACATTACTCTAAAAATTTGTCTTTGTTAGATATAATTTTTTCTGGAGATAAAATTATTGTATTGTTTCTTTAATATTAGAAATGTCAAATGTCCTTACTGAACTATTTTTTAACTTTTTAAGTTAAATCCAATTCGGTATGACGTCACAATTTGTAAAACAAAATTTAATCAAAGTCGAAAGTGTTCTTACG
Source organism: Eupeodes latifasciatus (assembly GCA_920104205.1). NCBI lineage: Eukaryota > Metazoa > Arthropoda > Insecta > Diptera > Syrphidae > Eupeodes > Eupeodes latifasciatus. The sequence goes on along the minus strand of OV049926.1, from coordinate 23,943,831 downwards.
TACAGACCTAAGGACGTAGCAATCAAAAACTGTTATTTTTTTGAAAAACGCCGAAAAATTTCAAAATTTTCATTTTGACTTCTCGGGCTGATTACAATAACTTCTATTAATTATTAATTTAACTCCAATAAAATTATTTTAACTTTTTAGGGACATCTGTATACAAAAAACTTATCAAATCAATTTTGATAACATTTAAAGGTAGTCGAAAATTAGATCATGGCTTCTTTGAGTTCTTAGTTTTCAATTTTTGGTATAGATATAAATAAAGGCTACAAATTAATTGGAATTTATAATACATTATTTCAAAGCATATTTAATATTTTTACGTCTAGAGTAGTTACAAATTGTATTTAAAACACCGGTAATTTTTAATATATGTAAAAACTATGTATCATCGATTGCTAAAATTTCGAATGAGAAGTTTTGAAAATGAGTTTTTTTTTTAACTTCCCATAGGATTATTGTAATGGGTCCGATTTGTCAAATTGAAAATTTTGACATTTCTCGACGTTTCAAGGTCCCTAGAGTCGAAATAAAAGATTTTTAGAAATATGTCTGTGCGTGCATGTGTACGTACGTTCGCGACGTTTTTTTCGTCGTCCATAGCTCAAGAACCAGAAGAGATATCGACTTCAAATAAATTTTGTTATACAGATAATAAGGCAGAAAGATGCAGAAAGGGCTCTCAAGAAAATTGCGTGGGTGGTTTTTTTACCATAGCAGTTTAAATTTGGTTAAACATTTTGGTTAAACCTAAATATCTCATGAACCAATGGCGCTAGAGACTTGAATTAAATTTTATAATATATATTGTAACGTAATACAAAACAATTATATTTTTGGAAAAAAATCCAATTATGGTTTTTTTATAAATCAAAAAAACTGAAAAAAAAATTTGTCACCTCGAAAATTTTAGGACCAAAATATGATTTCATCCACAAAACAATTTTGTGCAACGAAGAATAATGTTTTTGACATCTGATAAAATTTTGAGAAAAATCTAATTGACAGTTTTTTTTATAAAAAATAAAATCCTAAAAAAAATGTACTCATAGTTCGTAAAAAAAAAATTAAAAAAATTGAATTTCGACGCAAATATCTTTTCAAAAACTTGAGATTAAGGCTTCAAACTTTTTTTATCTTATAAGAAATATTGTTTTCAACATTCTGAAAAATGTTGAGAAAAATCGAATTGACAGTTTAAAAAAAAAAAATTAAAAACCTAAACAAAATTAATAAAAGTTGGTAAAATTTGATTTTCTTCTCAAATATCTTTTCAAAACTTGGAGATATTGGCTTTAAACTACTTTAATCTTTCAAAAAATATTGTTGTCAACATTCAGTAAAATTTTGAAAAAAATCGAAGTGGCAGCTTTTGTACAAAAAATTAAAAACCTCAAATATCAATATATTTCAAAAAATTTAGATAATGGCTTCTAACTAATTTTAACTTATAAGAAATATTGTTTTCAACATTCGATAAAATTTTGTGAAAAATCGAATTGACAGTTTTTTTACAAAAAATAAAAACCTAAAAAAAAACAATACTAAAACTTGGTAAACATTTACTTTCGACTCAAATATCTTTTCAAAAGTTACAAATATTGGCTTCAAACTCATTTTATTTCACAGAAAATATTGTTTTCTATACTCATATATCATTCGATATAAAAATCCAACAGTCCGTTTTTTCATAAAAAAATAAAATCTACAAAAAATAGTACGCAAACTTGGTAAAAATTGATACATATAGACAAACTTTTAAGCAAGACAAATCGACAGACGGGATGGGAAGTTATCAGTGTGGGTCGCATCCCAGCCTCTTTTTTTTTTAAATTAATCTTAACAATATTTGTCAGATTATAAAGCAAAACAATATTATTTAAAAATGAGTTTTGTAAAACGAAGTGGACTTTTTGTCACCATGTCTGAAATCAATATTTTTCAAAACAAAACATTTAATTAGATGGTGCAACTTAAGGGTTGTATTTGGAATAATTTTCTAACCCTCCTGCTTTTTTTAAACCCTGTATAGCTATGCAAATTTTCACACTCCCACATTCTCTTCCTCTGGGATATAGAGCACAAATTTGAATTTTTGTGTTTCCTCTGCTGGTATGTTGCTTTCACAAATGTACAAAATCTAATTTAAACTCAGGTAGAAATGCATGGAAGCTTAAATTGCTTTAGATTGGATAGAAACACGCGAACAGCACTATAAGTGCTAATGTAATAGCTTAGATTTGATAACATACCTAGAGTGCAGGCTACAGATGGTGTAGCCATCATATGCTACAAGCAAATGTTGATTTTCTTATTTAAAACAAAATAAAGGAAGTCGGTAACGTTCGTGTCTTTGTCATGTCCTCTTTTTAAAGCTTAGTAAATGTTTGTACAAAGTTTGAATGGGATTGAAATTTTTATTTGAACGTGAAAGTTAATTCAGAGCAAAGAATTGTTTTCAAAATTTGTCAGAATATAAATCCTTTTATTGAATCCTTTCATTTGTGAGAGTGTTTAAAATTTAATCAATTTAATGAAACGAATATAAAAAACAAACAATTTTTGTTTGGCATTTTTTGAATTGCATTATTTTTCCAAAGGAAAGTTTATCATCCTTGACCTTGAAACATCATATAACAATTTAATCCATTTGTCTTGTCCAAATACCGTATCCATCATAAATCGATTAGGTTATAGGACTTGGTTTCCCTTAAAGATAAAGAAAAGAAGAATAGCAAATAAAGTGAATTCACCTTTGTCCTTTTGTCTGATAATTTGATTACGTATGCAGGATAAAAGTTGACGCATCCTCGCACAAAATGGTACATGGTAATGGTACATACCCATCACACTTGATCCGGAACAGCCTGGAACAAAACTCTTAAGCTGATGATGATGACGAAAAACCATTGGATTCAAATAAGTCATGACTCATTGTCATGAGGACAAACGAATATGAAAATGCGCTCTCTTTTTTGTCCTTAACGTTTCGAGGAAAAATTTCAATTGTGTTCAACGGTGATTTCAACAAAAAAGGACTTTTATTTGAATGAAATACGATTAAAATGTTTAAAAAACGAAAAAGGTTAGACATGATGACAGAAAATAAATTGAATTTGCATACATTTATTTGCATGTTAAGTGATTTTTTCTTTGTTTTTGTTTTTCTGCTTCTGACAACCAGAAAGCTCATAAATAAGCTCATTTATAAGTATTATTATTTCCTCTGATATGAATATGATTTTATGGTAAAAAAATTAACTTGATTCATCTTTTTATTATTTTTTTATGATTTTAGCACCTTGTCGAAAAACTTCAGGTAAGTATTAATTTTCATAATGCGAATATTGCGATTTTAGGTTGGGAATGATTTGTATGTATGTATACAATTATTTTTCATAAAATATTATGCAGGGTGTCCAGTAAAGTATGGTCCAAACTGAATATGGTAATAAGCTAGGTCATGACCTTTCAGGATTTGGTTACTTGTCAATACCGGCTACTTTAATGAAAATTAAAAAAAAAAAACAAGAAAGTAAATTAAAGTACGATTCTGCGTAAAATTAAGAAACCAATTGTCAAATAGATAATTTAAGAAAGGTGTTTTATCAACGTTTCAAAGATAGATATCTCAAGAGCAAGTATAGAGATATCGACTTCAAATAAATTTTGTTTTACACATAATAAAACCAAAAGGTGCAGAAAGGACTTCCTAAGAAATTGAGGAGGTGTTTTTTTTACTACATCAGCAATTTAAAAAAAGAAAGTTAAAATTTAGGTCGACCACAAATATCTCATAAAAAAAAACGTTACTGACTTCCAATAAAATTATGTATTATATAGTGTGACGAAATACCAAATTATTATAACCTTTAAAAAAAAATGTACGGTTTTTATAAATAAAAAAAAAATACAACAAATATTTGTCACCTCGAAGCTTTTACAAACAAAAATTTGTCACCTCCAAAATATTTGTTCGCAATGAAAACCAACGTTTTTGGCATTTGGTAAAGTTTTGAGAAAATGAAATTAACAGTTTTGTTTACAAAAAAAAAACTAAACAAACACTACTAAAAGTGGGTAAAAATTGATTTTCCTCTCAGATATGTTGGTAGCAATTGAACATATTGTCTTCAAACTAATGTTATCTTTTACAAATCATTGTTTTTAAATTTTAGGAAAAACCAACCAATTTTAGAAAAAAACAAGAATTGTTAAAAACTAATATCTTATTCGAATACTTCAAGAATATTTAAAGAAATCGATTTTAAAATTATTTCATTTCATGCCAAATTTTGTTGTTAAGGTAAGATAATTGGTATTTTTTTATTTATAACAAACAAAAACTTTTCAAAAATTGACAAGAATTGTTTTTAGACGAAAAATTTCAGGAACAAAAACAGATATTGAAATCAAACTAAGTATGATTAATATGCAAAATATTATTGCCAACTTTAACGAGTAGTTATTTTTTTAGGAGTATTCAATTGAAAACTTTTTTTTGCGAAACACAAAAACCTACAAAAGTATTATGAGAACAAAGAAAGATATTGACTTCAAATTTTTGTATCTAACACAAAATAATGTTACATTAATTCTTATAAAAACAAACATAATTTAAATAATTGGTCAAATCGTTATTAATTCAATATTACATTAATGTTTTGCTAGTTTTAGATAAATCGACAGACGAACACTGTGGGCTGTATCATATCAAGAAATTAATCTAAGTTGGTCCATCAGCTTTAGAAAATGTAGACCAAGGGCTTCCAGACTACCGAACAAGGGAGAAATTCATTGCATGAGAATTTTAAATCACTGTTTTTGGTTTAAATTAAATTTTTTAACTTTAACATAGTTTTTCAAAACGTAATAAGTTATCATTTGTACATTATTATTTACTCATAAATGGTTATTGTATTCATTTAAGGAATCGCATCTCAAACAAAATTACTCATATGCCACAGTGAGTGTTAGCAAATTATTCTGTTTTTAATGACATTTAGTTTTGATCAAGGTCTTAAATTTATTTATAAGTTGAGTTCAATGCACAAAATAAAGAAATAGTGAAATACTTTAAATACGTAACAAGAATAAAGAAATATTAATAAACATATATAAATAGAAGAAAGCAAAGTTTATATCCAGTAGATATACAGGGTTATCCATTTTGCGGTTTCAAAAGTAAACGTAAATAAAACACATATTAAATAGATTTTTTTGTGATATTTCTTTTTTATTATAAAGTTTGAACATTTAAATTTAAATGACCACCACGCGAATTTTTGCAACCATAGATTCTTTTGAGGTAATTTTCGACCACTTTTTGACACATATTTGTCGGTATATTTTCCATAGCTTGACGAAAGTTGGTTTTTAAATGCTCAAGAATTAAAGGTTTATCTGCTTAAACACGGTCTTTCGCGTAGCCACACAAAAAAAGTCCAGCGATATCAAATCGCATCATCTTGGTGGCCAGTTGATATCGCCACCACGAGAAATTAGGCGGCCAGGAAATGGGTCCTGAATAAAGCAATATTCGCTCGAGTTGTCTGGCATGTTACACTGTCTTGTTGAAACCACATATTTTCCAAATCGTATTCTTCAATAGCAGACAAAGGAAAAGTAGGTTACCATATGTTCATAACACTGCGAATTGACGGTGACAATCCTTTCGAAGAAGTAAGGTCCAATCACACCTCCGGACAAAAGAGCGCACCAAACAGTGACTTTTTAACTTCCCATAGGAAGTTATTGTAATGGGTCCGATTTGTCAAATTGAAAGTTTTGACATTTCTCGACGTTTCAAGGTCCCACGTGCGTACGTTCGCGACGTTTTTTTCGTCGTCCATAGCTCAAGAACCAGAAGAGATATCGACTTCAAATAAATTTTGTTATACAGATAATAAAGCAGAAAGCTGCAGAAAGGGCTCCCAAGAAAATTGCGTGGGTGGTTTTTTTTACCATAGCAGTTTAAAAAAAAGGTGCAAATTTTGGTTAACCCTAAATATCTCATGAACCAATAACGCTAGAGACTTGAATTAAATTTTATATTATATATTGTAACGTGATACAAAACAAGTATATTTTTGGAAAAAAAATCCAATTAACGGTTTTTTTTATAAATCAAAAAAACTGAAAAAAAATTGTCACCTTACAAATTTTACGAATACAAAATGATTTTATCACCAAACCAATTTTGTGCAAAGAAAAATAACGTTTTCAACATCTGGTAAAATTTTGATTATAATCGAATTGACAGTTTTTTTTATAAAAAATAAAAACCAAAAAAAAAATTAATAAAAGTTGGTAAAAATTGAATTTCGACTCAAATATCTTTTCAAAAACTTGAGATTAAGGCTTCAATTTTATTTTATCTTATAGGAAATATTGTTTTCAACATTCTGAAAAATGTTGAGAAAAATCGAATTGACAGTTTTTTTACAAAAAATAAAAACCCAAAAAAAAAAAATTAATAACAGTTGGTAAAAATTGATTTTCGACTCAAATATCTTTTCAAAACTTTGAGATATTGGCTTTAAACTACTTTTATCTTTCAAAAAATATTGTTGTCAATATTCATTAAATTTTGAAAAAAATCGAATTGACAGTTTTTGTACAAAAAATTAAAAAGCGAAAAAAAAAAATAACAAAAGTTGGTAAAAATTGATTTTCGACTCAAATAATCTTTTCAAAAATTTGATACATTGGCTTCAAACTAATTTTATCTTATAAGAATTATTGTTTTTAACATTCGAGAAAATTTTGAGAAAAATCGAATGGACAACTTTTTTTACAAAAAATAAAAACCTAAAAAAAGACAATACTAAAACTTGGTAAAAATTTACTTTCGACTCAAATAGCTTTTTTAAAATTAAAAATATTGGCTTCAAACATATTTTATTTCACAGAAAATATTGTTTTCAGTAATTTTTTTATAAAAATCCAACAGTCCTTTTTTTCATGAAAAAATAAAACCTACAAAAAATAGTACCCAAATTTGTAAAAAATTGATTCATATAGACAAACTTTTAAGCAAGACAAATCTACAGACGGGATGGGAAGTTATCAGTGTGGGTCGCATCACAGCCTCTTTTTGTTAATGTAATGGCCTCTCTTCAATTACTTGAAGAGTGAGAAATGTACTTCGTCGCTAAAGAAAATTCTGTTTGAATAATCGCCGTCCACCGCCTGTTGTTCAAGCACCCATTCGACGTATCTAAGACGTTGTGAATGGTCATCTGGCTTCAGTTGTTGTGTAAGCTGGACTTTATTTGAATGTAGGTGTAGGTCTAAATGCAAAATACTACATAATGTGCCGTAAGACAGTCCTAATTATTGAGATTGGCGTGTCTTCAGCAACAATTTCACTCACAGTATCGCTGCTGTACGTGCGAAACGATGTCCAATATCTTCAAATTTGTTCGCAATTTTGCCAATTGCTTGCGTAGTTGGACGATTGTGTAAACCATAATTTCCTCTTAAAGCACGATATGTGGCTGTGGCAAAATCAACATTTTTGTAGTAGGTTTTAACAATTTTAATGCTTTAAGCGATCCATTTTCGTAAATGTCAGACTTCTAACTGAAAAAAAAATTGGTTTGACAACTTAGTTTGACAGATGTCGAATTCCAGCCCTATACTTTTGAAACCGCAAAATAAATAACCCGGTATAAATCTGGTTTTCAGTCTGAATGATAAGACTTACATACATTTATTGTGAAAGGCTGAAAGTTCTTTCTCTACACATTTTTCATAACACAATGTACATTTTATATATACATTGTTTTATTCTTTTATTTTCAAAATATAATTTTTCCATAAAATTGAACCAACAACCAATGATGCCCTCGTGTGGAAAAATTCTAATAATTGCGATTTTATACGATGAGGTTTGCTTTTAATCTATAATCAAATTAATGTGTGGCAACAATATAAAATATGTGATTTCTTGCCTGTCGAGTGAAAATTGATAAAATCTTTTTCGAATATTTTTATTACATTTTTGGTTAAATAGAATTTTATTTATTATTTGCACTTAGCGTGATTTTTATGGTAGTTATAAATTTTAAGACATACAAAAAATGTATCAGTTGTAAATTAAAGTAAATTTATATAAACATATGGAAATGAATGAGGTCAAATTTTTTAGGTTTTTCATCTCAATAAATTTGTATATAGCATTGAAATACTTCTGTTTTTGGAAAATTGTAAAAATTTTAAATTTTCTTGCATCTATAAATAGTGATGTATTTTTCCTTAGAGAATGTTAACTTTGAACAAATAGTTTTGATAACAAAATAAAAATAAACTTCTGATGTCAACATTTTATACCTGAAAACAGACTTAATGATATTTCATTTGAAAAACATCTCTTTATCCTTGAAATGGTAACACAAAAAACCTCTTTCGGAGAAGTCTTATCATCATGAACTGCTTCTTCCAATAAATATCAATTTAAAAGTAAAATAAACTTTCGCTTCGACATTCATCGAAAATATTTTCCTCGTCGTTGAAGTGGAAAATTATATATTGAAAGCAATTGAAAAATTGGTTACGAAAAATATGCAGTAACAATTTGTATGGATTTATGTTCATAAGTTTAGTTTTTAATGGTTTTTTTTCTAAAAATAAAAATTATTATGCGTTTTAATTATCTCGATTCATTGACTACCTTTTTGTTACAAATTATGTGGAAGCATTTTATTTCTTCTTTGGAAATTTTTGACTTGTGAATTTTATAACACATTATTTCCTTAGACCCCTCAGGTAATAAAAAGCACACGAGGCTTAACTTGTTATCTATGAAGTAAGTTTTTTTTACATCAGTTTGAATTAATAAAGCAGATATTTTCGACTTTTTACATAAATTAAATATTTCACGCAGAATAAACCGTCCTGCAATAGCAATTAAATAGCTTGGAAACAAACTTCCCAAAATCTTAGAAAAGCATAAAACTTTACCTTTGTGAAAAGTAATAGAATTTTATGTTTTTTAAAGTGTCTTTATGTATGTTAAAGTAAAACATCATTCACTAGTAATTTATTTTCCCAAATGACAATATGCAAAAGGTTTTAATTAAATTCTTGTATAAAGTGAATGCCAAGTGAGTATTTTTGTCGTTTCTTAAATAGTAATTATGATTTTTCTAGTCTACAGTACTCTTTTGTTATTCATACGCATGTACAGTACACATACATTTTCTTTCTAGTCATTTGATTTTCAAATTAAATTTAAGACCAACATTACGCTGTTAACTTATAGGATATTTTGACTAAGAATGTGATTTGAAGGCATTTTCTTCAAATCTCAATTTTATCCCGTGAGATATACTCGTAAAGACTCAAAAAAAAAGTTTGATTTTTGTACACACATTTTCAAAATATCTTCAAGTTTAAATTAAATTCAATGTAATGATTTACATACCACACAAAGTAACATCGATGCAGATATCGATTCGCTTCTACTATTATTAACATATATAAATCTTAAAACTTTCTTAAATGTTTAATGTTTCAAAGAATTTATTTGTTCCATCAGAATATTTTCATGAGCGAATTATTTTTGATATAACTTTACCGGAAAATTAACGTCTTCTCACATATTGACGTTGATATTTAAATCAAGTGTTAATGATGTGACATGATAATAAATTTAGACAGAAAACATATCAAAATGATTCTTCCCAATAGATTAGAGATATATACAAGAAGTTTAACAAAGCAAAATGTCAAGTTACTTGTATCAATTTAAATCACATTAAGAAAGTAATTTATAACACTTCTAGTTTAACATTCAACGAATCTGAATCGGTATGAAGATGAAAAAATAAATGGATCTATAATGCAATTTAAACGAAAGTGTTCTATCTTCTTAAAAGTTCTTAGCAGTCTTTTATGTACTTCTTGTAAGATAAATGTAAGAAAAGTATCTTAAACGATAATAATTTATCATTTGTATCCTTTTCACTAAAGGTTGCATGCTCTACTTTTTGTTTTCTTATATGTATATATTTTTTACACTTGCAACTTCACGCGAAGCATTCATTATTTTAATCTTCACAGTACATTAGGGTTTTGCTCGAAGTCGAGAAGAAATAAGATTAAATGAGATGAAAAATTACATTCTGTGAAATTACTTCGAGTATAAGTTTTGGTTTGAGAAATTAAGAAGCTTTATGACTGACCCACAACAGCGAAACTAATTTCATAACTTGTAAACTTTAATATTAAGATAATTTTTGAATTTAGAAGCACTGCTGATTATTATCACATGGAACGTTATTTTCTATTAATACTGGTGTTATCCTTGGGGCTAGATGTTATGAAAAGGGTACCTTAGAGAGTAATTTTATTTAATTAATAGTTAACTAGTTGTAAAAGAACTGATTTTTTGGTACCTATTCAAGGTTTTTTTGTTAGTGCTTTGCTAACTTTAAAAACAATTAGTTGCTTCTCTTGACTTAAAATCTCCAAAAATTATAATTGTATGTATTAAAACTTTAATAATTTTAAAAAATGCTCATGTTTTTGTGTTTAAATTGTCATTTTAAAAATGTTGAAGGTATGGTATCTGCAAAATTTAAGTTAAGTTAATTATGAATGTAAGTGTATATGGTGAGTAAAAAAAGGTATGTTACCGTCATTCTAATTTAAATTTATTTAATATTTTTCCCTAAACTTTCCATATTTGAATGTATTTCAAATTATGCAAGGAGTGAGACGTCATTTACTTCCTTTAGGAAGTTATAGTAGTCGGTCCGATTTGTCGACTGGAAAAATTTTGACATTTATTGACGTTTTAAGGTCCCTAGAGTCTAAATAAAAGATTTTTGAGAGAGAGAGATGTCTGCGCGTGCGTGTGTACGTACGTTCAAGAAGCTTTTTTCGTCATCCATATCTCAAGAACCAGTTAACAAAGGTTTGTTAGTTATAAGTACTTAACGTAAATAGGTTGAATTTTTTAGAATCAAAGACGTCGTTATGATTTTCTAATTATAATGCCCCCTGAAAGCCATTATCAAAAGAAGAGCGGGGTCTTGTTGCTGATTCCCGAGAACAGAGGAAGACACCTAGCCAAATCGGTGGCATACTTTCAAGAAGTAAAACTGTAATATCAATTTTCTTAAAGCTGAGATAAAATTATGGAGTTAAGCGAAGTTCAGTTAAAAACCTAAATTAACACTTAGGAAGAAATCAAACGCCTAACTGTTAATGAATCGATAAGCCCCCGGCCCCGCGGTAATTGTTAATATTTTAAACCTCAACGTGTCACCAGGCGGGTGCAACAAGTTTTGAAAGGTGATAAAAATATTGAATACGTGAAACGCGTCCCGAAACCAAAACTTTCATCACATCAAGTATCAATTTTTTGAATGAGATAAAATTGAGGAGGCCCATACGGTTGCCAACATTTCTAGCATGATAAACAAACCGAAAAGCAGCATAGAAATGCTCGCAATTTTGAAGTTGGTACTTACGTTGATGGTTTGGGGTGCCATAAGCTGGTGTTTCTACCAAAATAAATTCCCAAAAATATACGGATGTATATTTCAAAAATATAATGCTGCTATTTATGTTTCAAAATATACAAAAGAGTTTTTAAATAAGCAAAACATTAACTCATTGCACTGATGTCCATCCAGTCCTGATTTGAACCCGATTTAAAACGTTTGGGTTCATTTTACACTAAAAATTATTTGACAAGAGTAGTTCAAGAAGACTAAGCCAAAATTAATATGTGTCAATTAAAATCATTAAAAATTTCAATACCACGAGACGTCTACGAGATGTTATTCAACAAAAATGATCAATCACCAAATATTGAACGCTTTTTTAAAAGCTTTAAGTTTTACTAAGAATTACTTTTAAAAATTGACCTTAACATTATTTCGTTCTAAAAAAAAAAATAAACCAATATCAAAATTATAAAGTAAAGTCTTTTTCATATTTTTGGGTTTAGTTGTTAAGATACTAAAAGTAAAATAATGTGTTTGTCCTTATCAATATTTCGTAGAGTGTAGAAAATATTGTCTCCGACAGTTTTTCCATAAAATTTGCAGTCTACAAAAAAATAGTATACGCAAAATTAATAAAAATTGATTTTCGATTCCTGATATCTCGTGAATAAATAAAGGTATTGACTGCAAAATGATTTTATTCTGTGCTAAATTTTCTCAGAAAAATCTTATCTGTTTTGGTTTGTATAAGAAATAAAAACTTTCAAGAAATGTTATTATAATTGGTAGAAATTGTTTCTCCACTAAAAATCTCGGGAAGAAAAATATATTTTGAAATCAAACTGTTTCAGCGTATGCAAAATATTGTTGGTAAAACAACAAAAAACTGATAAGAAATGGTTTTCGACAATGAACAATGAAAAATATTGACTTCAAATTATTTAACTCACAAAAATTATTGTTATGAACATTTAAACAAACAAATCGATAGACGGGATGGGAAGTTATCAGTGTGGGTCGCATCTCAGCCTCTTTTTATTTTAATAATATTTACAAATTAAATGTTTAAAAATTGTGAAACCGTTTTTCTTAAGTGGAAATAAACTTAAAAACAAGATCAATAAATTGTTTTTCATCTCTAAGGAATGAATTAAAATAAATTTAGTTTTCCTTATGTACTAGAAAATTCTCTAAAATAGCTCATAGTTTAGAGTATTTTCAAGATTATTAACTCTACATGAAATGAAAACGTTGTTTTATTATTTATTAATATTGCGAACAAAAATAAATTAGAATTCATTACTTGTAATTTTCATCGACAAAATTTTATTTATGTTGATATATTGTTCAAAATATAATAAAAATCTCTGTTCAAATGTCGGCTTTTTTTTCATTTAAGAACAATTATATTTAATGAATTTGTTGTTACAAACGCTTTTAAGGAAAAAAATTTAAAATAAGCTTAAAAGTCAGAAACAAAAAAAATTACTTTAAAAATGAGTTTAAGCCAGTAATTTCAAAAGAAATAAGAGGCTGGGATGCGACCCATACTTCGATTTGTCTTGCTTAAAAGTTTGTAGGTTTTCGTGTTTTGTTAAAAACGTTGAATTATTCTTAAAAATTTAAAAAGTACCAACAATATTTTGCATATAATGAAATAGTTTGATTTCGAAATCTATTTTTGTTACTGAGATTTTTAGTCGAAAACCAATTTCTACCAATTTTAGTAGCATTTCTTAAAAGTTTATATTTCTTATATAAACAAATAAATTAAATAAATAAAAACAAATTGGATGTATGAAAAATTGTTTGAAGTCAATATCTTCTATTATTCACGAGATATCGAGAACCGAACATCACTTTTTACCAAATTTACTATTTTTTTTTAGATTTTATTTTTTTATAAAAAAAGGCACTGTTGGATTTTTATAAAAATTAATATTTTATACAAATTTAAAAAAATAAAACATTTTTAATCCTAAAATATTATATAAACAATAGGTCCGTTCGCGTACTTTCTACACTAAAATTCGTAAAAAGAGATATTTTAAAGAGTGGGGCTAAAATTCTCTCACAAAAAGACAAAACTACAAAAAAGTAAGCGAACGGGAAAACAACATAATTTTTGAAACATCATCATTCCATTTCGTGTTTAAAATGTTTGTTTGTAAATGGATAAATTAAGACAAAATAAACTTCAATTTGTGCTTAAATTCTGTGTTGAAAGAAATAACGACATTGATGATATTCTGTTGGAGGACTCCGAAGAAGATGAAAGTTTTTTTTACTTATATTCAACCGATTAAAGAAACCCGAAATTTTATAAGTGACAGCAAAAGCGAGCAATTTATTTAATTTATTTGAAGTTCTATCAAATTTGACACTTTTCACAAATCAGCCCAAAGAAATTTCTTGGGCTGAAATTCGTAGGTTGGGGAAATATTTTACTCTCTCGTGAGCGCTCTCTTTTACGACAAACTACGAACTACGTTCATAAGCTCCTAAGGAAGTTTATAATATTGATAGCTTCCTATTCGTGCCATCCTGTCGATATTTCCAAATTTTAACAACATTTTGTATAAGATAAAAAGTTGTATGTTCTCAAGATATGTACACGAGTCGAACACTATTTTTTATCAGTTTTTAGTCGTTTTGTAGGTTTTCGTTTGTTGGTTTTTGTTAACTTCTCATAGGAAGTTATTGAAATGGGTCTGATTTGTCGAATTGAAAATTTTGACATTTCTCCACGTTTCAAGGTCCCTAGAGTCTAAATAAAAGATTTTTTGAAAGATGTCTGTGCGTGCGTGTAACATAATATATCTCATGAACCAATAACGCTAGAGACTTGAATTAAATTTTATATTATAAATTGTAATGTGATACCAAAAATATATTTTTGGAAAAAACTCCGGCAAGATTACGATAACTGAGGTGACAAGATATTATAACGAATTTTTAAAGAACAGTTAAAAACAAGCATTTTTTACTATGGGAGGGGGGGTCTATCTCCTCCCGTTTAGGCAGGAGGGGCAATTTAAAAAATTATAACTTAAAATGGAAAAAAATAATTAAAAAATAACGGTGATACTTACAATTAAGTTTTATACATTTTTTTAAAGCCAACATTCTGTTTTATTAGCCAGTTTTTAATTCAAGTCAAAACTATACGTAGTTTTTGAAAAATTTAATCTGAAACTCAAAATTTGAGTGAAAAAAGTTAAAAAAAAGGTTTAAAGTGTAATTTTTCAATACTTCAAGATTATATCTACCATTGTTTTTATTTCAGAATTTATTGCTCTTATTTGTTTTTGATCAAAAACTGAAAACTAGATGATTTTATGCCTTTTAGTTTTTGAGAAAATTAAAAATAACCACAACTACTATTTTAATTTAATTCTTTTTTTTTTTGCTTGAGTGGTCTTATTTTGATAGTAACAAAGTGCGAGTAAGTGCGAGTTTGGGTGTATGCAACAGTGGGATCTGTAGGGGGGGCATGCTGCCCCCCTGCAACCCCCCTGCTTGGGAACACTATAGGATTTGGGGTGGGTGCAAGTTGGAGTGCGTGCAAGGGGGGTAGGGGGCACGGTTTGGTGGGTGCAAGATGGGGTGCATGCAAAGTTTCTTTTGCATTTAAATAAGCTGGGTTTAAGAAAAATTAATTTACCCTAGGTATATCTTAATCCATATTCGATTATTACTATCAAAATATGACTACGTTAATACTTAAGCAAGGAAAAAGTAATTTAATTAAAATATTTATTTTGGTAATTTTCAATTTTCTCAAGAACTAGAAGACATAAAGTCATCTAGTTTTCAGTTTTTGATCAAAAACAAATAAGAGCAATGAATTCTAAAAAAAAAACAGTAAATAATTTGAAAGTTTTGAAAAACTACACTTTAAACCTTTTTTTTTTAATTTTTTTTGCATAAATTTTTAGTTTAAAACAATTTTTTTCAAAAACTATGCATAATTTTGACTTGATTTAAAAACAAGCTAATAGACAAAAATGTTGGTTTTAAAAAAAGGTATAATACTTAATTGTAAGTATTACCGTTATTTTTTAATTATTTTTTTTCCATTTAATGTACATATTTTTTAAATTGCCCCTACCGCCTAAAAGGGGGGAGATAGACCCCCCCTCCCATAGTAAAAAATACTTGTTTTTAGCTGTTCTATACAAATCCGTCATTAAACTTTGTCGCCTGAGTTATCGTACTCTCCCCAAAATTCCAATTAACGACTTTTTTTATAAATCAAAAAAAAGTGAAAAAAATATTTGTCAATTTGTTCAACGAAGAAAAACGTTTTTAACATCTGGTAAAATTTTGAGAAAAATCGAATTGACAGTTTTTTTTTATAAAAAATAAAAACCTAAAAACACATTACCCAAAAGTTGGTAAAAATTGTTTTTCGACTAAAATATATTTTCAAAACTTTGAGGTATTGGCTTCAAACTAATTTTTTCTTTTAAAAAATATTCTTGTCAATATTCAGTAAAATTTTGAGAAAAATGGAATTGACAGTTTTCATACAAAAAATAAAAACCTAAAAAAAACAATATTAAAACTTGGAAAAAATTTACTTTCGACTCAAATATCTTTTCAAAAATTAAAAATATTGGCTTCAAACTTATTTTATCTCACAGATAATATTCAGTAATTTTTATAAAAATCCAACAGTTCGTTTTTTCATAAAAATTTAAAATCTACAAAAAATAATACGCAAATTTGGTAAAAATTGATGTTCAGTTCTCGATATCTCTCAAATTAATTTAATTCATCCAATTTGTATTTGTTTATATAAGTAATAAAAATTTTTAAGAAATGCTACTGAAAATTGGTTTTCGACTAAAAATTTCGTTAACTAAAAATATTTCGAAATCAAACTATTTCATTACATATATGCAAAATATTATTGGTAATTTTTATATTTTTAAGAATAATTCAACTGACAACTTTTTTAACAAAACACGAAAACCTACAAACTTTTAAGCAAGACAAATCGACAGACGGGATGGGATGTTATCAGTGTGGGTCTCATCTCAGCCTCTTTTTTATGTTTTTACTTTGTAAAAGAAAAAGAAATAAATATTATTCTTTGACGCATAAAATAATTGTACAGGTAATATCATTTTTGGAATAAATTGTTCACCGTATTTTAAAGTTTGTATATTAAAAAAAACACCCACTCAATTTTCTTAAAAGTCCTTTCCCTAAAAATCTTTGATTTAGTACAGTCTATGGACTTCAATCGTCGAGGTCGTGTCAAAGTTTTCAATTCCACAAATCGCTAATAAAGGCTCTATGGGGTTAATGGAAAATAACAAAACATTTTTTTTTAGTGTAGTTAAAATAAATACAGACATTTGCATCTTAAACAGATAAATCTATTTAAATTCAGAATTCAAGCAATAAGAAATTTAGCAGTTATATTGACGTATCTTCTGAAAACTTCAACAATATTGAAAAACAAAATTCTTGTAAGACTGCCTTTAAAAAAAAGTTCTAGTTTCATGAGAAAATAGAAAACTTAATTATTAAATTTGTCATCTCCCTCGCAATCAGAACTTAAAAAAAAAAAAAAACATTTTCCCACAACAATTAAAAATCTGAAGTTGGCAACTCTTCCGTTTTTATATCCTTCAACAAAATCGAATTCCACTAAAACGTGCAACATTCGTAAAGAACCACACCGGCCGGCATTGCTAAGGCACGCACTCGCTCAACTTCTAAATCAAGGTCAACATAAAAGGCGAGCACGTGGTTGAGGCCGCTTCGTGTTGTGTTTTGGTTGCATATCGAACAAGCGCCGGCCGGCTAAGACAGTTCTTCAAACATGTTTGATACAAATCTGGCGAAAAACATTTCAAACACGTTCCACACATTTGCGCAAAATTTTCCAACCCAACCAAAATAAAAAAAAAAAAAACGAAAACAAATACAAAAAGTAAATGTATTCCCATTTCCCAAGTCCCAAAAACCAAGACAATGGTATATGTTTGGAAAAAGCAAAATTCTGCCCAACAACGTATTCGCTATTGGCCTCCTCAGTCAATGCGTTGACTTCGGGTGGGCCGGAGCGAATTAACTATAACTCTCTAACGGTTAACGGTTTCGAAAACCAAACATAAAAAAGTAAAATATAAAAGAAAATCCCGGAAAAGATTTTCAAAAATAAAATAAAATAATCGTGATCGGTCTTCCGAGTGATGAGAAGTGTTTCTTTTTCTGTTTATGGAAAAGGAAAAGAAAATTATAAAATTTGTGCTATTTTTCAATTTTCCAGTGCAATAAATTTTAGTTAAAAATGATAACCTCTTCCAGATAGTATTAAGTGTGTTTTTGAAAAAAAAGAAAAGAAAAGTCAGTTTTTCAAAAAATCATAAATTTAAGTAACAAAAATCTCTTTAAGAAAAAAATGTTAGAATACGACTCAGCAGATGAGGCGAATCAGGAGCTTCTCAAGAAACTCAAACATCTTGACGTTCGAGTTGAATCAGGTGAAAATCCTGAAGGGGGAGGTGGTGTTTTTAAAAAAGGCTCCTGGAAATTAGTCAAATGGAAATCTGCACTCAATCACATTGGATTATTGATCTCGCTGTCGATCTACTGCGGAGTGGGTGGTGTGGTGAGTTTAGAAATTGAAAATCAATGCAATAACAAAATATTTTCACCTGCTCACCTGCTTTTTGTGTTACTGATTCGACGTGTGGGTGGATTTTCCAACAACATTGTAAAGGTGTTCAAATTATAGAATTATAACATTCCATTGGTGTTTCTTCGTTTCTTCTTCGTATTCTTGTTGTTTTATTTTTATTTTTATTTTTATTTATATTTTTATTAAATTTTAATGCCAAATTAACACGTGCTATATTATATAGCCTTTGGGCATTTTATTTACTTTTAGGCATATTAAAGATATTTTCCAGCTTAGAAACATGTTTTTACTGTCTATATTAATTTCTTCCTTTTTGTTGTTGTTATTGTTTTTAGTTGGTTAAATGGTTTTTGAGGTTTTCGAAAGAAAGAAAAAAAAAGAGGTGTGTTGTTTTAACGCATGTCATAAAAATGTTTGAAAGTGATAAATTGAAATATTATTCTATTTTGACATGTTAACTGCGGAATATAGCTACACTCGTAAATTCGAGTCTTAAAATCAAGTGCTTTTAGCTTAAGGTTTAGGTTTAAAAGTTTTGTTGTTACACAAATTGTCATGTTGGACTTAAATAAAGTGTTTTTTTTTTACATAGCTCAATAAGTATGAGTACTAGAAGATTACGTGAGTTAAAACACTTTAAAAGGAACCTATGCCTACTGCTTAGGTTGTACTATTTTTAGAATCACAAAGTTGTAATTTTCCTTATGTAGGTACCTACCTAAATATTCAAATGTGCATTAGAAATTCCGAATACCAAGCTAAAGAGTATCAATTACTTAGAAAAAAAAAACATGTTTGGAATAAAGTGCTATTTTCACGTGCTACAAAGCACAATGGATTTTTTCCCCTTGGAAATTCCTCCCAAAAAAAGTAAAAAATGAAAATACCATACTTATGTAGATTGTGATTATCAACGTTTTCAAAAAATGAAATATGTAGACTTTTCTTGTCAGATTTATGAAGACGTTTTTATCATGCTCATTGCAAGTGGGTACATTATTTTTGTTACTTCTTGTGAATTTGACAACCGAGAGGTTACATTCGAGGATTTTCTAGAAGTCAAGTGGTTAAAGTAACCAACGATTTTTTAAGTAAGAAAAGGCTATTGCAAGATAGAAGAGTTTTAGTAAAAACATAAAAACATGCTATAAAATGGAAAAATGAAGTAAACAAGTTTGTTTGTAAAAAAATCTTGGCCTTAAAAACATTGGAAAACCTTAAATTTAAAACTTTTATTTTATATTAATAAAATAACGATACATTGATGGAATTTTTTGGAAAACATTGTTCCTTAATAAAACGTTTTTAACGTTTTCAATCATGTCTAACAGTGGTGCAAGTTTCCAGATTTAAAAAAAGTGTCCAGATAAAAATTCAAATTAAATTTGATTTAAATCTAACTCTATTAATGTCAAGCAAAAAATGTATATTGAAAATTTCAATTTAAAAACAAAATTTAAACCTATTTACCATTCTGCGAGAAATTTCTGTCCAGATCCGAAGTCTGATGCTTTCATTAAATTCAATTTTTGTGTAAAAATTTAAAACAGCCGTAATATTTTTGTAGTATATGTATTAAAATTATGTTTATTTTTTTTTGAATATTAAGTTTTATTTTGAAGCGTTATGAGAAGACAGGTGTCTTACTTAGGTTGAAAAAAATTACAAAATTAATCTTAAAGTTCTTTAGAAAACTAGGCTTTGTTGAACATTAAGTGCTTAGTTATGAAAAGGTTTTGTGGCAAGCGACAAATCAAAAAAATGTTTAGAAGCTATCAAAATCAGCTTTGGACATTAACAATGTTTTCAATTGTTACTAAAAAAAATCCATAATTTATTTTATTCTACTTACTTTTTTGAAAAATTATGATACGTTAAAATGACGGTAATGATTCAAAAATTTGATTGTTACTGCATTTTTGAATTTGCGATTTTTTAAGAATTTCAATGCTTTGTTGTATTATTCATTTTTTTTTTTAAATTGTAATTTTTACTTGTCAAATGTCAAAATATGACACCTGTCTAAACAGTGGGCTGTTCGAAATAATATCTCTTCTTGAAAAATAGTTCAAAACTGGTCCATTTATATAAAAGAGGCTGGGATGCGACCCACACTGATAACTTCCCATCCCGTCTGTCGATTTGTCTTGCTTAAAAGTTTGTCTATATGTGTCAATTTTTACCAAATTTGCGTACTATTTTTTGTAAATTTTATTTTTTTATGAAAAAACGGACCGTTGGATTTTTATGCAAAAATTACTGAATATCGAAAACAATATTTTCTGTGAAATAAAAAAAGTTTGAAGCCAATATTTTTAATTTTTGAAAAGCTATTTGAGTCGAAAGTAAATGTTTACAAGTTTAAGTATTGTTTCTTTTAGGTTTTTATTTTTTGTAAAAAAAACTGTCAATTCGATTTTTCTCAAAATTTCTCGAATGTTGAAAACAATATTTCTTATAAGATAAAATTAGTTTGAAGCCAATGTCTCAAATTTTTGAAAAGATATTTGAGTCGAAAATCAATTTTTACCAACTTTTGTTATTTTTTTTCTCTTTTTAATTTTTTGTACAAAAACTGTCAATTCGATTTTTTTCAAAATTAAATGAATATTGACAATATTTTTTGAAAGATAAAAGTAGTTTAAAAGCAATATCTCAAAGTTTTGAAAAGATATTTGAGTCAAAAATAAATTTTAACAAATTTGGTTAAATTTTTTCTCGGTTTTTAATTTATTTGTAAAAAAACTGTCTATTCGATTTTTTCAAAATTTTACTGAATGTTGACAACGTTATTTTTTGAAAGACAAAAGTATTTTAAAGCCAATATCTCAAAGTTTTGAAAAGATATTTGTGTCGAAATTGAATTCTTACCAACTTTTATTTATTTTTGTTTGGGTTTTAATTTTTTGTAAAAAAAACTGTCAATGCAATTTTTCTCAACATTTTTCAGAACGTTGAAAACAATATTTCTTATTAGAAAAAATAAGTTTGAAGCCTTAATCTCAAGTTTTTGAAAAGACATTTGAGTCGAAATTCAATTTTTACAAACATTGAGTAATGTTTTTTTTAGGTTTTTATTTTTTATAAAAAAAAAAACTTTCAATTAGATTTTTCTAAAAATTCTATCAGATGTCAAAAACATTATTCTTCGTTGCACAAAATTGTTTTGGAGATGAAATCATATTTTAGTCGTAAAATTTTCGAGATGAAAAATTTTTTTTTCAGTTTTTTTTTATTTATAAAAAAAACCGTTAGTTGGATTTTTTTCCAAAAATATACTTGTTTTGTATTACGTTACAATATATAATATAACATTCAATTCAAGTCTCTAGCGTCATTGGTTCATGAGATATTTAGGTTTAACCAAAATTTTCACCTTTTTTTAAACTCCTATGGTAAAAAAATCACCCACGCAATTTTCTTGAGAGCACTTTCTACATCTTTCTGCCATATTATCTGTATAACAAAATTTATTTGAAGTCGATATCTCTTCTGGTTCTTGAGCTATGGAGGACGAACAAAATGTCGCGAACGTACGGACGTACGGACATACGGACATACGCACATACGGACATACGGACATACGGACATACGGACATACGGACATACGGACATACGGACATACGGACATACGGACATACGGACATACGGACATACGGACGTACGAACGTACGTACACACGCACGCACAGGCATCTCTCTAAAAATCTTTTGTTTCGACTCTATGGACCTTGAAACGTGGAGAAATGTCAAAATTTTCAATTTGAAAAATCGGACCCATTACAATAACTTCCTATGGGAAGTTAACAAGTATTTCTTATTTCATTTCATTTTTTTTTTATTGTAATTTTTACTTGTCAAATGTCAGTTTCAGTGGGCTATTCGAAATAATACCTCTTATTGGAAAATATTTCAAAACTGATCCATAGTGTCCGACCGAAGGTCGATTTTCAGCCGAAGCCGAAGCCTAATTATTAGGCTGAAAGAAAATCTTTGGCCGAAGCCGAAGCCGAAGCCGAAGCCTAAGGTTGAAAAAAGTCAAGAATTCTCCTTTCCACAAACGATGCGCAAAAGGTGTCAGACAAAATTCAAAAATTGAAATTTTGTTCGGCGCCTACTATGATGGCACACATATGTTTTGAAAATTTTGAATACCTACCGAAGAAAAGATTGCAATTTTTTCTTCGGTATTCAAAAATTGAAATTTTTTCCGGCGGCGCCTAGTACGATGCTCGATACAATAAACAGATTCTTCGGCTTCAGCCAAAACTTTGGCCTAAAATGGCCGAAGCCGAAGGTTTGGCCGAATGTTGTTTTTTTGGCCGAATTCGGCCGAACCGATGATCAGATGTCAGATGATTGTATTTTTTTTAACTTCGGACTAAAATTTTAAATCTCAATATGAAACAAAGTCGTTTATCACATTCTTGGAAAAAACTCATAGGTTTAGATGAAAATTAAGAAGCGGGTCAAAATATTGTCTTTTAAAATTTTATATGGTCAAAATTTTGTAATGTTTGATTATAATTTTGCAGGTGTTAAAGTCTGTATTTCAAATTGCTTTGATTTTAGAATTCTGTATACTATATCTCAAAATACTGTAACTTAAATTTTATATTTTAGAACTTTAACTTTCTTTAGAAAATGTTTTATCAATTATTTATTACAAATTATTTAAACCAAAAATAGGATCTTATTAAAGAGCCATCTTGATAGCAGATAGAAAAAAGGAAAAAAACAAAAACATTTATTTAAGAATGTTAAGAATGATAATAGGAAATAATCTCAAAATGGTGTGCTTAAGTGCGCTAAAAATCAAATATTAAGTTTTAAAAGTTTCACACTTCAAAATGCTGTACCTAAGTAGCCTAAAAAATATCTTTTTGATAAGTATAAAAGCGCTCAAAATGCTGTCGTACAAAATTCTTTATGTCTAAATATATTCTGTAGTCAACATGCAGAGTTTTGTAAGACAAGATTTTAATTTACCATTCAAAATTTTGACTTTATAAGAAAAATGAATTGGGAATCGATTTCTTCGTAGCAATGCTAAAAATGTTTCTTTAAAACCATTAGTAAATGAAATGAAACTTATCAATTTTACAACACATTGTATTTAAATTTAAAATAATAAGATACTTAAACCGATGTTACTAACATAAAAACAAAAAAAGGAGAAGTTTAAAAATGCAATTAAATTAGAAAGTGCCTATAAGCCACAGTGCACCAGTTGAAGGGTAACCGTACGTTCGGGATACTTTTTTCCGTTGGCCATATCTCAAGAACTGGCAGAGATATCGACTTAAAATTAAGTTTTGTTTAACAGAAAATATCATTCAAAGATGCAGAGAGGATTTTAAAAAGAATTGAGAAGTGTTTTTTTTTTACTATAGCAATTTAAACAAAAATTGAAAATTTAAGCAATCAATGTATTTTATTTTTATAAATCAAAAAAACTGGAAAAAAAACATATGTATTTGTCCCCTCGAATATTTTATGAAAAAAAATATATTAACTCCAGTTTAATTTAAAATTTTAAAGTTTAAGTAAATTTAAAAAGTAACGTATTTTTCCAAAAAAATACAAATATAAAAGAAAAACACTAGTAAAAGTTAGTAAAAATTAATTTTCGGCTCAAATATTTTGGCAGAAATTAAAGATGTTAAAAACTTGTGTTTGCTGTGAATATTTCGAGAAAAGGTAAAGATATTGACTTAAAAATTATTTCATTCTATGCAAAATTTTGTTGTTAACGTAAGAAAACATTCTTAGAAAAATATAATGGGTAGAAATTTACAAAAAAAAAATGCTGCTAAAATTGATAAAAATTAGTTTTCGATTACAAATATTGTTATTGACGTAAACTGATATATATGATATTAATGTAAAGTTACGAGTGCGGGTAGCATCACAACCTCTTTTTTAATTTAACAACAAACTAATTCAAATAATTTTATTGTTTTACCAAAATGTTTTTCTTGCAGTTATTTTATCAAAGAGAATTAGTAGGTAAAATTAATAATAATAAAAATCATTCCCTGAATATTAGAAACAAATTATTAAACAGATTAGATTAGATTAGGTTGATTTTATTTAAACATACATTTTAACAATAATTTGGTTAATACAGTCAATATGATGCATGGCATTACCGTCTGCCTGATTGACAACTAAAATTATAGCTTTATATAAATTAAAAAAAAAAAAAGAAAGTGCGGTTTAAGATTGAAAGGGTTTATTTAAAATTTAATGTCTATATTTAAGTGCTGTTTTGCAATATGCATATAACTTTGTGACAACCATTTCCTGAAGAAGGCTTTTGATTTCAGTATTTGAAAAAAATCATTGCCTAGGATATGTCTTCTTATTTCTCTCAATATCGCACATCGTCCAACAAAATTAAAAACATCCTCGCGCTCTTTCAAGTTGCACAGGTTGCATAAAATCGGTAAGTCCTCGCGGTGAGGAATGTAGATTATGGAGATCTCCTCTATGGAGTTCTCCTCTAAGCCGGAATATGCACGAAATTTGTTCGATAGGATATTTCTCGTGGAAGCAGTTTCTTTCCCGGAGATCGTAGTCTAGTCTCCTATAAATCATACGGTGCAGTGAACTTTTGGCTTGCTCCGTGTAGTGTTCTCTTGAGGCTTCATCCAGACGAGCTATTAAGCGATATAAAATTGGTTTCCATTAGGAAAGATAACTATAGTTTAGGTCAATTCACCTGCTCAGCTAGGTTTATCCAGTCTTTAAACCATCCCCTTCGGAATTGGATTGTTTGAAGAACTACTTTCTCTGGAAGACGATAACTTGGCATATCTAGAGCTATGAGGCTGTAATCGACCTGCAGCTTGAGTGGTTATATGAATAAAGACGATAAACACGTTTTCAACATGATCATGTAGTTTAGCGTATTCAAAGAAATGTTAACAATCCGTTTTATTCAAATTTGAACAGTTTTTCCACTTGTTCATATTTCCGACCTCCCCACGCTTGCGCAGCATAAAATATAACCGATTCTTCGATAACCCTAAATTTACTGGTATACGTTATTTCCTTATTATTAAAGCATTGCTTCCATTGTACGTTTATACCCGTTTTCGCATTAACAAGTTTGTCAGTGAAATATTTGTCCATGCTCAAGTTCTTAGTAAAACAGACTCATAGATATCAGTATTCTTTCAATAACTCTATTCTTTGACCATTATAGAGCCATTTCTCACTTGCACACGATCTTCCTCCGCCATTTTTAAAAACCACCATGCGGTGTATACGCGAGCAGGATAATGTCGGCAGCGAAAAGAAGAGCTTTAATGTAAACGCCTGCGTTTTTAGATTCCTGATAGTAATGATTTGACTATATATCTTCAATGAAGAGTACACACAAACTTGGAATGAGTGCACATCCCTGTCTAACTCCCAATTTCGTTTGGAACCACTCTGATAAGCATTGGCCATTCCACACTGATGCTTTGGTAGTCTTATATAAATTTTGCAATACTACTGTACCGAACTTAAGCGACATTCCTATCTGGAAAAGCTTGTGAAACAGGGTATTTCGATCCACGGTCTCGAAAGCAGCATTAAAATCAACGAAAAATGGAAATAGTTTCTTATTTCTCTTATTATTTCTTATTTTTTATTTCTCGATAGAAACGAGTCTGCGATCGAGCGATGTACAAAAATGTGATCGACGGCGCGGCGACGGTGGAGTATCCCAATCTGAAGCCAGCTTGGAACTCACTTAGCAGATTATTAGAATTTATCCATTCATTTAAACGCCTAAGCAGGATCGATGTTAATATTTTAAATGATGAGTTCAAAAATGATACTCCTCTGTAATTTTCCGAAACTTCAGTGTTTCCTTTCTTGTGGATTGGGAAAATTATTAAAAATAATGTACCTGCTAGTAAAAGTTTCACACATCTCAATATTAAAATGAATAACAAGCTGTAAATTTATGAAAGCAAAAAAGTATCAATCATTCTATAATTTTGTTTTTTTTTCAAATTTTTTAGCATCGAGTCTGCGTTAAATCACTAACATAATCCATTAAAACATCAATAATTTTTGAAGAAAAGAATCTTCATTAGCACAAAATTCTTTTGCATAGCTTTGAACAGACATAAATTGATATCATATTTGATCTATCAAATCAATCATGTATTTTTTTTTTTGAGCAAAATATATTTAAGAGAAAATTCTTCCTGAATAAATAATAATACGAAGTGTTACAAAAAAAAATTACCAACTTATTGGATCCCTTAAGTTTCAGATGAAGCAAACACTGTAGCTCAATTGAACAGAACACACGTCTTATTTGTACCTGAGAAGTTTTCTAATCCCCAATTTGTATAAACCTACATAAACGTAAATGTTTAAAAAATTCTTCCGATAAAAATATGATGCGTACCTACTTTTCAAAAGGGTTTAAGTCTCTTGGTAAAAATTCACCATATTTATAGTATGTCTATGAAATTGACATGTGGTGTATTTTTATTTTTTGTACAGATAGAATTGAATTACTAAACAAAAATACAATTATTATATGTTTTATTTTCCAAAGATAAACAATACATTTGTTTTATTCTTTCCGTTTATACATATTCATGCTTGAATGCTGCAAAATAAGGTGTATTTTATGTTTTGAATATTTTTTTATTTTTTTTTTTTGATTATTTTTAGCTTTTTCACAAGAAAAAGTGCAAAACCATCTCACCGTGGAGTGAATATTTAATCAATGATGAGGTGAAAATTTATGAATCTTTCGAATATGCACATTGTATTGAGAAAATCAAATTTTTTGAGACAATAAGTTGAAAACGTGCGAATTATTTGGCGCCATGAAAGTTGTTTAAAATAATGTTTCCCTCACAAAAAGTGAGCTTTTCTAGATGAGAAAGTACTCGTAGGTACCTATAAACGTCTTGAATGTAAAAATGATTTATTTTAAGGTGATTTCTAGATTGGAAATACTTTTTTCATGGTATTAAATGTCACAGCAGTAGCATTTACGCGTGGCCTTGAAATTTAAGAAATCATTATTCTTTCATATTTCCATTAACCTATTAAGCCTTGCGCTATTTTCATTGCCATTTATCACAAAACTTTTATTTTTGTATGAGGCTTCTCCTGGTTCTGATGACTTGATATTTCTCACTTTAAAATCAGCTCTTTATGGTTGTCAGCACTTAGATTACAAATTTGAATTATTATTGTTTATAGTTGTTTCCCAAACTAGCCCATCAACTAATAATAATATTTTTAAGTTATGTTATGATATTTATAGCAATCATTAACTTTATTTTCAGTGAATTGTATGAATTATACGTCAATTGTAAGGAATTTTCAAAACTATCGAATGATTAATTACAATTGACTTCCGATGCAACAGGAAAAAGTTCTTAATTACATTTTGCGGTTCAATGTACAATATTCTTGTTGCATATGATTTACGATTTGCGTTAATGAACAAAAGTTTATTCTTGGACCAACTTAAAATCAAAATCATCAATTTATAGCTTTTTGTCCATATATGTTCATAAATTCATTTTTTAAAGCGTATAAATGAAACGAAATGTTGCAGTTTGAAAAACATTTTTGATGGAGGGATTATTAAATCTAGTAATAAAGACAGCGAATTGGATATAGTTACAAATATTTCTGTTAACATACATAAACAGCTATATCCTGGAAATTTTAATTTTTGTTGGAAATATCTTGCAACTGCAATCTTTTTGGTTCTTGTTACTTTATTGTTTTTACATACTTTTTTTAATTGTTTCGTTTGTTTCCTCTCCCCTTAAATAAATTTTCTAAAACAAATTATCTAGAAACAAAGCGAGTAAGTTAGTAAAAATATGAATATATTTTATAAAACCAAATATTAAAGATTTTTCCAATAAAAGATTTTATTTCGAATATACTGCTATTTGGAAAGCTGTTACTTTTGAAGCTGTCATCTTTTGAAATTTGACAACTTCAAACGATTTACTTAAAAGAGGCTGGGATGCGACCTAAATTAATAACTTCCCATTGGTGACCTACAGAATAATAAGTTTATTGCAATAAGCCTGATTGTTGTTCTAAATCCTAGACAAAAATGTTTGCGATGTTAACTTTAAATCAAATTTTATTAAACGTGAGTTGTAATTGTTTTGTTTTAAATTAAAAAAAGAATTATTTTCGGAAGACGAAGATTTTTGAAATATTTGAGAAAAATGTGCAGAAAAGTGTGAGGTTTTAAGTCCCGAGCAAATCCCTTGGAAGAGCTAGATGATGGAGAATTTTACTCTAAGTATGCAAGATAAGAGTTCAGTGCTTGGTTAAAAATATAAACACTTAAGACTCAATTACAAATGGTAGGCTCAGGTTTTAATTAAAATTAAAAGTATTTTTATCAATAATTTTTTGTATACAGGGTGTCCCGTAAGTAATGGATAACCCTGAAATGCCGCATAGTAGACTTTATGACCGTCCTGAAAACTGATAAAAAAAAGTTCTATCCCAACCACAAGAAAAGTTATATGCATTTTTTCTGTTCAGTCCATTATTTTTTTCTTACTTTACATTTTTGAATACCACGACTACAAGCGAATGAGTTCCATCATTTTTGCAAGAATATTTTACATTACTTGTGCCAACACATAAGTAGAAGAAAATTATTATAACTGTTGGACTTCTTAGAGAAAAAAAATTATTTAACATTGAATTTCAATGCAAAATGTGAAAACAAATAATTATATTACATATATATATATATATAACAAAAGTTTTCAAAATTAGCACAGTAAACGTGAAAATAATACCAAGCGTTGAACATAGCAGATTTTTGATTTATTGGCTGTTTCTACGATGTTGTCCTAATGATAAATCCAAGCTTTCAACTTCTAGGGCCGAATGCATTAATGATAAAAATGTCAAAAAAGTGCAAAAAACGGTTACATTTTCGAGCTTGTTTTGAATTTTACCTGTTCTATTGGGCTTTAAGAAACCCATCAAATATTTTGTTGGTTGCTATTAGTTTTATCTATTAGTAATGGATAAGGCGTCGGACTTCGGAAAATCGTCTCTTGTAAATGAAGCCATATTCGCTAGAGTTGTGTGGTATGTGGCACCGTCTTGTTGAAACCACATATTCTCCAAGTCGTATTCTTCAATAGCAGGCAAAAAAAAAAGTCGCTTATCATATGACCATAACGTTCCGAATTGACGGTGACAATCGTTTCATCGTCGTTTTCGAAGATGTAAGGTCCAATCACACCCTGGGACCAAAGAGAGCACCAAACAGTGACTCTGGATGTAATGGCCTCTTTTCAATTACTTGAGGATTCTCAGAACCGAAAATACGGCAATTTTGTTTATGAACATACCCACTGAGTGAGAAATATGCTTCGTCGCTGAAGAAACTTTTCTTCTAAAAATCGGCGTCCACCGCACGTTGTTCAAGCACCCATTCGACTTATCTATGACGTTGTGAATAGTTAGTTGGCTTCAGTTGTTGTGTGAGCTGGACTTTATATGGATGTATGTGTAGATCCAAATGCAAAATACACCATAAGGTGCCGTAAGACAGTCCTAATTCCTGAGAACGACGAGGAATCGACACATTCGGGTCTTCGGCAACATCAATTTCACTTGCAGCAGCTATATTTTCAGTGGTACGAGCGAAACGATGATGTACATGTCTTACAATATCTGTAACCAATCCAGTCTTTTCAAATTTCTTCACAATTTTGCCAATTGCTTGTGTAGTTGGACGATTATGTAAACCATAATTTCCTCTTAAAGCACGATATGTGGATGTGGCAGAACCAACATTTTTGTAGTAGGTTTTAACAATTTGTATGCGTTGTGCGATCCATTTTTTTAAATGTCAAACTTTCAACTAAAAAAAGAATTTGTTTAACAACTTAGTGTGACAGATGTTGAATTCCAACCCTATACATTTCAAACCGCAAAATGGATAACCCTTTATTTATGTATATGTATTTCTTTTTTATATATATTATATATATTCAGTTGTACCTATGTGAGCAGTGGATGGAATGGTCCAATCTATAATTCCAATAAATAGGCCCGTTTCAGTTTGTTTGCGTTGTTTGTTCTCACGAACTGTCACTATTTAGACATTTTCGGATGAACATTTTTTAATAAAAAGGAATTAGCAATTTACTAGTTAGCAAAACGAAACAAAAGTTGTGAAATATAGTTAAAGTAGAAAATTGCTACTGAGTAAAATTATATGCTAAGCTCTTAATAATAGGGCTTACTTCAAACTCAAAAACCTCCAAAACCTGGTTAAACGTCTCGAATATTTCTACGAAAAAGAAATTAAGCTTCAGTTTTTGATTGCAAACCCTTTTTAATTACTTATTTCGATATTCTTACGAATGGTTGTTAAAATTTCTGTTCCAAATAATTATTAAATTTTATAATACTTATGTAAGGTGGCGCTACAGTCCTGTGTGAACTAGGGCCTAAATTTAATAATATAAATTATAATACAAAATAAAAAAAAAAAATGATTATGATAAAAAACAAAAAAAACTTTTTTAAATTTAAAACTTTTCAATAAACCTTTCTTCATAAAATTCTTAAATAATAAGAGACAACATTTATATTAAAAAATATAAACAGAACATTTTTGTTTGTAAATATTGTTTCAATTAAATGTATCAACCATTTCATCAGGAAAGAAAATATACATACCTAAGATAAAAACAACATTTTCTACCCAAATTGAAACCCTATACCTGCTATACTTCCCTGTATAAGGCATCGGTACACCCGCCATCTTAAAGTTTATGTTGCTTTTTTTTCTGAGAAAATTCTTTTTTATCTTTAGACCAAGATGTTGTTTGGTATGATAACTTCACACGCTCCTTAACTTCTTTTTGCTCCTCGATATTATTGGGGCGCCAAAAAGATGTCACAATGATTGTGAGTTTAATTTCATTCTTCAATTACCTTTTTTTTTATTTTTCAAACAATAACAATAATCCAAGGACACATTTTTCGCTTATGAAAGTCACTTTTCTCATTTACAATTTTACCAAGGAAGGAAAATAAAATACATAAAAGAAAAGAAACACATTAAACAAATGTTGTGCAATTCACTCCTCTCGTACAAAAATAAACACATGCATTTTCTGTCAATAGCTTCTATAACTGTAACTATATGTTAACACAAAACACAATAACGTCAAAAGGAGTGCATCTCAAAGTTCTATAGATAGAGGAAGTCCTTCGTGCGTTAAGGACATTAAAGTAGGAAAAAATGCATTTTTGTACAATATTTCCTTTAAGCTATATATCTACGTTGTTGGATACGGATAGCAACAATTCTAACACGTTGTCATTTTTTGCTGAATGGTGTTATCATTGGGTTTATTGAAAGACACACTATTTACAAACAAAAAAAGAGTTTTCTGATGTTTTATATTGAGGTATCTCCTTTTGTTATTTATTTTCACTATTATATTTTAAAAGCTGTCACCAAGTGCAAAATTTGTTAATATGGAAAAGGTATTCGATAAATTGTTCATGTATTTCTTGTGCCATTAAACAAAATTACAGCAACTTCCGCCAGCATGTATATTTATTGATCAATAACTCAAAAATGTATTTAAAACTAAAAGAAAATATTAAAATAAAACGAAGGGTTTCAGGAAGGCATTCAAAAATGAACTTCCGATTTGATTGTCTTTTTATTGTTTTTTCAAGTTTTCTATTTTTAATTCGAAAAAAAACAAATAAATCGAAGAGTTTAACTTAGAAAACAATGTGTGATAAATTTAGCAACCTATTTCTTGTTTTTTTTATATTGTGTATATATATTTTACATAGAAACACAATAAACATTAAAATTATGACTAAACACCCGGCATCCAGCATTATACTATCTTCTTCAATACTAATTCGATTTGATATTTATTTTTTCACCTTCTCGAAATTTTTGTCTACCGTCTGGGCCAAAATCCAAAATAAATTCCATACAATTAAAAACATACATTTGTACATTGTACATAAATAGATTTTGATTATACAAAATTTATTTTCATATTTTTGCCAATATATGATTCATGCATCAGATGATCTTAATGTACAATTGTACATAGCCTGTTTGCAACATGATTACAATTCATAAATATTCCGGAAAGAGTATTCTATATTAATAAATAGTGTTTTAAGGTCTTGTAAAAATGGGTTCTTGATTTAAATAATTACATTCGAAAAAGAATGCCTTGACAAACAAAAACTTTATATCTATAATTATAATTTCATAATAATGGATTTAGTACGGAGTTGATGAGGGAAGTGGATTTTTTTTCAAAAAATTTGGTTGGATGACTTACACATTAACCTCAGGGGCCATTTAAGTTAGAGTCAGAAAAGTTTTGTTTGTACTCAGTTTGACCCGTGCTTCCATCAAAACCCCATTTTCCAATCAAACCATACAGAAAAAGTGCGGGAACCATTTTTTAGAGCTGCTTTTTGAGACTCTAGTAACCGTCCAGTTTTATGGTCTAGTAAACTTTACAGATCTACTTCAGCAGATGATCCCTTGATTGTTATATTCTTTGCTATTGTGGACGGTGAATTTACATTTCAGTCTGTACCTCGTCTACAATTTCTACATCTTTCGCGCTTGGATAATAATGTGACAGAGGAAAATGTGATGGGATATGCCGCATTGAAGTTAAATATTTAAAAGAATACCATGTGCTGTTCAAAACTTATAAAAAAGGAGTAGATTCAACTTTACTCCGGTTTTTGAATTTCAAGCTAGAGATTCCCGCAAGCCACTTCGATGCTGCTTTGGACGCTTCAATCTGGGCTAAACAAGTCCAATTAAAGAAATTTGTGTATTTTCAAAATGCTGGTGGCTTACGTATGAAAACTAACGAGCTTTTTCTATCATCATCTCATCATTATCATTGTTGAAACATGGCTGAATTCATTTACATCGTGTGAGCTCTTTGATTCTTCGTACAATGTTTATCGTAAAGATCGTTCAACTAAGACAGGATGGCATCGAGGAGGTGATGTTTTGATTGCCGTCCGAACAACTTTCAACAGTACTCAATTCAAATTAAAGAATGCGATGCAGATGATATTGAGCAGCTTTGTGTTTGTGTAAGTTCTGAAGATTCTGCTGAAATTAAAGATTTATAACATGGAAGAAGATCATATTTTGATCCCTTTTAATGCAAATAAAGATGAAAAAATGTTAGTAGTTAAAAAGATTTGATAATTATCAATTCGTAATATTTATTAAAAAACTATTAAAAAAAAAGCAAAACTGAATCGACGAGGAAAACGCTCAATTGTAATTGTAATTGTTAAACAATTTATTAAATAATATTACCAGATGTTGTTACCTCGGTGGTTGATTGTCGAAAGAGATCGAATTCAATGTAAAATTGTTGACAACAAGACAAAATAACATGATCATACGAGAGATAAGAGCTTACAGCAATTTTAGCAAGAAGCAACTACCCGTTATTATTACAATGACAAATACAATTAATACAAATGTATATTTGGTAAACAAAAATAGTGTAAATTATGGAAGTTTGGCAGTTTGTAACAAATATGACAAAAACAATAAGAAATTTTAAATTACATTTTAGATCAACAACACTGAACCAAAAATGTACATGATATAAATGAAATATGGCAGAATCCGTATGAAAAAAATCATGTGTTTCGCGCCATTGTAACATTTCATACGGATTATGAAATCTCATTCATCAATGGATGATTCAAATCATACTTGGATGAAAAATCATCAAATTGATGAAAGTTTCATAAAGTGAGAGAATTCTATTTCCCCTTCGAGTTATGCAGCTTTCATATTATTTATGCCTCGTTGCATACTAATGATAAAGATTATTCATACATATGCCAAGCCTTCTGAAGAAATTTTTACATCTATTTGATGTAATCTGATCAATGATCATCCTCCTGTTTAAATAAAATGTATGAATTTGTCATCCAATTGATGATTCTGTCATCAAATTGATGCCACTGATCATCTTTTTTATGTAAGCCTTCATACAAATGATGTAATTATTTCATCAAGTGTTGTAACCTTGCATAAAATTGATGATGGCGGTCATCCGATTGATGATTCTGTCATCAAATTGATGACGCTGATCATCTTTTTTATGTAAGCCTTCATACAAATGATGTAATTATTTCATCAAGTGTTGTAACCTTGCATAAAATTGATGACGGCGGTCATCCGATTGATGATTCTGTCATCAAATTGATGACGCTGATCATCTTTTTTATGTAAGTCTTCATACAAATGATGTAATTATTTCATCAAGTGATGTAAGCTTGCATAAAATTGATGACGGCGGTCATCCGATTGATGATTTCTTTCATAGAATTTATGTTCCTGATCATCTTCTTTATATAAGCCTTCATACAAATGATGTAATTATTTTATCAAGTGATGTAACCTTGCATAAAATTGATGACGGCGGTCATCCGATTGATGATTTCTTTCATAGAATTTATGTTCCTGATCATCTTTTTTATGTAAAACTACATACAAATGATGTAATCTTTCATCCACTGATGTAATTTTCCATAAATTTTATGAATTTATTCATACCGATTATGAATGTTTTCATGCGATTTATTTTTCCTTTCATGGAATTGATGCAATATTCATCTTTTTTATGTAAGACTACATACAAATTATGTAAATTTTCATAAAAATTTATGTAAGCTTTCATAAAAAATGTATGAATACATTCACATTGATTATGAATGTTTTCATACGATTCATTTTTTTTTCATAGAATTAATGCATAAATGTCATAAAATATATGAATAGTTTCATTAATTTTATGAGCTTTTATGCAAAAATTATATCAACAATATATGAATCGTATGAAAACATTCACAGTCATTATGAATGTATTCATACAAATTTTATGAAAGCTAGATAAATTTTTATGAAAATTGATATCATTCTTATGTAGTTTTACCTACAAAATATGACTAATTGCATGAATTCTAAAAAGAAACATAAATAGCATGAAAACATTAAAATACGATATAAATACATTCTTATATGGACAATTAATATTACATAAAATGTATGTATAGTTCTTAGCTTACCTATGTATTTTTTCTTGGAAATGAATGATTGTATCGTCTCTTTTTTATAAGTTTTATTTCTGTCCTTTTCTGGGGGTTGTTTTTCCGAAAATCTTAAATCCTTTATTAAAAACTAAAGACTTTTGTATGAGTTTTAAACTTGTTATTATTTCCCAGAATAAAATTAATACATTTATGGCTTTAAATTTAATGTAAATGATATTGAAGTAAAATTAAATAATATTTAGGAAGAAGAGGCCCTTAACTCTTCTGAAAGAACAAACATTTTGGAAGATGTATTTTTTGAACTTTTCATATCATTGTGAAGATTGTGAAGCAAACATTTTTATGGCTCCGGTTTCATACATCCGATGATTTTGTCATACTAAGTATGCAAGGTTTCATCATCATCATGAGACATTGCATAAAATGTGTATGAATTTTTCATATTTTGTATGATTAGGATCATCAAGTCTTGTATTCTGGATTCTCCAACAACAATTGTAAAGCAAAATATTTTTATGAAAGTAGTTTCATTCATGAGATGATATTTTTTCATGCAAGTGATGTAAAAAGCCCCTATGAAATGTTGATGATTTGTTCATACTCGTATAATAATTTTCATAATATTCTCGATTTTCGATTTTGCAACAACAACTATTATGTAAATGTTTTGATGAACGCGAATTCATACAGATTATGATTTGGTCATCAAACGCAGATTTATTTTGATGATTTCTTGCATTATATATATGATTTTTGCATAAAAATTGATGATTTTCGGTTGATGATCGCCGTTCATTAATATTATGTAACATAATTTTTTCAGTGAAATTTATGACAAAAAACAAACTAAATATACACATTTAACATCAAGTACAGAACAGTAGTTGATTCATTTACTGCTATAGGCCTGTTTCAAATTAATAATGTTAAGAACAGTTTAAACAGAATATTGGATTTAGTTTTTAACAATGATTTAAAGTATTCCTTAAAAATTTCTGATTTTCCTCCTTTAAATAACTCTATTCATCATAAGGCTATTTCTTTCTCTTTTGAAAATTATAATTATGCTTCTGCCTCTCTCGAAAAACAAAAAAAAATAATTTTGCTAAAGCAGATTTAACGGCATTAAATAATTTTGATAATACTGTTAACTGGAAGGATTTATTGGAAGGCAAGTCTCCAGAGGATATGTTTACAAGTTCAAAAAGTATTGTTAATGAAGGCATTGAATGATTTGTTCCTACCTTAACTAAGAAAAAGTAGTTTAAGCTTCCATGGTTTAACAGAAGAATACAAAATTTAGAGAATGCTAAAAATAAGTAATTTAAGCGTTATAAAGTAAAACCTTTTTCGGAAGATCGTGCGGTATTTTTTCAGTTAAGAAAAGAATTTGATTTTCTCAACAAGTTTTTGTAGGCAATATATTATAAATAGTGAATCAAATATAAAATATAATTCGAAATCTTTTTGGATATTTTTGAATTCTAAAAGAAATTGTTCATCTTTACCTTAATGTATGGAATACGAGGAACTTACATCCAACGATATTCAGTCCTCATGTGACCTATTTGCTCGATTCTTTCAAACTTCTTATAATTGTGATATTTTAGCAAATATTAGCAGCTCGTAACCTGATATAACTCTTTTTATTGATTTTAAACTACAAAGTTTTTCAGAACAGGATGTTTTGGATATCTTATAAGATATTTATGTGTCAAAAAAACCTGGCTTTGATATGATTCCTCCTATTATTTTGTCAAAATGTTCGTATTCACTTTGTAGTGCTTTGACCCTTATCTTATATAGATCTCATTTAAAAGAGTGGTCTTAAGCACTTAGTGAAGAACTATAGACCAATATCAAAACATTCAGTTATTCCCAAACTTTTTGAAAAAATGGTCACCCAAATACTTTATTTTGCTGTCAAGAATTTCTTGTCTCAAAAACAACATGATTTTATAAAGGGTAGATCAACGTGTACTAATTTAAGTATATTTGGAAATTATTGTAATAATCATGTTAAAAAGGGTAGACAAGTTGATGTCATGTATGCTGATTTTGTTAAAGCCTTTGATCGCGTGCATCATGGTCTTCTCCTATAAAAGCTTAAGATGTTAGGATTGAATGCTTCATTTTTACAGTGGTTAGATTTATACCTGTCTGATAGAAAAACAAGCTGTTAAAATAGATGATTGTGTTTCAAATCTTATAGATGTAGTGTCGGGTCTTCCACAAAGCAGTCATTTGGGTCCACTTCTTTTTATAATCTTTACAAATGATTTACCTTCTATTTTTATTAAATTTTGTAATTGCCTGATGTACGCTGATGGTGTGAAAGTATTCACAGCAACATCTTCAATTGAAGATTGCTTATATTAATGTAGTTGGATATAAACAATTTTCGTAAATGGTGCGACTACAATCATCTTCAGCTGAATTACTCGAAGTGTAAAATTTTTAGTGTATTTAAATCTTCATCCCTTATTGATTTTGAATATAAATTCTATGATGTTAGTCTTCTGAGGGTAATTGAAGTAAATGATCTTGGGGTGATTTTTGATTCATAGGTTGACTTTAGATCTCATGTTGATTTGATTACATTGTATCTAAAGTAATTCACTTTTAGGTTACTTGAACCGGAACTCCAAAGATTTTAAAGATGCCTATACCTTATTTATGTCTATAGTTCTACCGGTTTTAGAATATTGTTGTATCGTCTGGTCTACAATTTAATGAAAATAATATTTTGAGAATCGAAAGAGTTCAGAAAAGATTCACTCTTTATGCACTTCGAAAATTTAACTGGGTTGGGTTTTTACGAGATTATAAATCAAGGAGCTCTCTTATTGCCTTAAAAACGCTTAAATGTATTCATAACAGAATAAACTCTTTTGAACTGCTTTCATTAGTTATATTCCATGTTCCATTACGTTTTTCACAACATAAATTAATTATTTTATCATCCTCTTCATAGAACTAATTATGGTCTAAATGAACCAATAACGCGTTATAGTATCTATTTATTATGGTTTATAAAGAAATTGACCTATGTATGAATAGAGATTATTTGTTTCTTATTTGTTTTTATCAATCTTTTTTTTAGTCAATTAACCACTTACATTAGGAATTGTAAGAGATGAAAATAAGATCTAAACACTTTATGTAATTATATTCTTCCATTTGGAATCAATTTAAAATTACAAAAGTATAAACAACCTACAAACAACTTCTTGAAATTTTAATTTTCAAATAAAAAATCTTTTTAATCTCAATTTTTTTTCATAAAATTCACATAAAAAATATAACAAATTGTTAATGATGTAAAAAATTTCTTGCTCATAAGATTGCTTTTCGATTAATAAATTTCCGATAAAAATAAACTCTCCGAAGTTTTTATATTTGTTGGCATCAATGTTAACGAGTAACAGAGAAAGTTAATAAAAATGAAGCACCTACATAATTTTTGTTATTCGGAAGGGAATATTGTCTTGAGGAAGAAAATAACGTAGGTAGCTGATTTGCTAAACATTATATAAAGAAACAAGAGTAACAACACTCCTTTTTTTCTTCAAGTATTAAAATAACAAGGATACGAATAAGGATATATGGATTATGGGTTTGAGGAAGTGAAAAATTGAGCATGATTCTGATGGCGGTAGTGACAAGAAGAAAGGAAATCATAATTTTAGAAATTTTCTTTCTTTTGAAATTTAACTGAACATTGATTTTCAATAGCACCATTGACTTCCTTGCCTCTTAAGGGTTATTTGAAATTATTTCTATCACGTTATGTCACCCCTTTTTTTTACCAAGAAATGGAACTTCTAAGCAATTTCGAAATATCAACAAGAAATTGAATTGCACAAACAATCCTTTCATTATTCCGACAAAAATTAAAACTTATTCTATATCACTTCAAAACAGACTAAACATTTTGTTCTTATTTTTTGTTCATTAAAGTAAAAAATCTTTAGCACCATATTGTTTAATACCCCAACAATTTGAATATCTAAACTAAAAATACAAAAAAAAAATTAAAAAAAAATGTTCATTGAACAAATTGTTTCCTTATAATCAATTATTCTCCAATAATCTATCAAAAACCAATTCCGAATGTTTTTTCAATTTCAAAAATTAAAAAAAGCAAATTTGTGTTATAAGAAAAACAAACAATTAAGTGAAATCATAAAAACTTGAATAAATTAGATATTTACAAAAAATTGTATCCAACAGTTGAGGAAGAAAATTTCTTCTATCAAAAATCTACATATCTGAAAAAAGCAAAAACAAAACACACCACAACAGAGCAAGTCTTCATTTTTAAATTAGCAATTTGGGGGAAAGGTGTTTATTCAATTTTTTTTTTTTTTTTTTTGAAATTCTGAAAATGAAACAAGGAACGAAAAAAATAGAAAAATTTTTCATGGTCAAACAACTTATAATGCAAAAATTGCTTCTGAGTTTTCGTATCGTATCATCAAATGTATATATTTATGCAGTTCATCGGAGGAAGTTGGATTAAAAACATTTTAAAAATTAAATTAACTCGTGCTATCGTCTTTTGAAAGTGAATGCAAATCTTACGAAAACAAACTAAGTCCTAGGATATATTTGTGTTTCTTTGATTTTTATGAAATTTTTGGTTCATAATTAGTTTTTTTTTAAGATGCAATAAAATCTAATTGAAACATTCTAATACTGAAAAAGTATATACAAATAATTGATACTTTATTGAAGACTAACAATTTTTTGTAAATAAGCACCAATTGGTTCAAATGTTGGCTACGTTAATGTTGGATTAACGTTTTTGCAATTCAAGGATTTGAATACGAGCTTTTATTCTGATATGAAAAAAGAAAAAGTATTTTTAAAAGAAACCAATGCACGTTTATCTAATTGTAAAGAAATGGGTATGCCATTTAGAATTGAAAGCGATAACATCCAAATGGCCTGTATGGAAAGTTAAAAATTCAAAATTAAATTCTTGTTGAAATAGTATTGAAGGATTTTGGCTAAATAACCTATAAATGGCTGAAACACAAACAGGCTTCAGCTTCGGCTTCGTCTGGGTTACGATGGGCCTGCTTTGAGGTTGCTTTGAATGAAATTTCTAAAATGGCACTTCTGTCATTAGCAGCTGTTATTTTTTCTTAAAAGTTTGTTTTGATTTTTCGTGCAGTAAAAGATATTAATTTTGAAATCGAAAAAATTGAATTTATCGTGGTTACGTTGAGCACATGGAGCAGCAAGAAGAAGTGCAGATTGAGAGACGTCATTTTCTGTTCTACAAAAATAAATTTGTTCAAGAAATAATTATTGTATTGTTATTCTATGTATATTTCAATAACTTACCTTTTAACTTTTTCTAATAACCAATGGTTATCCCTCCAAAAGCAAATGTATTTTCTTTGTTGACTTTTTTTACAGCTTTTGAGCTGTCAGACAAAGCAAATGTTCAAAAAATTTGAACTAGAGCTTCCGCTTGGAGTCACATTACGTAACATTACGTTCTTTTCCTTACGATTGTCAAACGAAACGTGAGGTCAAAGCTTCATTGTGATAGCATGCATTGAATTCCTATGGCTGAACTCGTAAACGTCAGGCGAAGCTGAAGCTGAAGCGTGTTTGTGTTTCAGCCATAAAAGCGCTATGTAGCTTCAATGTTTGGCACTAGGTTAGGTTAGGATAAGTGAAATTGGCTGTCCGTGATGGAGTAGGACACACTTAACCCAGTTTAATGCCCCATTATGATACTACATGAATCTTGAGGTTTTTTTGATTGAGATCGTTTAGATCGTTATAGAAAAAGTAAGTCTTGCATTTTTGAGCTAGAGCAGGGCATTTACAAAGGAGGTAAAGAACTGTTTCCTTCTCTATCTCATCCATACAACTTCTGCAAAAGTCGTTTGAGAATACGATAAACCGCATGGCGTGCTTTCCTATTAGACAGTGCCCGGTTATGACACAGATTATCAAGTTTATATGCAATCTGCTTATAAAGGG
This sequence comes from Eupeodes latifasciatus, assembly GCA_920104205.1. Lineage (NCBI taxonomy): Eukaryota > Metazoa > Arthropoda > Insecta > Diptera > Syrphidae > Eupeodes > Eupeodes latifasciatus. The sequence goes on along the minus strand of OV049926.1, from coordinate 23,902,582 downwards.
TCCGCCAAATAACTTTTTTGTTTGATTTTTTTTTTTTTTTTTTTTTTTTTTTTTTTTTTTTTCCGCAGGAAGGTGAGAAATCTTCAGAGACACTATAAGCCCGATGCTTATAGTAGTGTCAGATTTTTACTGACTAAAACTCACCTCCCTTATCTTCTATATTATTACTACAACTAAGTCCAGCTTAACAAGTAGTTTTAGCGTCATTTTGTTCGCGTTTTGTCAGGAAGCTCCCCAACGAGAGGACCTGAAGATTCCACAAAATTCGAGTGGAGAGATTAATTTGTTTGCGCTAGATCAGAAGGTCTTGTTCGGTGCAGACGCCGAAAAACGAACGCCTCGCTAACAGATTGTTGGATTAAGTTATTACTATGATTTCTAAGTCGTGATCTTAGCTCTGTAGCAAATTTTTTAATTTCGTTTTCTACATATTTTATATTTAAATCTCTATGTAAGTCGCTATTTCTTACATACCATGGAGCATTTACTATTATTTTAAGTACTTTGTTTTGGTATGTTTGCAAAATTTGTATATTTCTTTCGTTGGTACAACCCCAAAGTTGTATACCGTACGTCCAAACTGGTTTCAGTACTTGCTTATAAATAAGAAGCTTGTTATAAACGCTTAGATTGGAATATCTTCCAATAAGCCATGTCAATTCGCGGAGTTTATTTTCGAGTTCATCGCGTTTCTTTTTTACATGAACTTTCCATTTAAGTTTCGCGTCTAGAGTCATGCCTAGATACTTCGCTTCATTAGCGTATGGAATTTGCACAGAATTTATATAAATAGGTAAGTTATATACTTTTTTATACGTAAAATTTGTGTGCGTCGATTTCGTTTCATTAAGAGCAATTCGCCATTTCTTTGCCCAATCTGAAATGCTATTTAATGCCTTTTGAAGCTTAGAGGTTGCCGTTTCTATTGAATCCGATATTGCGAGTACAGCTGTATCATCGGCAAAAGTGCCTAAAGTTGTGCCTTCTGTTTGGGGTATATCTCGGGTATAAAGAACAAACAAAATCGGTCCAAGGACGCTACCCTGGGGAACCAAGCGTTTATTTCTTTAAACTCCGAATACTCCGTTCCTTGCTTAACTCGAAAGAATCTTTTTTCTAGGTACGATTCAAGAATGTTATATATTTGCTCTGGAAAGACTTTTAATTTATATTTTAGCCCGTCATGCCAAACTTTGTCAAAAGCTTGAGAAACGTCAAGAAATGCAGTTGAGCAAATCTTTTTTTCTTCAAATGCTTTTTCAATTTCGTTAGTTATTCGGTAAACCTGATCAATTGTCGAGTGATTATTCCGGAAACCGAATTGGTGGTCGGGAATTAAACGTTTTTCTTCAATAATTGGTAGCATTCGTTTAAGAAGCAATTTTTCAAATATTTTAGATATAATTGGTAAGAGAGAAATTGGTCTATACGATTTTTTCTCATTCGGTGGCTTACCCGGTTTGGGGATCATTATTACTTCGGCGACTTTCCATTGCGTGGGTACGTAAGCAAGTCTTAAAGCAGCGTTAGTGAGCTGTAAGAGCTTAACCATTGCTTTTTTAGGCAACTCTTTGAGGACACGACCGTTAATCAGGTCGTAGCCAGGAGCTTTATTATTTTTCTGCCGTTTTATTTCCTGGACAAGTTCAGTCAAAGTAATATTCCTGATAGAAAAATTGTACGGCGCTGGTTGGAGCTCTCCGTCATTAGTCAGAAGCTCTTGACCATCGAAAGGTTTGAACGTTTCCTCAAGGTGCTTAGCAAATAAATCCGCCTTTTCCTTATCAGTTTTTGCCCATTCAGAATTATTTTTTCGAATAGGTGCCGACATTATTTGAGGCTTTTTAATACCTTTTATCGTCTTCCAAAGAGAATAATTCGTTTTTTTGTCTGCTGTTAGGCTTTCAAGATAGGCAGAATTCTCGCTGTTTTTAAAATCTCGTAACAAATTTTTAATCTTGTTTGATAAAAAGTTGACGACACTTTTATGCTGAGGAGCACGTGATTGCTGCCATACTTTTCGAGCTTTTCGTTTTTCGCGTATCAATTCTTTTATATCTTCTGGAATTTTTTCTTCGTATTGCCTTGACTTTTTACTACAGATCGAAGTATTATTCCAAGCTGCTTCTTGAACAATATTTATAAATTTTTCTGTTTCATCTTCTAACTCAAACGGAGTTTGCAAAGAGACGTTCAGTATAATTCTATTTTCGCAATCTTCTTTGAATTTATCCCAATTTGTGTTATTATTTGTTAAAATTAGGGGCTTTTCTTTTTCGATTACGTTACTGTTTATTGTTAAGATAACGGCCGAGTGATCCGTAGAAAAATCGAAGTTATCATCTACTGTCATATATTTTCTGTTCATTCCTCTTGCGATGAAAAAGTCAACAAGATCGGGTGTTTTCGCTGTGTCGGTTGGCCAATACGTTGGTTTTCCTGATGAGAAAAATTCAACGTTACATTCAATACCCGCTTTGTAGAGTTGTCTACCCTTCGTCGAAATGCAACGTGATCCCCAAAATGAATGTTTCGAATTGAAGTCGCCGCCAATAATAAATTTTGGACCTAAAGCGTTGAAAAGATCTTTAAAATCGTTTTTGTCTATCTTGGACCGAGGAGCACAGTAAATAGACGCAATATTAAAAAATACGTGTCTAACTTTCATGCTAACGGAAGTAACTTGCATTGTATCGAGCTCGATATTTATCTCAAATGTTTGAAAATGCTATAAAAATATCGAGTGTAGCTTCGGCTGTTGAAACCAAATGTTGCCAATATCCTCCTCTTCAATTTTTGTGAACAAAAAATCGTTCAACATGGCCCGATAACTCCTTGCTCATTTTTGAAGAAAACTGGTCCAATTATGCCTCTGGACCAAAATCCGCACCAAACAGTGACTTGTTTTGGGTGTATCGGCTTTTCAATGTATGCGTGCGGGTTTTCTATGCCCTAAATGCGACAATTTTGTTTGTTTACATACCAGCAAAGATCAAAATGAGCTTCATCTGAAAAGATGATTTTTTGGCAAAATCGGCATCTTCTCTAAGCGTTGTTCCCAGCGTTGTTCAAGCGTATACGCAACCATATTCGTTCAGCGAAAGGATAAAACTAATTATCTGTCAAATCGGACATGAGCTAAGTGTTACCATTCACGAAATAAGCACTAGTTGAAAAAAAAAAAAAAAACGTTAGATGGCGGACCCTTTAGATAGTATGTACCTTTAAATCTAGTGTAGGGTAGGCCAGATCTTTTTGTGACCTGACATGTAGTGATATTATTTACCCTGGTGTTTGCCTTCTTTATAGCGTCTTGCATTAGCAATACTTTACATGTAGCATTATTTGTACTGTATCATTTCTGGCCAGCTCATTTAACTTACAATTTCCTGGAATTTCTCTATGACCCGATTCTCAGCAAAGGTGAATGTTATTAGATGTTGATATCACGTTTTCTTTAAGCCAGGAAAGGACTTCTTTTATCGTTAAAAGTTCCGCCTGGAATACGCTACAATGACTGGGAAGGCGAAATGAAAGACTTAATTTCAGCAGTTCAGAGTACACACCTCCACTGACTCCTTCATTTGTTTTTGATAAATCTGTGTAAAGTAGATTGAATCGTCTTTCCAGGAATGCCCTATTATCCCAGAAATATCTTTAAGGTATATAAATCTGGAAGTTGAGCACTAAAGCTGAGGCATTTAAATGTTAGTGTTTTCCAATAACATGTTTGATTTTAAATAGCCGGCTATTTGGACAGAAATCACTTTTAAAGTTGTCATCATACGTTTTCACTTAAAATAGCACAATACATACATGTTTTGAATTTAACTACAAAACAACATTTTCTCACAGTTCGCAGGTTAACAGGCAAAGTTTCCTGACCGTGTTATTTCAAGAAATGGTGATCAAAATTGGCCACCGAGATCTTGTGATTAAAAACTTTTGGACTTTTTTCATTCTAGTTACCTGAAAAATGTGTGAATTGTTCATGGAAGATTTCATAAAAGGAATAGCCGAAGAAATGGCATCTATTTAGATGATATTGTGTTCCATTGTTAATAACATACCCTCCTCTTTGTAATGAAATAATAATCTTTTGATTTCTTTTAATAAATATTTTATCTAAATTTAACCTCTTATTGAAAAACTCTATGAATAAGCTAACGTTTTTCTGAAAATCCAATTAACAAATTTTTTTTTCTAAAAAATCAACAAAATTTACTTTAAGTCTTATAATCAAAAATACTTTAAGAAATTCTTTAAAAGATTACAAAAAGGTTACCATTAATTGTTATTATTTGTCATTCCTTAATATTTGTCTACTCCTTGCCCCTCATGTCTGACACTTGGAAATCAAATATCACCTTGCTGTTTTCAAGATTTTAGGAGTTTTACTTCAGTCTTAATAGAGAGTACAAGTATTTATAAAGCTCTCTTTTTCTAATGTTATTTGAAACTATCATATTTATAGTTTCGTATTTTGCAATAACTACACTGTGACTTGTTAAAAGGATGATACAACGGAAATTTAAGATATTATTCTCGAAAATTTCCCATTGTTAAACTTTATGTTTGCTTTATTTGAAGGTGTCTGATTGAACGACTTATTAAATAAACTAGAAAGATTATTTTCAACTTATTGAACTTTCAATAAAATTATATTTTTGCCTTACTTTTGTTTGGGAAGTTTCAATTACTTATTCATTTAGGTTTTTAGTACACTTTTGTTATGTCCTTGCACCACATGTGAACCTTTCATCATGTAATTGCTGTTTTTTATTTGAATCTTTTTAAGTCAACTTCAAACCCACAGAAACAAAAACTGACAGCACCATTAATTTCTTCATTATAGGTACATAATAATTACTGAGATTCTTCTTGAATTTTAAATAGCATTTCATACCTCCCTCATTCATTTTGTTTGAACAAATTGTTACCTTCGTAGCAGGTGCTGGTAATGTCAACATGTAACCACTGTTACGGTATTTAAAAGTACAGTGGAAAAACTTGTATTTACTAGTTTCTAATTGGCGCCCAACGTGGGGCATATGTAAGAAATTGAGTTTCCTTATTGTTTATCAAAACTTTTCAGCGGAAAAACATCTTATCCAGTATATCGTAGTCAAAGTGAAAATATTAAGAAAAGGTTGGAGCATTATGCAGTCTAGAAACCGTATATCAAAAATACTGTCTTATATTGACAAAATCATAGGCAAAGCCCCCCAATATTCTGTTTTCTTTTCTTATTTGAATATTACTTTCGTGGCAAAAAAAAAACAAAAACACAAAATATTGAAATACGTTCTGACTATTAAATGAAACTAATGTCATGTCAAACCAACAACATAATGATCAAACATTAGAACAACCATCCATATATGAAGTCATCGCTTTGCTATTTTTGCAAATCGATACGATACTACGGTAGCAGTAGATATATGTTGCATGTTCAACTTTCACAAAAATCTAGATAGGTATCCAACAGATATGCAAAGTCAATTGACCCGATTTAGACGGCAAAGCCCAGTATATATAATATGGCGATATGGACAGACACATATCGGACATTCTAGGACCTTTAAAACCTCTCTAGTGTATATAGAGAGAAAAAGGATTAGGAAGATAAAGAAATGCATGTTTTCCTGGTTGCTTATTTATTCAGAGAGCGATTTGTCACGTGAACGTGACTCCTTTGCAGGATAAGAATAGTGGAATTTTCTGTTTCTATTTAAGCATTTTAGTTGTTGCTTATAGAACTGTAGCAATTCGTTTTTAAAAAACAAATTGTATACAAAAATTCAAAGGAGAGCGCTTAACTTCGACAATACTAAGCCACAAGATACAAAATGTATATAACATTCAGACTAGTAAGATTCTGTTGCACATTTTCAATACTATATTCTACTGAATTCCATAGAGACGACAACAACGACGACAACAACGACGACATCGACAACGTTTTCCCGATTATAAAATTATGCATGAAGGAGGATGTTAAAGGAAGGCAAGATGCAAGATGTCGAAGAAACTTAGTATTCAGCAACAATGTTTAAGGAAATTGAATACAAATACACATCTGTTTGTGAATAAAGAAAAACTAGTGACAGCTTGAATATAATTTAGAATGCAATTTTCCTGTTTATTATCATTAAATTTGTATCTTTTGCTTCTTCATCAAGCATCAAGCATTATAGTTTGATCTTAGCATTAGATGCATACGAACATCGGAAATTATGTCAAATTTGTTTATGAGGTTATGACAGCTGACATAACAAATTAGTATCTGCTGTCATCGTCATCATTTTATGTTCATTTTAAAATCGAACTCCACCAAATAATATATATGAAGTGTGACATGTCATCGAGTAGTGGATTTAAGATTGAAAACATAATTTTCTTACCGAATGTTTTAATATTGACATTGATTTAAGGGTGAGTTCATAATGAAAGTTCATACTTGTCACTTTGTCAGATCTAGCAATGGAAAAACCCTTTAAATTATATTCATGTACACGGGTAATTAATCATTTGACCTCACAAACAATAATTGTTCAGAGGAATTTTTTCCCACTTACCGACATTATGTAAGTATTTCAAATCGAGATTTATAGTTTTCCTATTCCGCTCTCAAACATTCATGAGGGTTTCGGTTCTCCAAACACGAATTAACCCCTATTTAATAATGTATGTTTTATGGACTAATTACTAATAATTTGCAAAAGAAAAATTAATACCCGTACCTATTCGTACACATATATTTATGTATAATATATATTTAACAAATTACTTAAAGAAAAAAGAAATTAATCAAACGTCAAACTGAGATCCCTATCGTGAACCATCACCACTACCTTACCTACTCTACACGATAATCTACCATACCTACTAAAACAAACAAACCTAAAAATAGAACAATCTCCCAAATTACTCTTTAGAACACAAAATTAAACATACCCTCTGGCCCCCTGGCGGGAAGCAGAAACATTAAACAATAAAACAGAGAATATCACTGTCACTTTTCCTTAAACATGTCATATTACGTTTACGATACGAAATCAAACTCACAGTCAACGAACAGTAAAGTGAAACATATCGAAAGACATTATGTCATACACGAACAGATTTATTTGCCCATGACATGTGGTTTTGCGAAATGGCTGATAATACCGTTGCTTTGGTAGACGTCGTCGTCCGTGCCGCCGTGCGTCGTCGTCGTCGCCGGTATTTTATAGCTTGTACAATCATACTAAAAATGGTTTGTTTTAAAAATGAGATTTGATTTACATAAAACGAGGCCCACTTATTTTCGTTCGTAGCTTTTGTCGAATCATATAAAGGAGTGGTGGTTACCGTATTCCTGTGGTTTAAGTAGAAGGTATAAAAAGGTAGTCCGAGATCTGAGTTCATGTCCCGTCAAAATTTTGTAGCACATCGATTGCGTGACCGATAAATGAAATTAAATTGAGATTTTTATGACGACGACGAGGACAACGAATAAAAAGGCCTACCGCTGGGGTTTTGATAGAGACATATACCTTATAAGAGTATAAGTACCAAACCTTACTCCAAATTTGAAGGTATACGAAAATACTCATATCGACATCATCATCATCCTGTGGAGTTCTCCTCGATGGTCAACGCTCGACAACGACGATTTGGCAAATTGTTTGCGTTATCTGATTTTTATTTTTAGAACTCGTGTTTGCGGTGAGACTCTTTTTGTGCAAATGTCAACGTGACGTATACTTAACATTTGTCAAAGGTATGGGTTATTTAGGAATTAGGGTTGCAAGCCTACGGGATGGAATTTTTTGGTATCGCAATAGGTACATACATTAGAGGGAAAAAATATGTCGTGAGAACAGATTTTTTTTAGGAAAAAAAAGAATCCTTTTTGTATGAGTTTAGAGCAAGGCATATACATATGTATATACAGATTGATAAGATAAATTGGTTAACCTGAAATATTTATTTCCTTAGGGACTGTTTTAAAATAAGTGATAGACATGGTAATTGCTTTGGTGTGACAAAAAGAATTAAATGAGATAAGTTGCGATTAATCTGGCTCAAAAGCGCTGTTTTGAATTATTTTATTGGTTAAATCTTGATCCTTATTTTTTGTCCATTCTAAGTGAACTCAAAATAAATAAATTTAGTTAGAAAGTAAAACAACGATCTTAAATCATTTGTAAAAATGTCATCATCATGACAACTTCCTGATGGTTTTATGCTAAAATAAAATTAATTTACTTAATTATATTCAAGTTTTTCCAACCAACAAAATTGATAAAATGTTCAACTTCAAGTTGATAAGATTAATGATATATTTCTTGTAGTTAATTATAGTATTATTAAAATTTTGATGAAAGACTTAATAAGTGTTAATATTTTAAGTTGGATAAGGTTAATTAATTATTTATTTATGATGAAAAGAGCTGAATTGGTAAAAAGGAAAGAGTCCAATTTTTCGACTCTTATTTTTCCCATTTGTCGAATTGAAAATTCAGATATTTCTCGATTTTTTCAAAGTGCCACAAACAAATTTATCAATAGGTGGTAGAGAAAGACTTATATGGAAGTCAGAGGTGGTATGCACGTTGTTAGCTAAGCGCAGCATTCTTGTAATAGGTTCTAAAAGGTCATAATTTGTATGGTGATGAGGAAGGCGACCTGTCTGAAGTTCCTTAGAAAAGTATAAATAGGAATCTATGGTACCTGCTAAAAACTGGTTTAGAAAAAGAATATCAACGACTTCGCGGCGTTTTCGGAGGGTTTGGAGATTAATAAGTTTTAAGCGATCTTCATAATGTGTAAGAATAGATTAAAACCCCAAGGAAGACCGCGGAGTACAAATCGAAGAAATCAGCAGATTAAATTCTTTGAGATTTAAAGTTCTGATGTGGAGACCAGACTTCACTAGCGTATTCAATGAGAGGTCTAACAAAGGTAGTGTATAAGGAATTAGCGACATAAGGGTTCGAGAATTCTTTAGACCAAAGTTTGATGTACCCAACGATGAGTTGGCCTTGTTAATAATATAATCAAAATGGGCTCAAAAATTTGGCTGAGTGTTGCAAATAACTTCCATGTCGTGCATAGAAGATGTGGGAAGATGGGATTGCTTGCGGATGAATGTTATGAATTGGCATGTAGCAACGTTGAGTTCTAAGACATTTTTGTCACACCAAATCTGAAATGAGTCAAGATCATTTTGGAGTAAGACAGAATCAAATAGAGTAGAAATAATCTTTGTTATTTTCATGTCACCAGCTTAAATAGAGACAGTTGAATTATAATGACATAAATAATGTCGTTGATAGTTAAGACAAATAACAAAGGACCAAGGTGGCTCCCTTAAGGAACTCCTGAGTTTGCATAAATGGGATCGGAGATTGAGAACCTGAAAACAATTCTCTATATCGGCGGTTCTCAAGACACGATCTGAGAAATGAAATAAAAAAAGGGTGGGAAATCAAGAGTTTTAAGTTAAAGATAAATAATTTGGTGACTTTTTTTATCAAAGGCTTTACTTAAGTCTGTAGTGATAACGTTCACTTCATTCAGTTTCTCTAATTCGCTTACAGTTTTCGACACAAATTTAGTAAGATTGGTTGTTTATCTGACTTTAAGGAAACCATGTTGTTGGAAAGAGAAACAAGGTGCCTACAATGAAAATAGACAGAGTCGTAGACAATGCTTGGGAATTGATGAAAGCTTGGCTATGCGCCTTTAGTTTATAACATCATTTTTTGTTCCTTTTTTATGAACAGGAAAAATAAAGGAATCTTAGCTTGAGAACTGAAAAGACGAAACCTTACTGAAAGAGGTTTACATGGGGAGGTAGCACACTTTTTTAATAATATTGCAAGCAAACCATCCAGAACTACAGCCAGGTTCTTCAAGATGATTGCTGTACGAATGGCTGAAGAATGAGGCAAAGAGGTTTGTTATAGTCTTGGGTCGGCAGGTATGTTTAAGGGAAGCCATATGATTTACGTTTAATATTTATAAGTCTTGGGTCATTAATCAGGCTATATTACAATTTGTGAATGTATTCTAGATTTGGGAATTTACAAAGAGATGAAAATCTGCTTTGAGCTTGCTGATAGTTTGAGAAGTCAATACCGAACCTGCTTTTCAAATATGTTTCCTCAATGAATTTCTGACATTTCGAAGGGTTCGCAGATCTTTATTATACCAGGGAGGGGAGGAAGACACATTTTTACGTGGAAAATATGGTACGGATTGAACGAGACATTGGTAAATAGACACATAGATAAATTTCAGGGTGATATCTATGAAGGTGTTGTTATCGAAGAACGAATTAAAATCAATATTGTTGAATAGGTTTATTAAGTAAATCGAAGTCAACGAGGTGGAAATTGAAATAAAATTAATTTGCAGACAACACCGAATCACTATCGCAATCGAGTGAAAAAGTTAGAGAAAGAGGTGTTTGTAGAGATTCTAAAAATGCTTCGCGAAAATTATAAATTAACTTATTTTACACTATGAAAATCGCAAAAGTTATAAATAAATAAAAGAAAATAAATCTTATAGATCCATTTCGCTTCTTCTTGTGTTATCGAAAGTCTTCGAAAATATATTTTTTCTTGTATGTGTTGCAAGCTTTTGAAACAAGTCCTGCCTGAAAAATTCTGTACAATCCTTAAATAGAGAACAAAATTGTCTGTATAAGACACGGAAATGAGAATTCAGACTTTAAAAAAATAAAGGCTGGGGTACCACAAATTAGTGTTCTAGGAATGATTTTGTAGGATTGGAGTCAAATTTATGAAAACCCAAATTTGGGAAACCTGAAATCCAGAAAATATTAAGTGCCAAAAACGCAGAATCTCGAAAAATTCCAAAAAAAATACATAAAATGAAGAATAATAGTCACCATAGCACTCCCAGGGGGGATATCGTTTGCTGATATACAAATTAAAGTTTTGTTATATACTGATGACCTAGTACTACTCGCCGAAAACGCTCACACTCTGCAATTACAAATAAACAGGCTGAATGCATTTTGCGAGAAATGGGGGTAAGTCATCAATACAAGAAAGACAAAGGTGATGATTTTTGAAGCACGTCAAAAGAGAAGACAACCCGACGAAAAATGGTCTCTCAATAATGTAAAAATCGACGTTGTGCAAGAATGTAAGTACCTGGGTGTTTGGATTACACACAATCTCAATTTTTCAAAACATGCCAAACAAAAAAGTAATGAAGCAAAACTAGCCTTGAGTATGATGCCGACTAAGTTCTTTGCAAACCAAGAGATCGATCTCGCGTCAAAATACCGTGTTTTTCATGCAACGGTCAACACTTGTATGTGCTATGGTGCCCAGGTTTTCGGCTATATAAATCTCGATACGTTTGAATCGGTGCAGAGATATGTATGTGGAATCTGATATAATGCCTCTGTACATAAGAAATCTAAAAGCCAACTATTATTATTTGATAAGGGTCATGAGAAGAAATGGAACAAGTCTTCACAAGTCTATCATGACAAGACTTTTGCAAACTAACGCTTCTCCATTCAAGAATTGGAATGAACTAGCTCATTCTCATGCAGCTCATCTATCATGGAGTCAAATGTTGATGAATGGTAGGGTATGTTTGCGGAGGTTACTGCGAAAATAGACGAAAAGATTTATAACCAACATCTATCCATGGCGAATTCAACATAGTCTAGGAGCATTTATAAGAATCTCAATCACCAAATTTCTTCAGGAATGAACTATTTTCGTAATGAATACTCGGCTGAAATTATAAGCTACATATTTAGAGCACGGGTTGAAGTTCTTAACTTAAACTTTATGCCTCATCGAGCAGATTTACCCCAAATCCGTTGGCTTTGCAATAGACGAGAAAATGAAGATATAAACCATTTCATTGCCATTTGCCCAATACTGCAGGAAATCCGCCGACTCTATTTTGATGAGAGCTACATTTCTCCAAGCAGACTTTACGAAATATTAAACGGAGGGCTAGGATGGTGTACGTTATATAATTATTGCAAACACGCATTAACCTTCCGCAACAGTTTCGATATTTAAATCCTTAAAAAATCCAGTTACTACAGTTTAATGCATCCTATTTTTGTGTTTCAAATCATTTAAACATTGAATTTTTTTTTGTGTTCCAAATCACTTTAAAATTGAAAAAATTGTGAAATTTTTGCTTATAAAATAATTCAAAATTTTTAATACTTTTGTGTTTCAAATCATTTAAAAATTGGTATATCTTTTGTGTTTCAAATCATTTCAAAATTGGCAAAATTTTGTGTTTCAAATCATATTAAAATTGAGTTAACGCTTTCAAAATCTAGTGTAAAATTAATAACAAGAAACATACAAATGTATTTTATTTCTCACAACCTTAACTTTCAATTAAATAAGAATTATAACCCATTTTAGAATACTTATACATACTATATTATTAGCAAGTTTCATTTTCATTGTTCACTCTTATTCTTAAGAAATGAAATTTGTAAACCATTTTTTTTGTATAATAAAGAATTAATCTATCTATCTATCTATCTATCATAGCAAATTGTATAATTTTGTATTTATTTATTTATGGGTTTTCAGAACTTTTGGTTTTCGGAATTTTGGGTTTACTACAACTTGGTTTGGTTAACTGCTTAAAAATCATGGAAAGAGCAATAATTTTTAATAACATAAAGTAACCTACAGCACGTAAGAAAGACGACGTGGTTTTGGTGAGAAAGAATACCAAAATCTTATTAGCATTTGTTTAACGGTCCTCATAAGAAGGTTTTGACACCTTCTTAAAAATGCTTTTACCTAAACAAATTACTTTTTTGAAAAAAAAAAAAAAATTTGTTTTTTATTATTTGTTTTATAAAAATGTGCAAGTTAACGTTTTTTTAACCTAAAAGACAATTGTTCTATTTTTGGAAAAATCTTGAAAGGAACTTGCTTCAGCCTTTTGAAGATATATTTTTCGAAGTTTTTAAAATGACTGTTTGGGTTCCTACAAAAAAATATCAGGAAGTTTTCATTAAAGCTTGCATTCCAGCATTTTTTTTGTTGACACTTACAAACTTAACTCAAGGTGTCGTGATTGATAAAGAATGTGCCCTCATTTACAAAATTTATTTTTATCTTTATAAAATATTCAAATATCCTTCATTTAGCAAAAAAAAATAGAACCTTCACTCATAATTCGTTTAATAACATCAAAAAATAAAAGCCTTTTCAATATCATGTCAAGTACAAGTAAGTATTAATATTTTGTTTTTGATTCATTAAGTCCTTGGCCAGAAATAAAAAAAAAAACTTAATTTAATGTACTCTCATTATTTTCAATCAAAAATATAATCAAATTTAAAAAAATGAACAAAGCCCAAAATTAAACCACTCAACATTGATCTACATCAGATCTTTCAAAAACACGCATTATCCTTTCATTTAAAAAATATATCTTAAGAACTGAATTAATTAAAATGTGACAGTCAACATCTGCAACCTACTTAATCTAATTTCAATATCAATATAATTTTTTTTGGGAAACAAAATTCACATCACACATAAATTTTGAATCACATTTTAATCAAATTCTTATTCTCTGCCACTCTCCTTCTTGTTCTATTCAATTCAATATTCAACAATTTAATTTCTTTTTTTGTTTTAATTCTAAATATTTACTCTTAAAAACAACACTTGAAAATTCTCATCACTCCAAATACACGCCCAAAAATACATATGTTTTATTTAGTGTAATAAAGTACAAATAAATTGTGTGAAAAGATAGAAACAAAATTTTACTCGATCACTAAATAACGTACGTCATTACATTTTGTTTCGATCTTCATTGTGACGTCATGATTGGCATTGTTTATATTCCCGACAGCATGTGTGTGATATTCAATCAATTCAGTTTAATTTTCACGATGAAATCTTTCATGGATGCAATTTTTTTTTTAATTTATAGTGGATATAATTTTTCATTTTATTAATTAAAGTGAAATAGTCTAGAAAACAAAGTTGGAAAAATGGTAAGATCATGCCGCTTGAAAGAAGATTGAAATGCCATTTTTAAAGGGTTTTCATATTAGAGGTGTCAGTTTGAAGTGACAGCTGTAATCTTTTGAAATTTAACAAGTAAAACCTACTAACTTATGACTCAGTCATCGTTGCCACAGTATCCGGTCTGGGCCTCGTTCAACATGCTTCTTCATTTTAACATGCGGTATATTCATACTCTCAATCAAAATGAAACATGACATAACGATGGTAGAGCAGTCGAAAAAAGCGGGTCACCCCATTAGTTCCGTTTGTATATCTGCCTGTCTCCTCCTCTACCATTATTTTGATTGAGTTTAAACTTGCATATTAAGGTTTTAAGCTGATTCGCGTTAGGCGTTTTTTCATTTTTTTTAAGATCAGTAAACTCGAAAATTTGAATTTTCTCAAAAACGAACCGATAGATTTTTATTAAATTTTCTCTAAAACATTTTTATTGGCTTGGATTCTTTCAATAAAAAATAATATATTTTTGTATTGCACCAGAAGGGTACAATCATAGAACCGTTATTTTGGTATTATTATTATATGTTCTTTAACGATTGTTAGTCAAAGCAATCCAGTTGCCCACCCTAAGGCTTCGGTGTCCTGGTCTACGATATGCTTCCAACGGAGGCATGGTCTTCCCCACTGTCTTTTACCATAAATTGTACCGCAAAGGACTTTCCTGGCGGAATCTTCTTCATGCGTTCTATGTGCACAGCTCAATGGAGTCTACCAAGCTATCCATGTGGTTATTCTAGCTTCGTGGTATATTACGTATAACTTATTGTCCTTATTTACAAACAGGCAAGTTTTCTCCGTAAGACTTTTCTCTCAAACGCGGAGAAGAGGTTAAGGTGTGTTTGACTGAGCACCCAAGTCTCGGATTCATAAATGAGTACTGGTAGTCTTATACATAAAGCATCACTTTGGAATTTATGGTTAGATTTTTGGATTTAAAGAGTCTTGACGAGTAGTAGGTTCTGTTGGCTTCTTCTAGATTATTATCAACCGCTACTATTGATTTAACCTCAGTTATGTGAAATCACAGGTTTAACTACAAATAAATAAGTTCTGTACAGCTTGTTGGCTACTTCAAAAGATGTCAACATCAACTGCGTAAGCTAGTGTAGAATTGGTGACGATTGACCCTCAGGTAGATTTTTCAGAGTCTCGGATTGCTTTCTCCAACTTCAGGTTCAAGAGCAGGCAGGCCTGAACATGCTTTGTCGGAACCCATTGAAGATGTCGACGGGTCAGTATAGCAATTATGATATGTTTGCTTGGCCTTATCAGTTTATTATTGTTATTATTTTTATTGTACTATTCGTACTAGAATGTCAGCTTGTTAGACTTGACCATTCCTTTTAATTTCATTGAATGTTTTTGAACAACAACAACAACTTAAAGGTGCTACCACTCATTGTTTTTGGCTGGAGATATAGCTATTTCGTGCTTTGCCACTTTTGCACTCATCAGTCTCCTTTTTTGTGGTGCTGAGCTTTAATCCAATTTTATTTGAAAAACTTTTTATGCACAACATAGGATTCGAACCCACGCATATCAGATTTGCTCAGTCTTAGAAGTCGTGTGCACTACGCACTCCACTACTTTAGACCACTGACGTCACAGGTCGAGATGTGCTAATTGTTTATCAAATGCATTTGAAGCATCAACCTTTTTATAAGCTCCTTTAAGTATGCTGTTTTTTTCCGCCTCCATTTTACTCCATACCTTATTTGATAGACTTACAATTCGTAGTACGTATCAAAGGGGGAGAGGTTGGAAGATCGGTAACGAACCAGACTATTAAGTTATTATTGTTATTATTTTTATTGTACTATTCGTACTAGAATGTCAGCTTGTTAGACTTGACCATTCAGTTTAGTTTGGATTCCGAATTCTCTCGTGGCTTTATAAAGTTCTATCCTGCTTATGATGTCATAGCCGGCTTTGAAGTCTATAAACAGATGGTATGTTAGGATGTTAATTTCTAGACATTTTTCCATCGCCTGCCTAAGGTTGAACACCTAATCATTTATTGACTTGCCTGATCTGCAACCACATTGACATTTGCTGATTATAGTTTCCACGTATGGGGCTATACGGTCTTGTAAGATAGAGGAAAATATCTTATAGGTTGTACTCAGCAACGTTATACCCTTATAATTAATTGCACTCAGTGGTATCTCCTTTGTTATGTAAGGGAAATCTAATACCTTTTCGACAGTCTTCTGGTATTTCTTCCATTTTTACCAAATTGTTTGAGGACTGCTGTTAATATTTTAGCATCGATAAAATGAAAAAACGCGAATCTTTTTAAAGCCTTAATTTCCAAGATTGAACTCAATTGACCCAATGGCTTTAGCTGTTGGGTCTTAGGCACTTATTTGGGTTTTACTGTGAGGAATTTTACTGTGGCTACAGTGTTATTATGTATTACGTATCAAAAAGGAAGTTAAGTGTGTATAATTGCATGTGTTTCAAGTCCTTGTCAAAAACCTAATATAACTCTTGTAAGGGGTCCGATTTGTCGAATTGAAAATTTTGACATTTCTCGACGTTTCAAGGTCCCTAGAGTCGAAATAAAAGATTTTTAGAAAGATGTCTGTGCGTGCGTGTGTACGTACGTTCGTACGTCTGTACGTTCGCGACGTTTTTTTCGTCGTCCATAGCTCAAGAACCAGAAGAGATATCGACTTCAAATAAACTTTGTTATACAGATAATAAGGCAGAAAGATGCAGAAAGGGCTTTCAAAAAAAGGTGAAAACTTTGGTTAAACCTAAATATCTCATGAACCAATGACGCTAGAGACTTGAATTAAATTTTAAATTATATATTGTAACGTTATACAAAACAAGTATATTTTTCGAAAAAAATCCAATTAACGGTTTTATTTATAAATCAAAAAAACTAAAAAAAAAATTTGTCACCTCGAAAATTTTACCACTAAAATATGATTTCATCTCCAAAACAATTTTGTGCAACGAAAAATAATGTTTTTGACATCTGATAAAATTTTGAGAAAAATCTAATTGACAGTTTTTTTTTATAAAAAATAAAAACCTAAAAAAACATTACTCGAAGTTGGTAAACATTGAATTTCGACTCAAATATCTTTTCAAAAACTTGAGATTGAGGCTTCAAACTTATTTTATCTTATAAGAACTATTGTTTTCAATGTTCTGAAAAATGTTGAGAAAAATAGAATTGACAGTTTTTTTATAAAAAATAAAAACCTAAAAAAAATTAATAAAAGTTGGTAAAAATTGATTTTCGACTCAAATATCTTTTCAAAACCTTGAGATATTGGCTTTAAACTACTTTTACCTTTCAAAAAATATTGTTGTCAATATTCAAAAAAAAAAATTGTGAAAAACATTAGATTCACAGTTTTTTTACACAAAATTAAAAACCGAAAAAAAATTTAACAAGAGTTGGTAAAAATTGATTTTCGACTTAAATATCCTTTCAAAAATTTGAGATTATGGCGTCTAACTAATTTTAACTTATAAGAAATATTGTTTTCAACATTTGGACAAATTTTGAGAAAAATCTAATTGACAGTTTTTTTACAAATAATAAAAACCTAAAAAAAATTTATAAAAGGTGGTAAAAATTGATTTTCGACTCAAATATATTTTCAAAACTTTGAGATATTGGCTTTAAACTTTGATCTTTCAAAAAATATTGTTTTCAACATTCTGAAAAATGTTGAAAAAAATCTAATTGACAGTTTTTGTACAAAAAATTAAAAACCTAAAAAAAAATGAACAAAAGTTGGTAAAAATTGATTTTCGACTCAAATATCTTTTCAAAAATTTGAGATAATGGCTTCTAACTAATTTTAACTTATAAGAAATATTGTTTTCAACATTCGATACAATTTTTAGAAAAATCGAATTGACAGTAGATATTGTTTACAAAAAATAAAAACCTAAAAAAAAATAATACTAAAACTTAGTAAAAATTTACTTTCGACTCAAATTGCTTTTCAAAAATTACAAATATTGGCTTCAAACTTATTTTATTTCACAGAATATTTTGTTTTCGACATTCATTAATTTTTTTTATAAAAATCCAACAGTCCGTTTTTTTATAAAAAAATAAAATCTACAAAAAATAGTACGCAAATTTGGTAAAAATTGATACATATAGACAAACTTTTAAGCAAGACAAATCGACAGACGGGATGGGAAGTTATCAGTGTGGGTCGCATCCCAGCCTCTTTTATACTTTTTTTTAAATTTCGTCTAACCTTTAATTTTTATATAGTTTCATAATATTTATAATTCATTGGGCCAACATAAAAGGTAAAAGAAAAATGTGCCAGATCAACTAGAAATATTTGTCATACCTCTCATAATTAAGTTTATTCAGCAAATCCAACAGTTTGAATTTTAATGTTTCGTCATAAGTACTTTTTCGATATTTTCTGAAATATTATAGACATCAACAAAAGTTAAAGCTCCATTAAAATATTAATTTACATAACTCCTGTTTTGAGTATTTATTTATATTGCACGCCTCACATAAATTTTGTTATTTCAACAAATTCAAGTATCTTCATCCCGATTTATATCTACGAGTATATTTCTTCATTTTATTCGCAAAACGTATTTGAATTTTAAGATTGTCACGCTTTTTCCAAATAAATTTTATGTTAACAAATAAAACAAAATGTCTATTTTTATCTGACGCCACTCTTCAATTTTGTCTAGTCAACTCTTAAATAAATCGTTGCCGTCTTATGAGGGCGATGAAGACGGACGTCAATAAACGACCGACGAACGGATGGCAATGATGACAACATGGACGTGAACGGACATTTGACGGAAGCACATAGTCAAATCATTTACAACATTAGGTACCTACTTTCTCAATAATAATAATCAGCACACCACACCACACCAACCGGATATGGCTCCCCCACTGGGAGGGAAGTTTCTTTCTAACAGGAAAACCTTTATATTAAGTTAATTAGTAAGGATATCAAAAATGTCTGCTTTTATTACATCCATAATAATATCAACATCACACACAAAACAAAAATGTAACTCTCGCAATATATATTTTTTGGTGGAAAGTTCAAAGCGAAATTCGTAATTAATTCGTCTTCCTGATCCTTTCACAGGAGGTGAATCCTTAAAATAAACTACCCCCTTATATCGTTGGGGAGTTTTAACATAGTTAGATAAAAACAAATTATTATTATAGGGCTGACCTTGATATAAGATTTGTTATGACTTTGAGTTTTGTTTTCTTTTAAAAATCACAGAAAACATGAACTTTCTTTTGTCATGTTTTAATCGTTTGCTTGTTTTCAACTATGTCTGTGAAAAAAAAGTAGGCAAAACTTTTAGACAGAAAGATCTTTCGAAACTAACAACCATCAGATATTAAGTAATTTTCCAAACTGTGTTGAATACTTTAAGTATTTTGTCAAGCCTTCTTTGATAAAAGTTTTGTGTTTTTTTTTTATATGTTTCGTCCTTTCCTTGTTTCTTTTTTAAGTTTCCCTCAAAAAACCGACCTGTGCGTGTGTGGCCCATATTTTGTCAATTAGGTCAAGTAATTGAGTATTAAGGATAAGATATATTTTTTGGCGATGGAAACTAAGTTTGAAGCTTTTGGGGTGGTTTATTTTATATACATATGGCAGAGCGCGAGACCATCAGGAAATGTGACTTCGCAACACACCTTCTTTTTTTTTTTGGATGTTACTACAAGAAATGTTGAAAGCTAAAGTGAGAAGGAAACGTTAGCAAAATTAGCTATTGATTGAAATTTTAGATAACAAAATTTTGTGTTTTTCTTTTATATATGTATATATTTCGAATGTGATAATGTCTTATGAAAAGGACAATTTAGTGTCCTAAAACAACTTAACTTATGTCTACTTTTATAACATTATATATGTATTTTGTTTTTGTATGCTACACTTTAATAACTTAACTATGGCTATATCTGTATCGAGGTTCTGGAAAAGAAGTAATAAACATATTTAAATTATTTATGAATAGTATAGGTATTATCAGGGAAGGTTTGTTTTATGTTTTGTATTTTAAATTTAGGAAGGCCGCCTTTAGCATTGAACATTTTTGGTTTTGTGGTTAAGTGATATGAAATGAATTTTGTTAGAAAGTCAATTGGTTTATATATTATTTGCATTAAAAATTAACTCAAAGTAAAAAGAACTCAGTTTAGACAAATAGACAAAGCACACATTACAATAAAACTATTGAATTAAAATAAAAATATTATTTTTTTAAAACTTGGCGTTAAGCAGTTTTTTAACATTTTTAACTTCCCATAGGAAGTTATTGTAATGGGTCCGATTTGTCAAATTGAAAATTTTGACATTTCTCGACGTTTCAAGGTCTTTAGAGTCGAAATAAAAGATTTTTAGAAAGATGTCTGTGCGTGCGTGTGTACGTACGTCCGTACGTTCGCGACGTTTTTTTCGTCGTCCATAGCTCAAGAACCAGAAGAGATATCGACTTCAAATAAATTTTGTTATACAGATAATAAGGCAGAAAGATGCAGAAAGGGCTCTCAAGAAAATTGCGTGGGTGGTTTTTTTACCATAGCAGTTTAAAAAAAAGGTGAAAATTTTGGTTAACCCTAAATATCTCATGAACTAATGACGCTAGAGACTTGAATTAAATTTTATGTTATATATTGTAACGTGATACAAAACAATTATATTTTTGGAAACAAATTCAATTAACGTTTTTTTTATAAATCAAAAAACTGAAAAAAAAAATTTGTCACTTCGAAAATTTTACGACTAAAATATGATTTCATCTCCAAAACAATTTTGTGCAACGAAGAATAATGTTTTTGACATCTGATAAAATTATGAGAAAAATCGAATTGACAGTTTTTTTACAAAAAATAATAACCTAAAAAAAAAATAAAAAAAAAGTTGGTAAAAATTGAGTTTTGACTCAAATATCTTTTCAAGACTTTGAGATATTGGCTTTAACTACTTTTATCTTTCAAAAAATATTGTTTTCAACATTCAGTAAAATTTTGAAAAAAATAGAATTGACAGTTTTTTTACAAAAAATTAAAAACCGAAAAAAAAAATTAACAAAAATTGGTAAAAATTGATTTTCGACTTAAATATCTTTTCAAAAATTTGAGATTATGGCTTCTAACTAATTTATACTTATAAGAAATATTGTTTTCAACATTAGGAAAAATTTTGAGAAAAATCGAATTGACAGTTTTTTTACAAAAAATAAAAACCTAAACAAAAAAATTAAAAAAAGTTGGTAAAAATTGATTTTCGGCTCAAATAGCTTTTCAAAAATTAAAAATATTGGCTTCAAACTTATTTTATTTCACAGAAAATATTGTTTTTTATATTCAAACATTTTTTTATAAAAATCCAACAGTCCGTTTTTTCATAAAAAAAATAAAATCTACAAAAAATAGAACGGAAATTTGGTAAGAATTGATACATTTAGACAAACTTTTAAGCAAGACAAATCGATAGACGGGATGGGAAGTTATCAGTGTGGGTCGCATCCCAGCCTCTTTTTGGATTTGATTTTATGTACATATGTCAATTTTTTGGTAAAAGAAATATTTTCTGTTTCAACGAAGAAAAAAATATGTATTTTGTTTCTTGTGAAAGCAGTTATTCAAAAATTGGTTTCAATATTGTTGAAGACTGCTATTTGCGATTAAATCGAACTTAAGTTCAAGAATTGTTGTAATTTATTTTGAGCATTTTAATTCGGAATAACTATCACATTGACAAAAATTGGCAGCACGGACGTTAAGGATATCATTAAAAAAAAATCGAATATAACTATGTATAGCTAGAATTTTTAGATTAATGTTAAGAATGTACACTGGGTATTTTTTTTTTTTGATAATACAGTCGACTCTCTCTAATTCGAAATCTCACAGGAAACTAGAAATTGTTCGAGTTAGATAGTTTTGTGGAAATTCGATTTATTAATTCCTTTTTTGACATTTTTATTTGGTAAGAACTAAATACACATAATAATTTAATACTCCTTAACATCACGCCAAAAATCGGTTCAAACGTGTACATTTTTTCATATCTATGCTATATGATTCAGTTTTAATTTTTCTTACTTATTTATGAATGATTTTCAAACATTTATCAGACAATTAAAATTGAAATTTTAATATAAAAATTAGTCTTTCAGGTCATTCGAAAATATATTTAAAAATTTGTTTGACTTCAAAACTGGCATAAAATTCCATAATTTAAAATTTTTTCGCAGTTCTACCTTTGATAGAAATTTCCGGTTTGCCGTTATTAGTAACCTGTAAACAAATTTCAACCCACTGGGTTCTCAAGATCTTGAACAGGTATATTTATGCGTGTACAAAGGTCCATTATTTCTTATTAGTTAATCAATTACAATTGACAATTTCGGCTGAAAATGTAAAGTCGTGTTTTTGGAAATGAAAGCGCAAAAAGTGAATTATAACTAGAGTGCTAAGATCTTATACCTCTTTTATATTTGGTAAAACTAGTGCTTAGTGATCAAGATACAGGACTTGGTTATGGATATGAAGATATGCTCTTTACACATCTGGACTTTGCCTTGAAATTGCTCTAAAAAAAATTGCACCATCTTTGCAAAAAATACGCAAAAACAAAAAAATAAGTGCTAAAATCCTTTGAAGTAAAGCAAAACTAAAGTCTAATAAACAAGTTGTTTTGTTACTCGTATCGATGTTACAAATGTAAGGAAGCCTCTTTCAGTTCTCAAAATAAGCCTGTGATGACTCTAGACTATAACAAAACCAAAGGTAGAGTCGATATTTTCGATCATTTATTCCTGCACCCATCCAACACAACGCTGGCTGATGGTCGGTTTTACTGCTGTTGTAATGTTTGCCCATATTGAGGAAAAAATGTTCCGGAGAACGCCAAAATCTTCCGCAGTTTTTGATTTTTTCTTGATTCCCTTCTCAATTTCTTCAATTAACCGGATTTTCGTAACCAACCATAGCATTTTTTAATTTTCGTTTAGACATTCTGTAATAGTTCTGACATTGTAAAAACTAAATACTCAATCACCTTTAAACGATCACTCGAAATTGACCGTCAACCGCAAATCTCTAATAATACATTTTTTAAAAGGCTAAAGGTGTCTTGGTTTAACAATTGCAAGTTATTGCAAAAAACGCAAAATATGTAGCTTAAAAGTGAAAATTTGATCGATGAAGTGAAACAATAGAATTGTGTATGACAAAACGAAGAATTTTTTTTGAGATTTCATTTATTTTATAAATAAAATTCAATAAATTAAGAGAGAAAGAAAGTCTATAAAAATAACATTTTACGGTGAATTTAGCATTTAAAAATAGTGGCGACTGGTAGAATTTGAGCGCTAGATTAGAATTTTAAATTTAAGAGAAATTTATTGATTTTATTTATGTTTCAACAACCTTAAAAAATCATTATCTAATTATCCTTAAAAAATCAATTTTGAGTTAAAATAAAACAAGAAACAAAATTCAACTTAGGGAGAAGAAAAACGAGGCAGAAGTAAGTATTCGAGTTAGAGAGATATTCAACTCAGGGAAAGATCGACTTAGGGAATGCTTTTTGTATGAAAAACTGAGGAAAATTAAGGAGATTTTCGACTTAGGGAGAGTCGACTGTATTTGAAGATTTAATGTTTTTTTTTCACTTAAAGCTATTTTTAAATTAAATAACAGGGTCATTTATTTTAAGAGTTTGACAGCTATGCTAAATAAGACAAACACCGCAATTAATTGAACAGTTTATTTCCTTATAAAGTTTGGACTTTGCCATTAAGTGCGACAAACAATATCATTCAAGGGAAGTTTTGCACTTTTTCGCATCTTTCCTATGGTATCCATATCTTGATTAATACTGGTTTTTAAAACATACAGAATTTGGCAATTGATAGCAACAATACGGTCTTCTACGTATTATCACAAAACAAAATTTAACAGTGTCAAAACACATGATCTTGTTGTCCAATTGACGACACCACAACCTGAATATACGTGACCGGGACACTTCTCACACAATAAAAACAAAAACACATTTAGTCCGTGTTTCGTGGCTTGTTTCCAACGAAGAAAAATCGTTTAAGATTTAAGCTTATCGTTCCGAATTGTATATAACCCGTCTGCCCATTGGAGCCTCCGCAGAAGTAAGGACCAATGACATCTTCTAACCATAGACCATACCCATCAGTCAATGTTTATTGCTCGTTATTCCAACACCTAAGAAGATGTGTATTGCCACCAGTATTCAATTTGTACGTTGTTTTAACTTAATACTTCACAAGGATTGCTGTGAGCGCAGGGAAATTAATACATTCAGATCATCTGCAACAATTTGTGGTCTGTAATCTCACACTTAAAGGGTTGGCCGCGTTCATTAATTGTGGTTCGAGTCGTTCGAATATACAGATACCCTAATTTACAGGCGTAATAAAGGGTGTCCCAAAATTAACGCAAGATTTGAATTAAATAGAAAACGCCGTTTTTAGTCTTTTGATAGTTATATTTTTATTGACTCGTAAAGTACATAGGATAGGGTTATGTATGGAATAACACATCGGACAAATGGCCTCCACGGCTTTGCATGCACATGCGCACTCTTTTGTTGAAATTTTCCATGACCATTCTGCATAAATGTGGCTGAATTTCGTTGATGCAGCGTTGAATCTCCTCCTTTAATGCACGGGTGGTTGTGGGCTTGTTGACATAGACTTGTGATTTCAAATAACCCCATAAAAAGAAGTCTAATGGTGTTAAATCACACGATCTAGGAGGCCAATTTTGATCACCGAAACGAGAGAGTACACGACCTGGAAATGTCTCATGCAGTAATTGAATTGTTTCACGGGCTGTATGACATGTGGCACCGTCTTGTTGAAACCACATATTGGACACATCAATATCATCCAATTTTGGCAGAAAGAACTGTGTAATCATGTCGCGATATCGAGCACCAGTAACAGTCACTGCTTGACCAGCATCATTTTCAAAAAAATATGGCCCAATTATGCCTCCAGCCCAAAATCCACACCATACAGTCACGCGTTGTGGATGCATTTGTTTTTCGACAATCACATGTGGGTTCTCCGAACCCCAAATGCGGCAATTTTGGCGATTGACAAAGCCATCAAGATGAAAATGTGCTTCATCGCTTTGGATGATTTTGCTCGAAAAATCAGGGTCCATTTGTTGATGTTCAATAATCCATTCAACGAACTCTCTTCTCTGTCCATGGTCATTAGGCTTCAATTGTTGTGTTAATTGAATTTTGTAAGCATGAAGACACAGATCTTTGGTGAGTATATGCTGTAGAGAGGTTCTTGAAATTTGCAATTCTTGTCCACGACGTCGAATTGAGGTTCCTGGATTATCAGCAACACTCTCACGCACTGCTTCGACATTCACATTTGAACGGCTTGTTTTTGGACGACCAGTGTGTTTGGCGTCTCCAACAGATCCAGTCTCCATGAATTTTTCAATTAATCTCTTTACAGTTGACGAAGTTAAAACACTATTCCGACCATATTTTGTATGAAATTTTCGAACTGCAGCCGCCAAGCTTTCACTATTTTTGAAATATTCTTTAATAATGAAGACACGTTGTTCTATCGTGTAACGCTCGATTTTTAATAACCCTATACTGTTAGCTGTCAAATTGCTTTTTTTATCAGGGTTGCCAACACTTCACTGCACAAATGGCGGCAAATTCAAATCTTGCGTTAATTTTGGGACACCCTTTATAACGATTGCACTTGTAGCGGAAATTTTTATAACTGAATGGGCACAGACCTTACGACATACAAGTAAAGCTTCCAAACTCAAATTTCTTAAAAACGTATACAGATTTTGCATATTAATGACGACCATAAATATATCGTTATGCGTAAAAAGTATTTAAATCGTAACTATTGCAGTAAGTTTTTATAATTTTGACAATTTATTCGATTGCTAAGCGATCGACTACTGTAAATTAGTTATGGTCTTATTTTGACACTTCAAATGACAGTTGAATTTAACAGATGTCAAATGCCAGCACTACCAACTTTAAAACCACTTAGTTGGGAATTTAGCTTTTCTGTTAGAAGGTTATTTTTATATTTGTAATACATATTATATTTGTTTACGATACAAGAAAAGTAAGAAAAGATTATTTCCTTTTAAATCTCAAATGGCAATGAAAATTTTAAAGTGAAGAAATGAGAGTGATAAACTCCACTTAATAAAAAAACACTTAAATTGTTATTTATTTCATACCTGTTTCAATTAACTAAACTAGCACTTCAAAAATAGATGGACATAACATTTTTCTTAGAACATTTGACAATATTGAAATACTTTTTCAATCTTCGGGTTTATTTTTTCATCGAATTTAGTCTAAACCTATAATACATAACATTAAAATGGTGTGATTTAAAAGTAATAGTTTTTGAATGCGTCGTAAAATATAAATACACAAACCTTCTGTAATCAATATAAATTACATTTCACCTTTTTGTGTTATTGAAAATTCTGTAAATTAGCCTATGCTTGAATAAACTCAAAATTTTGTTGTCAAAGTCTGGGATATGTACGTCTTATGCGCATATTATTAAACTGTTACATTTCTTTCCATTTGATGCAAAATTTGCACAAACCCACTTTATAAATTTATATTCATTTTCAATTTATTTGCTGTCAATGCAGTCACCTTATTTTTACAATAATCATTTATCTTTGTTCTCCTTTTTTTTTGTGTCTGTCAATAAGAGTTGTCCTGGTGGAAAGTCGTTATACAGGATGTTTTTTGAACTACTTTAATGAAGCTTATAGAAATAATCAAACTCTGCTTCGAAAATTAAAAACAAATTTAGAATTGAAAATTTAGATCATTTTATGCATAGTACTTAAAATTTATGATAGACCTCGAAAATCTTAAATAATTCTTCAAAACTGATATTTTTATTTCCATGTTTCAATGATTTTTAATTTTTTAAACAATTTTAAAATTTCTTACAGTTTTGAAGAGAAGAATTTTTCAAATTTAAAAATAAATTTGTTCATGGACAAATCATAAGCATACATTTTTTTGCATTAAATTCAAAAATTGATATATTTTTAAAAATTGTAGACCGTTTCAGGCCAATTTATTACCATTATATTAAATTAATTGATTTAAAAGTTGCCAAAATTAGTCAGAAATTGCAGAAGCTATGAATTTCGAATGATCTTTTTGAGTGAATTTGGTTGAAATCACTTATTAAATGTTGTTTTAATTCTAAACAGATAAGTTTTGACTATACCAACCTTTAAAAAAAAATGTGGGAAAATTTAATTGATGAGACACCCTGTACTTTAACCTTTCATGTTTTGTTCAATGAATCAGCCAATCTATAGATTTAAGATAAGGCTACACCATTCGACGATATGACGCATGGTTTACATTTTTTTTCCATAAGCATTTCCTCCTATCCTGAATCCGGAGTATGGTTTTTATCACATCAAAAATATTCTCAAAGGTCAAATCGTTGCGATGTTTTTTTTTTTTAATGGATTGTGATGGAATTTAAGAGACAGTCTTGTAAAACAAATCTATGAATATGTTCATACTCATGTTTACAATATCTATATATCCATCTATCTCATCAGAAAGAGCTTTATGGGACTTCTGGTTCTGAATATGTATTATTTATTTCATCAGAAATTTTGGTCTGTTCATTTTACGAGTTGAAGGTTATTTTTCTTCTTAAAGAGTAATTTCTTCCCTTATGGTTTCTGTGTTCTTTCAAAAAAAAGAAAGTATTTTATGGATTTATTATGACAAATTAGGAAGTATAAATGGTTTTGTATTGTCAGAATTTCTATGTTCCTCTTCTGGGCAGCAGTTTAGGTAGGTGAATTTTGTGGCACAAACTCAAACTTTATTTTATACAATTTATCTGTGAAACAATACCTTACTAGTTAGAGTGGTGAAAGTTGTTATAATGTATTGGCGTAACGAAGTTTTTGTCTGAAACCACACAATTCAAAAATTGTCATTGATGAAAAAACACATTGTTTTTGAAAATGTGTATTTAAAATGCTTTCAACTAATCAAAGTATCTGTTTCAACAATTCTTTAACCTTTTAAAGTTTATTTATTGTAATGGGTCCGATTTGTCAAATTGAAAATCTTAACATTTCTCGACGTTTCAAGGTCCCTAGAGTCGAAATAAAAGATTTTTAGAAAGATGTCTATGCGTGCGTGTGTACGTACGTTCATACGTCCGTACGTCTGTACGTTCGCGACGTTTTTTTCGTCTTCCATAACTCAAGAACCAGAAGAGACATCGACTTCAAATAAATTTTGTTATACAGATAATAAGGCAGAATGATGCAGAAAGGGCTCTCAAGAAAATTGCGTGGGTGGTTTTTGTACCATAGCAGTTTAAAAAAAAGGTGAAAATTTTGGTTAAACCTAAATATCTCATGAACCAATAACGCAAGAGACTTGAATTAAATTTTATAATTTATATTGTAACGTAATACAAAACAATTATATTTTTGGAAAAAATCCAATTAACGGTTTTTTTATAAATCAAAAAAACTGAAAAAAAAAATTGTCACCTCGAAAATTTTACGACCAAAATATGATTTGATCTCCAAAACAATTTTGTGCAACGAAGAATAATGTTTTTGACATCTGATAAAATTTTGAGAAAAATCTAATTGACAGTTTTTTTATAAAAAATAAAATCCTAACAAAAAATGTACTCATAGTTGGTAGAAATTGAATTTCGACGCAAATATCTTTTCAAAAACTTGAGATTAAGGCTTCAAACTTTTTTTATCTTATAAGAAATATTGTTTTCAAAATTCTGAAAAATGTTGAGAAAAATCGAATTGACAGTTTAAAAAAAAAAAAAAACCTAAAAAAATTAATAAAAGTTGGTAAAAATTGATTTTCGACTCAAATATCTTTTCAAAACTTTGAGATAATGGCTTCTAACTAATTTTAACTTATAATAAATATTGTTTTCAACATTAGGAAAAATTTTGAGAAAAATCGAATTGACAATTTTTTTTACAAAAAATAAAAACCTAAAAAAATTATAAAAGGTGGTAAAAATTGATTTTCGACTCAAATATCTTTTTAAAACTTGGAGATATTGGCTTTAAACTACTTTAATCTTTCAAAAAATAATGTTGTCAACATTCAGTAAAATTTTGAAAAAAATCGAATTGACAACTTTTGTACAAAAAATTAAAAACCTAAAAAAAATTTAACAAAAGTTGGTAAAAATTGATTTTCGACTCAAATATCTTTTTAAAAATTTGAGATAATGGCTTCTAACTAATTTTATTTTATAAGAAATATTGTTTTCAACATTCGATACAATTTTGTGAAAAATCGAATTGATAGTTTTTTTACAAAAAATAAAAACCTAAAAAAAAAACAATACTAAAACTTGGTAAAAATTGATTTTCGACTCAAATAGCTTTTCGAAAATTACAAATGTTGGCTTCAAACTTATTTTATTTCACAGAAAATTTTGTTTTCGATATTCATATATCATTCGATATAAAAATCCAACAGTCCGTTTTTTCATAAAAAAATAAAATGTACAAAAAATAGTACGCAAATTTGGTAAAAATTGATACATATAGACAAACTTTTAAGCAAGACAAATCGACAGACGGGATGGGAAGTTATCAGTGTGGGTCGCATCCCAGCCACTTTTTCAATATAATTTAATCTGGGTATAACTAGTGCCACTATTCTTTCCCCCAAATGGATTAGACGTATATATAAGAAATGATGTTGCATACCAACTTCAACCACAATAAGGTTTGTGCTCTAAAACAAACTTTAACTTCTTGTGGTTAAAATTCACGGCAAATAAGCACTTCATCCACGCATGTTTTCTATTTAGAAGTTCAAATCTAGACAGAAATTCAACTTTTATCGAATTTAATGCTCTGTCAATTTTACAAAATTCTTCTTGGCTTCGCTTTTCTGGCCAGGCAACACCCGAAGAAAGGTATGTTGAAGTCTTTTTTTGAGTTAAATCAATTAACTCGGCTTGTTGACGAGCCAACTCGTATTCCTGACTTTTCAGGTCAATCTGCCAACACCCTTGACTTATTTCTTACCTCTGACCCTAATAAATACACAATCAATGTATTACCGCCTCTAGGCACATCAGACTATTGTATCGTATGTTAAAATTTCTCATGTCAAAAAAACCAAGTTAAAGAAAAAACTCCTATGATAATCGTTTGGCAATATGAGAAGCCAACTGGGACGGTCTCAATGCATTCTTCAGGAACTTTAACTGTTCACTATGCTTCTTCGATAGTGACGTGGATTCCAGCACAGATTTGGTTACAAATTTAATTATTTGTGGAATGAGAAACATTTTATATCGAAAAGGGTAAAATCTATCAAACCCAAAGAAAACTCATGGTTTGATTCGAGCTGTAAAGAGGTTATTAGGATCAAAGGAACTGAAGTTCAAACAAGCTAGAAAGACCTTCAACGGTCATATTCGACGAACCAAATGTTTGCATGGCCAGAAATTAAGGCAAAAAATGCTAAAGTATCAAAAAGGTAGTAAACATGTCTGGTCATTTTTGAAAAAAGGAAGGAAACACCACGTCATCCTCGGTTCCAACGCTCATCCATAATGACATTCCCTATGAAAGCTCGATTGATTAAGCCAATTTGCTTGCAGCAAAGTTTTCTGTAAGTTCGACGCTACAGGAGAGTGTCATGAGTCCTCCTGTTATTGAGAGCGTAAACGTGCAGTTGCAAGAGTACTGAAAGACCTTGACATATACAAATCCGCTGGCCTGGAAAGTATTCCCCTTATTGTTCTGAAGAGGTGTTCTTCAACATCTTTCCTACTCTACAAGTCTCTTTCCGAGCGGATGGGGAAAATAGCATTTGTCCACCATGTGCCTAAAAAAAGGTAAATCCTCCTCTTCCTGCAACTATCGTCATAGCACTCTCGTCCTTTCTTTCCAAGTTCATGGAAACACTGATTAATTATTATCAGCTTAAGAAGTATTTCGAAGAACAGAAGCTTCTATATGACTCACAGTATGGCTTTCGTAGCAATAGGTCCATTGCATTGGTGATCTCATAGTTTATCTCATCGAACAGTGGAACAAATCTTTACATCGTTTTGGAGAAAGTAAGATTATTGCGCTTGATATTTCAAAGGCATTTGATAGAGTTTGGCACCAAGCTCTCTTATCGAAAATTCGTGCTTTTGGTATCGACGAATCCCTTCTATATTGGATTAGAAATTACCTTTCTAACCGTTCAATACAAGTTGTATTGGATGGTTTCAAGTCTGAAATTCATAAAATAAATGCTGGTGTTCCCCAGGGCTCCCTTTTGTCTCCGACTCTCTTCCTCATATTCAAAAACGATCTCTTGTCTGCCACTTCTAATCCATTAAACTGTTTCGCTGCCAACAGTACCCTCAGCTTTTCATATTCGTTTCTAGATTCACATCATTGTCCTTCGGAGGTGGAACTTCAACGGCAGCGTATGATAAGCTCATTAAATTCTGATCTTTTCAGCAATGGGGAATTAAGAACCGTGTAGAATTTAATGCTTCAAAAACTCAATGCTGTCTCCTATCGTTAAAGCGTAACCCACCCCCGATGCTGCTATCCATGAGCGGAATTTTCATCCAGGAAACTAATCAATTTTCCGTACTCGGTATGTATATCACAGATCATCCTCTTAGAATGATCACATATTCGATAATGCCAAAAATGCTGCTAGGTTAGGTACTTACGATTTCTCCGAAGGTGCAAGAAATGTTGTAACCCTTCTGATCTGGCCTTTAATCAACTTCAACTTAAATGTACATAACTCACATATTTGGGCAGGTACCCCGAAAACAAGTTCAAATCTTTTAAATAGGATTCAAAAAAGAGCTTTGAAAATGATATGCGATAAAACTATAGCCGAAACATTTACATCTCTCGAACACCGCCGCAATATTTCATGCCTTTCGTTGTTTTTACAGATATTTTTACAAACAGTGTTCTGTCGTGTTGGCCAGTTGCATTCCCCCTCTCAAACTATTCAGCCGTAATACTAGTTCTTTCAGGAATGCTCATATGAGTTAACCCTTTAGCTTATTTTCGGACGCATTGTTAAGTACAGAGATTATTTTTTTAACTCCCATTTTAATATTCAAAATTTCAAGACCATTGTGCACCGGTATCTCCTCTTAAATCCTTCCCTATTTTCCTGACACTCGCACTGTGTTTAAACGTAAACATGTTAAGGGTATTAATAACCTCTTGAGTGCATGTAGGTACAATAAAAAAAATGTTTTTAATTTTGTATACTTTATAGTTCCATTCGGAATTTTATTTGCTAAAACGTCATTCATTTTGTGGTCTCAAGTTAGCAGTTCTGGCATTTGACACCTGTCAAACTCAGCTATCATTTGAAGTGTCATAATATTAGTTGAATTTTTGGCACTTGCAATTATGGATTGCTGAACCAACAACGCGTTTAAATTAATTAAAACTTACTACAAAACTGGTAATTTCATGATTCATGTCAAAGTCCAAATTGTATAATGAAACAAAATGTTCAAAATTGTTTTTTTTTAAAGGAAATGAAGTCAAACTGTCCATAAACTTTGTTCATAAATTTCCTTTTCATCTTGAAATTGAAAAATTAACATATTCCAGTGAAATAACTCTCAATCATCCAAATTTTACTGCATTTTCCAAAACAGCTCCGAATTGTAAAATTCACTAAATCAAAACCAACAGAAAAAAAACAAATCTGTAAGTGCATTTGATCGTATAAATTTGATCAGATTTATATCCCTTGATGTAAGCCACATCATATTAAAAATCAATTAAATTCACCATCAACGCAGCCAAATCCACACTTATCCACAATAATAAAAAAAAGGCGCATTTTTAAATCTCAGCAATTTCAAAAACAAATATTAATTTTATGAAGCAGAAAGCAGAAGCAGCCATCACCATGCTTAAGTTTATTGATGCACAGAATAATCCAATCTTCATGACAGTTAATGTCTGTCAAATTGATTCTAGAGACTGGGAGAAGGGTAGAGGGTAGTGGAGAGATAGAAATTCAACCATAAATGTGCTACCATAAGAAATCTCTTTAAATCACTCTAATCAAATTTTTCGATTTTATGAATATTTTGTTGGTGGTTGCGGTCGTGGATTTTATTATAAGAATTAAATAGTGTATGAGAGGCAAGAAAAATTAAATTTAAAATTCTTAGATAAACCACAAAGATGATTACGGTTTTCCATTAATACGGTCGACAGATGTTTTACATTTTGCAATAAAAGATCGCACCCATCATATTCATAAAGTGGAACAATCAAGTGGGTGCCGTTATTTATTTTTAAGTCTTTTAAGGACTTTTTGGTTTATGAGTCACAGAGATTCCAACACCATGATTTTGTTGTTTTCAAAGTAAGGAACCTTTTTGTCAAAAGTGATTGGAAATGCCAATGATACGTTACAGGTTTTAGTATTTCACGCTTAAAAATTAATGTAATTACTTCATATTTGGCCAGGATTTATTTAACAACAGAACAACATTTTTTTCCATTTCAACCATTTTTTCCAATAATAGCTGTCATTTTTGAAGGTGTCATCTTTTGACATTTGACAGTAAGAACTATGCCATTACTTAAAAATGGAAATTCACTACGCTTTTTCCCAATTTTGCAAATAAAAGTTTCCTGATAGAATTATAGCGATTGGCCACCGAGACCTTGTAATTTATCACCTTTATACTTTTCACTCGTAACATACAGAAATTAATAGGTTTTCCAATAGCGACGTATTGATTTTGACAGTTCGTGGTGGCCATATTGTTTTTTTTTTTTGTAATTTATGTCAAAATATCTTCTTTTGATAAGTTAGTAAAGAAAAATCATCATGACAAGTGACAGTGCCGTACAAGACGTGCAAATGGATTCGTAGTATAGGGTTTTTCAATAAGGGCGGGTAGATGTTATGTGTAGATGTCGTGACGTTTGCTGTGTGGCACGTAACGCCGCCGTCCTGCTGGAACTACATGTCGTCTAGGTCCATATGTTTCAACTTGAGCCATAAGAAATTAGTTATCATAGTTATGTAGCGCTCGCTGTTGACGGTGACCTCTTCACTAACGTCGTTTTCAAAAAAGTACGGACCAATTACGCCGCCCGCCCAAAATCCACACCAAACTGTAACTTTTTGAAGATGCATTATCACCTGGTGAACATCGCGTGTGTTGATGTCGTCCCATATACGGCAATTTTACTTATTAACATCCAAAATCATCCAAAAATGCGCCTCGTCACTAGATATGATTTTTCGGCCAAAATTGCGGTCCTCTACCAAACGATTCAAAGCCCATTCATTGAACAAACGGCGTTGTCTATGGTCATAAACTTTAAGTTCTTGGGTCAGTTTGATCTTGTAAAAGTGTAGGCCCAAGTCACGGACCGCGTCGATGTTCTTGGCCGATCGTGAGTTCCTTGAACCTACGGGTGTTGGCTGATTGTTTACTGAACCGGTCGTCTCAAATTTGGCCACTAAACTTTGAAGAGTCGTCTGTGAATGGCCACCACGTCTACCGTAAAATGGGCGCAATGCGCGAACGAACACTAATTTTGATAATAAAGTATTATCATATGAACGTGCTGTTGAATCGTGTAACTTGCCATGATGATTTGGCATAAGCAACTGAATAATAAACAAAAGATTTGACAGATGTCACCAAAACAAAATGGCTGCCATGGGCGCCAAAATCTACCCGCGCCAATTTAAAAACCATATAGTTTAAGATTTCGATGGAATTCGTGATCAGCCCGATCGTCAAAATGGTCGTCCTTAAAAGTCGACTATTCAAAAGTTTGGTAGCCAAATTCAAGTCCGTACGTGAATTTGGTTTGGGCCTGTACCGATACTATGGATTATGGGCTCGAGGCGTCATCGTACTGACTTCTTCGAAAATTATGCGTGCAGGGCATCACCGTGAACGGCGAACCAAAGACATATGGTTTCAACAGCTATGTATGCACATAATTGCCACAGCTCAAGACACAATCGATATTCTTCGCTAGCGGTTTCATGGCATGGTTATCTCACACGAATCAACGTGAATCAGACACCAAGATGGTGTGATCACCTTTAGACTTTTTCTTGTGCGGCTTTCTTAAGTCGCTGTCTATGCAAATAAGCCGGAAATTATTGCGGCACTTAAAGACAACATAATCGATGCCATGGTTCAAATTCAGCCTGATTTTTGCACCAGAGTCATAAGAAGCTGGGCCATTGAAACCACGAAGGCGTTTTGAACGATGTTATATTTCACACATATTAATTTCATTGATATGGCTCCATCAATCAATCAATTGATATCTCATATATGTATAACTTATTTTATTCAATTTTTAAATCGACCTGCCCTTAAAAGTTCCTGGCAACGCTGATGATACGCTAAAAGTTATTCTATTTACCGCTTGGAAATGAAGAATGTTGTTCTATAAAAGTGTAATCAACTTTTTGCCACGACTCAATAGTACAATATTTTCCCCTTTCAACTATGTTTTTGACATTCATTTGCTTGAATAACACTTATACAAAACTTGACAGTGTTTCAGAATGATTAATGGATTTTAATGTTCAACCCCACAAACCACCATCAAGGTTTAGTAAGTTGATGATGATGATGAATTTCTTTCGGTCAAGAGGCCTGCCCTGCCGCCCGTCTTCATTTATTAAGCTAAAGCCTGTTGAATATTCTTAAGCTAATTTTTTTTCTCCTCTGTATTTAAAACCATGCCAACTTGTTTTGCATGTTAAAAACTACTTAAGACGCAACATTTCAAAAAAAGAGAGAGAAAGCATTATATTTCTTTCGTTTGAACTTTTGAACCCAAACAACATTAATCTTCATATAACACTAAGTACACCACCTTCACTTCCTATTTAGTTTGCTATTTGGACTTTCATGATGTTTTTTTTTATTCCTTGTTTTTATTTTTCAGTCCCTTTCGCTTTCAAGTTGTGTACCGCTGTCATAAGGACGATAAGATTAAAGGATATTTATTAGCATCATGTGCATGTGGGTTAAACAATCACAATAAATTCAAACAATATAAATTATTCGTCCAGTGAAGTGATTCTGGCTGAAGGAAGAACGAAGGAGGTGATGGTATAGTTAGACGTTGAACCTTTATAATTATATTTGCCGTCTCATAGTCATACATGTGAGGCGCCACCGCACCGTTCGTCGTCGTCGCCTGAAAGACATACTAAATAATTAACTATGGGATCTATGTCCTGTTCTGTGTGTACAATTGTACATATTTGCAAGAACCTCGTGAAATGTAAATTTCATGAAAGCCGACCAAATAATTCTAATGAGAGGTTTCAATTATCCGGAGACATAATATAATACGAGATGCTAATTTGAGAATGACGTTAAACGAAGGAAGGATATTATTTCAAGTCCTGCAAGATAAGATGTCTAATATCATAAGGGAATAGACCTTTGTAATAAGGGTTGTATTTTGTTGATTTTGAGAAGTTATTTGAGGGAAGTACATACATAGATGCTATATATGTGAAATAGGAGTCTGTATAATTACATCTCGGAGCTTTTAATAATAGATTAAATTAATGAACTACTATATATGAGGATGTAGAACATGATTCCTTATTATAATAATATTTATGCTTCCCAAGGACGAAAATGTTTTTAGTTATTATCAAAACATCAAATAGGTAGCTTATTTTGAAGACTTTTAATAACTTTGCAAAATGATTTTAATTTTTAAACGGAAAGTTTTGCCAAGAATTAAACTTGCTCCTTAGTTTGAGGCAATGTTTATATTTTGGCTAAAATGAGTATTTTCATATCCTTTTGCATGACCAATTCGCAAATTTGTCCAACTTAGGTCGTAGTGACATAAAGATGACAGTTTCAAAAGTAACAGCTTGCAAATTCAAATTATAGCTTTTATTGGAAATAGGTAGATAGCTTTTTGTATTTGTGTACAAAATATTAATATTTTAGGAATTTAATCTTATATTTATCAATATTCCTTCATCGCTTTACAAAAGTTTTTCATGAATAAGTGTTTATTTGAAAAATCAGATATAGTTCTTTTTTTCGGATGTTAAAGCAATTAATTGAATTTATTTATTGAAAATTCGAAAATGCGAAACGAAATTTCCCATACAAAAATGACATGACGAAATCATAAACGAAAAATTTCGCTGTGCTTTTCGTTTTTCAGTACGCTGCTGAACGACGAAATGTGACATTTTAGTGGATAGCTGTACTAGATTTCTTAGTACAATTCTCCACTCTTTTCTTTCTCAATTTAATTGCCCAGCACATTAATTGCTTGCGAAATTTTGACGTTTAATTTTTTTATTGAAAAAAAAAAATTGTTTACTCGTGACTTTCGGTTTTTTGACTTTGATTTATATTTGATTTAAAATTTAAAATAAAATGGATTTGTCTAATGTGTTCCAACATTGCATTTCTGAATCGGAAACTCAGGATTTTATTGGTTATTTATTGATGTGCAAGAAGTGATGAAGACAAGCAGTGAAATTCAACTTCCAGACAGAACTCTCCACAAATCTTTTTCCGCTGTGGTTTTCGTTTTAATTTCGCTCTGCACCGCCGAAAACCGCCGGAAAATTTCGTTTCGCATCAGCAGCGTACTAGGCTTTAAAAATAATATAAACATAAATAAAATAAAATAATTTCTTCCTATTGCTGACGTTTATATGAAATATCTTTCATTGGGGAATTATTTCACAGAAATATTATTCATAAAGCTCCAATGATGATTAATTTAATGACATAGCAATATGCAATATGAAACAACATTTTATTCCAACAAATAGGTGACAAGTCATTTTTAATTTCAGAAAAATTTAAAATTCAAAAGAAAAATATATACTTGTCATTTACGGAAATTTTGAAATTGTGGTCAATGACTTTGCAGCAATAATTCTTTTACTTTTTGATTCATAAAAACACAATGAAACACAAAAGAAATATTTATGTACATAAACATACGGAAAAGTTTATCGTCCTACGTGCTGCGTCCACTCGTCATTCTTCGAATAAGAAAATATCCGAAATGAAATCTTCAGACAAACAATGTGATTGACTTTAAGTAACTTAGACTTCGTAGAAAAATCACAATCATCCTTTGTTCGAGAATTGCAGCAATTTTCTTTTAATAATACAATATTTACGCATTTCTTATTTTCATGTTACTAATAAGAAGTTCAGCATCATTGCAAAAATCAAAATCAATTTTTAGCAAGTTTTAGTAATGTTTTCTATATGTTTTTATTTTTACGTAAAAAAAACTGACTATTCGATTTTTATCAAAATTTTAACAGATGTCAAAAACGT
The DNA here is from genome assembly GCA_920104205.1 of Eupeodes latifasciatus. Classification (NCBI taxonomy): domain Eukaryota; kingdom Metazoa; phylum Arthropoda; class Insecta; order Diptera; family Syrphidae; genus Eupeodes; species Eupeodes latifasciatus. The sequence goes on along the minus strand of OV049926.1, from coordinate 23,864,090 downwards.
TATTCTTCGTTGCGTAAGAACGTCATTTCAAACTGATATAATATTGAAACAAATATTTTAGAATTGAATATATTGGCTTCAAACTAATTTCGCCTTATAAAAAATATAGTTTTCAATATTCAGTAAAATTTTGGGAGAGATCGAATAGACAGTTTTTTTTACAAAAAATAAAAATATATGAAAAAACATTATTCAAACTTGGTAAAAATTGATTTCCGACTTAAATATCTTTTCAAAAAGTAGAGATATTTTAGGATTGAAGATATTGGCTTCACACTAAATTTATCTTTTTTTATTTTCAAAAGTCAATAAAATGTTGAGAACTTATTCATAAGAAATATAAACTTTCAAAAAATGCTACTAAAATTGGTTTTCGATTTTTAGTCAAAAACCAAAATCAGATATTGAAATTAAACATTTTTATCGTATTCAAAATATTTTTGTTAACTTTTAGTTAAGTTTTTAGAAAAATTCAATTAGCAATCTTTTTTTACAAAACACAAACACCAACAAAAAAAAATGGTTGCCTGTAAAGTCGGTTTTACGGGCGAAGATTTTACGTGACAACGTCTTTTTCTCGGTAGAATATTTATTGATATGAATATAATTAAATTGCACAATAGGAACAAGGAATTGAATGAAAATAAGAATTGCACAAATTTTTTAAACAAATAATTTACTTAACACTATCAACATTTATCAATAGTATGACATAACCTATAAACTCAGTTTCTCAACTTTTGTGTCAATCTAACAATTAATCAATCAATCATAGTTTACGATAATGAAATATCAGTGTACAATTATTTACCTTTATTGTTGTAGTTGTTGTAAATGACGAATCTAAGCACTCCACATTTTCACTACAGACACAGCTGACGATACTTTAACCACACGTGTGAACTTGTATTATGACGCTTTCTTGTTTTTCCAACGCCAAGAACGTTCGAGAAAGACAAAGACAGAGACACAAGCATGCGCCGATTCAATGCGCCTAATTCTCTAGTGCTGCGCGCGCGGCAGACCGATCATAGTTGAGTGGGAGAGAGACGCAAGGCATTCGGCGAACCTCTCTCTCGTTCGGTGACTCATCGTAACGTTACCGGGCGTTACACTTTTCCATAAGTGACTCCCAGCCGCAACCTAATTTAAGACGTTGTCACGTCAAAAAACTTATAACAATTGGTTTTCATCACTCGCATCACAGCCTCTTTTTTGTTTAAAACTGTAAGCTGTAAAAATAAAAACCAATAGACTGCTTATTTAGTATGTTGTTAGAATTTACAGTTTTAAACAAAAAAGAGGCTGGGATGTGTTCCAGACTGTTAAAAAATAACTTAAGGTAAACAAGAATACTTTACATACATCTTTCTTCCCGACATTTTTAATCGAAAACCAATTTTTATCAATTTTAGCAAACTTTTTTGAAAGTTTTTATTTCTTATACAAAAACTACCGATTGGATTTTTCTAAAAACATTATCTTACATTAACAAAAACAGTTTGTATAGGAAGAAATGATTTTGAAGTCAATATCTTCATCTTTTCTAATTGTTGGATTTTTCTAAAAATATTAATAAATTTTAGAAACAATATTTTGTATAAGATGAAATAAGTTAGTAATTCGAGACTCGTGTCGAGAATCAATTTTTACGAATTTTTAGTACTATTTGACATCACGTCACGTTTTGTAATATTAAATTTAAGTGAAGTCACTAGACTTGGTTCGTGATTTTCACTTTTCTTTAAAATCGCTATTGTAAAAAAAACACCCCCTCAATTTTGTCAGTCTTTTTTGCATCTTTCGATATTACCTGCAAAACAAAATTTATTAACTTCCCATAGGAAGTAAATTTGTCAATTTGAAAATTTTGAAATTTCTCGACGTTTCAAGGCCCCTAGATTCGAAATAAAAGATTTTTAGAAAGATGTCTGTGCGTGCGTATGTACGTACGTTCGTACGTCCGTACGCCGCGCCGTACGTCCGTATGTCCGTATGTCCGTATGTCCGTATGTCCGTATGTCCGTATGTCCGTACGTCCGTACGTCCGTATGTCCCTATGTCCGTACGTCCGTACGTTCGCGACGTTTTTTTCGTCGTCCATAGCTCAAGGACCAGAAGAGATATCGACTTCAAATAAATTTTGTTATACAGATAATAATGCAGAAAGATGCAATCAAGAAAATTGCGTGGGTGGTTTTTTTACCATAGCAGTTTAAAAAAAAGGTGAAAATTTTGGTTAACCCCAAATATCTCACGAAACAATAACGCTAGAGAATTGAATTAAATTTTATATTATACATATATTGTAACGAGATACTAATCATATATATTTTTTGAAGAAAATCCAATTAACGGTTTTTTTATAAATAAAAAAAAAACTGAAAATAAAAATGTTTGTCACCTCGAAAAATAAAAAATGATTTTATCTCCAAAACAATTTTGTGCAACGAAGAATAACGTTTTCAACATCTGGTAAAATTTCGAGAAAAATCGAATTAACAGTTTTTCTTATAAAAAAAACCTACAAAAAAACATTATTCAAAGTTGGTAAAAATTGAATTTCGACTTAAATATCTTTTCGAAAATTTGAGATTATGGCTTCTATCTTATAAGAAATATTGTTTTCAACATTCGGTAAAATTTTGACAAAAATCGAATTGACAATTTTCTTACAAAAAATAAAAACCTACAAAAAATTAATAAAAGTTTGTAAAAATAAAAATATTAGCTTCAAACTAATTTTATCTTATAAGAAATATTGTTTTGAACATTCGATAAAATTTTGAGAAAAATCAAATTGAAAGTTTTTTAACAAAAAATAAATACCTTAAAAAAATATTACTAAAAGTTCGTAAAACTTGAATTTCGACTAAAATATCTTTTTTAAAATTAAAATTATTGGCTTCAAACTAATTTTACTCACATAAAATATAATTTGCGACATTCAGTAAATTTTTTATAAAAATCCAACAGTCAGTTTTTTCATAAAAAAATAAAATCTACAAAAAATAGTACGCAAATTTGGTAAATATTGATGTTCGGTTCCCGATATCTCGTAAAAAATAGAAGGTATTCAAAGGACTTCAAATCCATTTCATTCATCCAATTTGTATTTGTTTATTTAAGAAATAAAAACTTTTAAGAAATGCTACTAAAATTGGTAAAAATTGGTTTTCGACTAAAAATCTCGTTAACAAAAACAGATTTTGAAATCAAATTATTTATATTAGTAAATTTTTTCGAATTTGCAAGCGATGTTCTAGAGTTAAAAGTTTCATGGTAAATTGTCAAACCTTACTCAACAGAAATAGCCAACACCCATTAAATCTTTTAACGCAGTTAAAAAAACACCCTTTACTTGTACCTTTTGTACTTTTTCTAAACAATTTATTTTTAAGTTATTAAACCATCTCTAATAATATAGGATTTTAAGTATAAAATCGAGTGGAAAGAAAAGGAATTAATGTACTTAAAAAAAATTCAAAATTATAAAACCATTTCAAAATTTTATTCACCAATAAATACGTACCAATAATCAATCCAAAATTCAAATACTAAAAACAAGCTTTTTCTTTAATATTTGTGTACGTTTTCTTTCAAAAAATGACAAGATAACCAAAAAGGTTAAAAAATAAAACAATTTCTGACCTTACCCTCATTAAGACCTTTGATGCCTGATAGCCTTTTTGTCTTCATCACATAACATATGTAAGGTCTCCTTTGGAAAGACCCAACTCTCAGGGTTGTCATATCTATATGTACGAGTATTTACCATAACTTCTGTCCATCCCTCGCAATATGATAACTTTCTTTCGTTTTGTTAAGTGTTTGTGGTCGTATATTTATGTCTAGTGGATCTCAGAGAAAAAATGTTGTGGTTAAAATAAAATGTTGGCTGTAACTTAAACCTACACGCTGGAGTTCCAAGGTTCCAAGGATTACGAATGATTTTTGTGAATTAGAATAAAGTTCATAAACCAAAATGCTAACATCTTAGTTTGGTTTTAAAAAAAGTTTATTTTAACATAAGTGCCCTTGCGGAATGAAAGTTTTATTTTAATATCATTCCCAGCACACAGTTTATTACTAACTGGATACAAAACTTCCCCAGAAAAGGATAGCCGAAACGGAAGATGGAATTACTTTTTTTTTTGGGAAGTCGCTGATGGCGAGTGTTGGGTCTTTTTCAAAGATAAGTGTCGACTTATGTTATGAATTATTTATACTGATGACATTCCCATGAATGCAACTATGTACTATTAGAATGTAGCTCTGAGCTACAGAAATATAATTTAGAAGTTTTGTTCAGGCGTGATTATTTCTTTCGATAGGGAATTACTTCTTATTGTATTGCTTATTTGGTTCGACTCAAAAAAAGTTCACAATTCTCTTGATTTGCTTTCAGCTAAATTTATGGTTATCTCAACAAAATCTATACTTACAAACTGTTTTATATTTAGCATGAAATTTATTATTTTAAATTTTATCCGACGGAAATAATATTCAAATCAAAACAATAAGTTTCCCATCAAGCTGTTTGTTGACATGATACATTTTATATGTATAAATTATTCTTAGGTGCCTCCTTGAGAAATCTCACAAATTAATTCCTCCAAAATTCATCACTTTAAATCATCTTTAAAAACTACGGTATCATTTCTGACATCTTGATGGTGGCGGAAATTTTCCAAAACCACTGTGAAATATTTTATAGATTTGGTTATAAATATTAAGAGAACAATGCGACGAATTTGTTTCTATTTTGTCACAACCCACAACGCTAATTACTTAATAGACAAATCTGTCACCAAAAAAAAACATAACATCATCATAAATTTTCAAAACTAAAAACTTCTCCACCGCCCCCAAAATAGATACATTTTGTGTTAAATCAGTCGTCTGATTTAAAAGTATCTATCTCAATTATAAGATACATATGTAGCTGGTATAATTTTTTTCATAAACAAGATACAAAAAACACCAACCGGCTGCATTTGACTATTTTGACATTTTTGACACTCAAAAGAACTTTTCCCCGAGTGTTTTTCGTGTTCTTCATGTGTTTTGAATATGTTTCAATCTATTTCCGTAAAGAAGGAATTCTTGTTTATTTGTTTTGTTTAGAAAGTGTGCGCTCGGAGATTTTTGAGCAGATATCATTGTAAATTTCATTATATTTTGATATTGTTTTTGAAAAATTAGAAACAAAATGACTTTTTAGTCGCAATAAATATGATGTTTATTTCAGGGTAGAAACGAAGTCTACTTTTGAATAGATATCAATTTAAATACAGATAATTTCTGACCATACATTTTTTTTTTTTGGTACACCCTGGCGTACACTTATTTTTTGTTTTAAGTGTTCATTTTTCCTGACTCTTATTTGATAACAAATTTTTATAAATCAGTCAGTTAAAAAACTTAATATTCCTTTTACTGAAAAATTGGTAGAAAAATGTTGCCAACGGTTTGGAACTAGTCATCTGATTCAAACATTTTATGAGTTTCCAAATTTTCTTCCAAAATACATTCAATATCATCCTTGTAATGTCTCAATTCTCCTTCTTCATTCCAAAATGGTAAAAGTTTTTGTTGCCATTGTAACAAATCGTACATATAACAAAAACTATTCTTCGAAGCTTTCTTAATTAATTCCAAGTAATTTGGAAAAATTTGATAAGCCCTTAATTGTGCCATCAAGAATGTAGCAAGTTTTTCATTTTCAAAATCTCTTTGTCTTCGAAAAAGATCTTTCGCTTCGATAAAACATTCTCTAGCTTCAACATGAGTTAATTGATTCTTTGAATGTATCTTACCCAAGTTCAATAAAGTTTTGGCTTTTAAATCAGCGAAATTTTTCTCATCACTCAAATTCAAAGACAGCTTTAATTTTCTGATTGCTAAAGTTGCATCGGGAGGAGAAATACTACAAGTAGAAAGTGGAAATCTCAGAAATTTTAAAATATAACCAAAATGCTTACTTAAAATGAGAGATTCCAAGATTAAGATAGAATTCACATTTAGTCCTCGGAGAATCGTTTGCCATTATGTGCTTTTCAATATTCTTAAGAACATCTAAGGCCTCTTGATACTTTTGGTTTGCTGCTAGGTATTCCGATTGGCGTAATTTGGCACAACAATACAAGTTTGGACTTTCTCTTATCCCAACTTAAATGTTAAATATTTTAAACGCATTAAAACAAACACTTTTGAAACAGAATTCTTACCTCCATATATAACTTCGGCAGCTCTTTCGGCTAAACTTGCTGAATTAGAGGGATTCTTTTTAGAATTCAAGGCAGCAAGTCGTAATAGTGTATCACAAAGCTTTGCACACACGTCTTCGGCCAAAAACTTTCGATCCATATCGTTGGTATACCATGTGGTTCCCTTGCATTTATCTAAGGACTTTTCCATATACGAGATTGCTTCTTCCAGACAATCATCTTTATAGAGAAATAAATCTTTAAGTTCTTAAAGTTATTCATTTAAGTAACTTACCTTTCTCTGCTAGTACGATACCATACTCGAAATGTACTCTAGATAAATCTTCTAAACAGTCATCGCCCCAATTTTTTGATACTTTCAAAATTATTTTAAAAATCTCTTTCACCAACCAATTAAAGGCTGTGTCTTGAGCTTGAATCATATGAACCGTTTGTATAAGTAACCGAAGAGTTAGCTTTTGATCCTTTGGAACACTTCGGTAGGCATCTTCCGCTAATTTGACATTCTCAATTATTGCCAGGAGTAAGCAATAATAATCTCGCACACGTTTTTTTAAAAGGATATCTGTTCTAATAAGATTGTCTTCTAATACCACAAGTTCTTGAAAGTATTTGACAGCTATTGGATAGCCTTCATTTTGAAGACTATTTTCAAAAAATTTGTAAATTTGATCTTTTGAAAGATGATGGTTCGCATTGTTTACGGTTTGACAGGCTAAAATAGTTCGATTTTGAGATTGACGTTTTGTTTTCGTTGATTGCGGACGATTTTGCATTTTATCCAAATAAAATACATATGTAAGTAGTGAATAATTTTTATTTTTTTTCAAAGATGTTGAAAACGATTTTTGACAATCAAACAACGTAACTAAGTTATGTTTTGCTAAAACTGTTTTGTTTTTTTATTTTATCGATATAGAAAAGTGGAACTTTTCTCCGTTTAATTGCTTAAAATTACTAAATAAAAAACTACACTTATATATATCTAAAAGATATTGTTACAATTTCTTTCTCTTGGGGAATTCCCATAAAAAAAAAGTACATATTTCAATCTTATATCTATCAGACACATAATTTCACACCTACTCAATTACCTCTCAAAATAGTCCAGTCCGTAATAATTGCTTTTCCGGTATATTAAGTTGAGACCTGCAATGATGCTCTTTCTCTGAAAGAATATGAAAATATCTAAAAATACAAGATCGTACTTCCAAAGAATGCCCCAAAAATCATTCCGCCCACACGCCTCACACACGTATCAGATATAATTGCAGGCAATTATCATAAAATCTTTCATGCATTGCACCACTTAACCTGATGATGATGATAATGATGATGATGTTCCCAAAAAAAAGCCTGCGTTAAAACAAACAACCTCATATTCCCTATATTCAAAAATAGATTTCGAAGCATCATCCTTTCACTGAGTCAACTTGGTGAAAGTTCTTTGAGACTGTCAAAATGTCAAAATAGACATTGTGATGCTGAGGCACACTTTTCTGTGGCGAATGTGTTTTTTGTTTCACTACGTATTTTACCACACAAAGAACCACAAATACTGCCTCTGTTTTAAGTGATAAATGTTGTTAAAACATCTCCGAATATTTATTCAAAAACCAAGACATTTTGAGATTAATAGCGCTGTTTTATCTGTTTTATGAGGACAGAAGAGACCATAAAATAATTAGTACTTTTATTTTATGATGATAACTGGGTGGTTTTGACAACCTAAATCTGCTTTAAATTATGTCACGATACGAAAATCTAGAAGTGTTTCGAAAATGGCACAGAACTTCAGAGGGAAATTAGCCCACATTAAAGGCGATATTTTGTGATGAAGTCATGATGTTTCTAATCAAAAGAGTGTTCGATTGGGAAAATCAACATTTGATTTGATTTTTGCTTTTTAAAACTATCACAGCTCTCAAAACTTCACCGCCGCCGCCGTCCAGGATCCGTAAAGAAATCGAAAATTGATGAAATCATTTTTGATACAAAAACCATACTGCCTTTGATGTTTTCACTATATGTATTAATCATTTTACATTTTACTTTTTTGTTGTTGTTTCTTTAATTTTTTTTTTCAAAAACATATCAATTTTTAAGTCATCTACCTCAACATCTTCTTACACAGAAAAACAAAAGAAAACAAGAAAATCAAATAATATAGTTTTTGTTTGAAATATCATGAATTGTTTTGAAAACCCACTCCATGTGGATAAATAAACACACTTGAGATAAGTAGTTCCAACATCACCATCACAAAAACGCTTTTAAGATTTGTTTTCCGTTTATTCAAGGAAGTATAGAAGCAGGGCAGAGATGTAAAATGTTTTGACATAAAGCCACTCGATAAAAGGAGGGTGCATTGCATTTTAGAATTAAGGAACTTAAATATAATTATAAGTTATGAGCTCTTTTTGGAGCTTTCATTAGATGCGATGGGAGAAGTAGTTTTAAAAAAAATATTTTCTAAAAGTAAGTTCTTTTCATATCATCTTGTTTGAATAATACACACCTGCTTATTTTATTTATTTTGTATCGTGAATTGTGATTTAGTTTGAAATTTGTGTGGAATTACCCTAAGCTATCAGCTGTCACTTTGCTTTTTTTGTTAACAGTGACGTTTTATCATTTTGTGTCAATGTGAAATGATGAGACGTCAAAATAAATCCCGTGCAAAATGGACAAATGAACAAAAATGAACATACAGTTACAAGTTTCAATTTATTGAAGAAATATTATGACAGCTGACAATTACATACAATTTTGATCCTCTTTAAACTTCGCAATGTCCTTTTGAACATAAACAAACACACCTCACAATAATCGAAATTAGACAGTTTATGCCGAACAATTTGTATGAATATGGTATCTCAAAATGTATGCTAGATTTAAATTAGCCATCATTTATTTTATGTGTTTATAAAACAACAACTAAAATGTGAACGCCCCTTTAAAAAAAATTTGACACCTGACAGTTGGGGTTAAGTAAAATCGGTGTTCACATTAAACTCTTTTGAGGTGTCATAAAACTATTATTCAAATATTAATTTGAACTCCAACGTCATTGTGATAATTTTGTAACTAGAGTTTTAAAAGTACTATGTCTTTGAGATTTCACCACTACTTTCAACCAGTTTCAAGCACTTCCAATCCAGAATATACATCTTTCAATTAATGTCCCTGTTATACTTTAATTTTTTATTTTCGTTGAAAATAAATTTGGATTTTTAGGTTGGCAGCACATGACACCATTTTAACATTGCACTCATTTAAATCATATAAATCATGTAACTATTTAAAACTTCCGATTTTTTTTTCTTTTTTCTCAGATATTTCGACAGTTGGAAAGACCTGCCGAAGTTGAAAGAGTAACACATTTAAAAGAAGTGGTAAAGACACAAAGAGAACGTTTTATTTGGGCGATTCTTAACAATACAGATATGAGCAATCTTGATCGATTGGTCAATTTTGAATTGGGAAAATATGAAGAGGTGAGTTCTTAGAAGAAAAGAAAATTGTGTTATTAACTAACACGAACTTTTTTCTGACAGCAATTTTTTGACGTACCACATGAACGAGCTACTTTAGAATACACATGTCAAAGTAGAAATTCATACTTTTTTTTATTATTTAAGAACATAATTAATAGAAACAGATTAACTACAGTTCAATGTTAAATTGTATATCACCGGACGCGTTCATTTTGTTTACATAATTATTTGATGAAAGCATTCCACTATTCTGTTTTTTGACATTTACTTTAGCGCTTTTTAAGAAGGTGTGTTTGCTTAAATCATCTATATTTAACTTTGATGCTATACGGATACAAGAAATTCTGGAGATCTAATAGCCTTTTCACACCAAACCCAAAACTGAATTTTCGGCAAAAAGTTTTCGAAACCCGAAAATCGTTTCCACTGAAGGATTACACGTTTTCGTTTGACTTTTTATTTTTTGCAACGACTGTTAAAAATTGTATTTATGCAAAATTTGTAAGTAACGCTTTGTTAAACTTTTTTTCATTATCTCTATCACTAAGAAAAACGTCGTTCTCTTTTGCAAATCTAGGAACTTCGAAACAAAACAAAAGCTTTAGAAATCATAAGCTTATTATAACAGTTCAATTAAAATGAAAATGTATATTTTAAACAACATTTCAGAATGAGCAACAAGATTCATTAAACATGTCTGTGTCTTAAAAAATCCATTGACGATCACCATCATCTTCTTATTGAGTTGAAAAGTTCCTGCCGGAGTCACCAGAACCCGGAAACCTATCTATTGATATCTCTGAAATTTAAAATATGTAGATATGAACATATAAATATTGTACATTCTATCATTTACTACATAATGTTTTTTTGTACCTAATTTGAAAAATTACCTTACGGCTGTATTCTACAACAAAATCTAGGTTTATTTAAATTCAAACCTCCAGAGTTCTGGACAAAAATTCAAAATATCGGGTGATTTTTTTGAGGTTAGGATTTTCATGCATTAGTATTTGACAGATCACGCGGGATTTCAGACATGGTGTCAAAGAGAAAGATGCTCAGTATGCTTTGACATTTCATCATGAATAGACTTACTAACGAGCAACGCTTGCAAATCATTGAATTTTATTACCAAAATCAGTGTTCGGTTCGAAATGTGTTTCGCGCTTTACGCAAATTTTATGCGTTTTTTTTTTTTTTTAAAGTTCTCAAGCTCTTAAAAAATCACCCATTATATTAAACAATGTCCTCTTTTCAATGGAGGACAGTAAATACATAATGGGTGATTTTTTAAGAGCTTGAGAACTTTAAAAAAAAAAAAACGCATAAAATTTGCGTAAAGCGCGAAACACATTTCGAACCGAACACTGATTTTGGTAATAAAATTCAATGATTTGCAAGCGTTGCTCGTTAGTAAGTCTATTCATGATGAAATGTCAAAGCATACTGAGCATCTTTCTCTTTGACACCATGTCTGAAATCCCGCGTGATCTGTCAAATACTAATGCATGAAAATCCTAACCTCAAAAAAATCACCCGATACATATCATAGTGAATTATTTCTTTTGATAGCAGCCATCAGCTGTTTTTTTGCATTTAATTGAGTGCTGAACGTTTTGAAAGATTTGTTTGTTTAGTCCATCTTTGAATTGCTACTAGTTTTCGACATGTTTTATATAAAACTTGTCTTTTACGGAAAATTGTAGCTTACCAAACGTAAGCTACAAAAGCCTACAAGAAATGTCTTTCTGATGTCCGATTAAAGTTGGTAGCGCTGGAATTTGACACAGCTGTCAAACTCAGTTGTCATTAATGGATCGCTAAAAGTCTTATGAAAATGTCTTAATATTTTTCTCTATATATGTATATACTTAGGTCCAAACTTCTGCATTGATATAAACCAATTTTTAAACTATGCAAAACGCGTGTGCCATCGTTATCTTTATTCAATTTAATGAAACGACTGGACATAAATTAGTCTAAATCACGCAAGGTGCGTGATAACATAAGAATACTGATGATTTATTTGCATGACTTCTTGAAACTGAAACAGAAACATACAATTCGATTAAGATGTCTTTATGAGAAACAAAACAAAAAAGAATTAAATACTTTTCTCCATTTACTAATAATAATACCGACCTATTCATATAATATCCTTAATCCTTGTAGACAATTTGACGTCAATTTATTTTTGTACATCATAAACATTCCAGACGCAGACAGTACTCGGCCGGATTTTTGTGTAAAACAAGAATCCGGAATTATTCATTATGCATCGTATTCGGAATTCTAATTAACCCAAAGGAATTAAATATTAAATATATTCACCAATAAGAAAACTATTGTACCTTTCTTCCTTAAATAATAAGAAGAATATTGAAATTCGTAAATCCCTAATTTTATTGATTTTCTCTTTTCTCGGCCAAACCCCTTGAATTATGCGATTTTTTGGTGTTTCCTTTCAAAAAAAAAAAACAAAAAAATAAAAAAAACAAGGTCAACGAACGGGCGGTACGATACCTTTCTATTCATATTATCATAAGGCAACTTTCTTCAAGAAGTCGACTTGTGAACTTTATTAGTGACAATAAAATTTTATCGGCATCAATTTTATGCCAATTTGAAGATGACTCTTTTATATACGTATGTATATGGAAAAACTAGGTTTATTGGTCTTCTGGGGCATTGTATTATACTATGCGGTCTGATGAATGATGATGATTGTGGGCGATATAAGTATTAATATACATGTTTGGTGTTAAGTGAAGTATAGTAAAATATTCGACCTTGAAATTGAATCCACAAAAGATAGTTTTTTTTTGGCTTAGAAGGAACGTAATTTAAAAAGGATTGCAATCGAAGGAGCTTATATTTTTGGGAGTTTAGCAGTAAAGAAACCAAGAAATCAGTTCGACAAAATTGATATAGGTACCGTTTTTTTATTTTCCAATCAATTTTTGGGGGTAATTTGTGTTTGATGTAGCATGTTAAATAAAATAGAATCAACAACAAGGCTTCTTTTGAAAGCGTTAGGAATTTAAATTGAAAACTTTCTTGGGTTTATAAAAAGAATCCAATTATTTGTTTCCCTTAAAAATGAGATATAGGACTAAAAGTTCAAGATTAAATTATAATTAAATTATACAAGACTTGAATCGGTTTGAAAGGAGCTATAAATAAATGTATGCACAATAAAGGATATGTGAAAACAATTTAAAGTGTTGTTTTGTAAATGTTATTATTTGATTAAACCGTTTTCCATTAAAAATAAATGACGGAGAAAATTCCTTTTAAATTAAAAAATTTCGATTTTTATAAAACTTATCCATCTTAACCCTCACTTTTATCCAATATCTTATATACTTAATTGATGATCTTTGGTTGAAGTTCTAAAACATGATATGCCATTATAGCGAAGCAACTCCTCAATATTAACAATACGATCTACTATTGAGAAGTGGGATATAGTTTTTGAGTTCAACAACCCATTTCAGTTTTTGACCTATAAGAACACATTTCTAACTCAAAGTTTGAATCAAACATGACATGACGATGGCAGAAAAAGAAGTGGGTCCATAATTTGTTTTTCTTAACTTGGCTTCTTTCAATATAATACATTTTTGTATTGCTCTAAAGATACTCACATAGAACCGTTATTTTGTTTTTATATTTTCTCGGAAATGAATGAATATTTATATAATTTTATAAATAAGATGCTGCTGATATTTGATGATACAAATGTCTAATTTTTTTATCTTTTTTTTTTAAATATACATTGTTTTCGCCAAAATTAAATAACTCAAAAACAAGTAAAAATTTACAATACAAAACGATTATTTACAAACTCTAAATAACTGTTAGGTACCAAAAATATTTAAATAAAAATTAATTTCGTATTTCAAAAAATGTTGGTTGACGCACAATATCTCGCGAACCAATAACGCTAGCGGCTCCAAAAGTTAACTTTAATAAAACAAATATAAAATACTTTTTTGCATAATATTTCTTTTTTATTAACACACTACATCATTTAAATGACCACCACGCGAAATTTTGCAATTATCGACTCTTTTGTGGTAATTTTCGACCGAGTTAAAGGTTTATCTGCGTAAACACGGTCTTTCGCGTTGTCCCTAAAAAAAAATGTCCGGCGGTGTCAAATCGCATGATCTTGGTGGCCAGTTGATATCAACACGACGAGAAATTAAGCGGCCAGGAAATGTCTCTTGAAATAAAGCCATATTCGCTCGAGTTGTGTGGCATGTGGCACCGTCTTGTTGAAACCACATATTCTCCAAGTCGTATTCTTCAATAGCAGGCAAAAAAAAGTCGGCTATGATATGACCTTAAAGTTCCAAATTGATGGTGACAGACGTTTCATCGTCTTTTCGAAGAATTAAGGCCTAATCAAACCTCCGCACGAAAGAGCGCACCAAACAGTGACTTTTTGTGGATGTAATGGCCTCTCTTCAATTACTTGAAGATTTTCAGAACCCTACATATGACAATTTTGTTTGTTAACATACCCACCGAGTGAGAAATGTCCTTCGTCGCTGAAGAAAATTTTGTTCTAAAATCGCCGTTCACAGCCTGTTGTTCAAGCACCAATTTGACGTATCTACGAATGTGAATGGTCAGCTGGCTTCAATTGTTCTATGAGCTGGACATTATATGGATGTAGATCCCAATGCAAAATACCCCATAATGTACCGTAAGACAGTCTTAATTCCTGAGAACGATGAGAAATCGACACATTCGGGTCTTATTCAACATCACTTTCACTTGTAGCAGCGATATTTTCAGTGGTAAAAGCGAAACGATGGTGCACAGGCCTTACAATATCTGTAAACAATCCAGTTTCTTAAAATGTCTTCAAAATCTTGCGAATTGCTTGTGCCACCTTAAGTCAGTAAGTTCCGTAGTTGGACGATTATGTAAACGATAATCTCCTCTTAAAGCACGATATGTGGCTGTGGCAGAATCAACATTTTTGTAGTAGGTTTTAACAATTTTTATGCGTTGTGCGATAGCGATCCATTTTAGTGAATGTAAGACTTTTAAATGAACAAACAAAATTGGTTTAACAACTTAGTTTGACAGATGTCGAATTCCACTTGTGGCCAATTTTTTTGAAACCGCAAAATAGATAACCCCTTATATTGTGACGTGATACCAAGCTTATACATATAATTTTGAAAAAAAAAAATAAATTAACTTTTTTTTATAAATCAAACAAAAATGAACCAAAAAATAAATTTCACTTCGAATATTTTACGGACAAAAAAGATTTTATCTCTAAAATAATTGTATGCAACAAAGAATAACGTTTTTGATACCTGGTAAATTTTTGAGAGAATCGAATTGGCAGTTTTTTTTACAAAAATTAAAAATCAAATATATTTTCAAAAATTAAAAATATTGGCTTTAAACTGATTTCATCTTATAGAAAATATTGTATTTTTTTATAAAAATCCAAAATTTTGTTTTTTAATACAAATTAAAACGTACAAAAAACAGTACTTTAAATTGTAAAAATTGATATTCGATTGTTGATATGTCGTAAATAAATGGAGGTATTGACCTCAAAATGATTTCATTCTGTGCTAAATTTTCTTAGAAAATTTCAACCTGTATTTGTTTATATAAGAAATAAAAACTTTCAAGAAATGGTACTAAAATTTTTAAAAATTGGTTGTCGACTAAATTTGTTTTGAAATAGATTTTGAAATCAAACTATTTCATCATATGCAAAATAACAACAAAAACAACAAAAAACTGATAAGAATTGGTTTTCGACTCATGTATTTGGAGAACAAAGGAAGACATTGGCTTCAAATTATTTATCATACATAAAATGTTATGAATGTTTTGTTAAATTTTTAAGCAAGATAAATCGACAGACGAGATGGAAGTTATCATCAGTGTGGGTCGCATCCCACCCTCTTTTTTTTAAATAGGATTGCTATTATTATTCAACCCAAAATGTTGCGAGATACATGATTACGTTACGTTGAAAACCCTTTTTCTAACGAAGACATTTTGAAATCACTTTTGTTTTCTTCGGACCCAGTTATAACCAGTTTACGGATACTGCCTCACAAACGAGCCAGTTATATTGACTAGGCTGTTATCGAACTTTTGAAGGCACCTGAAATCCCTTTTGCATGTGATACTTCCGCCACATCAACTTATAGGTACCAGCTCAGATAATTCTTCTGATTCAGAATAATTGCATACTATCATGTACTTTGTCGCTTAAATCATTAAAAAATATCATTAAAAAATACAATTTAATCAGTTAAATACTAAAAATATATTTTTAATTAATTTTCCAACAGTTAAGTGAAAATAATTTCTGCCAAGAAATCATGCATTTGGCCAATCTGTGCGATGTAACCATTTAAGGCACTTTGACATCTCATATAATTATCTATTTTCAAAGCATCATCATTTCTTCTAAGTTATTTAATTGTAGTTGTTGAAATCTCTTATTGCTTTACATAAATAGCAGTTGATAACGTATTAAATTATAGACCGAATAAAAATTAGCGATAACCTTACAAATTTAACTAAAAGACTATTGCGATTTTTTCTTTGTCAGTTATTTTTATCATGCAAATCGAATAATTTCTGTTAAAGAAAACAAAAATCAATACAGCAAATAATCTAGTAACTAAATTGTTCAATTATTTATTTATTTATGTACAATCTCAGTATTCCGCATCTTGACTTATTTTAAAAACTCACCATAATCATTCAATTCAATAAAACAAAAGGAGTGTCCTACACCTACATCATCTACACTAATATTATAAAGAGGAAAGATATGTATTTTTGTATGTAACAAATAAACTCAAAAAGTACTGGACCGATTTTAATAATTCTTTTTTCATTAGAAAGCTACATTATCACTGAGTAACATAGGCTATATTTAGTACTAGATTACTATATAAATCTTTAGAAATTCCTATTAAAACCAACCGAAGGTGTAAAAAAATTAGCCATAAAATGTCTTTCACCGCATACGCTGCGAAGAGTATTAATGATAGGGCAAAAAAATGTTTTCTAATTTAGTGATTCATGGTCGTTTTAATTAGCATGCTTATAACTTAAATATCTTGACCTATTTACGTCTACCCGTGCGAAGCCGGGACGGGCCGCTAGTCAGTCTATAAAGAATATAATTCAATCGCGTGTCAAGCTAAATATGTACCTTATTTATCAATTTTGACAGAGCAAGTCAAGTTAGCAGCGCCTAAAATTTGATAACATTATGTATGTATGTGAGAACAACACATTCCTGAATTACCAATCTTAAAACATATGTACAATTCAAATTGTAACTTAACATAAGAAAAATTAAAAAAAGTGTGCGTCGGCCGGGAATCGAACCCGGATCAACTGCTTGGAAGGCAACTATGCTAACCATTACACCACCGACGCCCTTGAAAATTTAATAGCAAACAATTATTATAAGACACCACAGTAGATATTAATAAGTCTCACAATCAGTTACAGTTCACAGCACTGATAAGCCATGAAAATAATTTATTTATTTGATAATTTGATAATAATCAGTGTAAACGAGCATGCAGAAATATTGAAGTTTTAATTTTAGATTTTGAACAGAAACTATACAAAGCATACAGTACTAGGTATGTAATGTACTGTGCTCAAAAGGTAAAGGCTCTTAAGTCGAATTAAATGGTTTTAGCTGTTTAACCTGTATTTATTTATATATTCTCTCTACGAACCATGTTCCTTTTTACCCTCGTTGATAAGGAAGTTATGACCTTTTTTAAGATAGCTTAAATTTAATTAGTAGGGTTTTGCAAAAGGTAAAACAACTTAAGTAGAGGATGATTCGTCTTATATGTATGTATGTATCAATTTATTTTATTTATCAGATAATAGGCTTAAATGATTTTGTTAAAATATCTTACGTACTTTTTATATTCGATATTAATCAAAAAATAAGATCGCTTATGTCAAGTAAAGATATTTTGCCATACAACTACATTTCTTATGTTGACTTAAGATGTTTTATCACATTTAAAAAATACAAAAAAGAATACAAATAAAAATACATTTACCGTTTAACCGATCTAAGAAAATTATTACGATACTTAGTAAATGAAAAACAGTAAAAGTTGTTTTGGTAAAAGCACTTAAGTCACAAAAACATTAATTAATGTACATATTAAATACTCCACTTATCAACATTAAATTTTACTATTTAAATTTATTATTACGTCTTCCGTAATATGGGCGCGTGCTCTTCAATCGTGTAACTTGTCACGATAATTTGGCATAAGCAACTGAATAATAAACAAAAAATTTTACCGATATGTCACCAAAACAAAATGGCCGCCACGGGTTGCCGAAATCTACCCGCACCAATTGAAAAACCGTTTATACATATATGTATAAAGATTATTGGAATTATAGTTTTCCGTCGGCTTTTTGGTCAATAATCAATAATCCAATAATCAAAATAAGTACACAAATTGGTCAATAAATCAACTCAACTATATGTATAAAGGCAAAATTACTGAAAACTGTATCTTCATATTCTTCTTAAATTTTTGAAACAAAGTTTGCAAGTTTAAGAACACAGAACGAGTGATTTTTTAAGAGCTATCGGAAATTTGTCTCAAATGGTACATCCGTCTTCGTCCCATTTTGACACACATACATTTGGTCTGTCGCTATTGATATGAGCCTTACTTAGCATAGTGCCACAAAAAGTGGTTTAGCGTCGTTGCACGTTTTCGCGGCCAATTGACCGGCCTCAAACATGAAATTACCTATTCACAGAACTCGCCTCTCCATTGGTCCGTTGTTACGCGTGCTGTGTGGCACCGTCTGTTTGAAACCACATGTCATTCAAGCTCCTCCATTTTGATTTAAAAAAAAGTTTGTTATTATTGCACGGTAGAGCTCAACAATTCCCAGTTACGTTGTGATTCGCATCATCTTTGAAGAAATAGTGCCCAATGCTCCTCTTCACTCCAAATATGAAAGTTCTGCTTGTTCACGAATCCACTCAACCAGAATTGAGCATCGTCGCTATAAAACACAAGTGAAACTTTGGCCAAATTTTCAAGAACCTCTTCAACAAAAATTAAGCGTAGTGTCAGGTTTTTCGTCTTCAATTCTTGCATCACCTGTATTTTAAAAGGTTTTATACACTTGAATCTTTCAACTTCCAACTTCTAACAACGGAGCGGCGCACAGTGGGGCATCTTGTATGGGGGAGCGGACAAAACTCTATAAAATCTAAACTAATGAACCGATTTGAATGAAATTTTCAGGAATGATAGCCAATAGCAAGACAAATCTACACCAGAAAATTCCGCCCATTTCCACGCCCACTAAAAGAGAAAATGGCTTTTTTCGGAAAACATATCTGAAA
Source organism: Eupeodes latifasciatus (assembly GCA_920104205.1). Lineage (NCBI taxonomy): Eukaryota > Metazoa > Arthropoda > Insecta > Diptera > Syrphidae > Eupeodes > Eupeodes latifasciatus. Next base: position 23,844,942 of record OV049926.1, on the reverse strand, counting down.
ACAAAGATTTGTTTACCGAATTTAAGGTATATTGCGAATATAATAATAAATAGCGAAAAAAGAATTTTAAAAGCATTGTAAATTATTAAAAATTCAGTTTTAATATGCTTAAAGGTGAATGGTTGTGAGTAAAAAACATCTTTAGGTTTATTTTGTTTGCAGTTGTAAGGATAACACATTGGATTTATAATGACATAGATAGTTGGTGTTTTCAAAGCTTACCGTTTGATTTGTTTTAAATGTAATATAAAATAAATTTAAATAATAAATAAAAAAATAATTCAAGTAGGTAAATAAAAAAAAAAAAATTCAAGTAAATAAAAAAAAAATCATTTAATCTTAATAAGCTTATTCAAAATAATTCAAATAAACTTAATTTGATATATGCAAATCTAATTTAATTTAATTTAATTCTTACATCCCTGGTATTATTAAAACTTGTTCAACGAGAAAATGAAGAAAAATCTTCGACCATCCTCAACCCATCATTCACTCAATTTTTCTTTTCGAAAGAAACTCTGCAAGAAGTTAGAAAAGAAAAAGACCGTGTAGAAGCTCAAATTTTGAATCTCCGAGATACTGAAATTGAGTTCAATGGATTCTTTATTAAAATAAAACATGCAATGTATTTCACAATGATAGATGGAAAAACGGCACAAATTGTTACAAATACAACTTCTAGTAGTAATTGTACCATTTGCGGGGCAAAGCCATCGGAAATGAATGACATTGCAAAACTCCAGTGTAAACCAACAGATGAAAATGCTCTAAAGTTGGGAATGTCATCATCATCGTCAGAACTGGTGGGGAGAGTACGATAACTTTGGCGACAAAGTTTAATGACGGATTTGTATAGAACAGTTAAGAACAAGCATTTTTTACTATGGGAGAGGGGGTCTATCTCCCCCCATTTAGGCGGTAGGGGCAATTTAAAAAATTAGTATTTAAATTAGTTTTCTCAAAAACTAAAAGACATAAAATCATCTAGTTTTCAGTTTTTGATCAAAAACAAATAAGAGAAATAAATTCTGAACTAAAAACAATGGTAGATAATCTTGAAGTATTGAAAAATTACACTTTAAACCTTTTTTTAACTTTTTTTACTCAAATTTTGAGTTTAAAATTATTTTTTCAAAAACTACGCATAGTTTTGACTTGAATTAAAAACTGGCTAATAAAACAGAATGTTGGCTTAAAAAAAATGTATAAAACTTAATTGTAAGTATCACCGTTATTTTTTAATTATTTTTTTCCATTTTAAATACTAATTTTTTTAAATTGCCCCTACCGCCTAAACGGGGGGAGATAGACCCCCCCTGCCATAGTAAAAAATGCTTGTATTAAGCCCCTCTACCAAAAACCGTTATTATATCTTGGCGCCAAAGTTATCGTACTCGTGCCGAACTGGTTAAAAGGCATAAATATCGATTTTTTTATATGACTTCCCAACTTAAAATTGCTCTAAAAACCGCATCCGGACGTATCCGGATGAGATTTTTACTGAAAAATGTTGCTGAGACCCTACACTATCTATTGGGAATAGTTTGCTAACAGAGGCAAACAGAGGCAGTAGTTAAAACCTTATGCGAACTAAAAAAATCACATAAATAGAGTGTTTCTTCGTCAAAAAATACCTTATCCAATTTTTTTTCAATAAAATAACATACTGTATTGTTTATCTATTTATTTCAATCATGCAAGCAGACAAAATTGTTTAAAACTTTCAAATTTCGCAATATACTGATCATTTAAGGAATACCAATATTTTATCAGTTTTCACGATATTTGAACTTTGAGCGAAAATCTACTGGTCTACAATTTTTTTTTTTGAAAAACGGTTTTCATTTTCTGATTCTACAACCAATTAACTATAAGAAACACTTACTGTTTAAAATAAAATCCTACTTTCAGAAAAATAGGTTTTGTCCGCATTTTCCCCACTGTGCGGCGTCGAATCAATAGTTCCCGGTCATCACTAATACTGGCTGATACAGTTGTGATATTTTCATCAGTTCGCGTGCTGGTATTTTAAGGTCCAACAATGTAAAATTTGGTGTGAAATTTAGTGACAATATTACGAACAGCCGCCTCAGTAGGTCGATTTAACCGACCATAAAATGGAAGAAGCACGCAATGAACTTTCTTAACAGAGCACGCATTTTGATTATAGAATTCAAAAATTTGCAAGCGTTGTTCATTTATTAGACGATTCAGGGTTAAATTATAGGCCAAATTGAAGATGTTTGACAAATATGACACAAAAGCTGTCAAAACCGTTATTGCGAAAAAGAAAATTGCAAACAAATCACCCATTAAAAATTTAAAGAAAATTTGAAAATAATTTTGAGTAAGAAATTATTCACTGAAACAATTTATGTACATATGTGTTTTAAATAAAATTTAATACGGAAAAAAGGCTTTAAGTTGTAAAAATATATAAAAAAGACATAACATTGCATATTGGTCTATTCAAGTGTTTATTATTATAATTAAACAGGAAATCAATTATCTAAAAAACTTGTTCTAAAACCCCCTTCCATTAACTATAAACACCTAAAACCTTCATACAAAAATGTCACTTTAATCAATGCAAATGTTTAAACAAAATTACACCCCTAAAGTTATAATAAATAAAGCTTTTGTATCCTTTATCATATATGTATATCCAACACATCATTCACCATGCCGACAGTTTTATAGTTTTACATGAAAAGTTTAATGAACCTTTTATAATAAGTTCAGTAAGGTTTAATAAATTGCAATAGTTGAACTGCGCCAGCACCTGCATCGCGTTGTGTATATGCTCTAAATAAAACCCATGCAATGAACTAAATTGCCAGTCATTTTGAAAAAAAGTTTGAACTCTGAAAAACGTGCAAGCTAATCAACTAAAAGTTTATTTAAATTCGCCCTTAGCTATTCCCTTTAGGTGCATACAGGGTTCACTTTATAGTTATAGGCATGTTCGTTTCAACTCCGTCCGTATAAAATGTATTTGCATAAATTAGCTTGATACTGACGAAAGAGTTAATCGATTTCCATGTATATTTCATTGACCTGATGTTTGTGCTTATATCGTTCTTATTATTTTGCAGGCAGTTCAGGAAGCTGCAGAAGGTGGGCTCCTAGTTGTAGCCGAGAAAGACTTCCCTCAGCTCTACGAGAGATGGAGTATTCTACAAGCTGTGTTCTTCTCTTCCACTGTCCTCACAACAATCGGTTTGTATCCTTATCCTTAGATCCTTATACACGTTCTCACATCAATTGGAATAATCCTTGTTTAACTATTTTGGTTTTAGGCTACGGTAACATTGTTCCAGTTACAACCGGAGGCCGGGTATTTTGTATATGTTTTGCTTTGATTGGCATTCCATTTACATTAACTGTGATAGCCGATTGGGGTCGTCTATTTGCCACTGCCGTCTCCGTTTTAGGAAAATATTTACCAAGTATGTTATTTTTGGAAAACCTCTTTGATGACGATGACATTATTATTATTTAATATTTTAACACAAAATCCTTGCTTTAATTTCTTCCTTATAAACAGAGAAGCCATCAATATCGAATGTGATAGGCAAGACATGGTTCTATGCCATAGCTGCTGTATGTTTTCTAGGTGTGTATTTAGCTATTGGAGCAGGTCTCCTTCTATTATGGGAAGATGATTGGACATTTTTCGAAGGATTTTATTTTTGTTTCATCACAATGACAACAATAGGATTTGGTGACTTGGTTCCAAGTGAGTGGATTATTTCTTTAATAATGTGATGGCAACTCTTAAAGCATAAACAAAAAAGAGAACATTTTGACAATTAAGTAAAATGGAGTTTTAAACAAGAAAACAACGCGCTGTCATAAATAATGACAGTTTGACGGGAACATCCATCAAAATAAGCCGGATGACCTTTATCTTCGATTTTGACATTTGAAGATCTTATCTTAGGACCATCATCAGTTGGTTTAAAATTATCGCTTTGGAGAAAGTAAGATAATTGCATTTGATATTTCAAAAGCATTTGATTGGGTTTGGCATCAGGCTCTCTTATCGAAAATGCGTGCTTTCGGTTTTCACGAATCCCTGCTTCATTGGATTAGTAATTACCTTTCGGATCGTTCAATACAAGTAGTATTGGATGGGTTCAAGTCTGAAAACCACAAAATAAATGCTGGTGTGCCCCAGGGCTCTGTTCTATCTCCAACACTCTTTCTCATTTTTATTAATGATCTCCTGTCTGCAACTTCTAATCCAATACATTGTTTCGCTGACGATAGTACTCTTAGCTTTTCAGATTCACACTCCTTTTCTTCGGATGTGGAACTGCAATGACATAATATGATAAGTTCATTAAATTCCGATCTAAACAGCATTGTACAATGGAGATTAAAAAACCACGTGGAATTTAATACTTCGAAACCCCAATGCTGTCTTGTATCGTTAAAGCGAGATATACCCCCCTTGCCATTATTAATAGATGGCACTTGCATCGAGGAGACTGAACATCTCGATATTCTCGGTATGTGTATCACCATTCACCAACCACCTTTTGTGGAACGATCACATACGCGATTTCGCCAAAAATGCAGCAAGATGTTTGGGTTTTCTAAGGCGATGCAAGAAGTTTTTCTCCTCCTCTGATCTGGCTGTTATCTACAAGACTTATATACGTCCAAAGCTTGAGTATAACTCCCATATCTGGGCTGGTGCTCCTGCAACTCACTAAAGCCTCTTGGACAGTATTGAACGTAGAGCATTAAGATTGATTAGTGATAATACCATCATAGAATCATTTTTACGTCGCTTGAACATCGTCGAAATGTTTCTTGTCTCGCCCTCTTTTAACGTTATTGTAACGGTTTATGCTCTAGAGAAATAGCCAGCTGCATTCCTCCCTTAAACAGTTCAACCGTAATATTCGCGCTTCTAGGAATGCTCGTCAATATACCCTCGAGCCAACTTCGGTCGTACTGTCAAGTACAGAGATTCGTTCTTTAGCCGTAGCACGCGAATGTGGAATGCCTTGCCACACTCTGTCTTTCGTAGTCATTGCAATATTCAAAACCAATGTGCCCTAGTGCTCACACTGTGTCTAGATAATAAGGGTAGTATTATCCCCTTGAGTGTGCGCTTATTATAAACTCTCTTTTGAGTTGACACATTGTAGCATTGCGCCATTTTATCTCGCTCCTACTTATTTTTAAACAAATCTAAAAATTTGGAAAGAAGATGCAATCATGAAATGTCAAAATTAGTAGCCCCAAAATCACTTTTTTCTCTCGTTTAACGCCCCTAAATTGACATCTGTCAAATTGTCTTTTTGTTCTGTTTTAAGAGTTGCCAAAAAATCATATTTTTGGACTTTTTGACTTAAACTATGTTTACTTTTTTTCACCTCCGTATAGAAAAACCCAACTACATGCTGATATGCACGTTATACATTTTAATTGGATTAGCTTTAACTTCAACAATTATTGAATTAGTTAGAAGACAATATGCTGATAGTTGGGCCAAGATACAGGTTAGAAGAAAACACATCATAAGTATTTAAATTGAAATTAAAGTTAAATAATTTTGTATTTTTTTTTGTTTCGGTAGGAATTATCTGGACCAATGGCGGAAACACTTAGAAGACTTGGTGAAACAGCTGGTACGGGTCTAGATTATATGGCACTGCAACGTGTGCTGACGGTAAATTTTGTCATGCTTTCAGCCCTTAAAGAGCTTAAAAGCCATTAACTAATGTTATCAATTATTTGCAGGTTTCAATGCCCAAATGGAATTCATCAAAGAAAACAACACAAGAGCAAGAAATAGCTGCTCTAGAAGCCATTACAAATGCCATTTTAAAAGAAGTTAAAGAAGCACAAAATAATAAACCAAAAGTTTTACAAATTGTTATATACGAAACATCAGTGTAGTTAGAAATATTATATATAATTTATTATTTAAATTTAAGTTTAGTAAGAATTTATTATTAAAATCGTATACATATTTTAAAAAATTAGTAAGCGTATGTAGAATATTTTATAAGTAATGTATGAATATTTTAGTTGAATTATAAACTAAATAAGTCTTTTGTACACAATTTAAAAAAAAAAGCATACAAAATCATTGCCTACAAAGTCCTGCCTATTTTTAAATAAGTTTTATCTTTTTATTATGTAAATATTAAATATAAAATATGTAGGATTTAAAAATGTTGTGCGTGTTAATATGAATAAATGAAAACACCAATTTTATTAATGAAGAAAATGACAAAGTAAAAAATGTTTGTTTTTAAGTTTAGCTGTAAATTGTTGTAAAATGCATTTTTATAAGTAAAATTTGTTTTTTAATTTTTAAATTAGGTACCTATAATTAATGCAAAAACACGTACATATATGTATATTAAGTATAATTATTTATATTTTAAACTATTAAGTAATGTATATTAATTCGTTTAATTTATTTTTAAAGATATAGGTTTTAAAAATAAAAGACTTTACTTTAAGCGCAAAAATATGAATATGTTTTATTTTTATTTAAATTGTCATTTATCAATCTTAGGTAAGGTTTCCTTGCATAAGCTCGTCTGCTGTATCGCTATCAAAATACAAAAATGTAAGCTTTATCTAAAGAATAGATGTACCAAATGATGTTTATCTACAGGAAATGCCTTTTTGTAACATTTTTCAAGAGTGTATTATTTTCACCTTTAAATATTTTTTTTTTGGAATCAAAAATTATTTTTAAATTCATTAAAATGTGAACAGTAAAAGTACGTATACGCCTGAGTGTAGTTCTACGAACTAAAAATTTGTCTTGTATTAGGTTAAATACAAGTTAATTTCTGACTTATATGATAACATTAGGGCATAAAGCCATTTAACTCCTTTAAAATCTATAGAATAAAACTTACAATTTTAAGAGAAATCAATCGACATGGACTAAAAAGGTAAACCGTAAATATCTAGGGTGAAAAGCACAGGATTTATAAACATTGTTTTTATAGGCTGATACCCAGGTACTGTATTTATATATATATTTTTTTGCGAATAAATTACTATCTTTTAACATTAAATATTTAATTTTAGTATATTTAGTTTTCCTATACCTATCTTTAAATATGCAACAATGACAACTGTTTCTTTGTAAGTTTAGAAATCAAATTTAAAAATAGGTGTACAAGACAAAAGTACAATATTCCCGTACTTTTTGAGTAGACATATACCATGTTAAGTTCAAAGTACAAACTTTCATAAAGTCCAATTAAACTTTATTTATCCTTCTATGAGTAAAGAAAAACAAAAAACTTATTGCATAATTTGTTTTTTTTTCTTTTAACTTTTGTCGAACTAGGCAAATAAAATTGAAAGAACGAATTTGAATTTACATTTTTATTTATTTTGAAACAATGACTAAAATTATAATTTTTTAAACAAGTCAATAACATTAAAAAAAATAGTTTTTTTTTTAAATATGTTAGTTTCCATTTAATATATATGTAATTAAAAAACTTTAATTAAGCCATAATTTAATAGAAAAATCAGGCAGCCTATAGGAGTATTGATATTATTTAGTTATTTCACAATCTTATGTATGCAGATTGTATTTTTTTAATTTTTTAAGTTTATAACAATACATTATGACCCTTATGTATATTGGTTTCTTATTCTCTGTTTTAGGTCTAAGCAATCAATACTTATTAAAATATTTTGAACACTAAATAGGTTTTTTTCCAATAATTGGTTTCATTTTATATTTAAAACAAAATGATTTAAGAGAAACCAAAGGATTTTAATTTTATTGCAAAGAAGAAGCCAAGACTACCACAGCTGCGGTTGCAGCACCATATTCTCTTCACGAAATTTCCCAATTCGTTCTTTGCGGATGTAGTCCTCGATAACTTCACAAATCCCATCTTTAAACTCTTCGAGAAATAACACGATCCGGAATATCTTCTTTAAAAAATGTCTATTGTTTCGTTGCGCTTGTCACCTCCAATATTTTACTAACAAAAACTGATTTTATCTCCAAAGCAATTTTGTGTAACGAACAATAAAGTTTTTAACATTTGGTAAAATTTTGAGAAAAATCGAATTGAAAGTTTTTTTTTATAAAAAATAAAAACCTAAAAAAAAACTATACTTAAAGTTGGTAAAAATTGAATTTCTACTAAAATGTCTTTTCAAAAATTTGAGATTATGGCTTCCAACTAATTTTATCTTATAAGAAATATTGTTTTCAACATTCAGTAACATTTTGAGAAAAATCGAATTGACAATTATTTTTACAAAAAATAAAAACCTAAAAAAGCATTACTTAAAGTTCGTAAAAATTGATTTTTGACTCAAATATCTTTTCAAAAATTTGAGATATACTCTTCAATAAAATAAAAATTGAGAAAAATCGAATTGACAGTTTTTTTACAAAAAATATAAACCTAAAGAAAACATTTCTAAAAGTAAGTAAAATCTACAAAAACTAGTACGCAAATTTGAAAAAAAAAATGATGTTCGGTTCTCGATGTCTCGTGAATAATAGAAAATATTGACTTCAAATTAATTTCATTTATCCAATTTGTATTTGTTTATATAAGAAATAAAATCTTTTAAGAAATGCTTCTAAAATTGGTAAAAATTGGTTAACGACTAAAAATCTCGTTCACAAAACTAGATTTTGAAATAAAACTACTTCATTATGTGCAAAATATTGTTGGTAATTTTGTAAATTTTTAAGAATAATTCAACTGACTACTTTTTTAACAAAACACGAAAACCTACAAACTTTTAAGCAAGACAAATCGACAGACGGGATGGGAAGTTATCAGTGTGGGTCGCATCCCAGCCTCTTTTTTCCAACATCACCTACTTGTCCCAATAGCTTAAATTTTTCTAGCTTTTGTTCACTTTTCCCACCGAAAAGTTTCAGAATTGGTGTAGTTTTTTGAAATGTGACTTCAAAATGTTCTCCATTTTTGCAGTAGATTCTATAAATTTCAAATCGTTCCTCAAGCGGGTAACATTCTACTTTTTGTTTTACTTTTTTAATGACGTTTTCAAAAGTGACAGCTGCCCAAACATTGGGCTACTCATAATGAAACATCTTTTTGAAAAAGACTTGACTAATGAAGTCAGTTTTTTGATATAATTAGAACCTTTTATAGTTTGAGGAAACCTTATGTTAGGCTTTTTTAGTATATGTAAATTCATGTAGAATTCTTTTTTTCAATGAAGTACGTAATATTTTTTCAAATCTACAATCCCTGACTTCGATATTCCAATATAAAATTTTCAGTATCTTCTGAAAAAAGGAGACCCTCTAAACTGCACTAACTATAGAGGCATCAGTCTACTTAACATCGCTTACAAAATCTTCTCTGCCGTAATATGTGAAAGTCTAAAGCCCATCGTCAACAACCTTATAAGTCCTTATCAGTGTGGTTTTAGATCAGGAAAGTCCACAGTCGATAAAATATTCACATTACGGCAGATCCTGGAAAAAACCCAAGAACATCAAATTGACGCCCACCATCTTTTCATCGATTTCAAGGCCGCATATGACAGCATCTACAGGGACAAGCTGTTTAGAGCCATGTCTAGTTTTGGCATCCCTGCCAAACTCGTCCGTTTGTGCAGGATGACCATGAAGAATTCAGGCTGCTCCATAAAGGTTGGAAACAACTTAACAGAACCTTTCGATGTCAAAAAAGGTATTAGACAAGGGGATGCGCTGTCATGCGATTTTTTTAACATCGTACTTGAAAGAATAGTGCAGAGCTCCCACGTCAACACTAGAGGCACTATCTTTCAAAAGTGTGTCCAATTACTAGAATATGCGTGATGTGAATGGGGCTTTTGTGAGTATTGAGGCAGAGGCGGCAAAAATGGGTTTAACGGTTAATGAGGGCAAAACAAAGTACATGCTGTCGTCAAGAAAGGACAACACCGACGACGTCTCGGTCAAAACGTCACCATCGACAGACGTAACTATGAGGTCGTCAAGGACTTCGTCTATCTAGGCTCCGCTATAAACGCGGAAAACAACACCATCACTGAGATCAAACGAAGAATAACTCATGCAGAAGCATGGACTATGACAAAAGCGGATGAAAGCACCTTGGGTCGTTTCGAGAGAAAAGTTCTTCGTGTGATCTACGGTCCCGTAATAATAATTGGAAATACAAAATATTAGACTCATTTTAAATTTGACAAAGTTAATGTCAATTCAAAAAGGATTCAGCACTTGAACAGAAAACTGAAACATCATAAGTTTTTCTGTTTAAAATTACCTCATATAAATAAAAAAAAAAAAGAGGCTGGGATGCGACCCACACTGATAACTTCCCATCCCGTCTGTCGATTTGATTCTATGAGATAAAATAAGTTTGAAGCCAATACTTTTAATTTTTGAAAAGTTATTTGAGTTGAAAGTAGATTTTTACCAGGTTTTAGTATTGTTTATTTAGGTTTTTATTTTTTGTAAAAAAGACTGTCAATGCGATTTTTCTCAAAATTATATTAAATGTTGACAACAATGTTTTTTAAAAGATAAAATTAGTTTAAAACCAATATCTCGAAGTTTCGAAAAGATATTTAAGTCGAAAATCAATTTGTACCAACTTTTGTTAATTTTTTTTAGGTTTTTATTTTTTATAAAAAAACTGTCAATTAGATTTTTCTCAAAATATTACTGAATGTTGACAACAATATTTTTTAAAAGATAAATTTAATTTAAAGCCAATATCTCAAAGTTTTGAAAAGATATTTGAGTCGAAAATCAATTTTTACCAAATTTTATTAATTTTTTTGTTAGGTTTTTATTTTTTGTAAAAAAACCTGTCAATTCCATTTTTCTCAAAATTTTACCAAAAATTGAAAACAATATTTCTGATAATATAAAATTAGTTTGAAGCGATAATCACAAATTTTTGAAAAGATATTTGAGTCGAAAATCAATTTTTACCAACTTTGAGTAATGTTTTTTTTTAGGTTTTATTTTTTTATAAAAAAACTGTCAATTCGACTTTTCTCAAAATTTCACCAGATTTCAAAAAAATTATTCTTCGTTGCACAAAATTGCAAAATTGAAGATAAAATCATTTTTGGTTCATACAATTTTTGGGGTGATAAATATTTTTTTTCAGTTTTTTTGATTTATAAAAAAAAAACTGTTAATTGTATTTTTTCCAAAAATATATTTATTTGGTATCGCGTTACAATATATAATATTCAATTTAATTCAAGTCTCTAGCGTAATTGGTTTGTGAGATATTAAGGGTTAACCAAAGTGTTCACCTTTTTTTTAAACTGCTATGGTAAAAAAAAACAACAACGCAATGTTCTTGAGAGCATTGTTCTTTTGCATCTTTCTTCATTATTATTTGAAGTCGATATCTCTACTGGTTACTTGAGCTATGTACGACGAAAAAAACGTCGCGAACGTACGTATACACGCACGCACAGACATCTCTTTAAAAATCTTTAATTTCAACTCTAGAGGGCCCTTGAAACGTCGAGAAATGTCAACATTTTGTCAACAACTGTCCGTACAGATGTAGACCCGGCGGCGCGCGGCGGCGTAAGATACGCATGCATATAAAATAATAATCATACAAAAGGTTTACCTAGACCTTTTAAGGTCATCTTAAGCTGCATATATAAAATATCAGATTCATAACAGTTAAATAGGTAAAGTAGGTATTTTAGTTTTGTTTGTATATTTTTCGTAGATGATGGAATTTGTGAGAATTTTTATTCGAATCCAGGAAATCTTCCATATGGAGTGGAAAATTTGTTTAAGATACAATGTGCGCTTAAACCAGTTATTTTATTAATTTATTGTATTGTTTGTCTCGAGCTAAAACGATCTTCCATAATTTTATGGGCAGAGCAGATGTTGCAGCAGAAAAGAAACTGTATATGAGTCATTTAATGAAGTTATAGATATCTTTGCGAATCATCAACAAAGTCGGCATCGACGACGAACGTCGCGGTCGGCGGCGGGCGGCGGCGGCGGCGGCGCGTGTATATCGATATCATGTGTTGGAAGCAGACTTTTCTGATGCAAAATTAAAATGTAATCTTAAAAAAGAGTAATGTTTCTTTAATGAAAATACGAAAAACAATCCGACTGGCGGCAGACAGGAGGAAAGTGATTTGATTTAGTTTAGTTTTTTTTCAGTTTTTGTTCGATTTAAACTACTTCTTTTTTGTCTTTTGATTCAGTGTTTATTTTCAAAAAGCCATAGACTTTTGAAATAAAATGAACACAACTGGGTGAAACAAACTGGCTCCTGATTTTAAAATATTCCTCCAAAATAAGTTTAACTTCAAAAATTTAAATGTAATTTAATTTTTAAAAAAACCTTAATTCATAAATTTGTAAGAATTAATTTTGTATAATATTATAGGATTTTTCTTTTTTTAGAAATGTTTTTGATATTCAGTTAGTGCTAATAAATAAACGTTTTAAATTTCGTTTAAAAATATTTACCCATTTATTTTCGAAAAAAATTATGTATTAACTTCCCTTAGAAAGTTATTGTAATCGGTTGGATTTGTCTAATTGAAAATTATAAAAATTCTCGACGTTTCAAGGTGCTTAGAATCTAGATTTTTAGAGAGATGTCTGTGAGTTCGTTCGGGAGGCTTTTTTCGTCGTCTATATCTCAAGAACCAGTTAAGGTATCGACTTCAAATAAATGTTGTTAAACAGATAATGATGCAGAAAAATGCAGAAAGGACTCTGGTTTTTTTATCATAGCAATTTTAAAAAACCAATAACGCAGCGACTTGAATTAAATTTTATATTATATAATGTGACGTAATTCCAATTTTTTTTTAAATTTAAAAAAAATCAACTAACGGTTTTTTTTATAAATAAAAAAAACTGAACAAAAATAATTGTCACCTCGAATATTTTACCAACAAAATAATTGTATGCAACGAAGAATTACGTTTTTGATATCTGGTAAAATTTTGAGGAAAATTACTTAAAGTTGATATAAATTGTTTTCGACTCAAATATCTTTTTAAAAATTAAAAAAAATTAACTTTCAACTAATTTCATCTTATAAAAGTTAGAGACAAATCGAATTGACAGTTTTCTTACAACAAAATAAAAACCTAAAAAAACCTTACTAAAAATTGATTTGCGATTCAAATATCTTTTCGACATTTACTTAAATTTTAATAAAAATCCAACAGTCAGTTTTTTCATAAAAATTAAAATCGCAAAATTGGTAAAAATTGGTGTTCGATTCTCGATAAGTCGTGAATAAAGGTATGATTTCGTTATGTGATAAATTTAGGGGTTAGGGTTTTTCAATTGGCCGCGGGTAGATTTTGGCCCCCTATAGCGGCCATTTTGTTTTGGTCACATCTGTCAAATCTTTTGTTTATTATTCAGTTGTTTATGCCAAATCATCATGGCAAGTTACACGATTGAACAGCACGTTCAAATAATAAAACTTTATTATCAAAATGAGTGTCCGTTAACGCAAACGTTGCAAGCATTGCGCCCGTTTTACGGTAGACGTGGTGGCCCTTCACAGTCGACTCTTCATAGTTTGGTGGTCAAATTTAAGACGACCGGTTCAGTAAACAATCAGCCAACAACCGTACGTTCAAGGAACGCAAGATCGGCCGAGAACATCGCCGCGGTCCGTGAAAGTGTACAGCAGAACCCGAGGCAGTATATTCCTCGCCGTGCACAAGAACTCGGCCTTTCGCAGATTTCAACTAGGCGAATTTCGCGTCGGGACTTGGGCCTTCACCCGTAAAAGATCCAACTGACCCAGGAGCTCAAAGTTCATGCCCATAGACAACGCGCCGTTTGTTCGCTGACTGGGTTTCGAATCGTTTGGAAGAGGACCCCAATTTTGGCTGAAAAGTCATCTTTAGTGACGAGGCGCATTTCTGGATGAATGGCTGTGTTAACGACACCAACCCACGCGAGGTTCACCAGGTGATAATGCATCCTCAAAAAGTTACCGTTTGGTGTGGATTTTGGGCAGGGGGTGGCGGCGGAATTGGTCCGTACTTTTTTGAAAACGACGTTAGTGAGGCAGTCACCGTCAACAGCGAGCGCTACATAACGATGATAACTAATTTCTTATGGCCCAAATTGAACCATATAGAACTAGACGACATGTGGTTCCAGCAGGACGGGTGGCGCTACGTGCCACACAGCAAACGCCACGGTTGATATTTTGCATTAACAATTTGAGCGTAACGTTATCTCTCGCAGGGGTGATGTGAATTGGCCACCAAGGTCATGCGATTTGACCCCGCTAGACTTTTTCCTGTGGGGTTTCTTGAAGTCGCAGGTCTATGCAAATAAAACACAATCGACCGATGCCCTAAAGGTGAACATAACACAGGCCATCGCTCAAATTCATGCCGGATCTATGTGGAAGAGTCATTGAAAATTGGACCACTCGGATTTGTGCCACCGTAAGAAGCCGAGGCGGGCATTTGAATGATATCATATTCCACACTTAATTGCATACATGCGCCTTTCAAATAAAAAAATAATTTTGTTAATACCTCACACACAGCTTGTTTTATTCCATTTCAACATCTACCCGCCCTTATTGAAAAACCCTTTGTAAGAAATAACGTTCAAGAAATGCTAGTTAAATTGGTAAGAATTGGTTTTCGATCAAAAATTTCGTTAACTAAAATAGGTTTTGAAAGCAAACTATTTCATCATATGAAAAATATTGTTAATTTTTTAGAAAAATTCAACTGACAACTTCTTAAAAAACACAAAAACCAACAAAAACATCAAAAAACTGATAAGAAATGGGTTTCGGCTCAAATATTTGCGGAATAAAAAAAGATAATAACTTTAAATTATTTATCTCACACAAAATATTGTTATGAATATTTTGTTGAAGATTTAACCACAACTCGACAGACAGGATAGAAAGTTATTAGTGTGGGTTGAATTTGTTTTGTTTGGTTTGTTTCCATTCTTTGAAAGGTGTTTTCAGGATATTGTGCTTAGGATCCTTTGAATGCCATATGAGTATAGAATTTTCAAAAAATCATTTTTGATGTTACAGTTTACAGGTATAAAATGTCCTATCTTCTGGAATACAAATTTTAAATACGCTTTTTGCGAAATGACATTTTTCAAATTTGTTGATATCGCCCCTAAAGAGATGTTATCCGATTGACTTATGTATGTAGAAAAATTTGATAAAATTCTTTAAAAAGAACTTAAAAAAGCTTAACGTGAATCTTTGTATACAATTTTTGAAAAATGGATTTTTCGATTTTTAATAATTGTTCTTTAGGGTCTCAAAATTGATTATTAACGGCAAAACCTTTTAATACTCGGTTTTAAAATTTTTGTATTAAAGCTATTGCAAAATCACTCATGAATTTCTACTGTTCAAAACTTCAAACGCGTTGATCTCAATACTGCCTTTTTTAAGTTTGTCTCGAACTTATAACTCGGACAATTTCAACCGATTGACTTGAAAATTGGAATATATCCTTAAAAGTACATTTTCTATCAAAGTACATAATGATTAACAATTATGTGATGATTTTGTAGGCAAATTTGGCATTTTTCACTGTAAAAGTGAAAAATTTGAAAGATTTAGTCAAAAATCAATAAATAACAAAAATTCTATGTATTTTTTTAGCAGTTGCTGTAGAAAAATGAAGACATTTCAATATGTGCCATATACATATTGAAGTTGTGCGCTGATTCTCATGTATTTTATATTTTTTAAATAAGTGCACTAGGAATTTCAAATTGGGTATTGACTATTTCGGTATGTTAGATTTTTGAATTTCAGAAACATTTGAATAGAACTGTCTTAATAAATTTTTCGTCATTTGTGCTACAGCCCGGTCCAGGTCGAGAATTGAATTTAATTTGCGGAGCGAAATGAATATTCTCTATTTTTGAATTTCGACTTCATAAACTTTTTCTCTGATCGTTTGTCGCCTTGAGTAGAAATTTCTTTTAATTTTCATATTTTGAAATCAAATTCGAATCAGCTAAGAGTAAAAGTGTTATTAAATTTCATTTTTTAACAAACAAAATATAATATCTCTTCCGAAAATGGACTTGTAATAGTTTGCGTAAAGAAAATAAAATCCCAAACGTATAAATCATTCTGACATACCTACCAAAATAGTTTTAAGGGCTTCATTAATTAGATGCAGTTCCTATAAAACCAAAAAATCTACGTAATGCTTACATTAATAAATTTGCACCCAATGTTAAGTACTAGTTGGCTCCAATTCAAAGTCAAATAATTATAAAGTCAAAACTATATTATAATTGATTCCGAAAAAAATTAATAATTAAAAATACATTTATTCCAAAAACCAAACCCAATGAAATGGCACATTTAGAAGAACTTTTTTTTCTAGTTCTAGGCTTCTGCCTTTTAAATCCCTAAAAAACTGCATTTGTATAGGAACATGGAATATAATAACCCAAGTAATCACCCCAAACTCTCGACGAGCGACGACGACCACGACCATCATCACTATAAATTCAACTTATTAACAACCGCACCACATATCACCCCTTTGCCTGTTGTCACCCCACAACACACGCAAACTCTATCAAATTTATCACTCGAATAGCTCAAAATACAATTGAATTAATCGAACTACGAATTAAAAAAAAAAAACTTGTTACCTATGCATTTATTCGTCGCTGCAACTAACAGAAAAAGCCTATATAAGAAATCGAACAGCACACCTAAACCAACAGTCCGGTTCGGTTCGTTCATACTTCAGGAGGGTAAAACGACATACAAACGGATCCTATAAAAATACAAACGTTAATTCGATTTTCGGAGTGATTCGGACTTATTTTTGAAGTTTTAGTGTTTTTTAATTTAACAAAAGAAATAAAAAAACAATCATGTCGATCGCTCAGGAAGTGATCAAAGAGCCGATGATGGTTAGCGCGTCAAGTGTTTTCTATTTTCTGCTTTTGCCAACATTCGCCTTATGGTTCGTCTATTGGCGTCTATCGCGTAGACATCTCTATGAGTGTGCTGCCAAAATCCCAGGACCTGATGGATTACCTTTAGTGGGAAATCTATTCGATGCTATTGGTTCACCTTCAAGTAGGATAACAAAATAAAATTTATAAGAAAAAAATTCGGAGTGCTAATTAAAAAATGTTTGTTTGACACAATTATAGAGGTGTTCCAGACCGTTATTCGAAAGGGTGAACCATTCGATTATGTTGCTAAAATTTGGATTGGACCTAAATTAGTTATCTTCTTGTATGATCCACGTGATGTTGAGATTTTACTTAGCAGCCAGGTGTACATTGACAAAGCTCCAGAATATGAATTCTTCAAGCCATGGTTGGGAGATGGTCTTTTGATCAGTACTGGTAAGTGAAATATTCAAGAAGAAAACAAAAATGTGTTAAGTACAAAGTCTGAATCGATAACAATATAACTCCGAAAATCTCAAAATTGCGGATTTGGACTTTTTTGTTCGGTGCAAAAATAACAAAAATGTATTTCATACAAAAAACTTCATTAAAAAGAACTCTCCTACTATTTTTTAGCTTTTCGGACTATTCACGTTTCATTATCAGTTATTTTTTAACTTATGCATAAATACTTTTATATTTACGTTTATTTGAAAAACAAGATAATGGTTTACTTAGTGCGCATTTAAAAAGAAACGCCATTAACTTGAAATTCTGAAAACAGAAATTTGTTTTTCATTTTTTAGTTTTATTTATTGGTTTTCAGTCTTGCAATACCCATTTTAAAGACTCCGAAAATTCGGAGTAATTTATTTTTGGCCAAAATAACATACGCAGTTTTTTGTTATGAGCTTAACATAAATCTTTTCAGTTTTTTTAATATTTAAAAACTCCGAAAAGAATTGTTTATAAGATATTGTTTATTTTTGCATTCATATTTGTTATTAACTTAAATTTTAAAAACACGTGTTTTCTTAATTATGGTTTCAAAAACCATTAAAAACATATTTTTCTATGAATACTACGATTTTTATTACTAAATTTCTTATTTCGGTTGAAGTCATCATTTTAAATCATCATCCGATAAATTTAATTACACAATTTGTCAATATTTACTTAACTATGACAAATACTGAAATGGAAATTTAAGGATTGTACTTAAATTATTCAAATATTCAAAAACAAAAACATATTGAAAGAAAAAAAAAAAGAAACGAACATTGATCCTCTTGAACTTGATTAATTATTCATTCGGAATGTTTAATTTTTGTTTTTCACTATTTCCTTTTTCTTCAATTCACAGGTCACAAATGGCGCTCACACAGGAAACTCATTGCCCCAACATTCCATTTGAACGTATTGAAGAGTTTTATTGAACTATTTAATGAAAATTCACGAAATGTTGTCAATAAATTGAAGGCCGAAGGTGAAAAGACCTTTGATTGTCACGATTACATGAGTGAAGCTACCGTGGAAATTTTATTAGGTAAGTAAATAGAGAATTTTCTAATAGTGGTAATTTCAAAAAAGCAAAACATATAGATTTTATATACTATTATTTTCGGAATGCTTTTGAAGTTCAACTCAAACATATTTCGATTACGTCAAGACTGGTATTAACCTTAACTGTAAAAAAAGGAATTATGAGCATTCTTTTTCATTGATATTTTTTTCGGAGTACCTACTGTCTCATCTCCTAGACATATTTTTCTTATCTTCAATGTATTAATTTCAAATATTTTATCTTAGTGCACTTACAATGCTAAGCACATCTTGTTCAAGTGCAGAAAATCATCAATGAAGCCTTTAGAATTTGACAAAAGCATTCGTTACTCCGAAAAATGTAAACTAAGGCAAATCTGTCATTTCCAAATACAAATTAAGGCTCCCTTAACAGTTTTTACAAATCTTTTTTCATTCCGATTCACCAAAAAGCTAAATATGAATAATCCATCAACATCTTCCTGTCAAAAATCCAATTTTCTTTCTAAGCTTATCTTTATTTATATTCCTTAACATCCAAGTGTGGCATCTAAGCCATCCAACAAATTATGACTAATGATTAAAATTCTTGTTCAGTTGCCAAGAACATACACAATTTGTAATTAAAAATTCACGATTTCTCCCACACCCATTGCCCAAGCCAAGACATCACTGTTTATGACCTTGGCATTGGTTTTACTAAATAAGTGCATATTCCCTCTCCAATACCGCCGCCACAGTCTCATATAATCGAACATACCTATGTATTTTTATCCAAAATAGGTACGTTTGTTGCAAACTAAATAGAATTATTTTATTATCCCAAATACAAGCTTCATTAAATACCCAAGCACAATGGCACCAAATACAAAATAAAACCATTGAATTATAGCCAATTTACAATTGATTATTATTATATCTCGGGGTGTCACCTGTTTGTCAATCATGGCATTTCGCATATCACTCACTATCACTCCGAAGGAAATTTAAATTTAAAAAAAAACCGCATAAAATTATTGATAGAAATGCAAAACGAAAGAAAAATCATGCCAGTGAACCCAAATAACCTCTTTTTCTAACTATACCTATATTATTTGTTTTCTTTCAATTTTCTTTTTTTTTTTCTATTATCTAACACGTCATTTCTTGGAAAACTGGCCTTTTTGTAGGTACATACCTCCTTCCATTTGTACATTATACGTATTTTTGTAATAAGTAACTTTTACATAACTTTCTTGTGGGGGCATGCAATCTTGGCAAAATAAATTGATGCCAAATTATAAAATCTCAACTCAACCACCTGATACAGATACATTACACACTCAGTCGCGGATGTTTGACAGTTGATAAGGGGAGTTTAAGTTCCCCGAAGCCGCTGACAGCATCAGTATATGGACATTTTGTTTACACTTGAAAAAAATACAATCGTTTAATTTTGACAGCTAAATGTCATTGGAAACTTTGACAGCAGCTGCTAGAAAAAAGTATTATTGCTATCTGACAATCCTGATATTTCGAGATAAGAGCAGATTAAATGTCATTTTCTTTTCATCCGTCAAATAAAAGCAACGGAATCACAAACGCTGTTGACATTTTTTTAAATTTAACCCTGTGAAATGTTTATGAAACCAGCCACACTTAAGATTTTCGATAATGAAAATCTGTTTTGACAATCGCTCTATAAATCTGTCTGTAAGTACGACATACTTATTAAACTGACAGCAACTGTCAATTATTCTGACAGTGATCTTCAAAACAGACTTCCGCACAAACATAAATGTCAAACTGACATCATCTGTCAAATGTTTTAATGTGTAAACTGTAAAGTGATCTTCAAAATTGACTTCGTTCAAAGTCTACTTTGGTTGAAAACAAATATCAAAACCCCAAGTAAAAAATTTTAATCCCGCGACTGAGTTTGAGTCCAAATGATTTGGCGCCTCATGAAAAATTACTCTATACGAACCATTCCGGGATTAATAAAGCTGTATATTATTTCAGAGGAAAATACATAGTGAAGAAAGTGGGGAAAAATGATTGCGAATTTGTTAAAGAAAGAGAAACCATATGCGATTTGGTGTGTCCGTATGATGTTTGTGCACCTTGTGCGTTTTTGATTTTATAGAGTTATGTAATATAACATTTGATAGCATCACGCTTTGGAATATCATGCACTCAGAGTTCGCACGTGTTAAATGGAAAAACTTGACAGAAAGTTTGTGTGTTTTCTGTTTTTATATGAGCAGCTGTTGAACGTTTTATTTTATTTGAATTAATTACAGAGTATTTTAGAGTGCAGGTAATTATGGAGACTTCCTTATAGAAGCTATAAGTTATGTATGAGGCGAGATTAATTGTTAAGGTGACATCTAAAAGCCTAATTATTATTGATCTTACTGGAAAGAATGAAACGAGTTGTCAAAAAGCTATAAATGCCTTGAATTTGTTATTGTTATTGAAAATTACCACGGACTATTTTCAAGGCGCTGCGTTATTGAAAAACTTGCTCTTTAAGTTGATTTAGTCTTCTTTTCAGCTTCGATATGTTGTTTTGTTGAATTTTAACACACTACGTATCATATGACGTTTTGTATTGGAAGATAAATCAGTTTTTTTATTTGCATCTGTCAAAATTTTTGACTTTGCCTACTTTTGTTTTAATATTTTGACAGAAAAATTGATTTATTTTTGAACTAAAATCAAATTTGGAATTTAAGACTTCATAAGTTTAGAAAAATAATTATTAGCTGTCAGTGTTAAATATAAATGTCAAACTCATCCCCTACTTATGTAATCATTATTCATTTTAGAAACCGCTATGGGTGTGTCCAAGAAGACTCAAGGCAAGAGTGGTTTCGACTATGCCATGGCTGTCATGAAGATGTGTGACATCCTCCATTTGCGTCATCGTAACATTTTGTTGCGCAGTGAATTCCTCTTCAGTTTAACCAAGCACTTCAAGAACCAAGGTAAACTTTTGGACATCATTCATGGTCTTACCACCAAGGTTATCCGCAACAAGAAGGAAGCTTTTGCTAAGGGAACTCGTGGATCCCTTGCCCAGACCAGCAAGTCTTTCGAAGCATTCAACTTCCAAGTTGATTCGAAGAAACCTACATCCAATGTCGTTGAGGGTTTGTCATATGGACAAGCTGAACAACTTAAGGACGATTTGGATGTGGAAGATAATGATATTGGTGAGAAGAAGCGTTTGGCTTTCTTGGACTTGCTCTTGGAAAGTGCACAAAACGGTGCTCTCATCTCCGATACCGAAATCAAGGAACAAGTTGATACAATTATGTTCGAGGGACATGACACAACCGCTGCAGGAAGTTCGTTCTTCCTCTCGATGATGGGTATCCATCAAGATGTCCAAGATCGTGTTATGGCTGAGTTGGATGAAATCTTTGGTGATTCTGATAGGCCAGCAACCTTCCAAGATACCCTCGAAATGAAATACTTGGAACGTTGTTTGATGGAAACTCTCCGAATGTATCCACCAGTACCGATTATTGCTCGTCAACTTAAGGAAGATTTGAAGCTCGCTTCTGGAAACTATGTCGTTCCAGTTGGATCGACTGTGGTGGTTGCCACCTTCAAGCTACATCGTAATCCAAAGATCTGGGAAAATCCCACCGTCTTCAATCCTGACAACTTTTTGCCAGAGAAACAAGCCAACAGGCATTATTATGCCTTTGTGCCATTCTCTGCTGGACCAAGGAGTTGTGTTGGTAAGTTTGATGATTTTCTCAAACAAATTTTCCAGAATCTGTTTAAAAATATGAATTTTATTTTAAGGTCGCAAATACGCCATGCTTAAGCTGAAGATTCTCCTCTCGACAATTCTTCGTAACTACCGAATCCATTCGGATGTTCCCGAAAAGGACTTCAAATTGCAGGCTGATATCATTCTGAAGCGTGAAGAGGGCTTCAAGGTCCGTCTAACACCAAGGCAAAGAACTGCCAAGGTTGCCTAAGATGCACGCCGTTATACTTTTTAAGTCCCAAAGATTACCATCAACCCCTAAAAAGAACAAAGACCCCACCCAAAAAACATAAAATGCGGATGATTTACGAGTAGTTTTTAGAGAAGAAACAAAATGTATACAAAATATAAGAACATCTAACTTTTGGACACAAAACTCCAAAGAACCAAAAACAAAAATAAATAATTAAAACTTTTAATTTAAAAAACAATTTGCAGTGCGGCGTTACCATCAGACCTCTCTCCACATACCTCCTTTTTTCTTTGCTATGCTTTCTCTTTTCTCTTTGTTTTGGTTAATATGATGAGCTTTATAAATTAAAATAATTTAATTTTTTTATTATTCTGGTTTTGTGTGTGTATATAAATGTTTAAATTGTTTTTGTTTCTCCAAAGTGTTATGTCTTAAAAACAAACAAAAAAAGTAACAATGATGAATAAACAAAATGTTTATGAAAAATAATTTACATTTGAGTTTTTTTGTACCTTATTTAATTCTTTACCTGCTTCTTTTGTCATAAATTAAGACTGAGCTCCATCTCTTGTAATTTGATTTGTAACTCCCTTTCAAGTTTGACATTTCTTACTTTTAATTGCTTTGTGGAATAACATCGTGCTCGTCTTTGACAGTTCTTCTTTTGTAGCTGCTCATTTTGACAATTTCATTATTTTATGTCTGTCTCATTTCTTTCATTTGAATTACATTGTGGAAAGTAGACACAAGTCTGGGACATCAAAACGAGTATCTTCAAATCCCAAGTGAGAACCAATAAAACTAACATTCTGTCAAAAAAGTGACAGTAATAGGCATTTCTTCTTTTTTAGACCCATCCAAACAAATAGACTACCAATTATTTTTTTAACTCATAACGATAGGAGCAAAATAATACAAAATTTAATTGTAGGTAGGCAATAAATAAACGAGAAACTTAAACTAAATAAGAAACTTTTTTTTCGTTTAATACCAGAAACAAGCCCACTACAAAATTTTTGAATAATTAAGGTTCTTATTGTTTAAAATTAATATTGTAGACATAACCATTTATGTATGTGCGTCACAAAGAAATCTTATTGTTATTAGAAATATAAAATATTAAAATGTGCAACTTTATAATAACTATATTAATAACAATTAACAAAATAATAACAGAATTTAATCCTCTAGCACAATTATTATATCATAACGAGAAGTTAAGTCTAAATGTCAAATTTCAAGCCCGTTATCCAACCATCTCCCAGTATATTTTTTTTCTATTCCTATTCTTTGTGGTTCTAGAAATTGGAGATGATATCTTTTGAATGTTTACTTTTGTGGTTTTGCTGTAGTAGCGCTCTTAAGTTAGTGGTTTCAGAGAACTAAGAATAATATTATTACGTGAATATACGACACGTTAAATGTATCGCATTGATGTAATTAATGCCAAGTACAATATCTGATAAATGAGTTACGAATGAACTCGTAATGAATTTTTGACACTTTTACTATAGTAGAAATGTCAAAATCAACATTTAATACCTTCCGTAGGATAATCATCGGATTCGTTCATTAGATTCTTAGTGTGAATCATGTGAAGCATATTTTAATATATTCTTCTGTATTAAGTAGTCATTGACTAAATTAGATAAAAATGACACGTTAAATGTATCGCATTAGGTTTTTTGATTCATGCCGAGTACAAAATCTGATGAATGAGTTACGGATGAATTCGTAGTGACTTTTTGACAAGTTTACTATAGCAGGTTTCTTTTAACAGATTAATAGTGTGAGTCATGTGAAGAATCTTTTAATATGTGCTTCTGTATTTAGTAGTCATTGACCTACTGTATATGAATTGCTGGTAACCAACTTCAAGTCGGTGTTATACATTCCTTAGCCGCCAGTTATAGTTATCATTGGTTTTCATCATTGAAAACAATCATTGGAATATTTTTGGCAGGTCGTTTATAGCTATCATTAAAAATTTCTGTCATTGAAAAAAATGTCCTGATTGTAATCCAGCGAAAAATTTTGACTGACAGAAATTTGTCATTGGAATTGTGTGAAATTGGAACACAAATCATTGGAACGATTCGTTTCACTTTTGAACATAAAAGTATCAGCTGTTCTGGAAAATGAATTTCCGTCCGGAAAATAGAAAAATACATTTTTAGAGAAAAATAAATGCGCAATTACACTTTTTTTCTTCAAACAAATTTTTTGTGTGATTTCCGATCGATCAGTATATCATTTTCATTACTAATCGATTCAAACATTTTTCCGGATCGATTTCAATGATAGCTATAACTGGCCCCTTTTTAAAAATTTTAAAATGCATTTACGAAATAAATTTACCTTGAAATGCATTGCTTCTTTTTGAAAAATATACTTGACATTAGAATTCATCTTGTTGCTTAACAATTCCAAAAATGCTATTAGCGACCCCTAGCCCATTTATATAAGCGAGTAGAGCAGATTTCAAAGTGTCAAACCAAAAAATTACATTTTTCACGGTGCGGCGCTCTTTTCTCATTCATTTATTTTATGACTTTCTCACTCCCACTTATTTTTGAATTCCTATTACAAATTATTGGGCGCATGCTTTATGATTACAAAATCGCACTTCAAAGCTAGTCAATCCGGAACTGTCATATTAATGACAAATGCAAATATATAAAATGAGAAACATTTGTGTTTTGAGAACTTAAAATAATATTTTCTCCTTTTTAAATTCAATAAAATCAAATCATATAAGATAAAATATGAGTTATTTATATTCATAATTAAATATTGAATGATCAAATTAATTTTGAATTTTTGTAACCTTACCGAGCAGCTGATTGTAAAACGTCACAATCAGGGTTCACTAACATTGTGGCCAAAATTTGTATAATATTTTACATCAAAAGGGAAAATTTCAATTCA
This sequence comes from Eupeodes latifasciatus, assembly GCA_920104205.1. Lineage (NCBI taxonomy): Eukaryota > Metazoa > Arthropoda > Insecta > Diptera > Syrphidae > Eupeodes > Eupeodes latifasciatus. Next base: position 23,819,610 of record OV049926.1, on the reverse strand, counting down.
TTTTGTAATTGTATTTAGCCAATCAGATTGACTTAAATATGTAGTCACTAGCTTAGTGAATGCCCCGATTGTAATCGGTGTGATTTATCAAATTAATAATTTTGGTTGGACTGTCATGCAAGGGGTCTTGGGTTTAATCCCTGCCTGTGCCACCTAACTTTTTTCACGGGTACTGCCTCTTGCGCGGAATTGACAAATCCTCCAAGAGTAATTCTTGTCATGAAAAGTGCTTTCTCAAATTAGCCGTTAGGTCCTTTCCATCTCTGACATCAGTACTTGCACACAGGAATGGTTGAGAATTGTAAGTCACTAGGCCCTGGTTCTCTTCGGAATGTTGCGCCACCTAATTTATTTATTTTTATTTTAGTTTTTGACATTTCAAGGTCTCTTAAATATAAATCCATTGTTTTAAGAACGATGTCGGCCATATTTCAAAAACGAGTACAAATATTGATTGCACATTAATTTTGTTTTACAGAAAATAAAACCAGCGCTTGGCTTTTTTTATTACAGCAATTCAAAAATAGTTACAAAATTTCGTGTAGAATATCTTCTTTTTTTAAAGTTATTTCAATGACAGTTTTTCTAATTACAAAAGCTACATTGTCCAACGCATCCCAGTTTTTTTATTTGTTCTTATTTAAACATCTTTCATGTTTAACCGTCAAAATGGCACACCTCCTTGCATTAAAAGTTACTGTTCATGTGAAAACCCTAATGTCTCCCTTTTGTTCATTAAAAGATTCAAAAAACACCAATTCATCCACGAACAATGGAATGTAGGCTTAACTTCTACATCACTTTTGAGTGAAAAATTCAAACAATCCAAAGATATTTGTCGCGTTCGTCAAAATGTGTACCCGATTTAATCAATGATTAAAAAAATTTAAAACAACCTTACCAAACTTTGTTATGCTGTTAAACATTACGTCCACATTGTGTAGATACCCTTAGCAAAAACATCCGCTGCACCCAAAAACACACCTGTTGCATCTGTCAAATTTTTCGCTGACATCTGATTTGTCAAAAACTTGTCCAACGAAAAATAAAGACAACAAAATCAAAAGTGACACGCAAACCATTTTCGAAAAGCATTTTGTGTCCCTTTTGGAAATTAATTTAAAAGAAAGTTATTTCCATCTCTAAAAAATATTAACAAAAAATGGCTGCACTCGATGAACTCCGTGCCAGGCTCAATGACCTCCAAGAAGAACTCCAAAAACACAAAACCAATGCAAAGACATTCCGCGAAAGAATCGATAAAATGACCGCTGAAGTCGTCGATTCCAATCCCTACAGTCGACTCATGGCTCTCCAGAGAATGGGCATCGTCAAGGAATACGAGAGGATCCGTGACAAGTCAGTGGCTGTTGTGGGAGTGGGAGGAGTTGGCAGTGTCACTGCCGATATGTTAACGAGGTAAACGAGTTTGGGTTGGGTTCGCCTATTGGAAAGTGGAATCATTCCGTTTCTTTCAGATGTGGCATCGGCAAATTGATCCTCTTCGATTACGACAAAGTTGAGTTGGCCAACATGAACCGTTTGTTCTTCACTCCCGACCAGGCTGGCCTCTCCAAGGTCGACGCAGCCGCCAAGACACTCACCTTCATCAACCCTGATGTTCGCATTGAAACCCACAACTACAACATAACCACCATGGAGTCCTTCGACAAGTTCCTCAACACAATCCAGACTGGTGGAGTGGAGTGCAACACTCCAGTCGATTTGGTACTCAGTTGTGTGGATAACTTCGAGGCTCGCATGGCCATCAACACGGCCTGCAATGAGCTAGGTCTGAATTGGTTCGAATCAGGAGTTTCGGAGAATGCTGTCTCGGGACATATTCAGTTCATCAGGCCCGGAGACACCGCCTGTTTCGCATGTGCTCCCCCTCTGGTCGTCGCAGAGAACATCGACGAGAAGACTCTGAAGCGGGAAGGCGTGTGCGCTGCCAGTCTGCCCACCACCATGGGCATCACAGCTGGCATGCTCGTCCAGAACACTCTCAAGTATCTCTTGGGCTTCGGCGAGGTCTCGGACTACTTGGGCTACAATGCCATGAACGACTTCTTCCCCAAAATGACCCTCAAGCCCAATACGCAATGTGATGACCGTCACTGCCAGGCCAGGCAAAAGGAGTTCCAAGCCAAACCCAAGGTGGAAGCAGTCGTCGAAAAAATCGCCGATGAACCTCTCCACGAAACCAACGATTGGGGAATCGAATTGGTCAGCGATTCTGCTCCTGAAGAAGCACCCGCTCAGCTAAAAAGTTCGTCTTCTACCGTAGTCGCCGGATTGAAACTCGCCTACGACGCACCAGACAAGAATGATGATCCAACGGAGGCACCTGCCGCTACAGCTGGACAAGAAGTTGACTTGGACGATCTGATGGCTCAAATGAAATCGATGTAGATGGGAGGGGGAATGGGAAAATGCATTTTGTTAACGATCAAGGCTCTTTTTATATTTATTTTTGCTTTTTCAAATAAAAACACGAATTTTCAATGTTTGATTTTTGTTTCTCTTAGAATTGGACAATTTCCTCCTTCCCTACCTGCTCCCACCTAACTCAAAAAATCTACTTGTTTAAATTTTTGAATTTTAAAAAATTCCCTCCCAAACGTGCATAGACTCGTCTTTCAGTTGAAAAACGTTCTTTCTCTTTCGAAAACACGTATTTTTACAAAATTTTCAGTGATGCGGGAAATTATTACCTTGCAAATTGGAAGATGTGGCAATCTCGTTGGTGACGCTGTAAGTCTGAATCCTCTTTCATATTTCCATTATCTAACCCAAGCTTTTGCCATTAGTTTTGGGATGTAATCTCACGGGAGCATGGAATCAAGGCGAGTGGCGAGTTTGCTGGCACCTCTCATCTCCAGCTGGAACGAATGAACGTCTACTTCAACGAAACCGATCGTGGAACCTTCTATGCCCGGGCCATTGCTGTCGACACAGATCGATCGAGCTTGGATCACATCAAAAATGGTCCGAATTCGGGTCTCTACAATCCCGAGCTATTTGTGGCCGGCACTGAGGGAACGGGCAATAATTTTGCCCGAGGATTCTACACCGAAGGTGCAGAGATCATGGATCGAGTTTTGGATGTCACCCGATTGCAAGCGGAATCAGTGGATTCTCTTCAAGGATTTCAAATAATTCATTCGTTGGGTGGTGGAACTGGGTCTGGATTTGGTTCGTTGTTGATGAGGAATCTCGCCGAGGAGTATCCGGACAATTTGATTTGCACATTTAGTGTGATTCCATCGCAGAGGATCTCCGATGTGGTCGTGGAGCCATACAATTCGGTGTTGTGTCTGCCGCACTTGGTGCAGAACACTCACCTCACCTTCTGCATTGACAATGAGGCCTTGTACGACATCTGTCACAACCGGCTGCAGTTGAACGGAGCCTCTCTGGAGAACCTGAACCACATAATTGCCCACACCATGTCCGGGGTGACGACATGTTTGCGATTTCCCGGACAGTTGAATTCCGGGCTGCGGAAACTCTACGTGAACATGGTGCCCTTTCCCAATTTGCATTTCTTGGTGCCAGGATTCGCCCCACTCACCTCGATGGGATCGGCAAGGTATGCCAAGCAATCGGTGGGTGAACTTGTGAGCCAAATATTCAGCTCGAACAATCTGCTGGCCGCCATCGACCTCAAATCGGGGAAACTCCTCACGGTTGCCGCCATATTTCGGGGCAGAATGTCACCCAAGGAGGTGGATACGCTGATGACCAGTGCCAGGAACAAGAACATTCAGAATTTCGTCGATTGGATTCCGAACAATGTGAAGACTGCCATTTGTGACATTCCCCCGAGGGGACTGAAGATGTCGTCGACATTTATTGGGAACACAACGGCCATTCGGCAGCTATTCGGACGAGTGTCCGAGGGATTCGTGACCATGTCGAAGAGGAAGGCCCATCTGCATTGGTACACCGGCGAGGGCATGGACGAGAACGAGTTCACTGAGGCCCAGTCGGGCCTGGAGAAACTTTTGGCTGAATACGAGGACTGTCTCAAGGAAAACGAAGGCGGCGGCGGTAAAGGAGAAACTACTTGTCAATATTGTTCCAAAGACGATGTATTAACAGAAAAGTAAACAAAGTTCCAAAAAAAAAAAGATAAATGATCCTCCCTCAGAGTCCTGGCGTCAGATGATGAAAAGGGAAAAATTAAATTCACAACATTGGCCTCCATGGGATGGCTTTAACCAATGCCGGTCATGCGTTCCACAATTCATCTAGACATATGACCACTGAAGGAGGATTTACAAAACAGAAAACAACAAAAATCTTAATCTAAAAGTGACTTCTTGATGGCTTCAATGATGTCATCAGCTGCTGGGAATTTCTGAGCTCGTGGTGGACCTTTTTTGAGACCTGTCCATAGGAGTTTCCATGTTTCAGAGTCGTCTTTGGGTGTTTTGGCAAGGGACAATTCAAAAGCCCCACGACGCGGTGGACCGGAGGGATTTAGGACAAGTTGGACATTCGGCAGATGCTCAATGATTTTACTATGCAAATCAATGGCACGCCGCTTGAATACGCTTCAGCTGCGGCAATGCTCAACAAAGAGCACTGGACCAGTACCTGTGGTACTCGATTCTTCTGTAACCGCTGCCACTGCAGTCGATTCCGAAACCTTGGGCTTTTTAGCAGCCTAGAATTTATATGACCGATGATAAATTATAGATGAATGATAATAAAAATTATAGTATTACCTTGCTAGTTGTTGCGGTAGCTTTTCTTTTACGTTTTGGAGGCATTTTTATGGTCTGTTCATTAAAGTTTTTAAATTTCTTGAGATTTAACTGAAAAACTAGATTTTGCCCAAAGATGAAATTGAAATCAAAATTAAAAAGTGCGCAATTATTAACTAGAGCGATGGTTTTAGAAATCAATTTCTGAACAGTCACTAAAAGTGATGCCAAGTTTTCTGCATATGTAACAAAAGATAAATTCTTGTAAAAAACCATAAAATTCTTGAAGGAGTTTGAAAGCGTTTTCGGTCAATTTTTACAAAATCAATGCGTGAGCATTTATGAAGTTTTTAAAAAGGAGGAGGTTCAATTTTGAAAACCCCACCATTTGGGAAGTGTCACTCTTGAATCTGTCATCTCTTTTGACATTTAATAAGAATAAACTAAGCCAGTACTAAAAATTAGTACTAAAATTACTTCAACAGCGTATTGCATTTGTTTTAAAATATTAGAAAAGTCGGAAAATTCAATTTTTGGATGCAAATTTGGAGAAGAGTTTACGGAATAATGAATTTACTAAGGATATTCAACTTCTTAGATAGAAAAAGAGAGAGAGCATGAGAAGCGTGTGGTCGAAGATGTTGAGAGTTTCAAAAGGAGAAATGAAGTTTTTTGAGCAGGTAAAACCAAATTCACAAATACATAAACCTCGAATCGAAGGCTGCAAGGACGAAAGTGGAAGCATTATAGTAAAACCTATAATTGAAAAAAGGAAACTCTTTAAACTGCACCAACACTAGAGGAATCAGTCTACTTAAAATCGCTTACAAAGTCTTCTCTCCCGTAATATGTGAACGTCTTAAGCCCGTCGTCAACAAGCTGTTAGTTCCTTATCAGTTTGATTTTAGACCAGAAAAGTTCACAGTCTATCAAATATTCACATTACAGCAGATCCTTTAAAAAACCCAACCCATCAAATCGACACCCACCATCTTTTCATCGATTTAAAGGCCGCATATGACAGCATCTACAGGGACGAGCTTATAGAGCCATGTCTAGTTTTGGCATCCCTGCCAAACTCGTCCAGGATGACCATAGCTTTTCTTGTCAAAAATTTAAGTTTAGTTGACGTACTTGGGAAGTTCTTTCTTGAAATGGCGATATTTCAAAATCTAGTATTCTCCAAATTCTGAAAATGATTCTCCAAATTTCTTTAAACGTAGGTATTATAAATTATTTGCATTACAAAAATTGAACTTCCAAACTTAGTGCTGCTAACTATATGGTAGTATCTTAAGGAGTGTTTTTGCTTTTATCTTTATAAAAATAAGTTACGTTAAGGATAGCACAAAAAGTTGGAATTCAGAAGTGGCCTAATTTATATCAAGTGTAAGTTAAGCTTTAAACACAGAAAAAGAAACCGTTCCAAAAAAACACCAATTTGACTCACGATTTCACCAACATTTGACAGATGAAAAAAGATTTCACCAATAGGCACGTGCGTGTGTGTCAACCAAACTCACTCACACAAACACAAAAAAGACAGTTGCTGTCAAAAATTCTCTACAACTTTTCTTGATGAAAAAATTTTTCACTACGGACGGACGGAGACGGATCGAAGAAGAAATCGAACATTTCGAATTTGCTTGCAGTGTGTTTTTCTCGTCATCCTCAAAAAAACAAAATTAACATAAATTAAATTAACAAATAACCCTCATCATGGGCAATGTAATGGCTGCATCGAAAAATGACCCCAAAATGGGCATTCCTGACTCTTTGCTTGCGGCTCCAGTTCCAGCACCAGCGACAGTTCAAACCCCTTCAGCTGCTACTGCCTCCATCGTCAAGAGTAACCTCGAGAATCCGGGAACAGTTGAGGAATTGCACAAGAAAACTAAAGGTAAGTTCGAAGATAAAAGAAAAGCTAAAACCCTTAAAAACCCTTGACAAGAATTAATTTATTGATAACCGCGGTTGTGAGTGTGACCGCCGCCGCCGCCGTGCGATAATGATGACATAACCTATTTTCCTGGTTGCGTGCAAATATTTGTGTAATTCCAAAGTTTGACATCGAAAATTGTCTTTTTTTCATGTGCAGATATTATGGCGGTGACCTTCGAAGGCGCAAAGGTTTTGCTCAACAAGGGCCTCAGCAATCACTTCCAGGTAACGCATGCGATTAACCTTTGCAGCACACAACCGAGTGGCTATCGATTCTCTGCGACTTATGTTGGCACCAAGCAATTGACACCCTCGGAAGCGTATCCAGTGATCTTGGGCGATATCGATCCGTCGGGCAATTTGAATGCCAATCTAATTCATCAAGTCCATCCGAGAGTGCGGTGCAAGTTTGCTTCCCAGGCAAGTGTTTACTTTTGAGTTTTGTTCCTCTTTCCATGACATTGACATTAAGCCCCTTTTAGATTCAAGACAGCAAACTAACAGCTGCTCAGCTCTCGACTGACTACCGTGGTGATGATTTTACTGCCACCCTAACTGTAGGCAATCCGAATTTGTTGAACAATTCGGGAGTTATTGTCGGACATTACCTTCAATCTGTGACAGAGAAACTAGCTCTGGGCGGAGAATTGGCCTATCAATATGGCCAGAATGTACCTGGTGGACAAATTGCGATCTTGTCGGCTGTTGCAAAGTACACAAACGGTGACTCAACATGGTCTGGCACTTTGGGAGCCGGCGGTGTGCATGTGTGTTTCTATCAGAAGGCCAGCGAGCAGCTACAGATTGGTGTTGAGGTTGAGACTAGTTTGAGGATGGGTGAGTCAATTGCTACAATTGGCTATCAAGTGGACTTGCCAAAGGCTGATTTAGTTTTTAGAGGTATGTATTTTATTTTTGTTTGAAGTCGAAAAGCTTCTAAAGTTTTTGTAGGCATCCTTTCTTGATATAAGGCTTAAAGAAAAAAAAAAAAACAAATAATACTTTTAACAGGAATGCAATTTCCGCGATATTAGTAAGGGTCTCTGAGATATAGCGCCTGAAAGATAAAAGACGTTGTTAACTTTTATTATTAAGAAAAACACAGGGTCATTTAGTTTTTGGCATAAAATAAAGCTAAATAAAATATCCACACCGAAATATTTTTGATACAACTTGTATTTCATCATAAATTTCAGACTTTGCTAATAAGTGTTGTTTATATTTCTGAAAATTTTCTTAGACGCATTGGGCGCATTAATATCAATCAAATCTTGAAAATTCGAGTCATAAAAATTCTGTTCTCATATTTCTGACAGCAAAAGTGAAAAATTTGTATGAGAATACGGAAATCTCTGAGTTCTTAGAAATATAAACTGGCCAATTGGCAATAATTCAACAAAATTATGACAATTCAAATGATACTGAGTTTGACAGGTGTCAAATGCCAGAGTGACCAACTTGATGCCACGAAATAAATGTCTCTATATTATATTATTGAAAACTGAACTCCTAAAGTAAATTAACACTGGGCTCCTGATGCAACTTAATTTGGGCATTTCATTATTTGATCTCACTCTCAATTCCTAAAGAACTCATGGTTCTCATCAAATTCTTGGACAGGAATTATATTTCGAATATTGAGCTTAATTTGAAGAGTGATCCGAAACGATTCTGGAGTTTTATTAATTCTAAAAAAAAAAAATCAATTGGCATTCCAAGTACGATGAATTTTGGAGGGAATAATTCTTACTTACTTACTTAAGGTGGCGCTACAGTCCTGTGTGAACTAGGGTCTCTCCCAACAAACTTCTCCATCTAGCTCGGTCCCTAGCTAGATGTCTCCAGTTTCGCACTCCAAGTTGGGTGAGGTCACTTTCCACTTGTGCGCGCAACCTGATCAGCAGTCTTCCTCTACTGCGCTGTCCTGTGGGTGTGGACTCGAAGACTTTCCGGACCGGAGCATTGGTTTCCATGCGCTCTACGTGACCCAGCCATCTTATTCGTTAAACTTTTACCCTTCTGGCTAAGTCTACGTCGCTGTACAGCCCGTACAGCTCGTCGTTCCATCTTCTCCTCCACTTCCCTTCGATGCATACGGGACCGTAGATCACACGAAGAATTTTTCTTTCGAAACGACCCAAAGTGCTTTCATCCGCTTTTGTCATAGTCCATGCTTCTGCACCGTATAGCAGGATGGGGATGAAAAGGGTCTTATATAGCGACACTTTGGTCTTTCGAGAGAGGACTTTACCACTCAATTGCTTTCTAAGCCCAAAGAAACAGCGGTTAGCAAGAGTTATTCTTCGTTTGATCTCAGCGCTAGTGTTGTTTTCTGCGTTTATAGCGGAGTTACGTCTGTCGATGGTGACGTTTTGACCGAGACGTCGGTGTTGTAGGTCCTTTCTTGACGAAAGCATGTATTTTGTTTTGTATCTCAGGAGTTCCCCAGGAAAGTAGTAGCCAGTAGTCATCTTGGCCCACTTTTATTTATAATTTTATAATTTTTATCGATGATATTTGTATAAACATAAAGTTCAGCCAATATGTCTTATATATGCTGATGATCTTAAATTATTTTTAAAAGTGAATTCCATTTATGATTTGCTTTCATCTCCAAATAGACCTCGATCATTTATCAAACTGGTGTTTGGTTAACTGTCTTAAACTTAATGTCAAGAAATGCTTCGCTATCTCTGTCTCCAGGAAACCCATAACTTATGAATTTGCGTATTCTCTTGATAGTATTCCTCTTCAGAGAACTGCTACAGTAAAGGATTTGGGTGTCTCCTTTGATTTTAAGTTTACATTTTTTCTGCACATGGATGCTATTGTTGGTTTCATTAAAAGAAACTCTACTGAAATTTCGGATCCCTATACACTTACATTTTTTTATATATTTGTTAAATGCGCTAGAATTTTTGTCCAGATTCTCAAGCTCGACATAATCTTCTGGGGTCTGAAATCTCTCAAATCTCGAAGAACTATTCATGATGTAGTATTTGTGCGAGATATTTTATGCTACCATATAAAGTGTCCCAACCTTTTATCGTTAATTTGTATTTATGCTCCGATTAGACCATTGAGAGAAAGATAGCTTCTTTCTCAGCCTAAACATAGGACAAATTATGGTATGAATGAACCAGTTTCAAGGTCAATTAGGGAGTTCAACGAAGTAATTAGTCATATTGATATTGCATGGCCTAGAAACAAATTCAAAAATGATTTGTATTATTTCTTTTTAAGAAATTAATTATGTATTGTAAATTATTTATTTTTTGTATATACCTATGTATTTATTCTTTTTTGCATCTGTTGAGCCTGTAGCTCGTAGATTATAATAATAATAAATAATTGGTCAAAAAAAAGGAGTACAAATTTTAAATTGAGTTGCTTCAAAAGATAACAATGTTTAGAATAATCTATTTTTTATTATGAGAAATTTCTGTCTTGGTTGTGGAGCATTAGAATAGAGCTTATCTTTTACATAGTGTAGAAAAAAAAGCATTAAGTTGAAGTTATTAATTCAATGGATCTCCAATTATGATTGACAAAACAACACCATTTTCTTTCGAATTTGCGATTGTTTCTTTGCGCTCGATGTGAAGCACGTAGCACCGTCATTTTGAAAATAAACATCGTCCACATCAGTATCTTCCAATTCCGACCATAAAAACACTCTTTAATTATAGCTCGGAAGGGCAATGCATTACCGATTAAGCATCTTGCACATAAGCTACGAACTGCGAACTCCGAGGTTAAGTGCCTTGCACATGAGCAACGAACTGCGAACTGCGAATAGACGAACAAACGTGATTTTACACATTTCAAAAAGTCAATTCCACACAAAAACACATTTAAATTATAAGAAACCAATTGACACTAATATTAGGATAATAAAATTTGCATTTTGTTCTCTAAAACAAGAGAATTTTGTAAAAACAATTTGGTAGTAACGAATTGCAGTGTGGTTGCTACGAACTGTCAAACTCTATTCGCGTTCCACATACCATCCACACTGCAACGAATAAATTGTTCGCGCTCAACTTAACCTCAAAATTATACCGCTCTTGTTTTGTTTTTGTGTGAAAGATCATGGCTGAGGAAAATATGGAGAAAAGGGTTGACAATTCGTCGCTGTCTGCGAATAGAAATAAAGCTCATGTGAAAGAAAAGTCAAAATATGCGAACATCCACAGTTCGCAGTTCGCAGTTCGTAGCTCATGTGCAAGATGCTTAAAGTAGCATTCACATGAGCGCGACCAACGAACGACGAATAAATTAAAAATGTGAGTTTATATAGTACGTTTGAAGACATATTTCCACACAAATTCTTAACAAAACGATAGCAATATAGTTTCTATTTGATTTATGATGCATACTTTTACTATATACTATATACTATAAAACAAATTTATTTGTCGCGAAAAAAATTGTAGCTGATACGAACTGTCAAACTTTATTCGCGTTCCACATTATCCACACTCGCAACGAATAAAATAATCGCGCGTACCTAAAAAAATTATTCTTGTTTTGGTTTCGGTGGTGAATGGTGTTCGGCTGTCAAACTTCATTCGCGACGAATTAAAAACTCTCATGTGAAAGAAATGTCAAAACCGACGAATATTCGTTCATTCGTTGGTCGCGCTCATGTGAATATTGCTTAACATGACACTGTTTGGTTCGGTTTTTTGACTGGGCGGTGTGAATGGTCGGTGTGAATGTGCAAGGCTCTTATTTTTAAAATGAGACTCCAAAGTTTTTGGAATTGTGACTGCAAAATGTCATCCATATTTGTAGTGGATTTTTAAAATTTCAATGCGTTTTTGAAGAGTCTGCCTCTCAATTTTTAGTAATTTTAATTTGGAAAAGGTCAAAATATGAAAGTTTTAAATGTAAAACCCCTAATTGTAGAACTCTCTATTTCTTTCAACTTCTTCCTCTCAATCCTAATAGAACACCCAAAACGAATTTGTGATATTCATTTTTTTGGAATACAAAAATTTACTATGTATAAAATGCAAAAGTTTCATTCCAAAATTGGTACAAGGCCCTCGAGTGACTAGACACGCCAATGAATAATAAGTTTGGATTATCAATCTGACGTGATATCAAAATCAATTTTCTTTATCTTATGAGAGTAGTCTGATAAGAATGTTTGTATGATTTTTTGGCCCAAATTCACATTAATGTAAAACCTGTACGAAAAGTTAACAAGTACTTTAGAGTAGTTACATATAGTCCAAAAAGTCTCCGTACAGTAGCTTTCTTTTTGTTGATTCTAAGATAAGTATTTACTATAACAATATATTAAAAACAAGAATTTCAAAAATCACAATCACAATTTTTTAAAATTTGTTAAAAAGGTGAAGGTGGAAACTTAATTTTTTTTATTGTTACCACTTTCGTTTTTACATTTATTCCTAGTACTTTTTTCAAAAAAAAAAAAAACACTTAATTTAGGCTGCTGTACGGATACATTTTTGGAGTAAGCGTATGTTTGCAACCATAAATCTTAATTGGTTTAAATTAAGATATGTGCGGTGATCCAAATTCAAAAAATTTGTCTTTAAAAATGCAATAAGATGAACAAAAATAATATTTTTCCATGTACAATTATGCTTCATATCTTTACTTCTAATGGCAAACATTCCCATTAATTATAGAAAACATAGTTGTTCAAATGGCTGCCTCGGATAGCTTCGCATTCTGGCATTTCAATTTACCAAAACCTTATTCATGCTTTCGTTATGTAGGCCACGGAATACTTTGATAATATTGGTTTTAAGTGCTAGAATCGTTCCATGATTGTTGGCACATGATCGGTCCTTCACTGGGATATTTTAGGGGATATTTAAATTATTTATTATTTATCTTCAATATTACAATAATAATAATTTTTAATATTTTGGAATTCTATATAATATGTAATGATAAAAAATAATAATTTAAGTTGGCAATGGCGTTGCCGTCTGCCTGTGGGCCTTCACTGTTCCCAACAAAAAACTTCATAAACTGTCAGATCGCAAGGCTCCAATACTTCCAATTGATATCGCCAATACGGCTGGTAACACCATTGAAGTCATCTTAATCCATGCCATCAATTTCAGACAAAAACAAGGCCGGTTTACTGAAACGTTGTTCCTTGTTTTATTTTTATAGAATATAGAAAAATGTTCCAATGATGCCACCGCTTCACAATCCTTATCAAACTCTCACTCTCTGTGAATCATTGGTTTCTCGACCATAAGTGCAGGTTTTCCGAATTACAGATGCAGCAGTTTTATTTTTTAACGTTTGAGATGAAAATTATTTTTCACACAAAATCGTTGTGTATGGTCTTGCGCCTTCTTCTCAGGCTAGTGCTTGAAATGTTGAACGCTGTTAAAATCGGTGGCCTCTTCATTTTGTTCTAAAAAATTAAATATGTATTGGGAAAAGCAAAACAAAATTTTATCAACAAAAAAGAATATCATATTGAATTTCTTAACTAAAAATGAAATGAATAACTAAAAAGAGGCTGGGATGCGACCCACACTGATAACTTCCCATCCTGTGTGTCGATTTGTTTTGCTTAATACTTTGTGTATATGTATCAATTTTTACCAAATTTGCGTACTATTTTTTGTAGATTTTATTTTTTTATGAAAAAACGGACTGTTGGATTTTTATAAAAAAATTACTGTATATCGAAAACAATATTTTCTGTGAAATAAAATAAGTTTGAATTCAATATTTATAATTTTTGAAAAGCTATTTGAGTCGAAAGTAAATTTTTACCAAGTTTTAGTATTGTTGTTTTTTTTTTAGGTTTTTTAATTTTTTGTAAAAAAACTGACAATTCGATTTTTTTTTTAAATTTTACTGAATGTTGACAACAATATTTTTTGAAAGATAAAATTAGTTTAAGCTAATATCTCTAAGTTTTGAAAAGATATTTGAGTCGATTTTTCTCAAAATTTTTCCAAATGTTAAAAACAATATTTCTTATAAGTTAAAATTAGTTGGAAGCCATAATCTCAAATTTTTGAAAAGATATTTGAGTCGAAATTCAATTTTTACCAACTTTGAGTATTGTTTTTTTTTGGTTTTTATTTTTTATAAAAAAACTGTCACTTAGATTTTTCTCAAAATTTTATCAGATGTCAAAAACATTATTCTTCGTTGAACAAAATTGTTTGGGAGATGAAATCATATTTTAGTCGTAAAATTTTCGAGGTTAAACATTTTTTGTATTTATAAAAAAAACGTTAATTGGATTTTTTTCTAAAAATATACTTGTTTTGTATCACGTTACAATATATAATACAAAATTTAATTCAAGTCTCTAGCGTCATTGGTTCATGAGATATTTAGGGTTAACCAAAATGTTCACCTTTTTTTTAAACTGCTATGGTAAAAAAAACCACCCACGCAATTTTCTTGAGAGCCCTTTCTGCATCTTTCTGCCTTATTATCTGTATAACAAAATTTATTTGAAGTCGATATCTCTTCTGTTTCTTGAGCTATGGACGACGAAAAAAACGTCGCGAACGTACGGACGTACGGACGTACGGACATACGGACGATGTACGGACATACGGACGACGTACGGACATACGGACGTACGGACATACGGACGTGCGAACATACTCACACACGCACGCACAGGCATCTTTTATTTCGACTCTAGGGACCTTGAAACGTCGAGAAATGTCAAAATTTTCAATTTGACAAATCGGACCCATTAAAATAACTTCCCATGGGAAGTTTAAAAATAGGAAATGATTATTATTATTATATCGTTTTTAGAAACTAATTATTACCTTTTTTTGGTAACTAAATCACATATTTGCACCATAATATAACCACTTTAACACATATTTTTCAAAGTGTAGAATACCATTAAGTTTTTGTTTTTAACTATTGGATGCCTTTGGTTTTGACTCTGGATTTTCTTTTAAGTCCACTCCATAGATATTTCATTAATTTAAAATCAAATAACTTTAATGTAGTGTATTGTAGTAAGTAGTAACTTTCCATTAAGTGTATTGTAGTAAGGATATAGTACTATTCTTTCTACAACTTTTAGGAGTGATTTGTGTCATTATCGTGCGTGAAATTATATTTCATAGAAATGTCCTTTTTGGCTAAAAATATCATCACTAATTTCAAAGCACATATTTTTCTTTTAATTCAAAAAATTAACATATCTTTATAAGTAATTGAGAAAACTAGCCTAAAATGATAGTGCTTCCACACGAAATCCTTAACTGTCTTCTGCGTGTATACAGGAAGGAATTCAGAGCACCTTGGTCTTCTAACATAAAGTTGTCCCTCAGAATTACATGAATGCATTTTCGTTTTTCTGAACATAACATATTTCTTGAAGTGTTTGATTTCAAAAATTAAAATTTCTCGGATATTTTGTTTGCTCAGATCAGGAGTTCATTTTTTACTCCTGTTCAAAAAAATTGAGTCATAAAAATTGGGTTTGGATTGTTCTACTTGATAAGAATGCGTTTATTTAAATTTCAAGTTCATTAGAAGAAGAAACTTACCTTTTCATTTTCTTTTCGGCTTTCTATTTTTATTTCTTTAATTTTACCATTACAAACAAAACATTGATAACAGAAAATTTCGGTATCATTTTTAATAAAGAGTTCAGCTTAGTTTAATTATAAAGTCTACACAAAATACATTCATTTTTTAAATTTTATTAATCGTCGAATAAAATGAAAGCCTCCGTTTCTATTATTTTTCTATCACCTTTTAAAATTCATTATCAGTTGTATTTTTGTATGGTAGAGAAATAGTACTTATTCTTTTGTACAAAACTTTAAATACAATAATGGAAGCAATTAATAAATTAATAAGTAATGAAGTTCAGCCATTAGCTGAACACATAAAATATGATCAGCTGATATTTTGACACAAGTAGATTTGACTTGAAGAGGAGATTTCTCACAAGAAGAATGAGCAGGTTCAGGCGACATAAGGGACTTGAAAATAAGGCAAGTTTCTAGTATCTGATTGGCTAGCTGTCAAAAAATTACCTTCCAAATAAGGCAACTTTATTGGAAAGTTGACTGGAAAGTTAGTCAAGAAAAATCTCCCTAACTATCAAGTAAAGTCTACTTATGTCAAAATGACAGTTGATCGTGTCTTTTCCTTCAACAGAAAGCTGAACTTTATTACTAGGTATATGATTTACTTATTTTCTGTCCAACTTCATTTGCTTTGCTTTCTGTAAAAGGATAGTACTATGAACTTAAAGTGGAGGTTTGCGAAGTAAAGTTCTGAATTTGAAATTCATGACACTTGAAAAACTAACTAGTTGCCTTGGTCAAAATTTACGTTCAGAGAATGTAGTTGACTGCAACTGAAGTCCCTTATGTTGCCTGAACCTGCCCAATTACTTTGCAGTCAACTCTTCATATATTCCAAAAAAATTGAATTAACATAATTGGAAGGTGAATTCTTGACAGTTGGCAATTCAGATACCAGGAACTAGTCTTACCTTCTAGTCCCCTATGCCATCTGAGCCTGTCTATGGTATTAGTGTTTTTTAAAGTTGACAATTAAGTAAATTTACACTGTTTTAAAACTACGAACAATTTAAGACTTCTGTTTATTTTTTCAAGATGAAATGAATATTTAATCAATTTAAACATTATGTTCCAATAACAATATTAATTGCGAAAACTACAGCGACCAAAAAAGCTGACGGAAAGCTATATTTCCACTAATCACAACAATATTAATCATTACTTCTTTTTTTTTATTCTCACAGGTTCGTTCGATTCCAACTGGACCGCATGTGGTGTTCTAGAGAAGCGCCTACAACCATTGCCATTCTCTTTTATGCTTAGCGGACGGCTAAATCATACCAAAAATCAATTCAGACTTGGATGCGGGCTTGTTATTGGTTAACCTTATTCCCAACCTGTCATCATCAAAAAAATCCACAGTTATCATCGGCCAAAAGCGCCCTCCCCCACCCCAAGGTCGCTTTTTGCTTAAAGCAAAAAGTTAAACAAAAAATTAAGCAACACAAATAAACACATGCTCGTTATTCCTTTTGAAACTTGTCGTAGTCTACATAGAAATTTATTGTTAAGGTAATAATTTCAAAAAACAAACAAATAAGAACAACATACAAATAAAAAATAAACATACATACATATTTTGTCTAAATCAACAACAATTATCTCCATCCATAATTAAAAGAGAAAAAAGAATCATAAAAACATAAAGAGAAATAAAATCCAAGAATAAAAACTTTGATTGTCCCTAAATTGCATTTTCAACACAAACACAAAAATCGCAGTTTATTGTTTTTCTTTTCTTTTTTAATTAAACAAATAAAAAGGTTTTCATATTCCTTTGTTTATATGAAAAACCGCTAATTTAGGTTTCGACTGCTTTTAGTGCATTTCTAACTTCTATTTTTTTTGGGTTCTCAACAAAAACAAAGGAAATTATTTGCCGATTATTATTAACTTTTACAACAACTTTCAATAGCTGCCTGTAGTTTTTTATTTGTAATCAAATAATTATACATTTAAATATATTTTACAATGAAGATCTTTTTATTGTTTTAGTTTTTATTTTTTTTTTCGCTTTCGATTTACGAATGTTTTTATTAATAATAATAATAAAATAAATTAAAATGATTTGATGAATATGTAGTCTTTTGTTGATTGGCTTAACAATTATTATTACATAACTTCTATTATACTTAAAAAAAAATTAAAGCAAAACAAACAAAACATTGTACAGTAGAGAATATATTAACTATGCTAGAAGTTAAATAAAACTGAACAAATAAAAAAAAAAAACAAAAAGAAATACAATGGAAGACATTAAATTTATTGAACAAAATTACAAAAATTAAATCGAAATGATTTATCAAATAAACTTGTTAAAAGACTAGACAAATGGTGTTTTTTTTCTTGTTTTGTTTTCATTTTGCTTAGGTTTTTATTTATAGAATGTAGTCGTACTTATCTGCTCTTAATTTTCAAGTCTTTCAAAAATCTTTTATGGTGAAAAAGTATCTCACGAACTTGCCTTCATTTTTGATCAAGAACAATGATACGTACCTAAATGCAGGGGCGTCTTTAGACTTTTCGGGACCCTGGGCCCAATAAGATTTGGAGGCCAAAAAAAGTAGGTACCTATAATATATTTTTTTTATTTCTTTAGGTTAAAAAAAATCATTTTAAAATTAATTTGTGTTTTTTTTTTACATATTTTTACTTTTTAAAAAGAACTAAAAAAAACAGAAAACTGATATTTTTTTCAATAGTTGAACATTTTTCTTTATAGTTGATTTTTGATAATTTTTATTGTTTTTTTGGTTGATTTTTAATGTTTTTATATTTTTTTTAAATTTTATGTTAGTTTATTTCAAATTATAAATCAAATAAAATTCTACAGACAGTTTCTACATTTGGAAATGTGTTCCCAATTTCATCCACTGTAATTAGACTGAGGGCCGATTCCAGAAAGCGCGGCGGATCGCATTGAAAGCGAAAATTCAATTTCGACCGTCTTCGCTTTGAGTTAATTTCAAAAGCGAACATGGGCGAAAGCGATCCTTCCATTTTTCCATTTTTCCAGCTTAAATGTCAAATATTTCCAATCCATTTCCATGATATTTTCCAATTTTCCATTTATTTGTCAGCTGTTTCCAAAAATATGACATTTCCTTCCACTAAAATTAATTGTTTTTCTCTGAAAAAAGTATCTTAATGACATTTCCTTCCACTAAAACTAATTGTTTTTCTCTGAAAAAAGTATCTTAATGTTTGTAGTTATATATTAATATTATTGTTGGTTTCAAATAAACAAAACTAGTTTTCAATGGACTCCATAAGTGTTTTTTTAAATGCAGAAAGAGAAGAAGCAAAAAAAGAAGCTAATTATTTAAATATTCAAAGAAAACTATTTAGAAATCGGTCTTCGCCTCTTGATGTTCCCCTCAAAGAGTGTGTATTTAATTATCTTTTTCCAAATTGAATTTTTTTTAATGATTTTTCTTCAATAAGGTTTATAAAATTGTTTCGACTATCGCGAGAAGCATTTGTGTACGTTTTTGAAGAAATCAAAGATGATTTCAAACGAGAAAACACTATCGCTTTGCCTTCAATACTCAAGCTTGCCGCTACATTGCGATTTTTAGCGGAAGGTTCGTACAAGTACCTACACCAACACTTAAACTGGATACAACATTGAATTAAAGGTGATGCCGGTTATATCCTTGAACCATGGTTGATGATTCCCTACAAATCACCTCTACCCAACAGTCGTAAAGCTAAATTTAACACGGTTCTTTCAAAATGTAGAGGCATAATAGAAAGATGTTTTGGAGTTCTGAAAGTAAGGTTTAGATGCCTGTTGCACTCAAGGGCACTTCATTACCGGCCGGAAAAGGCAGCATTGATTACAAATGTGTGTGCAATGTTACACAATGTATGTATTAAGTGCAAAGTAGATTTTGACCATCAGCTTTTAGCTCCTGAAGATAGTGATGATGATGTCGTAATTGCAGCTCCTCAAAATACTGGCAACTTCAAAAACATTGTAAAGCAAATACGAGATAGTATAAAAGATTCTTTTTAAATAGTATTAAATGTTTTGTTTTTATTATTATTTTATAAATAAATATATACATTGATATCTTTAATTTACCTAATATATTTAAAAAAAAAAAACACAAATAAAACTTTTTTTTTTGTTTACATTTTGTTGCAATCCGCCACTATCACGCCTGTCGCTTTCAAAACCCACTAGAAGAATGACATTTTGTTGGAAAGAACTTTTGAGAATATAAAAACACAAATCCGCCATTAAAAGCGATCCACCCCGCTTTCTGGAATCGGCCCTCTGTACAATTTTCATATTGTAATAAGATCTTCATTTACATCTTTATTGAATTCTTTTAAATACTGTACGAGGTGCAAGCATTCTACCTCAAGTTCTTTTGCATTAACATCTCTAGGGTTTTTTTGAAAACTTTTCGCAAGAATTTCGCAACTCCACTGAAGTCAAATATTGCAATTGACAAAAAAAAAAACAAACAATGCATTAATTTCTTGATAGCAAGTGGATCGTATTTTTAATTGCAAAGTAATAGTGTCAATAATTGAAAAAATAGTTGATATTTTAAATTTTTCTTTCCCAATCAGCTGAACGGATGGTGCAGGACCATCAAAATATGTGGCACGCGAACTTCGTTCTCTTTTTCGTTGCATCCGGATTCTGAATTTTGGCACACGCTTCAAATTTATCAAAATTCTCCTTTATATCATTTATGAAAGAACAAAGCATATTGGCAGCAACGTCAATCGTTATTGTTTCGTTTTGAAGGCTCTTGCTGGTTTTATGAATTCTTTCTAATATTGTGCTTCAAATTTCTGTTAAAATGAGGAACTCGAGTTTTTAATTTTTTTTAGACAGGCTTAGCGCTTCGCTTTTTGTGTCTGGAGCTTGCTCTGGATCTCTAGAGATAGATGTCAAGGCTTCAATAATTTGCTTATAACCATGATGGAGCGCGTTAACTGCATCAGCTCGTGCAGACCGTCTTGTTTCAGAAAGGCTTTTAAGAACTCTATGTGAACCTAAACATACATTCAATTTATTCCACCGATGAGGGTAGAAGCAGAAAAAAGTTGTATATTTTTTGAACCACTTGAAAGAAACTTGTTGCCTTCTGCACCACACAACCAGCTGCATGAAGGCCTTCTAAGTTAAGAGAATGTGCTGCACAATGTACAAAGGTAGCAAATTCGAACTTTTCCTTTAATCCTGCTTGCAAACCAGAATATTTTCCTGATATAAAGGGTGTCCCAAAATTAACGCAAGATTTGAATTTGCCGCCATTTGTGCAGTGAAGTGTTGGCAACCCTGAAAAAAAAGCAATTTGACAGCTAACACTATAGGGTTATTAAAAATAGAGCGTTACACGATAGAACAACGTGTCTTCATTATTAAAGAATATTTCAAAAATAGTGAAAGCTTGGCGGCTGCAGTTCGAAAATTTCATACAAAATATGGTCGGAATAGTGTTTTAACTTCGTCAACTGTGAAGAGATTAATTGAAAAATTCATGGAGGCTGGATCCGTTGGAGACGCCAAACACACTGGTCGTCCAAAAACAAGCCGTTCAAATGTGAATGTCGAAGCAGTGCGTGAGAGTGTTGCTGACAATCCAGGAACCTCAATTCGACGTCGTGGACAAGAATTGCAAATTTCAAGAACCTCTCTACAGCGTATACTCACCAAAGATCTGTGTCTTCATGCTTACAAAATTCAATTAACACAACAATTGAAGCCTAATGACCATGGACAGAGAAGAGAGTTAGTTGAATGGATTATTGAACATCAACAAATGGACCCTGATTTTTCGAGCAAAATCATCCTAAGCGATGAAGCACATTTTCATCTTGATGGCTTTATCAATCGCCAAAATTGCCGCATTTGGGGTTCGGAGAACCCACATGTGATTGTCGAAAAACAAATGCATCCACAACGCGTGACTGTATGGTGTGGATTTTGGGCTGGAGGCATAATTGGGCCATATTTTTTTGAAAATGATGCTGGTCAAGCAGTGACTGTTACTGGTGCTCGATATCGCGACATGATTACACAGTTCTTTCTGCCAAAATTGGATGATATTGATGTGTCCAATATGTGGTTTCAACAAGACGGTGCCACATGTCATACAGCCCGTGAAACAATTCCATTACTGCATGAGACATTTCCAGGTCGTGTACTCTATCGTTTCGGTGATCAAAATTGGCCTCCTAGATCGTGTGATTTAACACCATTAGACTTCTTTTTATGGGGTTATTTGAAATCGCAAGTCTATGTCAACAAGCCCACAACCATTCGTGCATTAAAGGAGGAGATTCAACGCTGCATCAACGAAATTCAGCCACATTTATGCAGAATGGTCATGGAAAATTTCAACAAAAGAGTGCGCATGTGCATGCAAAGCCGTGGAGGCCATTTGTCCGATGTGTTATTCCATACATAACCCTATCCTATGTACTTTACGAGTCAATCAAAATATAACTAGCAAAAGACTAAAAGCGGCGGCGTTTTCTATTTAATTCAAATCTTGCGTTAATTTTGGGACACCCTTATTAGACGCATTATCATACTTTTGTCCTCTACAATCCTCTATTGAAATATCATGATTTTCCAGAAATGTCAAGATTGTGTCAGCCAAATATTTAGATTTATGCTCTTGAATAGGTATAAATTTTAAGAACCTTTCGATGGGAACACAATTTTAAACATACCGAATTACAAAAGCCAACTGGTCGATATGGGAAAGGTTGGGTGTACTGTCAACACTTAGGGAAAAATATTTTGCCGATCTAATTTCACCTACAATTTTCATTCGGACTTGTTTTCCAATTATATCAATTAATTCGTTGCAAATATTTGCTGATAAATAGGAATTGTATCCCTTTCCTGAGTTCTCACATTTTTTTAAATGATCTGCGATGAATGGGCCCATGCCTAAAGACGCCACTTCCTAAATGGTTGAATTGGTCCATTCTTTATTTTACTTCTAGACAGATGTGTTTCATTCTTTAATTTCCCACAAACAAAACAATTATTTTTTAAAGGATTAAACCACACTTAATAATTTTGTATCCCATCAGGTTTTTTTAAATACATATGGTTAATCAGGCCTATCACGAATTCCATCTTAATGGTAAACTTTTACGAATTCCAAAAACCGTATTACGAAATCCGTTCGTAATGCAAAATTGTATGAAATTTCAAATTACGAAAGTATTTGGAAACAGTTTTTTTCGGGATTCGTAAAAGTTTCCGATTACGATGGAATTCGTGATAGGGCTGAATAAGTTTAAAAAATGCAAATCTTTGTCAGTTTAATGCATTTTTGCTTCTGTGAAATTCTGATTAGTTATTAATCTTCATTTGACACTATAAAGTTTTGAAAAACTTTGAATTGAATGCTTTACTCGTTTTGAAAAATATGTTTTGGAGTTAATTTTAGTGCTAATTTCGAATAAATATGGAAAACCATCACGAGTTTTATTGACAAGCTCAAAAAGTCTTATATTTACATATGTATATGTGTTTTTTTCGAATTAAACGAACCCTTGTCAAACCGTGGCTAATGGGAGCCTAAACCGTCATTTAATAGTTGATATTTATTTTTCGGTCTGTTAAAAATTCATTTATTAGAATTTAACCAATGAATTTATAATTTTAGATTTTCTTGATGTCCACAATATCTTCTGATATTTGACAGGTACAAATTTAAATACAAAATTGATGCAAATTTTGCAGTTAACGTTTGCAGATTTGCAAAAAAATTCCTTACCATGTTATTTCTCGAAAATTTGATCACAATTACCTACGGAGCTCAGGTGATTTAACGTATTTAGACTTTTTTCCTTGGGGCTATATTATAGGATAGTCTCTGTCAATGCTCCTCCATTTGATTTCGTGGTTGTGGAAGATGTACAAAATCAAATGTGAAATAAACATTTTTTAATTTCTCTTATTAATCTACACTAATAGGGTTGGGCATAAAAACCTGACACATTTTAAGGACCCCTAGCTCAGCCGCATCAAAACATTACGAGGTCGGGTTTGAAGCAAATAAAAGTAAACAGTTGAAGGTTTTTAATCTTAATTTTTTAAAAATCACATCGTTCAAATGATGACCATTTCGTTCAATACAATTTTCGAGCCTTTTTTTTGAAATTTTTGAAAACTTTTTGCAAAATTGCAAGCGATATATTTCGGTCTCAATATTCGTCCTAAGTTGGTCCAAGGTGCGTGGTTAATTGATGTAGCTTTAGACACGTTGCTTCAGATAACCCCACAAAAAGTAGTCACAGACGGATAAATCTGGCGAACGCGGCGGCCACTGAAACTCGGTGCTGCGAGAGATTAAACGGTTGCCGAAGTGCTTGCGTAGGAATACCAACGTAACTCGTGAGGTATGGCAGGTGGCACCATCTTGTTGGAAAAAATTACGATTCAGTTTAGGTCTCCGCTTCAACTGTGGTACCAAAAACGACCGTAGCATCTCGACATAGCGAGAAAGAAAGCACTCCTACCTCGATCAACGTTTTCTGGTGTACGCACCGTGATCGGACGCCCGGTTGTTTTTTTTTATCAGTCCGGGCCGTTTCATAGCTTAACCATATTCCGCGACGGGACCGGATCACGAGGATTTAATTCGTATTTTTAACGAAATTCACCAATAACAGCAAAGTAAGAATTCAGGAGCAGTCCACTTCTCCATGTTGACACTAGCCGCGTTTTATTATCACTATGATCTGATACGGATCTTGAATTTACATGCATTACGACAACAACACAAGATCCTGCTTTGTGTTTGGATCTCAATTTGAGATCCAAAATTTAATTCTTTTTTTCACAACAAGGAGCGCTTTATCATTGTTATTTCACATGTAAATGTTGGTATCATTGCAAACAAATTAAATAAAACCTGTATTGCCATATAAACATTTCCATTTGACTGAAATGAAATATTTTTTAAATAGGAATCGAGAAGCTTTATATTTATTTATTTGGTATATAATCCATGAAATAATTAGATATTTTAACAAAACTAGATATTAATTAGTGAAATTAAAATAATATAGTCCAAAAAAATGTATATTTGACATAATTTATGGGTATTATTTTCCCCCAAAAAAAGGAACAACAAAATCATCGAGCAAAATGTTCTTTGGGCAACCCTGCTTTAAATGTCAAAAAATATAAATAAAATCGAGAAAGCTGATTCGCAATTTGGCTGCCGTTCAGACTGGTCGTGTTTTTAAGATCTGTGAATAAATAAAATTAATTAAAAGTGGAAAAATATTATTTGAATTTTTTGTGAAATGGCGGATAGTGAAATGCATTCGCATTTTCCTACCGTGCCTCCGGACAAAGGGCAAAATAATTTAATTCTGCCTTCCCAAATGATAAGTGAGGAAGAGAAAAGAAATATTTCGAAAAATGTAGAAAAAGTTATTTGGTGGGATGATGCCGACGCTCAAGATGACGCCGGCACTCACACATCTACAAATGCGCAGCTCACATCAAGTGAGACTGAGATGATGATAGACGCAAGCATATCGACAAGTGGTAAGAGTGGGACGTACAACCTACAAATTCCTCGATTGAACTGTGTGCACATTGGCACAAATAACGGATTGGCTGGACAAACTCCACAGGTAAATGCCACTACTAACAACGATAGTGCAACGGAAGAAACGCTTTGTAAGCTCCTGTCGAACGATAAGGAGATCTACACTCAAGTATTAGCGCGTAAAAGGCGCCAATCATATTCTGACTGGGAGGCGAAAAAAGTAGCTATTGAGATTCGATTGAATAATAATTACTACTATATTTTGGATACGGACGGAAAAGAAGCCGGGCGTAATTCTGCAAAAGAAGTCCAAAGTGAAGTCAATAATAACAACATAAGATCCGACAAAGGCAACAGGAGTGATGACATCAATAAGACGACGCAACAGCAAACGAAAGAAGATTCGTGGTGCCCTCCGATTTTCACCAAGGGAGTGTCTTCAAAAACAGTTATTGAATTTTTAAGTAAGTCAAATTTTGATCTTAATAATATAAAATTTGTTACAACAGGGTTCTGTAGGTTAAAAATCTTTGTAAGGGGGGTTGAACTTCACAGTTTCCTTATGGAATATTTCAAGAAGTGTAGTATTGATGCCTTCACTTTTACCCCTAAACTAAAGAAAAAGTTTAATTTGGTCCTTAAAGGGCTAAGTGGTAGTTTCTCACCGGTTGAGGTGCAAAAGGAATTTATGAAACTGGACGCCTCTTTGGCGTTGACAGTTAAAAAATTTGAGACCAAGTGGTCGAAGGAAAATGAGATTCCCTTGGATCTCTTCCATTGCGTTTTGGAGGATAGGGACAGCATGTTAAAAATTAAAAAAATTAAGTCTGTGCTAAGACATAAAATTCAGTTTGATTCTGTCAGAAGTTCGGGAACTAGACAATGTTACAGATGCCAAAGGTTTGGGCATGTTTCTAATTACTGCTCCTTCGCGGTGAGATGTGTAAAGTGTCTGGAGTTTCATGAAATCGGAAAGTGTGAGGTAGGTCCAAAAAGTGAATCTTCTGTGGCATCTTGTGTGAACTGTGGAAAGGCGGGCCACCCGGCAAGCTATAAGGGTTGTCCTAGTCGGGTAGAATACCTGAAAAAAAAGGAATCAGTCTTGACTGCTATTAAGGGTAGCAAGGCCGGTTTAAGGAATTTGGTGATAAGCCAGGTGAACAAAGTTCCCAACCAATCATTTTCCTACGCAGACGCAGCAAGAGGCGGTAAGCTTCAACAAATTCCGGCCGCGGTGCAGCCCAATGTAATACCCGAAAGTGATATTTCTGATTTTATTGAGGAATCAAACAAATTGTTTGGCTTACCAATAAGCCAATTAATTGCCAAAATTCGCGATTTTTGGCCAAAATACAATAAGTTGGATAATAACCAAAAACCAGGTGCATACATGTCTTTCATTGCCTCTCTTTCTCCCCCCTCACCTTGAATGTTAACGTAATAACAGCCAACATCAATTCTTTTTCATATGATAAGCAAGTTGAAGTAGATCTCCTTCTAAAGGATACTCTTCCTTCTGCAATTCTTGTACAAGAAACTTGTATTAAAAAAAACAAACCTAAAAGCAGTTTTAACCAAAACTATGATTTTATCAGGAATAATGAGGGCAGGGGTACCGGTATCCTAATAAATAACTCATTCCAAAGTTCTCAAGTGTTTTTCTCAAATAATATAATATCTGCCACCATAGCTTCAATCCCTATCAAATCAATTAATTCAACTAAAGTCTTAGCATTAGTTTCAGTTTACATTCCGTGCAATATCGGTTCTGGTATGATTCCGGCCCTGAATGATCTTTTCGCTTGCCTAGGTAACTTCGATTACGTTATCGTGGGAGGTGACTTTAACTCAAGGCATTCCTTATGGGGTGACTCGAAAATAAATTTAAATGGTTCACACTTTGCTAACTGGTACTCTATTAATCACTTTCTTGACTTTGACCTTGTCGCAGCCGTAGGTCCCACCCGGCCTAGTTCGGGCTCACATATTGATTTCTTTATAATTTCATCAAATCTTTGTGCTGGTAACAACATCGCCTGCCTCACGTTAGACCTAATCTCTGACCACTTTCCGGTTTTTATGAGTATACAACTAAGATCCGACTGCCCTTTTCCCACCTTTTCTCGGACGTTCACGTGTTACAAACAGACAAACTGGTCCAATTTTAATCGTTCTCTCGAAGCTAAGTTGAACAATATTGCTGTTCCAACTGATCGGAACCTATCAAATGAGGAAATTGATGAATACATCAATTCTCTCTCCAACTCCCTGACTGAGTGTATGAATCTGTTTAGTAAGAATAAAAAACTTCGCCCAACCCATTTTAATATTAGTAACAATACCCTTAACTTGTTCAAGCTGAGAAAAGTATGGAAAAAACAGTTGAAAAGAATTTACCATCGGTTCGGCGATCGTAGCAGTCATGAATATTCCGAGCTTTCCTCTAAAATTAGTTGCCTAAGCAAAATCATCAAGGACAGAGTACGAATCGAAATCAACGAGCGATTTAGAGAAGAATTAAACAGTTTAAAGCCTTCGGCAAATGTATTTAGAGTCATTGATCGAATAACTGGCAGAAAGAGTAGGAATAGGGACGGGAGTTCTCAAACGATAACCTGGGGTGATAGAGTACTCACCTCACCAAGTGACAAAATAAAAGCTTTTGAAGAATTCTATGCGGATCTTTACTCCTTGAAAACGCCTTCAGTTGACATTCAAAACTCACTGCTAGTAACAACCGAAAATAGCGCTTTCTCAGCTCTGATCTAATGCTATATCTAATGAATTTCTTGCCTCGACGGCCTTGGTTGAATCCATATTTACATCACTGAATAACAAAAAATCGGCTGGACCAGATGGTATTCCAAATTTTATTTTAAGAAAAACCAGAGTAACCTTAGCTAAACACTTCACCCCTTTAATCAATAACTGCATAAACAACAGCTATTTCCCTTTACCCTGGAAGAAAGCTAATTTAATTCCTATCAAAAAAAGCAATAGATCCTGTAACTTAAGTGATTTTCGTCCTATCTCTCTCCTATCTAACCTTGGGAAAATCCTAGAAAAAATCCTACTTAATAAAATTCAAATGTTTTTTCCTTATGAACTTACACAATCCCAACAGTTCGGCTTCAAACGTGGGCACTCTACCGAACATGCCCTCCTATCCTTTCATAATAAAGTGTTGGAAAACTTAAGAGATAAGCGGTGTACTGTGGCATGCGCGTTAGATCTTACAAAGGCTTTCGATTCCGTTTGGCACGCAGGTCTAATTTATAAAATAAAGCAACTCAATTTCCCTCCCTACTTCATCAAAATTATAAAAAGCTTTTTATCTAATCGCAGCCTCTCTGTGCTTTTTGATAACGAATATTCCTCTTCAATTCCTATACTCTCAGGGGTACCTCAGGGATCCATCCTTGGGCCATTCCTGTTCAATATTTATCTTCATGACTTCCCAATCCAACTTAACAACTCTCAAGCTATCCTATATGCCGCTTTTATTTAGCTCACATGAACGCCCACATGATGCTCTTGAAGAGGTTAAATTTCATCTTAACGAAGCAAATGGTTACTACAAAAAATGGGGAATCCATCTTAATTTAAATAAGTGTGAACTTATTTGCTTCCGCAATGCTTCAGGAAGAGGGCATCACTTGGCCGTGCGTGAAAGTCGCCAACTCAAGCTCTGTATAGAAGGTAATTCTATCCCACTTAGGAACTCAATCAATTATCTGGGAGTTCATCTCCATGAAAGATTGAAAATGAACCATCACGCGAGGTTGGCCTTGAACAAAAGTAAGGGTGCGGCAGCAGCCCTTAAAACCTTGCTTAACTCTAAAAACGTAGAAAAATCGACAAAATTACTTATGTACAAGACACTAATTCGCCCGCTCATTTCTTATGGATTCCTCATTTGGTTCCAAATAACACCAAACGTGGCTTATGAATTGCAGAGATTTGAAAGACGAATTATTCGAAGTTGAATCTCGAAAAAACGAAAACCTTCCGGCAAATGGTACAGCAATAGAAGCTTATATAAGGATTCTGGAATTGTCCCTTTAATGAGCTACTTGACTTCATTGGCAAAAAAACGAATCTCTAACCTTCAGCAACATGACAACCCTATCCTCCGAATCGTATTTGAGGATAACTTTGGTAGTCTTACCAACGAACAGTACTATTTGTCTCCTGTAAGCATCTTATCCGAGGACTCCAATCCGGTTTCCCAATTTCTTTATGATGAAGATAAATTCCTTTCACCTTTTTATGTAAAACGCTCCATTAACAACTACAGGGGCTGAGTGGTTCAATCTCCCTGCTACCCTGTAACAAAATTGTGATTAAACGCCTTACTTAGTACAAAATGTTAAGTATGTATTTATTTTTACTTTTAATTATGTATAAAATCTATGAAACGAATGTGATCAATAAATGTACAAGTGCCTTTAAGGCCATCATACCATGCTGTGTAATTAATTCTAAGTAAATTTAAGTATCTTTAAGTAGCCTAAGATTGTTTATGACTGACATACAGTACAAAGATTCACTAATACACTCATTAAAACTAAAGAGAGAGAAAAACTGAATTTTAATAATGATGTATGTATGTGTTTGTGAAATATAATAATAATTTTTCTTTGTATTTGCTCTTTATAAATGGCCTTCTGGCCTCCTTGCACACACATTTTGTGTATGGGATACTGTTTCTATCCCTTATTTTTATTTCAATATTGTTACTCTTCTTCTATCTTCTATCCTCCTTTATTCTTAGGTTAAGCTCTTTTAGAGTATGCTGTCTTGTTGAGTGGACACATTCTTTTAATAAGTAAGACATTTGTTCTGTGAAAATTGAATTGTTTGGTTGTGAAACTAAAATAAATTAAATAAATGTGTAGCTCGGCCAATTCTAAGTCGGCAATATTACCTTATTTATATTAAAATAATGTAAACATTAAAATATAAGTTAAAATTAAGAAATGTAAATGAAAAGAAAAATCTCAATAAAATTTTACTACTACTACTAATCGAGAAAGCTGCAGCACAAATGGGAGAAAAGATGTTCAAATAAATTGTAAGTAATCTCTAAATTAAATTATTTAAGTGTCACATTTATTACAAGGTCAAAAAGAATCTGGACTATATGTGAGACCAAAGCGTTCCTGGTTGCTTTGAGATTGAGAGTGCAATGGTGATTTGCAGAAACATTTTCAAAAGTTGTGGAGCTTCCATTTTTGGTATGTGTTTGTTTTTTTTTTGCTTCGTAATGTCACTTTTGAAAGAACGAATTTGACACTGCTACCAAACTTTAAATAACAAAAAATATGATGATCCAATGCTGTTTTATTATCATGATCTGATCCGGATCAGATCATGGTGATAAAAAAACGCGGCTACTGAACAACTAAAAAAAATAAACCTTCAACCGTCTATTTTCCGTTCTCGCAACCACGAATATCTCGCGTCTCGGTAGGGCGGAGCCAGGGGTCCTTAAAATATGTCAGGTTTTTATGCCCAACCCTTTATTATAAAGAGGAAAGATTTGTATTTTTGTATGTAACGAATAAACTCAAAAAGTACTGGACCGATTCTAATAATTATTTTTTCATTAGAAAGCAACATTATCTGTTCGTATTTATGTCTATCCGTGCGAAGCCGGAACGGGCCGCTAGTAACTTTATATAACTATGAAGCCTCTTATTGGAAAACCCTTTACAAAAATAAAGTTACAAAAGTACTGGAACATACCTATTTATGAAAGTAACAGTTTATATTTGGTACATTACAAATATTGTATTTTTAAACCAAATCTAGTACAATCTTTGTATATGAAAACCATAGTACTCTCATAGCGGAAGTCAAAATAGGCCGGCATCTAGATATAATTTGTGGAACATCTAGTGGAGAATTCCTTTTTCAGCCGGGAGACTTACGAATGTGATAATTCGAAACAAAGTAAATCGAAATCGCTCTAACTGCTTTATATTGAAGGAACGTTTTTATATGAATATTCCTTGAAACAAAAGTTTTTTTTTTTATTCACTCAGACTCTCGATAATTCACCATAGTCTTTCCCTATTTACGTCTGTTTCGAACTATCATATTCGTAAGTCTGCCGTCTTAAAATGGATTTCTACACTAAACTTGTGTTCAAAAATGGTTTTTGTAGACACAAAACTATTACTGGCTTGGCCACTAGATGGCTTTTTGGTGAATTTAAATTTAAATACATTTTTATTCCCAGTTTATTCTAACTTCATTTGTGTCAAACCAATTAGATAACATTTTTAAACGTAAACAGAAAAAGATTAATTTTTTTAATTACCCAGTTTTAGTGTTAATTCAATTATTTCAAGCCTTAAAATGTTTGCTTATAATTAGATATAATATTTGTGACGCAACTTTGCAAACAAAAAACTAATTTTTGCTGAAACTTTTATAATAATCAATCTACATTTTTCATTTCAATCCTTCCATATGTCAATATTTTTTAGTTTCGTTTGGCAAAATAAATTGATTTATTTTTATTTTAAATAAATTTCTTACCTAACAATTATTTATTTGATGAACGCGGTTTTTTGATTTATATAATTACTATCATTTCGATACGAAAATTGTTTTAAGAATATTTAGAAATATTTCAGTCCTAAATTAAATTAAGTGAATTCACTGCCACGTCAAACTCATCTCTTTTGACAGTTATCTATCTCTAATGACAAGAAAAAGAACTGATATATACGTACAAAATAAATCAAAATTTTAATCGTTTTCGATTCACCACGGAACAAATATTTAAAAAAATTCAAATCCAATTACGGAAATTTCTTGTTTGACAGTTGGTCATAATCCAAATGCTCTTAGAATAATAATTATCGAGTAAGATGAATAATAATTATCTAACAATTGCAAAATGTCAGTTATCATACAAAATCAATGAAATTCGAGCATTCAGCTTATCTTTTTATCTGCTGGGTTATTTTTCCCAATCTTTTCGAGCGAATTTCGATCGTACTTAAAGTTAAACAAGTTTATAACTTAAATAATGTTGGTTTATTATAGTGCAACAAGGGTTCGGAGATTATCCGCATACGCAGCTCTACAGAAAGAAGTCTAAAGCTTGCAAATCACATGATCGTGGTTGAAACTACGCGACCAGGAATCCAAAATAGATCCTGTTTTGGCCCGTCTAATACTACAAAAATCAGGAAATTTATATAGGATCATCATCAACACTTGCGCTGAGAAGTATGCAATATGACGATGCATACGCCTTTAACTGCCATCAAATTACTTGACGTCATTAACCATAAGCGGCGTTACCACTTCTCAAAAAAAAGTGAAAGTAGATTTAGGAAAAAAGTGAAGTAGATTGAGAAAAATGGAATTAGATTTCAAAAATTAACTTTTTCATATTATTCTACATATGTATTTTTAAATTACATTATTTCAATAAAAAAATTTAAAAAAAAAACTAGAATTATTTAAGCATTTATATCATATAATTCAAATGGTCAAATGAAATGAAATGACTTTAGGATGTTTTTTTATTGCAAAGGCCGAGTTCTACAAGAAATAGTTATTGTAATCGTAATACAATTTCAGTACATCAACAAACCTTTTATCTTTGTTTTTGGACAACTTGAAAATATCTTTTCATATTGAAAACAAAAAATCAAATCCAAAATAACACTAGAGCACAACTTAACACAAATAACATTAACAAACAGAAAAGAAATAAAATGCACGACTAGTTCGCATGAACCCGCTCATGTATCCAAAAAAGTCTGTTTAAAACTAGTTTCTGTATTTTAAGAATTAAAATGTACCTGTAAAAAAGATTCCTCAAGAAAACCTTATTTTTTTAAAATTTGTATTTGAAAATCGTTTTTGAATTTTAGTTTAAAAATATTTTTGGTATATAGTTTTGAACTTATTATTAGATGTCTTGCATTTTAATTTTGTAAAAAGTTATGACCCATTTTCAAGATATCAAATTTTGAAAAAAATAATATTTGTTTTTAAATTAAAAATAAAAACAATGACATTTTTGGCAAAAAAAAAGTTTAGTTCTTGAGAAAACTTAAAAAAAAAAAATAACGGTTCTAACTGTGGTACCCTTCTGGAGCAATACAAAAATATTATTTTTATATTGAAAAAAGCCAAACTAAGAACACAAATTTTAGCAGGAATTTAAAAAAAATCTATCGGTTTGTTTTTGAAAAAATTCGAATTATCGATTTTTGACCGTACAAATTTGTATTGGAACTACTGTTATTTTTAGTTTGAAAAAAAAAAACAGAAAAGACATACAGACAAACCGACAAAATAGGTTTTCAACTTCTCTACAGTCGTAATGTCATGTTTGATTAAAATCTCGAGTTCGAATTTGTTTACGAATGCAAAATTTGCCATACAGGTCCTATATGTATGTCGAAAGTAAAAATGAAAAAAGGGTTAAACTAGAATACATTAGATAAAACGGATTTTTAATTCCCTAGAAAATTTTGAGCCTACTCGTACATACAAGAGTGATAAGGAGAAAAAAGGAGTAGATTCAGTCTATTTTTATTAAAATTGAAGTAGGTAGAAACACAGATCTTAAATTGAAGTAAAGTGGTAACGCTGACCATAAGATAACCATAATTATCGCGCATTTCGAGAAGAATGACTTGTAGCGCGTTTAATTAATATCAACGGGTTTTTCAAATGTTCAGCAATCTATTCTAGTATATATTTAAATGCAAAACATTCAACTAATATTATGCCATTTCAAAGGACAGCTTACCTTGACAGTTGTCAAGTGGCGAATGATTGGGAAGACATTGGTCGCATTCACAAAGCTAGTGGCTACGTAGTCAAAATTCAACTAGCTTTGTGAATGCAAAACTACACTACAAAGCTAGTCAATCTGGAATTGTCGTATTATTGACAAATGCAAATATATAAAATAAGAAACATTTTTGATTTGATAACTTTAACTTATCTTTGGAATTTTTAAATTCAATAAAATCAAATTTAAGACACAATTTGAATGATTTATATTTGTATTTAAATATTGAACAATTTATTAACTTCCCATAGGAAGTTATTGTAATGGGTCCGATTTGTCAAATTGAAAATTTTGACATTTCTCGACGTTTCAAGGTCCCTAGAGTCGAAATAAAAGATTTTTAGAAAGATGTCTGTGCGTGCGTGTGTACGTACGTCCGTACGTCCGTATGTCCGTACGTTCGCGACGTTTTTTCCGTTGTCCATAGCTCAAGAACCAGAAGAGGTATCGACTTCAAATAAATTTTGTTATACAGATAATAAGGCAGAAAGATGCAGAAAGGGCTCTCAAGAAAATTACGTGGGTGGTTTTTTTACCATAGCAGTTTAAAAAAAAGGTAAAAATTTTGGTTAACCCTTAATATCTTACGAACCAAAAATGCTAGAGACTTGAATTAAATTTTATATAATATATTGTAACGTGATAACAAACAAGTATATTTTTTGAAAAAAATCCAGTTAACAGTTTTTTTATAAATCAAAAAAACTGAAAAAAAAATTTGTCACCTCGAAAATTTTACGAATACAAAATAATTTTATCTCCAAAACAATTTTGTGCAACGAAGAATAATGTTTTTGACATCTGGTAAAATTTTGAGATAAATCGAATTGATAGTTTTTTTATAAAAAATAAAAACCTAAAAAAACATTACTCAAAGTTGGTAAAAATTGAATTTCGACTCAAATATCTTTTCAAAACTTTGAGATATTGACTTAAAACTACTTTTATCTTGCAAAAAATATTGTTGTCAACATTCAGTAAAATTTTGAAAAAAATCGAATTGATAGTTTTCTTACAAAAAATAAAATATAAAACTAAATTTTCCACCCTCAATAAAAAATAAAATCTTAAAAGAAAATTTAACAAAAGTTGGTAAAAATTTACTTTCGACTCAAATATCTTTTCAAAAATTTTGAGATTATGGCTTCCAACGAATTTTAACTTATAAGAATTATTGTTTTCAACATTCGGAAAAATGTTGAGAAAAATCGAATTGACAGTTTTTTTACAAAAAATAAAAACTGAAAAGAAAATTTAACAAAAGTTGGTAAAAATTGATTTTCGACGCAAATATATTTTCAAAACTCTGAGATATTGGCTTTTATCTTTAAAAAAAAAATGTTTTCAACATTCAGTAAAATTTTGATAAAAATCTAATTGACAGTTTTTTACAAAAAATAAAAACCTAACAAAAAAACAATACCAAAAACTTGGTAAAAATTTACTTTCGACTCAAATAGCTTTTCAAAAATTAAAACTATTGTCTTCAAACTTTTTTTATTTCACAGAATATATTGTTTTTGATATTTAGTGGTTTTTTTATAAAAATCCAACAGTCCATTTTTTCATAAAAAAATAAAATCTACAAGAAATAGTACGCAAATTTGGTAAAAATTGATGTTCGGTTCTTGATATCTCTCAAATTAATTTAATTCATCTAATTAGTAAAAATTTAAGAAATGCTACTAAAATTGGTAAAAATTTGTTTTTCACTAAAAATCTATTTAACAAAACTAGATTTTCAAACTAAACTATTTCTTTATATGTAAAATATTGTTGGTAATTTTAAAATTTTTAAGAATAATTCAACTGACAACTTTTTTAACCCAACACGAAAACCTACAAACTTTGAAGCAATACAAATCGACAGACGGGATGGGAAGTTTTCAGTGTGGGTCGCATCCCAGCCTCTTTTTTAATTTTGAATTCGTGTTACTTTACCGAGCAGCTGATTGTGAAACGTCAAAATCATTCTCCACTAACTTTGTAGCCGAATTTTTTACACTACGTCGGAGGGAAATTTCAACTACTTTTGTAGTTAGATTTAGCCAATCAGAATCCCTTGACTACGTAGCCACTAGCTTTGTGAATGCGACCATTTTCTAACAAAAAATCATTTTGTGGGATTCAGAAGGCAGAAGAATTCCCATCATATCCAATTTGTTCCCATTATAGCATATACATACATACATACATATCTAAAATATTTGATCTACTTATGAAACATTTTCGGCTTAAACAATTCATCATCATAACAGAGCCCTTGAACCTGCCTGAATCTATTTTTAATTATAGCACTGAAAATCTGAATACATAAATTATTAAAATATGAAAATCATTGCAGGAGTCAAGTATAGGTTATCACATACATATGTATGTCATAACAGAATATTAAAAACCATTACACCCAACCCAAAAATTAACCAATTTTTGACTTCATATAATATTCATAGGGCTAACATTGTTATGACTTATAATACCTATAGCCTCCGAACCACCTGTAAAACTTGTATAATTTAATCAAACAAACCTGTAACTAAAATCGATTTGATATTTATCACAAAGTGATTAACATTGTACCATACCTGGGTATGTTCTATTATTATGGTAGGTAGAACATTACGGCCATCACCATAACCGCCAAGACCGAACCGAACGACCGACCGCTTCAGACTTTACCGTATTAAATGAAAATTGATTTATTCAGAACGTTTAACTGACATGTTACACCTGTTAATAAATCATTTCTTTCCCAACACACAAACTGATGTTAATTCTTCGATATGGGATAGGAAAGGCTTTATGCCAGGCTATAGAAGGACCTTCGTAGCAGAGCAACAACAAAAAAGTCACCCAAATAACAAATCCTTCTGGCATTTCTATTCTTAAGAAGGGTAAATCAAACAGAAGAAAAAAGAACTTATGCATAAATAATGGACAAACAGAATAAGAAAGCTGAAAAAAATGGGAAAAGAAAAACGGGACAATGAAACCGCTTTTCCTTCAAAACTTTACCACACCATAGTTATTCATAGCTAAACCTAGATATAGCCAGGTAAGTTAAGTGAGACTTTTTTTTCGAAACCCATAGCCATAACCAAACCATCTCCATCTCCATTTCCATCAGCTTCGGCTTCAGCCTATATTTGGACAACCTTCTAAGGAGGTTGTATAAAAACCTTTCAACTAAATGAAGGTCGATTTTCAAACCAGTCTTGCTTGTCCCGCTTCCATTCCTGATCCCGACATAGGACACAAGAACCAACAACGACGACGACGACGACGATGAGGACGACGACGACGACGACGATGAGGACGACGACGACGATAGTGTGCAGCTGCCATGAATAATCTGCGGAACTATACGAGAAAATGATTTATAGCACACCCTTTTCGGACTGTGGAAAATTTATAAGAAATATTGTGACCAGCTGTTATTAAAAGTTAGGAAATGGATTTCTATCTTACATAACATAAATAAAATGTTATTATACACGATTTTAACCTACAATTTTGGGGTCTTTACCTACATTTTTGTTTAAAGAACCAGTTATATGGGACTCTACCAAGATTACGTCAATTTTAGCTATTCAAATATAGTACGTAGTCCTAACTCGTTACCAGCTCTTTAACAGCTGTTTTGCTCAGTTTCGTTTCTTTTCGTGCATAACTTATGGAGAAATGAAAAAGACTTTCAATT
Organism: Eupeodes latifasciatus; assembly: GCA_920104205.1. Classification (NCBI taxonomy): domain Eukaryota; kingdom Metazoa; phylum Arthropoda; class Insecta; order Diptera; family Syrphidae; genus Eupeodes; species Eupeodes latifasciatus. The sequence continues at coordinate 23,782,291 of OV049926.1, read as the reverse complement.
GAATTTAGTACCGAATTTTTAAGAAAGTTACCCATTGTCAAATATGTTAATGCACCATATATCTCTTACATGTAAAGTTTGTTGTCTAAATGCAAACAAAGCTTAACGAAACTAAATGTCATCTAATTATTTTTGACAAGTGGAGGAAAAATTGGCAATAGACGCTTCAAACCTTTGTTCAGTTGAAATTCTGTTGATTTTTCAATTCTGGGGATATACATATCAGTGTTCTACCCGATTTTGAATTCAAATATAAATCTTGCTTTATTTTGACAATTTTATATGACATATTGATTGATAAAAGGTTTTTTAAAATTTAGATAATTAAGAGTTCAGTGCTGAAATTTAATTAATTCGATGCAAGGAAGTACTGTTTGTTTTAACAATAATTTCTAATAACATTTCGTTCAGTTGTGACATTAGTTTATTTTCGAATAAAGGCTCAATTTTAATTGATCTACCCTAGCTTAAGAAAACTTAAGCGAACAAGCCAATAATGCATAACCATAATAGACGTTCTACTCAGTTTCGTTTAGTTTCTTTCACTTTCGTCAAATTAAGCAAATGCTGGCATAAACTTACGTAAATGTCACATTTGAAACACGTTTCAATTCAATTCCAGGCTTACATGCTGAAAACTATTCGTTCGATTTTTACATTAGCTTAATCTCGGTTTAGACTATTATAGTTCTGCCTTAAGTATTTTTTAGTTGATAATATAAACCTTTAACAGATAAAAACAGGTAAGATGACTTGCTACACCATGGTTTTCCGATTTCCGAAAGCGGAGTAATATGTAGTTTACTAAAATAACGTTTAATTTAAAAAGTGGTGTTTACGTTAGATTTTTTAGACTTCTCATTATTTTCATCTCGTTTTGATTTGATAGTTTTGAAGAGTTTATTGTACTTATTTGAGCATACAAAATTGTCAGACATTTAAAAAAAAATATGCTTACATTGTCCTACAACCTAGTCTTATTAATATTATTATTTAATTGTAAGAGTTTACGATTAATTGCAAGAAATGTAACAATCGCCTGAACGTAGCGTTTGACGTTTAGTCTTCAAATGAAGTGTCAGAAAATTTATCACATAGTTAAGAGGAAAAATTGTAAGACATCTGACATTCATGTACAAAAACAATTTCTTGTCAAAACTACCAATTTTGAGATTGCTCGATGTTTACAAAAATCAAAAAAATTCTCAGATGCCAATTTTTAAACTTTATACTTCTTTCTTTAATTGTCAGATAATTACATATATGTATATGAACATAAGAGCTGACATTAAGTCTCACATCTATTACAATTTATTGGCAATAATTTGTCATTCAACTTCTGACAGTTAATTGATAGATTTTCTACCAATTGTGTAAACGCACAACTAAATTATAAGCTCATTAGCAGATAATTGTCAGATATTGTGATATCAACCAATCGTGTCGACTTAGATTCAGGAAAATGAAGGATTACTAGATCCGATCTCACTAAACGAGGTGAATCAAATCGAAAATTGTTTTGTAAACCTGGATTGGGGAATCGAGTTATTAGTGAGTGAGTGCGAGTTTTTGCTTGTGTGCGTGGTGTCATGTTTTATCTTTTTCGTTTGTTTTCAAATAAGTTTTGTGTTTTAAGCATTATTTAATATGAATTTTAAAACAAAATAATTTATTATTTTGTATCTATAAAAATAGAAGTTACTCACAACACAGTACGCATACAAATGAAACCCAAATGTCATTTCTATTCGATTGCTGACGACGTATACCTGGATCGAAATCTCAATTTAATTTCGATTCGATTCCTCGATCTCCCCTTGTAACCAGGGTAATTATAGGAACAGAGAAGAAATCAATGATCATTCTAAGGGTGCGTTCAGATTTTAAAATTCTATGACTGCATTCAGCAAATTACAAGTAAAAAAATGTAAAGTTTGTTTGAAAATAAGATAACAGATAAGGCACAAATATATTATTAGTATTTCAATTATTTTCATTTTTTTTAATTACTTCTCCTAACGCCAAATGTTTTAAAAAATGAAATCGCCCTTAGCTGTTTGACATTATGCACTGTTCTATATTTCACTAACCATGTATAATAGACGTTCTACTTACTTTCGTTTAGTTTCGTTTACTTTGGTCAAATTAAGCAAATGCTATTGAAATGGCTTGCACTCACGTTAACGTCATATTTGAAACGACCAATCTGACGAAGTCTGCATTACATGATGACGTTTATTTATGAATCTTTTCTTCACTTGGTCTAAAAAAGTGTTAATAATTTATTATCTATTGAAGCAGATGCCAAGTTTTGCAAAGAGTTGAACTTAATTTTGAACTTTTTGACTATTCAGATAATGCTGTTTTCTGTAAAATTTTAACATTTTATTATGTTTGACATATTTGTTGAGTTATGTGCTTTAATAAATTAAGGTTTCATTTTGACTGTTTCATCTTCTATACATTTGAGAAAATTGTAATTTTCATCAAGTTAAGAACTCAAGGACTATGGGGAGTGAATTTTTTTGACTAAAACAAAGCCTTAAAAATGGTCACTCTAAATGAAAATTAATGCGCCAATAGTCCATATATAGTGTACTGAATGGAATAGTGATGACGATAGAGTTTCTTTTCTATAGAAGTAAGTTTTTAGAGTTTTTGTTTACCTATATCAGGTATCACACATAAAGACAGGATACACGGGTTTAGAACAAGAAACGGTTGTTCCAAGCTTGCGACCATAAATTTGAATGAAGACGTCTGCCTTTGAATATAACACAATACACACACAAAAGTACCATATCCTTATCATTCAGTAGGTTTTGAAGTTACGTTACGACTATAGAAATGAGCGCCAAAGTTTGTTGTTGGTTTGTTCATTTTATTTTGAAGTTTGTTTTGCCTATTTCAAAAACACAAAGTGTCAGAAAGCATGGATTTTTTCGGACACTCTTAGTGTTGTCGAGATATCAAATAGTTTTTTTTTTTTTGGGACAATGTGACACGACACCCTTGGGAAAGAAACAAGGTGAAAGTCTATATGTTGTTGTATTGTATTTTTATATGTTTTTTAAATATAAGACGTGGATGAGGAAGGATGGTTTCTTGAAGGGATTTGGAAATACATTAATATTAGAAAAGTTTTCTCGATTGTCTGTATTGATTTATTTGAGCTGACGACAACAGAATGGGGGTTAAAAATATCTACATAAATGTAGGTATGGGAATTCAACCAAATGGTATTTTTGAAGGCGTGTTTAGAGTTAAGACACTTTCGGGAAATGATATGATTAATATAGTCAAATGGAGATTAGATGTCCTTTTTTATTTTTTTTGGATTATGAAGATGATAGTTTTGAAGAAGTCCTACTTAATCCATCAGTTTAGGTACATATAACGAGAATGACATTAGGAAGACTCTGTTTAGATTAGTAGTAATTTGATTAGTTAATTTAAAACACATCAGGGTTCCATTTTGATATTGAAGGAAGATTACTTTTAAGAAAAATCAATGGAGATTAATTCAATTGAAAAGAGGAAGGTATGAAGTTAACAATGGAAAACGATACCAGTTAAAAACCCCTTTTCTAGGAGTTTTCCATGACCAATTAACACATTTAACGCTGTATTTCTTCGATGACTTAACGAATTCGTTCTTTTGAAGGTGTCTATACCTACTTTTGAGCATTAGCATAGACCTTTACGTTTACGTAGAGTCAGGGAAAATGTTTAAAGTTATTAAATCAAAAGATCTTGGTCGCCAATTGTGATAACCTCTTCAAGAAATAATCCAGCCAAGATACGACGTTGCTGGTAATTGACCGACTTGAGTTCTTCTGTTAACTAAAATTTAAGACCCTTAAGTCTTTATGCGAACTACGGTGTTATGTCGCTTGCGGAATGCCTTATTCCAAAGATTGACGAGGAATCGACAAACCTGGGGTTTCGTTAGCATTAGAAGCAGTAACACTCTCAGTTGGTTCTTGACCGACATACACCGTTTTGTTCTTCATATTCTCTAACTTGTCCCAACAGCTAAAATTTGTTTACCAGTTTACAGCTCTCTAAATAACATACTATTCAACATCAAACCTTTTTTTAAACCTTTTTATTTTATATCTCTTTCCAATAAGACTTACTAATTCTGGAAGGTTTTCACATTTGACCCTTTTGAGGGGCTTAATTTTTGATATCTTATTATTTTATCTTACTCCGACTTTATTGTTAAAAAAAGATGAAAATGACACCACCACGTTTAAATACTATTCTCTTCAGTTGTAAGGGCAGGTTTGGAACTATAAGTGCTGATATTGAGCTTCCAAGGTTAATCTGGCGGTATTAAAATGGGTCTTGTGTGCTTAAGTGAGTTTTGAATTTTAAAGCAAGTCTTTAAGGTTTAAGTGCAATTCTACTTCGGCAGGTGTTAAGCTGTCAAGGTGGATAAATAAATAAAAAAGAGGCTGGGATGCGACCCACACTGATAACTTCCCATCCCGTCTGTCGGTTTGTCTTGCTTAAAAGTTTGTGTATATGTTTGCGTACTATTTTTTGTAGATTTTATTTCATTGAATATCGAAAATACGAGTAATATTTTCTGTAAAATAAAATAAGTTTGAAACCAATATTTTAAATTTTTGAAAAGCTATTTGAGTCGAAAGTAAATTTTTACGAAGTTTTAGTATTGTTTTTTTTTTTAGGTTTTTAGTTTTTTGTAAAACAAACTGTCAATTTTCAAAATTTGTCCTAATGTTGAAAACAATTGTTCTTATAAGTTAAAATTAGTTGGAAACCATAATCTCAAATTTTTGAAAAGATATTTGAGTCGAAAATCAATTTGTACCAACTTTTATAAATTTTTTTTTAGTTTTTTATTTTTTGTAAAAAAAACTGTCGATTCGATTTTTCTCAAAATTTGTCCTAATGTTGAAAACAATATTTCTTTAAAGTTAAAATTAGTTGGAAACCATAATCTCAAATTTTTGAAAAGATATTTATGTCGAAAATCAATTTTTACCAACTTTTGTTAAATTTTTTTTAGGTTTTTAATTTTTTGTAAAAAAACTGTCAATTTGATTTTTTTTTCAAAATTTTACTGAATGTTGACTACAATATTTTTTGAAAGATAAAAGTTGTTTGAAGCCAATATCGCAAAGTTTTGAAAAATATTCGTGTCGAAAGTAAATTTTTACCAAGTTTTATTAATTTTTTTTTAGGCTTTTATTTTTTGTAAAAAAACTGTCAATTCGATTTTTCTCAAAATTTTTCCGAATGTTGAAAATAATATTTCTTATAAGATAAAAAAAAGTTTGAAACCTTAGTCTCAAGTTTTTGAAAAGATATTTGATTCGAAATTCAATTTTTACCAACTAAGAGAATTGTTATTTTTTAGGATTTCATTTTTTATAAAAAAAACTGTCAATTAGATTTTTCTCAAAATTTTATCAGATGTCAAAAACATTATTCTTCGTTGCACAAAATTGTTTTGGAGATGAAATCATATTTTGGTCGTAAAATTTTCGAGGTGACAACATTTTTTTTTTCAGTTTTTTTGATTTATAAAAAAAACCGTTAATTGGATTTTTTTCCAAAAATATAATTGTTTTGTATCACGTTACAGTTTATATTATAAAATTTAATTCAAGTCTCTAGCGTCATTATTTCATGAGATATTTAGGTTTAACCAAAATTTTCACCTTTTTTTTTAAACTGCTATGGTAAAAAAACCACCCACGCAATTTTCTTTAGAGCCCTTTCCGCATCTTTCTGCCTTATTATCTGTATAACAAAATTTATTTGAAGTCGATATCTCTTCTGGTTCTTGAGCTATGGAGGACGAAAAAAACGTCGCGAACGTACGTGCACACGCACGCACATACATCTTTCTAAAAATCTTTTATTTCGACTCTAGGGACCTTGAAACGTCGAGAAATGTCAAAATTTTCAATTTGACAAATCGGACCCATTACAATAACTTCCTATGGGAAGTTAATTAGGTCGCGCAACAGTCCATTGAGAACTAGATCCTAGTGACTGACAACTCTCAACCATTCTTTTGTGAGAGTCCAGAAATGGAGGGGAATGACATCAGGAATTACTCTTGGAGGAGTTTTCAATTCCTCGCAAAAGGCAGTACCCGTGAAAAAAAAAGCTTCAGGTGGCACAAACAGGGATAGAACACAAGACCTCTAGCATGACAGTTAAGGTGGATATTGAATTGAAAACATATTTCGGGCTTTAACATTTCTTTTAGAATTTAACTAACCCGAAAAGAATCTGAAACTTAATTTATATAAATAATAAAAATATATTTAAAGTGACGTATTTAATATTTAATTTCTTACATTTCATGTCAAAAACTAATTTTCTTTAAATACTAACCTTCAATTAAATGTAAACACTCGTTTCAATGTAAATAAGAAATATATTGTATATGACAATGTATATAAATAAGGGCATAAACTAAATTCAACTTTCCATTTCCCGGAAATGAGTGAACAACTAAAAAAAAAAAAACATAGAAAACTCATTTTGTTGTAAAATATTGTGGTAGAATTTTCTTTTGTATTGCATTAAAATACTTGACAAAGTTGTGTTTTTGTTCATTTTGAGGTCCACTTAAACGAAGTACCTATACATTAAACGTACCTATAGATATACGATATACTTATGGTATATACACAAGAATTTTGTTAACATTTTGTTGTTCTTTCCTGCCCTACCCTGTCCTGAATCCTGCTGACGTCCTTAACTCATGAGAGTGCACTTTTATTAATTAAAAAGTTTAAAGTGTCAATGTGATTTGAAATGTGTTTATTTTGAATAATGTCTGAATGAGTACTTGAACTTTATTAATTGGTGAAACTTTGAAAAGTTTTGTAGATAGATATATAAAAGAGAGACAATTATTTGAAAATATTTTCTGATGCTCTTTTAATTGTTTCAATATCTACTATGTTGAAGGACTGAAATAATAACAAAAACATAAATGCCATACAGCCATAAACATCTTTAAAATGAAATAGTTTTATGGAGATTCGAGAAATACTTATTTATGACATTTGAAAAATGTAGATTGGTTTTTTAAGCATGTGCATTGCTAAAAAAACTCAAAAACTTTAAAGTATGTCGTAGGAATTGATGAGTCGACAAAAATGCCTTCGTCTTAAATAATTCCATAGAAAAAGGACAGGCTTGCCAGATTTTAGGTTATTTGAGCATATTTGGTGTTGGCTGGAATTAATTTTAATATAATTTCTTGGCATTTGATTAAAATCTTATCAGCTTTAGAGGAATGAAATAAAATAGAATTACATATTGATAAGGGGCTAGTTAAAGCTATCATTAAAATCCAAGACTTAAGTTTTGATTTTTCGTTTTTGAACCTCATTTTAATACAAAAATTGATGTAATACAATTAATTCGTATGTCAAGGATTTGAAATTTAATTTATTTCGTAAATACATTTTTAAACATTTAAATAATAACCGAACCTGAACTAATTAATTTGACAATATGGTGTTTCAAATTCTTGAATATGTTTGACAAATATGTTTTGATAGAAATTTGACGGTTTATAAGCACTACGCTATTACATTTGTCAAACATGACTTTTCATTTGAATTGTGACCGATGAGGGCTTTCTCGAAATATCAATGAAATTTTGAAGTACAGAATTGGTAATTTTTACTTTTGCAAGTCTGATGGAGAATGAAAAAATGAATAGTTCCAATAATGTCCCTGAAATATCGCATTGTCTATTAATATAGTTTTATTTTTTTTCTCACGGAATATTTCTTGAAATCATACTTTAAAATGAAATTTGCTTTTAAACTTGTGTTCATATTTTGAAATATGTTTTTACAAAACAACAAAATATATAATATATATAAATAAGACAATTTTTAAAAACAACAATCTTTTTTATACCTACATCATTTAAAGGAAAAATAAATGTTGCTAAACACACGTTATGCGATATATATCGCGCAATCTGGCAATGCCAGTTGCGTCACGGGATCTTTGAACTGCGTAAACTTAAAAAAGCGTTTTAATTCGAACTGAAGGTTGGTTAAATTTTAAGGGCCAGTGTTGATTATGAATAAAACTCAAATTATTTATGAAATTATTGTCATTTTTTTATAAAGGGTGATTTTTAAAAAGCTATAGGAAAGTTTTTCAAAAAAAAAAAACATTTCATGCAAATGTTGACCTTGACTGCGCCTCAAATGGTCCATCCGCTTAGTCCAATTTTGTTATACACTTTCCAACATTTCGGCCGGTATCTTACAAATAAATGCTTCAATGTTCTCTTCCAATGCTTCAATTGAAGCGGGCTTGTCTGTATAGACATGAGCTTTAACATAGCCCCACAAAAAATAGTCTAAAGACTTTAAATCGCACGATCAATTGACCGGTCCCGAACGTGAAATAAAATGTTCACCGAACTCGCCTCTCAATAAGTCCATTGTTGCGAGTGCTGTTTGGCACCACTGTCTTGTTGAAAACACATGTCATGCAAGTTAAGCTCTTGCATTTTGGGCAAAAAAAAGTTGGATATCATCTCACGGTAGCGCTCACCATTCACAGTTACGTTACGATTCGCATCATCTTTGAAGAAGTACGAGGTGTGTTCAAAAAGTACCCGGAATTTTTAAATTCCGCGGGTCTGGAGAGTCCGAAGGTCAACATTTTTTTTATTGTGTTGGTATACATGCCCCTAAATTATGATGCAATTTTCAGCTATATTCACTGTTTACTTTGTCTGTGGTATTTGCTAAAGTTCGACGTGTTTTTATGAGCTCGGCGATTTTTGCTGAAACTGTTGAATTTTTACCAAAAAAACAATCGCATGAACATCGCTCAAGAGCTGTTAAATGACGTCAACGACGCACGATCCAAGTTTGTTTGAAAGGGTCATAACTGGTTATGAAACATGGGTGTACGGTTATGATATCGAAACCAAAGCACAATCGTCCACCTGGAAGCATCCAACGTCAAGAGCGAAAAAAGCACGTCAAGTTCGATTAAATGTGAAGGTTTGCTTACTGTTTTCTTCGATTATAATGGCATAGTGCATCAAGAGTTCTTACCACAAGGTCGTACGGTTAATAAGGAGTATTACCTTGAAGTTATGCGACGTTCGTGTGAAAATCCGAAAAAAAAGCTCAGATTTATGGAAAAACAATTCATGGCTTTTGCACCACGATAACGCACCTCTTCACTCGTCGTTGCTTGTTCATAATTTTTTGGTCAAAAACAATACCGTAGTCATGCCCCAACCTCCATATTCACCAGGTATGGCTCCGTGTGACTTTTTCCTGTTGAAGAGGCCCATGAAAGGACTGCGTTTTTCCTCGATTGAAGAAATAAAGGCCGAATCGCTGAGAATGATCAAGGACACAAGGACAAAGTGGATATCAAGAGTCCTTCCAAGATTGGAAAATACGCTGGCATAAGTGTATTATATCTGGGGGGGGGGGGACTACTTTAAAGGGGACCACATTGATGTAAACGAAGAAATAAATATTTTTTTGAAAAAAACGAAAATTACGGGTACTTTTTGAACACACCTCGTACAGTCCTATGACGCCACCAGCCCATAAACCGCACCAAACTGCGACTTTTCCTGGATGCATTGGTAGCTCTTGCAATGCTTCTGGCTGATATTCACTCCAAAATCGACAATTCTGCTTATTTACGTACCCATTGAGACAAAAATGAGCTTCATCGCTGAATACAATTTGAACGCGATGAACTTTCTTAACAGAGCACGCATTTTAATAATAAAATTCAATAATTTGCAAGCGTTTTTCGTTTGTAAGAGACGATTCATGGTTAAATTATAGATCAAACTGAAGATGTTTGATAGTGAAACAAAACACAAAACGTGCATCAGCTGTTTAAACCAGTGTTGTCAAAAAGATAATAGCTAAAAAATCACCCTTTTTAATAATATTGGTATGGTTCAATTATGTATCGAACAAAATATTGGCTCAATAGCCGCCGGCCGTGACCTTGGCCGCACACCTCCATCCGATGGTTCAAATTTTCGATGACGCTGAGGCACAATTGAGGTTCTATGCCGTTAATGTGCCGAACTATCTCATCCTTTAGCTCTTGAATTGTTGCTTGCTTATCGACGTTTATCTTTTTTTCTTCAAATAACCCCAAGAAAGAAGTTCAACGATGTCAAATCACATGATATTAAAGGCCAATTGACATCGCCACCACATGAGATAACACGGATATTGTTAGCTGTATGACGAGTAGCACCGTCCTGTTGAAACCACATATCGTCTTCATCCATATCTTCAGATTTGGTCGATAAAAAGTTCGTTATCATCTCACGACAACGAACACCATTCACAGCAGTAGCTGCCTGATCATCCACTGTTTGCCATTTCTTGGTACCATTCTCACCATTGACGAGTGAAGCTTGAAAATGAAATTGTCAAGAGGCTTTAGTTCTTGAGTCAATTGCACCTTTTAAGCGTGTAAATGCAAGTCTTTATGCATAATGTTCATCAACAACGAGCGTGAGAGGTACAATTATTGGGCACGACCACGAGTTAAGGTGGACGGCTCTTCAGCTACACTATCGCAAACAGCAGCGATATTTTCTGCAGGCAGTACAAGATGTACGAGCATGCACTGGTGTTTTCACAATTCCTACAAACCTGGTTTGCTAAAATTTTGTTCACGATTTTTCTGATTGTACGGACAATTAAATTTACCGAAAAAATCACGAAGTTCACGATGTACATTTTGATTTGAACGCCCATTTTCATAATAAGCCTGAATAACTTTAACGCGTTGCTCGATTGTGTATCTTTCCATGGTTTAAATTGAGTTAGTCTGAAATTGAGAAATGTCAAATTAAACTTCACGTTTAGTTGTGGTTTACATTCAACATCGGTCCTTAAAATTTAACTACCCTGTATAGTGCATATGGAACAAATGTCGAAATCGAGATATTAATCAAGCATGACATTACTATGCTAAATAAGCCGGAAAATATGGGTCCGGTGATTCCATCCGTCTGTCTGTCTATCCTCGCCCCTGTAGCATTAGGGATTGGGTCGAACGAAGAAAATTCAGTTCGACATCTGCTGTAATTTATAGATAAATTGAAATTACAGTTTTTTTTTGTTCGTTTTGTTCTTGAATATCTTGTAAAAATATTGATGATTGATTGATCATATTCAACTACATATCATATTTTATACAAAATATTGTTGTTAAAATTTAGTATATTTTTAGAAAAATAAATTTGATATTTTTTTGTTTATAATAAATAAAATTCTAAAACAAATATTATTAAAAATAGGTAAAAATAAAAAAAAATGTTGTTAAGGAAACACACCAAATTCGTTTAATGTCCTTAATATCCCGACGAAAAACAGCTTCAACTTAAATTATTGATTGCATACTTTTGAAGAACTTTAAATGACAATTTGGCTATAAAATAATTATTTTAAAGGATACTAATGGGACGTTATCAGTGTGGGTCGCATCCTAGCGTCTTTTTATTCTATCACGTTAGCAAAAACATTTCCATTCAAGGTTAAAAGCCATTAAACTTTTCTTGGATTTATGTTATACTAAGGTTTTTTAATTGATTAAAGTTCACTAATTGCTTCTACTGTCATTTCAACTTTTAACATTTGACGTTAAGCGACGCACGTTGCAAACTTTTTTTTTCTTCTTGTAAATTATTCTAACAAAAAAACTTTTAATCATTCAAAAATAATTGACAAAAGCACACGTTATAAGGCACGCTCATAAAATAATAACATGCAAACGAAAAACTGAAAAAAAGACGAAACTTTTGTCTCCTTATAGTTTCGACGACTATGATGACTTTCGAGACAAATTTGGAAAACCCAAAAACTGTTTGTATCGCACATAACAAGTCGCGTGTAATTGCTGAAGCATTACATCACACACGTCCTATCTTCTTGCCTATAAAACTTAAGCATTTTGAGTTTCCTTTTTCACAACATGCATGCAGAAGAAGATCCGCATCCGACGAACAACGACAACGTTGAGAAATCTGTTATGCATGCTTATTAAGGCGTTGACACGTAGCTCTATATGTGATATGTGCTATGTTGAAAATCCTAGACAAAACTTTTATGTAATCCCCAAGCCATAATAATTGTCTAACATACAGATGAGTGTGGTTTTGAGGCGGAACGCTGCTATAACCTATAACCCCTTTTTTTTTTGTTCTTCCATCTATATCTAATCTATGTATGTAATACTTATAACCCTTTTGAAAATAGTTGGTGGAGTTTTTGGCTTTGGTTAATCTAGTTTCTGAAACTCTCCCACATCCACTCTGGAAGTCTTGTCAATAATAACTACAAAAACAAAATAACCAAAATAAAAGTTCTTGTTCAAATTGTAGGAGTAGATGGTGATAGTGGGAGAATATGCATTAAGACAAAAACAAAATAGGGAAAACTAGGGTAAAATAGGATGGTTTCGGAAATTCCTTATAGGAAAAATAGGACATGTCTAGTCTATAGTGACAAACAGTGTTAAACCTTAAAAAAATATTTGCAGCCTAAATGCCAGAGCATTTGGGAAAAAAATGAAATTATTAGGAAAAAAGAGGCTGGGATACGACCCACACTGATAACTTCCCATCCCGTCTGTCGATTTGTCTTGCTTAAAAGTTTGTCTATATGTATCAATTTTTACCGAATTTGCGTACTATTTTTTGTAGATTTTATTTTATTGAATATCGAAAATAATATTTTCTGTGAAATAAAATAAGTTTGAAGCTAATATTTTTCATTTTTGAAAAGCTATTTGAGTCGAAAGTAAATTTTTACCAAGTTTTATTAATTTTTTTTAGGTTTTTATTTTTGTAACAAAACTGTCAATTCGATTTTTCTTAAAGTTTTTCCTAATATTGAAAACAATATTTCTTATAAGATAAAATAAGTTTGAAGCCATAATCTCAAGTTTTTGAAAAGATATTTGAGTCGAAATTCAATTCTTACCAACTTTGAGTAATGTTTTTTTTTTTTAAGTTTTTATTTTTTATAAAAAAACTGTCAATTAGATTTTTCTCAAAATTTTATCAGATGACAAAAACATCATTCGTCGTTGCACAAAATTGTTTTGGAGATGAAATCCTATTTTAGTCGTAAAATTTTCGAGGTGACAAATTTTTTTTTCAGTTTTTTTGATTTATAAAAAAAACCGTTAATTGGATTTTTTTTCCAAAAATATAATTGTTTTGTATCACGTTACAATATATAATATAAAATTTAATTCAAGTCTCTAGCGTCATTGGTTCATAAGATATTTAGGTTTAACCAACATTTTCACCTTTTTTTAAACTGCTATGGTAAAAAAAACACCCACGCAATTTTCTTGAGAGCCCTTTCTGCATCTTTCTGCCTTATTATCTGTATAACAAAATTTATTTGAAGTCGATATCTCTTCTGGTTCTTGAGCTATGGAGGACGAAAAAACGTCGCGAACGTACGGACGTACGGACATACGTACGTACGAACGTACGTACACACGCACGCACATACATCTTTCTAAAAATCTTTTATTTCGACTCTAGGGACCTTGAAACGTCGAGAAATGTTTTTTCAATTTGACAAATCGGACCCATTACAATAACTTCCTATGGGAAGTTAATAAAGGTAATGGCAAATACGTTCTTAGAAAAGTGTTAAATAAGACAAATCTATAGTAACACACAGTGTGCTAAACTCATTACAACCTTTTGTGATAAATTAGGTTAAGGTGGCTGCTGACAGGAAAATCCAATACACTTAAACCAATAGTTGGACCGTTGCAAAAAACTGATCTGCCCTATTCGTTAAAATGAAATGGTGTTGTGCAGCGTTTGAGACAATAAATGTCAGAATTTCTCAGATCACTAATATAATTGTAGTAAAAATCTCCTAAGTGGGGTCTTAGTCGTTGTGATAGGGCAGGACATGAATATAGAAGGGGAAGCACTATTTCCTTTTCTTCTTCATCCATGCAGTTTCTGCAAACTCGTTTGAAGGAGCTTCAATTTAAAAAGAATGTCTATCTATTAGGCAGTGTCTTGTGGGGACACCTATAACGGAGCTAATGTGTAATCTACTAACAGAAATGAGTTGCTTTGAGCGTTAAGCATCAAGCATTGGTCAAATGAGTTTAGTTGGTGGCGCGACAGTCCGTTGACTAGGGCCTGGTGACTTACCACTCTTAACCATTCCTGTGAGTCATTCATGCCAGGGATGGAGGGGACCTACAGTTTTATGCCGGACGGCTAATTTGAGAAACCACTTTTCATTACTCTTTGAGGATTTGTCAAGTCCTTACAATTGTTCCATTTTTTGGAAGTTCGTCAGCTTTGCAGTTTCCTGGAATGTCTCTATGACCAGGCATCCAAAAAAAAGTTGAATGTTGAACTGTTCTACCATCTACACAAGAGATGATAGACAGGGCTGTTATTCAGTTTATTGAGACAGAGTGCAATGGCAGCTTGAATACCTGAAAAAATGCGTGTATAAGTAGTTGATATCACATTTACTTGAGCCAAGAGAGGGCTTCATTGATGAACAGAAGTTCATGCTGGAACAGGTTAAAGTTGTTGGAAAGATGAAAAGAGAGACAAAGATTTAGTCTGCGGGAATACTTATCTCCACTGACCCCGTCATCGGTTTTACATCGATCTGTACAGAAGTGAATGGCTTCGTTTCCAAAACTGATTAATTCTGAGAAGTAGACCTGCGAAGGATAGATAGTTGAAAATTTTTTGTTGAATTCTGGATTTGAAGTTATGTATTCGACGTTACTGTTTAGAGATTTGAATTAGTTCAGAATAGGGGAATTGCCAATATTTGTATTGTGTTCCACAGCAAAGAGGTTTAAAGCAAAATGACCGTGTTAAGATGTTTCCCAGATACCGCTATGACAATATCGTCCACATATGAAATCGCTCTTAAACCCTCCATTTCTTGAATTTTCAGTATTTTGTTAAGCTAAGTTTCAGAGTATTGGAGAAATGACAACATTGCCCAGTTTTGAATTGATAATCCTGCTTATCAGCATATGATGTATCAACTTACTGATAGACCTATCTACCTTTAGAACTGACAGCGCAGATGTGTTGACTAAAGTGAAGACCTTATGAGGGAGGGAATGTTTCGTGTGTATAGAGCAGTTTCTACAGATTTACGTTTATTGTAGGCATGTTATGGATACTAAAAATGTAATTATATTTGTCCTCAAGTGGACATCAATCAGACTTTCTAATGTTTTGAGAATTAATGATGATATGCTTTATTGCTTATATGTCTTAAATCTTCAGGGTTAACATAGCTAGGTTTGCCTGCCTTTAGTATTAAAACAACTTTAATATCTCTCCATGATAATAATCTAGACAATGAGCCAGAATTAAACAACTATTCAAGATGTTGTTGAGAATTATGGGTATTAGAATATCAGAATATTTCTGAAGTTCCGCTGGAATTATTCTATCTGGGCCAGCGGATTTCTATGGATGGAAACTGTTGATTGCCTATTGAAATTAGACCTTGTGGAGGGTCAGTAAGATAGCTACTTGGAAAGTGTACACCTAGGAGAAGGTTGAGAGATTCTACTGTAATGATGATAACTCGGAATTGTCTCTTATATTGCTGCAGAAAGTTCTCCAAAACATCCGCTAGGTTTTCTTCAGTTCTTTTCGTATACATTTTTAGGGAATTCTTGTATGAATCCCCAGCCAGATAATTCTTTAGAGGTTTTCGCTCTTTTAAAGAGTTTTCTGCGATCTTTGCTTAACGGATTAGCCGCCCTCTGTTTTACCAGGAAGAGGACAAGAAGTTTCCAGAGATATGTTGAGGGCTAATGTGGGGTTGTTGACTTTTTTGTTAAGATCCTCAGTAGTGGAGGGTGTACAATACAATTCAGGTGTAATTAACCTTTTCCTATAGTTTGGCCAGTCTGTTCTTCGAAGGTTTCGAAAGGAAGATTAACTAGAGGGTCTTTTATTTAAAATTAGGTTTATATGAGATCAGAAAATGAATGGTTTCTTTATACTTTCCAGTTAAAAATATCGTGATAAAATATCTTAAGAAATAGGCAGCCTTTTTCACACAGACCAGAATTATTCCTTATAATTGATTGTTAAGTTAAAAAGTGATAAAGGGAATACCCCACATATCCAAGTTTGCCCTATACAGTAGTAGTTAAAAAAATAGTAATAACAAAAAGAAGGAAGTTTTATTCACTCTGCTGACTTGTGACTGCACAAAAACCAAAGGGGACAAAAAATACCCCAACAAGTTGAGTTACAAAAAGCGGCTACGGCGACGAACGACGACGGACGAGCAATACAATACTTTGCAATCAACGCTTCTTTACACAGAATGAAAGAGTGGCACCCTGTGAAGATGGGTGTTGTCCTTTTTGGCAATGAAACCCTCTCTTTGAATATACACTATACATAGTGTATATACACTATATGCATAAGGAAGGATATTATAGAACATTCATTGCGGAGGTCCTTTGATTTATTTAACGACCATGTCCTAAATGGGCGGTTAAACAAGATCATTTATATATTTTTGGGTTGTATTGATTTTTTATCCTCTTCAAAAAGTTTGTCGAAATTTTTTGTCTTTTGGGGTTAAATATATTTAAGTTTTTGTAATGCAACGAAAATTGTATGTACTTTTGCTGCTTTGAGAACTCAAGTGGAAGGATGTTTTTTTTTCATCATCTTCTTGTTCTTCTTTTCGACTGGTATACACGCCTCTTGTTCTTGAAGTGATGATGATAAAACTGGGTGTTTCTATAGTTATTATTTATATTTTTCTTCTTGCGCTTATGGTAAACAGAAAAGCGGGTGGTGAGTTGGGAAACAGCGGTTAGAGGTGGACGGTGGTAAAAATTAAAAAAAAATTAATATTTAAAGTTGGAGCTCATTCTGAACATGGTTTTTGTCGGGAGCGAAATTAATCAAAATGACTTTTTTATCGTCGAATTAAAAAGAAGGACAACCACCCTGGGGGTATAGAGTAGAAGCATGACCTCTTCGCCTGAAACTGGAACGCTTATGTGTTTTTGCTTTTTTTGTGGATTAATTGCATTTGGTCTATATTTTAACTTGTTTCACTTTTGTTCAGAATTATTGCTTCCTCATTGCTGTTTTGCCAGAAGAAAGTTGGGAAAGTTGTGGGACTGATGAGATGAATGATGCAAAAGTGCGGCTGTAAAGCGCAAAAGTCAGTCTTTCGTTGTATGATAGTATTTATATTAAAGTTGTGTTTTCTGAGAATGATACGTTTTGGAAACTTTTAATTAAGGTGCGAAAATATAAAAGACCAAACTTTGTTGTTGAAGTTGACTTTGAAGTTGTAAACACCATTAGGATGAGTAACAGTCATTTTATTTCTAAATAAAGGGTTTTTCAATAGGGACGGGTAGATGTTAAAATGGAATAAAACATGCTGTGTGTGAGGTATTAACAAAATTATTTTTTTATTTAAAAGGTACATTAAGTGTGGAATATGGCATCATTTAAAAGCCCACCTCGGCTTCTTACGGTGGATCCGAGTGGTCCAAATTTCAATGACTCTTCCGCATAGATCCGGCTGAATTTGAGCGATGGCCTGTGTTATGTTCACCTTTAGGGCATCGGTCGATTGTGGTTTATTTGCATAGACCTGGGACTTTAAGAAACCCCACAGGAAAAAGTCTAAGAAATTAGTTATAATCGTTATGTAACTATGTAAGTCTTGTTAACACAGCCACTCATCCAAAAATGCGCCCCGTTCTTACCTAAGGTGATTTTTGGGCCAAAATTGGGGTCATCTTCTAAACGATTCGAAGCCCAGTCACCGAACACACGGCGTTGTCTATGGTCATGAACTTTGAGCTCCTGGGTCAGTTGTATCTTGTACGGGTGTAGGCCCAAGTTCCGATGCAAAATTCGCCAAGTGGAAGTCTGCGAAAGGCCGAGTTCTTGTGCACGGCGAGGAATAGACTGCCTCTGGTCTTGGTGTACACTTTCACGGACCGATCTTGCGTTCCCTGAACGTACGGGTGTTGGCTAATTGTTTACTGACCCAGTCGTCTCAAATTTGGCCACCAAACGTTGAAGAGTCGACTCTGAAGGGCCAATACGTCTACTGTAAAATGAACGCAATGTGCACAACGTTTGCGTTAACGAACACTCATTTCGATAATAAAGTTTTATCATTTGAACGTGCTGTTCAATCGTGTAACCTGCCATGATGATTTGGCATAAACAACTGAATAATAAACAAAAGATTTGACATATGTCAACAAAACAAAATGGCCGCCAGGGGGCGCCAAAATCTACCCGCGCCAATTGAAAACTATTTATTAACTTCCCATATGAAGTTATTGTAATGGGTCCGATTTGTCAAATTGAAAATTTTGACATTTCTCGATGTTTCAAGGTCCCTAGAGTCGAAATAAAAGATTTTTAGAAAGATGTCTGTGCGTGCGTGTGTACGTACGTTCATACGTCCGTATGTCCGTACGTCCGTACGTTCGCGACGTTTTTTCGTCGTCCATAGCTCAAATAAATTTTGTTATACAGATAATAAGGCAGAAAGATGCAGAAAGGGCTCTCAAGAAAATTGCGTGGGTGGTTTTTTTACCATAGCAGTTTAAAAAAAAGTGAAAATTTTGGTTAAACCCAAATATCTCATGAACCAATGATGCTAGTGACTTGAATTAAATTTTATAATATATATTGTACGGTGATACAAAACAATTATATTTTTGGAAAAAATATCAATTAACGGTTTTTTTTAAAAAAACTGAAAAAAAATTGTCACCTCGAAAATTTTACGACCAAAATATGATTTCATCTCCAAAACAATTTTGTGCAACGAAGAATAATGTTTTTGACATCTGATAAAATTTTGAGAAAAATCTAATTGACAGTTTTTTTTATAAAAAAAAATAAAATCCTAAAAAAAATGTACTCATAGTTGGTAAAAATTGAATTTCGACTCAAATATCTTTTCAAAAACTTGAGATTAAAGCTTCAAACTTTTTTTATCTTATAAGAAATATTGTTTTCAACATTCTGAAAAATGTTGAGAAAAATCAAATTGACGGTTTTTTTAAAAAAAATAAAAACCTAAACAAAATTAATAAAAGTTGGTTAAAATTGATTTTCGACTCAAATATCTTTTCAAAACTTTGAGATATTAGCTTTAAACTACTTTTATCTTTCAAAAAATATTGTTGTCAATATTCAGTAAAATTTGAAAAAAAAATCAAATTGACAGTTTTTGTACAAAAAATTAAAAACCTAGAAAAAAATTTAACAAAAGTTGGTAAAAATTGTTTTTCGACGTAAATATCTTTTCAAAACTTTGAGACATTGGCGTCAAACTAATTTTATCTAATAAGAAATATTGTTTTCAACATTCGATAAAATTTTGAGAAAAATCGAATTGACAGTTTTTTTACAAAAATTAAAAACCTAAAAAAAAAACAATACTAAAACTTGGTAAAAATTTACTTTCGACTCAAATAGCTTTTCAAAAATTAAAAATATTGGCTTCAAACTTATTTTATTTCACAGAAAATAATGTTTGCGATATTCAGTAATTTTTTTATAAAAATTCAACAGTCCGTTTTTTCATAAAAAAATAAAATCTACAAAAAATAGTACGCAAATTTGGTAACAATTGATACATATAGACAAACTTTTAAGCAAGACAAATCGATAGAAGGGATGGGAAGTTATCAGTGTGGGATGCAACCCAGCCTCTTTTACATAAGGGCTTAGGTTTACGGCTTTTTTAAGTTGAGTTAACACAAGAAGACTAATGATCACCACCAACGTCGTATCGTCCTTAATTGGGTCTTTGAAAATGCATCGATAAAATCTGGATTCTCTTCGAAAATTTATCATCAGTGATGAGGCCCATTCTCACCTTTAAAGCTTTGGTGAGGTCCCTGGGCTGCCGGTGGGATGGAATCTGACTTATTTGAAAATCAGGCTGGTAGACTTTATTACACCACCAAGCTTCAAATAATGATTTTTTAAATCCAGGATTGGAAGATATTGATGCAATAAAAGAATCCAAACAATTTTGCTTGGATTTGTTATTCAAAACCTTTAGATATTTACAATTAAATAGGTATTCATTGATTTCTGTTACAAAATACTATTTTTTAAAAATATTAAAATGAAAAACTCCTTACAAGATGAATCATAATATTAGATTCGAGATAGCATCAATTTAACGGTTAAATGGAGGAAACTATGTTGAATAATAAACTTTCCTTTCCACTCGAGGTACTAATACGAGTATCATGCAATTTTAAAGCTGCGAACACATTCTTCAATGAGTATAAATCTGCTTTCATAAATTTGGTAACTATGGCGTATAAGTAATATTTTTTTTAAATAATTTTAATTATTTCCCTTTAGAATTTATTGTAATTGGATTTATTGGTGGAAATGAAAATATTAATATATAAATATATACATACATATATTAGATCATTATTGTTGTAATGGAACTAAAATAAATGCGAGATAAGGCTGTGAAAACAGACTGTCAGTTGAGGTGCTATTACACCATACAAATCATGGCCTTACTAGAAATTTAAAACAAAGAGTATTCTCTTACTCCTCAAAACTTCCAAGCCAAAGAATTTCAATTGCGCATCGTTTTACACTTTTCCCACCCCTGAAAGCAGGGAATTCGGACTTTTGTGGTGGAAAATATATTTCGTCACGTCTCATCGCCTGACGCCTGGAACTTCTATTAATAAGCACTGAATAATTCCCTTTAAGTTCAAAACCTTAAGTTTAAGTAACATTGTCCCGATGTCTCATCAATTTTTAAAAAATTCAATTAATAAAAAAGAAACATTCATCATTGCCTCCGCAAAATGACTCGAAAATTTATGACTTCCTCTTTATCTTAATCTTAAATTGAATTGAACTGACCAAATCGCTTGTATGTATTAAATGTAGAAAAACTAATTTTAGTCTAAACGAAAATGGTTTCAGTTTACGTGCATTTTTTGTTGCTATTGTGTTTCTTATTTCTGCCAATTTATGGTCACATTCAACTACCAATTAATGAAAATAATAACGAATTCTCTTTGGCTGAAACTGCAGCATATTTAGCTAGAAATTATTTCTGCAAGGACTCAACAACTGTCGTATTAATCGAAAGAAGTACACTCCTAGACACACGAGATTCTCACAGACTTATTTTTGAATATATCCTGCAAAATCTCAATGAAACAATTACTGTTCAGCTGTTTCTTGGAAAAACCGATAGTCAACCTTGGGAATATCACATAATCATTATTGACAGTGAAGAAGCCTTTTTGTAAGTGATAAACTTCAGGAATATTTATAACTTCAAATATTTATTCCACCCTTTTTCCAAAGTAACATTGCTGCAAGTTTTCCAAAAAACAGTTTCGATGGTGAATTTCGATTCCTGGTAATTTTAACAATTTATTCACCAACCGATTTTCTTCGAACAATTGAAGCAATCTTCGAATTATGCAAGGACAATAACGTTATAAATGTAAATGTCCTTCTAGTTCATGACATTATGGGGGTTTGTATGTACAGTTATAAGATTTTCTCCGATACCAAGTGCCGTGTTGCTCAGCCTTTTCTATACTTTCGACTTATCGATGGTTTTGATAACCTTGAAGAAGTATTTCCGAAAAAGCTTTTGAACTTTCACAAATGCCCGCTCAGGATATGTGGTCAGTTGAATCATCCAATGTTGACGTTTGCTGGTAACCAAACGGATCCACATACTGAAGACGGTAAATGGAAGAATCTTCACGGCATTGATGGACAGCTGATTCGAATTATCGCTAAAAGTCTGAACTTTACTATTGACATGTTGCCTTTCTCCCAAGAACGAACCTACCTTGAGAACTACACTGGCTTTGGGTGTTATGCAGAGGTTTGGAAAATTTAACAAATTTATCAACAAATAACGTTCATTTGCTTTCAGTTGCTTTCCGGTAATGCGGATATTGCTATTGGAGGTTTCAGTGGATCAGATCCGACTAGGACTTCGCTAACGCCATCAGTGCTTTATCACCATTCGCCGATGGTATTCATTGTTCGTGGGAAGAGGGAGCTGGACTGCGCCAATCGACTTGGGAGGCCATTTAGCTTCGGAGTTTGGCTATGTATCATAGCACTCCTCCTGAGTGGGACCTTTCTGATTCAAAGCTTGCGGATGTTGAGGAAGCCCCATAGACTTCGAATAGTGGGTGAAGATAACGATGGACCATTGTTAAACTTTCTATCCGCCTTCTTGGGCTATCCGGTGACAGCAGCCCCCGCAGGGTATTTGGCAAGATATCTTTTGATACTCTGGCTCGTAATGACTCTAGTCATCCGAAGTGCCTATCAGGGTTCGCTCTACGACTCTATTCGAATTGACCGATACGACAAAATTCCCCACAAGTACGAGGAACTCTTCAAGCAAAAATACAAATTTATCATAACGAGGGCTTACCTAGGCCTTGGGATTTTCAACCGCAACCAAACAATTATCGTAGACCAACCACATAGCGAAAGGTTGAAATTGTTGGGTCAACTTGATGGCAAATATGCAACTGTTGCACTACAGGATCATGTTATCAGCTATTTGGAGTCGAATTTCCGGAAAGGCTCAGATCTTAGAATCATCAATGAGCAGATCTACCAATTTCAGACGGCAATGTTTTTTCAAAAACATTCAATTTATGCAACGCCGATCAATGCCAATTTGAATCATTACAATTTTGCTGGAATTATGAGACACATTGTGAGGAATAATGTTAAGGATTGGAAAATTTTCAGGGACAGCATGAAGGGAGGTCCTTTGAGAGCATTGAACAATGATAGAATATGGAGTTTGTATAAGATATTTGTAAGGTTGATAATTTTTACAATGGGAGTTTTCCTATTGGAAGTTGTGTCAGTTTATTCGGTAAAAGTGAGGAAAGTTTTGAATTGGTTGCATTGAATAAAATTTAATAATAATTTTTGTAAAATAGTGTTTTTGATATTAAATGTTAATAAATTGTGAGTAGTACATTAATAAATGTTTTTAAAATTGAGTTTTGTTTTCGAGATTGCAAGAAAAAAAATGAGTTAATTTTTCGAAAGTTAAGAAGCGATTGAAGTTCTTTTCATAACTATTGAAACTATACTGATTAAATGGCTTTCCAATAAGAGGTTTCATTTTGAATATCTGTCATCTTTTGAGAATTCTCAAATAACGCTGTTAAAAAAAATTAAATGAAATTAAAAATTATTAAAATTCAATATAAATATGGTAAAAATTTTACAGTACCTTTTTGGCTGGTAATAGTGAAACAAATGGAGCCCTTTGGGCTGATGATGTGATGGAATTATTCGAAACTGAGTCTGTCCCAACTTCAACGTTAAATAGATTACGCTATCGAAGCTATGATGAACGGAACTGTATGCTATTGATTGGATTATGTATATTTTTTACAATGTGGGATTCAGTGGCAAAACAATAGCAATTTAGCAAGAAAAGTATCCTTACCTCGTTATTTCTTGTAGAAGTTATCACATTATACCGAGATCTTTTGATTTAAGACCTTTAAACTTTATAATTTTAACAAATTTGCATAGATAAGGTATATGCCAATGCTACACAATCAAAATTCAAGATCTAAAAGATTAAATTCGTAAAGATTACAAAAACAAATGTGCGCCTCAAATTTGCGAATCAAAATAAATCCTCTTTTTGGAAAGTACTGGATTTGCTTAACGGAAATAAGTACCATTTCCGTTTTACCTTATTTCTACTTCTGTGACTCCGAATCCGACCAAATCCACAGTATTTCGTCATGAAACTGCCGACTGTGTTATTAAAAGTTGGGAAAATGAATAGAGAATCTATTAATAAGTCTATGCTCAACAGCGTGGGACGCTGCCTAGTTCCAACAGTCAAAACATGGTAACCGACCTACGTTAAAGTGTTTGTTTACACAATTCAGCAAATGTTTTACTTGTTAGATTGATTTTGTTAAAAGGTACCCACGTGTAACACAACACAAAACTTTCTCTTTTTTTATCAAATAATTAGTTTTATTAGTTTCGCTGAAATATTGGTTGGTTTATATAAAGTAATTTGTAACGATGTTATCTTAACACATACCTAATTGAATTGCCTTATTTTCTTTAATACGATTTGAAAACATTAAGTAGGGATGTAGGCTTATTCTCCGGCATAAATTCAGTATAAAAATGCTTTCCATTAATACAAATTGTCTTTTGATATTATTGCAAGTTATTGTTCAACACACGTCACTCGCACAATGGCCCCATCCTAGAAACGACCATTTCGAGCTTGGGAATGCTGTTGCTCTTATAGCTCGAAAATATTTTAGTAAATCAACAAACACTGTGGTCATTGTGGAACGAAGTCTAGACGCCAATATGTATCATTTTAATAAACGACTTTTGGAGCACATCTTAGCAAACCTGAATGACACTCTTGCTATTCAGCTGTACAATGGACAGTCGAAAGACCAGCCTTGGGACTATCATATCTTTTTGGTTGATAGCTTTGAAGCTTTTGAGTGAGTACTGGAAATTCTACAAAAAGGATATAAATTAAGTATAAATGTTTTGTTTTTTTTTTTTAGTGAAATTCGCTGGAACTTTCCTCAAACTTTCTACGAACGTGACTTTCGGTTTCTCATTGTTTTGACAAAATTCACTCCAGAATATTTGCCAGTCTTGGAGAGAATTTTTTCGTCGTGTCGTCGGTTTCATGTTATCAATGCCAATATTGTTCTTCAACATCCTTCACTAGGGGTTTACATGTTTAAATACGAACTATTCACCGCAGAAAAATGTCACCTTGTTCAACCGTATCTATTTTTCCGCTTTAAAGACAACCTGAAAGAAATTCCGACGATTTTTCCCCATAAGCTTTTCAATTTCTACGGATGTACGCTAAGAATAACAGCTCGCTCGAATCCACCTCTCCTGACTTTTTCGGGTAATAAGAGTAATCCGGTGAGTGAGGATAATACCTGGACAAGTCTAAGCGGAATAGATGGAGAGTTGATAAAGCTGTTGGCAAGAAATCTCAACTTTACTATAAAACTACTTCCGTTTCCCAGGGGAGAGACATTTTTCATCAACTACACAGGCTTTGGGTGTTTTGCTGAGGTAAGCACTATTAAAATGTGGTATTGGGGATTTTATATATCAGTGAATTTTACTTTTAGTTGCTTCATGGAAGAGCAGACATTGGTATCGGAGGATTTAGTGCTTCGAATCCTAAGAGACTAGTCCTCACAGTTTCAGACATCTATCAAATTTCTCCGGTGGTATTTATAATTCGTGGCGTAAGGGAATTAGACCCAATTAGCCGTTTGATGTCACCGTTCGAACTAGATGTTTGGATATACCTGACAGTATTCCTCATCTTTGGTTTCTTAATGATTGCTTTCCTGAGATACACAAGCTTGTCAGTTCAAAAATTTGTATTTGGAGAGGAAATCAGCTGTCCCATGACAAATTTTTTCGCTGTTTTCTTGGGATATCCAATGAATCGTCTGCCTTTGAGGAACTTCGCACGCTTCGTTCTTCTTGTATGGCTACTCAGCAGCTTGGTTCTTCGGAATGCCTACCAAGGTTCTCTGTTTGACTCATTTCGCCTGGATAGATTTTCTCACATTCCAAAGGGATACAACGAGCTAATGGCTTGGAATTACAAAATTCTAGTTTCGAAATATATCGAAGACTCGGAGACGTTTCCAAAAAGCGGTACAATTACCATCCTTGGAGGGCATGGATCACGGCTTAGATATTTAGAAAGAAAGCATGGCCGTTATGCTACGATAGCACTGAGGGATAATTTCATGTCTTACATGGAGAATAACTATCGCAATGGAAGTAAGTTGATTATGGTTGAAGAGACAGTTTATTTACATTCGGCTGCTATGTTTCTACCTAAACATTCAATGTACACAGCAAGTATAAATAGATATTTGAGGCTTTTCAATGATGCTGGAATAACTCGGTATTTGGCTAAAAACAATGCTAAGGATAAGACGATATTTAAAAGAGATAAAAAGGGATATGATGCGCCATTAGAAGCGATAACTTGTTATCGACTGTTGGGTGTTTTCGAAATCAGCGGGGCACTATTGTTACTGGCTACTGTGATTTTTGTACTAGAACTGCTATCTGTAAAGTGGAAAAAATTGGAAGATTTTATAAAAATCATAAGCTAAATGGCAAAAGAAATGTAAGACTATTTTAATGACATATGCATTCAGATAAAAGTTGAATTAATTTTTTGAGGTAATATTGAATAACTTGGTGTGATGAAAATTTCTATTAAGGTCTATTTTTCAAGTTTGCTAAGCGTATTTTTCTATAAAAACTTTAAAAGTATTTAAAAAAAATACTTCCAAATATTAAAACACATTCCATAATACAAAAAACTACTGGAAACTACTACAAAATAGTAACAAAGCAATATTGTTCAAACTTAGCTTTTACCGAATAGAAAATTAAAGTAATTTTTGATGTGAATAAATGTATACAAACAAATTTATTTATTTCTTTTTCGTTAAGGGCTCTAATCAAAAATGTTAGAAAGCAAGATAGAGTACAAGTCTTTTTTTTCAAACAGAATATTCCCTTTTCTTTTATGCAGGACTTAACTAGGTTTATGGCGGGCTCATACCAATAAATTTGGGGGTCTCTTCTTATCCTAGTTTCAATTTGAATTTTGTACAAAAACCATATTCATATTGGATATAAACTTTAACCAACATCGTTAGAAGTTTTGAAATATTTTAACAATAATTCCAATTTGAGATTTGCTATTTTTTTTACAGAACCTGAATTTTAAACAAAAAAACAAAGTGCACAATCAAATAGTTGCTATAAAGTAAACACACATATATACTTGATTAATAACTAAGGCAATAAGTACTGGCCCTAAATGACTACCCTGAGGAATCACAGAGTTTGCAACAACTGTTAAGAAACATAACAAAGTAAATTTAACTTTCTAGGTTATGATGAGTAGAACTTATTGACACAATTTTATAATGCTAGGATTTTTTCGCTTAATGTATCTTATTTCAACAAAATTCTTGGCTTCTTGCAATACTTGGGGAGAGAGAATATCATTTTAACTGGAACTTTCAATTGAAGAAATTCGTCTAAGCAAAGTATTATTTCAGAGAGAAGACAAATATGGATATCATCACAAGACGACGAAAGCAATTCACAAGGAAATATAACCCTCGACTTATGTAATTGTTTTGGTTTGAAAATCTTGATTGGAAGAACAAAAGGGGACAAAAGTGAATCTTAAGTTTGTGAATCAAGGCAACTCAACAAATCATTATGCATTAGCCTCAGAAACTATGTTAGACTCCATTGAGGATTTCAAAGTATTATCTTTTCAATTCTCTGACCATATACAAGTTGAGGTCATTATTAAATTTGACTGTGTCAACAGAAACACCACCGCATTAAAACTTCTGTCAAAACAACCCTGGATGGAAGCACAAAGTGAAAAATACAAAGAAAACTAGCGGCCATCATAAAGAAATCTCCGGTTAGATCAGCACGTTATAGGCAAAATTCACAAAAGAATTCAAGCAAAAGTTTAAGCAAAAAAGGAATTTCATTAAAATAAGGGAAATAAATCAACAACTTGTCGAAATTCAAAGTAGTTTTGGATATCGCTTCGAAAGTTAAACGGTAGTCAGCCTTGTATCGGCTGAACTATTGAAGTATAGAATCTTAAAAATCACTTCAAAATTTTGTTGAACCAACCACTCGTCTCCCAACAATTTTCATACACTCCGACTCGTTTTGAAAATGATATTTTAGATTCAAGAATAACTAAAGAAGTGACGAGTTTAATTTTATCAAAATGTCAAAAAAACTGATAAAATAACAATAAATGATTTGAAATATTGAACTGATGTGTTTTTAAAGACGTTTACAATGAAATTTAACTTTATTTACGAAAAGGGTGAAGTGGCTAAAACCTTCAATGAATCAATAATTTGTCTACTATAATTTAATAAATTAGATGGGGCAACATTCCGTTGAGATCTAGGGCCAAGTGACTTACAACTTTCAACCATTCTTGTGTGAGTACTGTTGTCAGGGATGGAGGAGCACTTTTCATGACAAGAATTACTCTTGGAGGATTTGTCAATTCCTCGCAAGAGGCAGTACCCGTGAAATAAACTTTAGGTCGCACATGCAGGGATTAAACTCAAGACCTTTGACATGACAGTCAAACTCACTAACCCTCTTCCCACGGGTACTACATACCGATGTTAATAACTATAGAGGAATTTCATTTTAAAACTCTTCGACAAAATGTTGCTCATCAATATACTGTTTGCATTTTTTGAAGATTTCAAGGCTGTCCTTGGCACATTTGAGCTGTCTTTGTCTCATAAGCTGTTAAGGTATATTTTACAAGTCTGTTAAAGTCATCCAAAGTTTATACGAAAAAACTGTTTCTTGTGTCTGTGATGATGGAAAAAAAACTTTCGTAGGAGTGTAAGCCAACAGCACGACTTAAACAAGGCTGTGGACTTAGCCCAGATTTATTCGCCATGTTTCTTGAAGATTTGGGTGATGTTCTATCAGCAGGAATTTCATATACATTACATAGCCCATTCACTGCAGTTAATGATTAACCACTAAGTACCAAGAATAAATTCTTCGTAGCTACCGTAAAGTCGATCTTGTGTTATGCAGCACAGATTTGGGCGTTTTTGGAATCTGAAAGTGTAGAAATATTACTGAAGCTATTTTTTGAAATTACAAGCACACTAAATTATATGCTTAACCTTGAAACTGGTCTACCGCCTTTATTTATAACAACGCTTAAAATACACTTTTGACTATATTTTGAAAATTGTTTCATAGAGTGTCAGCAAAATTCCCACTAAGATAGCTGAATACACTATCCATCAAAGATGGATTAAAAAAAGCAAATGTTAGCAACCATAATTTGGAGCTATCACTAAAAAATAAGAGGCTGGACTTGCGACCCACATTGACAACTTCCCATTCCGTCTGTCGATTTGTCTTGATTAAAAGTTTGTAGGTTTTCGTGTTGTGTTAAAAAAGTTGTCAGTTGGATTTTCTTAAAAATTTAAAAATTAAAAATAATATTTTACATATAATGAAATAGTTTGATTTCGAAATCTGTTTTTGTTAACGAGATTTTAGTAGCATTTCTTAAAGTTTTGTATTTCTTATATAAACAAATACAAATTGGATGAATGAAATTAATTTGAAGTCAATATCTTCTATTGTTCACGAGATACCGAGAACCGAACATCAATTTTTACCAAATTTGCGTACTATTTTTTGTAGATTTTATTTTTTTATGAAAAACGGACGGTTGGATTTTTATAAAAAAATGACTGAATATCGAAAACAATATTTTCTGTGAAATAAAATAAGTTTGAAGCCAATATGTTTAATTTTTGAAAAGCTTTTTGAGTCGAAAGTAAATTTTTACCAAGTTTTAGAATTTTTTTTATTTTAGGTTTTTATTTCTTGTAAAAAAACTCTCAATTCGTTTTTTCTCAAAATTTTTCTGAATGTTGAAAACAATATTTCTTGTAACTAAAAATTAGTTGGAAGCCATAATCTCAAATTTTTGAAGAGATATTTGAGTCAAAAATCAATTTTTACCAACTTTTATTAATTTTCGTTTAGGTTTTTATTTTTTGTAAAAAATGTCAATTCGATTTTTCTCAAAATTTTACTGTATGTTGACAACAATATTTTTTAAGAGATAAAAGTAGTTTAAAGCCAATATCTCAAAGTTTTGAACAGATATTTGAGTCGAAAATCAATTTTTACTAACTTTTATTATTTTTTTTTTTAGGTTTTTTATTTTTTGTAAAAAAAACTGTCAATTCGATTTTTCTTAAAATTTTACGGAATGTTGAAAACAATATTTCTTATAAGATAAAATAAGTTGGAAGCCAATATCTCAAAGTTTTGTAAGAATATTTGAGTCGAAATTCAATTTTTACCAACTTTGAGTAATGGTTTTTTTTAAGGTTTTAATTTTTTGTAAAAAAACTGTCAATTTGATTTTTCTCAAAATTTTACCAGATGTCAAAAACGTTGTTCTTCGTTGCATGAAATTATTTTGGAGATGAAATCATTTTTTATTCGTAAAATATGCGAGGTGACAAATATTTTTTTTTCGGTTTTTTGATTTAAAAAAAAACCGTTAGTTGGAGTTTTTTTCCAAAAATATATTTGTTTGGTATCACGTTACAATATATAATGTAAAATTTAATTCAAGTCTCTGTATAACAAAATATATTTGAAGTTGATATCTCTTCTAGTTCTTGAGCTATGGACGAGCTACGGACGTACGAACGTACGTACACACGCACGCACAGGCATCTTTCTAAAAATCTTTTATTTCAACTCTAGGGACCTTGAACGTCGAGAAAAGTAAAAATGTTCAATTCGACAAATCATACCCATTACAATAACTTCCTATGGAAAGTTAATAGGATGATCAATCTGCGAGAGCATCTATCTACAGGAACTATTAAATTCAGCTGGAATACGACTTAAAATATAATAATTATTATAACTTTCATAGTAATTATAAAGTCGAAGAAATATCATACATTTTTATGTTCGAATAAATAAGGTCCAATCACACCGACGCACTTGGCTTCCATAATTTTCGTCACTTATGTATCTTAACAGTTCAAATTTGTCCACCAGTTTCTCTATTGCCGACTGAGACGGTGTTCATCGACTGCTTTAGTTTGACGAACTGTGACTGCAAAATGTCCACCTATAAATGTTCGTGGTAAAATTAAAAATTTTCAAAACGTTGTTAAAGCGTTTATTATTTTTAACTTCCCATAGAAAGTTATTTTATAGTAATGCCATAGTTCTTACTTGTCAAATGTCAAAAGATGAAAGCTGCCTAGATAAGTCCAATTTAAAATGAAACCTCTTATTATAGGCGCCAGTTATAGCTATCATTGGTTTTCATCAATGAAAACAAACATTGGAATTTTTTTGGCAGGTCGTTCATAGCTATCATTAGAAATTTCTGTCATTGGAAAAAATTTCCTGATTGAAAGCCACCGAAAAACTTTTACTGACAGAAATCCGTCATTGGAATTGTGTGAAATTGGAACACAAATCAGTGGAACGATTCGTTTCACTTTTGAACATAAAAGTATCAGCTGTTCAGGAAAATGAATTTTCTTCCGGAAAATAGAAAAATACATTTTTAGAGAAAAATAAATGCGTAATTACACTTTTTTTTCTCAAAAAAATTCTTTGTGTGATTTCCGATCGATCAGTATATAATTTTCATTTCTAATCAAAGGAAAACTCCGTCAAATATCGATTCAAAAATTTTTCCGGATCGATTTCAATGATAGCTATAACTGGCCCCATAAAACCTTTTACTAACGTCATTGTTTATTATATTCTCTTTTTATATTATTATATCTTTTCATAACAGAATTGATATTTTGTCGAAATTTTATATTTTGAAAACATAATCCTTTTGTTTATTTTTTTTTTGAAATTTAAAAGTCTAAGTTTGTTTATAAAACAAATAAATGTCAAAATATACCCCAAAAGTTTTAGTTTAGTTTGCAAAAATGTACACGACCTTTGTGTTTTTGTTGTTAATATCGAAGTCAAAAAGCTACTTACTTTATATCCTTGTTGGGAGGGAGATAAGAGCATTTCAATATTGGCCGTATATTAAATTTCTCGTGTATAAACTTTCCAACTCTCCAAAGTCCCTTTTCTTTTAACACTATACATGCAACCTTTTTGAATCCTAGAATAATATTGTTGAAGTAGGTACAAATAACTAAAACCCAACACAGACAACGGCGAGGATAACAAACTCTGACGCCCTGACGGGATGGTCATTCAAACAAAAAGACCGGAATCAAAATATTATACACGTCTAGGTAAGGTCCTGAGTCCATACCGTATCTATACATACCAAAAAAAAGGTTCGATCTCAAGGATTGTTGAACAGTATAAAGTTGATATTGATTTCATTTCAGTGCCACTTTGTTAGTACCTCTCTCTACTTTCACTATATATTTCGAATTTTGGAATTCAATACGATAGTTGTTCGAGAATTCATTTGGTTTGTATCGGTTGACCGTTTTTGTTACGTTACCAATCGTTTTTACTGTCACAAAAATAAACAGAAACAAAAATAAAGCAATGACTGTCGCAATCTATTGGCTTTGACATTGAACATATTCAACCGCACTAAATGACCACATGAAGTGTTTCCGGTCTGCAGAGTTCAACCATCAGGGGTATGGTTGACATTTCCTTCTTGGATCAGGTTTGACATTTAATATCGATACATTCGAGTATCTTTATATAGAAAAATGGCAAAACGAAAATAAAATACAATGTAATCAATTAACTTTCCATTTGCAAAGTGTTTCGGTTACAGTATTATTTTTTTTTGAATGCATGGTTGGTTTTGACGCGATGGTGCGGCGGCAGCGGCGGCGGTGATTTGATTTTACGTTACGGTTGAGTTATTGCACATAAAAACACTTGTTACAAAAATGTCTTAACACCGTGAAAATATGTTCGTATTTTTTTTGAATTATTTTAATTGATTTGCGTTTTTAAGCGGTGGTTTTTGGATTAAGTTTAATTAAGCTTTTGAGAGTCATGGAAGTCAGTATTTATGTATGTTGAAAATTGTCTAAATTTCAATGTCATACTCATATGACGGTGAGTTTTAAAACAATTAAAATGAAAATGCCCATTATTATGAAAAATTACCTCTCTATTGATTGTATTTCCTCATTGGATTTCAAATTTCCTTTAAATTCTCAATTTAAGGTTAAGCGAAGAGCTCTCGAATCTCAAAAACGACAATAGAACGTGAAAATTGGAATTTGATTGATATAGCAGTGTGGACATTGCTTCCGTGGATGTGAGAAGAATTTCAACGAAAATTTGAGCACACACACACACACACACAAAATGTAACACAGTCCTTCAGTTCTGAGACTTATAGTTGATTACCATTTCAATCACGTTCACGGTCTTTCGCTGAGGATTTTCAAACGTTTTCGCGACTGTTGATTCGTGGAAAATCAAATTCAAAATCAAATCTAACACGAGTAACTAGAAGTGCGGATGTAGTTCCTGTTAAGGTTTGTAGTAGTCTTACGCCACAATATTTCCATGTAACAAAAAGGTGATAGGATGTTGGATCAAATTGAAAACAATCAAATATAGATACACGACGCACGTCAATGGTAGTATTGGGCTGAATAAATTTTGTTTAGGTATACTTCATTCATACTATTGTTAGAAATATCATAAGACTTAGTTTTCGATTAGAAGCGAAAGCATTAAGGGGCTATATTAGTGTAAAATTTGGTCAACGTATATTCTGGGAAAATTATCTCAAAAACTCTGCGAATTTCAGTTATCTAAAGAGGGAATTCTTGCAGTGACCAAATGCCCTGCTTACATTTTTAGCCGCAGTTTTTTCGAAAGAGCAATGATCCGATAAACTTGAAGTTTGAAATAAATACTTTATAATGATTAATTCTACGATGGCGTTGAATATTTTTAATTAAATGAAAATTTGGCATTATAAATTAGATTATTTCATAGGCTCTAACATAGACTTCTATTTTATAACGACGTCATTTGTTCGTACGTCCGTACTTCAGGGATACATTTTTTCTACGGCTATATCTTCAAATAAGTGTTGTTTCACAGATAAATAAATTAATCAGGACCTACAGTTTTAAGCTGAATCCGAACGGCTTATTTGAGAAAGCACTTTCCATGACAAGAATTACTCTTGGATGGTTTGTCAATGCTTCGCAAGAGGCAGTACCCGTGAAAAATACTTTAGATTGCACAGGACTTTCAAACAAATTGAAAAGGTGTTTTTTTTAACTATATCAATTTAAAATAAAGTGCACGACTGTATCTCTTTTTTATAAATATTACTTATATTTGAACATTTTAAAAATTAAGTGGGTTTTGAGAAAAACCTGTGGACGCTTATGTCTTCTTGAATGCACATGTCTACCCTTTGAACATCAGTGACAACCCACACAAATGAACTAAGGACAAAGAACTTCGGATATGAACGTGGAATTTTAGGTCCCTCAATAGACCACGTGAAGCCGAAGAATTAGCGGAGGCCCTAGACTGCTATAAAGTAGACATTACCGCCATCCAGGAAATATGATGGAATGGGCCGGGCAAAAAGAGGATGAAAAACAGCGATATTTACTGTGGTGACTGCTACCGAGAAAACCAACATCGCTTATTTGGATGCGGACTTATCATTGGAGCCAGACTTAGGCAACAAGTCTTGAGCTATAGGTGCATCAACGAGTGGCTCATGATCGTCCGCATCAACGCTAAATTCGGCAACATTAGCCTCATATGCGCACACGCCCCCACAGAAGAGAAGGATGACAATACCAAGGATATGTTCTTCGAGCTCTTAGACAAATCATATGAGCAGTGTCCTAGCTACGATATTAAAATTTTCCTGGGCGATTTTAATGCCAAGCAAGGAAAAGAAGACATCCTTGGTGGACTAATCGGGAAAAACAGTCTGCACGACAACACTTCCGACAACGGATTCAGGCTCATCGATTTTGCCGCTGGGTGAAACGTCATGGTAGCCAGTACGCGTTTTCCACACCTCAACATCCTCAAAGGAACTTGGAGTTCTCCAGATCAATCCACAGTCAACCAGATTGACCATATTGCGATCGACGCTAGACACGCTTCCAGCATCATGGATATCCGAACTTTCCAAAGAACTAACATCGACTTGGACCACTACCTCGTTGTAGCCAAGGTAGCACTTCGGGTTTTCAGACTCAAAGTAAAACAGGGAGATGCTGGGAGAAGATACAACGTCGAACGGCTTCAATCGCAAGAGATCGCCAAATCCTTCTTCGACCGAGTTACAAGTAACCTCTCTCGAAGTTCTCTGCCACCAACACAATATATCGAGAACCACTGGCAACATTGCCAAGATGCAATCAGAGAAGCCGCCACTGAAGTGCTGGGTTTCAAGCAACCACCAACAAGGAACCCCTGGCTTGATGAGGAATGTCGGTAGGTAAATGCAGGCAAACAACAGGCACGCAAAATGGCGCTGCATAGAAGGACGAGAGCTGCTCACAAGATCTATGAGTAAAAGAGGCGAGAGGAACACCGACTTCTCAGAAGGAAAAAGATGTTGAGAGGTTCAAAAGCAGGAACGAAGTTCGAAAGTTTTATGAGCAGGTGAAACGAAATTCACAGGTACATAAACCTCGAACAGAAGGCTGCAAAGACGAAAGTGGAAACATCATAGTGGAACCGCAGTCAATGCTGAGGATATGAAAGGACCACTTCTTCAGACTGTATAACGCCGACGACGAACCGAATTCCACTGTCAGGCAGGATGATCCATTTAGCATAGACGACGAAAGCCAACAATTTCGTCTTCCCAACTTAGACGAAGTAAAGATTGCTGAAGTCTAACAAAGCCGCTGGAGCAGATGGCTTGAATGCCGAGTTCTTCAAAGCAGCTGGAGATAATTTGGTAAGGAGCATGCACCAACTTATCTGTAAGATATGGTCAGAAGAAAGCATGCCTGATGAATAGAACCTTAGTATTCTTTGCCCGATTCTGAAAAAAACATCTAAACTGCACCAACTATAGAGGCATCAGTCTACTTAAAATCGACAAAGCTTACAAAATTTCCTCTGCCGTAATATGTGAACGTCTAAAGCCCATCGTCAACAACCTGATAGGTCTTTATCAGTGTGGTTTTAGACCAGGAAAGTCCACAGTCGATCAAATATTCACATTACGGCAGATCCGGGAAAAAACCCAAGAACATCAAATCGACACCCACCATCTTTTCATCGATTTCAAGGCCCCATATGACAACATCTACACGGACGAGCTGTATAGGGCGATGTCTAGTTTTGGCATCCCTATCAAACTCATCCGTTTGTGCAGGATGAACATAGAGAATTCACGCTGCTCCATGAAGGTTGGAAATAGCTTAACAGAACATTTCGATGTCAAAAAAGGTTCTTAGACAAGGTGATGCGCTGTCATGCGGTTTTTTTTAACATCGTACTTGAAAGAATAGTGCAGAGCTCCCACATCAACACTAGAGGCATTATCTTTCAAAAGTCTGTCCAATTACTAGCGTATGCTGATGACATTGACATAATCGGAAGAACTTAGCGTGATGTCAATGGGGTTTTTGATGTCTCCAGTTGCCCACTCCAAGTTGGGTCAGTTCATTTTCGACTTGTGCGTGCCACCTGATCTGCGGTCTTCCTCTACTGCTCTGTCCTGTGGGGCTCTTAGAAATTAGGAACCAGGAAATAAGGCCCCAAAAAAAAAATGAAATAAGGCCCCAAAGCTTATACGCAAAACAACAACAAAAATAAATTGCATTTTATTGGAGCATAATTTCACTTATTGGGCCTTCTTTCACTTTTTGAAATTGGGGTGTTATTAACTTCCCATAGGAAGTTATTGTAATGGGTCCGATTTTTCAAATTGAAAATTTTGACATTTCTCGACGTTTCAAGGTCCCCAGAGTCGAAATAAAAGATTTTTAGAAAGATGTCTGTGCGTGCGTGTGTACGTACGTCCGTACGTCCGTACGTTCGCGACGTTTTTTTCGTCGTCCATAGCTCAAGAACCAGAAGAGATATCGACTTCAAATAAATTTTGTTATACAGATAATAAGGCAGGAAGATGCAAAAAGGGCTCTCAAGAAAATTGCGTGGGTGGTTTTTTTACCATAGCAGTTTAAAAAAAAGGTGAACATTTTGGTTAACCCTAAATATCTCATGAACCAATGACGCTAGAGACTTGAATTAAATTTTATGTTATATATTGTAACGTGATACAAAACAATTATATTTTTGGAAAAAAAATCAATTAACGGTTTTTTTTTATAAATCAAAAAAACTGAAAAAAATAATTTGTCACTTCGAAAATTTTATTACATTTTAAAAATATTTGTTGTTAGCGCAACTTATGCTAAAAAAGGCTCTATGAAGTCTGCATGGGCATTAGCTTTTGAATAATGCGTTTAATTTGTGTTAAAATTCAAAAAAATTCTAAACCGTTTTCAGAACTACAATTTT
This sequence comes from Eupeodes latifasciatus, assembly GCA_920104205.1. NCBI lineage: Eukaryota > Metazoa > Arthropoda > Insecta > Diptera > Syrphidae > Eupeodes > Eupeodes latifasciatus. Next base: position 23,745,063 of record OV049926.1, on the reverse strand, counting down.
GGTCAACGCAATCCTTTAATTTTATGACAAAGCGCCTGAGCCTACTTTCTGGTACAATTGGAATTCCCTCATACAAATTAGGAGATACTATTCCAATTATTAGGGACTCTTTTTTTAACTTGCTTTAACAGCTTTAAATGTCATTTAACATTTTCCTCAAGGTTGCTCTTTAAACATCTCTCTTATCAACAGTACCACAAAACAAAACATCCATTCCATTGTTGTTTTCCCTCTAGGATGCGCTTTCCATAGTATTTAACACATCACTTTCTTCAACCAAACCACATTAATTTGCTCCAATTCATATCTCACATCATCCTGTATGATTGTTATCTAATTTAATGCCTCGAATTAGCTCGAAATGAAACAAAACAAAAAGAAATCTTCATGTTTTTTGCCCATAATCACATTAATCAGAGAACAGAGAGATCCTTTCAGAATTGCACCCTTATACTTACACTCCGAGTAGGTATGTGCGAGTTAACCACTTACGCTACAATCCCAGAGCTTAAATCTATTCAAACCCGCAGTGTTCAGCCACATAATCCTCTTTAAATTCTCATAGAATAAATGTACTCGTGTGTTGTAGTAGGAAGGTTCTTCCGACTATTATAAGAGCATCAAGGACTCCATAGGACACCAAAACGAACAAAAGTGGTTTTTGATATCATCCAAGTTTAAGTGATGCACTTAGATAATAATTTTTGCTGGCTGGAGTCGTTCTCGTTCTCATTGCCGCTGCCGCTGCGCCGTGTCGTCGTAGTCGTCGCTTGGTTGATGTTAATTACCATTTCAATGGAAGTGTGAAGCTGGCAAATGAAAGAAGCATCCTGTATTTTGTTTTAAATCCTTTTTTTCGTCCTTTTGCAAATAAGAATGCTAAGCACACAGCCTCTTGTATGTGCATTGTGCAGCATTTACCTACCTACATTGAAATGTACACGATGCAACGTCATCCAACGTCGTCGTCGTCACTCGTCGCTCGTCGGTAGATGGCGGTATGTTATGTGTACGAGGGAGTATAAGTGCGCTGTTCATTCTTGATGACATCCTGATGCTGATGCTGGTGGTGGAAGCTTGATGGTTTTTTCTGTGTTGGTTTATGAACTAAAGGATTTGGAGTATCGCAGAGCAATATGATGTTTTATGCTGTTTTAAGTTCTAGCATGTGCTCGTTTAATAAATGATCAAAGTGGTGTCAAGTTATTCCGAAAGAAAAATTTAAAGTGTGATGATTGCTGTGTGTTAATTTCACAAAATGTATGTACCTTATTTTGGGAAAACAACATTTTATTGTCAGCTAAAGATACAGGAAACAATAATCCTGATTAAAATGTTTATCGTCATAAATTTGATTGTTAGGATATTTAAGCACCTTGTTGGCCTTGACCTAGTTGAAAGGAGAAAGGTTGTAAGAATCATACCATGGTAGTCCTCTTAAGGCCAAACGAAGAGATTCTATCCAATTCTTGTGGATCCTGTAAAAAGGATTCCATACCAGGGAACTATGAACGCGATGTAGAGCTCTGTGATGTTTCACAATCAATTGAGCTAGTCTTAACCCGACATTAATTGTTTTAAGGTTTAGCCCATTTTTTGTACCAAATAGCAAAACTGATCATATTCCTTTATGGAGTTGTAATCGATCGTTAAGAGATTTTATTGCCCTTGAAGATTTTCATATAATCCGCAGAGACTAAAATGTTACTGTTTCCTACACGTAATTTATATCTAAGATAAAGAGTAGAGGTCCTATATGTCTACCCTGGGAAACTCCGGAAGTGGCAATGGAAGGGTTGGAAAAGAAATGTCTGAATTTAACTTGATAAAACGTTTTTTAAAGATAAGAAGAAATCCTTGTAATGAATTTAGAAGGAAACCCAATTGTCTTCAGATTAAATGTGATGATATTATGAGAAAATTGGGCAAAAGCTTTAAAATAATCAGTGTAAATACAGTCGAGCCCTTGGCCGAGCTCTAGGCCTTTTGAGCACTTATACAAAAATACAAGTAGTAAATGTGGAACGTTTTCGTTGCTGATAACATATAATGTTCTTGCATTTAAAAGAGTTTAAAGTTCACAAGCAACTTGTTGAGAATACAGGACAGTATAGAGAATGGTTTATAATTTCTAATGTCAGCCTTGTTACCCTTTTTAAAGATTGGTTTAATATGGTTTTGAATTTACCTGAGCTTAGAGATAGTGCAAATATACGAAGAAGAAGTAATGTCATGTTTGATGAAAATCTTGAGTAAAAAATGCAATACTTGCCATAGAGTTCCTTGAAAGTCGAAAGTTAAAAACGGATCAACATACCTTTTCAGGAAATTAACCATAACTAATTCGCATAGGTTTTTAGTACATGTCCTCGATAACATCACAAATTCCGCAGTTACCACCTGAACACAATTGGTGAAGGAAAGAAAAAAACATTCGAAGCAGAAGCTGTCATTAAAAATACGCGTTTTGAAGCAAAGGACGTCCACAATTCTGAAACGAGACAAGAATTGAAATTTGGAGCTGTGAGAAAAAAAAAAAGATTTCTTGTGTCAATTTTAAGCGTGAGTTTTGTTGTCGTGATGTATTTGTTGAATAAATTCATTGTCGAATTGAAAATTTTGACATTTCTCGACGTTTCAAGGTCCCTAGAGTCGAAATAAAAGATTTTTAGAAAGATGTCTGCGCGTGCGTGTGTACGTACGTCCGTACATTCGCGACGTTTTTTTCGTCGTCCATAGCTCAAGAACCAGAAGAGATATCGACTTCAAATAAATTTTGTTATACAGATAATAATGCAAAAATATGCAGAAAGGACTCTCAAAAAATTTGAGTGGTTGGTTTTTTTACCATATCAATTTAAAAAAAGGAGAACATTTTAGTTAACCCTAAATATCTCAAGAACCAATAACGCTAAAGACTTGAATTAAATTTTATATTATATATTGTAACGTGATACCAAACAAGTATATTTTTGGAAAAAATTCCAATTAACGGTTTTTTTATAAATCAAGAAAACTAAAAAAAAAAATGTCACCTCAAAAATTTTACGAACAAAAAATTATCTTATCTCTAAAATAATGTTGTGCAATTAAGAATAACGTTTTTAACATCTGGTAAAATTTTGAGAAAAATCGAATTGACAGTTTTGTTTTACAAAAAATAAAAACCTAAAAAAAATCATAAGAGTTGGTAAAAATTGATTTTCATGATTTGTTGTATTGACCACTTTTAGTGTTATATTGAGGGTGGAAAATTTAGTTTTTCCGTCGGCTATTTGGTCACTTTATTTTGGTAAAGAAAACAAATTCTTTAACTTGTCCCGACGTTTCGGCAAGGATTGTTGCCTTCTTCAGGGGAAATTCAAGTTTGAAGTTATGTCATTAAATCAAAATAGGATTTTGATTTAATGAATCAATCAATCAAAATCCTATTTTGATTTAATGACATAACTTCAAACTTGAATTTCCCCTGAAGAAGGCAACAATCCTTGCCGAAACGTCGGGACAAGTTAAAGAATTTGTTTTCTTTACCAAAATAAAGTGACCAAATAGCCGACGGAAAAACTAAATTTTCCACCCTCAATATAAAATTGATTTTCGACTCAAATGTCTTTTCAAAAATTAAAAATATTGGCTCTAATTTAATTTTATCTTCTAAGATATATTGTTGTCAATATTCAGTAAAATTTTGAGAAAAATCGAATTAACAGTTTTTTAACAAAAAATAAAAACCTAAAAAAAAGCATTACTAAAAGTTCGTAAAAATTGATTTTCGACTCAAATACAAACTTATTTTATCTCAAAGAAAATATTGTTTCCGACATTCAGTAATTTTTTTTATAAAAATCCCACAGTCTGTTTTTGCATAAGAAAAAGTAAAATCTACAAAAAATAGTACGCAAATTCGGTAAAAATTGATGTTCGGTTTTTTTTTAACTTCCCATAGGGAGTTATTGTAATGGGTCCGATTTGTGAAATTGAAAATTTTGACATTTCTCGACTTTTCAAGGTCCCTAGAGTCGAAATAAAAGATTTTTATTTAGAAAGATGTCTGTGCGTGCGTCTGTAAGTATGTACGTTTGTACGTCCGTACATCCGTAAGTCCGTACGTTCGCGACGTTTTTTTCGTCGTCCATAGCTCAAGAACAGATAATAAAGCAGAAAGATGCAGAAAGGGCTCTCAAGAAAATTGTGTGGGTGTTTTTTTTACCATAGCAGTTTAAAAAAAAGGTGCAAATTTTGGTTAGCACTAAATATCTCATGAACCAATGACGCTAGAGACTTGAATTAAATTTTATATTATATATTGTAACGTGATACAAAACAAGTATATTTTTAGAAAAAAATTCAATTAACGGTTTTTTTTATAAATCAAAAAAAACTGAAAAAAAAATTTGTCACCTCGAAAATTTTACGACTAAAATATGATTTCACCTCCAAAACAATTTTGTGCAACGAAGAATAATGTTTTTGACATCTGATAAAATTTTGAGAAAAATCTAATTGACAGTTTTTTTATAAAAAAGAAAAACCTAAAAAAAAAACATTACTCAAAGTTGGTAAAAATTGAATTTGGACTCAAATGTCTTTTCAAAAACTTGAGATTAAGACTTCAAACTACTTTTATCTTTCAAAAAATATTGTTGTCAACATTCCTTACAATTTTGAAAAAAATCGAATAGACAGTTTTTTTTACAAAAAATTAAAAACCGAAAAAAAAATTAACAAAAGTTGGTAAAAATTGAATTTCGACTCAAATTTCTTTTCAAAAATTTGAGATAATAGCTTCTTACTACTTTAAACTTATAAGGAATATTGTTTTTAACATTAGCAAACATTTTGAGAAAAATCGAATTCACAGTTTTAAAAAAAAAAATAAATAGGTACCTAAAAAAAAATGTATAAAAGTTGGTAAAAATTGATTTTCGACTCAAATATCTTTTCAAAACTTTGAGATATTGGCTTTAGGCTACTTTTATCTTTCGAAAAATATTGTTGTCAAAATTCAGTAAAATTTTGAAAAAAATCGAATTGACAGTTTTTTTTACAAAAATTAAAAACCGAAAAAAGTTGTTAAAAGTTGGTAAAAATTGTTTTTCGACGAAAATATCATTTCAAAACTCTGAGACATTGGCTTCAAACTAATTTTATCTTATAAGAAATATTGTTTTCAACATTCAGTAAAATTTTGGGAAAAATCGAATTGACAGTTTTTTTTACAAAACTTTGAAAGGGGGTGACAAAATAAGTAGCTTTTGCTTCATTAGCAATGCAAATGTTTTATTCTTCAAAATATTATTAAAAAATCTGCACAGCATCAAGTCAAAAGTTTTCAACTTGATTCTTCAACTATCCATATAAATCATACAAGTGTCAAAAATCTGGGCAGCTTGAAGTCAAAAGTCAACTTCAACCAACTTGCACTTCAGCTTCCGCTTCGGCTTGGGCTTCGCATTGTAGCGCTATGTGTTGTTTTCGCACTTATCAACTTTGACAGTACCACAAGCTTCAAGTTCAGCTTCACCATTGTAATAAATATGATTTAAAATCAGGAAAATAAATATAAACCAGCATAAAAGTGTTCATATATGCGTTCCGCCCCGATGTAATGGTTGGGCTCATCAGAAGATGACCATTGTACCTTGTCTTGACGCATATTTTCCCGAATAAATCGAGATTCCATATAATCCCAGCTACATAGAGCAACTGCGAATTATATAGTTGCTACAAGTCTTCAAAGAAGATAAATTGTAGCTATTTTTATTGCCTTGCTATGGGACTTTTGAAGAAGAAATATTTGACTGTTAACAGTCGAATTGTTTTTTCCTGAACACCGTTTATTCTAATAAATATGATTTAAAATCCCTGGTTTATATAGGGTGTCCCAAAATTAACGCAAGAAATCTTGCGTTAATTTCAAACAAATTGATATACATATTTATTTAGAAACGAAATCTCATCAAATGGTAACCTTTTTGGATTGATTAAGTGTTTAAAAAAATACTTGTCTTTATAAAGGGTGTCCCAAAATTAACGCAAGAAATCTTGCGTTAATTTTGGAACACCCTATATTTATTTTCGTGATTTTAAATCATATTTATTAAAATAAACGGTGTTCAGGAAAAAACAATTCGACTGTTAACAGTCAAATATTTCTTCACCATTGTGTTTAGCCAGTTAGGGTTTTGAATTGATTAAGTGGAGCATCTTGTCTTTCAAACGGCTACAATGAAACAGGACATAAGGTCTTAAAAAACAACATGTCTTATCGAGAAATTACACGGTCAAAAAAGTTTTTCACCATTTTTGAAGTGAATTTTAACAAATTGAATGCGTTTTTCAAGCGTGTATTGTTCCATTTTCATTAATTATTTTCAAAAATGTCAAACATTATCAGCTTGAAAAATTGACAGCTGTTTAAAACGTACGATATTCAAAATGTTACCTTTTATTGGAAAGTTGGAATGAATACAATCTCATTGGCCAAATGTCAAGCATCCAACGTTTTGACAGCAGATAGCGCTGCCAGCTATGGTTCAAGTTGCAGCTACATGTCTATTGTGTTCATAACCCAAAAAATCATTACATGTGTCCTTCTTTTATAGATCATTTGTATCCATATTGTTCTTTATGAATGGTAAATTTATAATTTATCAAATAATTTTACACGTATAAAAATGCAGTTCTCAATAATAAACTTCAATTTAGTTATAATTTCCCAAAGACACCTCTTTCCTTTTTTAGTTTAAATTATTCTTTCTCTCAATTTTTGTTGTTGGCTTTTCTATTGAGACTTTACCTACATCAACAATGTTTTTTGTGGACAAAGTTTCGTTAAAATTTTCCACCAAATGGTTTCTTTCATCCCGGAAAATAAAATTTGAAAAAAAACCAAAGCGGCGAAGAAAAGCGGAAAATAATGCTGGAAAATATAATGTGAACTGCATATACCTTACCTAGTTAAAATGAAGGTGAAATTCTAAACTAAGGTTATGGAGAAAACAGAGATGGAAGGAGTTGCCATCACCGCATCGCCGCGCCCCGCCACTATGCCGGAAGGACAAGGTTGTTATTCAAGTTACAACAATTCTTAGGAACGACGACGACGACGATGGTCTTTTTTTATTAAAAATCTAAAAAAATGAACTTCAAGTCGGTACGGAATATGCATAGAAAGCCGATTTTTTTCTCAACTTCATCTTTATTTTCTTTTTGTTAGAGAAAAGCAATAAGAAATTACAATAAAAAAGCGACGAGGACGAATACGACGACGACGAGGACGGTGTACTCTGCGAAGGAAGTGGATTTATCCTGAACCATAAATTTTATTCCAATTTTCCGGTAACTGAGACTTCCTCTTTTTATTCGTATTTTTAAAAAAAGAAAACAAAAATATCTGGAAGATGTCGATATGAAGAGAAATGTATTTAAGTGATGAACTTAGGTCCACAAACAAATAAAAACGTATATTAAAAAAAAGACAAGACTTAGTAGAACGACTTGAAATCGATGGAAAGTTGGCGGATGTCGATTTTACGAGGTTCTGGGTCATCTAGAAGATTCAACCTAATTTATGAACATTTGGTAGGTCGTGAACTTTCTAACCTTTTTCAAAAATTCAAAAGCTCACCCATAAATTAATAAAGGGTTTTCTAAAGAAATGTTTTATTTTGAATAGCAGGATATTTGGTCAGCTGTAATTTTTTTGACTTTTGAAATTAAAAATTACGCCATTATTAAAATTGGAACTGTACAAACTTCGACAAAGCACTAACATTATTTAGATTAACGCAAAATTTAAGCAATAGTGAAAGTGGTGTTAAAAGTCAACCCAACACAAAAACTCAAGCAGGTAGATTACCAGTAAAGTTGGATCTTTACTGATTGGGTTCTTGAAATGTATGAAAATGATCTCGATTTTCATATAAATAGACCCATGTCACATTTAAGGCTTTGTGCAAAATTTAGGAAATTAATAAAAAGCAAATCCATTCCGAAAGTGTCAACATCTAGTGAGATTTTCGGGCTGGTGACCTTACTTGTTCAAAAATTAACTGGTGCAACTGTGAAGATGAATGGATTGAACTACAGAGGGCACGAGTACGATAACTTTAGTGCCAAGATATAATAACGGTTTTTTTTGGTAGAGTGGCTTAATACAAGTATTTTTTACTATTGGAGGGGGGTCTATCTCCCCCCGTTTAGGCGGTAGGGGCAATTTAAAAAAATTATTATTTAAAATGGAAAAAAATAATTAAAAAATAACGGTGATACTTACAATAATTAATTTTTATACATTTTTTTAAAGCCAACATTCTGTTTTATTAGCCAGTTTTTAATTCAAGTCAAAACTATGCGTAGTTTTTGAAAAATTTAATTTTAAACTCAAAATTTGTGTAAAAAAAGTTAAAAAAAAAAGGTTTAAATTGTAATTTTTCAATACTTCAAGATTATCTACCATTGTTTTTATTTCAGAATTTATTGCTCTTATTTGTTTTTGATGAAAAACTGAAAACTAGATGATTTTATTTCTTTTAGTTTTTGAGAAAATCAAAAATAACCACAACTACTATTTTAATTTAATTCTTTTTTTTTTGCTTGAGTGGTCTTATTTTGATAGTAACAATGGTTGGTGCGAGTTTGGGTGTATGCAACAGTGGGATCTGTAAGGGGGGCATGTTGCCCCCTGCAACCCCCCTGCTTGGGCACACTATAGGATTTGGGGTGGGTGCAAGTTGGATTGCGTGCAAGGTGGGGAGGGTGCAAGGTTCGGTGGGTGCAAGATGGGGTGCATGCAAAGTTTCTTTTGCATTTAAATAAGCTGGATTTAAGAAAAATTAATTTACCCTAAGTGTATCTTAATCCATATTCGATTATTACTATCAAAATAAGACTACGTAATACTTAAGCAAGGAAAAAGTAATTTAATTAAAATATTTTTTTTGGTAATTTTCAATTTTCTCAAGAACTAGAAGACATGAAGTCATCTAGTTTTCAGTTTTTGATCAAAAGCAAATAAGAGCAATGAATTCTAAAAAAAAAACCTTTTTTTTAATTTTTTTTGCATACATTTTTAGTTTAAAACAATTTTTTTTCAAAAACAATGCATAGTTTTGACTTGATTTAAAAACAAGCTAATAGACAAAAATGTTGGCTTTAGCTTAAAAAAGGTATAATACTTAATTGTAAGTATTACCGTTATTTTTTAATTATTTTTTTTTCCATTTAATGTACATATTTTTTTAAATTGCCCCTACCGCCTAAACGGGAGAGGTAGACCCCCCTCCCATAGTAAAAAAATGCTTGTTTTTAACTGTTCTATACAAAACCGTCATTAAACTTTGTCGCCAAAGTTATCGTACTCTCCCCCTACAGAGCAATTAAACAATCGCAATTTTATAAGAAAAGCCTGAACTTCTTTAAAAATTTTCTTGGATATAACCTTTCTAAAAATAAATTTACATTAGAAAATTTAGAACTTGGCATATTTTCTGATCTAATTACTTAAACTGGCATACTTATTACTCAGGTTTTTTTGTAAACAGCAGAACTTAGCTGTTTTTGTTCAATATTTATGTTTTTGTTGTGATTTCAAAGCTCTTTGCAAAGTTATATTTGCTTGGCTTTAACTTATAAACGATTCCATGGATTTGAAGAATTCCTATGTACAAATTTACCAAACCTGTCTAACGTCTATATTTCTGTCAGTCACACCAATTTTTATAACCATTGGTCACTCTTATTCTGCCGTCATAGAAAAATCTTCTTTGTACATAAACCTCATTTAAGAAAACGGGTGGATACCACAACCCCTGAATGTAGATATATTCTCCAAATTTTAATTTTTGTCTTTCTACACACATGAATCGTTAGCACTCTGTTAAATTTCATCAATATACACGCATCAGATTTTTTTTTTGTAAATGATAACATGCACACGAGAAGTGGGCGGATAACACACCCCTTGACCATATATTCTCATATATGTTTTATTTTCGCCTTTCAATACACATCAATAACTTTCACTCTGTTAAATTGTATCATTCTACGAGAATCAGAAGTAGCTCATATAAACTATAGATACATAATACGAAAAAAGTAGGTGGATACCACGCCCCTTAGGTGGACCCTTTTGACTCCGCTTAGTTTAATTGCTCTATTACACTTAGAAGTGTTAATTTTAGCTCATACTTCGTTAGAAAAAAAACTGGGTATATACCACACCCCTAAGTGCATAACTTTTGTGCCTAGATTTTTTGTGTTTTTATATGCATATCTCCCACTCTTCTAAATTTCACTATTCTACAACACTTACATAGAAGTAGCATTTTTAAATAATGCCTTGTGTATTTTTATGGGTCATAGTCCAACAGAGTGCTTGTGCGAAACTAGCAAACGAAACAGATGAAAAAAATGTCCTTACTGGTTTTTGGAAGTATTGAAAAACGCTGTTCTTACTCTAATTTATACTGACCAAAGATATACACGATTAACGTCTAAGACTCACTTTTCACTTCCAACTTCCAAAAAACACGATTTGAAAACCAGAACTTTTTTTTTTTTGAAATATGGTCAGGGAAAAATTCCTCAAAATTAAAATTTAAAATTTAAAATCTTAAGTTTAACTTCTATTATTGATTTTCCTATATTGCATTTTTTTACAAAACGGTCTAGGTTTTTATTTTTTTTTTCATTACTTGATATTACTACAGTTTCTGAAAGTTAAAATTTACATTTTTTAAGGCTTTTAGTCTTCTGAAATAAGTTGAATTCAGTTTGTTTTTGAATGAGTAGACATAGTTTTTTTTATAGAAAGTAAAAGCAAAACGAACTTATGGTTCATAAATTAAAATACAAAAAAGAAATAGTGAATATTTACCAATATACATAAACGAAAAAAATAAAACTCGTCTATTTTTTAAATACTCCACTTCCACTCTACACATTTCCTCTTTCCCACCAAAACCTAAAGCACCCCAACGACTTCACCGCTGCTGCAGTCACCGACACCACTCAAGCTAAGTGAATTAAATTAACAATCATAGCCTCCATAACTCGCCCTCTTGGTCTTGACGCAACCACAGTATTTTGTAATTTTCTTTTTTTTTTCTCTAAAGCTTTCGAGAGGTATAAGGAAAGTTGATAAAATCTCGCACAAAACAAGCACACTTCGTCAACTTAAGCACTTGAAGTCATTTCGTCATTTCAAAAATTCTTTCTCCTCGTCACCCCTCGTCAATAATAGGACCAAATGGTGAGGGGGAAGGATTGGATCAACGACGACGCAAATGACACAAAACAAATGAAAAAATATAAATAAAAGACCAAAAAAGGACGAAATGGTGTTTGGGGGTGCGTTATGTGGGTGGTACTGTTAAAGCTGGAGTTAGGTGTTGAAAGCATAAGCAAAATTGAAAAGAACATTGTGTTTCTTTCGCCCCGGTTAGCGTTGAGGTTTCCAAAGATTTTTGTTTTCTTGTGCTGTCAACTCTTCGTGATCTTCGTTATAAGCACTTCGCAGTCATTGAGGCAATATGTTACACATCCATTATTTCTAAGCACATTATCTCTCTACTCATACTTAACCCAACAACAATTCTCCCTTGTTTTGTCACAAGTAGCTCTGAAGCTGGAGTAGGAGCTGGAGCAGGGTGTGCCTAGCCTGTGCAAGGTTGATGACGACATCAACTGACAACCTCCTGAGACAATCTGCACTTTATATCAAAATAAATTGCCACAGAAAAAAAAGGAAAACAACAAAAATACTACACCAGTATCCTGAAAGATGCTTCTTCATTTGGATGAGAAAGAAGAAGAAGAAGCTGATACGAAGGAAGCAGGAACGCCCATCAGCAGGACGCGAATGATGACGACGAGGATGAGGACTAGAACGAGGATGAGGGAGGAAAACTGAACTGAAGTGCTGTGATTACACATCACGTGCGACAAGGACGACAATGATGATGGTGATGATGGTTGTAATGATGAAGACGTCGTTGTGATCCTGATGATGGCATCTTACACCAGAGCAGAAACACCAAAAGCAGCAACAGCAGCTTAGTTGATGATAAGAATATGGAAACCATTAAAAACCATCACATGATGGAGCAAAAGCTAACAACTTAGCGAACATATGAATATTAGGAAATACCCCTACCCCCTCACCCCCTTCTGTTCGTGCTGGTACTTCTTCCGCATCACCTCGTCTAATAACGAGAGGATAACATAAAAAGTGTACATTATTTAAGAGTAAAGTGCCATTTGGCTGCAATTTATGAACACAATAATTGAGGTTAAGATAAAAGGTTAAGGGGGGGGGGGTGCTAAACGGAAATTTCAGTCATATTTTTTTCTTGGAAGAAATATGAAATCATGAGTAAATCCTCATAACTTTTCATGCAAAAAGTAATACCAAGACTCATTTTACAAAAATGCATGTCAAAATATAAGACAGGAAAATCTTTATTTTTTGCCACAATATTTCGCACTGCTTGAAATAAATCACTTATAATACACCAAATACGTCATGGTCACAGAAAATTCCTCATCAAGGCTAAGTATGTGCGCGTGAGGTAGGCTTAGAAAAATTCTTTCTAATCTGCTACCTTAGGTTTCTTAAGAAGGTGTTTTTTGAAGCTGGTAAATATTCGGTTATTCCTTTAAGAAAGGATGTATATTTTAAAAGAGCCCAACACAGAATTCACTTGTTTCGAAAAAAAAAATCAATAAAACGTCTAAACATTTGAAAAAGTTTGGTGCGAAGCTTTCTTAACGAAAATGCCTGCATTTGGTATTCATGAATCTCTTCTTGTTGGATTAGTAATTATTTTTTGTAAGTCATTTCAAGTCTGAAACTGAGATAATAAATGCTGGTGTTCCGCAGGGCTCCGTTTTATCTCCTGCTCTCTTCCAAATATTCAAAAAGGATTTGCAATTTATAATCTATTCATACCGTTTCTAGATTCACACCCTTGTCCTTTCGATATGGAACTTCACAGGCAACGTTTTATAAGTTTATTAAATTCTGATCTCGACAACATTGTCCAATTAGGAATTATTAATTGTGTGCTATCTCTTGTCGTTAAAGCATAACACACTCTTAATGGCGCTTTACATGAACTGCACTTGCTGCTAGGTTCTTTGAATTTCCCCGACAACACAGTTCAAGAAATGTTTCATTCCTTCCGCTGATCGGACTGTTGTTTAAAAAGCCTTCTTTCGTCCAGAACTTACATATTTGGGCAGGTGCCCCTAACACAAGTCTAAGTCTTTTAGACAGAATCCAAAGAAGAACTTTGAAAATGGCTGGCAATATAATTCTAACCGAAACTTTACACCCCTTAAACACCTAAGCAACGTTTCGTGTCTTTTTTTGTCTAACAGATATTTTTACAAACAACGTTTTGTCGAATTATCCAGCTGCATTACCCTTATCAAGCAATTCAGTTGTCATAGTTACACTTCCAGGAATGCTTATGAGTTTACCCTAGAGTTACATTTCGGACGTGCAGAATGTTGAGTGCTTCAATCAACTTTGTTTTTCCCCCACTTATTTTAATTTATAAAACCTTAAGACAAATTTCACCTTTATCTCTTCTTAAATATTATTTGTTCCTAACGCTTCCACTATGTTTCAACTTTAATCATTTTAATCATGTTAAAAAAGTATAATAGCCGCTTGAGGACCTGGAAATTATAAAAAGGCATAAAATAAATAAAGTTGAGCTGTTGCTGTGAAAGTCATTGTAAATAATTGTTTTGTTCATACTAAAAAGAGAACTGGCTTTCTAGAAATTGTGTTTCCAGCACGTGCTCCATTTTATTCATATGATCCAAAACCTTTCCATATTTTATCTGAACCCAACTATTTGATCCTTTTTTAGTGATGGAATCAATTCATATTTGATTCCTAATCCACTGTTCACATTTGAATCAAAAAGGTCATGTTATTAGCTTAAAGGAATGAAATTAGAAATTTTTGAGAAATGAGTTAAAATGTTGGATAACATCTAATCTCGATGAAAATAATACGCCATTCGTAGAATATTAAAATTTGACTGCAATCTCTTAGAAAATACGTATGTAAAACAGTTCAGAAAAGCCATGAGGCACAGAACACCACGCATATGAATGATATTCTCATGAATACGAAATATTTCCTGGTTTCAAAAAAGATGACCAATTTCAAAATTCGTGCTTAACCCATAACAACCCACAGTTTGAGTTCTGATTCCCGCAACGAACAGTGCAACCGCAATTTACGTCTGGTGCATTTCATCAAAAAAGCCACGCAATGATGCTTTACTGCGTATGGTCATATGTACGAGTATTATGTGCATCCTAGTGCTTGATACTTGATGCCCATATTGCCTGGTACAACCGCATATTGCTCTTCGCTTTCCAGCTGTTTGGTTTTTGGTTATATCCGAAGGCATCTACGAAAGAAAGTCCATGATGCACGCTACGGCACGGCAAGGCAAGGCATGGCATATATGATGCAGGACACACATGAATTCACGCACAATGTTTGACCTTTTAATTCTCATTCCAAATCCAATTTCGTGCATTTTGTTGCAAAATTCTATACGTCTATATTTTCAAAAACACATCACGCATAAACTTACACAATCCTAAGCTTAAGGATTTTGGTCATCTGGCCAACTATACAATTCTACATATATGCAATTAGCAGGAATATAGCTTCCAGCTTGATTTTGCATACCTACCCATACATAACCTATGCGCATTTTACTTAACATGGATATCTGCAAAATCTTTGTGGCTGCAAAATAAAGGCCAGGCATTTATGTTAGGAGCGTTTACTTGGACGTGTTAATCGAGCATATGCATCGATATTGTAGTAATGGGATTTTGATGTCATTTGACTTAAAGCTAAGGAATAAATTAGAAGAATGACAAAGTGTATAAAGGAATCAAGGACAATTTTGTCTGATGAAATTTGTTTGATTTTCATTTAAAGCATTAGCATTCAAATCGTAGTACGTGGAATGAAGGAAGCAATTTTATAAAACCTTCAAAACCTTAAGAACTATAGCTAGTTTTTACTTTTTTTTTAATGTAAGTTGTGCTTACCAAAACTTAACAACAAGTAATTTAAAAATTCAATAAGAAAAGTATGAGTATACGCCAGAGTGAATCACTATATACATACGTTTTATATAATTTGAGTTGTCAAAGGTGTAACTAACTCGGCTTTTCTTGTATACTTATTATACATAGGTATTACTTCCAAATCGATGTAATTAATCGAAATGTTGGAACGACATTGACACCGGAACTACTAGAGGCGCAGAGACATAGGGCCTAGGGACATAACGCCCAACTTTTTTTTTTTGGGGCTTATGTCTCACTTCGGTGGGACATAAAACCGAAATATAATTTGGGCCCTAAGTCCCACCCAAGTAAGACCGAAGCGCCAAATAAAAATGTTGGGGCACATTTCCCACTTAATTAGAATCACCAAATGACAAAACTTGGAGCACTTCAATACCACAAGACTTTGTTTTGTGGAGTTTAAATCCTGAGATTCCGCGAAGCGGGCCACCCACAGGTGCTTTTATTCAAAAAAGCTGTTGACATTGGCGCCTACCTGGCGACTTTACATACCCTAAGCGGAGCAACGGAGTTGCGTGAGCGGGTGTGACCCCGAAAAAGGGAGTTAAAATCCTGAGAACCAGCGAAGCGTGCCACCCGCAGGTGCTTTTATTGAAAGAAGTTGTTGATATTTTTGTGTTATCACCGTATCAAAAAATTATTGTTCATTGTATTGAAATACAAAAACTTTTTATTCTTTTTTGGCTCTACAAAAATTTGGGGACAATGTCCCATTTTTAACAAACAAATTTGGGATTTAGGTCATATTTGAGTAGGACTTAAGGCCCAAATTCAATTTTGGTTTTATGTCCCACCAAAGTGAGATATAAGCCCCAAAAAAAAAGTTGGGCGTTATGTCCCTGGGCCATATGTCTCTGCGTCGAACTAGACCTATGTATATTTGTTTTAGTGTTTTTTAACTTCCCATAGGAAGTTATTGTAATGGGTCCGATTTGTCAAATTGAAAATTTTGACATTTCTCGACGTTTCAAGGTCCCTAGAGTCGAAATAAAAGATTTTTAGAAAGATGTCTGTGCGTGCGTGTGTACGTACGTCCGTACGTTCGCGACGTTTTTTTCGTCGTCCATAGCTCAAGAACCAGAAGAGATATCGACTTCAAATAAATTTTGTTATACAGATAATAAGGCAGAAAGATGCAGAAAGGGCTCTCAAGAAAATTTTGGTTGGTTTTTTTACGATAGCAGTTTAAAAACAAGGTGAAAATTTTGGTTAACCCTAAATATCTCATGAACCAATGACGCTAGAGACTTGAATTAAATTTTATGTTATATATTGTAACGTGATACAAAACAATTATATTTTTGGAAAAAAATTCAACTAACGGTTTTTTTTTATAAATCAAAAAAACTGAACAAAAAAATTTGTCAGTTCGAAAATTTTACGACTAAAATATGATTTCATCTCCAAAAAAATTTTGTGCAACGAAGAATAATGTTTTTGACATCTGATAAAATTTTGAGAAAAATCGATTCGACAGTTTTTTTAAAAAAAATAATAACCTAAAAAAAAAATAAAAAAAAAGTTGGTAAAAATTGAGTTTTGATTCAAATATCTTTTCAAGACTTTGAGATATTGGCTTTAAACTACTTTTATCTTTCAAAAAATATTGTTTTCAACATTCAGTAAAATTTAAAAAAAAATAGAATTGACAGTTTTTTTACAAAAAATTAAAAACCGAAAAAAAAATTTAACAAAAGTTGGTAAAAATTGATTTTCGACTTAAATATCTTTTCAAAAATTTGAGATTATGGCTTCTAATTAATTTTAGCTTATAAGAAATATTGTTTTCAACATTAGGAACAATTTTGAGAAAAATCGAATTGACAGTTTTTTTACAAAAAATAAAAACCTAAACAAAAAAAATAATTAAAGTTGGTAAAAATTGATTTTCGGCTCAAATAGCTTTTCAAAAATTAAAAATATTGGCTTCAAACTTATTTTATTTCACAGAAAATATTGTTTTTTATATTCAATAATTTTTTTATAAAAATCCAACAGTCCGTTTTTTCATAAAAAAAATAAAATCTACAAAAAATAGAACGCAAATTTGGTAAGAATTGATACATTTAGACAAACTTTTAAGCAAGACAAATCGATAGACGGGATGGGAAGTTATCAGTGTGGGTCGCATCCCAGCCTCTTTTTAGTAAAAGTTATCATCTGGCATTTTAAAGGGTTAAGGGCAAGGCTTGTAAAAAAATACGATCATAGGTGGACTTTATTATTTTAAAAATTTTCATGTCGTCAGCAAAAATGAGAACTTCACTTGGTACATGGTTAATATACAGGATGAACAGAAAAGGGCCAAGATGGCTTCCCTGAGGAACACCAGATTGAGCAACAAAAGGTTCTGAATGGCAATTTCTAAATGTTACCTCATAGGATCTGTTTTTAGTGTATGATTTGATCCAAGCTAAGAAAAATGGTGGAAAACCAAGAGCTTTAAGTTCAAATAAAATAATTCCGTTGCTAATTTGGTCAAAAGCTTTAGAAAAATCAGTACATACACAGTCAACTTGTTCTAAAGCATTTGAACATATTTTTTAGAATTGTGAGGAGATTTATAACGGTTGATCTTTTTTTTCACAAAACCATGTTGCTTTTCGCAAATGAGATTCTTACTAAAAATTGCTACACTTTCACAAAAAATTTGTTCAAACAATTTAAGAACGCGGGAGAGCTTTGCAATGGGCCTGTAGTTTCCTTTATCCGCCTTGTTACCTTTTTTGAAAATTGGTGTTAGAAATGACTTCTTCCATATACTGGGAAATTTGCCTGTTTTAAAAGAAAGTTTGAATATGAATGTTTGGGTGAAAATTATGAAAATATACTTTATCAACTACTTTAGGGCTATTGACTAATGACTCGAGGAAATAATAATAATAACCATCTGGCCCA
The DNA here is from genome assembly GCA_920104205.1 of Eupeodes latifasciatus. Classification (NCBI taxonomy): domain Eukaryota; kingdom Metazoa; phylum Arthropoda; class Insecta; order Diptera; family Syrphidae; genus Eupeodes; species Eupeodes latifasciatus. The sequence goes on along the minus strand of OV049926.1, from coordinate 23,727,030 downwards.
TCTAGGTTAAATTTTTCGTCGAAAAAAATAACCTTTCACCAATCATTTGCGGTTATTACATTTTGCACATCCCAGCTCATGTGATCTTTCTCGAAACACAAGCGTTGCTTCTTCCTTGCGTCATTAAGATGTGGTTTTTTCTTAAGCTTCAGGTGCTTTAAGCGTTTAGCATGGTAAATCGTGCATTTAACAGTGGATAAGCTGGCCTTAACATTAGCTTTCTCCCTAGTTTTAGCTGCCGATAAAGCTGAATTTGACTCTATTCTAAGGATACTTCGCGTTTCGCGAAGTCTTAAGGCAGAGGAAGTTTTATTTTAAATTTTTGAGTAAGACGATGGGTTTTTAAATAATTGCTGACACAATGATCACTTCGATTTTTTTTGGGCTATAGCAAAGTATGAAAGATCTTCAGAGCAATAAACATCTATTCTTGCCCTTTTCTCCTGGCTTAGACCGTAGGTACAGTCTGCACTACTGTTTTGGGTACAGTCCGCAATTATGACGTTTCTGGAAGATTTCTTCCAAAGATGTTGACGGGTGTTAGGTATTGGTTTAGGGTTTCATCTGGGGTGCTCTTGTATCGTAGGCGAAGTTGGTGTCGTCGAATTTGTTTTTGGGGGTGCTTTAGAGCAAAGTGTTGCACTTTTTTTTCGTTTTTGTGGAGTTTTGGGTGCTTTACGTTTAGTATTTTTTTTAATTTTTCAATAGGGTTATTTTTTTGTTGCATGTACGAGTAAGGTATATGTTTTCTTTTAAACACTTTTATTCTTTTTACGGTTTTTTGTTGGCCTTTTGTTTTTATTTAAACAAGGAACTCGCACGTGTATTTCCGGATTTTTTTTTTAAGTTTTTAAATTAATTAAATGAACAAACTTCATACACGAATTTTTTGAATTATTTTAAGTGTTCAGGTAAAAAAAGTAATTAAAAAAAAAAACGTGAAACTGTGCATGTATAAATTTTAATTTTTTTTTCAAACAAATTTAAATAATTTCTGAGTGATGAAAGCGACCCGGGCAAATGATTGACACAAAAGAGGCTGACTTTTGGCAGTCACTCTTTTTTATAGTCAAACGGCAGCCCTCAGCGTGGCAGTCAATTTGGACGAGAGAGCGTTTTAAACATGGCGCCGGAAGCAATTCCAGAAGGACCTTTTCCCGGCCGTATTTTTGACCAAAACATAAAACTTTCCATTTAAAAGATCATTTTTATTTTTTTAATAAGTATGTGTGAAAAAAGTTAAGTTTTCTGGTCAAATCGGCGCAGAAAATTCATCCGGAAGCATCTCCATTGCTGAATACATTGATGCTTTGCAAATGTATTGGTTTTCATTGAGTCAAAATATTGCCATATCAATTTTATATTTCTCTTAAGCCAACTCTCTTTAAAAGCAAATGGAGGATTTCAGCCCATTGCTTGCATTGATCGCTTTTAAAGATCCTCTTAACTCACCACACCCACATTCACTTCCATCTTTATCAACACCGCTGCATTGTCTTAAGGTTGTACTAGATTAAATTAACTTGAAGGGAATTGAAAGAACAGAAGGTTCCAATGTTGGCAATTTGTCTACCGCATGACCTCAACTTTACCGATGGTTGGTTTAAAAAAAAAAGAAGATAAAAGTACAAAGAAATTAAAAGCGTTTCCTACAAAGGTGATTACTTAAGTCAAGAAAAAGGGGGGTGACATTTATCAATATTATTAATTCCTGATCTAGATTCTAGAACAAGAGTGTTAATAGCGTTAGAAGAAAATACTATATCGAGAATTCGATATTTTGAGTTTTTAATACAGCTTGTTTGCTGTAAGTCAGTAAAAAGGATTTTATCGATAAAATATAGTTCCAATTGTGAAGAAGAGAGAGAGGCTTCAAGGCAAGATTAGTCTTCCGATGGAATCCAGTCAATGTGTGGTAAATTAATCACCTAGAAGTAAAACATTGGTGTCAGAGCAGGACAAAATGATAAGAAAGTCGAATTCTAAGGAGAGTTCGCTATAAACAGACTCTAAACATTTTGGAGGAATATAAACGTTTAAAATAAAAAAAGTATTAGTGTGTACCATTAACTTTATACAGACCAGTTCAATTGATAGTTCAAACGGAAAAGATACAGAAGAAGAGAAATGTGTATTTTTTACCGCTATGAGAACACCTCCACCTAAATCCTTTGCATTACCAACATAACGATCATTTCTGTAAACTTCGAACTCTTGACTAAAAAGTTCTGTGTTGGAAAGGCTTGAATTAAGCCAAGTTTCTATCAAAACCAAAACGTCGTGTGGAAAGTTTTTTTGATTTGTTTTCAAAGAAACATCTCGTTTTTGACTTTGTATAAGTTCTTTGACCAAAGTCTCTCCGGGCCATATATTTGTATTGAAAATAGAATCAAAGAACGTGAGATTCTTTACTAATTTGAAAGAGGAAACAAAGCTAATTGGTTTACTGATCTTAGTACACTTAATGGATGAGCTACAAGGTATGCTCTTGGTAGATACTAATTGATAAATTTAGTACCCGAAATAAAAGACGACTGAAAATGGTTTAACTTAAATTTATTTAATAATGTATACTTTAATTAGAGCTAGATGTGATCAACGCTGAAGGCGGAAAAGGAAAAGAAGTGAAAGTGATCGCAAAAAGGCGGCGAAAAAAAAGGAATTATATTTATTTGACAGCTGCATTGAAGTTGTCATCGTTTGACAGCGGCAACAGAGTTGCCAGAATATATCAACTTCCCCTCACTTAATTTGGATACCGTACGACCTGTTTTCGGGGTCGCTCAGATCGTCTCAGTTCCGGTGTCGTACTCGAGGAATTATTATCTGGATTCAAAGTTTGCTGTGATGATTCCAGATTAACGTTAATTGAAGATGAAGCCGAATGCAGCGTAGTATCGTTGTCACTTAAATTCTGTTGTTCAAATCTGTAAAGATCAAACTTGATGATTGACTGTCATAACTGTCAGTTGGAGAACGAAATTTCATTTGGTTTTGATGACGACGGAATGTCCCTGTGCTAGCTCGTACGAGATACATTCTCCTTCCTAAATTTCGTTCTACCACTGCAGGAATCCATTTCTGTTTACGTTGGTACTGGCGTATGAAAACGGGTTGACCAATAGTGAATTTAGTCTTGAATGTAGTAATTGGTTTTCTGGCTTCAGGGATCATCGCGGAGAGAATAGTGCGATGTTGCCTTCCATGGAGCTTTTCGGCTGGTGAAATACCTTCTTCATCTGGTGTGGAACGATATGTGGATAGAAACACCAAAAGAGCCTCGTCCCAATTTGCTGTGTCCACCAAATTTTTTCGAAGTGCAGTCTTAAAAGTCCGTACCATTCTTTCCGCAGCTCCATTGGATTTTGGATTAAAAGGCGCTGATGTAAGGTGTTTGATTGCGTTTCTACGGCAGAAAACTTTGAATTCATTCGAGGTGAACTGAGTGCCGTTATCAGACACTATTTCTTTTGGAAGTCCTTCTAATGCGATTTTTTTTGACAAGCAAACTGTGCTTATGTGCCCTCTTCATTACAATTATTGCAAACTGAATTTAGGTGTTTGCACTGATCACTGTTGTGATAAGTAATACAGCCAGGGCAAGACTTTCTTACACGATAATTATCATTGCACTTACTTGAATGGCGTTGTTCACGAGCATGGTTGAGCTGATTGACTTTGGCAGTCGATTGTGCCGTTGCAACGTTGTTCCCCTTTAAAATTTAAGTGGCTGTTTGGGTTGATTTAAATGCTGTCACTAGTTCTTCGATCTCTGCTAAGGTCGGATCTTTCTTCTGGGTTGCAGACATGCGGATGGCTTCGTGTGGAGTGTAGTATACGATCATATCTCGAATCATACAGTCGGCGTATGATGTACCACAGCCTTCCTTTGTGCAAATGAACTTGCAGTCTCTGGCTAATCCCCTCAAATCGGCTATCCATTCGGCATAAGTTTGGTTAGGAGTCATTTTCTGTCGCAGAAATTTGCATCTCGATGCGAGTACATGCAGTTTTGTTTGGAAATGTTTTGTCAATTGAGATGTTAAATCTTTGAATGTGTGTATACTCACATCGTTGGTCTTGAACAGTTTTTGGAGTACCTCATTTATGTAATTACCGCAGGTTGACAAAAAATGTGCCTTTTTGAGGTTATCGTCTTCTACAGCATTGGCCTTGAAGTGTTGTTGAAGTTGGAAAACATAGTTTTCCCAAGTTTCTTTTTCTACAGCAAAAGCGCGAAACTGTGGAATAGAGTTTGATGTCGAACACGTGGGGTTGGACGATGATGAACTCTTGCAAAGTTTCTCCATGCGTTCGGCATTGGATTGCAGCACTTGCTCCATCCATTCCTTCTGCTGTGCCAGTAATCTTTCGACCAATTTAACATCCATGGGTTCTTTCTAATTACCTCGTCGCCAGATGATAAATTTAGTACCCGAAATAAAAGACGACTGAAAATGGTTTAACTTAAATTTATTTAATAATGTATACTTTAATTAGAGCTAGATGTGATCAACGCTGAAGGCGGAAAAGGAAAAGAAGTGAAAGTGATCGCAAAAAGGCGACGAAAAAAAAGGAATTATATTTATTTGACAGCTGCATTGAAGTTGTCATCGTTTGACAGCAGCAACAGAGTTGCCAGAATATATCACTAATTATGAAGTTATATCTTTTGGCGTTGTTACTGGGTCCAGACGAGATATATTTAGATTATATTTAGTGTTGATAACTTCGAAGTGAGAAAGAGAGAGAATTATTAAGCATGTAGAATTTAATACTTCCAAAAATGCAATGCTCCTCTCTCTCCTGTCGTTAAACCACCATTCATTTGCATTCAGGAGAGTAATCAACTTTTAGTACTTGGTGATACACAGATATCCTCTTATGAAATGATTACATTTTTGACATTGCCAACAATTTTGCTAGGTTCTAGGGGTTCCTCCTCCGACGGTGCAAGAAATTGTTCGCCCCTTCTGATCTGGTTATAATTTAGAAAGCCTTAATTAGTCTGAAACAAGTTTGAATCTCATGGATAGAATCCAAAAAAGGCCTCTAAAAATGATAAGCGATAGAACTAGAGCCAAAGCATGTTTCGTGCATTTCGTTGTTTTACCAATATTTTTACAAATATTGTTTTGTTGAATTAGCCGGTTGCATTCCACCTATTAAGCAATTAAGTCGTAATACTCGTACTTCCTGCTCATCAGTTTAGCCTTCAACTCGATTTCGGACGTACTGTCAAGTAAAGAGATTCTGTTTTTAACCGCACATCGAGAATGTGTGTTTTTCCCTCACATTTTGATGCTTACAATTTAAAGACAAATGCGCACGGGTATCTCCTCTTAAATCCTTCCCTATTTTCGTAAAGCTCGTTTAAAGCTGTGTTTAAATATAAAAATATAAAGGGTACAAACTAACCTCTTGAGTGCCTGTAATTTATTAAAAATAATCAAATTTGTATCACTGTTTTATTTGTACACGAACTCAGCAATAATAAACTTAAATCTTCAATCATAAGTACCTTTAGCTAAAGTTTTAAATTCAATCACTAATTTCTAAATCTTGTTCATTTTTCAAGCTTTTTTTTATTATCCTATAGCATTGAAAATCATTTAAAAAAGCGTAGGTATTTAAATATATCAAATATACAAATTTATCAAAGAATCTATGAACAAAATCTCTTTCATCAAGCATGACCCAAAATAACATCACCATTCATCTCATACAATTGATTTTAATGCTTATATAACACAATAATATATCACATGACACCCCACTTAATCATCTGTTAAATTGAATCACAATTCATAACTCAAGAATCGCCACAATCACTTGCCTCAAATTGAGCAAAAATGCCCTTCCTAAATACGACCTTTACGAAAAGGTACAATCTTCTATATAAGATATAAAGTGCTTACATCTTTTGATATGTCTTGTGTGATTATCCATTTCATTTGTGTAAAGCATATTTCCTTCACTTGACCATAATACGAGTAAGTAAGTCCTTTTTTCCTTTGGTTTACCTTTAAAGACATAGACTTCCTGGAACAAACACAAAAACCCCATACAAACCCTACGATTCACTTAACGGCAACCGACCTTCAGAAAAATATTAATTCCCGTAATGCTTTTTCCAATTCAATAACGATACTCACACAGGAAATACGAGTATGTTCAAGACACACTATATAAATGCCCAGTTGAGAGCATCAAGGACATCCACTGAAGGAGAAAAAGCAGAAGAAAATGAAGAAGAAAACTTCTCATAAATGAAGTAGGCGAAGAAAATCACACACAAGGGGAATATATAGGGATTGAAAATCTCAAAAGACACAGACACAAAATGGGATAAACTGGACATCAAGTGGGATTTTGAACAGAAACAGGACACATATAATTCAATAAAAACGTCATACCTAGCTATCCAACACAATTTTTCAATCATATAAAAATATTTTTGAAAAAAAATCTTAAAAGAAGAACAAAAATGTCAACCGTCACCCTTAGAAAACAGAAGACAAAACAAGAAGATGTCCATCCCCCATTCCCGTTTAAACCGACCGACGACGACGATATAATGGATAATAGAGATAGAAATAGAAGTTCTATATAAAGGACAAACTGCCACTCCAAATAATGGACGACAAGACAGAATGGCTTCATTCCATTTGTGTAGGAATAGGTTAAAAATAAAAATATTTTGACCCATAAAAGGATAAAAGAATACACACAACTTATATACATATGTAGATACAAAATAATACACTCTCCAACCTCCTATTCTGGAAAAAGTTCAGTTCGAACATAAAGTTGAACTTCATAAAGTATTGTCACAGCAGGACTAGACGAACCACGTCCCTCGTTTAAAGATTATTATAGAAGGTGTATCTATAGGAGTATTAAAAACTCATATTTTCATTTGCACTGGTATTGATTTGAACGTGGGTGATTTAAGAAAATTTTGTCACACTGGATTAAGGATAATGAAACGTATTTGTTGTTAGTGAAATTGGTTTTTCGAAAGTGATATTGATTATTAAGAAGGATTCCTTAGGAGATTTTCTTCGTAGATAATGCAACTCTAAAAAATTCTAACGGGGTCTTTAATTACTTGATTTGGAGCCTGGAATGCCAATTGATAACTCAAACTGATAACTTCTAAAATATGCAAATGATTGTAAGCCGTTTTTTAGTCGTTTAAAGAACTTCAAAATGTATGCAATCAAAAGTTGAGATTTGAACTATTTTCTGTTCAGATATGCGAGACGTTAAATCCATTAATAATATTCCACAGTTCGCCATGCTGTGGTCTGCTAAAGGTTGAGTTCTTCAGCAATGCAAAATTGACTTCTGCTACACGGACTGCGGCCATCTGAGTTAAACGAACGGGTTGGTGTATTATTAAATGACCGACAGACTTAAATTTATCATTCAAACCTCTTTATAGGATGACTATGAATAGTCCTAAATTGGCAAATTGAGGGAAACTTTTACCGTCGAGAACGCCCATATTGATAATAATAGAATTTTATCATTTCCACTAGTTGAAGTTCTCTTTATACTCGTACATTCGTTAAAGTTAATATTAAAACTGATTATTTAAATGCCATTTGACAATTAAAAATAGGGATGTTATAGCTTCAAAATGCTAAAAACTACCAAAGTTATATCTTTAAGAGGAAAATATCAGAGAATTTTGGAAAGTGTCATGTTTCATCTTTAGATGAGTTTTTCTCGAAATGAGGGAATTTAAATTTTTCTCATATTGTAACTCAAATGGCAACAATCCAATAAACTTGAAATTACTCTTAAAATATCGACAATACTTACTTACTTATTTAGGTCCTCAGACTTTTAAAGTCCGTGCCTAAGTATCGTCCCTAACGAGATATAAAGCTTCTACTACTTCTATACGCGAATTCGGCAATTTGGTTAGAGCTCCCTTCAGCTATTCCTCAATCTAGACGATTTCTTCTAGACTATTCTTTTCCATGTGCTTCCCGTTCTTCCAACACTTCTGCTCTCTTGGTTGAGTGGAGTCCGTTGCATTGAGAGTGTTTGCAATCCACTTCCTCTTTCGTATGAAGGACCCTCATTCTATATAATGTAGTTCTTCAGCAGACATACGATTGGGCCAGAAAACCTGTAAAATGTTTTTCAACGTTATTTTTCATTGGATAAAAATATACGTGTTGGTATTAAAAGTCTGCCATTTTATAGGTTATGAAATAGACTGACGTCAAAAATCGTAGTTCATCGTACTGGAAATACCTTCCAGTTTAAGAATTTTTGTTTCTTTGGTTGCAACTATTGTATTGCCCAGAATCGGAGTGAAGAACGTCTTTTGTATCGTTGGGTTCTTTTGAAGGCAACGCTAAAGTCACTTATCGCTGTATTTTCACGTGAACAAATTTAAAAACACGTATTGTATAGTTAAATACAATTTTCCAAAAAAAATTCATTGAATTATTTTCTTCCCAATAAATTTCGAAATTGAATTAAAAATTCGGCGTTTACACTGATAAAGGCCCCTTAATGAAATTCATTTATAGACAACTCACTGCACTTGAATCTCAAAATCACTTCTTTTTGGAATAGCTTACCAGTGTAAACACATACAAAGATTTATGAATCATTGATTTTTTTTAGGAAAATTAGATATATATCGAGTTTCGAAAAATACGCATTTAAAGACCCGAACATCCATACCACTGAATTTTTCCTGAAAGAAGTAATCAAAAAAAATTTAATTTTTGAATTACTTTATACCGAATTTTTCATTAACAAATACAGAAGGAGCTAGGGTGCGACCTATATACAGATAACTTGACATCAAAGGGCTCGGTAGTAAGCCAGGTAAATGATAAGTTTTTCCCCAAAGGCTTTTGAAATATTCTATTTTGTCAGCAAACTGAAAATTGAGCTTCTAAACACCAACAAAAAAAAGAAAATCTACCTTTTTTATTTTGCAGTAATTTGTTATCACCTCAACATAATATGAAACTTTTATTGCTCAATAAATTAGCGTTTCTTTAAACGCTATAATTTTGCTTTTAAACAAAAAATTATTTTCGTGTACTTTTTCGTATAACTTTAGTCTTATATCAGTGGAATTTTGAATGTCAAATTAAGTGTTATAGCTTCAAAAATTTAGCTTTTGCATTTGAAAAGCTGAACATTTGGATGCCGGCCAAACTTGTTTATTTCAGACATATCTTATCAGAAAATTAATATTTTCAAAACACAATGGGGCTACACATTTTAAAAACAAGAATTAAGTAAGATAAATAAAGGGTTTTTCAATAAGGGCGGGTTGATGTTGAAATGGAATAAAACAAGCTGTGTGTGAGATATTAACAACATTATTTTTTTTTATTTGAAAGGCGCATTAAGTGTGGAGTATGACATCATTCAAATGCCCGCCTCGGCTTCTTGCGGTGCCACGAATCCGAGTGGTCCAATTTTCAATGACTCTTCCGCATAGATCCAGCTGAATTTAAGCGATGGCCTGTTTTATGTTCAGCTTTAGGGTCGGTCGATTGTGGTTTATTCGCATAGACCTACGACTTCAACAAACCCCACAGGAAAAAGTCTAGCGGGGTCAAATCACATGACCTTGGTGGCCAATTCACATCACCCCTGCGAGAGATAACCTTATCCTCATATCGTGCATGCAAAATGTCAATCGTGGCGTTTGAGTGGCACGTATCGCCGTCCTGCTGGAACCATATGTGGTATTGTTGTCTAGGTCCATATGGTTTGGGCCATAAGAAATTAGTTGTCATCGTTATGTAGCGTCGTTGTTGACGGTGACCACCTTACTAACGTCGTTTTCAAAAAAGGACCGACCAATTACGCCACCGCCACGCGCCCGGCCCAAAATCCACTTAAGATGACTTTTGGGCCAAAATTGGGGTCCTCTTCCAAACGATTCGAAGCCCAGTCAGCGAACAAACGGCGTTGTCTATGGTCATGAAACTTGACTCCTGGGTCAGTTGGATCTTGTACGGCTGTAGGCCCAAGTCCCGACGCAAAACTCGCAAAGTTGAAGTCTGCGAAAGGCCTAGTTCTTGTGCACGGTGAGGAATATACTGCTTCGGGTTCTGCTGTACACTTTAACGGACCGCGGCGTTGTTAACGGCCGATCTTGAGTTCCCTGAACGTATGGGTGTTAGCTGATTGTTTACTGAACTGGTCGTCTCAAATTTTGCCACCAAACGTTGAAGAGTCGATTGTGAAGGGTCACCACGTCTACCGTAAAATGGGAGCAATGCGCGCAACTTTTGCGTCAACGAACACTCATTTTGATAATAAAGTTTTATCATTTGAACGTGCTGTCCAATCGTGTAACTTACCATGATGATTTGGCATAAACAACTGAATAACGAACAAAAGATTTGACAGATGTCAGCAAAGCAAAATGGCCGCCAGGGGGCGCCAAAATCTACCCGCGCCAATTGGAAAACCCTTTACAATTCCACTTTAAAGGTTTTATTTTAATTTTCATCTTGTTTCGAATAATTGAAGATTATAGAATAAGAATATACTCGTACATACATAGGTAGGCTTAGAATCTATAGTGATTTTTCACTTAGAACCTTAAACTAATTTAGATTTTTATTCGAAAACTAATTTTTACCAATTTTAGTATCATTTTTAAAAAAATTTATTTCTTATATAAACAAATACAAATTGGATGAATAAAATTAATTTTTATTTTTTGTTAAAAAACTGTCGATTCAATTTTTCTCATAATCTTACCGAATGTTGAAAACAATATTTCTTGTAAGATAAAATTAGTTTTAAGCCAATATTTTTAATTATTGAAAAGATATTTGAGTTGAAAATCAATTTTTACGAACTTTTATAAATTTTTGTTGGTTATTATTTTTTATAAAAAACTGTCAATTCGATTTTTCTCAAAATTTTACTGAATGTCGAAAACAATATTTTTTAAAAGATAAAATTAGTTTAAAGCCAATATCTCAAAGTTTTGAAAAGATATTTTAGTCGAAAATCAATTTTTACCAACTTTTATTAATTTTTGTTTAGGTTTTCATTTTTTGTAAAAAAAACTTTCAATTCGATTTTTCTCAACATTTGTGCGAATGTTAAAAACAATATTTTTTATAAGATAAAATAAGATGGAAGCCAAAATATTAAAATTTCGAAAAGATATTTGAGTCGAAAATCAGTTTTTACCAGCTTTTATTAATTTTTGTTTAGGTTTTTATTTTTTGTAATAAAACTGTCGATTCGATTTTTATCAAAATTTGATCAGATGTTAAAAACGTTATTTTTCGTTGCACAAAAATAACATACGTCCGTACGTGAGCGACGTTTTTTTTCGTCGTCCATAGCTCAAGAACCAGTAGAGATATCGACTTCAAATAAATGTTGTCATACAAATTATAATGCAGAAAGATTCAGAAAGGACTCTCAAAAAAATTGCGTGGGAAGTTTTTTACCAAAGCAATTTAAAAAAAGGTGAAAATTTTGGTTATTCCAAAATATCTCACGAACCAATAACGCTAGAGGATTTAATTAAATTTTGTATTATATATTGTAACGCGATATCAAACAAATATATCTTTGGAAAAAAATCCAATTAACTTTTTTTTTATAAATAAAAAAAAACTGAAAAAAAAAATATTTGTCACCTCGAAAATTTTATGAACAAAAAATGATTTTATCTCCAAAAAAATTTTGTGCAATGAAAAAATAACGTTTTTAACGTCTTGTACAATTTTGAGAAAAATCGAGTTGACAGTTTTTATACAAAAAAATAAAAACCTAAAAAAAGCATTACATTGATTTTCGACTCAAATATCTTTTCAAAAATTAAAAATATTGGCTTCAAACTTATTTTATCTTACAGAAAATATTATTTTCGATATTCAGTAATTTTTTTTATAAAAATTCAACAGTCCGTTTTTTCATAAAAAATAAAATGTACAAGAAATAATACGCAAGTTCGTTAAAAATTGATGTTCATTTCTCGATATCTCGTGAACAATAGAAGATAATGACTTCAAATTAATTTCATACATCCAATTTCTATTTGTTTATGTAAGAAATATAAAAATTTAAGAAATGCTACTAAAATTGGTAAAAATTGGTTTTCGACTAAAAATCTCGTTAGCAAAAATAGATTTTGAAATCAAACTATTTCATCATATGCAAAATATTGTTTGTAATTTTTAAATTTTTAAGAATAATTCAACTGGCAACTTTTTGAAAAAAAAGAACACGAAAACCTACAAACTTTTAAGCAAGACAAATAGACAGACAGGATGGAAATTTATCAGTGTGGGTCGCATCCCATCCCCGTTTTTAGAATACATATAAGTACGCTTAGAATCTATAGTGATTTTTACTTAGAACTCTTAATTATTCCTATGTAGTATGTTATTATGTCCGTTTTGTTTGCAGAAAAAATTGTAAGTAAAAGGCAAATGTTATTTAACTCTTTTTCATAGTTATGTAGAAATTTTTGATTCTTCGGAAGGGAAAATGATTATTATGTTGTGTTCTCCAAGTCAAGAGAAACGATATTCAATTGCTTGAATACGGACTTAAGAAGTTTTAATAATGATAAAACAATGTAACTTATTAAAATTGAAATTGCACTTAGAATCATAAACTAAAGTGGCTTACTTTACATTTTACTTTTTGTTTTATTGGTTCCCATCGACTTTGCGTCGAGTACTGAAAAGATTTTTCATAACACCTAATGCTCATTTATTTCAAAACACCCACTTTCTCGAAGGTTCTTTAAAGTTTAGGTACATATAAGTGCATTTACCCTTAAGTTTTCATCCTTAAAGAAAACTTTATTCGACTCTGTTGTTTCAGAACTTTTACTTCTCCATCGCTCATTCAAAAACCCACGAATATTCCTTATTTGTTTGCTGTGAAGTGTTATATACTCGTGCATTATGGACCTACTACCGTTAAACTTGACAAAAGTATCACTGCTCCTTTTGTATTTGTATATTATAATTGTGTTGTTTATGTATGCTGTGTGCTCTGTGTGTGTGTATGTTGGGCGAAAGGATTATGTGTTTTGTGTTGCATTATTATTAGTTTTTCTTACTTTGCTTTATTTGTTCGTGCTCCATGTCCTTCCTGCTCTTATTGCTCCTTCATCCTTCATAAGAACGAGAACACTCTGAAGGAAGGGAAGGAGAGTTCTAAACTCTTTGAAGTCGAGTATATGGTCGGAGGCATGTTCCTACTATATGTTCCTGTTCACAATGCAATGCATGTCCTCCCACACAGAAATTTCTCAGTACACAGCAGCGAGAATTTGTTGAAGGATAAAATCATGTAATAATAGTTTTTATTTTTATTTTTATTTTTTCCTGATGTGTTGCCACTGTTTTGTTTCCCTTATACTGTGGTTTTGATGGGATTTAGGGTGCAAAACCAGAAATGGGTCAGCAAATATTATACTTGTGGTTATGGTGGTGGTTTTATATACATATATGTAGTTATAAAGAGTTCTTCATGTTTGTAATGAAAGAACTCACTGTATCGTACTTCGGCTTTTTGTGTGCGATTATAGTGCAGAGTTTAAACTTTTGTGTAGGTATATTCATCAAAATCTTAAGCACGTTCCTAAATAAATCGTACAAGAAATATATTGTTTTAATGTAATTGTTAGTTGATTTAAGAAAAAATGAAAATAAATAAGGAAAAGATTATTATTTGTGATATTAAGTTGGTTAAGGTTTTGTTTAGTTATAAATCAATTTCTAACATCGAAACAGAATCTAGGTAGGTAAGTTATGAACACGGAATTTGTGGTTCTTGTGGGGAGAAATGTGGTTGGCAGATAAATATTTCTCTTTGAAAGACTGAATATGTTTCCCCATAATTAGCACTAGAACGCATTTAATTTTAGTTAAAACCAGTAAAAAGAAATCGGTGGTTGGATGTGGTAGGATCTGGAGGTCTGTATCTCCAGATGGCTGAAATGCCAACCAAATAGATCGCGTACTAATTGGTGCAAGACACACATCTTACATCTATTATTACGTGGAATCTGACTACTTTCTTATTTTCGGAAAAGTTCAGTCCAATTAAAAGAAAGTAAGGATCGTCCAAAGGAAAAAATTCAACACTGTATGCATTAGCAAAACAGAGACTGCAGTGAGCAATGAACCTGCAAACTCTCAGCCATACTACCATCCACAAGCGTCAACAACCAGTGAAACCAGTACTACGATATCATTAAGAAAGTAGCTGAGGCTTTCACAACCTATCAACCACCAAAGAGAAAGAATCTTTGGTTTAGTTAGCTAGTTTAAAGGGAACAAAAGAGAAAAAATCCCTGCGTAGAAAGAAGGATTATCCATAGTTTCTCAGCTCAGGTACCCGAGGAGTCCAGCACTGCCACCTTCAAAACTGGCAACCAAATGGAATCTGGTTATAGAACCGGCACGCGGGTCCTTCGAAACAGCGATGGAAACCCAATCCCCCAAAACACAAGAAATTGTAGACTTGTTTTAGCACCACTTCCAGCAGCCACTCTTGTAAATGAAACAATTGAAGGTAAATAACCATGAGACCAGTCAATGAAGACCCAGTCCCCATATTGAAGATGTTAACAAAGTCATCCAAGTTTAAAAACAACAAATCAACCAGCTCAGATGGCCCACCAGCGGAACTCTTCAAATATGCAGGTGAAGTCCTGGTAGAGTGCATGCATCAGCTTCTCATCCAAGTGTGGGGAGAGGAAAGTATAGGTACCTCATGACTGGTCAATATACCCAATATCCAGTAAAAGCTATCGTTTGTCCTGCAAAAAATACAGAGGCATATCCCTATTTATTATTTCCTTCTAGATCCTATCCAACGTACTATATGTGAGCGTCTTAAACCTTTTTGGAACATTATTATCGACACGTACCAGTGTGGCTGCAGTCCAGGCAGATCTTGGAATTGACCAACAAATTTGAAGTCGACTTCAAATCCGATAGCATAAGTCTCCAAGACCTTGTATTAGTGATTTCTGAACTCGGGATCCCGGAAAAAACTGATCCTTCTATGCCACATGACGTTACAAAATACGCGTTGAATCGTGAAAATGTGTAAAAAATCATCCGAACTATTTCACACATGTGCTGTGCAGTTTCCAATCATGGAGATGCGCTATCATATAAATTCTCCAACATAATCCTGAAGCAGATAGTGCGCAAGATTGGTGGCTTCACAATTGATTTGCTATGTAAACGCCTTGGCATTATCGACCGCTCCAAGCAAGCTGTTCCAGATTTATTTACAGCTAAAGATGGACGAAGGCGGAACGAGTTATCAACTTCCCATAGGAAGTTATTGTAATCGGTTCGATTTGTCAAATTGAAAATTTTGACATTTCTCGACTTTTCAAGGTCCCTAGAGTCTAAATAAAAGATTTTTAGAGAGATGTGCGTGCGTGTGCACGTACGTTCGTACCTCCTTACGTTCGCGACGTTTTTTCGTCGTCCATAGCTCAAGAACCAGTAGGGATATCGACTTTAAATAAATGTTGTTATTAAGATATTAATGCAGAAAGGACTCTAAAAAAAATTGAGTGGAAGGTTTTTTTACCATATCAATTTAAAAAAAGGTAAAAAGGCTGCTGGAGCTGACGGCATAGCTGCCGAACTATTTAAAGCAGCAGGCGATGACTTGGTAGGGAGCATGCACCAACTCATCTGCAAAATATGGTCGGAAGAAAGCATGCCCGATGAGTGGAATCTCAGCATAGTTTGTCCGATACATAAAAAAGGAGACCCTTTAAATTGCGCCAACTACAGAGGGATCAGTCTCCTTAACATTGCATATAAGATCCTTTCTGCCGTACTATGTGAACGTCTGAAGCCGTTCGTCAACAACCTGATAGGTCCTTATCAGTGTGGCTTCATACCAGGAAAGTCCACTATCGACCAAATATTCACATTACGGCAGATCTTGGAAAAAACCCAGGAGCTCCAAATCGATACCCACCATCTCTTTATCTATTTTAAAGCCGCGTATGACAGCATCCATAGGGAAGAGCTCTACAGAGCAATGTCTAGTTTTGGCATCCCTGTCAAACTTATCCGTTTGTGCAGAATGACGATGGAGAATGCACGCTGCTCCATCAAGGTCGGAAAAGATCTCACCGATGCATTTGATGTCAAAAAAGGTTTTAGACAAGGCGATGCACTGTCATGCGACTTCTTCAACATCGTTCTGGAAAGAATTGTGCAAAACTCAACCGTCACTAGAGGCACAATCTTCCAAAGGTCCATCCAATTACTCGGATACGCAGATGATATTGACATAATTGGAAGATCAAAGCGTGATGTCAGTGGAGCGTTTTTGAGCATTGCGACGGAAGCGAAGAAGATGGGTTTAGTGGTCAATGAGGGCAAGACCAAGTATATGCTGTCATCAAAAAAGGACATTGAACAACGACGTCTTGGACAAAACGTCACCATGGACAGCTATAACTTCGAGGTAGTTAAGGACTTTGTCTACCTAGGCACCGCTATAAACACAGGCAACGACACCAGCGCTGAAATCAAACGAAGAATAACTCTTGCAAATCGCTGCTTCTTTGGACTTAGAAGGCAATTGAGAAGTAAAGTCCTCTCTCGAGCATCTAAAATCACCATCTATAAGACACTCATCATCCCGGTTCTCATTTATGGCGCTGAGGCCTGGACCCTGTCAAAGAAAGATGAGAACGTCTTAGGATGCTTCGAGAGAAAAATTCTTCGGGTGATTTTTGGTCCCGTACGTATAGATGGAGAATGGAGGAGAACATATAACGACGAACTGTACGGGCTGTACAGCGACACTGACCTAGTTAGCAGAATAAAAGTCCAACGGCTTAGATGGCTGGGTCATGTAGAGCGAATGGACATCAATGCTCCAGCCCGGAAGGTCTTCGAATCCAATCCCGAGGGACGGCGCAGAAGAGGAAGACCGCGACTCAGGTGGCGCACTCAGGTGGGTGAGGACCTCAACCAACTTGGCGTGCGAAACTGGAGACAGCTAGCTAGGGACCGAGCTGGCTGGAGACGCATGTTGGTTGAGGCCCAGGTCCGCCCCGGACTGTAGCGCCACCTTAAGTAAGTAAGTAAGTAAAAAGGTTGGCTTACGTAAAATATCTCACGAACCAATAACGATAGCGAGTTGAATTAAATTTTATATTATATATTATGACGCGACACCAAACTAGTATATTTTTTTATAAATCAAAAGAACTAAACAAAAATATTTGCCACTTCGACTATTTTACGAACAAAAAATTTTATCTCCAAAATAATGTTGTGCAATAAAGAATAACGTTTATGACATCTGGTAAAATTTTGAGAAAAATCGAATTGAGAGTTTTTCTTATAAAAAATGAAAACCTAAAAAAAATTTGACTTAAAGTTGGTCAAAATTGATTTTCGACTCAAATATCTTGTCAAAAATTTAACGTTATGGCTTCCAACTAGTTTTGTCTTATAAGAAATATTGTTGTCAACATTCGGTAAAATTTTAAGAAAAATCAATATAATAGTTTTTTTTATAAAAAATAAAAAAACTAAAAAAAAAATAATGAAAGTTGGTAAAAATTGATTTTCGACTCAAATATCTTTTTTTTAAAGCTTTGAGATACTAGCTTTAAACTAATTTTATCTTATACAAAATATTGTTGTCAACATTCGGTAACATTTTGAGAAAAATTGAATTGATAGTTCTTTTTTACAAATAATAAAAACCTAAAGAAAAATTAATAAAAGTTCGAAAAATTGATTTTCGAGTCAAATTATCTTTTCAACAATTTGAGATACAGGCTTTAAATTATATTATTTTACAAAAAATATTGTTTTCAACATTTGGTAATTTTTTTATAAAAATCAGTCCATTTTTTCATACAAAATTTAAATGTACAAAAAATAGCACGCAAATTGGTAAAAAATGGATGTTCGTTTCTCGATATCTCGTGGACAATAGAAGACATTGACTTCAAATTAATTTCTAAAAATCTCGTTAACTAAAATAGATTTTGAAATCAAACTATTTCATCATACGAGTATGCAAAATATTGTTGTTAATTTAAAATTTTTTTTTAAAAAATTCAACTGACTCATTTTTTAACAAAACACGAAAACCATAAAACCTTTTAAGAAAGACAAATCGACGGATGAGTATGCGATCCAGCCTCTTTTTTTGAAGTGAATGAGGAAGAAACAAAATATGCTATCAACAAACAAAGTCTCATCTGTCCACCGGCTGGGACAAAACGTCACTGTTGATAGCAGTTATTTTCGAGGTACATAGATAAGTAGTTCAGCACCTTAGTGGTAATTTCATGAAGAATTACCCTGCTGCTACTTTGGTTAGACCAAACAAATGGGTTCGAAACTCCCTTCGCGAAATAAATGATGCACGTTATACAAAACTTTAGTTTTACATGTTACACTCTGCTGCGCGACGCGGAGTACCGGACGATAAGTACAAAAGTGTCCTATATGCGAGGGTGAACGGAGGAAGATATTAAGATGTGAATGTAGTTCAAAGTGCCAAAACACTCACACAACACTTGCTTGGCCAAAACGTTCCAGCAAAGAAAACCTTTTATTGACACAAGAGCGCTTGGTCTCGCCGAGACTGGACGAAACTAGCAAGAAATCGCAAACGATGGAAGAATGCGACATCTCAGGCTGTGACCCTCCATGGATCACGAGCGAGATGACTAAGTAAGTAAAAAAGAATAAATTGTTAAAAGAATCAAAACAATCAAACAAAGCAATTCTTTAGTGAATAAAATCACGTATTCGTCATAGTGACCCAATCGTGGCTTTAAAGGCAAAGATGAAAAAATGATTAACATGGAATGAATTGCTCCTGAGAATCGTCTTATGATGAACATAATATCAAGATCAACCAGAAAAGAAGTCTTATAATTTGTTACTTTAATCATCCAAACTGTCATCTCCGCCGGATCATCAAACCGCAGTAAAATAAATCACTATCACTTCGCTTTATCAAAGGAGTTTCTCAAAAAGAATATCACATGCTTAGGATAAGTCAAGCAATAAATAATCACAACACGTTGCCGTTGGAAGAACAACAAAAAATCCACCTTTTGCCTGCTTGACGTCTGATGGTATCTATTTACATATATATAAAAATGTAGATACTTGGTACCTATAAGAAAATAATCTGTTCGTCCTTCAGCTGCCAACAATTGACTTTAGCCAGTGAGCTGTCATCAGCCCTAATCTCTGACTATCAGTTATATTCAACTGGCGGGATGCCAACATCACAAAGGCTAAGACTCTCCTGAGTCCTTCTCAATTTACAAAGCAAACTTTGGTCAGGTGTGTTGGTTTATGTATATATCTAAAGAATGTTGGAAGGAAACAAAAGAAAAAAGAAAACAAGCAGAAAATAAGCAAAGAACGATGAGACGAGAGTAAACTTTTCGTCGACCACAAAGTCAGACCATCAGGAGCGAGGTTAGGCAAGGTTAGCTTATAGTATTGCAACCACCTGCTTTGTTATATACATATGACATAGTATAGCATAAAACAACAAAATGGAAGTGTAACACAACAGAAAAGGACAACAATGCAACATGAGCTTGGGCACTCTCTGGAAGCTCCTGTGTTCGTTCAAAATTCCATCGTCCTTTGGCTTTGTTTTATTTTATACTATTTTTCTACAGGTTTTTGGTAGAAAAAATAGAAAATAACTTCTTTCTCTGCGTCCTTATACCTTTTACACTTCTCTATGGGAAGACTGACTTCTTTTTCAACTTATAAAAGGATTTACGTAGCCTTAAGCTTAATATTCTGGCTTGCAACACATTTGCAACGTCATTGTCGTCATCTTCGTCGTCCCTACCCCTGAAGTTTTTGGAATTTTTCAGAAAGAATGAAGAAAAAAACTATCTATAGGAAGGGATTTTTGGTTTTTCTTCTTTCTCAAGGTTTTTATTTTGTGCTCTTGATCTTGTGGCTAATTTAAAAGGATTTTTACAAATTTTCTCAAAACAAAAACTTATCTGTTCATAAACGATAGGAGTAATCGGTGAATTTTCAAGCTTTTTAGGTTACCTAGAGGGTTGTTGTTCTTTGCGAAAGAGTTTTTTTGTTTGTTTTTAGCTAAAGACTTGAAGAATGCAGAGACAAAATAAGTTAAATTATCATAAGCTGGTTTAGTTTGATATTTTGAAAATATTCAGACTTTGATAGGGTTTATCATAGAATTCATCTTATCGAAGTAAGTTTAAGTTCTTAAGTTCAATTGGCATTCTGATTCTATGGTAGCTTTCATAACTGCCGATAAGAGATTCTTAGAAATTAATGTTAATTGATGTAGGCAACTTTTCATAAAAACTGTAGGATACTTTAAGAGAAAAGATGTAGAACTTGTTTGTTTTCTTCAACAGAAAACTGAAAACTTGTGAAAGGAAAATCGAACAGAATTCCGAAAAAAAATAATTCTTGCTTTTGTATGCTCAAAGTCCATAAAATAAAGGGTCTTAGAGGCCTTAATATTATTTGTCGGGTTTCCAAAATTAAAGTGCATCGATTTTCCAAAATTTGAAATCAAAAAAGTCCATTTAATTCAAAATCTGAAAATCATTTCATTTTAAATTTTATAAACCTAGAATTTAGAAAATAACACAATGTATTATTGAAAATCCAAAATAGATGAAATATACTTTTGATATAACTTTAATAGACCCGAAATTTTAACTTTTGGATTACTTTTTAAACAGAAAGTACCTACAAAACTATCAGAACTAGAAAACGAAAAAAACTAGAAAAAAAAAATTAAAAATGTCTTACATTCAAAAATGATTAATTTGAAAAGATCTCAAAAGCTCAATGTTTACAAGCCCCAACATTTCTCATAACAAAGAACCCAAGCAATAAAAATATATAAACCTAAGTTTTTACTACACCCAAGTCTAAAAAGAAAAAAGTCTACTTTAAATCCAAAAAATCCAAATTATAAAAAATTCAGTTATTGAAAATCTTTTATTCCACGAATTCACAACGAACAACTTGAAAGAAAGAAACAAGGAAGAAAATTCAAAAACCAAAAAAAAAAAGAAAATCTAATAAAATCAAGACTTCTAATTCAGAAAATTTGAAAATATATACAATTTACAAGCTCTGAAAGCCTTCAGTCTACAAAATCCAATTTCTATAAAAATTAAAGTTAGGAAAAAAAACAAAAATTCGATTAAACTTAAAGTTTAGAAATCTCAAAGTCTACAAAATTCAGTGAATCTAAAATCGAAAAATTCATATTTTCAAACCGAAAATTTAATTCATAATTAACTTCCTACGAAGTTTTGAAAGTTCATAGTTTGAAAAAACCCATAAGTTCTTAAATGTCTACGAAATTAAAATTTTAAAAAATCCGAGGTAAGTACAAAATCCCAAATAACAAAGCAAGTGAACTCAAATATTCTATAACACAAGATCTCCTAAATATAAAACAAAACAAAAAAATGGAAATTTAAAGTTTTGAAAACCTCATATTTTATAAATTCGGATTGAAGTACATTGAAATTCAAATTGTAAACAACAAACTCAGAAAACCCAAACAAAAAAATCCTGAACAGATTGTTTTGGAAGAATATTAAACTTTGGAAAATCAAAACCCAAAAAACCAAGAGTTTTTGAATTAAAAAAGTGTTGAAGTTTGAAAAACCATAATCCCCAAAATCCAGGAGGCTAAACGCTGAAAATCTAAGAAATAATAATTTTGGAAAATATAGAAAATATCACTAAAACTAATGTTTTCAAAAACTCAAAGTCAACAAAAACTTAAATCAAAAGCATCTTTAATATAAACACAAAATTCAAAAGACTCCAATTTAATAAAAATTGTAAGAATTTTAAAACCTTAATTCTCAAAATTTAAAATATTGGAAGTCTACAAAAACCAAGCTAAAGAAAAAATCACATCAATGCAAACAAATTTAAAATCTAAGTTTATAAAAGTCTAAATTAAAAAATATCCGAAAAACATAAGATCTAAAAAACTCAAAATTTCGAAAACTTAAAATGAAAAGATAACTAAAACTGAAAATAGAAAACTAAAATAACGAAATTCTAAAAGCAATACGTCTCCAATTTTAAAAGCTCAAGGTGCAAATGCAAAATCTGTAACTAAATCCTAAGAAACGTAAAGCCCATGAAACACAATGTTGTTAAGCTATTAACTAGGACTAGACGGTAACCGCTCATAGAGGCAGCATAGGTCTCTGAACGCTTCTGCGAAGAGTGGAAAAGGGGAGTGATTGCCAATGTCACTAAAAAGGGAGAAATGATGAAGTCCAAAAACTGGAGAGGTATTCACGGTTTGCCTACAATCAAAAGATAGTAGCGAAGATTATTTTCGAATGTGTAACGGCCAATTCATTGACAAAGTTCTAGTCTTTAAAACTTGGTTTATTGAAAAATTGGAACTTAGTTGAGTTCTAACTGATTTTTTCATCAATTTCTCGAGCGTTAGAACACTTACTAGGAGATAAAACTTCGATTTTTTAGACTCTCAAATTTTAGGGTCTAGGATATTGGAACTCTTTAATGATCAATTAGAATTGTGTTACTAAATTTGAAGTCACCGATTTTTTCAAATGTGTTAGAAAATACGGTTTTGGACGCCGACAACAAATTTCAACAACTATTATTATTCGATAGAATGTACATTGTACATATGCCAACAAATCTTACCGGGTGCTTTGAAAGTAATTTATTTTTCTGTAGAACTTTGTTTTATTAAACCGAGATTTAAGTCCTTACACTGAGTTCTAAGGATATTGTAGAAAGTGAAGAAGTGCTCGAATTCTCAATATTTTTAAAACCAATTTTTAAAATAAACCGAGAGTTATTAGATCAGGTTAATAATTGATTTTAGATCTTTATCGAGGAATTGGCTGTAAGTGAACATTTCGAAGCAACATTTGACGTTAAGAAAGAAGGATTCCGCACTGGATCCGCTTGGAACCACCTGAATTGATCACATCAAATTCTACAGATCGTAATATAACAGTGCATTAAATACCAATCACAACATCATCATTGATTTTAAGAGGGCTTTTGACAGCGTCAAGAGGGAGTTTATTTGGTTTGATTTGCTCATCTCAATTATTAAGGCGACTTATGATAGGTCTAAATGTCACGTCTTACACGAAGGTAGGTTGTCAGAGGAGTTTAAAGTCCATAGTGGAGTCGAACATGGCTACATACTATCAGCAATTCTTTTCTTATTGGTGATCAGTGATGTGCTGCAGGTGGCCTTGACAGAAAACAGAGGAATAAGATGGAGAAAAAGAAATCGTGGGGCTCATAATCAATACGGGAAAAACTCTGATGTTCAGCCTCGGAATCTCGCACTCATCCTCTATGGGAAACATTGTTCAACAAACAGTAGAACAAGTAGTGAGATTTCAGTATCTTGGAAGTATAGTCTCTACTGTCAACGGAACCGAACAAGATATAAAATGTTTGGAGGAATAACTCTCTCAGCTTAAAGACAAGTTAACGACTGTTGTACTTATACGTTTCAGCACCCCTGGAAAATAACTATCCAATTACGCCCAATCGTTTATCGCATGAAGAACTTTATAGGATAGCGGGCCAGGAACACATTGACAATATTAAACTAAGACGAAAGTGTCAGAGAATTGGGCACACGCTTCGGAAAGGTAATTACTGAAATAAACTCACTCATGAAGGCAGAAGAGCTGGAGGCAAGACAGCGCCTAGGAGTAGTTGATGACCCATGTCCGCTATTGATCACCCACGGGCTTTTGGGTCTGAGGACATAAGTAAGTAAGTTAGCTCTTGTACGAAATAAGAACTTTTATTATACAATATCCAGGGTTGACTTGACTAAGCAAAGAATCAAATCAGCTTTAAAGTAAATTAAAAAAATATGACAAAGACTTAATTCAAAACCTTTTGTAAAGGTGGTAAATAAGAACGAATCAATTTCTTGTCACACTCACAAATATACAAACTTGTATGTGGAATATTTAAATTAGTTCACCTTAGTCATCCATCATGACATTACACGTACTTTATACACACATATCCTTATCATAGGAAAAAATAAGAAGAAAAAAACAATCAAAGGTCCTTCCCATATAATGTATATTCGTATATCTCCACCAACTGCTGCTAGAGTTTGTCCTTATTTGTCATCAATGATAGCAATCTGCCTGTGAGTGGTAAAGCAAGTCGAATTTTTGTTATATACTCGTATCTATATCCCTTTTTCTATATCACTCACTATACTTTACTTACCCTATACCTTACCCTATCATTGAAGTCGCAGCATCTGCAAACATTTGAAATCTATATGCAAAGCACAATCTCCGTTTCTACTTTCTCGAGGATTACTTCAGCGGAAGTATATTAAATTCTATTACCTGAGGAAAGGCGACTGACAACACAAAAGCTGCTGAAGGTAAGTAAAGTATATGTACGGTACGTACTCGTTCGTACGTACTACGTAATGTGTATACGAACAGGAGTATAATATTATATCCGCACTATACACACACGCCTAAGAGAAGACGACCGATACGAAGGCGGTGACGACGATGACGACGACATATTCCAAGCCTCCTTTACTTACACTCTTGGGACGTGTCAATAATAACGAATATGATTCTTCTGAAGAAGTTGGCGACAACGAAGACGACAGGACGATATTAGACTCCCCTAATATAGGAAAGGAAAATATCCTGTCTCGTCATTGATGCTTTGTTACAGGGTGTTCAAATCTGTGAAATGTTCAAACGATTGAAAATTAAATTAAGTGGATTGTGAAAAATATATCAACATTTTTATTCTACGGGTATGAGTTCTATGTTTTCTTTTTTATGATCTAAAAACTAAGAAATGCAGGGGTAATATCTTCTTACATTGAATTGGGTATGGCTGAATAATCTCTTGTTATGTAAATAATTGGTTATTCTTTGTTTAGTAATGCAATGTTTCGATGTTTTATGTAACGTATTTTTCTTTAAATCATAACATATTAGTAAACCACCTTCAAAATAAAAGTATCCAAACTTCTTAATAGAAAATATTGTTAAATTCTGTAAAAAATTGTGCGTTACGCAGTGGTTAGACAGTTTTGACATTTTCAATCTTTTCATTCTATGTTTTTTTTTTTTTTTTAATACTTTAATTACATGATTTGAAACATAGCGAAGTTAATACATTTAAGGAAACACAAATTTGGTGTATTAAAATTTTTAAGAGTGATGATATTAAATTTTTAATTCAATATTTTCTATGATTTTTGCTGCCCTGCTTAATTATTGAAACTTAATTCATGGTACTTAATGATTGTTGCTAACAAGAAAACGTTTCTACGTTTTCTATGTTTTCTTAGTTGCACTTCCAAGAGCCATCTTCTCAGGAAGTACAGGAGCAAAGGAAGAGATTTTAATTACAAAATTGGCCGGAAAGTCATCTATTGTAGGTCAATTGGAAGACAAAGCCTACAAGATATTACGTTTAAAAACGGACTTAGGCTTATCAACTTCATAGCCGAGAAAAACATGGTGTTAAGTAACATTAGTTTTTCCCGACCGCATTTCCATTAGGACACCTAGCGGTCTCCCGATAATTGAACCTGCAACCAAATCAATCATGCTGCTATCGACGGAAATCACTCCTTTACCATACTTGGCGTTTGTACGTACAGATCATTCAACATCGTTTTAGATCATTTCCTGGATGGTGCTAAATAGATATCCATGGAAACTCTTAGGTTAAGAACACCGACAAGGAGAACATTCAATGTCGGAAAACTATGTAGCAAAAAGAAACTGAAAATGCTTTTGCCGACCAAGTATCCCTAGAGCTGTCGCTAAACCTTATACCACTGATAAGTTGTTTTCAGAAGTCCACTCGTAGCTTTGCCAATCCATCAGTAATGCTGTTGCAGAGGTACTCGAATTCTCACAGCCACTACCGAAGAATTCCAAGTTTGACTCCGAATGTGCTCCGAGCAAAGGAGAGCAAGTGCTTCCCGTCAGTTCTTAGTCAACAAGAGAAGGGATAAAAATCCCTTGCTTAGAAGAAGAAAAAGAACCATAAACAGCTTGAGGAAATCCAGAAATGTTTTAGCAGGAAACCGGTGCGGAATTTTTACAGAGGAGTATTAAAGAAAAAATTAGCCACCATGGGCCTTCAATGTTAATGCTTCAAATCTGGAAAGACTATTTCAACCATATGCTTAACAGCGATGAAGTGCAGGATCACTCCAACGAGCAGTCTCAACAAATACATCTACTTAATAATCAGGATTTTCAGCCATCCGACTTAAATGATATCAAGAGAGCCATGATCGCCAGGATGAAGTCGAACAAAGCTGCAAGCAATGATAGGATACAGGCGAAACTTTTCAAGTACGCTAAAGATGATTTGTTAAGCTAAAGAACTATTTGCCCGGTCCACAAAAAAAAAAGATGATCGCTTAATCTGCTTCAACTATAGAGGTATTAGGTTTTTAAACATCGCATACAAGATCGTGCTATGTAAGTGTATTATTTGATCGACTGAAGCCATTTACTGATGAATTGATTAGCACAATCTAAAATCTACAAAATCCTTACTTCTCGCCAAATCCTGGAGAAGACCCAAGAATACAACCTCGATACACATCAACTCTTCATATGATTTCAAAATATCAACAGGGAACAGCTATACAGTGTCGCGTCCAGTTCTGGTATTCCTGCCGAGCAGATACTTCATACATATTAGAATGACGTTGGAGAATGCTCGTTTCTTCGTCAAAATTGGTAGAAACTGAACCTTAAACCCACCAGAGGATTAAAACAAGGCGACTCGCTGTCTCCATATTGTTCTTAAGATTGTGGTGGGCAACTTCACGGCCAATACGAGTAGCATCATCTTTCAAAAATCCACAAAATATCTTGGATGGCTTCGACATTATTGGAAGAACCAAACGAGCAGTTACAGATGCCTTTTCGAGTTTCAAGTCTGAGGGTACAAAATCGGTCTAATCAGTAATGAGGACAAAACGAAGTATATGTATATGCTGTTATCGAAGAGCATTGTTTCCAATCGTAGACTTAGTCAGAACGTGACCATGAGTATAACTTGGCGGTGGTCAAAGAACTCATCTACCTGGTGTTAACTCTGCAAATGACATCAGTATTCAGTGCAGAAATCATACGTAGAATAACTTTTGCTAACTGCTTTTTCTTTGGTCTAAGTAAGCAATAAGGCCCTATAGTTAAGCACCAAGGAGACGTTTTACAAAATCCTCATCATCCTGGTCTTACAGTATGGTGCAGAGGCATGAACTCTCTCTCAGGTGGATAAAGGCTCTCTTGGTATTTTCTAGAGATACCAAATTTTAAAACTAAATTATGTTCTTTCTCTTAAATACATTTCTTTAGAAAGATACTCCTGTGTTTCAAAAGTGTTGAAGAGTATTTTTAGCTTTCGCATAACCACCTCAATTATTTTTAACTTCCCATAGGAAGTTATTGTAATGGGTCCGATTTGTCAAATTGAAATTTTTGACACTTCTCGACATTTAATTTTTTTGAAACACCCTCTAATTCTTATCTAAAAGCAGATGAAAGGACTTTCTCATCTAAATCTTCCATGGTCTGGTTAAAAGATGGATGCAAAAATAAAAGAAAAAAAGAAAAGACGACGAATCGAAATTAAGTTGTAAGAAAAATAATATTTCTTTTTTTTTATATCCTTTGCACGTCTTCTCCATGGTTTTGACATGATGAAAAAGTCCTTTTGGCTGCTGCTTAACACTGAGCCTTAGCTAGTTGCTCGAATTCATATTTAGAGAGGTGATATACGGTAGCGGGATAGGCGCACGTTGGGATTGCTCTAAATTGATTGAAATTGATGGATGAGTCTGTTGATGTGGCGGTGCGGGCGGTGGTTCTCCTACTGCTGATGCTCTATGGAAGAAAAAATCAAGCAAGCATCTAATAAAACTCAACTCAATAAGGATTGAATCGACCTCTTACAAGCCCAATGCCAATAAAGTGATTGTAAATGAATTGACTTTTTTTTCGTCTTCTTCTTCTTCTATGTTTTTTCTTTCATCAGGACATTCGTACAACCAAAAAGGAAATTTACAAGGATCTCTTCTTTATTACTTCTTTTCTTGTGTTGTTCGAGTGTTTAGCTTTGGGTGATATTCGTATGATAGATATGCTTCTGAATAAATGGCTATAATAGATGGATAAGATATAAGATGAAGACTTTTTCTTTTTTGATTGAACTGATATTTTTGTTTGTTGCCTGAGGGTATTCCAAATACATACGAATATAATGTAGGTAAAATTTTGAACACAAAAATGGATCAAAAGATATTGTGCTGTTTGTGTTAGGCCTAAATATAAAATATTGTTTTATGAAATATATATGTACCTATGTATGTTATACATACATACAAATGTATATGATATTTTATTAAAAAGTAAAGTAAACATATAAACGATTTTAACTGGAAAAATTATGTTCAAGGAATTTTATTTAACCAGAGAAATTAATCAATAAATATTAAAGAATCATGCTTTATTCTTAGTTTAAATCTTATTATGTTTTATATTGATGATTAAGATGATTTTCAACAATCATTTTTGATTTTCCAGAGGAAGAAATAGGTCACTTCTGCTTATGAAAAATGTCCATGTCAAGTTCAGTTTTAGTGTAGTTTGCGTAGTTTTTACTTGATAAATGCCGAAAGATGAAAGATTCGAAAGTGACAGCTCTAGAAAAAATAGGCTATTCAAAATGAAACTGCCTTTTAGAAAAAAAGCAAAATCTTCGAAAACATTTCTTCTATACAAATACAATTCTAAAATGTTGATTTTGATATTTCGGAATTATGTACATATTATGTGTTTTATTAATGTCGGGCTTTATTTTTTTGAACTTAATATTTCATAGTCGATAGGAGTTTTCGGAAAAAGCGATTTAAAAGTATTTTTTTGGATCTTGTGCTTCTAAAATTCTAGTTACAGAATTTGGCAATTGTCAACTTAAGGTTTTGGGGAAGTGGAGTTTTGTTAATCTAATTGTAATCGGCCCGATTTGTCGAATTGAAAATTTTGACATTTCTCGACGTTTCAAGGTCCTAGAGTCGAAATAAAATTTTTTTTAGAAAGATGTCTGTGCGAGCGTGTGTACAGTACGTACATTCGTACGTCCGTACGTTTGTTCGTCGTCCATAGCTTAAGAACCATTGGAGATATCGACTTTAAATAAATTTTGTTACACATAATAATGCAGAAAGATGCATAAAAGACTCTAAAAAAATTAGTCTGTGTTTTAGTGACTTGAATTAAATTTTATATTATGTATTGTAACGTGATACCAAACAAGTATAATTTTGGAAAAAAAATCAAATTAACGCCTTGTTTTTGTAAATAAAAAAAAAACTGAAAAAAAATATTTGTCACCTCGAAAATTTTACGAACAAAAAATGATTTTATCTCCAAAATAATTTGTGCAACGGAGAATAAGGTTTTTAACATCTGGTAACATTTTAAGAAAAATCGAATCGAAAGTTTTTTTTTTTTTTTAAATAAAAACCTAAAAAAAACATCACACAAAGTTGGTCAAACCTGATTTTCGACTCAAATATCTTTTCAAGAATTTGAAATTATGGCTTCAAACTAACTTTGTCTTATAAGAAATATTATTTTCAACATTCGGTAAAATTTTGAGAAAAATCGAAATCAAAGTTTTTTTTTTACGAAAAATAAAAAAAAAACTGAAACAAAATTAATAAAAGTTGGTAAAAATTGATATTCGACTCAAACATCTTTTCAAAAATTTAAGATTATGGCTTTCAACTATAGGTATCTTGTGAACAATAGAAGATATTGACTTCAAATTAGTTTCATTCATTTAATTTGTATTTGTTTATAATATAAGAAATAACAACTTTTAATTTCTTCTACGAAAATTAGTTAAAATTGGTTTTCGACTAATAATCTAGTTTACAAAAATAGATTTTAAAATCAAACTATTTCATCATCAAATGCAAAACATTGTTGGTAATTTTTTAATTTTTAAGAATAATTCAACTGACAACTTTTTTAACAAAACACGAAAACCTACAAACTTTTAATCAAGACAAATCGACAGACAGGATGGGAAGTTATCAGTGTGGGTCGCATCCCAGCCTTTTTTTTTTTGTAATGTATTACTTCAGGTTTTTGAGGTATTACTTTTTAAAATTTGAAAAACCCGTATAAAAGGCTTTTTTAGGCTATCTTAATTTATGAAGTAGAGTTTTTTCAATAAAATCCGTGATAGTTTTCCAATCTATAATAATTTGTTTCAATATTTAATTGAAATATTTATATTATTTCATATAATTTTCGATAAATCTTCCATAATTTGTTAGATTTCACCTGTTTAGCAAATATCTGAAAGCAACGCTAAACCATTAATGCTAAAGCGATTTTCAATAAAAAAAGGCAAATGGTTTTGAAAGTATGTTGTCTAAACATTCTATTGTATCAAATTTTTAAAATATATTAAAAAAAAATATAAAAATAATGTTGAAACGGGTAATCTTAAAACTTGAAATAGGATTCTTAATCAACAATATAACTTTACTCCAAAACGTATTTTTCGAAACTATGAAAGTATAAAGTTAAATGCTTGCTCAAAACATCACACACAATCAAGTAATGACTCATAGCTAATGAGAATTTCCAAAAACTAAAATACTAAAACGATTTAAATAGAATTTAGAAGGGAAAGATGTACTTTGGAAAATCATCATACAATTTATCGTAAAGAGATATTTTAAGTTTTGACTTAGCCTTTAAAACGGGATACCGACATAATGCCCAAATGCAAAATCTCCAAAAACAAAATCCCAACACTTTTAAAAATCCACAAAATCGTTATCCCCAAGTACAAAATCTACAAAAATAAAATCCCCAGGATCTAAATCCACATGCCCATAATCCACAAACGAAATCCCCAAATCTAATTTTTTCAAACTCCGTCAATGCATGTTGGTTTTCATCATTTGGGTGTACTTTTCGGAGCTAAGCAAAAGTTCAGAAGATTACGACATTTCAAAACTTTACTTCTGGTTCAAAACCAATTTTCTGGATGCGTCAAAAAGAAAACATGAACCCGAGTCAAAGTCAGTTGCCGAATGTCCAAAAAATAATTTTCCTCGCACACAAAATGTAGTAGAAGCTTGGCACCGCCGCGCCTCCTCAAGTGCATTGTAGGGATAAAAAACCCAGGATTATATGCACTAATAAGAGATTTATCAAAGGAAATGATCGTAGGGGGTCAAGTTGCCCAAATCATTTTCCCAATCCATTTTTTCCAAAATCCATGGCTCCAAACAAGATAATTTTCACAATTTTTTTCCCAAAAAATTGGTGTACCAATACAATTTTTGGCTCAACTTTCCATTAGCGCAGCACAAATTTCGACATGCTGTTTTTTTATTTGATAGATAAGTGCAAATAAATAATAATTATAGCAATTTTAGAGCGAGGAAAGATTTATTTCAATTTTAAATTAATTTTCAAAGTTCACTTTTTTACATATAACACACGCAAAAATGGTTGATTTTGACATTTCTTCCTTGATTTTTGTTCATACTTGATTTTTGTTGTTGGGGATTTCTTTAATTTTAGTGCTCTAATGCAAAAAGTACTTTGCATACACCCAAACTCGCACCCACCCCAAATCCTATAGTGATTCCAAGCAGGGGGGTTGCATACCTAGCTGTTAGTCCGCCGCCATACTATCAATTCAAAACATTAACATTGAAAAAACTTGACATTGGAATAAATAACGATTGGAAACCATTGCCTTGGGAATGACAAAAATTGGGACATTACATTTTTGGAAAAATGGACATTGGGACACACGGATTGGGAATTTTGTCCTGCAATCGGAAATGATAGATGTTGTTACCACAATTGAGAAAATAAGCAGCGGTGAAAAACGTTAATTGGAAAAATCGAGCGTGAAAACATACAAGAAGTTAAAAATAAAAAAACAAGGCGGTCAAAGGTTGAAAAAATTGAATTTTTAAAATTTATATCATTATTAATATGTATTATGATAGATTATTATTTGTTTCATTTGTTTATTTAATACTATGAATTTAAAATGTATTTCTTATTTTTGAAAAACATAGATAGTATTAATTTCTTATGTTTTTGTTGAATAAAAAGATAAACAAAACTTAACTTTGTTCTGAATTATTCCCAAAATCAAAATCCTTAAGCACAGATTCACCATATTTTGAGTATATCTAAGAAATTATGTTTGGCGCCAAACATAATTTCTTAGATATACTCAAAATATGGTGAATCTGTGCTTAAGGATTTTGATTTTGGGAACTCTGGATTTAGGGATTTTGGATTTGGGGATTTTGGTCTCGGAGATTTTAGATTTGGGGATTATGTTTTGGGGATTTTGTTTTGAGGATTTTGTTTTGGGGATTTTTGTTTTAGGGATAGGGTACCCAACCCCTTTAAAACACCGTTTTTGACTTTTTTTAGAATTTTTGAAGGGGCGTAGTTAAGAAACCTGATGTGATAGACAAATTTAAAGGCGAGATTACAATTTCGATTATCTAAATCCTTTTAATAAGAATTAATTTGTTTGTCGGATAGAAAAAATAACATAATTTTTCGACCAATTTTATTGGGGATTTTGGGTTCAAAAACATTTCGAAATGATGAGATTTAAAATTTGTATGATTTTAGGTTGACTAAATTAGAAATTTTCTGGCCGTTGAATTGTTGGAAGGTTTTGATATTAGAGGCCTTGGAAAATTGTATTTTGTGTTTCTAATGATGTAGTTACACATTTTGGCCCATATGTACTTTGGTCTTAGTTTTTGGGTTTTACGTGGGACCTAGTAACTTTCAGTTTTTCTTATTTGCGAATTTTCTTAATTTTCGGTTGTGGTTCATTTTGATTGGGATTTTGTGAATTTTGGTGTTAGGTTTGTTAGTTTTATAAATTTTGGGTGATCCAAATTGTTTCTTTTTGCGTTTCCTAGAATTTAAATTTCAGGATTGATTGATTTTAGGATTATGATTTTCCAATTTTAACACTTTTTGATTGAATTCATTTTGAATTGGAATTGTCTGTTGTTTTTTTATGTTTCAAAATTTTGTTTTCAAGATTGCGAACTATAAATTTGTGTAATGAATTTTAACAGTTTTAATCTATTGTTGACGAGCGTATTGATTCATTAGTAATGACGTAGTTTTTGACGTAGTTCCTGAGAAAATTAAAGGCAAAATAAGAATACTGTTTTGGATCAATACAAAAATATATTTTTGTATGAAAAAAGGTTTAATTTAAAAAAAATTCAAACGAATCTTTTGAGAAAACTCAAAAATTCGATATGCAATTCATTAAGGGAACGTGAAGAAAACTTCATTAAATTCAATCAAACTTCCTTCTTTCGTATCCTTATTACTTTAACTCAGACACCAATTTATATTCTTTTATTTGAAACCAAAACAAAAATGAGCATAAGTTTTCAATTTTGGGCTTCTTGAACTTGTGGTCGTATAAGTCATGTGTATAAGGATTCCATTATCCCATTCCACTTTAAAATTAAATTCCCAAAGCTAATGGAAGTCTTTTTAGTGTATTTTCTTCTCAATCACTTCTTTTTGGCACTATGCCAAAATTTAGCAGCTTCTTTTAAAGGTTGAGAAACAACAGAAGCAACAAAAAAAAAGCCGACGTAGGTTATTGCAGTCGTCTTGGTCCTGGCAGTCGTGATAGCACGGCGGCGGGCGGCGCGCCGCCGCCGCTCGTGGAGGCACCCAAGGTCTTTTAATATATCGAGAAGAACTGCGATGATGGCAAAAAGGAGTTCATTATGTGTACATAAAGGATGAAGGTATGTTAAAACACACAAATAAAGAACGGACACACATATTATCCAGACTCTCACATACTCTTTGGAGGTATGTGGGTTCCATATAGATTTGGCATCTGTATAATTCAGTTCCTCAAGCTTATGTCTTCTTGTGTTCGAAACTATAGGAAGTTCTTGGCATCTTAACGTGACTATTTATCTCTGATAAATTGTTTTCTAAGTAGGCAAGATGAACTGAAATCAATTCCATGAAAGAATTCTCTGCTTTTGTCATCGAGAAGACTTATACCACGTTTTCTTTTTTTGAATCGTTTAGTCCTTCTACCTAACTTACAACTACCTACCTATTCTCTATAAATGTACATATGTGAAGGCTGGAATGTCCTTGAATGCGAAAGGAGGCAGAAATAATTCATGTAAAGAGCTGAAGAGAACATTTTTTCCTGAATTTTATTTGTGAATTCCTTAAGACACTGGCAAAGGCAACAACCATTCCAAAGCTGATGTCGAGGTAAAAGAAAAATCACTGCGCCTTACTTTCTTTTACTTAAAACTCGTAGGCGATGCTGATGGAGGAGCCATATGGAGCTATGTATAGAAGCTAAAGAGCAGAGTGGGTACTAACTTTTTATAGATATTTTGTGTTTTTCGTTTTCCTTGTAAGAAATAATTTCTTTAAATTCAAGAACAGCTAAGGAATGTACGTAAGTAGGCCTATACTATAATGTTCTGTCACCGACAGAAGCAGTGATTTTAAAATATGTAATTTTAAGTTATTTATTTTAAGGACGTGCTTGAGAACATATAATTATGTGGGTTGCTCAGAGATAAGAGAGTTGTTTTTTTTTTGGAAAAGAAGAAAAGATTATAATGATAATGACTGTTTAAGTTTTCTGTTATAAATGTCATTTCAAGAAATTTTTTCTTCTTCGAAATAACATTGAAAACATGCTGTAATGTGGTTTCCATTTAATTTTGATTGCTTTATCAAACCTTCTCATTTATCATTCTATAGAACTTTTGGAGATTTTAACAGAATTGACAAAAAGTAAAAGGTTCTAAACTTTAATTTTAAACATGGAAACAAAAGCATTTTTACCTTGCGTTATTGATTCCGGTATTCCGTAATCGAATTTATCTTATTATTTAAAATTAACTACCATTAATCCTACATAAAAACAACATTTTTCGAAATCAACTACGCACTAGCCTTGAACCGTAAAGAGTTTTTGATTACATCAATTTCTGGATGAAAACCTCTTTTCTACAGAAGAATTCCGCATGTTTATGGGAGAAATTATTTCAATTTAAAGATTTAGTGAATTTCCAGACTGCCAGTTCCGATACTGTTTTAAGAGAGTTGCTTATGAACAAAAATTAATATATTTATCTTATTCGAAATATTCGAGTTCGAATTCATATAAATTAATGAATTTCTGGAGTAAATTTCAATTTCAATTTATGTATATATTTTAAGGACAAAGCACAACCCTAATCAAAGATAATGAGAAAAAAAATATAAGAATGGATTTTGTTTGAATTTCGAATATTTCGAGAACAGGATGAAGGTATGGACTTTATTATTTATAATTATTTAATAATATGCTTTATTTTTTTGGTGACGTAAGATAATGTTCTTAGAAAAATTCTAATCATCATTTTTTATAAGAAATTAAAAAATACTGATAAAATGGGTAAAAATTGGTTTTTGACTAAAAATTTAGTGTTCGAAGTTAGCCCCACCCTCGTTTCGATTTTCCAATTTTTGAAAGTTTTTCCTGGTTGTTCCTGTTTTTTTAGCATTGCTTTAAATTTGTTTTGAAAAACACTAAAAAATGGGTGATTTAAACCAAAACATGATTTTGACATTTCCCCCTTTTTTTAAAATTCAGATTGTCAATATTGGAAGAGGTGAGGCAGGGGAGCATTTTTTGTAAATATTTCATACTAAAAATCAATTTTAAGAACCGTATCAGTAGAAAAATTTAGAAAAGAACCGGAACAGTTGGGAATAAGTTTTGGAATTTTAAACTTTGGAAAGGGGGGGAGGGGGAGCTATGATAGGGTTAGCAGTATGTTGCACTGTTATGTGTTTTTCGGACTTAAGAAATGATTGTTTACTGAATCGGTCGCCTCAAATTTGGCCACCAAACGTTGAAGATTCGACTTTGAAGAGCCACCACTTCTACCACGTCTGAAATGGGTGCAATGGGGCAATGCGCGCAACGTATGCGTTAACAAACACTCATTTTGATAATAAAGTTTTATCATTTGAACGTGCTGTTCAATCGTGTAACTTGCTATGATGGTTTGGCATAAGCAACTGAACAATAAACAAAAGATTTGACAGATGTCAAAATGGCTGCCATGGGGCCCCAAAATCTACCCACACCAATTTAAAAACCCTTTATACTTAAATGCTTTGAATGAAACTTTAAAAAAATTTAGTTTTTATGATTTTCGATATAAAATTATTTTTGTAATGTGTGTTTTTGGAATGGGAGGGTGGGGGTTTGGTGGTGTTTTTTGAAAATTAGCGTATGTACTACTACTATTCTTAAGAAGCGACATTTAAGTCTTTGTTGAGAGAATATATCTCTTATTTAAATGTTTTCATTTTTCCAGAGCATTTAAGTTCAGAAGTTGGCTAGAATTGTTTCGATTTTTCCCATTTGTTTTAAAATTATGATAAAAGATGTCCAAAAACTTGGAACAAAGAACAGAACAACTAGAAAAAGGAAGGCTAGAGGTCAAAATCAGTTTTTGGAGTCCAAAAATAAATAAATATTAAATTGGAGCAATGCGTAACACACCGGGAACAACCTGGAACAATACAAAATGGGGGCTAACTTCACACACTCCTAAAAAAACATTGGGAACAAAAAGAGATAATGAAATCAAACTTGTTTTATCACATTTTTTTGAAAAAATCAATTGAAAACTTTTTTTACAAAACACCAAAACCTACAAAAACAACAAAAAACTGTTAATAAATGATTTTTGACTCAAGAACGAAAAAAGGTATTGACTTCAAGTTTTTTTTATCTCACACAAAATATTCTTATTAATATGTTGTTAAAATCTTAGAAAAAATCTACAGACAGGATTGGATGGAAATTTATAAGTGTGGGTCCTAATCCAGCCTCTTTTTTACTTTGAAATTGGAGTCATTTTCATTTGCCTGAAATCTTAGAAAAATATAAATTTTCAATATTATCTTTTGCTAATTTTATTTGTTTTCTACTAAGGGGTCTGATTTTTAATGACTCGACATTTTGGCAGTTTTCACTGGCGAAACTGTTAATTTTTGACATTTGACAAGTCAAACTTACGTCATTATTGAACATGGAACGTTTTATGTCACATTAATTAATTAAATCACTTTTTAGTCGTCTTGAAGAACCTTCTAGGACACTAATAGTTAAAAGGTTTGTCGATTCCTACTAGGTCTTTGGAATTATGTATTCCACAAACGACAATACTCTGGCCGAAATTTGGATAAAGAATTAGGTCTTAAGGTTTTGTAAGTTCTGTTAACACAAGAAATCAATCAGAATCAAGCAGATCAAGAGATTTCAGGAAGAAAGCAGTGGCGCTATGTGTGAAATGTATGTATGCCTTAAAAATGTCTCCTTTTGTTTAATATCAAAAAGAATCCTTTAATTGGAAAACCCCTTTTTTCAGTAGAAGATTATATTTCCTACAAAAATTGTTTCACATAAATTTTCAAATTTTCTACATAGTTTTTGAATTTTATCAAAGTCACTGCAAAATGCTTAATGTTATAATTTTACTATTAGTTCGTTCAACTTAACTCATTTGTTTATTTTTATTGCGCCTGTATTCACATTAAAATTTAAGTGTTTATGTTGTGTTATAATTTAGTTGTGAAAGGAAGTTCTTTGCTCCCCACAAAAGCTTACATTTAAATTAAATAACCAAAAACCACAAAATGCGATATTAGTTAGAAACCTATACCCAAAGCACCGCAAAAGAGGTCATCAGACTTTTCTAAATCTAATGTATAAGCATGATAAAAATACCAAAAACCGTTAAGTTGATGGCGCGTAAAAGTAAAGAAAAAAAAAAAAACTCAAGACAAGACGGAAAAGAAGTACATAATCAAGCTAAAGTGGCAAACAAAATCCACCAAAAAGAACCCCCCCCCCATCAGCTTCAAACTCAAACTCAGCCATAGCGTCAGCCTATATAACAACTGTGACAACATAGCCCGCTGTCAAAACCATCAAGAGTGCCAAAAGGAATGTAGGAGTTCTTTTCTGTTTGTTTGTCCTTATGCCACGTCCTTAGGAAAGGGATTGAGGTATAGAGGGATGCTCGGTGGTGACTGTGATGCTGCCTGGAGGATGGGTAGGTATATTAAGTTGATTGTTGTCCTGCTTTTGGGCATTTCTATGCCTAATTTTCTACTTTAAGGCTAAAGAGAGATATTGGAGTTGTAAACATTCCTAATGGCTGCAAATTGAATTTTCCGCGGCGAATGATCCTGGAGATTGTGATAGCAAGGATGACAACAAATAAAAAAAAAGGAACTATACGACGAGGACGACGATGATGAGGACAATGATGATGATGATGATGATGGGATGAAGATATATATTTTTATATTCGCCAAAACCAAATCTGAGGGATTTTTATGTAATTCCTTGAATGACATTTTGGTCCTTCGTGTTTTTTTTCTTCTTTTTCAACTTTTTGTTGTTGTATTTTTAGCTTTATAGCTGGGCACGGTCCTGGATGAATAAATATCTTTGTATCTATAGAGAGGGGGGATGTAGGTGCGCTAGAGGTAGTTATATAAATATAAGCGGATATACTTACTGCTCTTTGTGCGAATTCATGACTCGTGGGAGATTTTGATTAGGTTCTTGAATAATGCAGTGGTTAGATTCTTACTCGGAAATTGGAATTAAGCTTGAGGGGAAAAAGACATGGTGGTGGTTGGCGGTGGTGATGGTGGTCGACGTCGTCGTCGTCATCCTCGTCCTTGTCATCATCGTGGAACTCAGTAAGTTTGTGGTGTTGAAATATATTTATAGTGACGGCGAAGGGTGCTGCCGTGCCATGGTCTTGGTCCTGATCCTGGAGCCGGTATATGCTTCATGTTGCTATAATATATTGCTGCATTTTCTTCTCTCTTTCTAAGCGAATTGAATATTTAATTTGATTTATTTTTATGGTGTCATCATAAGCCGGAGGGAAGTTTCTTTTTTCTTTTTGGTTTCGTTTCATTTCTGAAGTGAATTGTTGATTAAGCAGTATCCACCCCATCACCCACCACATAAAAGATATACAAATACAAAATGTTATTTTGCAAAAGTTCTTTTTGATAAAGATAAAAACAGAGAAAGAGAGAGTGAGAAAGATCGGAGAGAGAGAGAGAGGAATAGAAAGTTATCTCTATTAATCAGCATTCAGTATTCTGGAAGACTTTTTGATTAAGTCTTTCAAGATTGATCTGTGTTCAAATTATTTTACTTTATTTTCCTTTAGTTTCAAAACTCCTTAGAAAATCGAATGGAAATCATGAAAGGGCCAAATAAGTTTCTACTGTTTCAAAAATGTTATAGAAGCTGCTATTACCTTGTTTGAAGTTGGAAGTAATTTTCTCTATATTTTTGTATAACTAGTGAACCCAAAGCATTTCGTCTGTTTTTTGATTTGATTTCCGGTGCAAAAATAAATAACAAATATGGTTGACCAACATGCCAATGAAGAAGAAGCGGAGGTAATCTCAAAGTTCACAGTTCTTGCCAAGGACTTTATCCTTAGTAGATTCTTAGAAGATTTTTAAGTTCTCAAAATAAGTTTTTGGCGAAGTGAAAATTTTGAATTTTTTCGGTTCCTAGATTTTCATAACGAAAATTTAAAAATTATGTTATTTTCAAAAAAAGATTATTCCGAAGAAAATCAAGGAAATTCTTAACATACAGTTTTGAAGACATACTCTTTAAAGTTCCTTAAATAAAAAAATTGACTTAATACAAAACAAATACAGAAATTGACTTCCACAGTTGCACTGCGACAAAACATGATAAGCTTATTAAATTCCGACTTAAACAGCATTTTTAAATGGGGAATAAAAAAACGAATGGAATTTAATGCTTCGAAAACCCAATGCTGTATTCTTTCGTTAAATGAAATATACCCCCTTGCCATTATCCATCGATGGCACTTGCATCAATGAGACTCGATATTCTCGGTATGTGTTTCGCCAAAAATTCCGCAATGTGTTTGGGTTTCTTAGGGCGATCGATGCAGGAAATTTGTCTCCCCTTCTAAACTGGCTGTTATCTACAAGACTTATATACGTACAAAGCTTGATTATAACTCCCATCTTTGGACCTGCAACTTACTTAAGCCTCTTGGGCACGTCACTTGAATTTCGTCGTAATATTTCTTGTCTCACCCATTTATTTAGTTAATTTAACGGTTTATGCTTTAGAGAAATAGCCAGCTTCATTCTTCCCTTTAAACAGTTCAATCGTAATACGCGCTTCTAGAAATGCTCATCAGTATACCCTCAAGCTCAACTTCGGCCGTACTGTCAAATACAGAGAATCGTTCTTAAGCTGAACTACGCGAATGTGGAATGCCTATCACTCTGTCTTTCCCATTCATTCCAATATTCAAGAATTCAAAACCAATGTGCACCGATATCTCCTTTCAAATCCTCTCTCCCTTTCCTAGTGCTCACACTGTGCCTCTGCATTAACATCATTTCAAAATTTTGTCTGATAACTTCAGCAGCTGATAAGTCGTTCTCCAAGGCTATTATTATTATTATTATTTATTAAACTATACATAAATGTACAAAACAATACTGAAAAGCTAATAGCTACCAGGGCTTCTAGCTGAAATGATTAAAATAGTATTTTTGGATGTTATGATGTTTTAAATTTGCCAGCTGTAGGGGGCGGTCGGAGTAAGTAAGAGTAATATATCTGACTTACTCCGACCGCCCCCGCAGGGGTTTTTAATAAATAAATGTTAAATACTTTGATGAAGATTTAAAAGTTTTAAAATTTTGAAAATATTTTGTATGTTTTGTTCGGAAGGAACCAAAAGGAGATTTTTTAGATTACATTTAAAAAGTTTATTACAAATTTCATTGATTTTCGGGCAGTCTGTAGTTAAATGGTTGATGGTCAGCTGGATATTGAGTTGGCAGAGGTGGCAAATGGGTGGGGGATCTTTGTTGAGTAGGTGACTGTGGGTGAGCTGGGTGTGTCCAATCCTCAACCTGGTAAAGCATTTGTTCATGATT
Source organism: Eupeodes latifasciatus (assembly GCA_920104205.1). NCBI lineage: Eukaryota > Metazoa > Arthropoda > Insecta > Diptera > Syrphidae > Eupeodes > Eupeodes latifasciatus. The sequence continues at coordinate 23,685,830 of OV049926.1, read as the reverse complement.
GCAGGCGTAGAGGTAGGGTAGATAACTTGGCTGCAATTTTGGTTGATGGAAGAAAAGTGGTGATGATAACGAGACCAAACTATTATTTTTTGATTATATAAAATGGAGCAAGTCAATTTTAAAATATCGTTTTTGGTAGGTTGGTATATTTATATTGCTAAGTTTCTGTTCCTAGCGGTTATTTTGGCTTCATTGTCTGCGTGCTCATTGCCTTTTACACCGATGTGACCTGGCACCCAAAAAATCTTTATCGCTTTTCCAAGTTTGATGACGTTGTCTCTGATTTTTCCGATGTAGGATGATCGATTGTTGACGTTTTCGATGGCGGCTAAAGTTGAAAGACTGTCCGTGCATATCACTGTTTTTTTCTTGGATTTGCAGGCAAATTGCGTGGCTTTTAAAACCGCTAAGGCTTCGGCTGAGAATAAAGAGAAAAATGGTGGTAGCTTTTCTGAAGAAATTAGATTGTTGTTTGAGTTGAATCTTTTTTAAATCGAGCGAGTGCAGTGTTGATGGATTCCTTCGGGCATAGCCAAGGAGGGTTACACTCGACATCTTTTTTTTTAATTTTTGGTTCAATGCCGATTTTTCTAGCATACATTAAAGTTATGTAGAGGGCTGATGGTTTTTTTGGTGTCTTTAAGCGTTTAAGGATTTTCGTTGAGTCCAAAAGAATTGGAGAGTCATAGGATTCAAGTATTTTTCCTACAAGTCTTGATGTAAGGACTTCTTTTCTTTTTGTGATCGACGAAAAACCTCCCTCAGCTAACATATTTTTTAATGGACTTGTCTTAAAAGCTTTGAGGCTGGCTCTTATTGCGGCATGATATGCTGATTGAACAGGTTGGATGTAGGATTTTGCACATTTGCCATATATAACAAGGCCATAAACAATTTTTGATAATATTGTGGCCTTTGTAACATTAATCAATGAATTCGTATGGGTCAAACTATTTTTTGATGCTAAATATTTTATGATGTTAAGCCTGGTAGCCAAGTTAGTTCTAAGAGCTAAACAATGTTCCTTAAAGCTAAATTTACAATCAAATACAATACCTAGTATACTTAATTTGTTAACAGAAGGAGTAATAATATTATTTATGTTAATAACAGGACAAGAACATGTATGTTTTCTACAAATGTGTAGGTGTTTGCTTTTGTTCAAAGAAATTTGAGCGCCGGATTGAACGCACCAAGAGTTTATTCGAGCATGGATATCATTGAAGGAATTTTCTGTACGAGATTCTCCAAGGCTAATTACAACATATTCTTCTTGATATGCCAACACAAAGACAACAATATTTCAGATATGTATAAAGTCCATCAGAAGCAATTCAATTGCAAGAAATATAGCACATTTGCTTAATAGAAAATGACAATACGAAAAGGACACCCGTCAATATGCAAACAGCCTTAGTAAACGTATAATAGCACTATCTGCATGCTTGTGAAAGAATGCGATCTTTTGGAAATACAATCATTATAAATTATTTATTGAATTCAACTTAACGATTGTATTCATTGATTTTACCTTACCTAATATTGGGACTCCAAACGAATGCAAAGACTTTAAATGAATACAAAGACTTTAAAAGAATGCAAGGACTTTAAATAAAAACAAAGACTTCAAAACAACGCAAGGACTTCAATAAAATATAAAAACTCCAAAGATTGCAAAGACTTCAAGTGAATGCAAAGAATGCATAAAGTTTTAAGTGATTGGAGAGGAATGATTGAAGATAAAATGATTACAGTATTTTTAAGGTCAAATGATTGGTGATTGCAAAATTTGAAAACCCAATCTTTTCAATTGCATTCAATGAATGCAATCTTTGTATTGAAGTCATAAAATATTGCATTCTTTTCCAAGCCAGGCTATCTGTTATTACATCTCCTTAGATAGGTACTTACCCAAAATAGCCCTCAAAACGCCTCTTATCAAAACTAATTCCACAATTATCAGAAATTTGCTGAATTTTTCACCTTCCCATTTTCCAGCATTATCGATTAATTAGATAAAATGCAAACAAATCAATTGGCTATGACTTTTCTATTTTAACATTTCAAAAGCCATTCTGGAACAATTGAATAGGAAATCCCATACAAAAAATCAATTTTCGTTTTTTAAATTTCTCAAATTTTTTTGAAGGGTTTTCTCAAAATGTCATAAAAACCTTCAGTATTCTATTCGAACAATTGAAATAAAACTTAAAATTTAAGTCAAAGTAGCCCAGTTCCATTTGTCCTACCAAAGATGTCCTTTTTCCCGTATCTTAAAATTCGTATGTATTTAAAAATTTGGGACATTTTGTTTCAATTATTTTTCTAAACCTTCTTCTATAAAATGTTTAGATTAATCTGACCTCTGCTGACTCACTCAAACTCAAAGGGATCCAACAAAGACTTTTTAAAGAAAACAGAACACAAAAGGATATAGACTTAACTAGGTATCCCCCTTACCCTTTATTCAAGATCGAGATTGAACCATTGTCGACTTTAATTTTAGTTTATATATAGACATTTGTGGCAGATCATGTGCCAAAAGAATGGTAAATTCACATTGCACATCACATGAACATTGAAAAAGTTAGTGTATTGTTGGTTCAAAAATATTTTTCAACTAAAACCAACTATACAAATCCCAGTTCAGGTACGTATGTAGAAATTGTAAAATGATGGGAAGGGGGTTTTGTATATTTGAAATGATTTAAAGTTCATTCACGCTGGTGTGAGAACTTGGTATAGAGTTGGTAAAAGTTTTGTCAATTTTTGAAAGTCGATACTCAGTAACTTTGTGCTTTTATTTCACTGGGGAGGTTACAACCCCTGAACCCTCCTCCAGCACTGATCTGACACTAATTCACAACTGTATAGCCTCTCACATAGTTCTGAGTGTTGTGTCTGTCTCTTTTGAAAATTCTATTATCATTGCTGCAAGGCGAACATGACATGTAAAGAGTTTAAGCACTCATCGATAAAACAACTCCTCCTCCCAAAACTCTTCTACATAGCTTCTGGAATTCTAGTCCTTTTTTGTTTGTTGGTTGTGTTCTCATTTTATTCGATTTTCCATTGGCAAATGAATGCAGTATTCTGATGCTTGTATGCTTTTTCTTGTTATTTTTGTTTCAATTTCAAAATGTCTATTTCATCTCAACCAAAAAACAAAAAATGATGTGAAAAAAGTTGTAGTTGTAGTTTAAGATTCTCCTCGGGTACCTATAGTTGGTAAAGAAATTTCTTTAGAAATTCTCTATACAACCTCCAGCCCCTTTAAACCCTTAAACTTTCATCGCTGGACTGCATGCATCCTTCCATAGTCTGTAGTCTGTAGAAATAATGTGTAGAAGAACTGTGAACACCACAACCGATAATCGAATCAAGCAATTTATGGTGGTTTTACTATTTCGTTTATTGTTTCTTCATTCGTTTCATTCGTACATATACATGTGAATATACAAAGATCCTTAAGGCTACATATGAAGTAGGATATGGGCTTAGTTGAACATTGAGTATAGGCAACTCTATACATACAGTTGTTCTTTCGATAGAGTCGTATCTACAATTTTATATCTTTTCTTGATTTAAACGAATTTCCGAACAATTTAGAAGCGATGTGGTACAACCAAAAACTGACCGATTGATAATTGTCTATGTACAATAATTGAGTCTGGAGAGACATGCAGAGAAACAGAAAGTCCTGGATGTGCTGGATGAAGATGAAGAGGCGGAAGACATTAAAATGTCTTATACTCACAGAGGAAGTGAATTTCGATTTAATGTTTAAGAGATACATTTATCATTGTATCACATCATCAAAAGCAAAACACATTGGATTTATCGAAGTGGAAATTTTGGTAGTTGATTAGGGCGCCAGATTTTGAAGTGTTAATAAGTAATGTTTATTATTACAATTGAATTATATAAGTTATTTCTGCGAATCAATAAAGTAATTTCTTCACTGTTATTTAAATTATTCGATTGCTTAGGAAAAATTACAATAGTAGGCAATAAGCGCAAAAACATCTCCCACGTGGATGAGGGTTGAAATACTGTATGGTTTATAATACTGTATTTTAGGTACTATGTGTCGAAAATCAATTTACAAAATGCTGTTTATAAATAAATGCTGTAAAATTACAAATTATTTAAAACATTTGAAGTACAGAATTTTTAAAACAAAATATTTTTAAGAAAAACAATATTTCATTAAAACATTGAATAAACATGAAATTTGTTTTACCCCAAAAAGTTGTAATTTTTCAAGTGTAAATTGACTTTTTTCATGACCATAGATATCGATATGATGATAGTCGTGATGATTTGTAAATTTGTATAGAATTCTGGTACATCATTTGTTATGATTTTCAAAAAGAAAGAGGCTGGGATGCGACCCACACTGATAACTTCCCATCCCGTCTGTCAATTTGTCTTGATTAAAAGTTTGTAGGTTTTCGTGTTTTGTTAAAAAAGTTGTCACTTAAATTATTCTTAAAAATTCAAAAACTACGAACAATATTTTGCATATAATGAAATACATAGTTTGATTTCGAAATCTATTTTTGTTAAAGAGATTTTTAGTCGAAACCCAATTTTAGTAGCATTTCTTAAAACATTTTATTTCTTGTATAAACAAGTACAAATTGGATAAATGAAATTAATTTGAAGTCAATATCTTTTATTGTTCACGAGATATCGAGAACCGAACATCAATTTTTACCAAATTTGCGTACTATTTTTTGTACATTTTATTTTTTTATGAAAAAACTGACTGTTGGATTTTTATAAAAAAATGTACTGAATGTCGAAAACAATATTTTCTGTGAGATAAAATAAGTTTGAAGTCAATCTTTTTAATTTTTTTGTTTTGGAGATAAAATCATTTTTTTTCGTAAATTTTTCTAGGTGACAAATATTTTTTTCAGTTTTTTTGATTTATAAAAAACCTTTAATTGGACTTTTTTCCTAAAATATATATGTACTTATCTCACGTTACAATATCAATATATAATATAAATAAATCAAGTCTCTAGCTTTATTGGTTCGTGAGAAATTTTGGGGTTAACCAAAATGTTTTTAACTTTTTTTCTAAAATTGCTATGGTTAAAAAATGACAGACTCATTTTTTTTAAAAGTCCTTTTGCATCTTTCTGTATTATTATCTGTATAACAAAATTTATTTGAATTCGATATTCCTACTGGTTCTTGAGCTATGGACATCACTCTACAAGTCTCTTATTTCGATTCTAGCTACCTTGAAACCTCGAGAAATGTCAAAATTTTTAATTCGACAAATCGGACCGATTACAATAACTTCCTATGGGAAGTTAAAAAACATTAAATCATGTGCTTGCTTAAAACCAGATAAAGAACTGAAGTATCAAAAATACATTTTGGGGATACATTATTTTGTTATATAGTTTTTTGGTCATACAGTATTTTGGAATAAAATATTCTAAACTTACAGTGTTTCGAAATATAAGGTTTTAAGATATACAAAGTTATGAAAAAACAGTTTATATGAAAATGTGGTCATATTGAAATAGTATTTCAGCCCACTACGAGTATTGGTTCATTTCAGAAAAGGTATGAAAAATTTCTAGAGATAAAATAAAACTTAGAGGAAAAGATAGATTTAAGAATTCAAAATTTAGTAAAGAATACTTTACGTACATATGTTTGTAAATTGCAAGCATTTTTGCTGTTGTACATTTGAAAGTAATAAACTGTGCATTTACATTGAAGGGCGACTTAAATTACTACTACACTAACGTTCAAAGTAAATGGTCAAAGCGTTGACTTTCTGAAAGAAAAATGACGTCAAAACCTGTCCCAAGGGTATCACGTCGTGAAATCGTCAACAAAAAATGCTATCAACGCGTTGACAAGCATATTGACGCTCACGTTGACAAGTATTTTTGTGTCAACGCGTTCACTCTTTTCTGTGACCGTGTAATGTGTGGAACAATGCTGTTGGTGCATGATGGCTCGTATTTAGGCCGGGTTGTGATCGCAATGACTGTGTCCAGAATTTTGTACATAGTATTTATATTATTAGTGTAATCCCAAAGCAAAGTACTCGTACAATATGAAAATTAAGTTAACAGATTGTTTTATAAATTAACTAGCGGCCCGGTACGTGCTTCGCTACGTATAAGGCAAAGTAATAAAAAAATGATTATAAAGTTCATTGATTCAAACAAAAAACTATTTTAAATTGCTAGCTATTTAAAAGTCCAAATGACCCAAATGATATATTGTTTATATTTTATTTATCAGCAAAGAGTAAAAACTGTGTCTTTACATAATAAGGGTAGTAACATCTATAGTAGTAATATAAAAAAAATAAAAAATAAAAAAGAATTGGGTACTCTTACAATGGTGGGTCTATATGGGTATATTTTTTGTTTTTCCATTTTGAGCATGAATAAATAAACAGGGGTATCGACTCTGGAACAGGCAACATAAAGTTGGCCATGTGAAAACATGATTCCTCCAAATTGACACCACAAACTTGAAGTGTTTGCCCTTGGGCCTTATTTATGGACATCGCAAATGATAAACGCACAGGACACTGTAATCTTTTGAATTCAAATGGCATATCAGTTGGAATCATAGGGATACGCGGTATCAAACACACTTCTCCTTTTGATTTACCAGTTAAGATTGTAGTTCAATCAAATTTGGCAATAACTTTTTCACTGCCAATCTGGTGCCATTACACAGTTTTGGTGGATTAATATTTCGCAATAATATAATCAGATTCAAGCAATGCGGTGGTATACCAGCCGGTTCCAATGAATTTAAAAATTCAATTGGATAATTCATTGCTCATCTTGATTCATAACACTGTCAATTGATTTATATGTCGTGACTACACCTGGAAGTTTCGCTTGAATTTGAAAATTAATGGCATTGATATGAATGTTCTTCGGTGCTAAAATGGCTCGTTCTCTCAAACAATCATGATTTCTGTATTTCTGAAGAATATTTGGAAAAACAAATTCAATCAACTCATCTATAGATTGCGCAATTGTACAAAAATTGTTCGGTAAAGTGATCAATCCGTTGGTACTGTCGATTGGTATTTTGCATCACCAATTTCTAACAATTGTTTTGAAAACTCATGGGCAGTTGCATCATTATGTAGGTGAATACGCATATTAATGTTCAGTTTCAATTTTCGTACATATTTCCAAAGAACTGATGACTTTCATCAGCAGGAGTTGATCGAGAAATGACAGGCAGTGTTTGATGAAAGTCCCCTGACAGCAATATCAGAGCACCACCAAAAAGCTGTTGATTACCGGGTAAATCTTGCATTGTTCGATTAAATGCTTCTATTGAATTTTTATCCGCCATTGTGGACTCATCCCATAAAATAATTGACGTTAATCGCAGAACTTTTGCCGTAGCAGAATTTCTCGAAATATTGCAAGTTGGAGTTTCAATCACCTGTACATTCAAAGGGAATTTTAATGCAGAGTGTGCGGTCCGACCACCTTCTAATAATGTAGCAGCAATTCCCGAAGATGCAAGTGCCAATGCAATTTTCTGTTCCGATCGAATAGTCGCTAAGATCAATGATCCAACGAAAGTTTTGCCTGTACCACCAGGTGCATCCAAGAAATATAATCCACCTGCATTATTGGAAACGGCTTGCATGATTGTGTCATATACATGTTTTTGTTGAATATTCAATTTGGTGCTATTACAATTTTGTGATTATCAGATGGCATACGATCAAGAGCAATTTTGAACAATTGAACTAATGCGTTATGCTGATGGAAAAACCTTTATAGCTCACGAATAATTTCTAGTCTTGTATTTGAAACAATTGCACAACGTTGATCCAATTCACGATTTTCATCACCAATAAAATAAATTTGCAAAAATTGATGATCAGCGTCGGGGTATCACAATAACGAACCAGCTTGATGATAAATCTGGCCCTGAATCTGTAACAATGCAATTTTAGGCAGATAATGAATCAGAATTTTTAAGACTTTATGATTCAGATTGATATAAAAATGGGACAATCCTGTTGAGGTATTTACCTTAAAAGTCGGTATAAAATTATCTCTAATAATTTTAGTAGCACCAAAAGAAGTCCTTTGACTGCTTTGACGTTTGAGATGTCCCAAAAATAAATGAATATAATGGTTCGGGTGGTGTTTCTAATGTTGGCAATCTCACTTTACCATTAGCACAACACATTCCGGGCGTTTCACCTGGAAAGTTAGCCGCATCACAATGTGGACATATTGCGTCCATCATTCCAATGTATCCGTACATACTATAATCAATCTGACTATTGTAATTAAAAGCAGCACGCAGCATTTCATCCAAAACAGCACGACGTATTCGTGATTAAGTACAGGTACAGGGTCAAAAGATCTATTCTGTGCAGTACGTTCACGTTGCGATGCATTAGCTTGTGCGCGTTCATCTTTAATCTGAGATCGTTTTAATAATGCCACTTGATTTGCATTACGCGTTCGCCGGCCTATGTTTGGTCGTCTTGCTCGTGGCATTTTACCTTCACTCAACAACTCAACAATATTTTGGAAAATATAAACACAAAGCAATAACTCAACAATATTTTGGAAAATATAAACAGAACAAAGCAATAATTATCGCTGATAAAATGAAATGACATATGTTGATATTAAATTTGTTTGACAGAACTAACGTTAGTTTTTTTGTCTTCGATTGTTTTGTCAAAGGTTCAAATTGGCTTTTAAGTATAGTACAAATTGTTTGTATATGGGAGTATAGAAAGATGTTGATTTTACACTTTTTCAAGATTTTTTTTAATTTTCTCTACGTACAAACCTTCTCTGGACTTCCACGAATAATTCAAGACCAAAATTAGCCAAATCGTTAAAGGCATTGTTGAGTTATAACATTACAACGAAAAGTGGCATTGATTTTTATATATATTGTTTTGTTTTTTAATGTTTTGATTATAATTGGTTTCAAAACTATAAGTCTTGAAAGATCGACTGGCAGTGCAGTGACAGACAAGTAACAGAGAAGGCTCTATCTATCTTGTAATATATGTGTGGCATTTTTGTTTGCAGTAATCAATTAAAAATAGTTCTGGAATAATAGCTTTTAAATAAAACCGCGAGGCCCAAATAATTAATTCATGAATATTATTGATCAGAATCGATGCGGCGATTTACCCTGTGTGTCCGAAATCCCCTTTTTATGGATAAAATAGTGATCCAGATATGATCAGTGATGAGACTATAAAAACATGTTTTCCTTTAATGGACGATTACTAGTTCTTAGGCCTTTCTATCAAATTTGTTTTAGAGGCAAATTATTTATACCGTTTGACCAGATCCAATGCACCCTCTTTGAGATTAATAAACGTCCTTACAAACAAAATTCTTTAACCATCAATACCTATGTGACTTCTTTTGTTTTAAGTTCTAATTAATAAATAACAATTTAAACCAACTTTAAAGATTTTTGTTTCATTTGACGTAAAATTAAGAACTACCCAAAAATATCTATTTTGGACCACTGACTGTAAACATTGTTTCCCAGCCTTAGATGAAAAAATAAAAATAACGTTGACTCACATAAACATCATTTTGTTAAATAGTGTGACCGACAACGTTTTGCTAGCGTTGACAAAGTTAGCTGGACGTCACATTGAATCACATATGGGTCAACGCATTTTGGGACAACATTACCCGGAGGGTGTCGATTGTGTGATATTCCACGTTTTATGCATTGACACTTTAAATTTTGACAATACGTTGTCAGAAAAAAAGTGCATTGTTTGATGACGTCAAAGAGCCAACGCTTTGATTCTTTACGTTCACCGTGTAGTTAAAGCTTAAGACCTTGATTGATTTAAAAATTCCTCCAACAACAAATTCAGAAAAGAGGTGCCTAGATGAAAAGTGATTAATAACTAAACCTTGACACGAAAAAACGAGATACTGATATTGACAAAATAATAATGAGGCTGAAGGATACTTTATGATTTTTCCAAGAGTAAGACTGATAGGTATATTAAAAGACTCACCTAGCACCTTAATTCCCATCCGAATTATATATAGTTTGATCTTAATATTCTATCTGTTGTACAGGATCATTCATTTTTCGGTATTCAAAGTAGGTAAAGGTAAATCAAACAAACCCAGCGATACATTTTTAATAACATTTTTTTAACTTCCCATAGAAAGTTATTGTAATGGGTCCGATTTGTCAAATTGAAAATTTTCACATTTCTCGACGTTTCAAGGTCCCTAGAGTCCGTATGTCCGTACGTCCGTACGTTCGCGACGTTTTTTTCGTCGTCCATAGCTCAAGAACCGGAAGAGATATCGACTTCAAATAAATTTTGTTATACAGATAATAAGGCAGAAAGATGCAGAAAGGGCTCTCAAGAAAATTACGTGAGTGGTTTTCTTACAATAGAAGTTTAAAAAAAGGTGAAAATTTAGGTTAACCCTAAATATCTCATGAACCAATGACGCTAGAGACTTGAATTAAATTTTATATTATATATTGTAACGTGATACAAAAGAAGCATATTTTTGGAAAAAATCCAATTAACGGTTTTTTTTATAAATCGAAAAAACTGAAAAAAAAATTTGTCACCTCGAAAATTTTACGACTCAAATATGGTTTCCTCTCCAAAACAATTTTGTGCAACGAAGAATAATGTTTGTTTGATAAAATTTTGAGAAAAATCTAATTGACAGTTTTTTTTATAAAAAATAAAAACCTAAAAAAAAACATCACTCAAAGTTGGTAAAAATTGAATTTCGACTCAAATATATTTTCAAAAACTTGAGATTAAGGCTACAGACATATTTTATCTTATAAGAAATATTGTTTTCAAAATTCGGAAAAATTTTGAGAAAAATCTAATGGACAGTTTTTTTACAAAAAATAAAAACCTAAAAAAAATGTATAAAAGTTAGTAAAAATTGATTTTCGACTCAAATATCTTTTCAAAACTTTGAGATATTGGCTTTAAACTGCTTTTATCTTTCAAAAAATATTGTTGTTAAGATGCAATAAAATTTTGAAAAAAAATCGAATTGACAGTTTTTTTTACAGAAACTAAAAACCTTAAAAAAAACAAACAATACTAGAACTTGGTAAAAATTTACTTTCGACTCAAATAGCTTTTCAAAAATTACAAATATTGGCTTCAAACTTATTTTATTTCACAGAAAATATTGTTTTTCGATATTCAGTAATTTTTTTTATAAAAATCCAACAGCGCTTTTTTTCATAAAAAAATAAAACCTAAAAAAAAATAGTACCTACTCAAATTTGGTAAAAATTGATTCATATAGACAAACTTTTAAGCAAGACAAATCGACAGACGGAATGGGAAGTTATCAGTGTGGGTCGCATCCCAGCCTCTTTTTTCGTTATAAAATTTGAAATGTGCCATTGAATTTGAAAAATAATATCATTAAAATGATAGGCTCTGGAAGATTCGCAGCATTCGATTCTTTTGAGGTGATTTTGAACCACTTGTTCTTATATTTCGGGCTGTATTTCACCATAATTTTAATAATTTTGGTTTGTAGGTCTAGAGTTCTCGATTTTTTTACGTTAACACGATATCAATCATCTAACAGTAAGGTTGTCTAAATACATGTTACATGCTGTTGTAATCTCTAACTTGTTAGCAGATCGTATTCTTTCTTAAACTACTCCCATTATTTACGCAATTGAGTGACTTAAGCAAGTAGCCTAGTTTTAGATAATTTTTAAGAATTACAAATAAATTCATTAGAGAACTAATACCGTTTTAATATTTAAGGAAAATATCGCACGGTACGCCTATTACCTTTTTATGCCAATCTCTATTTCCATTGCTTTCTAAGCAATGGTTAAAAAAATAAAATGATAAAATAAAATTATAATTAAAACTATGAGACACTTCATGATATCATAGAACATTTTAATTTCTAAAAACGGTATGAGTCTTTTAGATCCAAGCATGGTGTACGCCCTTTTCTTTAGCATTTTAATCAATTATATGATAGACCACTCCTAAGTTTTGTATACATCATAGAAATTATGTACATAGATCAGTAATGACTTGAAGTTGGACCAAGAAGTTTTCACTTAGGAGGCGTGGTCTCAACCCATACAAAATATTTGAAAAAGAAACCCTTGGTTAGGTTAGGTTAGGTTGTAGGGGGTGTGCACAGCAAAAAGCTGTTGCGTACACGGGGGCCTATTGGTCCATTGTGATCCCCTGTAAAAGTAAAAATTTAGCATCGATGCTCTCAGTTCAATTCAACTCTGTCGATTAGCGTAGACTGGCTCGTTAATGAACCAGCCTGTGCTATCTATAAATTTCCTCATGCTCGCCATTGAGACCTGTGCTAGATCATCCAGTTCTCCAACAAACCTGTTTCCGAAATGACGGAGTCGGCTGGTTTGGAGGTTCTGACAGTCGCAGAGCAGGTGTTTAATGGTTTCCATTTCCTCCTCATCATGACAGCTCCTACAAAAATCGGGTGCAAATGCCCCTATTCTATTAGCCATTGTGCCAATGGCGCAATGACCTGTTAGTACACCTATCAAGATTTTAATGTTCTTTTTACTCAGCGATAGAATATACCGAGTTTCTTTTTCATTTGTGTTAGGCCATAAACTTCTAGAGATTGCACAATCGTTCCTGGATTTCCAGGAGATATTGGTTTTCTCTTTTAGTTTAAGGTCTATCTTCCTCTTGAGTACCCCAATCGGGACGAGTGGTCCCCTAACTGAATGGTCGCTACTACTTGTGTCTGCTTTTGACCCTTTCCTGGCTAGTTCGTCTACTATATCATTCCCTTCTATATTGCTATGTCCGGGAACCCAGCAGAGTTTTACCTGGTTAGTGAATTAGAAACCCTATCTCTCGTGTAAAAAATAGAAAGAAAGTGATGCATGTTACCAATTAGTACTTGCAGTTTTTCCGTATGTTTTGCCTTTGACCAAGTACTTATTCCCATCTCAGTTCCATATTTCACTTTTGTGGTTCTAAGTTTAAATATAAATTGGGCATGAAATGTGCAACTCTAATTTCAGTTGTAGCATTGATATCTGCGAATTAAACTTTCATTCAGGACGATTTAAAAATTTTATTTGAGTATTATTTCGATGAATTTCTAAATCCGCTCCTGCAACAAGCTTACTCAACTCTGTAAACAAAGGAGTCTCGAAGAGAATCTATTATACTCGTACTCCCAGTGCTTCATTGCTTTAGTTATAAATGTATGTACTTGTACTTGCATATGGTCTACTTCCAGATGGACTTTAATGTAATAAATAGAATTTCAAATGAAACAGAAAATTCTATGGTATGTATTTTTTTTTTGTTTTGTATGATTTGATGTTATTTCCATTCACATCCAATTGGGCAGTTTATTATCTCTAGATGCTCTGGGCTTCTATCCTGTAGCCTGTAGGCACTGTAACTTCCAAAGGCTACTAATAATTTAAGGGTGAGTGTGTTTTGTGATGTATTCGTATGAATTGAAATTGATTGAATAATTCAGCAAATAAAATAAATTTGAAGAAGCACAAATTTTGATTTCATTAGCAATTTCCTCATTTCCATTTCCATTTCGATTTCTATTTTCATTTTGAAACCGCATATAAAATGTGAATCAGTGCATCTTCGTTTGAATTGAAAAAGGATAACTTATACGTTACAACTACCTACACATATTTTGATTCAAATTTCCTGAAATAAAATAAAATTTTAGTGTTATTCTATGTTTATTTTTGTTGAGAATTGCAAATTTGAAAAATGTATTATTTTCAAAAAAAACTTCTAAGAAAACACAAATGTTTGAACATTTTGTTTACCTACACATACAAAAAGCTTTTTGCATTTAACTTCGATTTAATTGCTTCCGGTTTACATAGCTAGAAGTCTAATAAAAAAATTGAATTTCTATTTTGTAGCTATCCCTATAGTTCCACCTCGACCTATAGGTTAGGTACTCATGCAAAGAGCAATGACATCTTTTGTGCTTCCGCCATCAACAAACTCTTAAATCAATTGTCAACTTGATTGCACATGAAACTGACTGACTAACTGACTGATGTTGACTGCGAGTGTACGCAGCGAAAAATGATTAGTTCAATTTGTCAAAATGCATGTTCCCATCAACTACTTCCTTCGTTGAATTGGTTTTGGGGTACTAGACTTTTCATAGTTTATATAAATTATGAAAGCTAAAGCTCTTGTGTGTTTTGCCGCGGAAAGTATACCTAAGTACCTGACGTAGGTATAATAAAGAGAACGATTTCGAATTTCAAATTAGTTTTGAAGTTTTGGCAGTTGAAGAGTATATGACTGATGAAATAACTGAATCCGTGTTCTCAAAAACAATACAAATTTACCTCCTGTCAATGACATGCTTTTAGCATAATTTCGATTTGAAAATCAGACCCTCGTGTCATCAAGGCATAATATTAATAGTAATAGATTGAATTTGAATTATTTAGCAATGAAAGTATTTTATAGGTTATTTCAATTATTATGGAAGTACTTAAGTAAGGTAAGGGCATTTTATGGGGAGTGATGGAATTTTTAAATGTAATAGTGGCTCTGTGAAATAGCTCCTCAAGAAATAAAAAAAAAATGGGAAATAACCCAAAAACAAATTTTATGGAAGAAGTCAACATTTTTGGATATTTTATTCATACTTTTTTGTGCACTAATTTTGTTTCTAATGTGGGAGTTACTTACTTACTTAAGGTGGCGCTACAGTCCTGTGTGAATTAAGGCCTCACCCAACAAACTTCTCCATCTAGCTCGGTCAATAGCTAGATGTCTATAGTTTCGCGCTCCAAGTTGAGTGATGTCATTTTCCACTTGTGCGCGCAACCTGATTCGTGGTCTTCCTCTACTGCGCTGTCCCGTGGGTGTGGATTCGAAGACTTTCCGGGCCGGAGCATTGGTTTCAATGCGCTCTACGTGACCCAGCCATCTTAGTCGTTGGACTTTTACCCTTCTCGCTAAGTCTACGTCGCTTTACAGCCCGTCCAGCTCGTGGTTCCATCTTCTCCTCCACTCCCCTTCGATGCATACGGGACCGTAGATCACACGATGAACTTTTCTCTCGAAACGACCCAAGGTGCTTTTATCCGCTTAAGTCATAGTCCATGCTTCTGCACCAGGACAGGGATGATGAGGGTCTTATATAGCGACACTTTGGTCCTTCGAGAGAGGGTTTTTCCACTCAATTGCTTTCTTAACCCAAAGAAACAGCGGTTAGCAAGAGTTATTCTTCGTTTGATCTCAGCACTGGTGTTGTTTTCCGCGTTTATAGCGGAGCCTAGAAGTCCTTGACTACCTCAAAGTTACGTCTGTCGATGGTGACGTTTTGACCAAGACGTCGGTGTTGTAGGTCCTTTCTTGAGGAAAGCATGTACTTTGTTTTGCCCTCATTAACCGTTAAACCCATTTTTGCCCCCTCTGCCTCAATACTCACAAAAGCCCCATTGACATCACGCTGAGTTCTTCCGATTATGTCAATGTCATCAGCATATGCTAGTAATTAGACAGACTTTTGAAAGATACTGTCTCTATTGTTGACGTGAGAGCTCTGCACTATCCTTTCAAGTACGATGTTAAAAAAATGGCATGACAGCGCATCACCTTGTCTAAACCCTTTTTTGACATTGAAAGGTCCTGTTAAGTTGTTTGCAACCTTTATGGAGCAGCGTGAATTCTCCATGGTCGTCCTGCACAAACGGACGAGGGTGGGATGCCAAAACTAGACATTGCCCTTTACAGCTCGTCCCTGTAGATGCTGTCATAAGCGGCCTTGAAATCGATGAAAAGATGGTGGGTGTCGGTTTGATGTTCTTGGGTTTTTTCCCGGATCTGCCGTAATGTGAATATTTGATCGACTGTGGACTTTCCTGGTCTAAAACCACACTGATAAGGACCTATCAGGTTGTTGACGATGGGCTTTAGACGTTCACATATTACGGCAGAGAAGATTTTGAAAGCGATCGATGTAAAGTAGACTGATGCTTTTATAGTTGGAGCAGTTTAGATGGACTCCTTTTTTCAGAATCGGGCAAACAATACTGAGGTTCCATTCATCGGGCATGCTTTCTTTCGACCATATCTTACAGATAAGTTGGTGCATGCTTCTAACCAAATTATCTGCAGCTGCTTTGAAGAGCTCGGCATTAGAGCCATTAGCTCCAGCGGCTTTATTAGACTTTAGCTTAGATATGGATTCGTCTAAGTCGGAAGGACAGGACTGTTGGCTTTCGTCGTCTATGTTGAATGGATCATGCCTGACAGCGGAATTTGGTTCGTCGTCGCCGTTATATAGTCTGCAGAAGTGGTCATTCCATATCCTCAGCATTGACTGCGTTTCCAATATGATGTTTCCGCTTTCGTCTTTGCAGCCTTCGGTTCTAGGTTTATGGACTTGTGAATTCCGTTTAAAATGCTCATAAAACTTTCGAACTTCAATCCTGCCTTTGTGGGAGTTATCCCCAAATTTAACTATGATTTATTTCCCCAAATTTTGGAAACAAAACAAGGCCAATTTATAAAAATTGGTGTTATTTCATTATAACAAGGTGAAATAACACCAAATTGGTTTTATTTCTTTTTCAACCGTTTGGTTTCTGCACAATTTTTGAAAATTCGCGTAAATTCGCGGATTTATAGACGTGACAACGTCTTAAATTAGGTTGCGGCTGGGAGTCACTTATGAAAAAGTGTAACGCCCGGTAACGTTACGATGAGTCACCGAACGAGAGAGAGGCCCGCCGAATGCCTTGCGTCTCTCTCCCACTCAACTATGATCGGTCTGCCGCGCGCGCAGCACTAGAGAATTAGGCGCATTGAATCGGCGCATGCTTGTGTCTCTGTCTTTGTCTTTCTCGAACGTTCTTGGCGTTGGAAAAACAAGAAGCGTCATAATACAAGTCCACACGTGTGGTTAAAGTATCGTCAGCTGTGTCTGTAGTGAAAATGTGGAGTGCTTAGATTCGTCATTTACAACAACTACAACAATAAAGTTAATAATTGTACACTGATATTTCATTATCGTAAACTATGATTGATTGATTAATTGTTAGATTGACACAAAAGTTGAGAAACTGAGTTTATAGGTTATGTCATACTATTGATAAATGTTGATAGTGTTAAGTAAATTATTAGTTTAAAAAATTTGTGCAATTGTTATTTTCATTCAATTCCTTGTTCCTATTGTGCAATTTAATTATATTCATATCAATAAATATTCTACCGAGAAAAAGACGTTGTCACGTAAAATCTTCGCCCGTAAAACCGACTTTACAGGCAACCATTTTTTCAATCTTCAATCTTTTTTGGTGATTTATTTCATGACTTTTGGGGAATGTATTTTATTTTTGAATTTGGGGATAAATTTCATTATGCAATAAAGCCCCAATTAGGGGAGTTATTACCTTCCCGTAGGAAGTTATTGTAATGGGTCCGATTTGTCAAATTGAAAATTTTGAAATTTCTCGACGTTTCAAGGTCCCTAGAGTCGGAATAAAAGATTTTTAGAAAGATGTCCGTACGTCCGTATGTCCGTACGTCCGTACGTTCGCGACGTTTTTTTCGTCGTCCATAGCTCAAAAACCAGAAGTGATATCAACTTCAAATAAATTTTGTTATACACATAATAAGGCAGAAAGATGCAGAAAGGGCTCTCAAGAAAATTGCGTGGGTGGTTTTTTTTAGCATAGCAGTTTAAAAAAAAGGTGAACATTTTGGTTAATCCTAAATATCTTATGAACCAATGACGCTAGAGACTTGAATTAAATTTTATATTATATACTGTAACGTGATACAAAACAAGTATATTTTTTGAAAAAAATCCAATTAACGGTTTTTTTATAAATGAAAAAAACAGAAAAAAAATATGTCACCTCGAAAATTTTACGACTAAAATATGATTTCAGCTCCAAAACAATTTTCTGCAACGAAGAATGATGTTTTTGACATCTGATAAAATTTTGAGAAAAATCTAATTGACAGTTTTTTTTATAACAAATAAAAACCTAAAAAAAACATTACTCAAAGTTGGTAAAAATTGAATTTCGACTCAAATATCTTTTCAAAAATTTGAGATAATGGCTTCTAACTAATTTTAACTTATAAGAAATATTATTTTCAATATTAGGAAAAATCAATTTTGACAAAAATCGAATTGACAGTTTTTTTACAAAAAATAAAAACCTAAAAAAAAAAAAACAATACTAAAACTTGGTAAAAATTTACTTTCGTAAAAATATTGGCTTCAAACTAATTTTATTTCACAGAAAATATTGTTTTCGATATTCAGTAATTTTTTTATAAAAATCCAACAGTCCTTTTTTTCATGAAAAAATAAAACCTACAAAAAATAGTACCCAAATTTGTTAAAAATTGATTCATATAGACAAACTTTTAAACAAGACAAATCGACAGACGGGATGGGAAGTTATCAGTGTGGGTCGCATCCCAGCCTCTTTTTTCATTCTTATTTTTGGGGGTTATTTCTTGGGGAGTTATTTCACAGATGATATCAGCTTGTGATGGTGCCATCATTGAGATCTGTTCTGCATCGTATGTCACTGTCAATACTTCGGTTTAAAGACGTTACTTTGAACGGGAAGTCTGAAGGATTTGGCAATAATGAGTGTCTCAGAGAAGAAACCTGCTCCTACTTGGGATTCATTTTTCAAAAATTTTCCACTTAGTCGTTCTTTTCAGGAAAGATGATATTAACAGATTTGCTAAAGTGTAGACAGGGCAACATGTAATCTGTGCTTACATTGCTCCCTACGTATTTCTGTAAAATCTACGCGTGTCCGATGTGGATTGCTTTCCAGCAACTGGTCTGGCTTAGCCGTAAGGCGTTGTTTGCAGCAGTTTCTTTAACATAATAGGTCCAGAGGTAAAAGATTGAGTTTGATTGAGCTTTCATTTCTGAAGCAGGAGTGGTCCTCATTGTTTCTGAATACCTATATAATTATACATGCTATTCTCTATGTAAAGTTTTTCAGGTTTTTTGATTTCTCCAACGAATTCCATCATAGCTTGTTACCATAAGTGAGCACTTCCCCAGTTTCTACTGAAAATCCAATTGCATGAGTTAGAATGCTATCTATAATCTTTTTAGATATCTCTAATGTATTTGGGCCCCATTTTATTGGTATACAGCTTCATCTGATAATTTCAGTGATGCCCTCTACACTTCGAAATGTATAATCTTGGATTTTTTGTTCGTTTTTTTTTTTTATAAAGAGTACTAGGTCTGTTTTAAGGGGGTTAATAGTCTAACCGCAGTTTTTTGCCAAGGTGCAAATCCCAGATAAGGCTTGTTTCAATTGTTCGCTATATTAGTGGTAAGGAATTTTCCTGTCACTTGTAGAACTACATCATTGGCGTAAACTACTTCTTCAAATCCACTATATTCAAGTTTGCTAAGGAAATTATTCATGCCAAGGATCTCCAGGAGTGGTGAAAAAACAACTTCTTGAGGCGTTTCTCTGGGTGATGATACTTTAATTACTGTTGGTGTGTCTATAAATTTTTACATACAATTGATCAATTTTATTTCGAGATCTGTGAGAGTTTTTTTGACTGCACTGTTTTGTACGTTATTAAAAACTCTTTATTCGTGGAGCGTTTTTTCTATTGTTTTCAAAACGCAATGTAATGCTGTTTCTACACTTTTGCTTTTGGAGTAAGCATGTTGTGTATGATATAAAACTTTTGGCCTAAGATTGCTACGTATGTGAATATTTAGAAATCTTTCGAAAATTTTGAGAATAAACGACGTACAACAAGAACTACTCTGTCACAATTCAGGATCATATCCCCACCTAAAGCTGTTATGGAATAGCCCTCGGAACGGAAAATAAAGAGTGTTTCGTACATAATTTTTATACCTAATATCCTCATACCTGCAATAGTATATACAACTTCCTACGACGAAATTATATATATTTTCTTCATTGAGTGAAAATTAAAACATGAAGAAATTTTACTAACAATAATACCAACAAAAGCACACAACTATCTTATGTTCTCTCTATGTGTATGAATCTAGGTAGACGCAGTAACAAGTTTTTGAAGTTTCACTTACACGTTCGCTTCCTGAAATATAGAAGAAAGTTATCTAATGGGTGATTTTTTTGAGGTTAGGATTTTCATGCATTAGTATTTGACAGATCACACGGGATTTCAGACATGGTGTCAAAGAGAAAGATGCTCAGTATGCTTTGACATTTCATCATGAATAGACTTACTAACGAGCAACGTTTGCAAATCATTGAATTTTATTACCAAAATCAGTGTTCGGTTCGAAATGTGTTTCGCGCTTTTTTATCGACAAATTTTGTTCAGCGATGAGGCTCATTTCTGGTTAAATGGCTACGTAAATAAGCAAAATTGCCGCATTTGGAGTGAAGAGCAACCAGAAGCCGTTCAAGAACTGCCCATGCATCCCGAAAAATGCACTGTTTGGTGTGGTTTGTACGCTGGTGGAATCATTGGACCGTATTTTTTCAAAGATGCTGTTGGACGCAACGTTACGGTGAATGGCGATCGCTATCGTTCAATGCTAACAAACTTTTTGTTGCCAAAAATGGAAGAACTGAACTTGGTTGACATGTGGTTTCAACAAGATGGCGCTACATGCCACACAGCTCGCGATTCTATGGCCATTTTGAGGGAAAACTTCGGAGAACAATTCATCTCAAGGAATGGACCGGTAAGTTGGCCACCAAGATCATGCGATTTGACGCCTTTAGACTATTTTTTGTGGGGCTACGTCAAGTCTAAAGTCTACACAAATAAGCCAGCAACTATTCCAGCTTTGGAAGACAACATTTCCGAAGAAATTCGGGCTATTCCGGCCGAAATGCTCGAAAAAGTTACCCAAAATTGGACTTTCCGAATGGACCACCTAAGACGCAGCCGCGGTCAACATTTAAATGAAATTATCTTCAAAAAGTAAATGTCATGGACCAATCTAACGTTTCAAATAAAGAATCGATGAGATTTTGCAAATTTTATGCGTTTTTTTTAAAAAAAAAGTTCTCAAGCTCTTAAAAAACCACCCGATATATAAACTTACCTATATGTGTAGCTTACAGCAAAAGTTTTTTACCCCAAAATGAAGCCAACAAACTTCTTAACATTCCGCATAGTTTTAAAAAGTCTTCCGACACTTTCAGAAGCAGTGAAGAGTGTATCAAGGCAAGATACAGAGAAGAAAAAGAGGGAAAAAAAATAAATTAAAAATAAGAACTATCAGAAAAACACAACATCCACCTGTGCTAATATCCCTTCCGGACTACTTATCCTTATAGTATATAAACAGTTATAGTAGGTACACTGTTAAAGGACTGCATTAACTGCCATATCGTATCGTAAGTAAGGTACTTGACTTTCAAGAGACTATAGCAAAAGCCTCTTAGATATGCCTACGAATGATGATGACGACGCAGGATGGTGTAGAAAAATCTAGTCTCGAGTCCTTTGCAGAACATCGTTCAGTATGGGCTTGGAATTCCTTAACTTCATGAAACTATTTTCCCTTATGGGGGCTCAACACTAGAGATAGATATCACAGTCATTGTAAAGATTATTCAGACTTGAAAAATAGAAGAACTTTAAAAACATAAACTTATTAAAAATTCAATACAAGTTCAAACTTTTACCCATTTCTAAATAATACAAAACTCTATCCACATAATTGATTCGATAATTAGAAGAGTTTCAATTCCAGTTCCACGCCATTTGGAAATATTTCCATCGATTTGATACAATAGGTTTGACAGTTAGATAACCTTCAATATGAATCTCTTAGGAAAATATGTTATGAATTTTGTACTAAATTTTGAATGAGTTTTGCAGCCTTTTTTTAAGTTGCATTTAAAATGTATATGAATAGTGTTCCGCACACTAAAACGCCTACTTTTTTTTTTAAATATTGCCGTTGAACCTTAAAAATACTGTAAATTTTACCTTATTCTCACGTTATGCACCTTAGCCCTCTAACTCGCCCTTCGTTCTTAATTTAATAGTTTTTTTTTTGTGAACAGTAAATTCGACCCCGTTCACAAGTCAAAGTCAAAAAATTGGGTCAAATTTGGTTTCGGAACTTCGTTTTCTATGGAATCTTCAACAATTTTCTCTAAGGAAAACAGGAAAAAATCATTGGGTAAATAATTTTGACAATAACTGTACATTCAACCCCACTTCCTTCCCCCCTAAAACCATACTCCACTTGCAAAAGATAAAAAGGAAATTAATGTTTACAGTGTATCGTGACGTGCGTAATCCACCCACCTTTTATTTCTTGACATTCCATTTAAGTGAATCTTGTTAATGTAATAAATTGTGATTATCCTTTGGTAAGGTATGAGAGCAAGGATATCGAGCAGCTTTAATAAATTGTCTACAATAACCTTGAAAAAAAAACACTTCCTCCCATCCCGCTTCCAACCACTCACATATCAAATTTTGAGTTTATAATTAGAATACCCAATTTCACAGAGAGTCCTTTTAAGTTCGAAGGAAAAGGTAAAACAAAAAGAAAAACTGTTAAATACTTTACACAAGAATGTGGTTACGACATCAACTCAACTTACATTATTTAACATATTATTGTGTTTATCCTTGATGTGCACATTCCAAAGGATAAATAATTTGTGGGCATACCAAACTGAAAAACCATATAAGTTATTGCCAAGTTTAAGGGGGGCAGGTTTAAGAGTGAAGGTATGATAAAGGGAGGTCGGCTTATAGGTAGTAGATATCGTAGGTACAGTGAAAAATGGGAGACAATTTTTTCCATTTTTTGTTGTTTATTGTTGTTGCATAGAAAAGGTGTAGGTAAGGTTTTAACTAGCTATCCCTCTTCAAAGTTAAAACGTTGGAATTTTAAGTTTTACCCTGATATAATCTAGTAGTAGTCTGATGCCACTTTACCTTATTGGTGTAAATTTTATGTAGATTCATGGGTATACCGGTAACAGTACTCGTAAGTATGTATTTAGAAGAACAGTCTCGTGTCCTTAAACTTTTACCGCCAGTTTTGATGCTGTTTAGCATTTTACCGGTGTGGAATTCTTTTAGCTCATTTTCATCTTTTCTACATTTTTTCTATTTGAAATATTCTTATGTAAGCTACATATAGAACACTCGAGTTCACTTGCTTAGAATCAAAATTTGTATATGCACTTTATATTGTCTATAAGGAATAACTAATGAAAATACTGCTAATAATAAGTGGAAACGCTGCTAAAATATTATTAAACACATGCGGGAACATTGCTAATAACCAGCGGAAATACTATTGAATATAACTTAAAATACTGTTGATAACCAGTGGAAACACTGCTGAAAAATAGTGGAAACATTGTTGAATACTAGTGTAAACATTGTTGAGAACTAGTTAAAACAAAATTGAATATACATAAGTGGAAACACTATTGATAACCAGTGGGAACATTATTGAATATCAGTGGAAACCCTGTTGATAACCAGTGGAAACACTATTGAAAAGCAGTGGAAACATTATTGAATATCAGTGGAAACACTGTTGATAACCAGTGGAAACATTATTGAAAAGCAGTGGAAACATTATTGAATATCAGTGGAAACACTATTAATAACCAGTGGAAACAGTGTTGATAACCAACGGAAACACTGTTGAAAAGCAGTGGAAATATTATTGAATATAACCGTAACACTGTTAAATACTAGTGGAAACAAAATTGAATATCAGTCGAAACACTACTGATAACCAGTGGGAACATTATTAAATATCAGTGGAAACACTATTGATAGCCAGTGGAAACAGTGTTGATAACCAGTGGAAACACTATTGAAAAGCAGTAGAAACATTATTGAATATTAGTGGAAACACTATTAATAACCAGTGGAAACAGTGTTGATAACCAGCGGAAACACTGTTGAAAAACAGTGGAAATATTATTGAATGTAAGCGTAAACACTGTAGAATACTAGTGGAAACAAAATTGAATATCAGCGGAAACACTCCTGATAACCAGTGAGAATATTATTAAATATCAGTGGAAACACTATTAATAATCAGTGGAAACAGTGTTGATAACCAGCGGAAACACTGTTGAAAAGCAGTGGAAATATTATTAAATATAAGCGTAAACACTGTTGAATACTAGTGAAAACAAAATTGAATATCAGTGGAATAACAACTAATAACCAATGGGAACATTATTAAATATCAGTGGAAACCCTGTTGATAACCAGTGGAAACACTTTTGAAAACCAATGGAAACATTATTGAATATCAGTGGACACACTATTGAATACCATTGGAAATATTATTGAATATCAGTGGAAACACTGTTGAAAAGCAGTTGAAACATTGTTGAATACAAGTGGCAAGACTGTTATCAACATATCGAAACACTTCTAGTAAGCAGTCAGAAAACTGTTAATGAGCCATTAAACATTATTAAAAATTACTTGAAATACAGTTCATCACTTATAGAAACACACTGTTTCGTATGTTGTTTCTACAGGATGGATTTTAATTTAACCTATCTCTAATCCATTAAATTCTAGTGTACATAATGAACGTCCATTTTCCCTTTCACATATCCCTTGCATATCCTTATAGTTCGTTTTGTTTTTTCGTATGTATTTTGTATTTTTAAGTTTAAATAGGTATGTAGGTTTTGTGTATAGTTATGTGGCACGTATGGTATTTCATTTCATTTTTAAGTTTTTGTGGCATTCATTTATGCCATGCGGTGGCTTTGTTGTTTCGAGTGGCTAAACTGGTGAAAAAGGATTCCCATAGGATACATATAGAGTCTTTTGCAGGTATCGTGTAAATATGGTGTGGTGTTAGATACCATACCTACATACACTCATACAGTTCTTATTTTTCAGCCTATTTGAATAATGGGTATAATATTTGGCTAGGAAAAATCTCAGAATTCAACGTGAGATTTTTTTTGTGGTTCTGCATTTATTTAGATTTTATTTTTGTGTGTGCTGGCGATGAGTTTTGGAAGAGATGGGGTTTTTGAATGGACTTTGAACTGACCTTGTTAAAATGACCTCTACCATATTTGAAGTAGAAATTAGGTTTTGTAGGTTTCAATTTACAGCACGGACTTTATTTAATGGCGTACTTTTTTGAAACTAGAAACATAAGGGCTTTGAATGGCGTATTCTTAAATTTATAATATCTTTTTGTTTAAAGAATTTAAAAATTAATTAAAAACATAAACAGGTACGTACAAAAATGTGGTTCATATTAGATAATTGCAATTGTTCTGCATTTCAATATGAGTAAGTTGACGCAAAACGTACAAAAATTCAATTTAATAATTTAAGTACTCATACACCCCAGTGTATAATTCATTTTTCGTTGTTTTTAAATAAAATTCAATTATACGGAAAAATTCACGTTATAATTTTGTTTTCTTGCTTCTATCATAGTAATTTTTATAAATATGTGATACTTTGGTAGTTTTTTGATACCTCCAAAGTAAAAAATATTAGTCATTCATAATTAGATTATGAAAGTAAAGCTAAATATTTTTAATGATAGTTTTGAATTTTGAAAAACCAATACTACGAGTATTCAAATGGCTGCCTTGCGAATATTCGTAGGATCAGATTTTTAACAACTTTTTCTTATATTTCCGGCTGTATAATTTGGTATTTGGCTTCTTAGATTCTCTTTTCTTCAGAAAGACAACAGTTTTGCTTCCACCGATAATTACTTAATTAATATAGGCAGCTGTTATTTACTTTGCATTATAGCACTAGAGTTATCTATTTTAGCGATTTCAAAATATTTTATTTGTGCAATTTTTAAAATTCTTCTAAAGAATTTAAAAAAAAACAAGTAAAGGGGGAAATTACGTATAGAGTGATTTTTTAAAAGCTATCGAAATTAAAAAACAAAACACATACAATTCAGAAAAATGGAAGCAATTTTTTTTGAATCGATATTAAAGTCAATATTATTTATTGTTTGAAGAAAATTCCTTTCAAGTTTTGGCCACGGCTGCAATTTAAATGCTCAATCCGCTTAGTCCTTTTTTGGCATACTCATTTGGACATTTCGACCAGTAGGCTTGTCGGTATAGACATGAGCCTTAATATAGCTCCACAACGTTTAGAGGAGTTAAGGCTGCTAGTTGACCGATCCAAAACGTGAAATTAACTGTTCACCGAACACTCTTCTCAATTGGTACATTGTTACGCATGATGTGTGCCATTTCTTGAAACCACGTGCCATACAAGGCAAGCTCTTCCATTTTGCAAAAGAAAAGTTTGTTGTCATCGCATGATAACTTTAACTTTAATTAAGGAAATACGGCCCAATATTCCATCAGCCCATAACTCGTACCAACCTGTGACTTTTGTATTGAAGAATTGATAGCGCTTGCAATGCTTCTACCTACTCTTCACTCCAAATACGGCTGTTTTACCTGTTCACGTATCCATTCAACCAGAAATAAGCTTCGTTGCTAAACAGAATTTTTAGATAAAAAAGTGGATCTTCAGCCTTACGCCTAAATTTTTCCGCAAAATTTTCTTTGTTCGGCAACGCAACGTGAGGCTCAATTAAATCACTGGCCGATAAAGCTGCGATATTGTCCTCAGTTTACACTCCTCGTAAGCGTGTTGGTGGTTTAAGGTCCAGTAATGTGAATTTAGTGCAAAATTTAATAACAATAGTCCGATGGTAACCTCAGTAGGTCGATTAAATTGACGTTATGAACTTTATTAACAGAGCACGCATTTTGATAGTTAAATTCTTCAATTGAATGATATCAAAATATTCCCCCTGCAGAACATAGATATTCAGAATTACCGTAATAAAATTCAATAATTTGCAAACGTGCGTTGTTAATTTGTAAGACGATTAATGGTTAAATTATAGAGCAAACTTAGGATATTTGACTATAGTGACACAAGACACAAAACGTAACGTGAGCTATCAAGACCAGCGTTGCCAAAAAAAAAATAGTAAACAAATCACCCCTATTAAATACAATAGTGTCTCAAATATTGAACTAGAACATGCTTAAAACAGTTGGCTGCAAACGGAAATTAAGACCTTTTCCAAAAACGCAGCACAAATTCAGGGGGGGGGGGGTCATATGAGCCATAAAGCTAATACAGTTAAGTTGTATAAGTAAAGATTTCATCTAAAGATTTGTTAGTTTGCTGTTGAAAATAACTTAAATGTTTGTTTTCAAGCCATTAAGAATTTTGAAAAACTTTAGTAATGCTTTAAATTATTTTCATAAAATTTTTTTCTAAGTAAAAGAGCAAAATATTTAGGTTCTTAAGAAAAAACCTTTCTTCAATTTTATATAATATTTTATTTTTTTATTGACGCGCATAAATATTGAACATTGAACTGATTTTTGCTTGCGACATCATATGTCATCATATGTGCACTACATATGTATATGGCAAGTATTGCATTCATAAAAAAATTCGAACTAGAGCTTTTAATCAAACATGACATTACGATGGTAGAAAAGTCGAAAAAAGTTTGTTCCCCGATTCCATCCGTCTGTCTGTCTGTCCTGGACTCTACAGCCCAATCCATTGTATCGATTGGAAAACAAGGTTTTCATCCGATTAGCGTAAGGCGTTTTTTCATTTTTTCAATACGAAAAATAACAACAGTCCTCATACAATTCTTTTGGTTAAAAATTGAAAATTAGAACTTTTTCAAAATGAAAAAAGGTGTTTTTAAAACTTTCTATAAATTTGTTGCTATTAATTTGGCTTCTTTCTAATAGAAAAATGTATTTTGATATTGCTTCAGAAGGGTGCTCCTTATCCTTATAAAACCATTATTTTGTTTTTAAGTTTTCTCAAGAACTAATGGACCGATTTCAATAATCTTCTTTGGAAGTTCTTGTCGATGATCAAATGATAAAATTGATCAAAAAAATTAAGTTAATCTAGGTTTAAATAAAATGGGATTTAAATTTTTGAGAAAAATTTATTTTGTAGGTACATTTTCAAATCTTAAAATATATTTAATATTTTGAAACAGACTTTTTGGAAGAAATTAGGAAGTTCTAGCGGCCCAGTCATGCATTTTATTTTTTTTCAAAATTGATTTTCTGTTGAAAACAAAAACTTTTAAAATCTTAAAAAATTAAAGAAATCTCCTTTTTAAAGTAAATTTGCTTTAGATGCTCTAGAACTGAGATTTAAACACGAACTTCAAGAATATACATAAATGTCCCAAAAACAGCAAAAGTGACACTTTTGTTAAACTAATGGCTAATTGAAAAACACAATGAAAGCTTCATATCTATTAATATAAGAGCTTTGAATCTCTTGAGAACTGAAGTGAAAAGAGATTCTGAAACGAGTAATTTGTGAGTGCCAGACAAAAGTTTGTTCCCAATTTATTTGTTTACCTTAATTTGTTTGTATTTAATTTTTAGAGAAATTAAGTACTTAAATGCACCTATTTCCTTAAATTCAAGAACCAAACATTTTTCTCTCTATATTTTTTAAGTTTTGTTGACTCCCGAAAATTGAATTCGAAAAAACTACATTAAAAAAAGCCAGACAATTCTTCATATCGGATTCTCTCTCATTTTCCGGGTTTTTTTAATTTTTTTAGCGTTTTTCGCATTAATAGAAATGGCAACAAAAAAAATATTATTTAAAAAAAATAGCTCCGTTTCAAAACAAATGTTTACATTTCTGCGTGAAAGCAACAAAAACTATTGTGTTTTAGCTCTTAAACTTAGCATACTGTTGGAATCTTGGAATGCCTTCATACCTATGTAGGGAGCCGTCCAAATTAAATAGTAAGACTATACCTTGCTGGACAACAGTGTTCTAATATAATTTAATAACTAAAGTTGTCACTTTAGCCCTTGAAATGTGTTAATTTAAGGTTACGATACACATTATGTTATCTAAATTTTGTTAGCCTCCTTTACAGAATATCAAAGAAAATTTGTAAGTGGTGACTAAAAACTCGTCTATATGTTAAGTGTGTGACCGCCCCTGAATAAAAGTCTGGATCCGCCCTTGTGCAAGACCAAGACGAGACTCTGTTATATAAGTCCGAGACAAGTCTCGTCGGGTCTCGTTCCATGGCCAGCCCTAGTTCCTACGTCAATTTTACGTTACAAATTTGCCGAAGATGATTTTTAAATCAAAATCCGGTATGTATTTCATATGAGTTGAGTTCATTTTATTTTGAGAATGTATAACATTGTTTAAGCGTTGTGTATAGTTTCTGTTATTTTATCAGCATAATTTTTAACGGATGTAGTTCCAAATTCAACCACTGAATAAACCAGGTGGAATTCCTTGCGATGTCGAATTCATAGTTCTGGGTCCTTATCTCAATCACTACTGTTCGGTTTCATCATTATGCATATACATATGTATATCAATAAATTTTTTCAGCGTGAAACGGATTATCTCAAGCCATGGTGATAAACTGACCTGAATGTTATTCCTATAACACAGTAGCTACAATGTGCTTCACCCTTAATAGCAAAACACACCTTTGGTGATTGCAAGAAGCTTCTTAAGAATATTTGATTTACTTTTTATGTTATTCTTCCTATCCCTATATACGATAAATGAAAATCTGGAACTCGAACTCTTAACGAGGCTATAACCTTCTCTCTTCAAAACCTTCTTCGTTTTATTATTTTTTTGTTTCTTATTCTTTATTCGGTTATTTCAAAGATAAAGTAATTATTTCTCCGTGAAAAGTTGAAATTTCAATATTCATTCTTTCTATGCCTTGAAATTGAATAAGTTATTGTTGCTCAACATGAAACTTTGCATTTCAATTCGATTCATTGGTTTTATCATCGACGACGATGACGACGAAGCCGAGCGATGAGGGAACAAACGACAATGGCGCAACGCTGGATGATGACGACGACAACGACAACACTTCTATACCCTCTAAAGTTCCTTCTGTGACGATGTCGACAATATGGTCGGTTCGGTTATATAAAGTAAGGGTTAAGGGTGGGTTAAAGCTTAGCTCCTTTTTACACTCCCTTAGCGCGTTAACATAGATATGTTTCTATATTGGATTAGATATCCATCCTTTTATAGATATTCTCCAATTGAATTGAAAGTTTTGACATTAATTCAACTTCCACGTAATTGCATAGAATTGCTCTGAGTCATTTTTTATTAGCAGAGTTTTAAGCGCTTTGGCTTCTATCATAGCATAGAATAGCATGGCATGGCATAGAGGCGATGATGGTTATGCTTTGTGCTGTGCGAGGGAGCTGTTAGAAAGGTACCTACCCTACCAATCTATACCTATACCTACATTATACATCAGAAACTGCTAAAAGGATAATAGCTCCGCACAAGAGGGGTGTTGCGTTAGGGTTGAATAATGGAAATGATATCCTTTAATGTTTTAACTTTTCCGTGGTAAATCGTGCAATTGAGCGGAAACTAATTGAATTAAATTTGCTAAAGACAGCCGTAGGGTTGAAATGTCAAAAATAATAAAATAACAAAAAAAAATATGTGTTTGAACTAATATACGAGGTTAAATGTTTTATTAAATCCTGTTTTATGCGAATTGTATTTTTGTGTTTACAAAGTTTTTCCCAACAAAAAAACAATTTAAAATAAATTGATCCGAGGCTTTTTAAAATGTAATTCTATAGATTCTAGGCTGACAATGTAGCAAAAGGATGCATTATTTTGATTTATATGCTTGGGGACACAGAGGGCTTAATTATTCATAACATTTTTATCTAGGGTTTAATTTAAACTTTTTTGAAATTGAACCATTCACATTTGCGAGTAATGTCAAGTATATGGGGACCTAATGTTTGTATGCCGAATCAAAATGGCTCATTTGAGAAGCACTATATTCCACGTTCCAGGGTTTGGCTAATATGGTCAGGATTTTTCCTCGGGTTGGTAGCAGTCTGATAACTTATCCTGTAAAATAAATACAATCACGAGACAAAGAATAAGCCTCGGGAATAGACTAACTACATGACGACCACCATAAAACGAGTTAAGAATTTTCTCATGGAACGTTTTATTGATATACTTTGTAAAAATACAAGGTTGACGTTATAGCGTTACAAGGGAAAGATGAGCAGGAAGTTTTGTTTTACAGGAGAAAGAATATGACCTATACTATACTGTTGACTTACAAAACACCATGCGCTCGGAGTATGCTTCTTAGTCCGCGAATAAGTGAAGTCTTCATTGGTCTTAACGCCATTAGCGAAAGGCTATAAGATCCAAATTTCATCAGAATCAGCCTCATAAACTTTCACCAAATTTAGTCCGTGTTGATGGACTGTCGGGCTCCAATCGTCGAACCTGATGACTGTACGAAAGTACCGAGGTGCATAGATCGCTTCGGATCACTATCTTCTTAGTATGGTGCTCCTAGAGTGGGTTGCCTTACAAAAACATATTGCATCCGCTGATAAGGTTGGAGCTTCTTGACAACAAAATTACCAGTAATACTTTTGCGTTAGGAGGAAGAGTAAGTCCCGGGGCCAGTATGCCAACATTATCTTAGGCAGAAGTTGAAGAATTGGAGCGACTGGTTCCATTATAAATGCAAAATAGTGACTGATTGTAAGATTGTTGCATACCGAGCAATGGAACATTCTCATGGAATGCGTGCACGTGAAAAAGAATACAAAGAGCTCAGAAAAACAGAACAACATTTTCACAGACGGGAAAAATCAGTTCTGCAGAAGGTCTTGATATGTGAACTTGAAAAAAGCCTAGATTAAGGTCCGCACCAAGCACGGAAGTTTTATAAATCCGAAACATAGATACACCAGTAGATACATATTTCAAAGATGGGGAGGGAGTTGCTTTAGTCTGACAAAGCTTTTTAAATCCAGAAAATTTACCATAACCAATGTTATGGTAGACTATAGCGTGGCAGTCCGTTATAACGCGCGCTGTAGAGATAGCGGAAGACAGGACGCTTCGAAGTTCGAACTTTTTGCATCAAATACATAAATGGAAACGTAGTGCATTGGGACAATTTTATGAAAAATGTTGCATCATATATGTTGCAACAAACATTTTGCATCAAACATGTTTCAATGAGCGTGTTTAATCAAACCTGTTGCATCAGGGATACTACTCATTGAAGCTATAGAAATAAAAAAAAAACTTGTTAAACAGATTATAGTGAATTTTGTTCTTCCTTTATTGTGGTGGATACACTAGGTCTTATGAGGCTTTTTACCTAATGTTAAGACTGACAAAATGAAGCTATGAACGTGTTTCCAGCTTAATATCTTTTATTTCGTAGCTAGCCTACGTCTTGCCTAATTTCCTGGACTAAACTATATTTCACTAAAACACAAACATAATTTTTTGAACTTTCAAGCAATAAAGTCACTTCTTTTCTTTTAATTGTTATTGTTTTGTCAATATAATTTTAAAAGCCCTTATCCAATAATCAATTTCACTTTTGAGTGCTTTCTGTTTACCTTTTACCGACATAATTATTTGAAGGCTTTTAAGTGTTTCCTATAAGTTGGTTATTATAGAGTTTACTCCAATAGTAACTAACTTTGTATCTGACTTCAATTGAAAGCGTTAATGATTAAGGACCTCTTCGAATCTTGTTGCTTTCGTAAAAATGAATATTATTCCACTACTTACATATTACCTTATAAGTTCCAATGGAAATTTTACCGAACTTGATAATAATTTGGATATTGCAGATTCTCTTATATTCGTTATTGAGAAATTCATTAAACCAAAAAGTGCTTCATTTTTTCTTCTGATGGCAAACGAACGACCAAATACAATTGAATTTTATTCCGATCTCTTGAGGTTACTTTTTGGAAAACAACGACTTAATATAAAAACGCATATTGTATTGAACGGAAAATCAGTTGGACCAACAATTTATGGTGAAAGACTTTATAATATACTTTTGATAGATTCATGGCAAGCTTTTTTGTAAGTATAGCTTTGTTTTAATACCTAAAAAAAATATAACGCCTTGAGTTTCTATTTCTCTTCTTAGAAAAATAGATCCTGCCTCTAAAGTTGAAAACTATGACATCAATGAGTTCTATCATATTTTTCTTAAAACCGACGATCAGCATGTTTTCGATGATATGCAAATAATATTCGACTACTGCTGGAACAACTATATCATAAATGTCAATATTCAGGTCCAAAAATCATCTGGTGAAATAATTATTTACAGTTATTCCCCATTTGCTAAAACGCATTGTCGAAAAGTTATTCCAGTGGAAATTAATCGTTTCGAAAATGGTAAAATGAGGAATAAACAAATTTTTCCATCAAAGCTTCAAGATTTGTTCGATTGTCCATTGCGAGTGGCAACTTATGATATTGCACCGTACTTAACATTGGACTTAACGAAAAAGGGTAGAGAAATTATTGGTGGGTTTGAAGGAAAGCTTTTGAATCAGTTAAGTTTAAAAATGAATTTCGATATCGAAGTTGTCGTGCCACCAAAAAAAGAGCTTAGAGGGGTTATCTATGGAAATCTTAGCACTGGAGCTGTCGAAATGGTAAGTGTTTCTTGTGACTCTACGGAAATTTATTCCAGAAAAATTAACTCCCAATAAACTATTTCCTAACTTATCGGAGAAGGTAAACTTTTTTTGTATTCAAATTTACCTAAGTTTAATGTGATTAGCCACATAATAAGATGCACTGAAAAATTCAATTCAGGGTTAGCTTATTTCTTCGAGTGGGAGTTAATTCTTTTGGCAGAAATGTCATTCAAACTTTAAATATCTCATTTTTCTAAAAGCTCCGAAAGAAAGAAGCCGACTTGAGTATTGGTTGCATATGGTTCTCGGAAAATCGCAGTCGAGTACTCACTGCTACGGACACATATTTACAATCTAAAAATATGCCCATCTTAATGGATTCCTCAACCAACTTTAAACCTGATTTAGCTCTTTGGTTTCCATTTGAACCCGAAGCTGCCAAGGCCTTGCTAGCAGCCTTCGTTGCAACCATAACACTGTTTTACATTTGGACCAGAACTCAAGCTACGTTTTGGAAGTTCATCCCAACAAATAAGCCCAATATTTGCTTGAACTACTTTGCCTACACTTTAGGTACCCCGCCTTCTGCTGAGCCAATACAGAATTCCAAGAGGATTTTCATCACCACATGGGTTTTGTTTGTATTGGTTATCCGGACGAAATACGGGGCCATAATCTATCACCTAATTAGAAATAATATTTTTTTGAAACCCCCCTCGACCATCGATGAACTCGTTAAACTGAACTACACTTTTGTTCTAAACCGTCACGGCTGGAACGAAATGGGCAGCATGGGAGTGTTCAAAGATATGCCAGCGAAGAAAATAACCCTTGAAAATATTGAGAATTTTGAAGTTTTTCAATATTTGGAACGAAATAAGAACGAGAAATTATTCACAGCTGCCCCAATTGAATTTATCTTGGACTATTTGAGAAAGGGCCGGAAGATTGGAGTGTTGAAAACATTGAAAGAGGCCTTTATGCATCAGAACGTGTGCATCTACTTGACGAAACATTCGTTTTTAGCTGATCGATTGAATACGTTCATTTTGAGAACAAATGCCGTGGGCCTGATGGATGCATGGGTGGAACAGGCTATAGATTTCTCATTTTTCAGAATTAAAAGACCACCCAAGCAAATCACTATTGGATTACAGCAATTGGATGGAGTTTTGTATCTTTGTGGTTTTATGTTAGCTATTGCTTCGGTGGTATTTGTTTTGGAGATTATTTCGGTTAGATTTAGATTTTTGAAGAATATTTTTCAAAGAATTTAATTTTTCTTTTTTTCGATTTAATTACACAAAAAATGTTGTTGTTTAAATTGTTAATGAATAAAAAGCACGACTTGTTCTCACGAATTAAGTGTCATTGTGATGGCAAGTCTTGAATTTTGAAGCCTTTTAAAAAAGTGTAGCATGTGTCATAACCTCTCTAGCATCTTTTATTAACATAGTCTAGAAAATGAAAACCTTCAGGAAGGAAATGTTGAACATTTTTTTTCTCATATCTCATTCTCATTCATCTCTTTATAAGCTTCATATTCCAAAAGCCTTCAAATGCAGTTTCTTGTACTTGAAATACAATGACAGACATCAGAATGAAAAATGAAAAGTTTTCCAGTGAATATAACCACAATACAAAAAAAAAATAAAAATATAACAATCAAACATATATAACCGAAACATAAAAATTGCAGTTGGAATGTGTAAACTATAAAATATTTTAGTATTAAAGTTGTTTGCGGAGATGTCAGTCAGTATACAGTTGAAGTTCATTTGCATTCATATAAAACAACTTGACTGAAACGCGCTTTGGCATCACATACATATGTACGAGTTCGCATACAACAGAAACAGTTTTATGTTGCTGAAAAATATAAATGCAAACAAAAACAGACGAAAAAGGATAAATGCAATTTCCTCGTATGTATTTTTGAGAATTTCTTTCGAATAAATAAAACAAACTTTATATTTATTACAGAATGGTTTGCTTAACATTCAAAATTGATTGGATATGGATTTTATGAAGTTATTTTTACAATCTTTGTTACTTATGTGTATATTGAATAATTTCTTATATCCACTAAAACAAGATTGTAATGGTTTTAATTTAATATTTTTACTTTACAATATACAAACAAAATTGCTTATTAAGATGAGAAAACTTGATGTATATTCATTAAATTTCTGTATCTAAGGTTTTGTTCAAACTAGAGAGAACCGAAAAAGATATATTGCCTTTAAATAATTAAATTTAATTATTTAGTTGGCAATAAAGTTAAGAGTTGGAGTTATAAGAAAAAGAAGATAAACCATACACGTGTATTCATATTCAATAATGGTAATTCAAGGCAGTTGGCTGTATTGTGTTTAGCCAACCCTTAAATAATTTAATAGAAT
Source organism: Eupeodes latifasciatus (assembly GCA_920104205.1). NCBI lineage: Eukaryota > Metazoa > Arthropoda > Insecta > Diptera > Syrphidae > Eupeodes > Eupeodes latifasciatus. The sequence goes on along the minus strand of OV049926.1, from coordinate 23,649,873 downwards.
GTTGATGAAATGAAATTCTCTTAAGTTCATCCATTTTCAATAAAAAGAAAAACATCTCTGTATCAAAATTTTAATCTCAAATTTCCTTCCCTTTCATGACTCGTGTCATCGAGGCATAAACTCTCCAATACTAAAAATTGTTTGTTTAATTATTCTGGCAATACCGCGCCACAAGAATAACTAAAACAAAGAAAAATGAAAAAAGGCTCGAGAATTTTCCGCGCCATACCTAATTTTTGATCAGAAATATGTAAATAGTCGGAGTAGATAGCCGCAGTTTGGAATTAAAATTAAGAATTCATACCTATGTAAGTTTTGTATAATTTCCTTTTTAACTTCCCATAGGAAGTTATTGTAATGGGTCCGATTTGTCAAATTGAAAATTTTGAATTTTATCGACGTTTCAAGGTCCCTAGAGTCGAAATAAAAGATTTTTAGAAAGATGTATGTGCGTGCGTGTGTACGTACATACGTTAGTACGTCCGTACGTCTGTACGTTCGCGACGTTTTTTTCGTCGTCCATAGCTCAAGAACCAGAAGAGATATCGACTTCAAATAAATTTCGTTATACAGATAATAAGGCAGAAAGATGCAGAAAGGGCCCTCAAGAAAATTGCGTGGGTAGTTTTTTTTACCATAGCAGTTTAAAAAAAGGTGAAAATTTTGGTTAACCCTAAATATCTATGAACCAATAACGCTAGAGACTTGAATTAAATTTTATATTATATATTGTAACGTGATACAAAACATGTATATTTTTGGGAAAAAATCCAATTAACGGTTTTTTTTAAATCAAAAAAACTGAACAAAAAAATGTTTCACCTTGAAAATTTTACGACTAATATAGGGTGTCCCAAAATTAACGCAAGATTTCTTACGTTAATTTTGGGACACCCTTTATAAAGACAAGTACCCTTTATATGATTTCATATCCAAAACAATTTTGAGCAACGAAGAATTATGTTTTTGACATCTGATAAAATTTTGAGAACAAGTGAATTGACAGTTTTTTTTATAAAAATAAAAACCTAAAAAAAAAAATTACTCAAAGTTGGTAAAAATTGAATTTCGACTCAAATATCTTTTCAAAAATTTGATATTAACGCTTCAAACTTATTTTGTCTTATAAAAAATATTGTTTTCAACATTTTGAAAAATTTTGAGAAAAATAGAATTGATAGTTCTTTTACGAAAAAATAAAAACCTACAAAAAAATTAATAAAAGTTGGTAAAAATTGATTTTCGACTCAAATATCTTTTCTAAACTTTGAGATATTGGCTTTGAACTACTTTTATCTTTCAAAAAATATTGTTGTCAACATTCAGTAAAATTTTGAAAAAAAATCGAATTGACAGTTTTTGTACATAAAATTAAAAACCTAAAATAAATTTAAGAAAAGTTTGTAAAAATTGTTTTTCGACGTAAATATCTTTTCAAAACTTTGAGACATTGGCTTTAACCTAATTTTTTCTTATAAGAAATATTGTTTTCAACATTTGATAAAATCTTGAGAAAAATCTAATTGACAGTTTTTTTTACAAAAAATAAAAACCTAAAAAAAAAACAATACTAAAACTTGGTACTTGGTAACTTTCGACTCAAATAGCTTTTCAAAAATTAAAAATATTGGCTTCAAACTTATTTAATTTCACAGAAAATATTGTTTTCGATATTTTTTATAAAAATCCAACAGTCTGATTTTTCATAAAAAAATAAAATCTACAAAAAAAAATGGTTGCCTGTAAAGTCGGTTTTACGGGCGAAGATTTTACGTGACAACGTCTTTTTCTCGGTAGAATATTTATTGATATGAATATAATTAAATTGCACAATAGGAACAAGGAATTGAATGAAAATAAGAATTGCACAAATTTTTTAAACTAATAATTTACTTAACACTATCAACATTTATCAATAGTATGACATAACCTATAAACTCAGTTTCTCAACTTTTGTGTCAATCTAACAATTAATCAATCAATCATAGTTTACGATAATGAAATATCAGTGTACAATTATTTACCTTTATTGTTGTAGTTGTTGTAAATGACGAATCTAAGCACTCCACATTTTCACTACAGACACAGCTAACGATACTTTAACCACACGTGTGAACTTGTATTATGACGCTTTCTTGTTTTTCCAACGCCAAGAACGTTCGAGAAAGACAAAGACAGAGACACAAGCATGCGCCGATTCAATGCGCCTAATTCTCTAGTGCTGCGCGCGCGGCAGACCGATCATAGTTGAGTGGGAGAGAGACGCAAGGCATTCGGCGGGCCTCTCTCTCGTTCGGTGAAGCTAGCCATAGACGGTGAACATGTTGGTGTGATTTGTTGGGCAGCGCTTCGCCATACACGGCCCAACATGTTTATAAACTTAATTTTTTGTGTGACTGTCATGAAGTCAAGATGTGCGATAGAAGTGCGGATGATGCAATAGCATGTTTGATAACGACATGTTAACTCATTGAAAATAACAACACAAATGACGAATTGTTGTCGCACAACGCCATACACGACGAACATGTTGATAAACTTCAAAACGTGTTGTAAACTTGCCCATACACAGCCAACATGTTAGCCACAACTTCACGGTTTATAAAATATTTCATAAACCGTCGATTTGTTGGCCAACATGCCCATACACGAATGATTTTCAGCCCAACACCAACAAATCACACCAACATGTTCATCGTCTATGGCTAGCTTGACTCATCGTAACGTTACCGGGCGTTACACTTTTTCATAAGTGACTCCCAGCCGCAACCTAATTTAAGACGTTGTCACGTCAAAAATGTTAACTTAAATTTAATTGAGGCATGGCTTCATTTAATCCCTTTGAAAATTATAGAAATTTGACCCGATTCTTCAAATTAGAAAATGTTAAAACATTAACATAGTTTTAAATCCCTTATTGCTGTAAATTCGCTGTTTTAAGATGAATTTACGTGTATGCATTCGTGAACGTCAAGTTCTCATTTTTAGAAAAGATCTTAATTAGTTGTTGACTTTTAAAAACTACCATTGAACAATTTCTTCCTTAGAAATTTGTACTACCTCTGATTTTAGTTTTATAAATTTAAGCTTTTTCTTTAAACTTAAACGTTCACTTTACTATACTAAAAAACTTCACTTCAATCCTCTTCTTCAAAAGAGTGAATAAAACCAATGTTTTATTGTTTTAACATTTAATTGTATTTAATTGAAAATGTTCTTAGAATTTTTGTCTTAAAAGATAAAATACTCTAAATACAGTGATCATTGTTTGCCCTGCTGGAAAAGCTATAAAGATATTTAGTTTGCAATATATAATTTGTACCATTCTCTCTAATGAGCTGCCCTGTGCGTTAGAAGGTGTAGAAATGTCTGTATGTACACAAAAGTTTATATCCCATCTATATAAGATTCTGATAATCCTACTTAGAGTACAAAAGCTAACAAGAGTCCTTAAAGAACGTAGACAAATGGAACATAAAAACAATACCGACAGGACATGGGAAAACTTATACCCGAGACTAATTCCCAGTGTTAAATATACGTACATACATATATGTATATTCTGTTAATCCTTCGACATAAAAACCCCTCATGATTCTCGATATATGTACCTACAAGTTTCAACTACACATATAACACATATATAATGATGTCTTTGCATTAAACAATGCTGCTGAATGAAATCACAAAATCAAATTAGAAAACTTTGCCAATTTGTTAGAAGTCCATGGATTTGTGTGCGGAGATACTGGATATGGATAAAGGACACCCATCTTCTTCCGCTTCCTTTTGGAATAAAATTTCTTTCTATCTAAAGCTAGGACGTGGATACGACTCTTGTTTTACGTGAAAGGATATCTTTGTTCTTTTCGCTAATTACATAAAATTGTATAGTGTGGCTTTTGAAGCCAAAAAAAAAAATAAAAGTTCGATGCGGATGTGCGGAAATAAGTTCAATTCGGAACAGGAAGGATATTTCGTTATATGCTTTTGTACGATTATATGGAAAAGGACATAAATTTCAAACCATGAAATATTCCAAAGGTGAAAGCAATTGAATTCTCTATGTGATGAAGACGATTAACTGTGTGATAAACTGTTCTGCCGGATCTCTGGACGGTAGGGAAATTCCGAAATTGGCTGTTCATCGAATTATGTATTGCCTTTGATCCTTTTGCATGCCTTGCGGAATGCCCAACTCTTTCCATTGCTGTTACCGTTTGCCGTTTGCTATTGCAAATTCCCTACAAGCTTACGAGTATAATGCAAATAAATTACCAAACCACCCTGATGGTTTTGGTTTTATTATTTTGGATGAAGTAGAAGTATAAGTTCACTATATCTTATAGATCAATTTTCTAAGACACAGAACTTGTACCTATGCATGTACATATATGTTTAATGGCTTCAAGCAAAGACAACCTACATCGACAGCCTCTCAACCAACGCACCATATTCCTTCAAACACAACATATCCTCTATGACATATACAGAACACATTCAACTCTCGACTCTGGAAGAAGAGGGAATGGGCATTAGGGTGTAGGTAGGAATAAGGATATAGGATGTATAGGTACTTGGGCTATAACACTTTGTTATTTGAATCTATTGGCAGGATTCATGAACGACCTAAGGTCTGCACTGGAGCTTTGGCTATAAACAAAGTGTATAGGTACTATAATATCCTTATGGGTATTTAGGAGTAATTTTCGCACTCAATTTCGGCAAAGGGAAAGCAAAAGCGAGAGAAAATTAAGTTTTCCGGGGTCTTAAACAATTACAAGATGTTCAGTTAACTCTCTAAGGTGTGATAATTGATTGCTATCAAAAGAGGAGGTTTGGCTCTGGAATTTTCTGACGAAGAAGATGGCTATACTTGTATGTATGGTCCTGGCTTGGACTGATGGGCTAAGAACGTATATGGATATAGTAGTATATTGTTTATTGTGTTCTTGTTAGAAGGATATTTTGTGTGGTGTTTCAAGAGTTACATAAAATGTCTGTATACATTTTGTTTTAAGGTATTGTTTCTAAATTTCGGGCTTTAAGTTCTTATTGGGAATTTTTGAAGAAATTATTCAGTTTAATATCAAATTTTTATCAATATATAATGTTGGTCTTAAAAAGACAAATTTTGAAAGTATTTTAAAGCAACAGTACGATGGTTAGATATATTTTTCGAGAAATAATGGAGTTAAAAAATTTCCCTCTAGGTCCTGACTTCCGACCCTCTAGGACGCATATTAAGCGAGATTTTCGCATTTTAAGTTTGAACATGGATTTTTGCGCATAACTTGTTGCAAAATTGGTCTTATTCAAAGATAGCCTCAGCAATGGAAAGGGAATGATTCCTAGGTCTTTTCGCCTAAAACCATACCGCCTGAATTCTAAAATGTCATAAAGTCCAAAATTGTTCAGAAAGCACAAAAAGTTTTTAAAAAATCGCCAAAAAGCCCAAAGCGAATGTTGAAACGATCAAATAAATTTCAAAAGAGAGGCTGGGATGCGACCCACACTGATAACTTCCCATCCCGTCTGTCGATTTGTCTTGCTTAAAAGTTTGTGTATATGTATCAATTTTTAACAAATTTATTTCATTGAATAACAAAAATAATATTTTCTGTGAAATAAAATAAGTTTGAAGCCAATATTTTTAATTTTTGAAAAGCTATTTGAGTCGAAAGTAAATTTTTACCAAGTTTTAGTATTGTTTTTTTTTTTTAGGTTTTTAATTTTTTGTAAAAAAACTGTCAATTCGATTTTTTTCAAAATTTTACTGAATGTTGAAAACAATATATTTTGAAAGATAAAAGTAGTTTAAAGCCAATATCTCAAAGTTTTGAAAAGATATTTGAGTCGAAAATCAATTGTTACCAACTTTTATACATTTTTTTTTTAGGTTTTTATTTTTGTAAAAAAACTGTCAATTCGATTTTTCTAAAAATTTGTCCTTATGTTGAAAATATTATTTCTTATAAGATAAAATAAGTTTGAAGCCATAATCTCAAGTTTTTGAAAAGATATTTGAGTCGAAATTCAATTTTTACCAAATTTGAGTAATGTTTTTTTAGGTTTTTATTTTTTATAAAAAAACTGTCAATTAGATTTTTCTCAAAATTTTATCAGATGACAAAAACATTATTCTTCGTTGCACAAAATTGTTTTGGAGATGAAATCATATTTTAGTCGTAAAATTTTCGAGGTGACCAATTTTTTTTTTAATTTTTTTGATTTATAAAAAAACCGTTAGTTGGATTTTTTTCCAAAAATATATTTGTTTTGTATCACGTTACAATATATAATATAAAATTTAATTCAATTCTCTAGCGTCATTGGTTCATGAGATATTTAGGTTTAACCAAAATTTGCACCTTTTTTTTAAACTGCTATGGTAAAAAACCCACCCACGCAATTTTCTTGAGAGCCCTTTCTGCATCTTTCTGCCTTATTATCTGTATAACAAAATTTATTTGAAGTCGATATCTCTTCTGGTTCTTGAGCTATGGACGACGAAAAAAACGTCGCGAACGTGCAGACGTACGAACGTACGTACACACGCACGCACAGACATCTTTCTAAAAATCTTTTATTTCGACTCTAGGGACCTTGAAACGTCGAGAAATGTCAAAATTTTCAATTTGATAAATCGGACCCATTACAATAACTTCCTTTGGGAAGTTAATAAAAGAGCACCCAAATTGCTGGTTGTCATTTTTCTTAAAAGTATTTTAAATTTTTAGTTTATGACAAAGGGGTTAGGATTTGTGACTTTTATTTCGGGCATTACGACTTAAATGATTTCTACAGTTTCGTACACTCTGCTTCAACTGAATAGACACACAAATTGTAAAGGGTATGTTGTTCATTTTTTCCTAACATTGAGCTATAATGTATAATTTGATGATGCTTACCATTTGCTTTTGATGTTGAGAAAATAAATCATAAAGAATAATTCAAAAAGTACCGCTAATTTTTGTTTTGCTCTCTTGCAAAGAGTTGCATATAGAAAAACGCAGTTTTTTTTTTGCGTCAACTGAATAGACACAACTGTTGAAATTGTAAATAAAATCTTATGCAATGAAATGAAACAAGTTTTTCTTTTAATATTTTTTTATTGCTTATTTCTAGTAGTGGGTACTGCCACCATTATTCTTAATAACTTCGTAAATACGGTCTGGCATGGAATCATATAGGCTCTTTAAATAGTCCAGCGAAATTTCACTCCACGCTAATTTAATAGCTGCAGTAAGGGATTCTCTGTCCTCAAACTGACGGCCAGACTGATACACTTTTCGTACCAACCACCCCCATACATTTTCAATAAGGTTCAGGTCGGGTGAGTATGGCGGCCATTGAAGCAATTCAATATTTTGGCCCTGTATCCAACTTTTGACAATGCGCGCCGTGTGGATGGGGGCGTTGTCCTGTTGAAAATTCCAGTCAGTGGGTCCAAAAATATCCGAAAATTTTGGAAAATTTCTTTCCAAAATTCCTTTGTATGTAATTGCAGTCATTTTGGACGTTTGGAATTCAAGGTCAACAGTCCCATAGTAGGTAACTGCTCCCCATACCATAACTCCACCTTCCCGACTATGATGCCGCTCTAAAAATCTTTTTTCTTTCCTCACATCATGAAAGTAATAATTGAAACCATCGGGGCCATCAAAGTTGAACTTTTTTTCATCACAAAAAACTACTTTGCGCCACTCAATTTTCCAACTCATATGGAGTCTCGAAAATTCTAAACGAATACCTTTTCGTTGATCGTTTAGTGGTGGTTTTTTCTTAAGTTTTAACCGTTTTAAATGATCCGCGCTATTTATTACTCTGCGGACTGTTGAAACACTTGCTGTAACACCAGCTTTTTGTTTTATTTTTGCCGCAGAGTCACACGAATTGGAAGCACATCTCAAAATCGCTCTTCGATCAACTGCTGTTGTTGCCGTTTTCTTGCCTCCTTTCATGTTTTTCCCGTACAAACTTTTATTTCTTAGGTAAGAATAAACAACCTTAAAACTCCTATCAATTTTGGCAGCTATAGCACGCCCGGTCAGTCCTTGTTCTTTAAAGAAATCAATTTTACCTCTTTCGACACTACTCAAAGCTTTTGACCTACCCATTTTTTTTTAATTTTAATTAAACGAATAAATTTCACTAAGAACACTTTAACTTTTGATTAAGTATACTAATCACCTCAAAACTCTCAAAAACAATGAAGATAATGACCTTGAATGATCTTGTGTCTATTCAGTTGACGCAAAAAAAACTGCATTTTTCCATATGGAACTCTTTGCAAGAGAGCAAGAAAATGAATAGCGGTACTTTTTGAACTATTTTTTCTGATTCGTTTTCTCAACATCAAAAGCAAACGGTTAGCATCATCAAACGATACATTAAAGCTCAATGTTAGGAAAAAATGAACAACTTACCCTATACAATTTGTGTGTCTATTCAGTTGAAGCGAAGTGTATGTCTTATCAACCAACGACATATAAACCAGAACATAAAATGATATAGAGCCGAAATTGAGAATTTTCGTAGGAAATATCACTCAGAAAACGTCATAAAGCCCAAATAAAATATCATATCACCCAAACCAGCTTTTAATGTCGTAACGCCCGAATTTATAATTGTCATAAAGCCCAAAAGATTTTGGATGGTTGGACCCTGAGACGCGCATAAACAGTATTTAGAAGATTTGGGTGCTCACACTTTACGTTTCATAAAACCTTAAAAAGAATTAACGTACAACAACAAAATATTAATGAAATTGTTTTAGGTGCTATGACATTCTCAATTTGAGAGATTTGGTTTTGTGTGAAAAGCCCAAACGCTTTGCCAAACGAAAAGGTGATTCGTTACAACTTAAAAGTGCTTTAGTTTTGTAACTGTGGCTGTAAAGTGGTAGTCAATTTTAACAATTGTAATGAGTTGTTGAAGCGTGTATTGTTTCATTTGTAATGGAGTTGTTTTAGTTATCAAATGTCAAAAGTGACATCTGCTCAAATATTGGAATATTCAAAATGATATCTCTTATTGAAAAATCCTTTATTAAATCCATCACATATGATTAAGACGTTCTATTAACAACCACAACGAGATTATAGTGTTGATGTCTTGTTAAGGTTTGGCCATAATATGATATACATGGGTAATAATCGTATGTTTGAGCCCTACCTAAAACGCATTTGTAGCTTATTTTTATACCTTTATAACTATAGCTAGTTTCTAACAATCCAGTCATTCAATTGAATCAACCACCTCCTTAACCAAATACAAGCTTTGAAGCAAAAAGAAAAAAAGAAAGACAGAAACAAAATCAATCTCCATTAACACACCTTGCCATCACATCTAAATGATGATGAAAACCAATCAATTTGCCACGAAGCCATTCCATTTGCTGCTTCTTTTTATGGCAAATTCACACACTATACTTTGATGGAAGGTACCATCCTTTTCCCTGTTTTCGATATAATTCGATTCGATATATGTATGTATGTGGTTCTCCTTGGTGAGTTTTGGGTTTTTGTTTTTTACGACCTCTGCGAACATAGTCGAGCCAAGAACTCGAAATAAGCATTCTCATCTATCTTCGCGCGAGCGAGGCTGGGAATACAAGACCAAGGATATACCTACCTATCAACCTAGTGCAGTAGCGCCCTTATGGTGTCATGACGTCTCCCACTGGGATATCCCAGGCGGATCCACCTCCTCCAACTAAACAAACCGACATCACACAAACCCAACACCAACACCCAAGAGTAAAAGGCACAGCATAGAGTGTGATGTGATCTGAAGACATAACATCCTTGGCAGATGGCATAAATTAGTTAAAGTTAGCTCCTTATTAATTCCAACCGATAACTTGCTCTGCACCGCAAACTTTGTCTCGAACCATTTTTGGTGAAGGGTTTCAGCTCTTCGAGACTTCAGTGTGCAGTGATGCTCTTATGTGGCGGTGTGTGGAAGGAGGTTTACTGCAGTCATCCAGGCAGCCGACATCGCTGTTCGGGCCATTATTCTTTTTATTTTTGTTTTTGTTCTTTTATAAAATTGAACACAATGTGCAGCTGCTTTCTGTTGCCTGCATCATATGTCAGACAGCAATGTATTCATTCATATATCTTGAAAAATAAGGAGTTTGGAAAGAAACTGTTCGGAATCGGCTACAATGATGGATGCAGCAATTTGCCAACGACCGACAACAACGACGCACGTGATATGACTTTAACATGTATCAAAATAAAAATAAACTTCAAAGCATTCTTCAATTAGTTTCTAAAGAACATCCATTTATGGGTTGATTATTAGTTTCTAGAAAAGCTCGAAGCTATTCGAAGACATGACAATATCGTTTTTAGGTATATTTTTACGGCTACAAGGTTTTGTTTGATAGTTTTGAAAGACTTTTTTTAAACAAAAAAACACCAGACCAGCTTTATAAGGTTTTTCTTGATCTTCTGTAAAGTAGCTGGGTAGAAGAATTGGATATTAGTTATTAGTTATTAGTTATTAGTTATTAGTTATTAGTTATTAGTTATTAGTTATTAGTTATTAGTTATTAGTTATTAGTTATTAGTTATTAGTTATTAGTTATTAGTTATTAGTTATTAGTTATTAGTTATTAGTTATTAGTTATTAGTTATTAGTTATTAGTTATTAGTTATTAGTTATTAGTTATTAGTTATTAGTTATTAGTTATTAGTTATTAGTTATTAGTTATTAGTTATTAGTTATTAGTTATTAGTTATTAGTTATTAGTTATTAGTTATTAGTTATTAGTTATTAGTTATTAGTTATTAGTTATTAGTTATTAGTTATTAGTTCTTAGTTCTTAGTTATTAGTTATTAGTTCTTAGTTCTTAGTTCTTAGTTATTAGTTATTAGTTATTAGTTATTAGTTATTAGTTATTAGTTATTAGTTATTAGTTATTAGTTATTAGTTATTAGTTATTAGTTATTAGTTATTAGTTATTAGTTATTAGTTATTAGTTATTAGTTATTAGTTATTAGTTATTAGTTATTAGTTATTAGTTATTAGTTATTAGTTATTAGTTATTAGTTATTAGTTATTAGTTATTAGTTATTAGTTATTAGTTATTAGTTATTAGTTATTAGTTATTAGTTATTAGTTATTAGTTATTAGTTATTAGTTATTAGTTATTAGTTATTAGTTATTAGTTATTAGTTATTAGTTATTAGTTATTAGTTATTAGTTATTAGTTATTAGTTATTAGTTATTAGTTATTAGTTATTAGTTATTAGTTATTAGTTATTAGTTATTAGTTATTAGTTATTAGTTATTAGTTATTAGTTATTAGTTATTAGTTATTAGTTATTAGTTATTAGTTATTAGTTATTAGTTATTAGTTATTAGTTATTAGTTATTAGTTATTAGTTATTAGTTATTAGTTATTAGTTATTAGTTATTAGTTATTAGTTATTAGTTATTAGTTATTAGTTATTAGTTATTAGTTATTAGTTATTAGTTATTAGTTATTAGTTATTAGTTATTAGTTATTAGTTATTAGTTATTAGTTATTAGTTATTAGTTATTAGTTATTAGTTATTAGTTATTAGTTATTAGTTATTAGTTATTAGTTATTAGTTATTAGTTATTAGTTATTAGTTATTAGTTATTAGTTATTAGTTATTAGTTATTAGTTATTAGTTATTAGTTATTAGTTATTAGTTATTAGTTATTAGTTATTAGTTATTAGTTATTAGTTATTAGTTATTAGTTATTAGTTATTAGTTATTAGTTATTAGTTATTAGTTATTAGTTATTAGTTATTAGTTATTAGTTATTAGTTATTAGTTATTAGTTATTAGTTATTAGTTATTAGTTATTAGTTATTAGTTATTAGTTATTAGTTATTAGTTATTAGTTATTAGTTATTAGTTATTAGTTATTAGTTATTAGTTATTAGTTATTAGTTATTAGTTATTAGTTATTAGTTATTAGTTATTAGTTATTAGTTATTAGTTATTAGTTATTAGTTATTAGTTATTAGTTATTAGTTATTAGTTATTAGTTATTAGTTATTAGTTATTAGTTATTAGTTATTAGTTATTAGTTATTAGTTATTAGTTATTAGTTATTAGTTATTAGTTATTAGTTATTAGTTATTAGTTATTAGTTATTAGTTATTAGTTATTAGTTATTAGTTATTAGTTATTAGTTATTAGTTATTAGTTATTAGTTATTAGTTATTAGTTATTAGTTATTAGTTATTAGTTATTAGTTATTAGTTATTAGTTATTAGTTATTAGTTATTAGTTATTAGTTATTAGTTATTAGTTATTAGTTATTAGTTATTAGTTATTAGTTATTAGTTATTAGTTATTAGTTATTAGTTATTAGTTATTAGTTATTAGTTATTAGTTATTAGTTATTAGTTATTAGTTATTAGTTATTAGTTATTAGTTATTAGTTATTAGTTATTAGTTATTAGTTATTAGTTATTAGTTATTAGTTATTAGTTATTAGTTATTAGTTATTAGTTATTAGTTATTAGTTATTAGTTATTAGTTATTAGTTATTAGTTATTAGTTATTAGTTATTAGTTATTAGTTATTAGTTATTAGTTATTAGTTATTAGTTATTAGTTATTAGTTATTAGTTATTAGTTATTAGTTATTAGTTATTAGTTATTAGTTATTAGTTATTAGTTATTAGTTATTAGTTATTAGTTATTAGTTATTAGTTATTAGTTATTAGTTATTAGTTATTAGTTATTAGTTATTAGTTATTAGTTATTAGTTATTAGTTATTAGTTATTAGTTATTAGTTATTAGTTATTAGTTATTAGTTATTAGTTATTAGTTATTAGTTATTAGTTATTAGTTATTAGTTATTAGTTATTAGTTATTAGTTATTAGTTATTAGTTATTAGTTATTAGTTATTAGTTATTAGTTATTAGTTATTAGTTATTAGTTATTAGTTATTAGTTATTAGTTATTAGTTATTAGTTATTAGTTATTAGTTATTAGTTATTAGTTATTAGTTATTAGTTATTAGTTATTAGTTATTAGTTATTAGTTATTAGTTATTAGTTATTAGTTATTAGTTATTAGTTATTAGTTATTAGTTATTAGTTATTAGTTATTAGTTATTAGTTATTAGTTATTAGTTATTAGTTATTAGTTATTAGTTATTAGTTATTAGTTATTAGTTATTAGTTATTAGTTATTAGTTATTAGTTATTAGTTATTAGTTATTAGTTATTAGTTATTAGTTATTAGTTATTAGTTATTAGTTATTAGTTATTAGTTATTAGTTATTAGTTATTAGTTATTAGTTATTAGTTATTAGTTATTAGTTATTAGTTATTAGTTATTAGTTATTAGTTATTAGTTATTAGTTATTAGTTATTAGTTATTAGTTATTAGTTATTAGTTATTAGTTATTAGTTATTAGTTATTAGTTATTAGTTATTAGTTATTAGTTATTAGTTATTAGTTATTAGTTATTAGTTATTAGTTATTAGTTATTAGTTATTAGTTATTAGTTATTAGTTATTAGTTATTAGTTATTAGTTATTAGTTATTAGTTATTAGTTATTAGTTATTAGTTATTAGTTATTAGTTATTAGTTATTAGTTATTAGTTATTAGTTATTAGTTATTAGTTATTAGTTATTAGTTATTAGTTATTAGTTATTAGTTATTAGTTATTAGTTATTAGTTATTAGTTATTAGTTATTAGTTATTAGTTATTAGTTATTAGTTATTAGTTATTAGTTATTAGTTATTAGTTATTAGTTATTAGTTATTAGTTATTAGTTATTAGTTATTAGTTATTAGTTATTAGTTATTAGTTATTAGTTATTAGTTATTAGTTATTAGTTATTAGTTATTAGTTATTAGTTATTAGTTATTAGTTATTAGTTATTAGTTATTAGTTATTAGTTATTAGTTATTAGTTATTAGTTATTAGTTATTAGTTATTAGTTATTAGTTATTAGTTATTAGTTATTAGTTATTAGTTATTAGTTATTAGTTATTAGTTATTAGTTATTAGTTATTAGTTATTAGTTATTAGTTATTAGTTATTAGTTATTAGTTATTAGTTATTAGTTATTAGTTATTAGTTATTAGTTATTAGTTATTAGTTATTAGTTATTAGTTATTAGTTATTAGTTATTAGTTATTAGTTATTAGTTATTAGTTATTAGTTATTAGTTATTAGTTATTAGTTATTAGTTATTAGTTATTAGTTATTAGTTATTAGTTATTAGTTATTAGTTATTAGTTATTAGTTATTAGTTATTAGTTATTAGTTATTAGTTATTAGTTATTAGTTATTAGTTATTAGTTATTAGTTATTAGTTATTAGTTATTAGTTATTAGTTATTAGTTATTAGTTATTAGTTATTAGTTATTAGTTATTAGTTATTAGTTATTAGTTATTAGTTATTAGTTATTAGTTATTAGTTATTAGTTATTAGTTATTAGTTATTAGTTATTAGTTATTAGTTATTAGTTATTAGTTATTAGTTATTAGTTATTAGTTATTAGTTATTAGTTATTAGTTATTAGTTATTAGTTATTAGTTATTAGTTATTAGTTATTAGTTATTAGTTATTAGTTACTAATTATTAATCAATCTTTTAGTTAAACTGAGTCTTATATCCAAGCAGTGTTAAAATGGTTTCCAATTTGTTTACTTTTAAAGTATATATGTTGGAAATCTGTTTATTCATCATTTTTACACTTTCTCCGAAACGAAAAATGCCTTTTCTTTCAATTTTTCTTACGTCAAGTTCATAAGATCATGTTAACCTTTCCAGTCTAAATGAAAAAATACGAGAAGTCTTTTCTCTAGAGATAAAAGTCTGTCCCTTAGATCTTTCTTTGTTAAGTTTTTTCTTAAACTAAGCACTTTCACGCTTTCACTTCTTAACTTGAACTAAATTACCTAAATGCATTATAACAAGCTATTTACAATAAACACATAGACTTTTGAATAAGTAAACTACATTCACACTAGCTTATGTTAAGCCCAATCAAAACAAACAAAAGCAAACAACATGAAAAATTATGAATAGCAGCCTGGTAGAAGCTTTCATCAGCTCCTCTTACCTCACTTCAGTCATCATCTTAATTAAAAGAGACATAATTTGTCATAAATCTCTGTCTAAATGATTTTCAGACAACAGACACTAATGGCATGTCGACGTGTCATGTGGTGGATATTATGATGCCAACATCACGCAACTACCTTAAAAAACCTACCACCTCCGCACATGATAAGCCAAAGCTATTTACGAGGCTTGTTTTAGGAGTGAAACCTTGTAATATGATATACTACCTACTTCACCCCAAACACAAGCACAACCCTCTCACCTGTCAAGCATATAAATCTACTATAACTTCATTCGATGCCTCTTCTGCCACTGCCACACACAAATCCCCTGCAACCCTGCAACACTTATGCTGCTACTTATTATCAACATACACACCTACCCCGTCCCTCTCACTGGGGAGTATTAAAAGAAAATAAACATTTTACCTGATGGTGTTGTAATTTAATAACAGAAGCCTGCTGAAGCGGATGTGGATGTCAGAGTCAGGAAAGCCCATAACGAAGAACGAACGCAACACAACATCAAGCTACGACGCTTTACGTGAAAAGTTACCTGCCAACAACTATGAGCATTTAAAAGTCAAGTCTACATTAACCAACATCTGGAAGCATACCAAAATGTAACCTACCCACTTTTGTGGCAGTTTAGAGCTTATACCGCCAATCGACCTATTATAGGGTTGGTATTTTAGTCAAATTAACCGCTAAATTGGTAAATATATCAAAACTTAGGGTTTTTGAATGAATAATATACCAACCCTCCAAATTCGTGCCAACTTAGAGGTTCAAGTGGTGCAACATAATGCAAAATCGTGATCCTTGAACTTTGATTAGATCAGAGTGGTTGAAATTGTTGTCAATTAACTAAGTTCGAATAACGAGCTTTAACATTACTCTATAGAAGATATATCACATTTTGAGAAAAAGAAAATACGAGGTATAGCGATTTGCGTGATTGATCTCATCAAGATATTTTCCTTCAAGAAATTGATTCTTAACTCAAAATTAATTCATGTTAAGCTTTTTTTAAGGACTTTATTTGTATTTATACCTAAATTGGCACCTCTTTCTTTGAAAGATGAAGCTAAAGAAAATTGATTTTGAGTTATGCATCACCGAATTTGATGTTTGTACTTTATATACTTAATCAACTAAAAGTTAAAAAAAGAAATTAACATTTTTGATTGTGTAACTTTCAGTGAGGAACTTATTTTTTGGTTGATCTGGGCGGTCTTTTTAAACATAAACAGTAAAACTGTTACGGTAAATTTTACCGTAACAAAAACCAGCCTTTGGCTGTTTTCTTTTCCCTAGTTGTGGCTGCAAAATATCGGCAAAGTTGAGGGCAACCATGGTCTCATCAGCCACATGTGGACTTAGCCTTTATTTTGCAAAAGCAACAAAGCAGGTGATCGAGTTCGAGAACAGGAACGAGTTCTTTCGACAAGGTCGAAAATGCCGGCGGATGAGCCGAAGAAGTATGAGGTCAGGCGGACCCTTACTTTGACAGCAACAATAACATATTTTTTTTGATTTTAAAGTTTTAATTCGTAACGTAAATTTACTTAATTATGTATGTACAAAATGGGTTCTTAACGCCGCGTTTTTAATTTAATGTAACTTAATGTTTGGTACGAAATTCACACTTCGAATCTCGCGCGTAAATTAATAGTAATAGGAAAATGCCTAGTCAAGACTTCTTCTCGATTTTTATTTTTCTTTAATCTTCCTCGAAAATAAGAATAGTTGAGAAGGGGTCTTAACTCGTCCATTACGTTTCGGCAAGTTTTGGAAACTCATCCAACAACTTGTCGAAACCGTGGTTGTGTGTGTGAAAGCAAAGTTTCGCTGAGAGTCAATAACGGTGGCTTTCCTGATGAGCGTTAAGCTTCCAGGACGCCGTGATGCTGTGACCGAAATCACAAAACGAATGCTTGTGTTGGATGAATGTGTGTGTGACTGGAATGGACGAGGGAGGAAGAACATAATTGGGAATTGGGAATTAGCTTGGAAGGCACTCTTGATAGAGCCCTACAAGCGATAAGTGATTTAGAAGGAAGTTTCGAGGAATTTTGAAAAGAAAAAGAAAAGATTGAGAAGAAGGATAGGAAATCGGAAATCCGAGGAAATCCAGAGAGCCTTTTTTTTATTTTTCCATTCGTTTGTAATTTTAACTTTTTTTTTTTTGAAAACATTTTGGGTTTTAGTCCAGGGATCTTCAATCCCACGGTTTCCCAAAGAATAAATATTAAATTTAAAAACCAAACGGTCGTTGTGTTGTCTTTTTATTTTCGCTTCACTCAACATAAAGAGTTTTGGAATTTTCTTTTTCGGTTTTGAAAAAAATTCCTGACGCCCATTTTTATTGCAACGTACCCCACTGTAGGTACTTGCAATAACATATTTCCAAATTGTAACAATTTGATTGATTTTATAAATCAATCAACATTGTTATAATTTATATAAACAAATTCTTCCAAAAGAACCCAGCCCAGCTGAGCAGCCGCGGGTACAGCTTCGTCAACGAGCTGTATTGTTGCACTTTTTTCGTTCTCTCTTTTGTGTCGCGTTCGTACTCATTTGAGTGCGAGTTGATAAGGTCGTCGCTACGCAGCCGCCGTCGTCGGTTTAGTTTGTTTTGATAATTTGTGTTAATAATAATAAATAATATAATACCCCGTCGCGATTAAGAAGAAAAAGTGTAACAAAACAGTAATATTGAATCTGAAACCAACAAAAATGCAGAAAAAAAGTTTCCACATACGACACCATATACATTCAGTATGAATCTATAGAACATGTATGTACATATTTCTCATTTGGGAAAATCTGAAACTCCACTGCAAATTTTTGTATGGCACAAAATGGGTAGCTACAGGTTCATTTATTTTTTGACGATACATTCTTAATGAACATTTTATTTTTATATAAAATTTGGAATTTTCCATTTAGTGTGAAAAATAATACCATTTACATGCCAGCCTTGAGAAAATTCTCAACATAGGACTCTCTTTAGACCAGATGCAATATGTAGATACTTAACTACTCCTCCTTTAAATACTCCCACCTCACTTTTTATCTTGGTTGCCATGACAGTTAAAACATTTTGAACATTTTTAAAGTGAATATTCAAACATTAACCCCCTCTAAAAACGTCATTTTACAAAAAGCCAAATGGGGGTTTGAAGATTTGTGATGTGTTCCTTTGGATGATATCCTGAAGCCGTTTCAATCATAAAATTTCATGCATTAATTATTTGGAGGTTCTGGTTATATCTGTGCTAGAATTCCCGGACTACTTTATTTCCAAGATGGAACTCAATCGACCTAATGGTTTAGGCTGTAGGGTCGAGGACAGATAGACGGACAGACTGATAGACGAACTAAAGAAAAGACGGAGGAATCACCAGTCCCACTTTTTTAAATTCTGTACCATGTCATGTTTCATTAAAATCTTGAGTTAAAAATTTGTTACGAATGATAAGTAAAAATTGCAGTTAAATAAAGTTTCACATACGCCACCATAAACCTTCAATATACATCTATAAAAATATATATAAATAGGTACACGTTATTTATGAAACAAATTATAATTCTACGGCAAAATTTTTAACTCCAGTTACAGGGCATTCCTTTTTGGGTTTCGAAAGTAAAACCAAATAAAACACAACGAAACATTCATGTTAAACATTTTGTTTCACTTTAAAGTTTAGACTTCGTTATTAAATCCGAAAACAATACATATTATTCAAAATGCGGGATGATTTTTAGTATCCGCTACTTGACAACATTTTGGGTGTTATCTCGGCCATAACTTGAGTAATGTTGGTTTTCAATGCGTCTAGAATTCGGGTAAAAACGGTCTTTTGCGTTGGTCCAAAGAAATAATCTAACGTTTCCAATCGCATGATCCTGGTAGCCAATTTATTTTACCAGAACGTAAAATTGCGCCACTAGGAAACTTCTAACATTAATTGTTTTGTGTTGTGGGTCTTGTTGCTCCGTCCTATTGGATTCCCATACCTTTTAGTCATATTCTTCAATCACTGGTCAAATTGTTGCGTAGATCCAACTTCATTAAAATGAAGATGCAATTTCAAATGCAAAATACGCCATAGTGAGGAATACGAAATTTCAATTATTGCACACTACGGAAAATCGATAAATTTGGATCATCAGCAACACCCACGCTTTCAGCTATATTTTCAACATCGTTAATGCTTCCACTCTTTTCGAATTTTGTCACCATTTTACTGATCTTTAAAGGCAACGGTGGTCGATTGTAACGAACACAACCTTCGCGTAGTGTGCGAAAGTGGCTACGTTTAAATAAAAAATTTTATAATAAGTTTTAATAATTTGGAAGCGTTTTTCTGTTAATAACATGACACTATTATGACACTGTAAATGACATCTAAGTTTGACAGGTGACAAATGCCAGCGCTACCAACTTGAAATGACGCTATAAAACAATTCTGTTTTAAAAAGTATCCTGAACGTAATTAAAGCTTAAAGTTTATTAAATATGTTATATTTAAACAAAAAATCGTAGTATCCGCGGCAATGTCACTTACGAAATCAAAATACCTGTCGTTATGCGTTTTCAAAATTCCAACTTTAAATTTCAGAATTCGTACGTAAAATGTGTTTATTTCCATATTCTATTAAAGAAGATAATTATGGTTTCCCTTTAACATAATGGCCAATTTTTGAAGATCAAACTTATTACCTTCCCATAGGAAGTTATTGTAATGGGTCCGATTTGTCAAATTGAAAATTTTGACATTTCTCGACGTTTCAAGGTCCCTAGAGTCGAAATAAAAGATTTTTAGAAAGATGTCTGTGCGTGCGTGTGTACGTACGTTCGTACGTCCGTACGTCCGTACGTCTGTACATTCGCGACGTTTTTTTCGTCCTCCATAGCTCAAGAACCAGAAGAGATATCGACTTCAAATAAATTTTGTTATACAGATAATAAGGCAGAAAGATGCAGAAAGGGCTCTCAAGAAAATTGCGTGGGTGGTTTTTTTACCATAGCAGTTTAAAAAAAAGGTTTGATTAAACCTAAATATCTCATGAACCAATGATGCTAGAGACTTGAATTAAATTTTATAATATAAACTGTAACGTAATACAAAACAATTATATTTTTGGAAAAAAAATCCAATTAACGGTTTTTTTTATAAACCAAAAAAACTGAAAAAAAAAAATTGTCACCTCGAAAATTTTACGACCAAAATATGATTTCATCTCCAAAACAATTTTGTGCAACGAAGAATAATGTTTTTGAAATCTGATAAAATTTTGAGAAAAACCTAATTGACAGTTTCTTTTATAAAAAATAAAATCCTAAAAAAAATTTACTCATAGTTGGTAAAAATTGAATTTCGACTCAAATATATTTTCAAAAAATTGAGATTAAGGCTTCAAACTTATTTTGTCTTATAAGAAATATTGTTTTCAACATTCTGAAAAATGTTGAAAAAAATCGAATTGACAGTTAAAAAAAAATAAAAACCTAAAAAAATTAATAAAAGTTGGTAAAAATTGATTTTCGACTCAAATATCTTTTCAAAAATTGAGATAATGGCTTATAACTAATTTTATCTTATAAGAAATATTGTTTTAAACATTCCATACAATTTTGAGAAAAATCGAATTGACAGTTTTTTTACAAAAAATAAAAACCTAAAAAAAACAATACTAAAACTGGGTAAAAATTTACTTTCGACTCAAATAGCTTTTCAAAAATTAAAAATATTGTCTTCAAACTTATTTTATTTCACAGAAAATATTGTTTACGATATTCATATATCATTCGATATAAAAATCCAACAGTCCGTTTTTTCATAAAAAATAAAATCTACAAAAAATAGTACGCAAATTTGGTAAAAATTGATACATATAGACAAACTTTTAAGCAAGACAAATCGACAGACGGGATGGAAAGTTATCAGTGTGGGTCGCATCCCAGCCTCTTTTTTTCTGGAACAAATGCTTTTATTTATTCAATTTAATTGGAAGTGGAACAAAACTACTGATCAATTATAAAAATTTTCTTCACGCGTTCCTAAAAGCAGCAAATACTTAATTTCCAATTCAATCAATTATTTATAAAATTACTCATAGTACTTATAGTATTCGAGTACATTACAATTTATAGCAAATGAAGTCCTAATATGAATGAGAGTTGAGAATTCATATTTATATACATTTCAGTTAGAAAAATTAAATAAGAATTCAATTCTAAATAATTTCATTTACAAAAATGTATTTATGGACTGAGAATTCGATTTAAAAATCTACAATTGGCATGCATTTGACATTGAAATGATTGCAATCAATTTTACAGCAATCAATTGATTGCACTCTTTTGAACGTTCTTTTAATTCTTTTCTATTCTTTTGATATTCTTTTATCATAATGTTTTAATATTTTATTTTTAACTTTGTTTTTATAAATTAAATTATATAATTTAAAGTAATGAAATATATTGTTTTCTAAGTTTAAGTTGAAACTATCGTGTCCAAGGAACATTTATTCAAAATTGGACTAAAAACTTATTTTTATAAATTTTCTTTCATCGCAGTAAAATTTGATTTTAACACAACCAAATTGTCCAACTTAATTCTATACAACTTCTTTAATCGATGTGACATCTCTTATTTTTTAAAATATTCATTTTTTTAAATATAATACAAAAACAAAAGATTTAGTTTTTTTTTTTTTGTTAAAGTCCATCTTATTTTTTTAATGAACTTATTCCGATTTGTATAATAAAAAGAAGTGAAACAGGATTTATCCTTGAAGTTTTCCACAGGACGTTTCTCGGTTCTTGGGTAAAAATTAAAAATTTGAAAAAGAAGCAAGCGGAAAAAAAAAACACAAACGTCCAATGCAAACCATAACAAAACTAAACTTTTCAAGGATCATTATAATATTTCGTTTCGCTTGCTTCGGTTTGGTTCGGCTCGGTTTTTCAAGCAAAACTCTGTAAAGGAAAACCCCAGAAGAAGAAGAAGTAAAGTCCAACAAACTTTGGTCGTTGGCCCTTCCTTAATTAACTCCTTGTGCCCCCTGAATATACGACTATATACGTACAACTTATATATCTTCATCAACTCTTGTATTCTCTTGGTTTAGTGAAGATGGAGGTGGAGAGCTGGAGGATGGACGACACAATGATGGGAGGCAACGAGAAACTTTAAAGTTCAGCAACGTATCTGTGTAATCACTTCATTATCCCATTTAGTTGTGGACAAAAAGGCCAGATTATCACACACCCCCATTGCTCATTGTCCTTTCACCATCCTTTCACCACCATAAAACACACAACCCCCAATCCATCTGAATTAAACCGAATCGCACACAACTCTTTTAGTACATTTTATCTCCGCATCATCTCTTTGATTCTGTTACGTTTCCATTCTCTCCAATATAAGGAAGTGAAGGGTTGAGCGAATATAAAAGTCGGCTATAGAAGGGGTTGAGTGTGTGTCACATCCTTTTGTCGTTCAACGAAGGTCCTGGTCTTGGGCACTGGCACCGGGCAGTTCAGGTCAGGCATTGATGAGCATATTGTTACCCACTTCGGATGATGTTCGGTGGTTAGTGTAAGTGTTCCACCTCCCCTGGGTCCATTCAAGTATTTATGGTGTGTCCCAGGCAGATATAGGCTTTGGTCAGCATAAAGACCTGTGATGGTTCATACCGTACGTAGGTACGTGAGGTAGCTACTCAAGGTATGTGTTGTGTAGGTATATGTGATTTGAATAATCAATGGCTTGATGTCAAACAGATCTTCACATCATCACTTTGCTGTTCGTGCTGATTTCAAGTGAGTGCCTCTGGTAAAGGTGTCCAAGTTCACTTTTATTTTTTTATCTCTTCACTGATGTTTGTGGTTTTCATGGTATATTTTCCTAATCGATGGGGTCAGCTCACAACACCAGAAGCCCTATCAACTTGGGTCACGGTCAATACAATCATTTGATTGGGATAAAAGGTAAAGGGATAACGATGGAAATGATTGTCAGGAAAAGTTGAAGTGATTTGTTCAAATAACTTTGGTAGAATAGAAGTACGTGATTTGTTAATCGATGATGGTGTTTCATCTAAATCAAGATATATATAGGGCTATTCATCTATAACAAAGAATTACACACGCCAGAGAAACTTTTTCCTACTAATTTAGTACCTATAACCTATACGAAATATGTACAGTAGGGTTTTCACTTCAAGATTTATCAGAGGCTAAGCAATGAAAGATTAATGATTTTTTATATACTCGTACATCAGAAAAGAAAACAAGGAGTGTCAAGCCATGGCGAGAGGAACACCACAACGGAAACCACAAAATTTAATGATACAGACATTGAAAGCTAATAAGGAGGCCATTAAAAAGGGTGAATTTAAATTTTTACTTCAACCACAACGGAATAAAAACGCTTGTGGATCTTTGTGGAACGTAAACAAAAAAAGATGAAAAAAATAATGATCAATGGCCAACAAATTGCATTTATTTTAATTTTCTACTTCAGCTCCTTCAACCCTAAATACGGCTGTGGATCATTGTGGAACGTAAGAAAAAGAAGTTTAACAAGAACCGAATAATCGCCTAAGATAATGTTTAGGAGTCTAAGAAGTAGTTGCAAATGGTTGAACAGTGAATCTTTGATGGTAATACACAATTTGATTTTTCTCAAGTGATTTGTTCATGTTAACTAAAAAGTTGAATGATCCTGTATCATTGGATATATTTCTTTTTTGAGATGGTATTATTTTTACGATTGTGGAACAGATCTTTTTTGGAAAAAAATTCAGGGAGAAATAATTTTAATTTAAATTTGATTGATGCTTATGCTTGATGTCAAGCTCATTTGATTTTTAATTTTTTGTAGCCCCGCTAATCTCGCGTTCCACATGGTTCCACAAGCAAATCTGTAAATAGATATCAGCCATATATCTATCGTTTTGATTAGCCTACAATAAGTTAATTATGCCTGCGCATTTGTGATTTTGTTTTTACGTTCCACAAAGTTCCAAAAACTCTTGCTTTTATGTTTAATTAATTTTTAATGGAATTAAATCAATTTTGAATTTATGCATTACTTAGCTTTGAATTTTTCGTATTTAATGGTGCTGTGTTAAAACATTCCACAAAGTTCCAAAAACATGAAGGGCATTAGTAGTACAATAAAAACATTTATATGCATCTCATGGTGAGTCTTTTATTAGCTTCTAGTTACTACACCTTACGATATTTTTGAAAACACTTTTTTCCAGATCTGTTTTTTATTTTATTTTAAGTTCCAAAAAATTCCACATGATTGCCGTTGCTGTTTTTTTCGTTCCACAAGCCCGTTTCAAAGTGAACAACGGAAAGTAACAGATTGAAATTCATATTTTTGATGGGCTTATCCACAAGTCTATTACGAATTACGATATTAAAAATCTGTTGCAATTAACAGTTTGTATGGCCTCTAGAGGACTTTTGATTTGTGCCTTTTGCAATTTCTAAGTTTTTTCCCTGGTTATGTTAATATTTTAACGTTCCACAAGAATCCACAAGCCTATTTTTAATTGTAAAAGTGCGAGGTAAACATAAATATTCCTTCATCTTCAGTAAATTTCTTTTGTAATGTTTTCTTGTCTCTCTTAGTTTAGACTTTCTTTTCAATAAACTGACATCAATCTCTCTATCATGCTGTGTGAATTATCGTCTAATTATGTGTTTCGGTCCTTCTCTATGAAACATTATTCTATTACATTCAGAGCAAATCAACTCGTTAGTAGTTATTCATGTTAACACCATCTAGACTTAAGACCATAACATCACAATATCTTCCTCATATCTATACCTACCCATAAATTTCAAATCATTTAATTGTCTTGTCCTTGGCATAAACGCAATCTAACTTGTATTATTATGTCCTTAGACACGACCGTTAAGCTAAAAACATCGTAAATCCTTGCGTTGGTTGGTTGTTTCGAAACCAAGAAGCTCTTACACATATACCAAATAACAAGCATCAGGACCTGGGTCAGGACTATCACTATAGGACCATGAGAAGGACCTCCTGCTATTATAATATGGAACATCAGCTCATATAATGTTCCTTGCTGGATGATGATGGTGTAGCCCTCATACCAATATTTTGGATACGTATAAATCGAATGACATCCAAAACTAATTTATATCTAACACTGTCCTAAACAATTGAATTGAAGGACCTCGGCATTAGTCACGTATTGTCCTATTGTCACAATGATGAAGTTTTAATCGATAGATAACATCAACACCATGCAACATCAGGATTTGAAAAGCCTTCCCTATACATTCCTCTTCTATGCTTGGCTCCATCCCGTATCAACAATAGGCAGAGACTGCGGGAGAGGCACCTGCTCTCCCTACCATCTCCACTATATCGGAGGATGTGCGGCGAATGTGTGATGTTAAAATAGATTCGAGTACCGAAAAGTGGACAACAGCCTGACAAGTAGTTTATCAAGTATAGAACACTACTTCACACCATTCCAGGATCTCCATCTCCATACAAACTGTACTCATCGTCGACGTTAGTCCTAGCTCGCATATTATCGTTGTACATAGATGTGTTTTTGACTGTTGATTGGAATACCATCCTCGTCCTTATTGTTTCTGCCTTAACAGACGATCCTAGCTCGGGCGCCACCATCATCATGCATAGTCATCGTGTCGGTCAGTCGTAGCCATATTTGTTTTATGGCATTCCGATTTTGACAATTAAAAATGGAATAATTGGAATTGTTTGATTAATTCTGAGTGAGGTTCGAGTTGATGTTTATGTATAATATTTGATATAAAAAATTATGGCCAACATACTCGAGGGGAGGGAGAGGGCTTAGATTGGTTATATGAAATTTGCATTTGCTCTTCTCTAGAAGAACTGGTTTAGTTGAGCTTGAAGTAGTTCTTACAAAATTTGAAATTCAAATCAATTTCAATTAATATACATTTTGTTAATAAATTTAAAAAAAATTTTTGACACAGGCTCATTCATTTCGTGGTTTCCAGTTGGAAACGCTGGCATTTGACACAAACACAACTCAACTGTCAATTGAAGTATCATCATCGCTTAAAAATTAAAACGCAAAGATTGCAAATTTTTTGAGAAAATAAAATCGCATGAGATCTTAATGTTTAGTTTCTGTTTTTGAATACCCTCTTTGGATACATAAGCAAGTTCGTTATTTTAGTGAATTTTAAAAAATTTGAATTCTCAAAACTCAATTGAAGAGAGTTTCAAAAGTGACAAATGTATAAAATGGGGATATTCAAAATGGAACCTTTTATTTGAAAACTCTTTATAAGTGATTGCAAGCTTAAGAATGGTGAGTTTTTTTTGGGTTGGGGACACATTTCTTAGGATTTATTATTCCAGTTCTTCTTTTTTTATTTAAATAAAGATTTATAAACATCACAAACAAATGCATGTTGTTATTAACAATCAAATAAGTTAAAATTAATTTTAATAAATTATTTATGTTTTCGTTGGATTTGGCAGACAAAAAATATTTTACTATTCTTGTGTCCAAAATTCTAAGCTAAGAAAGGAAATGAAGTGGACATTATCACTAAAGACTTTAGTAAAGCTTTTGATAAAATACGTTACCAAATTATTCATCGGCAACTTAAATTCCTTGATTTCCCACACTTTCTTGCTTCATAGCTAAGGACGTACCTAGAGAACCACCGGTATAAAGTTGTGTTTAGGTTCTCAGGAGTTGCTCAAGGGAATCACCTCGGTCCTTTATTATTTTTCTAAACTATCAATGAAGTTATTAATGTCATTGATAATTCAGATGTTTTTCAATTTTTTCTGATGACATGAAAAAAAGGTTATTTGTAAAGAGTGTCCCAAAATTAACGCAAGATTTGAATTAAATAGAAAACGCCGTTTTTAGTCTTTTGATAGTTATATTTTTATTGACTCGTAAAGTACATAGGATAGGGTTATGTATGGAATAACACATCGGACAAATGGCCTCCACGGCTTTGCATGCACATGCGCACTCTTTTGTTGAAATTTTCCATGACCATTCTGCATAAATGTGGCTGAATTTCGTTGATGCAGCGTTGAATCTCCTCCTTTAATGCACGGGTGGTTGTGTGCTTGTTGACATAGACTTGTGATTTCAAATAACCCCATAAAAAGAAGTCTAATGGTGTTAAATCACACGATCTAGGAGGCCAATTTTGATCACCGAAACGAGAGAGTACACGACCTGGAAATGTCTCATGCAGTAATTGAATTGTTTCACGGGCTGTATGACATGTGGCATCGTCTTGTTGAAACCACATTTTGGACACATCAATATCATCCAATTTTGGCAGAAAGAACTGTGTAATCATGTCGCGATATCGAGCACCAGTCACAGTCACTGCTTGACCAGCATCATTTTCAAAAAAATATGGCCCAATTATGCCTCCAGCCCAAAATCCACACCATACAGTCACGCGTTGTGGATGCATTTGTTTTTCGACAATCACATGTGGGTTCTCCGAACCCCAAATGCAGCAATTTTGGCGATTGACAAAGCCATCAAGATGAAAATGTGCTTCATCGCTTAGGATGATTTTGCTCGAAAAATCAGGGTCCATTTGTTGATGTTCAATAATCCATTCAACGAACTCTCTTCTCTGTCCATGGTCATTAGGCTTCAATTGTTGTGTTAATTGAATTTTGTAAGCATGAAGACACAGATCTTTGGTGAGTATACGCTGTAGAGAGGTTCTTGAAATTTGCAATTCTTGTCCACGACGTCGAATTGAGGTTCCTGGATTGTCAGCAACACTCTCACGCACTGCTTCGACATTCACATTTGAACGGCTTGTTTTTGTACGACCAGTGTGTTTGGCGTCTCCAACGGATGCAGTCTCCATGAATTTTTCAATTAATCTCTTCACAGTTGACGAAGTTAAAACACTATTCCGACCATATTTTGTATGAAATTTTCGAACTGCAGCCGCCAAGCTTTCACTATTTTTGAAATATTCTTTAATATTGAAGACACGTTGTTCTCTCGTGTAACGCTCCATTTTTTTCCCTATACTGTTAGCTGTCAAATTGCTTTTTTTTCAGGGTTGCCAACACTTCACTGCACAAATGGCGGCAAATTCAAATCTTGCGTTAATTTTGGGACACCCTTTACTTTATCTGGTTCTGTCTTACCCCAAAATAATCTTGACTCATTTTAGATTTGGTGCAATAAAAATGTTGATAAATGCCAATTCATAACATTTTTCCGTAAGCGATCACATCTTGCCTCCCGAACCTACACGACTTTACCATTCATTCTGTTTGTTATATTCGCGACCTAGAGTTTTGTTCGACACCCAGTTAAATTTTCGAGCCCATTTTAATTAATTGAGCAAACTTATCTCTTGGCTTGATCTAACGTTGGTTTAAAGAATTCTCGAATCCCTATTTCATTAAATAACTTTGTTAGACCTTGTCAAGTTTGGTCTCCCCATCAGAGCTCTAACTCTCAAAGAATTGAATCTGTAAAACACAACTCACTCCGCGGTCTTCCTTTTTTTTATAATTAACGGGAACTCAAGGGGTTATTAATTAATAAGAGTTGATCTGTAATACACATACCGAGTACTAAAAGTTGATTAGTTTCCTGGATACAAGTGCCGCTCATGGATAGCGGCATCGGGGGTGGATACGCTTTAAATACAGAAAACAGCATTAAGTTTTCGAAGCATTAAATTCTACACGGTTTTTGATTCCCCATTGTACAATGCTGTCGAGATCAGAATTTAATGAGCTTATCATACGCTGATGCCGTTAAAGTTCCACATCCGAAAGACAAGAATGTGAATCTAGAAATGAATATGAAAAGCTGAGCGTACTGTTGTCAGGGAAACAGTTTAATGGATTAGAAAAGGCAGAAAAGAGATCGTTCATGAATATGAGGAAGAGAGTCGGAGACATAATGGAGCCCTGGCGAACACCAGCATTTATTTTGTGGTTTTCAGACTTGAACCGATCCAATACACCTTGTATTGAACGATTCTTTCGAATCTTACTTATCTTATCTTACTAATCCAATGAAGGAGGGATTCATGAAAACCGAAAGCACGCATTTTCGATAAGAGAGTGTGATGTCAAACCCTTTTGAAATGCTTTTGAAATATCAAGTGCAATAATCTTACTTTCTCCAAAACTATGTAAAGATTTGTTCCACTGTTTGGTGAGATAAACTATGAGATCACCAGTGGACCTATTGCTACGAAAGCTATACTGCCGGTCATTAAGAAGCTTCCGTTCTTCGAGATATTTCTTAAGCTTTTTTTAGGGACAGGCTGTACAAATGCTGTTTAGCATCCGCTCGGAAAGAGACTACTCTACAGAGTAGGAAACATGGAAAAGCTAACGCAGTGGTTTCACCAGTGTTGAAGAACACCTCTTCAGATCAATAGAGGGGATACTATCCGGGAAAGCGGATTTTTGTATGTCAAGGTCTTTTAGTACGGAACTTTACGAGTGCAAAAGAAGATTCGTCCCATAAAATCATTTACGCTCTCAAGAACAGGACGACTCAGGACACTCTCTGGTAGCGTCCAATTAACAGCAAACTGTGCTGCAAGCAAATTGGCTTTATCAATCGAGCTTATATTGGGAATGTCATTGTGGACGAGCGTTGGAACCGAGGATGACGTGAGGTTTCGTACGCTTTTTAGAAATGACCAGAAATTTGTACTACCTTTAGGACATTGTAGTGTTTTTTGCCTTAACTTCTGGTGATGCAAACATTTGGTTCCTCGAATATGGATGTTACAAGTATTTCTAGCTTGCTTGACCTTATTCCGGTTTTCCTCAGTGGGGTTAGCTTTATAAATCCGGAAACTTACATCTCTGATCCTAATTACCTCTCTACAGCTCGAATCAAACCATGAGTTCTCTTTAGGTTTGATAAATTTTACACTATTCGGGTTAAAATTTCTCATTCCGCAAAAAATTAAATTTGTAACCATATCTGCGCTGGAATCCACGTCAATATCGAGGAAGCATAGTGACCAGTTAAAGTTCCTGAAGAATTCATTGAGACCCCTCCCAGTTGGCTTTCTCATATTGCCAAACGGTTCTCATATAGGAGTTTTTTCTTTAACTGGGTTTTTTACACATGAGAAATTTGATACGATACGATACAATGCTCTGATGTGCCTAGAGGCGGTAATACACCGATTGTATTTTTATAAGGGTCAGAAGTAAGAAACAAGCCTAGGGTGTTGGCAGATTGGCCTGCAACGTCAGGGTGATAATCTATTCTTACCACATAATGAAGTTGGTTTAACACTCCTATTAATATGCAAACATTTGATTCTTTTTCTACGCCAATTTTTATCAGGGAGCATAGGCTCACCATTTCTTATAGAAAAGATTCCTATTTTTACAAATCCAAAGAACGCCAGACAGGCCACTCTCTTTAGTATTTTTCATCACCATACAAATTATGACCTTTCGAACATCTAGAAAAAATAAATATATAGTCTAGCTTTAAGTCCTTTTTTGTTAATAGCTTGCATTAAGCGTAAAATAATAAATAAAGCTTCCACACCAAATCACTTAATTATGGAATGACTTTTGTTAATTTTGCTTCTTATAGGAAATTACCAAAGCAGATAACTTTCCAGTCATGTCCTTAATTTTTGTTTTGTTCAAAAGTCAAATCCAATCAAATGCATATGTAGTACATTCATATATTGCAAATAAATGTCTTGACCTTTTTTTTATTTTTCCTTAAAACTTTTACCGTTAAAGGGTGCTCTCGATCTCAAAGAAGAACTTGGTCGTAATCAAAATAATAATAATCATCTTCATTGAGTCAATTTTCACAATCTCTCAACCATTTTGTACAAATGTGTAAACTTCTGGACGTGTCCTCTCTCCTCGAGATGGTTGATTATATTGGAAAACTTTCTACAGATATTAGTCCATAAAACTCAACAGGATCTACTGAGCCTTGGCCTCAATTTTATATTCTCCTGTTAAGCACAGCTTGCACATCAACTTCAATGCACAATCCTTTTGCATCTTTTGCCTCGAATGTCGGTATTAAGCTTGATATCGCATCTGAGGAAAAACCAACAACAAAAAAAAAGAAGAAAATGCATCGAAGGACGACGACAACGATGTCGACATCGACATCTACGACCAGCGACGACGTCTCACACCATCTAAAACATCTATGGTCTATAGAGACGATATCACAAATGACATAAATGCTCCAAAGGGTGGCGAAATCGTATAAAAACAAAGTGCTTCCTTTGGTGACCTTTTCCGTCAACTTTGTCGTCGCTCCGATCCGACGCACGCCTCGTCGTCGTCCCCGACGGTCGTTGTCGGCATCGTCATCAGGAAAATGATGGCGTGCAAAGTTTCCCTTGAATAGCTCACGCTGTGCCTCCTTGGGCTTCTACTATTTGCTCCTTGCTAAATCAGGCGGAAAAACAGTTTTTTTTATAACGTAGTATTTTTTTCTATGATTCTTCCCGACGCCCGTCGTCAACGTCGTCGACGAAATGACATCTATATAAAGCTGGAGCTAGAACTAGAGCCATATACCCAGAAGTCCTTGCGCTCAGAGAGACAGATAACGAAAACTTGTGGCAAATGCTATCTCAACTTTTGGTTCTATGGCGTCAGCGTGTGATGCTTAGGACGACATCTCAGAACAAAAAAATATAAAGACTGAAAAAACAACAACGACATCCAAAACCTACGAAGAATATACACGAGACTACGACAACATGACTACGACTGGGACGCCAACGATGATGATGATGACTTTACTCATGGAGCTTCCAAAGATATCAAATCGTCGAAGTTTTCCCAAAAGGAAACATTAAGTTTTAGGGGACGTTTCTGAGTTTTTTTTTTCGTTTGTTTGCATTTTTCAGCCTGAGGCGATAACAAGGTGATTTCCATGCAACGGTTTCATCTGACGACAGCCAAAACATCGACGACGAGAATTTTTACTGCGGAACGAACAACAACAAAAAAAAATTTTAGATTCGATTCACTTTGATTTTGGTTTTCGAAAATTGGATAATTGGATTGAAAGAAATTCTTTAATCCGGTTTTATCTTTTCTTTCTTTTACTTTTGTTGTTGTCGGTTTGATGGTCTTCTTTCAAACTTTGATCAAAGGCGACAAACTTAAATGGGAATCACTTCAATTTATAATTTAAAATTGTGATTTGTTTTATTAGTTAAAATCTCTTCATCCCCTCGAGAATGACTTTGAGTGGACGATAAAATGTTTAATGACTGTGGGTTTTGGTATTTCCAATTTTTTTCTTTCATTTTTCTTATTGTCTATAAATTTGATTCCAAAATTAGCACTAGTTAATTTGTTGCTATTTTTGAAGTAAAAAAAAAATAAACTTTTTCTTACCGTGAAACTGACATTTGAAAATTTCTAAAATTTGAAGTCTTGAGCTCCATTGTCGCTTTTTTCCGCCATATTTAAGTAGCTTCATTTACGGCGACATTTACGGAAGAAAAAATAAAATAAATAGCTAAGTTTTTTCGTAACACTTGAAACTAAAAAAACCTGAGGTACCATCAATAGCCACAACTATAACCTTTGAAAGGGCTTCAATGTCCAGCAGGAAACTTTTGAAGTCACTTTCAATACAATACCTCCGATCATTTTTCAAAAGAGTTTGATATATATTTGCTTTCTTTCCTCATATCCAAAAATTCTTCCAAGCATTTGGCTTAAAAAATGATCGTCCATTAGTTTTTAAATTTTTTAAACTAAATGAAAAGTCTTAAGAAAGATGTCTGTGTTTGTGTGTGTACGTTCGTTAGTCTGAGAATACCTTTTGTCGTCGGCAACATCCCAAGACCCCAGAGATATTAACTTCAAATACATTTTTAACTTCCCATAGCAAGTTATTGTAATGGGTCCGAATTGTCGAATTGAAAATGTTGACATTTCTCGACGTTTCTAGGTCCAAAAATCAAAGATTTTTAGAAAGATGTCTGCGCGTGCGTGTGTACGTACGTCCGTACGTCCGTTAGTCCGTATGTCCGTACGTCCGTACGTTCGCGACGTTTTTTCGTCGTCCATAGCTCAAGAACCAGAAGAGATATCGATTTCAAATAAATTTTGTTATACAGATAATAATGCAGAAAGATGCAGAAAGGGCGTGAGTGGTTTTTTTACCATAGCAGTTCAAAAAAAGGTGAAAATTTTGGTTAACCCTAAATATCTCATGAACCAATGACGCTAGAGACTTGAAATTAATTTTATATTATTTACTGTAACGTAATACAAAACAACTATATTTTTTGAAAACAATCCAATTAACGGTTTTTTTAAAATCAAAAAAACTGAAAAAAAAATTTGTCACCTCGAAAATTTTACGACTAAAATATGATATCATCTCCAAAACAATTTTGTGCAACGAAGAATAATGTTTTTGACATCTGATAAAATTTTGAGAAAAATCTAATTGACAGTTTTTTTATAAAAAATAGAAACCTGAAAAACCATTACTCAAAGTTGGTAAAAATTGATTTTCGACTCAAATATATTTTCAAAACTTTAAGATGTTGGCTTTAAACTACTTTTATTATTTAAAAAATATTGTTGTCAACATTCAGTAAAATTTTGAGAAAAATCGAATTGACAGTTTTTTTTACAAAAAATAAAAACTTAAAAGAAAATTTAACAAAAGTTGGTAAAAATTGATTTTCCACTCAAATATCTTTTCAAAAATTTAAGATTATAGCTTCCAACTAATTTTAACTTAAAATATTGTTTTCAACATTCGGAAAAATTTTGAGAAAAATCGAACTAAGAGTTTTCTTAAAAAAAAGCTGGATTGCGACCCACACTGATAACTTCCCATCCCGTCTGTCGATTTGTCTTGCTTAAAAGTTTGTCTATATGTATCAATTTTTACCAAATTTGCGTACTATTTTTTGTAGATTTTATTTTTTTATGAAAAAACGGACTGTTGAATTTTTATAAAAAAAATTACTGAATATCGGAAACAATATTTTCTGTGAAATAAAATAAGTTTGAAGCCCATTTTTGTAATTTTTGAAAAGCTGTTTGAGTCGAAAGTAAATTTTAACCAAGTTTTAGTATTGTTTTTTTTAGGTTTTTATTTTTTGTAAAAAAAACTGTCAATTCGATTTATTTCAAAATTTTACTGAATGTTGACAACAATATTTTTGAAAGATAAAAGTAGTTTAAAGCCAATAACTCAAAGTTTTGAAAAGATATTTGAGTCGAAAATCAATTTTTACCAACTTTTTTTAATTTTTTTTAGGTTTTTATTTTTTGTAAAAAAAAACTGTCAATTCGATTTTTCTCAAAATTTTATCAGATGTCAAAAACATTATTCTTCATTGCACAAAATTGTTTTGGAGATGAAATCATATTTTAGTCGTAAAATTTTCGAGGTGACAAATTTTTTTTTTTCAGTTTTTTTGATTTAAAAAAAAAACCGTTAATTGGATTTTTTTCCAAAAATATAATTGTTTTGTATCACGTTACAATATATAATATAAAATTTAATTCAAGTCTCTAGCGTTATTGGTTCATGAGATATTTGGGTTTAACCAAAATTTTCACCTTTTTTTAAACTGCTATGGTAAAAAAACCACCCACGCAATT
Organism: Eupeodes latifasciatus; assembly: GCA_920104205.1. Taxonomy (NCBI): domain Eukaryota; kingdom Metazoa; phylum Arthropoda; class Insecta; order Diptera; family Syrphidae; genus Eupeodes; species Eupeodes latifasciatus. The sequence continues at coordinate 23,615,100 of OV049926.1, read as the reverse complement.
TTCTTGAGAGCCCTTTCTGCATCTTTCTGCCTTATTATCTGTATAACAAAATTTATTTGAAGTCGATATCTCTTCTGGTTCTTGAGCTATGGACGACGAAAAAAACGTCGCGAACGTACGGACATACGGACGTACGGACGTACGTACACACGCACGCACAGACATCTTTCTAAAAATCTTTTATTTCGACTCTAGGGACCTTAAAACGTCAAGAAATGTCAAAATTTTCAATTTGTCAAATCGGACCCATTACAATAACTTCCTATGGGAAGTTAAAAATTAATAAAAGTTGGTAAAAATTTACTTACGACTCAAATAGCTTTTCAAAAATTACAAATATTGTCTTCAAGCTCTTTTTATTTCACAGAAAATATTGTTTATTGAGTAGTTTTTTTTATTTGTAGACGTACAGAAGTTTTTTTTTAGTGAATTACCGCAGTGTAACGCAAAATATAATTTTCATAAATTCCTTAAAAATGTTTAGGTACCAAAGTTGAAGTTTACTTATTATTGTTTGAAGGGTATGTTTAGTAAAAATGCTGCTGATAATGACAAAAAAATGAATGAGTTCTACGTATGTTTTTCTTAATATAATAAATACTACCGTAGATTACATTTTATAAATGCAGAACATAGAAGAAAATATACATAGACAATAGTTTTCAGATATAGAGCAGAGGTTAGTGTAGAAAAATATTTTTGAGAAAGTCAATAATATTTAAGGTATGTTCATTAAAGAAATTTCCGCTTCGGCTAACCTTCATCAACTTTTTAGAAAAAAATTAGCATTAATAGCAGCCAATTATTTCACAGCATAGAAGATAACATTATTTAGTCAAGAAGTATGCATTTTGGCGTGTTCACCGATTTTTTTTTCTATTGGGTGTTTGTTCGGTTTCCCCATACTGGAATAAAAAAAAGTCACTAATCTATTTATTGCACTCATTTAGTTGGTATTGTGTGTAACCATATTGCCTATTTCTATTTCTTAAAGATACTTTTCACAAAGCAACTTATTTTTAAAACATGGTTCCCTCAAATTTGTATTCCAAAATCTAACTACAAACAAAATTCTAACTCTAAACAAATATAAATTAGGTGGCGCAACAGTCCGTAAAGAACCAGAGCCTAGTGACTTACAACTCTCAACCATTCCTGTGTGCGAGTAATTGCAGGAATGGAGGGGACCTACAGTTTATATGCCGAATCCGAACGGCTAGATTGAGAAAGCACTTTTCAAGACAAGAATTACTCTTGGAGAATTTGTCAATGCCTCGCAAGAGGCAGTACCCGTGAAAAAAACTTTTAGGTGGCACAGGCAGGGATCGAACCCAAGGTCTCTCGCATGACAGTCCAAAGCACCAACCATCATGCCACGGGTACCACAACTCTAAACAAACAAAACTAAAATTTGGGTCTTGCAATTATTGAACTGCCTAAATGATGAAAATACTAATCTAATTGAGGAATCTGAACTAGCTAAAGTTGGCAATGGAACTTCACAAGTACATATGTTTCTCGTAGCATTGTCTGTACATACAAAAATGGAGACACCCGCCTATTGTTTCCACCTGAACTTCTAACGTCGTCGCCAAAAAAAAAAAAAAAAATGCTCTAAGCAAACTACAGCTGAAAAAAATTGTCTGTTTTATTGTTTTACAAAGTATTGAGTTACACTTTTGTCCATTTTCAATTATACTTAACCAGTTAAAGCGCATGTTGCGTTCGCAAATAATTTAAGTAAACAAAATACAGCACTAATAAATCATTAAATTAATATGTATTTGGTCAATTTTATTTAATATACATTTACAACATTTATTTGGATTGAAATTAAAAAGCCATACAAATCTTTCAATTTAAGACCATGTCAGCACTTCAGATTCTGTTGGTTCGGATTGTTTCGTTTTTGAACGAGGCCATGAAACATTCAAAATGAAGCATTTTGATGGGCCTTAGGACTAAATGTGAGAATGTGTTTGGTTTTTTTGCATCATTTCACGAACACTTTCTCACATTTAGTCCTCAGTAGCTTGTAGGCAAACCGAAATGTTATTCTGAGATTCCGATCTTGGTAATGGAGTATTTTTGAATAAAATATGTCAATCAGCTACAAAAAAAACGTGCTGATAATATTTTTTATCTTAATGATTAAGAGGTTTCATAGTACTCATGGTACGATGTTTATTACGTACGTCTTGAGTTCAACTTTCCAGTGCCAATTTAAATTTTTTTTTTTACGGGTACTGCCTCTTATGAGGAATTGACAAATCTTCCAAGAGTAATTCTTGTCATCAGAAGTGCTTAGCTATTTAAATTTGGCAATAAAACTGTAAGTCTCCTACATACCCCTCTCAAAGGAATGATTGAAGGTTGTAAGCTTTAGTTCTGTAAAAGCTGTTGTGCTAACTAATTTTTTGATTTAAAAGTTTCCATAAAATAAAAAAAATTGAGGGAAAATAAAAAATTCAATCCAAAAAATCATTGATAAACCTACACATTTTGTAATGACTACAAACGATCTTCGTTCTTCGTCATTCTTTAATTTTAAATAAAATGAATAGTAATCTAATGAAAATTACTATTTAGTTGATTTCAAAATGTTTGGAACTTAAACACATGTCAAAAGTTAGTTCAACTGATTAAGTCTAAAAATGACATTTGCTTTCAAAAAATTGTATTCTTTGACTTTGTTCTTATTGGTTGCTTGAGGCGTATTTTCTGTTTCATTGTTTCATTCAAAACACCAACAAATCTCACAGAGTTCATCTCATTAACTCTCTATTATCATTGCCTTTATAGTGAGGAAAGTTTTAATTACTAATAAAACAAAACAATTACGATTCTTAAATTACTAAAAACTAAAAAGCAAAACAAAAATCAAACCAAAAACTAAAAAATGAAAAAAAATAAAATGCACGACTGGGTCGCACGAACTTGCTCCTGTATGCAAAGAGTCTGTTTAAAAAAGCACCTATATAAGATTTAAAATTATACCTTTAAAACAAGTTTGTCTTCAAAGATTTAAATGCTATTCGATTTGTCAAAAAAACCGCGCGATTCATCCCAAGACACAACTCATCCTAGGACAACCCATCCCGGAAATGAATTGGTATTTACAATAGTTATAGTTATAAACAATACATACATATGTACCAAATGCACTATCTAATTTGGATAAAAGATAGTAATCAGCCCTATCATGAATTCCATCGTAGTCGGAATTTTTACGAATCCCGAAAAACTGTATCATGAAATCCGTTCGTAATGCAAAATTGTATGAGATTTTCCACTACGAACGGATTTCATGATACAGTTTTTCGGGATTCGTAAAAATTTCCGATTACGATGGAATTCATGATAGGGCTGAATATAATAAAAGTTTTGTCAATGTAATGCGCTCTTTCGGGCTCACGCACAGGATTTAATCTGGTGAGATGGGAGGGGGTTACATTTAATGCAGTTAAAATAATTTAAAAAAAAAACTATTTTAAGATTCAAAACTTTACCTGAAAAATAAGTTTGTCTTCAAAAATTTAGATGCCATTTTATAAATCAAAAAACCCTTGATTTTTCAAAATTTTTTTTTGAAAATCGTTAGAGCGGTTTTTTTTTAAATTAATTTTTTATATATAAAATTTTTAAATTTTGTTCTAAAAATATTTTTGGTATGCAGTTGTTTAGTGATTGTAAATATACGCTCTACATTTGAATTTCGTAAAAAAATGTTGACCCGTTTTTGAGATATAGAATTTTGAAAAAAAAAAATTCAATATTTTTTTAAAAATTCAAACAATAAAAAATTTCACTTTTGATAATCAAATATTGTTAAGGCAATATAAGAGCTTATTCAGAAAAAAAATTATTGAAATCGGTTGATAAGTTGCTGAGAAAATTAAGAAACAAAATAACGGTTCTATGAGCGGTACCTTTCCTGAGCAATACAAAAATATGTTTTTCTTATGAAAAGAAGCCAAGTTTAAAAATAAAATTTTAGAGAAAATTTAAAAAAAATCTATCGGTTTGTTTTTGAGAAAATTCGAATTTTCGTTTTTTGACCAAAAAAATTGTATGGGGGCCACTGTTAGTTTTGGTCTTAAAAAAAAAATGAAAAAAACGCCTAACGCGAATCTGCTGAAAACCTTAACTTCCAAGTTTGAACTCAATCGACCCAATGGTTTAGGCTGTAGGAGCGTGGACAGACAGACAAAACAGACCGGACGGAATCGCGGGACCCACTTTTTTCGACTTCTCTACCATCGTAATATCATGTTTGATTAAAATCTCGAGTTCGAAATTTTGCACGAATGCAAAACTTGCCATATAGTTCCTATATGTCGCAAGTAAAAAATGACTAGAAACCACGCTGGATGCTGATGTCTCACAATAAACAAAACATTTCGAGAATCCTGAATGTTTTTCATTAAAAATTAAAATTTATTCGAAACCTCAATTTCAAATCCCATTACTGTGACAATTAATGCAATACCCTCTCATCAAGATTTTGGTCCACCCATAAGCGACACCAAGTCGCATCTTCATTTGGCTATAGTTTCTGTTCGGAAAAACCCTTCTATTTTCTCAAAACTTTGTGGAATCTAAAAAACTTTAAAACCCGGAAAATCTACACATAGCTAGAAAAAGGTACCGTTTCTCTGTACATAATATTGCAACAGTATAGCGACCCATTATTACTCCATTCGGGGACTTGTTTTAAGTGTTGTTTTATTTTTATTGGCACAAAGCCATTCGAGGAATTTGAATTTTCTTCGTCTTCATCTGGATATAGAAGATTATCTCATTTGTGGAATCTCTTAGCCCTAAGGTATAGGTATAAGGTATAGCCCTTTAACCAACAACGCAACAATGGGCTAAGGCTTTTCGCCACTCCAACATCATGCCCACAATCTCTCTTCGAAAACGAAAACGGATGCGGCGACAACGACAACGACGCTGACTATAGAAATGGTGGCGATGGGACTTAATTCGGCAACAAGTACTTTGGGAAAGTTAGTTTGCCGAAAACAAAACAATTTTCATTAAAACACCCCCGAGGCGCAGTTTTGTCACACTTCACTTGACAGTTGTTGGGTTTGTTTGATTTTTTGTTTCTATTTTCTCTCTCTTTAAGAGGAATTCTCAGAAAATTTGCGGTGACAATTAATGAGGCACCACGCGAATAGACAAAGTTTGACAACTCATTTATTTGCGTCACAAATGACATTTAAGTCGTTGCTGACTTTGCCGCGTCGCGTCGCCGGTACTATATGCCGATACGTTGAGAGCTGGAAAGTCCTTAAAAATATATAGCTTGGTGTTTTGTATTTTTCTCGACTTCCTGTTTTCAATTTTTCTAAAGGACTTTTTTTTATAATTATATATATACATACATATTTGTATGCAGTTATGTTTTTAAGGTAAAGTTAGTCAGACGAAGAGCAGGGAACAGCTGTCATTATTGTTGTCATCATCAAAAGGATGATGACGAAATGATAAAAATACATATGTGGTATCACCGGATGTTGATATTAATGAAGATTGAGCAGTTAACTTTTGGAGAGAAAAGTTGTTGGTAGTTGATGAGCATGAAAAACAGATGCAGGGTGATTTTTCTCTGGCTTTTTCAATCAAAGCATAATGGCTTAGGCCTGGAGGAAAAGTGAAAAGTCAGAAGTTCATTAAAATTAATTTCCACACGAACCTTTTTGTAAATTGGCTTCTTTATGAAATTGGCAGAATGAAGCTAGAAATATCATCCTCTGATGCAACTTTATGGGAATCAATCATTATTTTTAAGTTAGCTATGTAGGAAGGATCTACTTTTGAATGTTTTCTTGTAGCAATTATTAAGTTTTAATTATTTTTTTTTTTCTAGAAATATGAGTGCTGAGAGAAAAAACTGATTCACCTTTAATGTTCAGTTCAATAGCTTCCATCAGTATATAGGTTTTTCTTGTTCTAGGAAGTGCAATCTATGTAAGTGTTTCTCAAAACCGAAGTTTTAGATTTTTAATAATTTTGAAAGCTTTATGTAGCTCAGACATATACGATATGGTACGTTATAGGTTAAACAAGAACCCATCTAACACCCAGTGTTTTTACGTGAAACATATAGGAACTATGTATGTTGCAAGTATTGCATTCGTACAAAATTTCAAACTTTAAAGAAGTATGTCTGGCGATTCTGTCCAACTGTTCAACATTTTTTAACAAAACTTTAGTAACTTCATACCAAAAAAAAAAAAAACAATTATAAAATGTCAATTAAAAAAAGAAGCTGGGATGCGACCCACACTGATAATTTCCCATCCCGTCTGTCGATTTGTCTGGCTGAAAAGGTTTACAGGTTTTCGTGTGTTGTCAAAAAAGTTATCGGTTAAATTATTCTAAAAAATTTAAAAATCACCAAAGCATTTTGGATTTGATAAAATAGTTTGATTTCAAAATCTATTTTTGTTAAAGAGATTTTTAGTCGAAAACCAATTTTTACCAATTTTAGTAGCATTTCTTAAAAGTTTTTATTTCTTAAATAAAAAAATACAAATTGGATGAATGAAATAAATTTGAGGTCAATATCTTCTATTGTTCACGAGATATCGTGAGCCGAACATCAAATTACCAAATTTGCGTACTATTTTTTGTAGATTTTAATTTTTTATGAAAAAAATTGACTGTTGGATTCTTATAAAAAACTTACTGAATGTCGAAAATTATATTTTCTGTGAATAAAATTAGTTTGAAGACAATATTTTTAATTTTCAAAAAGATATTTCAGTCGAAAATCAATTCTTACAAACTTTAAATAATACTTTTTTAAGGTAGGTATATATATATTTTTGTTAAAAAACTGTCAGTTTGATTTTTCTTAAAATTTTATAGAATGTTCAAAACAATAGTTTTTATTAGATAAAATTAGTTTAAAGCCAATATCTCAAAGTTTTGAAAAGATATTTAACTCGAAAATAAATTTTTACCAACTTTTATTAATTTTCTTGTTTAGGTTTTTATTTTTTGTAAGAAAACTGTCAATTCGATTTTTCTCAAAATTTGTCAGAATGTTGAAAACAATATTTCTTATAAGTTAAAATTAGTTGGAAGCCATAATCTCAAATTTTTGAAAAGACATTTGAGTCGAAAATCAATGTTTGTCAACTTTGAGTAATGTTTTTTTAGGTTTCTAATTTTTATAAAAAAAACTGTCAATAAGATTTTTCTCAAAATTTTATCAGATATCAAAAACATTATTCTTCGTTGCACAAAATTGTTTTGGAGATGAAATCATATTTTAGTCGTAAAATTTTCGAGGTGACAAATTTTTTTTCAGTTTTTTTGATTTATAAAAAAAACCGTTAATTGGATTTTTTTCCAAAAATATATTTGTTTGGTATAACGGTACAATATATAATACAAAATTTAACTCAAGTCCCTAGCGTTATTAGTTCGTGAGATATTTAGGGTTAACCAAAATTTTCACCTTTTTTTGAACTGTTATATGGTAAAAAAAACCAACCACGCAATTTTCTTGAGAGCATTATCTGTATAACAATATTTATTTGAAGTCGATATCTCTTCTGGTTCTTGAGCTATGTACGACGAAAAAAACGTCGCGAACGTACGGACGACGTACGGACGTATACACACACGCACGCACAGACATCTTTCTAAAAATCTTTTATTTCGACTCTAGGGACCTTGAAACGTCGAGAAATGTCAAAATTTTCAATTCGACAAATCGGACCCATTACAATTGCTTCCTATTTGAAGTTAAAAATAGAGACACTAGTTTTAAGCAGACTTTCTTCGAATACAGGATCAAGTTTATGCGACCTTGTTGTGGATTTCATGTTTATCTTGGTCTATACCTAATATTAAAAGTCATAGTCAGTCTTCCCCTAGCCATTGGCAAGCGGTTATCTAGTGAGAGCTCTTATGCAAATATTTGATACAAAGTTGAGGAAAATGTTTATTTTACACCAGCGATATTGATGGTAAGGCCATGGAACGAATAAAAACGAAAAGAAAAGAATTCTCTAGGAAAAAATTCAACGAAAAAGGATACGAAATCCCACTCAATAAGGAACCTTCTTTAGTATGCAGGTAGTTATAGGTACCCTTTAAACTTTCAAATCAGAAAAGACGTCGACTATAATCGACAATGTTGTCGTCGTCGCTGTTATAAAGGCAGGCAATAGAGAGCGGTACAGGAACTACTTGTGCAACCAATTTGCAGGTGAGACCTTTAACTTCAATTATTGTGATTGTAAAAAAAAAAATATCCTGAAAAAAAATACCCTGCCACAAAAGTTATTCCTCGAAGAGCTACAACAACGACGACGACAACGATAAGGAGCGACGACTACGTTGGCGTTGCAGTTACACAATCAATCAAATTAATCAAATTGCTAGGAAAACTGTAAAAGTCGGTGTTTGCCAATGTAACAAGGCGGTAAAGTAAAGTATGGAAACTTCTATTTATTTTTTTTTTTCAAAAAATTAAAAGTTTTTCGTCATATTCTTCTTTTTCTGTTGGAAATTCAATTTGATAAATGCTAAATATAGATTTTTGGAAAAAGACGATGAATTATAAAAGTTTGAATGCATGTTCAAAATAAAGTTCAATGTGACACTAGAAAAATACTTATAAGTTAATAAGTAAAATTGAATTTAATATGAAAACATACATATGAAATCATTTGTTATGAATTTTCAAATAGTTTTTAGCGAAGTTAGAATTACATATCTGAAATAGTTTAGTCATAGTCATTGACGTATTAGAAATAAAGTTAACATAATTTTGATTTAATGGGATTTTTTAGATTGCATCAGAGCCGTACGTTAGACTTTACATTATAATGTACACTTAAGTAATGGACTATACCAATATGGTGACCAGAAGCATTCAAAGGGGTAACAAAACATTTGCTAAGTGAAGTCTAAATGAAGAAATAAAAATCTCTTTAATGAATTAATATTGTCAAAGACTAAGAGCATCCAGACTCCAGAGTTTTTGAACGAAGGTGTAAAAACAAAAAGCACCGGTGGTAAAAACTGCCAAACAGTGATAAGTTGTCGATTTTCCGCATTGCTCGCGTTTCGAAGCGCCAAATGAGTCGCTTCTACCAACTAATGAAGCTTCCAATTTTTTGATTAAAATCTGGATCAGTTTGATGCATTTCAACAAACCAATCAGCTAAGATAGGACGTTGCCAGGGATTGTCTATCTTGATTTTGGTGTTAATCGTACTGAAAAAGCCTTAGAGCCTATACATAAGTCTATATGAAAATGCCTATTTTCAATGATCAAAGATAAATCCACAAACCTGGGTTTTTGTCAACACATTGGCTACAGCAGCAATATTTTCAGTTGCTCTTGAGCGACGAAGTACTCGATTTTGATTCCTACAATCACTTACTTGTCCCAAAAACTTACATTTTTTTATTATGTTCGCTATTGCCATCCGAGAAAGTGCTTCACGGCAAAACAAAGTAACTTTAGTTTTGCGAATGCAAAATATTCAGTATTTTTTAGTGAATTTTATCAATTTCGGTTGAGTGTTTATCATTCCCCTTTAGTAATGGCGTCTACTTGTCAATTATCTTTAGATGACAGCTTTAAAACTGACAGCTACTCAAAGATAGTTATTCAAATTGACAACTTTATTTTCAATAAAAATCGATTGCTTGCTAAATAAAGCACAAGACAATTTGACAGCTGACAGTCTTGGACTAAAATGGATCATATAGTTATAACGGTGGGCCTGATAAAATCGTATTTGTACTCTATTAAAATTTTTCACTTAGCAGTGCTCTGAGCAGGGCTGTCGTTTCACTTTTTGATCCTGCAGTACTTTCAGAAAAATATAGCAGTACGGGGCAGTACAGCAAATAAGACAGGAAATTTGTGTACATTTTTTTATTAAATATTAAAAGATTAAAAAAAGGTAAGAAGAATTTAGTTTTTTGGTTAAATTAAGTACATTATGTTTCAATTTTAAAACAAATACCTTATGTATAAAGCTTACAATTTAAAATTAAATAAAAGGAACAAGTTTTGACAAGGCTTTTAAAATGTTTTACATTTTTTTAAAAACATATATATTAATATTATTTTTAAAAACATATATATTTTTGATTAGGTACATACTAGCGCATTTATTAGGATTTTTGTATTCTTTGAAAAATAAATAAAATTGTACTGCAAAACTCAGTAAATTACTATATTTTTTTATTTCATTAAGTTTTCGAATATTTTTTTAATAAATTTGGTGAAGGTTGCCACTGATGTGTGCTATAGTCACCTAACAAAGACTTTGCTGAAAGAATTCCACATACGGTGGAAACATTGAGGCAGTATCGGGTTTTTGTTTTTATTAAATTAACACTTGAAAATATCCGCTCGCAGGTTGCACTGCTGTGTGGTAGAGCAAGTAAATTTGCAACAAAAACCTTTAAGTTTGGAAAACGGAGTTCTCCCAAGCCATTTTTTGCCAAAAATACATCGTGCCAAAACTTTTCCAAATCATGTTCTTTTGACATCTCATTGCAGTTTAAAATAGCCCTCCATTCAGAGTCCAAATCTTCTACTTCTAGATCTCTAGCAATGTTTGGAAATAAGGCTATTAAGTCAACTAGACTTTCACCTAAATTTTTAGGGTTAAGTTTTTGCACTTTATTAAGCACTGTGTCATCAAAATGAAACCGTTTCTTAATAGCTTTACAAAGACTTATGTATATAATAATTCAAACAATTAGATTTCTAATCTAAGAATTTTCAATGAAATGTATCAAATAATATATAAAATACAACGAAACTTACTTGTCCATGATATTTTTATTTTAAATAGATATAGGTCTAAGTAATTATATATGTTTTTTTCGAAAAATTTGCAAAACGATACAAACAATATGCAATGGACTTGAAATTGAAAATGATAATGAAGTTTGTGTATTTAAGTTTACCGTTGCAGAAAATCCCTAAACAACAAGGAGATAGAACGGAATGACGATAGCTGATAGATATGAATAGTGATCGGACTTCTCTTTTTACTTAAAATGTGGGATTTTTTTGAACGTTCCGGGTTGAAAGATAAAAATTCTGGGAATTTAAGATGGATGAGTTCAGCAATCAAAGAAATTTGGTGAATTTAAAAAAAAGCAGTACTTTTGGCATGTGAGCAGTACGGCAGTACGCAAAAACAAATTGCAGTACAAATACTGCTATTGCAGTACTTCGACAGCCCTGGCTCTGAGTACTTTCAAACAATTTTTGTATTTGGCTTCTCTTCTTTTAACTCTTAATTGTCAACTGCTGAATTTTTAACTTCCCATAGGAAGTTTTTGTAATCGGTCCAATTTGTTGAATTTTGACATTTTTAGAGAGATGTCTGTGCTTGCGCTTGAACTTACGTTAGTCATCCGCACGTCCGTACGTCCGGAAAGCTTATTTTTGTCGTCCATACCACAAAAACCAGGGGAGTCATTCCGTAATTTCCGAAACGATAATCGTCAAAACGATTATCATTAACGATATCGTCAATAATTTGCTTCACCTAACTTTATCACTATCGTCTCGTCAATCGTTTTCATTATAAGATCGTTCAGTATATTTCAAATACTCTTAAGCTTAGTGTACACGATTGCCAGGTCTGACAATCATTGTCAGATCTGCAAACGTCTGACAATGTGTGAAAATGAGCTGACAATGAGCTGAAAATTTTAATTTGTGTGTACTGTACACGGTTTGCAGATATCTACAAACATCTGCAAATCTGTTGCCAAATATTTGTCTGACAATGTAGACAAACTAATTTGGCCAAATAGCTAGCAATAGATTTGCAAACATTTGTAGATTTTCTGCCAACCGTGTACACACCAAATCAAATTTTGGATCTGCAAATTTATTTTCAGCTCATTGTCACACATCGAATCAGTCAGAAAATTTGTCTGCCAATGAATAAATTTGCAAATGTTCCTCAAACGGCATCTGCAAATTTATTCATTGTCAGACGTTTGCAGAAACGTCAGAAAATAAAAAAAAATTTGGTGATCTCCCAATGAATTTTGTGTACACACGATTGCCACATCTGCAAATTAATTTGTCTTCAAAATGATTGATGAACAAATTTTTCTGCAAATCAATTTGGTGTGTAGACGGTTGTCAGCTTGCGTGTACACGATTGCCAGATATCTACAAATTAATTGGCAGACATTTGTCTGCAAATTAGGAGCCAAACCATTTGTCTGCAAATTAATTTGGTGTGTACACGATTGTCAGCCATTCGAGACAAATCTTTCAGTGACAGATCTGGCAATATTTGCAGATCTGGCAATCGTGTACACTTAGCTTTATACTATGACTGAAATGTCAAAATGAACTCAACGAAAGAAAATGTTTGTTCAATAACTTGAAAATGTTATTAAACTTGGTTTTTCTCTTTGGGAAATTTTGAAAATTTGCAAAAAATGTATTGTTAATAAACTAAACATGCCAAATATTTTGTGATGTTTATTTTTATTGTTACTTTTTGTGTTTTATTTGTTGCCGCCGACGATAAAAATATAATATTAAAATGTTTGTTTCATGTCTGATATTTTTTAAAATCAGCTGCAATAATAACACCAATTCTGTCCAAGCGAAGGAAGATAAGACTGCATTTTATTCACAGGGAACATAACTTGGCTTCAAAAATATTTTTTGTTTAAATTTTTTGTTAAAATTTAAAATAAAAACTTAAAAAAAAACTTTACCGAAAAATGGTAAAAATTGATTTTCGACTTAAATATCTTTTTAAAAATCAAAGATATTGGCTTCAAATTGATTTAATCTTTTAGAAAATATTTTTTTCGATATTTTTTTTGTATAAAAATCCAACAGTCAGTTTTTCATAAAAATTAAAATCTACACAAAATAGTACGCAAAATTGGTAAAAATAATGTACGATTCTCGATATATCAAGAATTCAATCTGTGTTTGTTTATAAATAAGATGTATAAACTTTCAAAAAAAGCTACCAAAATTGCAAAATATTGGTTTTCGACCAAAAATCTTCTTAACTGAAATAAATTTTGAAATCACGCTATTTCATCATATATAAAATATCACTAGATTTTACCCGCGACTTCGTCCGCATTGGATAGTTTTTTTTCGGATAGTAGTATGAAAAAACCTGAGCTGTACTTTTTTGTACGTATGTGTTTTTGAAAACACGAAAATCTATAGAAATATATTTTGTTAAAGTCTTAAGCAAGACAAATCGACAAGCACGTCATCAGTGTGGGTCGCATACCAGCTTCTTTTTAACTTCCCATAGGAAGTTATTGTAATGGGTCCGCGTCCGATCTGTCGAATTGAAAGTTTTGACATTTCCCGACGTTTCAAGGTCCTTAGAGTCGAAATAAAAGATTTTTAGAAAGATGTCGGTGCGTGCGTTTGTACGTACATTCGTACTTCCGTATGTCTGTACGTCCGTACGTCTGTACGTTCGCGACGTTTTTTTCGTCTTCCATAACTCAAGAACCAGAAGAGATATCGACTTCAAATAAATTTTGTTATACAGATAATAAGGCAGGAAGATACAGAAAGGGCTTTAAAGAAAATTGCGTGGGTGTTTTTTTTACCAAAGCAGTTTAAAAAAAAGGTGAACATTTTGGTTAACCCTACATATTACACGAACCAATGCCGATAGAGACTTGAATTAATTTTTATATTATATATTGTAGCGCGATACCAAACAAGTATATTTTTGGAAAAAAATCCAATTAACGTTTCTTTGTTATAAATCAAAAAAACTGAAAAAAAATTTCTCACCTCGAAAATTTTACGAATACAAAATGATTTTATCACCAAAACAATTGTGTGCAAAGAAAAATAACGTTTTCAACATCTGGTAACATTTTGAGAAAAATCGAATTGACAGATTTTTTATAAAAAATAAAAACCTAAAAAAAAATAATAAAAGTTGGTAAAAATTGATTTTCGACTCAAATATCTTTTCAAAACTTGAAGATATTGGCTTCAAACTAATTTTATCTTATAAGAAATATTGTTTTCAACATTCGGTGTAAAGTTTTGAGAAAAATCGAATTGATAGTTCATTTTTGTAACAAAAAATAAAAACCTAAAAAAAAAACAATACTAAACTAAAACTAAAAATATTGCCTTCAAACTTATTTTATTTTACAGAAAATATTGTTTTCGATATTCAGCAATTTTTTATAAAAATCCAACATTCCGTTCTTTCATAAAAAAAATAAAATCTTCAAAAAATAGTATCTACTCAAATTTGGTAAAATTGATGCTCGGTTCTTGATATCTCTCAAATAAGTTTCATTCATTCAATTTGTATTTGTTTATATAAGACTAGCGGCCCGTCCCGGCTTCACACGGGTAGACATAAATAGGTACAGATAATGTAGCTTTCTAATGAAAAAAGAATTATTAAAATCGGTCCAGTACTTTTTGAGTTTATTCGTTACATACAAAAATACAAATCTTTCCTCTTTATAATATTAGTGTAGAAATATAAAATTTTAAGAAATTCTACTAAAATTGGTAAAAATTTGTTGTCGACTAAAAATCTATTTAATAAAACTAGATTTTGAAAATAAACTATTTATTTATATGAAAAATATTGTTGGTAATTTTGAAATTTTTAAGAAGCATTCAACTGACAACTTTTTTAACCCAACACGAGAACCTACAAACTTTAAACCAAGACAAGTCGACAGACGGGATGGGAAGTTATCAGTGTGGGTCGCATCCTAGCTTCTTTTTTGTATATATTTTGGCGGAAAATTTAAATTTCCTGAACATTTTGGCTTAACTATTATTACCTTCATATCTTAAGTAAAGAGGACATCATAATAATATTTTATATACTCTCAGTTCCTACCTTTTCTAACGACATTTCAAAAAAAAAATTGACTTTTTTAATCTTCTTTAAATAGAATAAAATATTGACTTCATTTTTATATCGTTGATGGTGATTATTAAGAAGTAATCAAATCTAGTTGATTTACAAATAATATTTATTAAAATTCTATAAAAACCGTTAAGTATTAAACAAATCTTCCCTATCTTTTGACATAACTGAAGATAGGTAATCTAAGAAAAACGAAACAAACAAAAACTCAATCATCACTCCATTATTTAAATTATTGCTTCTAATCTCGTCTTCCATAATATAGTATATATTTCCTTTAAAGGCTTCTTACTCTCCGACTTAAATTTGAAAAAAAACAACAACAACACCAACACCAAAAAAAACCTTTTATGAAATTAAATCTGTCTCCCCTTGTTTCCGCCGCCATTACCACCAACACCGTCGGTCGCCACCCGCCACCATTAACTTGGTTTCAAATAATAATAATTCTTGTAATAAAAACAAAGTGTCAGATAAGACCAACACCACAATTCACCATCACACTCTATTTCCCCCGCTTGGTTTTCCAAAGTTCGCCCTCTTTAAGCAAGAATTTGATTGCTTGCGGCGGCTTTTCAAACAAAGATCTTAGGGTTGAACATTTAAATGGCCCGAACTGTTTTTTTGGCCTTAAGAGAGAAATTAAATTTTCAATTTGCATACGACATTAAATGTTAAATACTTAAATTGTTGTTAAATGAAATTAAAAATAAAAATAAAAATAGTTGAAAATTTTGAGAAAAGGTCAACAAAAATGTATCCTCCCACAGATATACAACAATTTAATTATAATCTTCATGCCACGAGTACGATTTTGTGGAAATAAATTTTGTTTAAACATTTTGTTGATTTTGATTTTTGCGACGTGAAAAAAACATGAATTTAAAATTTTATTAATAGATATTAAAAAAAAAAAAAAAAAAAAAAAAACAAAAATCAAATCCGATTAAAAAATTAAAATGAAATAAATTTTAAATAATGAAACAATAAATTAAGCAAAATTAAAAATATAAATATTTATAGGTTTAATTATGTTTACACAGAAAAACCAAAATATTTTAAATAAATTAAATTGATGAAGCAACAAATCATTAATCTATTTGTGGCGACAAAAAACAAAAAAATACACACACAAAAATGAATCCTCTTTCAGAGCCCGCTGCACTTGGCTTAGTTTATAGCGAAATGAGTGCGGTGGGAATGCACTTGTCAAATTTGCGCTATCAAACCCTTAGATCTTTTCTGATTTGCATGGCCAGGTCGCGGTCGGCGACGACCGTGCACCTCAGGGTGAAAGCTTTGGACGATTGCTCTGAAATATGATTTCAATTTGCAAAGAGAGGGTTATGGTTTCATTTTGTAAATAGTCAATATGGCTGATTATCAGAAAACCACCCCCATCAAAATGTATTGTATTATCATCCCCTGGGGAAGGACGAGCACCAAATTGAAACACTACTGACAACTTGATGCTGATTGACAATAATATTCTGATGGGGTTTTTGAAATTCCAAAAATAGAACAATGGTAATTGATTACTTTTGTTGTGCTACTTTTCGATGACAAAACAAATAAAGCAATAAAACGGTTCGAGTAATAAGTTGGGTAAAATTAAAATTCATATAAACTTATACGAACTACTATGTAGAAATTTCCGAGAATTGTTTCAACTATATGAGGGAATTGAAATAAGATGCACATATGGTTTCTATAGCTGAGGGCAAGTTTTGTGTGTGACGTCATATTAGATTAACATTTAATGGATTGATAATATTATTATTTGTGCATCACAATGTATTTCCTAATTATAATGCATTCATGAATTGAAATATTTAAAGGACGAAGGTAGTGCCTTGGGTTTTAATTAAACAACCAATTATATGTGTTTTAGATTTATTGTTGATATTGGTGAAAATACCGATTATATTTCAAAGTTTCGAAAATTAAGTTATTCTGATTTGGAAATGCGAAGCGAAGAAGAGGAAATACGTCCAGGACGATCATCAAAATCGACACATTAACAAACCTTGTTTTGAATATCAAAACGATTGGTGAAATCTATTTTAAGTGAAAAAATTTGGCCTCAGAAAAGTGTTTGATTGTATTTATGTATATAAAACTCAAGACTTATTTTTCATAATTAATAACACCTGTTGTGCAAATTTAATAATCAACCCTTAGGAATATTATCTAATATTTTCACATTGTATGTTTTTGGAGAAAATCAACTGCGTTAATATTTTTTCTTTTTTTTCAGAAACGTCTAAAGTTTTTTAAGAAAAGTCGCTTGGTACTAAAACAGTTGAATAACGTGGTTGTGGTACGACCTGGGTAACAATAATTATACGGTCCAACGTTCAGCTTCCCTATGTATAGGGTGTCCCAAAATTAACGCAAGAAATCTTGCGTTAATTTCAAACAAGTTGATATACATATTTATTTAGAAACGAAATCTCATCAAATGGTAACCTTTTTGGATTGATTAAGTGTTTAAAAAAATACTTGTCTTTATAAAGGGTGTCCCAAAATTAACGCAAGAAATCTTGCGTTAATTTTGGGACACCCTATATAAGCGGATCGCTTCTCACGACCCCATCTGCGGCACTGGACACCCTAGTCTACTTAACACCTCTTGATATATTTAGCAAACAAATAGCTGCAAGCTCTGCTATTCGCCTCAAAGCTTCGTCGCAGTGGATTTACAAAAACATTGGCCACTCCGTAATTCTTAGGTATTTAGAATCAATTCCAAAGCACACATACTACACCATTCCTAAACTGCAATTCGACAGAAACTTACAGATTTCTATACCTTCCAGATCTTTCTGGGAGAATATGGCATTAATCGAAGACGAGTCAATCCATTTTTATACAGATGGTTCAAAAACAAAAGAAGGGGTTGGTGGAGGTGTGTACTCTGAACGACTGAAATTAAGTATCTCATTCCGCCTTCCTAATCATTGTAGCGTGTTCCAAGCGGAACTTTTGGCGATAAAAGAAGTCTTGTCCTGGCTTAAAGAAAACGTGATATCGACATCTGATATCCGTATTTTCTCAGATAGTCAGGCCGCTATCAAATCTGTGGACTCTGTCTCTACAAACTCTATAATAGTCCATAACTGTCGATCATCTCTAATGAAGATGGCACAACAGTTTAATATTCATCTTTTGCTGGTTGCCGGGCCATAGAGACATTCCAGGTAACTGTAAGGCAGATGAACTCGCCAGGAACGGTACAGCACAACCCATTCTACCCACGTTTGGCAAATGCTGGCATACCAATCGCTACTTGTAAACTATTCCTAATGCAGGACATTATGAAGAAGGCAAACTTCAGGTGAAACAACATCACCACTTGTCAGGTCACAAAAAACATCTGGCCAACACTAGATTTAAAGCGATCAAGGTGCTTGCTCTCTCTAAGCTCGATAATAGGTGTCATAACCGGACACTGTCTAATAGGAAAGCACGCCAAGCGGCTAGGCGTATTCTCAAATGACTTTTGCAGAAGCTGTATGGACGAGGAAGATGAGGAAACAGTTCTTCACCTTCTCTGTAGATACCCTGCTCTAGCTGAAAAAAAACCCACGAATCACTTAGGAGAATTCTTCTTTAACGATCTAAACGATTCAAATCATATAAGCATAATCAGCCTCTCACGTTTCGTAAGGGACTCAAACTGGTTTCATTGAGCTTAAAAGGACGCCTTAAGATTCATGTGGTATCACAATGGGCCATTAAACTGAACAGCCACTTTAACCTAACTCTAAGATAATTATATAATTATGAGTCCAGAAAATGAGTGTTTTTGGCACAAATCAAATAAACATCACTTTTCTAAGGCCAAAATTTTCACTTATAATAAATTTCACTTATCGTTCTGATATCAAAAACAAGGTCAATAGGATACTTTTGTGGCAATAATTATTTGACTTTGTTAATGTGTCGATTTTGATCCTTGACGTGCCTCCTCTTCAAAGATTTCTCAACCATATTATTAAAGGATTGGTATAACTCATAAACTCTTAATTTAGATTGAGCTTGTTCAACGAAGTCTTTTTTTTAATAACTTCAACTTTTTTTCCACACACAAAATTAAATGGAACTGCTTTCTTAAATTATTGTTAATTTTATAAAAAAAAAGGACAAATCAGCTTTAAGCAATTTACAAAAGGATGCGATTGAAAACAGTTGAAAGTGACAGTAGTACCAACTTGAAAATGAAAACATTTTTTCCAATATCGGAATTTCGTTTCCGGAACAGTCCGTTGAGAACCAGGGCCAAGTGACTTACAACTCTCAACCATTTCTGCGTGCGAGTACTGTTGTCAGGAATCGAGGGGACATACAGTTTTAAGCCGAATTCGAACGGCTAATTTAAGAAAGCACTTTTAATGATAAGAATTACTCTTGGAGAATGTGTCAATTCCTCGCAAGAGGTAGTACCCGTGGAAAAAAACTTGCAGGGATCGAACCCAAGACCTCTAGCATGACAGTCCAAAGCACTAATCCTCCAAAAAAATTAAATCAAAATTTTCCAGCATTATTGTTTGCAACAGTAGTATATCAATATGCATTTCAGTTCTTAATTTTGAAAATTTTAAAAGTCCAAAAACACTGAATGAAATGTTAACTATTTATATTTAAAACACCGTCCAACAACAAGGCGTTTTAAACAAAATATTGAAAAAAGAGGCTATGGTGCAACCCACACTGATAATTTCTCATTGGTCCAAAATTGTTATTTAAAGAACTTCAAAAGCTACAATCAATTATTGAATTTTTATTTAAATAAAATTCTTAGTTGAGTTTTAAGTTCATACCAATTTTCTATGATGTCACAATGTCTTATAATATATATATATAATAATATATATATATACAGGGTTATCCATTTTGCGGTTTCAAAAGTAAACGTAAATAAAACACATATAATATATATTTGTTCCTGATATTTCTTTTAAATTATTATAAAGTTTGAAAGTTGAAATTATGTGTGAAACAATTCATCATTTAAATGGCCACCACGCGAATTGTTGCAAGCATCGATTCTTTTGAGGTCATTTTCGACTACTTTTACACACATATTGGGCGGTATCTTAGCCATAACTTGACGAATGTTAGTTTTTAATTGCTCAAGAGTCCAAGGTTTTTCTGCATAAACACGGTCTTTTGCGTAGCCCCACAAAAAAAGTCCAGCGGTGTCAAATAGCATGATGTTGGTGGCCAATTGATATCACTACGATGAGAAATTACTCGGTCCATTTTCATAAATGTCAGACTTTTAGCTAAAAAAAAATTATTTTAACGTCTTAGTTTGACAAATGTCGAATTCTAGCCCTTTTACTTTTGAAACCGCTAAATGGATAACCCGCTATATTTTAATTAAAGTCACGATTTTTTGTCGTGAAATATTTGGAACCAACAAATATTTTCAATTTAGTTCAAATTGCTATAGAAAAAAAACACACAACTTATCTCTGTGGGTTCTTGAGATTTGGTACCCTGAACGTTAGAACGTACACCGGTATTAACAAAATAATTTTTATATTTGAAAGGTGCATGTATGCCATTAAGTGTGGAATATGTCATCATTCAAATGCCCTCCTCGGCTTCTTAAGGTGGCACTGATCCGAGTGGTCCAATTTTCAATGACTCTTCTGCATAGATTCGGCTGAATTTGAGCGATCGCCTGTGTTATGTTTACCTTTAGGGCTTCGGTCGATTGTGGTTTATTTGCATAGACCTGCGACTTCAAAAAACCCCAAAGGAGAAAGTCTAGCGGGGTCAAATGGCATGACCTTGGTGGCCAATTCACATCACCGCAGCGAGAGATAACCTTCCCCTTAAATCGTTCATACAAAATATCAATCGTGGCGTTTGCTGTGTGGCACGTAGCGGCGTTTTGCTGGAACCCTTGTCGTGTTGTCGTCTAGGTCCATATATGGTTCAATTTGGGAAATAAGAAATTAGTTATCATCGTTATGTAGGGCTCGCTATTGACGGTGACCGCCTCACTATCGTCGTTTTCAAAAAAGTACGGACCAATTACGCTGCCTTGGCCGGCCCAAAACCCACACCAAACGGTAACTTTTTGAGGGTGCATTATCACCTGGTGAACCTTGCGTGGGTGTGTGTAGTCCCATATACGGCAATTTTGCTTGTTTACACAGCCATTCATCCAAAAATGCGCCTCGTCACTAAAGATGATTTTTCGGCCAAAATTAGGGTTCTCTTCCAAACGATTTGAAGCCCAGTCAGCGAACAAACGGCGTTGTCTATGGTCATGGACTTTGAGATCCTGGGTCAGTTGGATATTGTACGGGCGAAGGCTTAAGTTCCGACGCAAAATTCGTCAAGTTGAAGTCTGCAAATGGCCGAGTTCTTGTGCACGGCGAGGAATAGACTGCGTCTGGTCTTGGTGTACACTTTCACGGACCGCGGCGATGTTCTCGGCCGATCATGCGTTCCTTGAACGTATGGGTGTTAGCTGATTGTTTACTGGTCGTTTCAAATTTGACTAACAAACGTTGAAGAGTCGACTGTGAAGGGCCACCACGTCTACCGTAAAATCGGCGCAATGTGCGCAACGTTCACGTTAACTAACACTCATTTTGATAATAAAGTTTTATCATTTGAACGTGCTGTTCAATAGTGTTACTTGCCATGATGATTTGGCATAAACTACTGAATAATAAACAAAAGATTTGACAGATGTCACCAAAACAAAATGGCAGCCACGGGGCACCAAAACCTACCCGCGCCAATTGGAAAACCTTGTACATTTTCTCTGGCTGAAAAACGTAATTAATGCAGAAACGGTCTTATATATTCTGATACATCGTACAGGACATTGCTTATTATTTTCTTCGTTTATAGCTCGTAGTAAATATAAATATTATAGTCTTGTGTTTTCATCAGTTATTGATAGCCCCACCTCCTTTTTCAATAAATGTTTTAACTTGGTCTTGGTTAGAAAATTGTTAACAAATTGTTTAAAAATTTTTGTTGAGCAACTGTTGAAAATGATGAGTAGTACAAAACAAATTTTCTTTAAAAATTCGACAATTGTTTTGATAGTTATAGTCTTTGTCCTTCGTCTTTATCAATAATAAAATATTTACTTGACATTCATCATTTTACCAACTTTTTTAAGACGGCTGATATTTGGGTGCTGTTTTCTAAAACTTAGTAGTGCCGTCCCTCCATACAATGGATGGATTCTTAAATAAAGTTTCCATTTTATTTTAATACGTCCGCTTTTACGTTAAGTTAAAAAATAAATAAATTAGGTGGCACAACAGTCCGTAGAGAACCAGGGCCAAGGAGGGGACCTACTGCTATGCATATGCCGAATCCGAACAGCTAATTTGAGAAAGCAAGAAGAAAGACAAGAATTACTCTTGGAAGATTTGCCAATTCCTCGCAAGAGTCAGTACCCGTGAATAAAACTTTAGATGGCACAGGCAGGGATCGAACCCAAGACCTCTTGCATAACAGTCCAAGGCACTAACCATCACGCTACGGGTACTATTTAAGTTACTTTTAAAAAAATTGTTAAAGTACCGTTATTTTTAAGTCTAGACTGACACAAATTTTAAGTCAAATTGATAGAACTGCGGGTTCCACTTATTTAGTCGCTTTCTTCATCATCGCAAACTATTAAATTATATGAAGATCTTCATTTCAATTTTACGAGTATTTCCAATTCAAAAACTTGAATTATAAGTAGATTCCAATGAAATTTTCTAATTACTCCTTTTATTAGCTCGAATTTAAATAAAAGTCTACCACATTATAAAATTCATTCCCATATAATTCTTATAAGAGTGTATCCAATTTTAAAGGTTCCTATAATAATAATACTCGTATCATCTCATTTTTACTCAAATAAAATCACCATAAAACTTTCGGATCCCATTGCAATGAATCCTTAATAAGAAAAATAAAAACCAACGCAAATCGCCAATAAAAACTAATACCAAAGCAATAACCAAGTACATTTTGTGGGAGAGTGTGCCGAAGCCGAAAAAAGTAGAAGAATAACAAGAACATAGAAGAGCCTCAAGGCATCTCAAGATGACTAAACCTATCGATAAGAAGAAAATCACCCTTTAAGGATAAACGACCAAAGTGGTGTGGAACAAAAAAAAAAAAACACACAAAAACAAAAACAAAAATACCCCACAAAAACTGAACTGAACTACGAGTATTCATCCTTCTTCTTATCCTTGCAAAAACAAAAACAATCGACAAAGAAAAGTATAAAAAAAGAAACTAAAACGAGGACTAAAATGACCACTAGGCGATACTTGAATGAGTACTAATATCATGACGGTCCATGGACTTACGGACTTTCTTACGTAATAAGCCACGCCCAGAGATTTCCTTCGGAAAATTGTTTCGCTTGCTGCTCCATGTATCTGCCTCCTTCTCCGTCTTCGTCTCCTTGTATCCTTGATGCTTATAGTTGCTTTGGTTTTGGTTTTGGTTTAGTTTATCTTCTAAGGGGTAAACAATAAATTGGGAAATCTATTGAATCTTCTGTTTCTCCTTGAGAGAATATAGCCATCTTGGTGAAGGACTCATGACTTGTTTTCGTCCTCGTAGTCATCATCGTCTTCGGTCGTCGTGGTCGTAGTAGTAGTCGTATGTGCTTATATTAAACTCATCATTGGAGTGTTTATTCTAACGGGAGGATTCAATCGGTTGTATCTTATGTCCTGGCAGTACTTTTCTATTATAGAAATCCAACTTCTAGATTGAAAGAAAGAAGAATGGGTTGGGTTGGGTTTGCTATATGAACTAAAGAGATGACGACGACGATGGTTGGACAAGGACGATACGACACTAAGCCAACGGCTGGCGGCACGGTCGGTGTGGCGCGGACCGGCACTTAATAATTGTCGTCCTACTCGTATTCCTCTATTTCTGTTGTTATCACAAACACACAATCGGATTTTTATTTGGCTGAAATTGTCGCTGGACCAGAAGCAATCTATGGCAAATCTGAATCCTTGAAACCTTCGTCTTGGCCAATATAACACAGACAATGGAATAACAAACATTGCAACTGATCTGCGGTTCGGTATCGGTATCACTGTATCCTGGTATCAGTCGGCATTTGGCATCAGCGATAGAACAAACAGGAGATTTTATATTTATTTTTGTTTTTGTATTTTTATTTTTGTTTTTGGGCGATTGAATTATTTGAGATTGGCTTCAACTGCTGTTAGGAGAAAAAGGAGTGATTTTAGTTTTATTTTTTGGTGGTGGATGTCCTGTCCGTTTATTTGTTTGCATTTGCCGATTGTGTGTAGATGCTAAGCTGATTGAAGTGAATAGATACGGTATTTTGCTGGATGGGATTTTGTCATGATAGTTGTCGTTATTTTTGTTCCAAAAAACTGGGATTTCTTTGCGGGGAGATACATACGTACCGCAGGACATAGCCATAGCCATAGTGATAGTGATAGTGAGGGATTTTGAACAGCTTATCAAACACAAAATATCTGTACATCAATGCTCACTTCGATCCTCCTAAACCATCATCCATATGGTTGAAATAATCCGGATGAAATTGTTTTGTTTTTTCGAATAGTTGGCAGTTTTTAAAGCTTTAACTTTCCACTTTGTTTGTGTCATTTGGTGATGAAGGGATTTGTTTTTCATATCATAAATGTTAAAAAATTAGATTTACCCTTTTTTATTACTAAGTTAACGTAGTATTTTGGTAGGTTTTGAAATGATTGTTGGATGTTTAATGCAAGGTACACATTTTGTCAGTTTTTTGTCAAAAGAATCAATACTCTTAAAAAAATAACAACGATTTTAAATTGTTGTCCAATAAAAGGTATCATTTTTTAAAAGCCTCTTATTTAGGTAGATGTCATCTTTTAATAGTTAACAATAATTAAAAACTATGCCAGTGGTAAAAATTGAACTATACATTAATATTGAGCTATGATGATGTATGATTCTTCTTTAATATTTTTTTAATTAGACATTTCACTACGACATTACATAAGGACTTAGGTCTTTAAGTTTTTAAAATTAAATTAACTCAAGAATTTATGCCAGTCAATCACTAACATCGTCGAAACCGAATGGTTTCTTGAAAAACATCGAAATAATCCAGATATTTTTTCAAAACATCTATTTTATTAATGAGAACCATTTTTACCTTGCAAGTTATCACAGTTGGTAACTAAGGGTCTTGGAATTTCATATCTTTAGAAATATATGGCAAGTTTTGCATTCGTAAAAAAGTCGAGAATTAGAGATTTTAAACAAATTTGACATTACAATAGTGGAGAAGTAAAAAAAGGTGGGTCTGGCTATTTCATCAGTCTGTCTGGCTGTCTGTTTCCGCCCCTACAGCCTAAGCCATTTTGTCGATTGAGTTCAAACTTGTAAATCAATGTTTTAAGCAGATTCGCTTTAGGAGTTTTTGTGTTTTTTGTTAACTTCCACAGGAAGTTATTATAATCGGTCCGATTTGGCGAATTGAAAATGTTGACATTTCTCGACGTTTCAAGGTCCCTAGAGTCAAAATAAAAGATTTTAGAGATATGTCTGTGTGTGCGTGTGTACTTGTACGTACGTTCGCGAAGTTTTTTCGTCGGCCATAGCTCAAGAACCAGTAGAAATATCGACTTCAAATACATTTTGTCATACAAAAATAACGCAGAAAGATGCAGAACGGACTCTCAAAAATTGAGTGAGTGGTTTTTGGAAAAAAAATCCAACAAACCATTTTTTTATAATTAAAAAAAGGAATCAAAATTCAACATTCGTTAAAGTTTTGAAAAAAAATCGAATTGACAGTTTTTTAACAATAAATAAAAACCTAAACAAATTACTAAAAGTTGGTAAAAAATGATTTTCGACCTAAATATATTTTCAAACAATTGAGATATTGGCTTCAAACTAATTTTATTTTATAGGAAATTTTGAGAAAAATCAAACTGACAGTTTTCTTACAAAAAAATAAAAACCTAAGAAAATCAATACTAAAACTTGGTAAAAATTTACTTTCAACTCAAATATCTTTTCAAAAATTAAAAATATTTGCTTTAAACTTATTTAATTCCACAGAAAATATTGTTTTCGACATTCAGTAAATTTTTTTTAAAAATCCAACAGTCCGTTTTTTTCATAAAAAAAATAAAATACGAAAAATAGTATGCAAATTTGGTAAAAATTGATGTTCGGTTCGCGATATCTCGTGAACAATAGAAGATATTGACTTCAAAATAATTTCATTCATATTTGATTATATAAGAAATAAAAACTTTTAAGAAATGCTACTAAAATTGGTAAAAACTGGTTTTCGACTAAAAATCTCCTTAACAAAAATAGATTTTGAAATCAAACTTTTTTTTTTTTTTTTTTATTTTCATTATTCTTATTATAATAATACATTTAGAAAAGTAACAAAGGATAATTATACAAGTTTTAAAAGAAATATTATAAAAAAGAATAGTTACAGTGACATTTTTTATTTAACAATTTAAATAGTGATAAATGGCACTCAGTATAATTAAATGTGGGGTGAACAATATTAAGGAACATAACATAACGAGAATACAAAAATTAAATACAAGAACAAAAAATTATTTTTGTTATAAAAGACAAATAATTAAGTTTAAAACTAATTGATGTAGGTCAACAAAACTTTGATTTGGTTAATTTTTTGCAAGTATAATTTTAAGGTTCGAATACAACGAATATTTTCGGGAAACATATTAAAAAGCTTGTAGGACACAATGGAGTAGAAGTTTCTAAAGTGAGTCATTCGAAATGAGGGGACGGATACATAGCTGTCATGGTTGCTTCGCAAATTGCGGACCTCAGAGTTTGGACTGTGTAGATATCCACATCTCATAAATATTTTAGAAACTTTAAAATAATATAAATGTCTCACAGGTAGAATGTTCAGTGATCTAAATAGCACCATAGAAGGATACAACCGGTTGACCCCGCAGATTTTTCTCATAGCACACTTTTGCAAAATGACCAGAGGCTGAATTTTAGTTAGGTAAGCACCACCCCAGCAACTAATCCCATACTGAAGTTTAGAATGGAAAATTCCAAAATAAGCCGTTTTTAAGGTTTTGTGATCACAAAATTGTTTGAGGTGGTAAAGACTACGGATTGAAGAACGTAGATATTGCTTCAAAGTTAAAATGTGATTTGTCCAACTCATATTTTGATCAAAAGAAATACCTAGGTATTTAAAATCATTAACAATTTCAACATTAAAACAATTGTCACAACAGACTTTACCTTCATCAAATCGCGACAAAGCACCACCACCATTACATGTACAGTTTAACATTTTATAACGTTGGCAGTTTTGAGCATGGAATAATATGTTTACATCTGGAATCACTTGTGTTCTTAAACTGAAATACATCAATTTAGTTTTCTTGTATACATTAAGTTTGTGTTTTGCAGACCAGATACGCAGTAGGTGGATATCAAAATTTAGATCAGCCACAAGGCTAAGAGGGCTACGTGAGGCATAAGCTATACCAAGATCGTCAGCAAGTAACCTTACCAACGAATGGAAGACTGAACAAAGAGTTTATATAGACGAGAAACAGGATAGGACCAAGGACCGACCCTTGTGGAACACCAAGGTTTGAAACCCTAGTGTTACTTCAGAAATCTCCAATTTTCACTCTTTGGGTCCTGTCTTTCAAATAGGACACAAGCCAGTTATAAAAAAAAAACACGGAATCCGACATTATGTAATTTTTTAAGAAGAATGCTATTGTCGACTGTTTCAAATGCTTTGCTTATGTCTACAAACAAACCAGCACAATATTTTTTGTCATCTAAGCCTTTATTAATTAAAGTGCAAAATTCAAGAAGAGCATCTTCAGTAGAGAGTCCTTCTCTAAAACCGAACTGCGAACTATTGAAGAAATTTATTTTGTTAAGATAAGGTAACATTCTATATTTAACAGCTTTTTCAAATATTTTCGATATGGAGGATAGCAATGAAATAGGTTTATAATTATTGACTTCTTTTTTATTACCATTTTTAAAAAGTGGAATAACGCTAGCACATTTTAATTTAAATGGAAAAATCCCAGTGCCAATGCTAAAATTAATAAGATGAGCTAGGATATCAGATACATTCAATGCGATTTGTTTTAGAGTTTGATTTGGAATACAATCATCACCACACGAGAACGAGTTATTGAGAGAATTGATTAAGCTATATACCTCTGATCCAGTAACTGGGTCAAAAAAGAAACTACTATGATATGTGCTATCTACTAATCCAACTTCGGCTTCACATCTATTACAGAAATCAAATGAATCCGAAGTTTGACCTACAGAACCAAAAAAGTCATTGAATTGGTTAGCAACAATTAAAGGATCTTCAAATTCTACACCGTCATTATTAAATACAATCGAATTGGAGATATTGGATGAATTAGCGTTAATTATACTGTTTATGGCTTTCCATTCCTTTTTAGGGTTGCCTTGCGAACTACTCATTAAAGAGGAATAATATCTAACACGATGCAATCTAATTTCGTAGTTAACCTTTTTGCACATTTTTTTGTAACGATTTTTTAAAACATTATTAGATGGATGCTGAGAACATTTATTACGTAACTTATTTTTGATTTTAATTTTCTTAAATATAATGCGGTTTATCCAAGACTTCAAATTCAAAGCGTAGGGAATTATTCAGTAGATCAAAATTTAACCTTGTTTTAATAGATGAAGATGAAGCATTTTTCCTACGTTCCAAGTTTTTCATGGTGCTGAATAAAATCCCAGTCATACAGTGATCTGATATACGAAGATCAAAGTTAACACCACAACATTGACTTAAAGACAAATCTTTAAAACGGGCAAAAACGTGATCTAGACAGGAACCTGAGGCTGGCCTTGTAGGTTCATTAATTTAGGACGTAAGACCATGCTCAGCTATCAGAAAAAGATACGAATCAGAAAGAGTACAAGAAGTTAAAATATCAATATTCAGATCACCTAGTATTACAAGATTAGGTGATTTGATATTGTTTAACAAAGTTGAAAATTCATCCAAAAATGAATCTAAACTATGGGAATGAAGTCTATAGACACAAACAAAATTAAACAGTTTACTACATATAACACATGAGAACTGGATGACATCCGCGGACAACAAACAGTGACGCACAACATTATCTCCCAATGACTCACGTACAAAGACTCCCACTCCACCTGCAGAATATGCTTCGTTTGTATTTGAATAGAAATCATATCCATCAATTGAAAAACTATCACGTTCGTAATAAAAAATCCATATTTCGGAAACAAAGATAAGATCTGGTAAGTATGCAAGAGCTTCAAGATTACATACAAGCAAATCAAAGTTTTGCCGCAAGCTACGCATATTTTGGTAAACAACAAAAAAAAGAATTGCCTACATCAGAGTTACAACAAAAAATATTATCGTTTATATATGTATCTTATAGTAGAGGTTGGGTTGTTACTCTTATGTGATCTATGTAGGCTTTCGAATGAATTAAACATTATCATAAGGATTTTATTTAGAAACTAAATGAAAGACAAATTCGTCTTCCAAAGACGCCAAATCATCAAACGATATTACAGTAACAACCCTACCCTTATCTACTTTTCTTAATAATATATTTGAATTCTGGAACCAAAGGTATTTGTAATTTTTTCTTTCTTACATTTCTTAGCTTCAATAAAAAGAGCCCGAGTGTAGCTTGTAAAGCAATCATTGATAAATATATCACTATTACCATCAGGAACGAAGAGAGAAGACTTTAGTTTCTTAACAGCTTTCCTCTTGCTCTTCATAATCAATTGTTTGGTGTGTAGGGAGGCAAGGTGAACACATAGAACATCTCTATACTTCTTTTTATTTAATGAAGGGTCAGTAGAGCAGCGTTGCCAAAATGTGCCCGATCGGGCCATTTGGCACTAAGTTTTTTATTTTGGCCCGTGGCTCGGGGCCAACATGAAATGGCCCGCATATCATATATTTTCTTTTTTCTAAAACAACAAATCCAATCTTTTTATTCCATCAACAAAATTATCAATGTGTTTCCTCCATATATCGGGTGATTTTTTTGAGGTTAGGATTTTCATGCATTAGTATTTGACAGATCACGCGGGATTTCAGACATGGTGTCAAAGAGAAAGATGCTCAGTATGCTTTGACATTTCATCATGAATAGACTTACTAACGAGCAACGCTTGCAAATCATTGAATGTTATTACCAAAATCAGTGTTCGGTTCGAAATGTGTTTCGCGCTTTACGCAAATTTTATGCGTTTTTTTTTTTTTAAAAGTTCTCAAGCTCTTAAAAAATCACCCATTATATTAAACAATGTCCTCTTTTCAATGGAGGACAATAAATACATAATGGGTGATTTTTTAAGAGCTTGAGAACTTTTTTTTAAAAAAAAACGCATAAAATTTGCAACAACTTCCCATATTAAACTCAGTCATTCAGACTGACATGACGTTTGCTTTTCATTTGTTTTCGCCAATCGCCACTTTATTCTTTTCACCTATCTAGTACCTTTCTCGTCTGTTTGTTTTGTCATATCTACAATTCCTTAAAACACAGCCCAAAAAGGCAAGAACAACTTAAAGTTTTTCAAGAGTATCTTGACAAAAAATTTAATGTTATTTTAAAAAAATTTGTTAAAGCTGAGTACTTAGAAAGTCTAGACAATATATTTGAAGTTGAATTCGAACAGTTCTCTTTGAAACCCTTAAATGGAATATATTTTGGCTACGGATTTGATGACTTATTCGAAAATTTAATTTAATTAATTTAATTCGAAATATAATAAGTTTATTTAGAAAAGATATGTAAATTGTTTTATGTTTATTAAGTGGTCCGCACATTTTGGAAATGACCCTCAAAATGGCCCTTAAAATTTTTGTCTTCGCGGCAACGCTGCAGTAGAGTTTCGATTCCATACGCGCTTAACAAAGCATTGCTGAATGTCAGCTTGGGAAACAGAAACATCTAGTCCACTTTGAAATATTTTTTGTGCACATTCAATCGCATTGTTATGTTTTCCATATGTTTTTGCTCTCTCCAATTTAATTTGCTCTCGAGAGTATTAATCTTTTGTTTAAGTATTTGGTTTTCGTTTTTCAGCTGCGGGACTGTGCTGAGAAAGTCACAATTAATTTTTTTCAAACAAATAATTTCCTCATAGAGCATATCCAAGGTGATTGAGTCTTTTTATATGTTGATCGTTTGTCGCAGTGGCTGCTGTGAACTGATGTTCGCCGGATGATTCATCGATAGGATTATGTGTGAATTGCTGATGTGCTTCTAGCTGCTGCCGTCCGTTTACCTGCTGTTTTACGTTTGATGTTTGACATGAAGAACCAGTTGCATCTCCAATATTTCCATCAAAATCATTTGTTGCACTGTAAGGCACATGCTTTTGGTTTTTAGTGGGGGCAAGTGCATTGAGATGAGTGGATGTCGATTGCAAACTAGGTGATGATCTGTTATCATTTACATTATCCTTTGTTGTTGTTGACTTCTGAGCAGTTAGCATTTCTCTTGAGGATTTGTGTTTACTAGAAGAGTTTGGCTTTGGTGTAGTTGTTGAAAGCAACGGTTTTAATGAAGTCTCTTGATGATGAAGAGACATACAGCATTTAGCACAGCGAAATCCAATCTTGCAGTAACTTTTAAAAAACGTTGCTTTTGTGGATAGTTTCAAACAAAAAATAATTTTCATTCCCTAAATCAAAAACAACACACAAATTATTTGAAGAACAAAATATTTTTTTTTGTTTTCCAGTAATCAATGTCCTTGTTGATAATTGATTACAAACCAAAAAGCCAAATATATTCAAATTTTTGAGAAAATTGGACAGTTTTTTGTTTGATTTTTAAAAAATATGTTTAAGTTATTTTTTTTAACATGCGACATATAGAAAGTACATATATAGCAAGTTTTGCATTCGTAATCGGGTTGATTAACTTCAAATTAGGAAATTAATGTTTCGAGAAATCAAATGGCATTTAAATTTTTGAAAACAAACTTTTTTTTGCAGGTACATTTTTAAATTTTACAATACAGGAAATAATTTTAAAACAGACTCTTTGGGTACATGAGAAAGTTCGTGCGACCCTGTCGTGCATTTTATTTTAATTCGATATTTCAACAAACAGGACAGTATTTTGTAATAAAATGCAATTAAAAAACGTAATTTTGAAAAGCACTCAAATATCCACATACCAAAAACATTTCTAAAAACAAATTGACAAATTTTATAAAAATAGGGTTGGTCATTATTCATTAAAGACGTAGATTTTATAATTGAATAACCAAATTGTATTGGAGATATCAATAACATTATGTGTTGATTATAACATCTTTTAAATGTCCACCACGGCTTCAAGGGTGGCCCACATTGGCAAAAAGATGATCTATTTTTCTGCCTTTTTAAAGAATTTTGAATTTCTCAACTTTGAATAAAGCACTACAGAGCTCGTATCTAGCAATACTATACATTATTTGAAAGGTCTTGACATAACCTACAAAACGACGCTATGCATGATTAGTTTGGATGTTGCATTCAACAGTTATAGACGTGTAAACATAGAGTTTACTAACGCCGAAATTAGGACTATCGTAAAGATTTCCTCCGTTATAGGCAAATCCGCTAGAGAAACGTTCCGTGGGATTAAATGTCTTTTGGGGGATGGTATACTTTATCACTTTGAACCGCGGAGGAATGGTTTCGACGATTCAGAGCCGGTGAAAACGACAATGGATAAGCCGAAGACAGGTGACGACGATACTGATCAAATATCATGGAAAACATCGAGTTAGACCGGCATCGGCATGGGAGTTAGTCACCAAACCATTTTAAACCATTTGCAGAAGGCTGGATACAAAAAAAGCTTGATTTTTGGATGCCGCATGATTTGACACAAAAAAACCTTCTGGACCGAATCAACACCTGGGATATGCAGCTGAAATGGAACAAACTCCACCCATTTTTAAAGCGGATGGTGACTGGCGACGAAAAATGGATCACATACGAAGATATCAAGCAAAAACGGTCGAAGTCGAAGGCCGGTGAATCGACCTAAACAGTGGCCAAGCCGGGATTGGAAGAGAATCATCCACTATGAGCTGCTCCCATACGGCCAGCCGCTTAATTCTACCATCTTCTGCGAACAACTGGACTGCTTGAAGCAGGGAATCGACCAGAAGCGTCCAGAATTTGCCTACAGGAAGGGTGTAGTGTTCCACCAGGACAACGCCAGATCACACACTTCGTTGATGACTCGTCAGGAGCTATGGGAGCTCCGATGGGAGGTTCTATTGCATCCACCATATAGCCCGGGCAAAGCGTCAAGTGATTACCATCTGTTCCTGTCCATTGCGAACGCCCTTGTTGTTGTAAAGTTGAACTCAAAAGAGGCTTGTGAAAAGTGGCTGTCCGAGTTCTTCGGAAATAAGGAGTTGAAGTTGCAGATGGAAACAGATTATCGAACAAAACGCCCTATATTTGAACTAAATACGATCTCTGTAAAAATTTTTATAAAGCTTTTAAAAAAGCGGACTCGAGATATTTTCCAACCTTTACAATGTTATGAAAGTCTTTCAACTCTAACCTTACAGAAGATCAAAAAGGAAAGGAGGCAAAATACTGTATGGATCGTGCTACTCGATAGCAGTTATATGAATGTTTATTTGATTAAAGTTTTTAGATTAGATGTTGATTTTTATTCGGACAAATATTAATTAGTGTACAAATATATATTTACAAAAATCAATAAAACATGGCATGTGCCGTCTGCCTGATTGACAACAGTTATAATAAATATTTAAGGATCTACAATTATTGTAACATGTTTTGTTTTCTCAATATAATATACTAAATTTGTTTTTGTTTTAATTAAACTTTTATATTAACTTTTGGGTTTAGAAATTTTCAGTTATTATACTTTTTCTGTAAGCGAGCGCAATTTTACAATATAGAAATATTTTTTTGACATCCATTTCATTTAGTAGCTCAATAGTCTGTTCACTTGATAAATAATCACGTCCTAAGATACTTTTCCTTGTCTCTCTCAAAACTGGGCATCTGCCTAGAAAATGAAGTATGTCCTCTCTTTCTCGTAAGTTACAGATGCTGCATAAGATGGGTAGATTCTGCCTATGTGGTATGAAATTGAGACTTAAGAGCTCTCCTCTTACACGAAATATAGTGGAAATTGCATCAACACTGCACGAATCTCGAAAGTAATTTTTATCCTGTAGGTTGTGTTCCAGTCGACTGTAAATAGTTCTGTACAAGGAGTCCGAGGCTTCTTGCAGGTAATTCGTTCTTATTTGTTCGTCTAGTCTTTTGATTACTTCATACATTGTGTTTTGCCAAGATCCAATATCCTCTATGTCCAAGGTAGCAATTATTCCACTCTCTCGTGCAATATCCATCCAGTTCTTAAACCATCCCGTTTCAGTCTGTATTGAGTGTAAAGCTATTTTCTTTGGAAGTCTATAGTTAGGCATTTTCATCACTTTAATTATGTATTCGACGTGTAGTTTTAGTGTTTTGAT
This sequence comes from Eupeodes latifasciatus, assembly GCA_920104205.1. Taxonomy (NCBI): domain Eukaryota; kingdom Metazoa; phylum Arthropoda; class Insecta; order Diptera; family Syrphidae; genus Eupeodes; species Eupeodes latifasciatus. The sequence continues at coordinate 23,580,583 of OV049926.1, read as the reverse complement.
AAAAAGTGAAGATAGTCCCGTTTCAAGCATTACCATGTAGTTAGGTGAGTTTGGTGGCAACCGAAATATTCTTTTTATGTAGAATCTAAGGAGTTTCTCTACAGTTTCAAACCTCCTTCCTCCCCAAACCTGAGCTGCATAAAATAGGACTGATTCTGATACCGACTCGAAGACCTTATACTTTTTACTATGCGCGATATATTTATTGTTAAAGCAGTTTTTCCATGTCGCGTTGATGGCTGTTTTGGATTTTTGCAGTTTTTCCTGCAGGTGCGTTTCCATATTCATATTCATAGTGATGTTAACACCCAAATACTTATATTCCTTTACAAGTTCCACCATTTCTCGGTTAAAGTACCACCGTTCATTTGAGCATGGTCTTCCCGAACCATTTTTGATCACCAGTACTTTAGATTTACTTGTGTTGACAGTAAGTTTCCATTTTACGCAGTATTCCGCAAGCATCATCAATTGCAAGGTCTCTGTTGAGTACGCCATTATGACTATATCATCCGCGAATAATAGAGCCTTGATGAGAGTTCCTGCATACTCTATTCCTCCTGGCAAACAATCAGTTAGGTCCTCAATGAATAACGCGAACAAACTTGGGCTGAGTGCACATCCTTGTCTTACTCCGGCATATGTTTGAAACCACTCAGATATTCCATATCCGTTCCAAACTGCAGCTTTGGTATCCTTATATAGACTTTGAATTAGTTTTCCAAACTTCTGAGACATACCATACCCATATAATTTATACCATAGAAGTTCACGGTCTACCGTATCAAATGCCGCTTTTAGGTCCACAAAAAATACATAGAGTTTCTTCTTACGGGTGATGAACGAATCAGCAATAGTTTTAAGAACGAATATGTGGTCTATTGTGGAGTATCCAGCTCTGAAACCTGCCTGTGTTTCCTTTAGAAGATTGTTCCTGGCTATCCATGTATTTAAACGTTTGATCAAGACTGCTGTAAATATCTTATAGGAGCTGTTTAAAAATGAGATTCCTCGATAGTTGGCTGGGTCTGTCAATGAACCTTTCTTATAGATTGGAAAAATAAGCGCTTCCTTGAACCGCAGCGGTATAGTTCCACTCTCAAAAATTTGATTGAACACACGACAAAGTGTTTGACATAGGTTTGAAGTACCGTATTTGTAAAATTCCGCTGGTATTCTATCAGAACATGCTGCTTTACCATCCTTTAGCCTGGCTATTGCTTCATGAACTTCTCTAAAGATGATCGGTGAATCCAGAGTATCATCTTGGAAATTTGGCACCGCATATTGTACCGCCATGTTCCTTACAGATGTTTGTGCAAGAAGATTTTGTAAATGAGACTGCGGTACATTTGGTTTTAGCTCACTGCTTATAACGTAGCGACCTCCGTTCAATTTCCGGGCTAGTTTCCAAAAATCTTTAGAATTATTAGAGTGTGTTAACTTCATAGCTTCCAATTCATAAAAAGATTTCTTTTTTATTTTACATAGCTCTTTAAACTTTTTATTTTCTTCTAAATAAAAGCACTTATTTCGACCATCACTCGTTTCACGAAATATTCTCAACTACGCATAAGATATGTTTCTCGCTTTCATACACTCCTTGTCCAACCATGGTTTTTTAAAAGACACAGTTTTTCCTTGTTGACCATACGAAGAGATCGACTCCTGAATTACGCACTCAATCTTCTCTAAGTCAGAAACATACTCAACACTCAGCTTGCTATCTATTTTGTTTCTATAATCATCGGCCTTGGAATGTTTCCACGCAAGTTTAGGCAGGAGCACCATATCGACAATTTCTGGATTGGCTGTTTCCATATGATCGAAGGTTACAACTATTGGCATGTGGTCTGAGTAAGGTACCTGCAGCACCTCCAAGTTGGAGATGTAATCCTTCCATTCACCTGAGAAGAAACTGTAATCTATAACGGATGATCCCTGCGCTCCTACAAAGGTAAATTCACCATTTGGATCACCTTTGCTCGTTCCATTTTGGAGTTTTAATCCCAAGTCGTCACACAGTTCTAATATTTGAATACCTCTCGAGTTACATATTTTATCCTTTGACTTTCGGTTAATACCGGATATTATGTTTACTATACCTTCTTTTTTTCCCACTCTTGCATTTAAATCACCAATAAGTAAAGTATTCGGTTTATATTGACATACCATCAATTCATTTAGTTTATCAAAGTCACGATTCCAATTGTTACAGTTGAGATATGCTGGTATGATATAAAACTTTTAGTTGTTTATTTCTACGTTGACGAAAGTATTATCTGCGAAACAGTCGAAATTACACCGGATGTTAAACAAGTCTTTTTTGTACCCAAAGTAGCATCCACCACTGGCTCTTCCCCTTGTATGTGATCTAACAGCTGGTATTAGTTTTAGTTCATAATTTGCAAATTAATGTTGGAAATTGTTAAAATTATTTTCAGTTTCAGTGATATATGTTTCATACAAAAAGAAAATTTCATATTGATTGACAAAATTAAAAAAAATCATTAAAAAGGGACTTATTACTTAAACCTGCAATATTATATGATAAGATTTTATATTGTTTTATATTTAAACTACTATTTTTTGTATTTTTATTAGAATAAAGGCAGACGGCATTACAATTAAATATTTTTCGTAGGCTGCAAGCCACCTGTAGTCGATGCATTGTTTATTGCAATCGTCCTTGCGTGTCCACCTTCAGGATTGGATTTATGAACGCGCCCTTCCGAGATGTCACCTATCATCTGTGACAGCAATGACATTCCGCATTCGCCATCACATTTCAGATTCTTGTTTCGATCATAATAAAAAGCCTTTTCACCGATTATTAATGATTGACCTCGTATCTCAGTTTTTATCGTCTTATTTCTTGTAAAAATATCATTCTTCAGTTTGTACAAAAGTCTTCTTCTATTTCGTGATGCAGCTGGATAATCCTTATGTAATAATACCGCAGTATTTCGGAGTTTAGCTTTTGCTTTTAAAATGCGTGCAACATCTTCTTTTTTTTGCAATTTAACAATAACGTTGGAAGTTGTGTTGTTTCTTGTTCGAAGTAGTTGTGTTTCTGCAATAATGTTACTGTTATTTGATTCAAGAAGCCCCAAACATAATTGTTTTGCTTTTTCCACGGGGTCATCTCCATCTGCAGTCGGTATATGCATGATGATATTCCTTTCGTTGGCTTTCATTTCCAAATACTCAACTTGTCGTTCTAAGGAATTACAACGATCTTTAACCTCTTTCAGCTCTACCTGCAGTGATTCATTGGTGTTTTGTAGTGTTGTTATTTTGGAAGAAAGTCCCTCAAAATCTGATTAAAGTAATGTTAATGAAGATTCTGAATTTCAAACACTGTTTTGATCAAAATCCTGTATTAGAAAATTCTGCTGCTTACCAAAATCGTTTTGATAGTTGATAATGTTGAAAAATACAAGTTTAGTTTTAGGACAACTATTTTCTCTACACTTTACATGTTTGTTTCAGGAAAACCATGTTTTGATATTATCCTGTACCACATAATTGTAAATCAGTTAAACTCAACCATAATTGACTACTTGTATTATTTATATTTACTTCCTCACTCATTTTGTTCTCGAAATTGTACATTCTTTCTAGCATCACGTTCACAATAGTATTCTCTTATATTTGCGGAAAATGTTAAAATAATTTCACGTTCTCAAACTTCACACCACCATTGCCACTTATAATTGAATACACTTGCACACAGTCATCCTTGTTGCTCTTGCTTGTATACAAAAATGTCCTTTGTACTGCTGTGCTTTCCACAGCCACATCCAACACTTTATTCTCAAAAAAAAAAAATCCTAACACATTTCTGCGTTGAAATGAACTCAACAAGAAGAAGACGAATAAAAAGAAAAAATCTGACAAAAGAAGAGAAACGTTCTATTGAACCAATATAGTGCACAATAAGGACGAACCAAACAAGATTGGGTTAAAATGTTCCGTCCAGACGTGCAATAGGTCCTTTATTGTGAGTAAATATTTTATGGACGGTTTTCAAGAATTTAATTGCACGGAAAACGATGGCGATGGCGTTGTCGATGTCGATGGCTATACTACACGATGCGATCAATGTACGGGCTTGTACTCCACTTGATACAAGGAGAGGATAAACGAGCATAAAAGGTGTCGCTGTCCCGTCCGTGTCCAACGAAAAATTATAATCTTATTGTGCTTCGTTGTGTGTTTGGGTGTCCTAAAAAGGATCGTAAATCGATGTGGTGGCTGGTGTTGGTTTTATATTAAGTATATCTTAAGTGAAACCTTTATCACTTTTGATGCTTTTTTTCCAATATTACTATAGATAACTTTATAGATGTTTATCGGGGTTCGATGAAGAAGAAGCTTTAAGCCAATGTTGCTCTTCTTCAGATAAGGGAGGTTTGGGAGTTTGTAGCTGATGGTCTTAGGTATAGCAAAAATAATAGTGTAAGAAATTATTAGCACAAAATCGGTATTGTAAAGTTATCAAATATTGCAAAACAATGAAGAAAAATTAATGTATTTTATAAAGTGTTTAAGTTTTTTTCGTGTTGAAGGATAACAAGCAGGATAATAATTTACTTCAGCCATAACACAGTCTATACGGTTCTGTGGTTGAAATTTTGCTTTATTATTTCTGCTATAGTAAGGATGACATTTTAAATGAATTTAAACTAAAATAATTTAAAGGCGTTAGATCTTTTTGCCCAGAAGCATAACGCCTAAATCCTTAAATGTAATAATGCCCAAAATTGGTCAGAAAGCCCAAACCGTTAACAAAAATGAATTTTAAAAAAGACGCTGGGATGCGACCCCCACTGATAACTTCTCATCTCGTCTGTCGATTTGTCTTGCTTAAAAGATTTGTAGGTTTTCGTGTTTTGTTAAAAAAGTTATCAGTTAAATTATTCTAAAAAAAATTAAAAATTAAAAATTTATTTTGGTTAACGAGATTTTTATTCGAAAATCAATTTTTACCAATTTTAATAGCATTTCTTAAAAGTTTATTTCTAATATAAACAAAAATTTATTTCTAATATAAACAAATACAAATTGGATGAATGAAATTAATTTGAAGCCAATGTTTTCTATTATTGACGAGATATCGAGAACCGAACATCAATTTTTACCTTGTAGATTTTATTTTTTTATGAAAAAACTGACTGAGAATTTTATAAAAAAAAAATTACTGAATGTTGAAAACAATATTTTTTATAAAATAAAATGAATTTGAAGCCTACTTATGTATATCTTAAATTTTTGAAAAGTTATTTGAGTCGAAAATCAATTTTTAATAACTTTTATTGATTTTTTTAGGTTTTTATTTTTTGTAAAAACCTGTCAACTCGATTTTTCTCAAAATTTTACCGAATGTCGAACAAATTTTTTTTTTATAAGATGAAATAACATGGAAGCTATAATTTCAAATTTTTGAAAAGGTATTTGAGTCGAAATTCAATTTTTACCAACTTTTATTAATTTTTTTTTTAGGTTTTTATTTTTTGTAAAAAAAACTGTCAATTAGATTTTTCTCAAAATTTTATCAGATGTCAAAAACATTATTCTTCGTTGCACAAAATTGTTTTGGAGTTTTTTTTGTTCAGTTTTTTTTTTGATTTATAAAAATTCAACATCAAGCAAGTTTAAAACACCTTTAAAAAAAAAAGGAAGTACACGAAACAAAACTAAATAAAATAAAAAAAAAGTTTGCTTTAACCAAAAAGATTTAGGCTTCCTTGAAAATCACGGAAAAGATAACAGTAAAGTTCTTCTGATGAAATTTGTATTTCGTCAACTGTCTTACCCTTATTTTTTTTGTTTACTGTGGACTTTCCTGGTCTAAAACCACACTGATAAGGACCTATCAGGTTAATGACGATAAGCTTTAGACGTTCACATATTACGGCAGAGAAGATTTTGTAAGCGATGTTGGTGCAGGGTCTCCTTTTGTAGAATCGGGAAAACAATACTAAGGTTCCATTCATCGGGCATGTTTTTTTCCGACCACATCCAACAGATAAGTTGGTGCATGCTCCTAACCAACTAATCTCCAGCTGCTTTAAAGAGCTCGGCATTCAAGCCATCCGCTCCAGAGCGGCTTTATTAGACTTCAGCTTAGATATGGCAATCTTTACTTCGTCTAAGTCGGGAGGACGGGATTGTTGGCTTTCGTCGTCTATGTTGAATGAATCATCCTGCCTGACAGCGGAATTCGGTTCGTCGTTGCCGTTATACAGTCTGCAGAAGTGGTCCTTCCATATCCTCAGCATTGACTGCAGTTCCACTATGATGTTTCCACTTTCGTCTTTGCAGCCTTCGGTTCGAGTTTTATGGCCTTGTAAATTCCGTTTCACCTGCCCATAAAACTTTCGAACTTCATTCCTGCTTTTGAACCTCTCAATATCTTCGACCGCACGCTTCTCATGCTCTCTCTATTTCCTTCTGAGAAGTCATAGAGCTCGTGAGCAGCTCTCTTCCTTCTATGCAGCGCTCCTTTGCGTGCCTGTTGTTTGGCTGCATTTGCCTGGCTACATTCCTTATCAAACTAGGGGTAATTATTGGTGGTTGTTTGAAGCCCAGCACGTCAGAGGCGGCTTCTCTGATTTCAGCTTGGCAATGTTGCCACTGGTTTTCGATACATTGTGTTTGCGGCAGAGAATTTCGAGAGAGGTTACAAGTCATTCGGTCGGAGAAGGATTTGGCGATCTGTTGCGATTGTTGTATCTTCTCCCAGCATCTCCCTGTTTTGCCTTGGTAGTAGGTAGTGGTCCAAATCGATGTTAGCTCCTCGCAAAGTTCGGACATCCATGATGCTGGAAGCGTGTCTAGCTTCGATCGCAATATGGTCAATCTGGTTGACGGTAGATGGATCTGGAGAACTCCAAGTTCCTTTGTGGATGTTGAGGTACGGAAAACGCGTACTGACTACCATGACGTTTCGGCCCGCAGCAAAATCGACGAGCCTGAATCCGTTGTCGGAAGTGTTGTCGTGCAGGCTGTTTTTCCCGATTATTCCACCAAATATTTCTTCCCTTCCTAGCTTGGAATTTAAATCGCCCAGGACAATTTTAAGGACACTGCTCATTTGTTTTGTCTAAGAGCTCGAAGAACATATCTTTGGTGTTGTCATCCTTCTCTTCTGTGGGGGCGTGTGAGCATATTAGGCTAATTTTGCTGAATTTAGCCTTGATGCGGATGGTCATGAGGCGCTCGTTCATGCGTTCATAGCTCAAGACTTGTTGCCGAGGTCTGGCTATAATGACAAAGCCGCATCTAAATAAGTGCTGTTGGTTTTCTCGGTAGCAGTCACCATATCGCAGTTTTTCATCCTCTTTTTAACCGGCCCATCGCATCGTATTTCCTGGATGGCGGTGATGTCTGCTTTATAGCAGTCTAGGGCCTCCCCTAATTCTTCGGCTGCACGTTGTCTATTAAGGGACCTAACATTCCACGTACAGATCCAAAGTTCGTTGTCCTTATTTCATTTGCGGGTTTTCTTTATTTAGTTAGGAGGTCACCCTGACGCAAACTCTTTAACCTGAAGAACCAGGTCCTTGATTTAACTCCAAGGGCGAGAGCCGAAATAACCCCTCCTTAAAGGCCTGGGCTTCGAATATGTCGTAGTAGCCCTATAAGGTATTCACTAAGTAGTTCAACCTAACTGGAAATGTAGACGCCACCGTTGATTCCATCTTTGGAATTCCGCCGCTGCCGTCTGGATGAAATGAGAGGTGCCTTAGTGGAAACACCTCTTACCCAATTTGACATCGTATGTTATCCATTTCTCAGATAAATTGTTTATTTGCTTTTATTTTGAAAAAAAAAAGTTAAACAGTATTTAAAAACGTTACTGTTTTATTGATTTTTATGAACTTCTGAAAAAGTTCCTGAGATGTAATTTTCTTAACTTTCCTTTGTATAACCCATTTGTTGGACTGCTTAAAATTATACGAATACGCTAAAAGATTTTATCAAAAACAAAAGAACTCGTAACAATAAATTTATTCCCAGAATAAACAGCCGTTGAAAACATCCTTCAACATGCAATTACATCTACATTACATTTCATGACAACAACAACACCCTACAAAACATCACCTTTACCATCACCTTACTTTCTAAAGAGCAGCAGCACTTCCTGTGAGCTTTTCTACATTCTGTTCATCAAGTTGTGTGTCTCTCTTATAACCAAATTCTAGGTACATACTCGTACTAGTAAGGCATAGGTACGAGTATACAATAGAAATTGCAGGTTAAGTGAAACACCAAAAGCCCATTTGTACCACTCGATGTTTTTGATGAGAGATCTTGGTCTCTATGACTATGGTTATGGCTATGGCTATGCCCTGGCTATGGCATATCCTGAGCAATGAAGCAAAAGAAGCTTCTCCTGATGGGCCTGATGCGCCACCACCTCCTATGGTAAAACACACAAACCGTCATTATCATCATCATCATGCATAGATAAGTGAGTTGTTTGTATAAGTGTGGAAAATATGCGGCACCAGGTAAACGGTTTATTTATGCAAATTACTATGGGCTTAGTTGGATTGTAGGGCTTTGAGGTTAAGGAGAATTTTACCAAACTAAAATTTTGTTTAGTCATGGATTTTCAGACTTTTGTATCGAATTATTTTACTTGTGAAATTTTCATCATCCGGATATACGTCAGACGAATTTCCCACTTCTGACTTTTGTAGGCATGTTGCCTACGTACATACGTACGTACATCCTGGCGTGTGCCTCAAAAGTTATATAAGCCCACACAATATGTTGGCTTTTTTGTTATGCTGGGCGAAAATGCTTTATTTTATTATTACCCTCGATCCTCTTCCCTATCCCCAAAAAAAAATATACCTACCTTTGATTTGAATTTGGATTGACTTAGGTTAAGGATGGTGTGTAGTCTAGGTGCTGGAGGAACTGAGAGTATGAATGTCAGTCAGCCATCAACCGTCCGTCGCTCGTCGTCGGTTGTCATCACTTTATTCATCCCTCGCATCAGCAGCATTGGCAGGCCCTCTAAACTCTACAGGGAATCAATTAAATTAACATTTTATATCGTTCGTCTACCCTGGCACCTGCTGTGATTTTGGTCTAAACGAGATACCTATGTCTCACTCTATACACAATATTGTTTGAATGAGTATATAAACCGACTTCACAACATCCAGGATATAAATTGTTCGATGGCTCATGCAAGGCTAGCTTGAAATTAGATTCTATAGAAAGTACTATGATCCTCCTCTAATCACGTGCGGTGATAATTGGATAAATGGCTGGAAATTACTTTCAATTATTTTGTGTATTCAAAGCGTGTTTGGTTCTGGTGATGGTGAAGAGGGTGGTGGCGTCATCGTCGGTCGGGGGTGGTTATGTGTGGTGGCTATTTGGATCCTTGTTTCCTTGTTTGTCTAACTGCTGCTGCTTAACTTGTTTTCAAAACAAATAAAATAAGAAAAAAGAATTTTGTGAATAGAATGCCTAATGATACGAGTATATTACGGAATAGTTATGCAGACCAATTGATGCATTGCGGAGGTTCGTTTCTATTTCCGAATATGATGAGCCCAATTATGTTTTATTGTTTGTCTCTATAGACTATAAGGGGACTTTTTTCAATTTGATTGGATATATGTATCGTTGACATAACGTGGATATATTGTTGTTTAGGGCTTGCGATATGTCAAGTTTTTGATATTTAAAGCGTTTTACAATAAGAGGTTTCATTTTGAACATTTCGCTATTTGTCACTTTTGAAAAAGTCATCTCTTGACATTTGACAAGAAAAAAACTTCGTCATTAGTAGTGGTTACAGAAGAGAATTTTATTGTTTTTTTTTTCTTTTAATACTACATAGATATTTTACAATGGTGAAATTTGGAAAAAGTGAGTTTTAATTTGTAATTAGATATCGTTGCGTTACATTTGGTAATAAAAGTCTTGATTCATAATTTGTTGTCCTTACAGTGCACTTTTGATATAATTCTAGAGAAGGTTTTAGTTGTCTCCGTTTAATATTTGGACAAGTTCCTTTGCCTATGAAGCATAGGTTTTTCCCAGACTTATTTTACCCTTAGGTTAGTTTAAAGTCGCCGTCCATGATGGAATCGGACAAACTTAGGCCAGTTTAATGGCCCATTGTGACACCACATGATCCTGAGGCTTCCTCCTAAGCTCAATAAATCCAGTTTGAGTCCCTTACGAAACGTGATGGGCTGATTATGCTGATATGATTTAGATCGTTTAAGAAGAATTCTCCTAGGTAATTCGTGGGTTTTTCAGCTAGAGCAGGGCATGTACAGAGAAGGTGAAGAACTGTTTCCTCCTCTTCCTCGTCCATACAGCTTCTGCAAAAAACATTTGAGAATACGTCTAAACGCGTGGCGTGCTTTCCTATTAGACAGTGCTCGGTTATGACACCTATTATCGAGCTTAGAGAGAGAAAGCACTTTGATCGCTTTAAATCTAGTGTTGGCCAGATGTTTTTTGTGACCTGACAAGTGGTGATGTTGTTCCACCTGAAGTTTGCCTTCTTCATAATGTCCTGCATTAGCAATAGTTTACAAGTAGCGATTGGTATGCCAGCATTTGCCAAACGTGGGTAGAATGGGTTGTGCTGTACCGTTCCTGGCGAGTTCACCTGCCTTACAGTTACCTGAAATGTCTCTATGGCCCGGCACCCAGCAAAGGTGAATATTAAACTGTTGTGCCATCTCCATTAGAGATGATCGACAGTTATGGACTGTTATAGAGTTTGTAGAGACAGTGTCCACAGATTTGATAGCGGCCTGACTATCTGAGAAAATACGGATATCAGATATTGATAAAACGTTTAATTCCCGACCACCAATTCGGTTTCCGGAATAATCACTCGACAATTGATCAGGTTTACCGAATAACTAACGAAATTGAAAAAGCATTTGAAGAAAAAAAGATTTGCTCAACTGCATTTCTTGACGTTTCTCAAGCTTTTGACAAAGTTTGGCATGACGGGCTTAAATATAAATTAAAAGTCTTTCCAGAGCAAATATATAACATTCTTGAATCGTTCCTAGAAAATAGATTCTTTCGAGTTAAGCAAGGAACGGAGTATTCGGAGTTTAAAGAAATAAACGCTGGGGTTCCCCAGGGTAGCGTCCTTGGACCGATTTTGTTTGTTCTTTATACCCGAGATATACCCCAAACAGAAGGCACAACTTTAGGCACTTTTGCCGATGATACAGCTGTACTCGCAATATCGGATTCAATAGAAACGGCAAACTCTAAGCTTCAAAAGGCATTAATTAGCATTTCAGATTGGACAAAGAAATGGCGAATTGCTCTTAATGCAACGAAATCGACGCACACAAATTTTACGTATAAAAAAGTATATAACTTACCTATTTATATAAATTCTGTGCAAATTCCATACGCTAATGAAGCGAAGTATCTAGGCATGACTCTAGACGCGAAACTTAAATGGAAAGTTCATGTAAAAAAGAAACGCGATGAACTCGAAAATAAACTCCGCAAATTGACATGGCTTATTGGAAGATATTCCAATCTAAGCGTTTATAACAAGCTTCTTATTTATAAGCAAGTACTGAAACCAGTTTGGACGTACGGTATACAACTTTGGGGTTGTACCAACGAAAGAAATATACAAATTTTGCAAACATACCAAAACAAAGTACTTAAAAAAAGAGGCTGGGATGCGACCCACACTGATAACTTCCCATCGCGTCTATCGATTTGTCTTGCTTAAAAGTTTGTCTAAATGTATCAATTCTTGCCAAATTTGCGTTCTATTTTTTGTAGATTTTATTTTTTTTATGAAAAAAAACGGACTGTTTGATTTTTATAAAAAAATTACTGAATATAAAAAACAATATTTTCTGTGAAATAAAATAAGTTTGAAGCCAATATTTTTAATTTTTGAAAAGCTATTTGAGCCGAAAATCAATTTTTACCAACTTTTACTAATTTTTTTGTTTAGGTTTTTATTTTTTGTAAAAAAACTGTCAATTCGATTTTTCTCAAAATTTTTCCTAATGTTGAAAACAATATTTCTTATAAGTTAAAATTAGTTAGAAGCCATAATCTCAAAGTTTTGAAAAGATATTTAAGTCGAAAATCAATTTTTACCAACTTTTGTTAATTTTTTTTTCGGTTTTTAATTTTTTTTAAAAAAACTGTAAATTCTATTTTTTTCAAAATTTTACTGAATGTTGAAAACAATATTTTTTGAAAGATAAAAGTAGTTTAAAGCCAATATCTCAAAGTCTTAAAAAGATATTTGAGTCAAAACTCAATTTTTACCAATTTTTTTTTTTATTTTTTTTAAGGTTATTATTTTTTGTAAAAAAACTGTCAATTCGATTTTTCTCAAAATTTTATCAGATGTCAAAAACATTATTCTTCGTTGCACAAAATTGTTTTGGAGAGGAAATCATATTTTAGTCGTAAAATTTTCGAGGTGACAAATTTTTTTTTTCAGTTTTTTTGATTTATAAAAAAAAACCGTTAATTGGATTTTTTTCCAAAAATATAATTGTTTTGTATCACGTTACAATATATAATATAAAATTTAATTCAAGTCTCTGGCGTCATTGGTTCATGAGATATTTAGGTTTAACCAGAATGTTCACCTTTTTTTTAAACTGCTATGGTAAAAAAACCACCCACGCAATTTTCTTGAGAGCCCTTTCTGCATCTTTCTGCCTTATTATCTGTATAACAAAATTTATTTGAAGTCGATATCTCTTCTGGTTCTTGAGCTATGGACGACGAAAAAAACGTCGCGAACGTACGGACGTACGGACGTACGGACGTACGGACGTACGGACGTACAGACGTACGGACGTACGGACGTACGTACACACGCACGCACAGACATCTTTCTAAAAATCTTTTATTTCGACTCTAGGGACCTTGAAACGTCGAGAAATGTCAAAATTTTCAATTTGTCAAATCGGACCCATTACAATAACTTCCTATGGGAAGTTAATAATAGTAAATGCTCCATGGTATGTAAGAAATAGCGACTTACATAGAGATTTAAATATCAAATATGTAGAAAACGAAATTAAAAAATTTGCTACAGAGCTAAGATCACGACTTAGAAACCATAGTAATAACTTAATCCAACAATCTGTTAGCGAGGCGTTCGTTTTTCGGCGTCTGCACCGAACAAGACCTTCTGATCTAGCGCAAACAAATTAATCTCTCCACTCGAATTTTGTGGAATCTTCAGGTCCTCTCGTTGGGGAGCTTCCTGACAAAACGCGAACAAAATGACGCTAAAACTACTTGTTAAGCTGGACTTAGTTGTAGTAATAATATAGAAGATAAGGGAGGTGAGTTTTAGTCAGTAAAAATCTGACACTACTATAAGCATCGGGCTTATAGTGTCTCTGAAGATTTCTCACCTTCCTGCGGAAAAAAAAAAAAAAAAAAAAAAAAAAAACGTTTGCTTTAAGCCAGGACAAGACTTCTTTTATCGCCAAAAGTTCCGCCTGGAACACGCTACAATGATTGGGAAGGCGGAATGAGAGACTTAATTTCAGTCGTTCAAAGTACACACCTCCACCAACCCTTTCTTTGTTTTTGAACCATCTGCAAAGCTTGCAGCTATTTGTTTGCTAAATATAGCAAAAGGTGTTAAGTAGAGTAGGGTGTCCAGTATCGCAGATGGGGTCGTGCGAAGCGATCCGCTTATACATAGGCAAGCTGAACGTTGGACCAAAGACCATATAACAAGTAAAGATGTCGCACGTAGAACAAAAATCTGTGCCTGCTTTTTTCCACCATCCCTTTTTTACAATGGGTCCAAAACATGAGTCTAGGAATTTGAATGTATAGAAACATTTCAAATGTTGTGGGTACACACTGTACGAAAAAGAGCGTTGCTATTTATACTGAAAAGTTAGAGGGAGAAACAAGGTATTTCATGTTTATGAGTAGAAAAAACAAAAACAAAACGTATGTCTTTTCAATGGGTCCAAAACATGTTGCAAGATTTGTAATAAATTTATGAAGCAGAAGAGAGAAAAAATATTTGTTTGTCCTATTTGTACAAGCAAGCTAGGTTGATGATCGAGTTAAAAGAAAGAAGGGTGAGTTGATGTCCTTCACGTGTATGTGTATTTATATTGTCTTAGGGATTTTTTTTTTGTTGGCTGCGTAAATGCAAACCAATTTTATTTATTTTTTTTTCTTGAAAGATAAAACAACCTTGAAAAGTGAGTTTTGATAATGTTCGTAAATAATGAGTTGTGGTAGTTTCAATATTGGGCTTTGCTTTGCTTTTGTTTTGTTTTGTTTTTACTTCTTGGGGTTGGTTGTGATTTGAAAATCGTATTCATTCACATGTTTAAATGTAGGTCAAAAAAAGATTGAATTTTTGATGTGAGGATTTATTTATGCGTATGTTAAGTATGTTAGGTAAATTTTTGATCTCTTAGTAAGGTCTTTTATTTTTCCTTTTTGACGTGACAACGTCTTAAATTAGGTTGCGGCTGGGAGTCACTTATGAAAAAGTGTAACGCCCGGTAACGTTACGATGAGTCACCGAACGAGAGAGAGGCCCGCCGAATGCCTTGCGTCTCTCTCCCACTCAACTATGATCGGTCTGCCGCGCGCGCAGCACTAGAGAATTAGGCGCATTGAATCGGCGCATGCTTGTGTCTCTGTCTTTGTCTTTCTCGAACGTTCTTGGCGTTGGAAAAACAAGAAAGCGTCATAATACAAGTTCACACGTGTGGTTAAAGTATCATCAGCTGTGTCTGTAGTGAAAATGTGGAGTGCTTAGATTCGTCATTTACAACAACTACAACAATAAAGGTAAATAATTGTACACTGATATTTCATTATCGTAAACTATGATTGATTGAATAATTGTTAGATTGACACAAAAGTTGAGAAACTGAGTTTATAGGTTATGTCATACTATTGATAAATGTTGATAGTGTTAAGTAAATTATTAGTTTAAAAAATGTGTGCAATTCTTATTTTCATTCAATTCCTTGTTCCTATTGTGTAATTTAATTATATTCATATCAATAAATATTCTACCGAGAAAAAGACGTTGTCACGTAAAATCTTCGCCCGTAAAACCGACTTTACAGGCAACCATTTTTTTTTTGGTTCGTTATCGTTACTATTGAAGTCGGTAATGGATCAATTAAATGAGGAGTACAGGTGATGCGTACATTTCATTTTATTTCGTTGATCGAGTACAAATAGGGGTGAGTTGGCGTCTACCTCAACCTTACCATACAGTATACACCTGTAATAATATGTGCGTGTGAGATGATTTTTTTGTTGTAAGCGTTAGCTTTTTTTTCCTTAAAATATTATGAAAAATGTTAAAAGTGAGCTTAGAAGGTAATTGAATGTACCTTCATATCGAACATATGTTTTATACTTTTTGTTACTCGTAGGGCTTTAATTTGTTTTCATTTATATCTATAGGTCAATTTACGAACAAATTTGTAAATTTTTTTTCACAAAACTTTATTTCAAGATTTAATAGGTAGGTAAGTTAGTGTAGGTTAGGTACCACCTATATCAAGGCAAAGTACTTTTTTCACTCTTTACCATTAGTTGATGAAAGATTTTCTAATTTCTAATAACGTAATGTATGAACATATGTATGTAGCGAATTCAATCCTTTATGATTTTAGCTTTATCAATCGAAGGTTTTTTAAATTTTCTTGTATACCACAAGCAGTGTTTTCTCAGTAAAACATGTGTCATGAACTCGAGAGCTTTTACTCTGTGATGGTAGCACACACTTTCCCTTTCAAACCAGGACACATTTTCTTCTCTTTTATTGTTTATGCACTTTTCAACTATTTTTTCTTTTATTGTATCCATATTTTTTTCGTAATCGAAAACTTGCCTAAATATTAATATGTGTATCCTGCACACATTAAAAAATTCATCTGTCGGAGCAAACAAATTTCCAAAATCCGAATTTTTTAAATAGTTTTTGGCAAAAATAAACATCTCACTGCCACAAGTTAATACTTCATCCTTTTTTCGACATCCTTGTAAACATTCTTCGCAGCCTAAATTTGAAAATACTTTGAATGCAACATATCCAACGAAGTATCTCATTGAAGTTACTTCAGTGGATACGTATGACCCGGACCCGATCTCGTCCAGCATTAAGTCGTTTTCCATTGTTTCGTAAATAGCTTCAATGTAATTATCATCAAATTTTTCATTGAGTTGAACATCTTTTTCAATTACAACTTCTTCGTTGTGAAATTCTGAGTTATTGTCTGCTTCAGTCATTAATGATGTGAGCGATATCATTTGTTCTTCATCGTTCGAACAGTTTGCCAATTTTGAAAAACAGTACAAGTTCGTGGTCATTATTTTTGAAATCAAGAAATTTAATTCATGCACGGATGGATTCTTCGTATTTCCACCTTTTGCACGTATTTGTGAAAACAAATTTTCAATGATGTCTTGATTTAACCTCTTGGTTAAAACAAAATCAATACCTTCATTTTCATTAAACATTTGTTCAGCCATCATCAATGTGGCTCTTAAAGTTTGTTCCAATCCTGCAATCCAATATACTTTCGTTTTTTTCACGAGTCTTATATTTTTAACATATTCTATAAAGTCTTCAATATAGTTATATACGAGATTTTTCATTTTTAAAGCAGATTTATATGCATTCCTGTCATATAGGCTTCCACTGTTCATGCAATCAAATATTCTGTCAATTTTTTTGAAACATTTAGCTGTTGATTGAACAACTACTTTATCGTTTTCAACAAAATTGCCTGTTTCCACTGCCGTTAACAAAGCTGCTGATGTTGTCCTGCTGAAAACTTGAACAGCGTAAACGACACGCATTTTGTCGAAAGATGACGGATCAATATGCTTTTGAGTGGGTTTTGGGCACATTTTCGTGGTGCTGTTCTTTTCAAGATCATACAGCTTTCTTACTGGAGTGAAACTTACTATTCCATCAGGTGTAACCAGATCTGAGTTCAATAAGGTATTTCTCATACTTTTTATAATATGGGGAATATCGTAGAACGAAAAAATTTGCTGCTCCTTGAACATAAAGTAAGGTTTTTCTTTTGTTACTCCTAATATCCCCAAACATTTCCTGTTATTTGGTCCCTGGTCACAAATAATAGCTTTCACATTCAAAGCCAAGTTTCTTGCTATTTCAAGATTTTTTAATAAGATTTTACTTAAGTTTTCACCTGAAATATTTGTTTCACTAACAAAGTAGTTCAAAATGCATTTCCAGTTAGATATCAATCCCCGTACCATAAAAACACAAACTTGTTTCCCAATATTGTTGCTACGAACAAAACCTGTATCTTCTAAGCCATCAATTATATCAACTGCAGAATTGTAAGTAAGATCTCTTCTTATAGCCATCTCATCGAAAACAATAGCACATATACGACTTTGTACACTCATTTCATTGAATTTTCGCAAAAGTTCTTGATGAGCAGAATTTTTGAATCCTGGCTGCATATTTTTAACAGGATCCCATCTATGCAGACTTGATACACGCGGAAAATTGAGGTCCAAACCATCTCTTAAAAATATATAAGCCGATTGACTTCTGTAGAAAATATTCTGGGCTAAGACTTTTTGCTCTTCATTCCATTTTCCGTTTCTTTTTTTGTTTAATAACATGCTGCATAAAGTTTTTGCGTTGGCAGATACTTCTAATTTCTGTATCTCCTCAAAAACGAATTTGGATTTGTTTTTTGTTTTTGTTTTTTGAAGTTTTTATTCCTACTCTTTTCCTCTGCATTTTTAAAGCTTTCAATTCCGCTTTAAGAGAATTAACCTTTCTTTGTAAGAAATTACATTTTTTTGAAAAACCTTCGCTTTTCCTCATATAAAAGTGAACATTCTTTATGTTTTTTAAGCAAGAACTACATAACCCTTCTACTAATTCCGGTGAGTTTACATAATTTCTATTCCCAGGTGGGGTTCTTAAAAGAGCCAATTCATTCAGAGTGAAATCATCATCCGCTTGCACTAGTTGAAAAGGTGGAGTCCTTAAAAGGACAAAGTCATTCTGATCGAAATCATCATCCACCCTTTCAACTAGCTGAGACGGAGTTCTTAAAAGAACTAATTCATTCACAATGAAATCATTATCCACCCTTGGAACTGGCGGAGGCGGAGTTCTAAGAAGAACTAAATCATTCGTAAAGAAATCATCATCCACCTCCCCAACTTCTTCAGGCGAAATCAAAGATTGTGTTGGTAAAAGCAATGTGGGTACAGATCCTTTCTTCAAAAATTTTTTACCAATGCAATCCTCTGTGAAATGAAGACTGCAAATGTAAAACTTTTTCGAAGAATCACGCGAAGAAATGCCACATTTTTCTCTCCAAATTGCCTGTAAACTAAGGTTTTCAGGAAACTTGAAAAGCTTTATGTGACAATTCTTCCGGTAAGATCTCCCACATTGTTCAACGCAACACCTTTTCCCATTAAAAGAATTTTTTTTGTAAACAGTTATCATTCTTACTTCTTTAGATATCTTCAAAAAACAACCAAACGCAAAGAGATTCGAAATAGAAGTGAGCAATTTAATTTGTATAGGTATATTTATTTTTAGGGAGAAACCCGAATTTGAAACTACTTACCGCTCTTTTTGAAAAAAAATTATTTCTCCGCGGTCTGTTAGTCTAGAAGGCTAATTTTTATTTGTATCATTTCTTGCTACAAGGTCCTACTAAATGCAAAATTATAGCAAAATTATATCTCAGCTAGTTGAAAGGGTGGATGATGATTTCGATCAGAATGACTTTGTCCTTTTAAGGACTCCACCTTTTCAACTAGTGCAAGCGGATGATGATTTCACTCTGAATGAATTGGCTCTTTTAAGAACCCCACCTGGGAATAGAAATTATGTAAACTCACCCGGAATTAGTAGAAGGGTTATGTAGTTCTTGCTTAAAAAACATAAAGAATGTTCACTTTTATATGAGGAAAAGCGAAGGTTTTTCAAAAAAATGTAATTTCTTACAAAGAAAGGTTAATTCTCTTAAAGCGGAATTGAAAGCTTTAAAAATGCAGAGGAAAAGAGTAGGAATAAAAACTTCAAAAAACAAAAACAAAAAACAAATCCAAATTCGTTTTTGAGGAGATACAGAAATTAGAAGTATCTGCCAACGCAAAAACTTTATGCAGCATGTTATTAAACAAAAAAAGAAACGGAAAATGGAATGAAGAGCAAAAGTCTTAG